>CP136058.1:18996194-20246194 GCA_032464435.1 Aegilops umbellulata
GAAACCACGCAAGAGCAGGTGGTCCCGAACCTGCCCGGAATCCGGGTCCGCAATAAGGCTCTTCAGCTTGCATCTTCGACACGGACATCTTATCTCCGTCTCGTTCTTTTGAAGCATCTCGGCCTTCGCGGAGCTCAAAAACCTATTCACGATGCCTTCGATCATCCCGCGGACCATGGTCGCCTACGGGGTAGAGCAAAATGATATTTTAGAACCAGGAAAAAATTTGGCATGACTTTCCCTAAAAATAGGACCAAAAAGAATGCATAGTGCCAATATTCTTGCCAAAACGGAAATGAATCAACATTCCGGCAAAATATTGGCAACTATCGCATTTCAAATTCCGGTACCTGCAAACACAAACATATATGCAACACCACAAACATATGCAACACCACAAACATACATAGATCTAACTAGGCCACAAACAGTGCATGTGCACGTTGTTGGAGCGAGCTAGGGAGAAAAAAAGTAGATCTACAACATAAAGATAGCTTTCCCCTTACTTACCTATCAAAAAAAGGTAATTTAACCACTTAATTTTGATGAATCTATGGTGCAAATGAGGTGAGGAGGAGGAGGCAGCCGACACAAGCTTGGAGAAGGAGGTGGAGGGAATGAAATGGGGAAAGTGAGTGTGTAGGTGTGGCTGTCCAAAATATCTAGCTGGTCCCAGGTTACTAATGGCGCACCACCCACTCATGCGCCATTATTAACCCTACATACTAATGGTGCACCTGCTGGTGGTGCGCCATTAGTAGTTTTGCAATATATATATATATATATATATATATATATATATATATATATATATATATATATATATATATATATATATATATATATATACTAATGGCGCACCGTGGCATAGTGCGCCATTACATTAGTAGTTTTGCAAAAAAAAGAATAAAAAGTACAATAGTGGCGCACTGTTTGGCTGGTGCGCCATTACTAGTTTAACTAGTAATGGCGCACTGTGCCTGGATGCGCCATTAGTATGTTTGGAAAAATGAAACAAAATTGTTACTAGTGGCATGTCTGGTGCGCCATTAGTGTCTTCCACACCAATGGTGCACCTGCACATGGTGCGCCATTAGTATATAGTAGTGGCGCACCACATGTCTGGTGCGCCATTAGTGTCAATTTCATCTATAGCCCTTTTCCTAGTAGTGGGCCTCCCATTCTCTTATTGGCATTTTTTTGCTGTTTGTATAACGCCAGCAGTCAAGTCAAGTAATGCTACTGCTAAAGTGATGCCACATTTAACTAATGCCGCACTCAGTCTAATGCCACCAATAAATTTAAGCAATGCCATTTAATGTCACTGGATTATTTCAGGGTTAGTTGTTGATTGTGGTTGTATTAAAGATTTTTCAGCTAAGGCATTCTAATGTTGTTGCACAGCCAGTATACCAACGATGAATCTTGTTACTACCTTCAGATTTTTGCACTGTTAATGCTTATAGATTACATACCTAACTTTCATGAGATAAGTCAATTTTTTTGTATAGTGTAAAGAGGAAAGGTCAAGAGTGGGCACCACCTCCTCCGACTGCTCTCTTGATTCGTTCGATCAAGTTGTTATGTTTGACCGATTATCAAGATTGGGATAGCAATTTTAGGTCCCTCGAGTTCGAAGTGATATTTGCCTTGAAGGTACATGGTTTGCAATTTTTTTATACTATCATTAGTTAATAATGCTAGTTACCTTCAGACTTTTGTATTTGGTTTAATGCTCATGCACAACTAGTATACCAATGCTGAAACTTGTTACCTTAGGGAAATCTTCCAATGCTAGAGTTTATTGAAATTTGTTCAGTAAAATCATTGTACTGTACCCTATAATAAAATAACTACTCTACTGTTGCACTAGCCATTGGGTTAGTGTATATTTGTACTATTCGAATGTTGCATTAGCGTATGGACATAAATAAAGTGTGACAAGCTTTCCCAGATATGTGCTCAAGAAAACTACTACCTGTTTTTCTAAATACTAGACGTTGGGTACTTTAAATTGAACTGCGAAAACGTCTTATATGAAGGAACAGAGGGTGTAGAGTTCACTCAAATTATCCGGTAAAGCTAGTCACACCTTTGTTAAAACTAATGTTCATTGTGTTATCGGAGGAGGACTATATGTTTATCTCTAATGCCTATTGACTACATACCTGACATCATGATGTAATGTTAAGTCATTTCCTTTTGTACAGTGTCACTGAATTGTGAATGTGGTGATGGCATTTTATTTTAGTTGAACTGCACAAAATATGCTTAAAAGAAGAGGAAAGGTCAGGAATCGATCATTCTTCCAGAAAGAACTATATATGCCTTCTTGGCATCAGCCACTGTTGCCTTATTTATTCCTTCAAATAGGTGGTTAGAAATAGTCTTGCTACCTTTTCCCATTTAGAAATTGGAAAGCTTATATTTCTGAGTCTATGCTTCCACTAGTGCCACTTTTATAGTAATCACACTTTCAATTGGAATACTGAAGGATCTGCTAGGGCAAGCGTCTATCTCAGAAGAGCACCGTACGTTGATGGGTACGGTAATTGAAAATATTTCATCCACGGAGAGCGGGTTGCATGAAGCTGTCAGGAGTTTACTGACAGGTTTTGAGGTACGCGAAATAATGTAACGTTTGACAGTACCGCATACTTTAAGATGCGCCCTATGTAGATAGTAGCCCCTGAGACTCTGTGTGCTGTCGAAGACGACGGCACGCAGAGGATCATAGTCCCAGGTATAATTTTGCCGCCTTCATATGTAGGTGGCGAAGTGTCCGGTGGCCAGCCGGACTGATGAATTTGCCGAGTTAAAGCGGAAACTTGATGTGGCAGATGCCGACATCGTGCTTGTCAACAAGCGGCTTGACGAGGCAGAAGGTATGTAATTTCTCCGGAGACACCTAGTAAGAGGAGCGTGATGCCAGTATCTTATAACGTGTGTGCTTAATGCAGATGGAGTTGCAGCAATGGAGAACCTTCGGGCAGAGCTTTCCCGAGTCAAAGAACAAGCCAGAAAAAGCGATGCGGCTGCCCTAAAGGCGGTTGAGGAGCTAAAAGCCGAATAGGCTGCTCACTGCCAAAGCAAGGAGGAGATGGACAAGATGGTTGTGAAGTTGAAGAATGTTGCTGACCATTTCAAGCTTCTTGAAAAGGAAGACCAGGCAAAGCGACAGACCTAGAGAAGGCCACGACGGCGGCCAAGGATACTCGTTCTGCAATGAGAGCGATGAGGGAGGAGCTGCGTCAAGCCGGAGATATCGTGGCTGGGAAGCCCTTTATGTTGCGGATGAAGTTTTGAGATCCTTTGGACCGGATGTGGAGTTCTGCGGACGCAAATCTGGATTTAGCGGCAAGTGCTGCTGATGCGGCCGAACACTTCAAAGATCAGGAGGATCGCGAAGTGGAAAAGTTGTTCTGGTCACAATTCAACAATCCAGAGTGTCTGCTTCCATTGACTGATTGGTTGGCCGAATGGGCGGAGCTGAATAGATTGTTCGGACTTGCCATGAGGTATGTCGTGGATCATCTGTGGCCGGAGAGGCCAAAACCGAACAGTTATTTTAGTTTGGTTCAACAGTTCCTTGGTGCGGTGCCACATATCAAGGTGATGAAGAGGTCAGCATGCGTGGAGGGTGCGCGGATGGCCCTTGCCCGTGACATACTGGGCAGAGATGGAGGCCACCGCCGTTGTAGCCCAAGATTCGGACGAAAGCCAAGTACCTGCCGAGCACTACTTTCAAGAAGTTCTGGAGGGCGCTCGTTCGATAGAGATGCAGTGCTCGAAGGATATTATGTTCGAATAACATGTATTCTTATTGAAAACAATATTTTGCTGAAATGTAAAAGCTTTTTACACTTGTGCCTGCAAGAATTATAATACCTCCTGTGCGGCCGTTAATGTATATATGTATATAACCTGAAAGATTGCGGTCGTCGGCTTCAGCCCCCACGCATATAATGCGGGGGTGTTCGCAGAAGACGCATTTTCACACTTGATCCAACGTCTTGGTCCATTAAGGAGGTGATAGTGCAGCGAACTAGGCAATCGGACTATAATGCTTTATCACTTTCACTTAGCCATAGGAGTTTGACAGTGGGGCTAGTATATAGCCCCTGGTGGTGCCGCGCTCACCCGAATTCGGGGCGCGTGTGCGCCTAGCCGGGAAACGGCCCTTCGTCAAGGCGGAGGAATCCCGAAGATTCCGCTAGATCATCGAGTGGTTGACCAGTCTCACTCTATATCATGATAGTCAGTTTTCGGCTTTCTCTACTGAGGTGCTCGCCTGGCTGAACCGGGGCACAATCGCAGTAGTTCTCCTGGTGCCGCCTTAGCCGATAGAGCGGAACGTAAGGCAGGAAAACACAGGAGCCGGGCAAACCCAACATTTGACCAAAGACATGATTCGGAGCTGATGTATATAAGGCCAAACTCACGACGCCGAACACTCCCTAAGGTATTTGGTCTTTGTGATTTTAAACGGGCTGAACAATGCCCTTTTTAATAAGCCCTCGGTGTCCAGGTACGTGCAATACTCTAACGTGGCCACATGCCAAGACTCCAGCCTCCTTCTCGGTTGTACTGAGAATCCGGGGGATGTGTATCAACAAGAGACAGTGAAAAAGGTTTACGCAGGGTCTTAATCTAAAAAGAATCCTTGGAATGGGTCTTTGCTGCATGTCTTCGCCTGTATCTCCATTGTGCCGTATCCTGGACAGGTGTAGCACGATGGTTATCTGTAAAAGAGAGGTACTTAGCTAAAAAAGTAGTCGTGCAAAATGTGTGTTATACTAAATAAACAAAGTATAATTCAAGATGGGTAATTGAGCCTTATTGTCGCCTGTTTATATGTGCAGAGCCCCTTGTATAGGGGTATATAGCCATCAAACCTTTATTAATTATATGGTTATGCCGGACTCGTCTAGTCGTGTCTGTGGTCTTAATGACCTGTTAGATGCTTTGGTTGGTGAGGCCGTTTTTGTGTGTGGCCGCCAAGGCAGCCGCACAGGCTTCCGCTCGTGAGGAGCGCTCAATACTTCCCTTTAATGAAATGATGCCTCGTGGACCGGGCATCTTAAGCGTGAGACACGCATAATGCGGTATTGCGTTAAAGCGAGCGAAAGCTTCGCGTCCCAGTATTGCTTGATAACCGCTTTTAAACGGGGCAACGTGGAAGGTTAGTTTGTCACTACAGAAGTTATCGGGGGAGCCGAACATAACTTCTAGTAGGAGGGAGCCCGTGTAATGGGCCTCTGGGCCTGTCATTTCTCCTTTAAAGGAAGTATTGCTATGGCTAATTTTTATTGGGTCCATCCCCATTTTCGGACTGTGTCCTGATATATCAGGTTTAAACTACTGTCGCCGTCCATCAGGACTCGCGTAAAGTGCTATCCATCAATTGTCGGGTCTAATACCAAGGCAGCCCATCCTGCGTGCCGGATACTTGCGGAGTAATCCCGATGGTCGAAGGTGATTGGTTTGGACAACCAGTGGCAGAACTCCGTTGTGATAGGCCGCAGGGCACGTATCTCTGTGGGCGCCACTTCGTTTCTCCCCTTTGTCACGTCTAATACGTTTACTGTTTTGACTTCTTGTGGGAATTTGTTATGTTCCCCAGTGCTTTGTTTGTGGGGTTCATCATTGTCTTCACTTGGTGTATCCAGCCCCTTGTGTTCGGCGTTGAGTATGCCAGATTGCTTGAAGACCCAACATTCTCTGTGGGTTTGATTTGCAGGCTTACCAGGGGTGTTGTGGATTTGACATATCTTCTCCAAGATTTTGTTTAGGCTGGACGGTTCATCCCTGTTATCTTTGAGAGGAAGCTTTTGCTGACCCTGCCGAGAGCTTTGGAATCCGGTGTTTACCGTCGTGCTCTTCGGGCTGCTTTCCTTATTCCGGCGCTAGTTTTTAATGCGTCGTGGCTTCCCATTCCCTTCCCAGACTTCGGATGTACTTGGGTCACTGGTTCTGCATCTTGCCAACCGGCTATCCTCGCCTGCGCAAAAGCGGGTCGTGAGTCTTGTTAATGCAGCCATTGTTCTTGGCTTTTCTTGGCCGAGGTGTCTGGCAAGCCATTCATCTCGAACGCTGTGTTTAAAAGCTGCTAAGGCTTCGGCGTCCGGACAGTCGACTATTTGATTCTTTTTAGTAAGGAATCTATTCCAAAGCTTTCTGGCTGACTCTCCGGGCTGTTGAGTTGTATGACTTAGATCATCTGCATCCGGTGGTCGGACATAGGTCCCTTGAAAATTTGCCCGAAAAGCATCCTCGATCTCTTCCCAACTTCCAATGGTGTTTTCAGGAAGGCCTTTAAGCCAATGCCGGGTTGGCCCTTTGAGCTTGAGGGGTAGGTATTTTATGGCATGGAGGTCGTCTCCTCTAGCCATGTGGATATGGAGGATGTAGTCCTCAATCCAGACCCCAGGGTCTGTCGTTCCGTCGTATGGCTCTATGTTTACGGGTTTGAATCCCTCTGGAAATTCATGGTCTAGCACCTCATTGGTGAAACATAGGGGGTGTGCGGCACCCCTGTATTTGGGTGTACCGTGGTGTTCGGATTTTTGTTGTGTTGCATTGCTTGCTGGAGCATGCTTTCTTGGCCCATAGATAGATCGGGCTGGGCCGTCTTTTTTATGCGAATCCTCATGTGGATCGCCTTCTGGCTTCTGTGCCGCGTTGTTTGCCGTTCTATATTGGCTGTGAGGTCGTCTATTTGTTTTTTGATTGCGGGGGCTCTAAGGCCTCCTCGTCAAATTCATGCAGTAGCTTTCGCTTCGGGTAGCTCTTTGTGTGGCGACTACCGCCGTATTTGTCTGCGGTGTTGAGTACTTTGCTTTGATTCTAAGTGCATGTTCCGCAGTCTTGAGCTTCCGCTTCTGCTCTTTCAGGCTACGCGCGGTGGCGACGAGCCTTTTGTGGATGTTCTTCTGCTCCAGGCGCTTGTCATGCGAGAGGTCATCCGGACTGTTATGACCGGAGACGGGTTGTTCGATTCGATTATCCGTGTTGTCCTGGTCAGACGGTTGTTCAATGCCATGTTCGTCATCCACCGGCTCACCCTGCTCTATGGCTGGGTCTGTGTGACCGCTGTTTCTATCGAAGCGGGGTTTGGAGTGGCGCTTACGCCGCCACTTTGACTGCTTTTTGAGGGAACGATCCTTCGCTGCGTCCTTTCGCTCTTCATCGTTGTTTCCTTTGGGTGTGTCCAACATGTATACATCGTGGGATGAGGTGGCTGTCCCGTGCCATGTGGGCAGTGGTTCCTGTTTGTCTCCTACATCGTCGTCCATACGGTCGATGTTTTCGGAGTCGAAGTCGAGCATGTCGGTCAAATCATCAAAAGTGGCTACGTAGTGGGTGGTGGGTGGGCGTCGAATTTCTTGGTCATCCGCATCCCAATCCTGCCGGTCATAATCCGTCCAGGACTCTCCTGACAAGGAGAGAGACCTTAGCGAATTCAGTATGTCGCCGAAGGTCGAGTGTTGAAAGATATCCATGGCGGTGAACTCCACGATCGGCGCCCAATCAGATTCGATTGGTAGGGGCGTGGGTGGATCGGAGTCCGGAGGAGAGTCCGACAATTTGGAGTCACGGGCCTCGCGAAGGGTAAGGCTGGTATTCGGCTCGATCGCCGTTGAGGCTGCTGCCTCCATGGCGAGGTCTAACCACCCGCCCACGAACGACGCAGTTGGCTCCGACTTGAAGGTTGGAGCGGTTGCATGCGCGGTCTCCAGGACACTGTTCAGCGGCAAAGCTAAATCATGCCCATCGTGACAGTGCGGCGCACTTGGCCGGGGCTCGAATTCGTCGAAGATCAAGTCTCCGCGGATGTTAGCCGTGTAGTTTAAGCTACCAAACCTGACCTGATGGCTAGGGGCGTAACCTTCAATCTGCTCCAGATGGCGAAGTCCGGGGAGAAAAGTCTCACCCTGGACTGCATCCCTATAGATGATCGAAGGAGCCATCGAGCCTAACGATGACGACACAGAGGAACTCTCAATGAAAGCACCAATGTCGGTGTCAAAACCGGCGGATCTCGGGTAGGCGGTCCCGAACTGTGCGTCTAGGCGGATGGTAACAGGAGACAAGGGACACGATGTTTTTACCCAGGTTTGGGCCCTCTCGATGGAGGTAAAACCATACTCCTGCTTGATTACTATTGATGATATGGGTAGTACAAGAGTAGATCTACCACAAGATCAGAGAGGCTAAACCCTAGAAGCTAGCCTATGGTATGATTATTGTTGTTGTCCTACGGACTAAACCCTCCGGTTTATATAGACACCGGAGGGGGCTAGGGTTACACAGAGTCGGTTACAAGGAAGGAGATCTACATATCCTTATTGCCAAGCTTGCCTTCCATGCCAAGGAAAGTCCCATCCGGACACGGGACGAAGTCTTCAATCTTGTATCTTCATAGTCCAACAGTTCGGCCAAAGGTTATAGTCCAGCTGTTCGGATACCCCCTAATCCAGGACTCCCTCGGCGGGTCTGACAAAGAAGCACGCGGTTCGTTTATCCAGGTTCGGGCCACGAGGATGCCTAAAACCCTACTCCTGCTTTGGTGGATGTATTATGTGTTCTTGAGCTAGCTACGGGGTGTAACGAGCTCCAAAAAGCTGAATCCTTCTCATGGTCGCCTCGGGCCTCCTTTTATTGGAAAAAGGGGCTGCCACAGTGGCACACAGGAGGTGGAAAGGTCTACAGTGGCACGAGGTTATCCCTCGTATTACAGGACAAGGTGCATTTAATGCATCGCTTAGGTGTCCTCTTACTTTATCGGGGACAGGGGCGAGGCCCGTCCTGTCTGTCGCTGCTCCTCCAGGCTTCGACACACGCCCTGGCCAGCGGTGCATGCGGTGCCATGTAGGCAGGCAGGCAGCTGAGGTGGCGCGGTGGTGGAGCCTCCACGAAGGGCTGCATGTAGCCACGCAGGTGCCTGCCCAGCTGGTTGGGTCGGCAGCTGCATGCGAATGGCGATGGAGACTTGGCTGGTGCGGGCCTGATGGTGGCCCTGCTGGCGCGCTTGGCAAGGGCCTTGCTGGGTGGCCCGGCAAGGGTCTTGCCGGGTGACCCGGCAAGGGTCTTGCAATGGCGCGCAGGCATCCCCGGCAAGGATCTTGCTGGGGGCCTTGTCGGTTCCTTCGGCGAGGATGGCTGCCTTCCCATCCTCACTTGATCTTGACTATTCTTTGTCTTCACAAAGATCTGCATGCCACCACAGAGGTGCCTTCCCGAGCCCTGGCCCCATTCTAATGGTGGCGCTGGGGGGTCGTGGGCTCAAGGGTGGCTCCCTCCGTTGGTGTGGGGCGAGCTTCCCCGGCAAGGGTCTTGACGGGGTTGTCGAGGCTGACCGGCAAGGGTCTTGCCGGGGGGAACCTGCTTTGTCCCTCTGCTCTTTGTGGCCTTGGCCTTGGCATTGCTTTTCTTCGTCTTGGGCTTCGGTCTTACCTCGGCTCACCTCCTCCGCTCTGCTTGGTGTGGCCGTGGGCGTAGCTCCGACTGCTCGTGCACAGGTAAAGGGGTACAAAAATGTGCCCCTAGTTTTGTACACCGACAGGAGCCCTCGGGCCTGGGCCACACATAAGCGCGACACGTTTGTTGGGTCAAGCCCAAAACGGTGCGCGGGCAGGCGGGGCGGTTTTTACCGCGGTAAGATTTTTCGCGCTCTGCGCTTCCCACGACCAGCGCACGCGGCGCGGCTTGGAGGGGCGTGCGTGACTTGGGTGGCATGCGTGGGGTGGTTTTCACATGCATGCATCACATCACAGTAAAGAGGCGGCTCGCGCCTTCCCCGTAAAGGGAGGGAGGCGTGGAGGCGCAGCTCATTTACTGAATGGCACCAAGGTGCGGTCTTCAAGGCATCCACTCCCCACGATCACGGAGTGGGGAGAGGTCGCCTCACTTGTCCCCTCGGTTCTGCACATCTGCCACGCGTCTTCCATGCGCTCGGGGTGGCAAACGGTGGAGGCGGGAAACCGAGTCGTCGCTGGTTGGGGCAGCGGGTCGGTCCTGGTTCCCTTCGCCTCCCGTATCTTGATTGGCCGAGCGGGGCGGCCGAGCCCCAACCCCGTTCCTTTATAAAGAGCGGGAAGGGGGATGGCATTCCGCATTCTTCGATCTTCTCCTTCCTTTTGCTTATGCTCCTTCCTTCGATTCGTTATGGAGAAAGGAAATCCTGGTCCTTTGACGATGGCGGCGAGGGTCGCCGCTCGACAACGTGTCCCTCCTCCTCCTGCGCCTGCCGTGGCAGAGCCGGGCACAAGGGTAAGGGGGAGGGGGCGAGGCAGGGGCAGAGGCTGCAGTGTTCGGGGAAGAGAAGGACGGGGTGGCATGCCGGCCTCGCCCCCGCCAGCAGCTCCTCCTCCGATGGAGGGCCACACTGGGGAAAACCCCTGCGAATTCTTCCTCAGGCTGCGCCGGCCGCCACGCCGTCGCCTTCGCCTCCCGACTCCATTTGCGCGGGAGGTGGAGCTAGATCCGCCGCAATCGTTGCGGCTGCATATGAGGGGCTGCGGGAACAGCGGCACATGGGCTGACATCGAATTCCCCGCCCCTCACGTCATGTATCTTCACCGAGGGTGGAAGACCTTCGCTCGTCTCCACAGCTTCACCAATGGGCTCACTCTCCATTTCAAACTAATGGAGGGTGGCCTCCTCTCTGTCAACATCTTCGGGCACTTCGGGACTCGCGTAAGGTGCTGCGTGGAGAGCTCTTCTGACGACGAAGATCCTTCCTCGACTGAGAGTGGCGAGGAGGCCAGCGGCAGCGACGACGAGGCCAGCGGGCGGCAGGATGGCGGGTCTGACTAGGCTTCGGGCGCCGCTCCGAGTGGCACCGGTGACCCCATCATTCGCGTCGCCGGCTGCTTGAACTTCTCGGGGTTGTCTCCTTGGGCGGCTGGCGTTGCGAGGCTGCGGAAGAGGAAGAGGGTGGGCGGCAAGGGCATCAAGTCAGAGTACGCGGGCACCGACGCCTTCGTCGCGTACTGATGTCCTGCCGCCTCGTCTTCGAGCTCTGCCTCCGGCGCCGCCATCACCATCCAGCCCTTGGACGGCCACCAAGATGTTCTCTTGGTGTCTTCTGCCACTCGTAGCTCGCCTAGGCGTCCCTTTTGCCCTTTTCGCCTCCTTGACCTGCCTCCTGAGGAGAGGGACAAGAAAGGGATTACGGGCATCTTATCTCTTTTTAGTCTTGTAAGCCTTCGGGCCTTTGTTAACTTTAGAACTCGTAATCCCTTGTTCATGGTTTTCATTTCGTATGAACTGTACTTGTACAGGATGTTTTTTTAATGAAAAAGGGATGTTTTCCGGGTTTTTCGTTCGCAGGTAAAACCCACGACAAGGAGTAAATCCTTGTTACCTTTAAGATAAACGGTTCTTGCCCGACAACAGGCCTTGCCATCCACCCACCTCGCTCGACCTTTCTCACGCCCTTGGCGGGGGCAGGGATGAGGTGGGCTTAGGCTCCTCGCTTCCTTTCCTTGCTGCCGCGACTACGACCAACCTCTGTCCCAGGAAACGGGTCCTAGGGTCCAGAATGAGGGGAGCACGATAGCCTAAGGATAAAATGAGGTTGCACACACCCCAGTCCATAACGAAACGCATGATAAGGATAAAGAACTTATCTGAATCTGCAGCCCCCGGCAACCTTGGCTTGCCGCGGGTGGATCTTTGCTATTGCAGCCCCCGGCAATACTGGCTCGCCGGGGCCCGGGCGCCGGTCCGTCCTCTTTCTTCCAAAGAAGCTCGGCAAGGATGTTCATGTGTCCTGCGAACCAAAGAAGACAGAGAAGAACAGAAAGACGCGCACTCGACCTCTAAGCTATGGGTTCTCGTGTTCTTGATTTGGCACGATCTTGATGTATCGCGACCTTTGCTATTATAGTGGGGTCTTATGTTTCTTCTAGTTTTCCCTTTGAAGTAATCTTATCGGATTGAGCTTTAATGACTTGAGAACACTTGATGTATGTCTTGTCGTGCGTATCAGTGGTGACAATGGGATATCACGTGATTCACTTGATGTATGTTTTGGTGATCAACTTGCGGGTTCCGCCCATGAACCTATGCATAGGGGTTGGCACAGTTTTCGTCTTGATTCTCCGGTAGAAACTTTTGGGCACTCTTTGAGGTCTTATGTGTTGGTTGAATAGATGAATCTGAGATTGTGTGATGCATATCGTATAATCGTACCCATGGATACTTGAGGTGACATTGGAGTATCTAGGTGACATTAGGGTTTTGGTTGATTTGTGTCTTAACGTGTTATTGTAGTATCAACTCTAGGGCTGTTTGTGACACTTATAGGAATAGCCCAATGGATTGATTGGAAAGAATAAATTTGAGGTGGTTTCATACCCTACCATAATCTCTTCGTTTGTTTTCCGCTATTAGTGACTTTGGAGTGACTCTTTGTTGCATGTTGAGGGATAGTTATGTGTTCCAATTATGTTATTATTGTTGAGAGAACTTGCACTAGTGAAAGTATGAACCCTAGTCCTTGTTTCCTATCATTGCAACACCGTTTATGCTCACTTTTATCTTTAGTTACCTTGCTGTTTTTATATTTTCAGATTACAAAAACCTATATCTACCATCCATATTGCACTTGTATCACCATCTCTTCGCCGAACTAGTGCACCTATACAATTTACCATTGTATCGGGTGTGTTGGGGACACAAGATACTCTTTGTTATTTGGTTGCAGTGTTGTTTGAGAGAGACCATCTTCATCCTATGCCTCCCACGGATTGATAAACCTTAGGTCATCCACTTGAGAGAAATTTGCTACTGTCCTACAAACCTCTGCACTTGGAGGCCCAGCAACGTCTACTATAAGAAGGTTGTGTAGTAGATATCAAGCTCTTTTCTGGCGCCGTTGCCGGGGAGGTGTGTTTTTGAAGGTATATCTTTAGATCTTGCAATCGAATCTTTTTGTTTCTTGTTTTAGCACTAGTTTAGTTTATAAAAGAAAACTACCAAAAACATGGAATTTAGTTTACCTCATACGCTTCATCTTTTTAATATCTTTCGTGAGTATGATGGAAAAGAAAATTGTGCCAAAGTGTTAGAAGAAGAATGAATTAAAATGTTTGGCACTAAATCTTTGAACGATGAGCATGATTGCAATGTTGTTAGTATGAACTCCTTGAATATCCATAGTACTAATGATGATTGCACTAGTTATGATGAAAATGCCTCCTATAAACATGTCAATTTTTGTGGAGTGCATTGGGTTTGCAAGTACACACCAAATAGGGCAGATAGATATTGCAAGAGGCATAAGTACTTAGAAACCAAATGGTTGCAAGAAGAGCTAGATGAATGTGTTGAAAATTTATTTATTTTTTCTTAGCCATACTTGTTAACTTTGCAATGAACGTGATCATTTTAGTATCCAATGCAAATTGTTTCATGATCGTATCATGTACAAAAATTGTGATGACTTGATTTCCCTTGCACATCATAATGAACTTAGTTTGCTCTTGGGTTATGAAGAAATTAAACGTATAACTAAGGATATTCCAAAATTTACCATTGCTAAAGTTCTTCATTTTGATCTAGAGAAAAATTATATGTATTTTGCGGTGAATTGCATTGGAAATCCTTATATTGCCAATTATCTAAAGAAAATAAAACAAATAGAAGATGAAGAGAATGCTAACGGAAGGGAAGAGACTTCCCAATATCCTCCTATTATTTCTTATGATGAATCAGGTAACGAGGAGGAGCCTTTTATTCAACCAATCTCATTATGATACTCCCACACATGTTGTGGTGAAGAAGAAGAAAAGAAAAAGGAAGAGAGCTAAAAAGGTATCTCTCCCAAATAAGGTTGCTCCTATTATTTTTGTGCCTCATGAAAATGAATCAAAAAAATAATTGTGGAAGATGATGCACTTCACGATGATCTAGTTATGCCTATTACTTGTTGTGATGATTATGATTGGGAAGATAATGATACTTCTTATGATCTTGAAAATCTTTTTGGCACTTGCTTGGAAGAATATAATAATTTCTATGCTATTGGTGCTATCTATACTATTAATGATGAGAGTGATTATGCTTATGATATGAAAAGGCCCAAGCTTGGGGAAGCTATGTTTGATGAAGATGACATATTTGAGAATATATTTGCTGTAATTAATGTTTGTCCCAAGCTTGGGGATGCTATGTTTAATAATGATAATATTTTTAGCCTCCCTAGTTTTGATATGCAAAGTTGTTATGATGATAGCATGCCTTCTACCTATGATGATTATATTGATGAAAGTGGGTTTGGAAGAGTGTCAACTTTAGGAAGTAGTGATCCCCCAATATTGGAGGATGTTGAATCTTATAATATTTATGGAAGTAGATTTGGAGAGGTCATGACTTTATTTAGTGATGTATCCACTATTTCGGAAGGGGTTTCAATCGATTATGATGAGAACAAAGTTGCTACTTATGATGATTATTGTGATAAAACTTATGCTATAAAGAGTAGTGATGATTATATTTATAAAAATTGTCATGATTATGAGTACCCTTTCTCTGAACATTACTCTTTTAATGTATAAACAATTTATTGTATTCAAGTCTCTTATGATACTCCCACTATTCCGAATGAGAAGAATTTTGCTTATGTGGTGAGTAATAAAATTTCTATGCTAGTAGATCATGAAAAGAATGTTTTAGGTGTTGGTTATATTTTTGAATTCATTCGTGATGCTACTGAAAATTATTATGAGGGAGGAACATATGCTTGTAGGAATTGCAATAATATCAAGTTTCCTCTTTATGTGCTTAAAGTTTTGAAGTTATGCTTGTTTTACCTTCCTATGCAAGTTGATTATTGTTCCCATAAGTTCTTTGCTCACAAAATCCCTATGCATAGGAAGTGGGTTAGACTTAAATGTGCTAGTCATATTATTCATGATGCTCTCTTTATGTTTCAATTCTTATCCTTTATGTGAGCATCATTTAAATCATCATGCCTAGCTAGGGGCGTTAGGCGATACCGCTTGTTCGGAGGCAACCCAATTTTATTTCAGTTTCTTGCTTTTTGGTTCTGTTTAGGAATAAATAATCCATCTAGGTTCTGTTTAGATGTGGTTTTGTGTTTTAATTAGTGCTTGTGCCAAGTAGAACCTTTGGGAAGACTTGGGTGAAGTCTTTATGATCATGCTGTAAAAAACAGAAATTTTTGCGCTCATGATATTTGCTAAAACTTTTTACTGGAGAGTGCTATTAATTGATTATTTTTGCAGATGATTACTAGAAACATTCCTCAGGTCCACCAATTTATTTTAGAATTTTTGGAGTTCCATAATTATACGTTTTATACAAATTACTACAGACTGGTCTGTTTTTAACAGATTCTGTTTTTCATGTGTTGTTTGCTTATTTTGATGACTCTATGGCTAGTAAAATAGTTTATAAACCATAGAGAAGTTGGGATACAGTAGGTTTAACACCAATATAAATAAAGAATGAGTTCATTACAGTACCTTGAAGTGGTGTTTTGTTTTCTTTCGCTAATGGAGCTTACGAGTTTTCTGTTAAGTTTGGTGTTGTGAAGTTTTCAAGTTTTGGGTAAAGATTTGATGGACTATGGAATAAGGAGTGGCAAAAGCCTAAGCTTGTGGATTCCCAAGGCACCCCAAGGTAATATTCAAGGATAACCAAGCGTCTAAGCTTGGGGATGCCCCAGAAGGCATCCCCTCTTTCGTCTTCGTTCATCGTTAACTTTACTTCGATCTATATTTTTATTCACCACATGATATGTGTTTTGCTTGGAGAGTCATTTTATTTTCTTTAGCTTTTCTTTCTGTTTGAATAAAGTTTCAAGACCTGAAATTCGTAAATGTTAGAGAGTCTTCACGTAGTTGCATAATTATTCGACTACTCATTGATCTTCACTTATATCTTTCAGAGTAGTTTGTTGTTTGCTCTAGTGCTTCACTTATATCTTTTAGAGCATGGTGGTAGTTTTATTTTGAAGAAATAGATGAACTTTCAGGCTTCACTTATATTATTTTGAGAGTCTTAAATATCATGGTAATTTGCTTAAAAATCTTAATATGGTAGGTATTCAAGAATAGTAAAAACTTTCTTATGAGTGTTTTGAATACTAAGAGAAGTTTGATGCTTGATGATTGTTTTGAGATATGGAGGTAATAATATCAAAGTCTTCCTAGTTGAGTAGTTGGGAATTTGAGAAATGCTTGTGTTGAAGTTTGCAAGTCCTGTAGCATGCACGTATGGTAAACTTTATGTAACAAATTTGAAACATGAGGTGTTCTTTGATTGTCTTCCTTATGAGTGGCGGTCGGGGACGAGCGATGGTCTTTTCCTACCAATCTATCCCCCTAGGAGCATGCGCGTAGTGCTTTGGTTTTTGATGGCTTGTAGATTTTTGCAAGTATATGAGTTCTTTATGACTAATGTTGAGTCCATGGATTATACTCACTCTCACCCTTCCATCATTGCTAGCCTCTTCGGTACCGTGCATTGCCCTTTCTCACATCGGGAGTTGGTGCAAACTTCGTCGGTGCATCCAAACACCGTGATACGATATGCTCTTTCACACATAAAACTCCTTACATCTTCCTCAAAACAGCCACCATACCTACCTATTATAGCATTTCCATAGCCATTCCGAGATATATTGCCATGCAACTTTCCACCATACCGTTCTTCATGACACATTCATCATTGACATATTGCTAGCATGATCATGTAGTTGACATAGTATTTGTGGCAAAGCCACCGTTCATAATTCTTTCATACATGCCACTCTTGATTCATTGCATATCCCGGTACACCGCCGGAGGCATTCATATAGAGTCATACTTTGTTCTAGTATCGATTTGTAATCATTGAGTTGTAAATAAATAGAAGTGTGATGATCATCATTTTCTAGAGCATTGTCCAAGTGAGGAATAAATAAGAAAAAATATAAAAAAGGCCATAAAAAAGGAGAAGGCCCAAAAAATGAGAGAAAAAGAGAGAAGGGACAATGTTACTATCCTTTTACCACACTTGTGCTTCAAAGTAGCACCATGATCTTCATGATAGAGAGTGTCTTGTTTTGTTAATTTCATATACTAGTGGGAATTTTTCATTATATAAGTTTACTTGTATATTCCAACGATGGGCTTCCTCAAATGCCCTAGGTCTTCGTGAGCAAGCAAGTTGGATGCACACCCACTTAGTTTCTTTTGTTGAGCTTTCATACATTTATAGCTCTAGTGCATCTGTTGCATGGCAATCCCTACTCCTTGCATTAACATCAATCGATGGGAATCTTTATAGCCTATTGATTAGCCTCGTTGATGTGAGATCTTCTCATTTTTTGTCTTCTCCACATAACCCCCATCATCATATTCTATTCCACCCATAGTGCTATATCCATGGCTCACGCTCATATATTGTGTGAAGGTTTATGAGTTTGAGATTATTAAAGTATGAAATGATTGCTTGGCTTGTCATCGGGGTTGTGCATGATGATAGCATTCTTGAGTGAAAAAATGGAGCATGACTAAACTATATGATTTTGTAGGGATGCACTTTCTTTGGCCATGCTATTTTGAGAAGACATCATTACTTAGTTAGTATGCTTGAAGTATTATTACTTTTATGTAAATATGAACTTTTGTATTGAATCTTTCGGATCTGAATATTCATACCATAATTAAGAAGAATTACAATGACATTATGCCAACTAGCATTCCACTTCAAAAATTATCTTTTTATCATTTACCTACTCGAGGATGAGCACGAATTAAGCTTGGGGATGCTTCATACGTCTCCAACGTATCTATAATTTTTTATTGCTCCATGCTATGTTATCTACTGTTTTGGACAATATTGGACTTTATTATCCACTTTTATATTATTTTTGGGTCTAACCTATTAAACGGAGGCCCAGCCCAGAATTGCTTTTTTTAGCCTATTTCAGTGTTTTGAAGAAAAGGAATATCAGACGGAGTCGAAACGGAACGAAATCAACTGGAGAAGTTATTTTTGGAAGGAAAGCTACTTGAAAAGCTTGGAGTGGACGTCAAGAAAGAAGGGAGGTTCTCACGAGGGTGGAGGGCGCCCCCACTAGGGCGCGCCCCCTGCCTCGTGGCCCCCCCTTCGGTCCACCGAGGTACTTCTTTCACCCATATATACCTATGTACCCTAAAACTTCCAGTACAGAGAATAGATCGGGAGTTCCGCAGCCGCAAGCCTCTGTAGCCACCAAAAGTCAATCGGGACCCTGTTCCGGCACCCTGCCGGAGGGGGGAACCCTCACGGGTGGCCATCTTCATCATCCCGACGCTCTCCATGACGAGGAGGGAGTAGTTCACCCTCGGGGCTGAGGGTATGTACGAGTAGCTATGTATTTGATCTCTCTCTCTCTCTCTCTCTCGTGTTCTTGATTTGGCACGATCTTGATGTATCACGAGCTTTGCTATTATAGTTGGATCTTATGTTTCTTCTCCCCCTCTACTCTCTTGTAATGGACTGAGTTTTCCCTTTGAAGTAATCTCATCGGATTGAGTCTTTAATGACTTGAGAACACTTGATGTATGTCTTGCCGTGCGTATCTGTGGTGACAATGGGATATCACGAGATTCACTTGATGTATGTTTTGGTGATCAACTTGCGGGTTCCACCCATGAACCTATGCATAGGTGTTGGCACACGTTTTCGTCTTGATTCTCTGGTAGAATCTTTTGGGCACTCTTTGAGGTTCTATGTGTTGCTTGAATAGATGAATCTGAGATTGTGCGATGCATATCATATAATCATACCCACGGATACTTGAGGTGACATCGGACTATCTAGGTGACATTAGGGTTTTGGTTGATTTGTATCTTAAGGTGTTATTCTAGTACGAACTATAGGGATGTTTGTGACACTTATAGGAATAGTCCAATGGATTTATTGGAAATAATAACTTTGAGGTGATTTCGTACCCTACCATAATCTCTTCATTTGTTTTCCGCTATTAGTGACTTTGGAGTGACTCTTTGTTGCATGTTGAGGGATAGTTATGTGATCCAATTATGTTATTATTGTTGAGAGAACTTGCACTAGTGAAAATATGAGCCCTAGGCCTTGTTTCCTATCATTGCAACACCGATTATGCTCTCTTTTATCTTTAGTTAGCTTGCTATTTTTATATTTTCAGATTACAAAAACCTATATCTACCATCCATATTGCACTTGTATCACCATCTCTTCGCCGAACTAGCGCACCTATACAATTTACCATTGTATTGGGTGTGTTGGGGACACAAGAGACTCTTTGTTATTTGGTTGCAGGGTTGTTTGAGAGAGACCATCTTCATCCTACGCCTCCCACGGATTGATAAACCTTAGGTCATCCACTTGAGGGAAATATGCTACTGTCCTACAAACCTCTGCACTTGGAGGCCCAACAACGTCTACAAGAAGAAGGTTGTGTAGTAGACATCAGACATCTCCCTGGGGAAGTGCATATGGATCACGTACTTGAGGTGCTCTCCGATGGGTGTGTCGACCAGCACTCCAGCACCAGCGCCTTGCAACGAGAAGGATCCATGAAAGTACATGATCCAGTTGCGGTATGCTTCCTTGCCGGGGAGAGTAGTCTCTTGGATCTCTTCGTTAGGCATCGAGGTCCATTCCGCGATGAACTCCGCCAAGACTCTGCTCTGAATTGTCGAGGTACTCTCAAACTTTAAGCCAAAGCTTGACAACTCCAAGGCCCATTCCATAATCCTTCCTCTTGCGTCAGGGTTATGCAGTATCCGTTGCAACGGGAGGCGGGTGACGACAGTGATCTCGTGGTCCTGGAAGTAGTGATGCAGCTTCCTCGAGGCCATTAGGAGGCCGAAAAGCAACTTTTGCACACCGAAATACCTTGACCTAGCCCCCTGCAAGAGGGAGCTGACAAAGTAAACTGGGTGTTTGAAAGTGCGTTATATCGACTAGAGGGGGGGGGGGTGAATAGGCGATTTTTATGAAATTCTTCACTGAGGAATTTGCTAGTGAGGAAATTCCTTAGCGAAGAACTACTAGCAGCGGAATAAGTACTCAGAAGTAAACATAACAGAATACATGCATGGTCATCATGATGAAATGAAGACAAACACAGAGTACAGAAAGCGTAAACACAGGATAGCACAAGATGAAGACAAACAGACTGAAGAAATTGAACTGAGGAAATAGAGAAAGTCTTCAGTCAAAGTCTTCAAACATAGATTTCAACAAACATGCAACATAGTAATGAGGAAATGAAAGTGTTGAGGAAATAGAACCAGTTGGCTTGGTGAAGACAATGATTTGGTAGACCAGTTCCAACTGCTGTCTCAGTTGTACGTCTGGTTGGGGCGGTTGAGTATTTAAACTCAAGGGCACCCAGTCCCAGACACACAATCCTCACCGTATTCTCCTTGAGATAAGGACACACAGTCCTCGCCCAATCACTCGTGGTAAGTCTTCAGGTGACTTCCAAACCTTCACAAACTCGGTCACTCGGCGGTCCACAATTCCTCTTGGATGCTCTAGACCATGATGCCTAACCGTCTGGAAGAAGCACAATCCTCAAAGGTAACAAGCGTCGGATCCACGCAGGATCAATCTCTTCAGTGATGCTCAATCACTTTGGGTTTGTAGGTGTTTTGAGTTTGGATTTTCCTCACTTGATGATTTTCGCCCAAAGTCCTTGGAGGATGGGTTGCTCTCAAATGACAAGTGTCAAGTTCTCGCGGAGCAGCCAACCAGCTAGTGGTTGTAGGGGCGGCTATTTATAGCATAGGGAGCAGCCTGACATGATAAGACATAAATGCCCTTCAATGATTTGACCGTTGGATGGATAAGCTATTTTGGGACAGCTCGCGCATAGCACCGCAACGGTCGGAAATTTGAGGTACAAATTCCTCAGGGCTATCATGTTCCTCAATGTGTAGGCAATTCGCACTGGCGAATTCCTAACTCCTCAATCAGAACAAAGTCCTCAGTGACTAGAAGAACTGCGTCTCTATCACTGAAGAAATTGACTGAACTATATGAGATTTCCAATGGCTCACTCGAAGGGATTGGTAGGTGTAGGATTTGAGTTGAGCATCAAGTGGAAATTTTCTGCTTAGTATTTCCGCGACCCCCTTTAACAGTACGGTGTTTCCTATGACTCAAGAAAGAGAAAATGAAACTACGAAAACAAAACTCTTCACGCTTCATGTTCCTCAAATGATAACCAAGTCTTCAAGGTCACACCAATTTCTTCACTTTCAAAGTCTTCAGAAAGTCTTGAGAAATTCTTCAGAATATCATAGTCTTCAGTTGAAGAACTTCATTTTTAGGGGTCAACTTTCTCTGTAAATATCAAACTCCTCATAGACTTATAGACCTTTGTACACTCATAAACACGTTAGATCCTTAACCTATAAGTCTTCAGTACACAAAAATCACTAAGGGGCACTAGATGCACTTACAATCCCCCCTTTTTGGTGATTGATGACAATATAGGTTAAGTTTTCAAAGCGGATAAATATATGAAATGTAAATACTGATGTTGAGGAATTTGATTACAAGATATAGAAGAACTCCCCCTGAAGATGTGCATAGTGAGGAATTTGATTTTGAAGCAATGCACACTTGAAGAGTTGAATCATCGAGATCTCCCCCTATATCTTGTAATTCATACACGCATTTCATATATAATATGAAGAATTTGAAATGCATGATGAAATATTGTGCCTGATGTAATTCAGCATGCGTGCAATACTATTAACGAGGATTAAGCATACCGAATAGTGCATCAAAAGTACCAGAGCACAGTGCAACAAAAGTATCAGAGCACCATCGGGTTTTAAGATTACAACTCGATCCAATAAAGTTTCAGAAGAAGGAGAGTTGTAACTTAGCAAAAAACAATATAATAGACCCGCTTGAAGACTAACTCAAATTTCTCCCCCTTTGTCATCAAATAATGACCAAAAGGATCGAAACTGAGGACTAACGCTCTTGAGGATAATCATGATGATGAAGGAGCGCCAGCGTTGTTGGGGTCGGCTGTTGAAGTAGGTCCTGCCGCAGTGTCATCCAAGTCTTAATTTTCATCAGTCTCACGCGATGAAGAATGTGAGCTGGCCACCAAAGAAGGAACCCTGACCTTCTTGTATTTCTTCGGAGGAGGTGCAGACCAGTCAAACTCTTCTTTGAGACCCATTTGCTTCAAATCATCAGTGTTGTAAACTTGAGACAGAACAGCCCAGGTGCGGTTGAGGGTTTGATGAAGGTAGTAGTGGTTTTTCTTCACTGCATTATGTGTTGCAGTCATGTTGTGAAGAATTGAACCAAACTGACGCTTGACCCATTTGTGATTGCGATCAACCTTCTGATGAAGACTGAGGAGTAACTCATGATCAGTCATCACCCTAGGTGTTGTGGCTTGAGGATTTGGATTGGCATTGTTGGCGGCGGAGTCATGTGTGGCAGAGTCATCATTGGTGGAGAAAGATGCGGCCTCGCGAAATTGACCATCCAATGGACGAATGCCTTCATCTATCACAGCAGTTGCCTTGCCCTTTTCATCAGCTGAGGAAAATGTCCTTTTGAGGACTTCAATAGGAGGCAAGTAGCTGAAGTGGTTCAAAGTGTCAGCTTTGTAATTGAGTGAAGACCTTGTCCTGATGAATCTCATAATCCATGGCGCATAAGGCTTCAGCTCAAACGGTGACATGGCAATATTGGCCAGAGTCCTCATGAAGAAATCATGGAAGTTGATGGGAACGCCCTAACAGATGTTGAAAAGCATATTCTTCATGATGCCAACAACTTCTTCATCATTAGAGTCGTGGCCTTTGATAGGACTCATTGTCTTCGTCAGAATGCGATAAACAGTCCAAGGCACATACAACAATTCCTTGATGAGGAATTTAGTTCGAGGGGCCTGCCCTGGCTTCAAAGGCTTCATCAGCACTTGCATATAGTGATTTGAAAGCTCAGGTTCATTGTAAACACAACGTGCATCTTCAAGGGGAGGACTTAGAGGAAGGGCACGAAGCAATTCAGACGCTGGTGCCTTGTAATGTGTGTTCTCAGTCATCCAGTCCAGAACCCATGAATTCACATCTTCAGAGTTGCCGGTGATGTGCAGCGTTGCGTAGAACTGAAGAATGAGTTCTTCGTTCCAATCACAGATGTTAGTGCAGAAATTGAGTAGCCCAGCGTCGTGAAGAACACTGAGGACTGGCGTGAAGCACGTCAGAGACTCCATATCCATGTGAGGAATATGTGCATGGTCGAAGACTTTGTCTTTGTTGAACAACACTGAGGAATAGAAGTTGGCTTGACTAGCTGTCCAGAAACGCCTCTTCCTTATGCGAGCAGAGTCATAAGGGTTGTAATCTGTGAAGAATACATGCTCGCCAAAGAAGTCTTCAGCCTTGAACTTTTGTTTCCTTGAGAACGGATCCTTTGGCTTTGGCAGAGGAGTGTCAGTGAGTTGCATCACTACCTCGGGAATCGCGATCTCAGGTTTTTCAGGCTGAGGAATTTCTGGTTCCTCCTCAGGTGCAGTCACGTTTTCAGCAGCAGAAGCAGTTTCTTCAGCACTAGTGGCTGGAATTTTTTCATGCACAGATGTAGTGGGATGAGTTTCTTCAGAGCCCAATTGAACTGTTGGTGCAGGAGAGTGAGGGATTTGCTGCAGTGGGGTGAATAGTGGATAATTGGGATGCTGACTTTCCCAAAAGTCATCATTCATCACTGGAGTTGTGCTTCCAATGTCCACATCTTCATCATCAATTTCTTCAACACCAGCCTCTTCAGCAGTAAACTGAGGCATTGGTGATGAAACCACTGGGGTTGAAGGGATTGCATCCACTTCAATATCTTCATCAATCTGCTCTGACGAAGCAGCAGATTGAGTTTCTTCATCAGATCCGCTTGGGATCACATATTCTTCATCAAATGGAACAAAGTCCTTTGATGGCATGGTTGAGATCGGAACAGCATCAATAGGTTTGTCAAACGAGCTGGTCATCAGCTTCATCTTCTTTGGAGCTGAAGATTCTGAAGCTTTTGATGATTTCCTTTTCTTCACTGCAGCTCGCTCTGCAGCCTTGGTCTTCTTCACATCTGATGCAGATGGAAGGATAGGAGTTGGTGTAGGTGCAGGTGGAGCTGAGGGATCTGGTTGAATTTCCTCAGGCGCAACTGATGCAGTTGCGATGACTTTTTCAGTTTCTTCAGACGCACCACTAGTGGATGCCCTGGCAATTTCTTCAGCGGCTGGAATGGAGTCATCAGCCCTGGAACTAGCATTTTCTTCAGCAGCCTGAAAATCATCAGCGGTGCTGGCATGTTCTTCAGTTTGCTGAGCAGAAGCTTCACCTTGAGGAACTTCTTGTTGCATTGGAGCTGCAGCATTGGTGAAATTTTCAGTCAGTCTCACAAATCTGACTTTGGCTCCCTTCCAATCAGCATAGTAGGAGTCAAATTTGTCGCAAAGGGCTTTGATGTCAGCCTGCATCTTGACAATTTCTTCAGTTTTCATCTTGACAACATTTTTCTTCAGAAGTTTCTCTTTTCTGTACTGCAATTTCTTGATCTATCTGGCCCTATCATATTTCCATTTCTCCTCTTGGATGAAATGAGTCAGCATGTGACTTTGGCCAGGTGTCAACTTGAAATCAGGCATAGGTGTGTTGGTATCCTTATGCCAAAGATCAATCTAATTGAGGATCGCCCTTGGATCCAGTAGCAGTGGCACAGGTGTGCCTTTGGCTCTTGCGGCCCTAACTTGTCGGTCTCTGATGATTTCTGCAAGTTCATCATCATCACCCTCATCATCCTCAAGTGGCTCTTGGAAGGTGACCTGTTTCTTCTTCGGACTTGGGCGAGTACCTCGTCCAGCAGTTGCTTTAGTCTTCAGTAGAGTTGGGCCAGATGAAGAATTTGGCGCAACTGAGGAACTTGCTGAGACACCAGAGGCAATAGAGATGCCAACAGTCCTTTGGCATGAAGCCAGATGCACAGGTGCTGAGGACTTTGTCGGAACAGCTGAGGACTTTGGTGGAGGTGCTGAGGATTTCAGAGGAGCAGGGGCAGCTTGAGGAATTTGTCTTGAAGATTTTGAAGTTTCCGGTCGTGAGGGCGCAGCTGAGGAACTTGGCCGTGAGGGCATTGTTGGTGAAGCACTTGGATTACGAGCAGGCTTCTTTGCCAGTGATTTCCTCGGCTTGAGAGAGGCCTCAGTGGCAGCAGCAACAAAATCTTCATTGAATTTCCTCACTGCTTCTCTTGCTTGTCTTGCCAATTTGGCTTGGCACTTGGCCCATTCTTCAGGAAAATCCTCACCGCGTTTGACGCTAGTGGGATCAGCCACTTGGCCAGGTGCCAATGGGGCTCTTGGGCATGGAGGATTCAGTGCGAATTTCTTCATGTACTTTGGAGTGACGTATCTGTACTCCCTCCATTCACGTGCCCATCTCTGTTCAATCTTGTGAATGCGCACCTTGCGCTGATTTTTATCTTCCTCAGGAGGTGTGCAGTACCCAGCTTAGATGTCCTCAGGGATTTCAAAGGCAGTCATGACCTTAGGATTCTTTCCTCCTTTTTGTGGCCTTTTACCTTCAGCCATTTTCTTCAGTTGAGGAATTTGAACAATCGAATTCTCTGAAGAAGTATGCAGTTTTTCTTCGAGGAACGCTGCAAACGAGTTAAGTTGATGAGAACCTAATGATTCAGCAGCGGACATGTGTACCTGTGAACAGAGTATAGTTGCGAGGAATTTGGAGAGGTCGTATGCATTCTCAGAGGGTTTTTCAAAAAGAACAAGTTTGAGGAATTTGACCAGATGCGTCTTGAAGAATTTCACTAAGCACGCTATATCTTAGGTTCCAGAGTTGTATAGATCGAAGATCCTCACAATTGAGGAATCTTGAAGAAAATGATGCTTAGGGGAACGAATCAAGAACATATGACATGTGAGCTGTTTTGTGTGTGAGGATTTGAAGAATAAAACACCTTTGAAGATTTTGTAGAAAAATTTCGAATCAAAGAGGCTAGTAAAAGTAACTTTTAATTACCGTGAATGAAGAACACGACGAACAGAGAGGTGAAATAGTTAAGTTCGTCAATGTAGATCTTCCACGCCCTAACTTGGCGGAGGAAGACGTCTACGGCGGCGGTGGAGGTGAAGATTTCCGCGGTCGGCGCGAGTACGACGGCGACAAGGTCGAGGCAGTGAAGCTCTTCCTCACCGGCGACGATGGAGTAGCGGCGGCGCTAGGGTTTGAGAAGCTCGAGTGGGAGAGAGAAGTCGAGCAAAGTAAAAGAAGTGAGGAAGGGGCGAGGGGTATTTATAGAGGCAGTGAAAAACTGTTCGCCTGAAGATTTAGGACGAACGTGCCCCTGACCATTCTCCTTCTCACGACATGTGTCACCCACGTACTGTGTAGTGGAGATCGTGTAAGATCGTGGGTGAATAGAATAATGCATCATGGGATGCGGAACGGTTTGAGTGGCAAGTTGAAGAATTTGAACAACTGAGGAATTTCAAAACTGAGGAAAAAATCGAATTGAAGATTTTCAACTTTTGTGGTGGCGTGACCCACCTTATAAGAATGATGATTTCAGACACCGCGTACAATTGTCGTAGAGTTCTGAGAATCAAATTCTTCATTAATTTCTTCACAATTAGAGTGTTATTCTTCATTGATTGAAGAAAAAACGTTTCTTCATGTGTTGCACATCTAAGCCATCAATTTTGCATAAGTGTTAGGATGAGTGCCTTTTCAGAGTACATTCAAAGACTCTAAGATATTTAGCTCACACCGCAACTTGCTAAATCTCTTCTCATCCAAGGGCTTAGTGAAGATATCGGCTAGCTGTTCTTCAGTCTTTACATGCTCAATAGAAATGTCTCCCTTCAACACATGGTCACGAAGAAAATGATGACGAATCTAAATGTGCTTTGTCTTCGAGTGCTGAACTGGGTTGTGAGCAATCTTGATGGCACTCTCATTGTCACATAGGAGAGGCACATTCTTCACGTTGACGCCATGGTCCTTGAGTGTTTTCTTCATCCATAGCAGTTGAGCACAACAAGAACCAGCAGCAATGTACTCAGCTCCAGCAGTAGACAGTGATACGCAGTTCTGTTTCTTCGAGGACCAACAGACCAAGGATCGTCCGAGGAAATGACAAGTACCAGATGTTGACTTGCGGTCCACACGGTCACCAGCATAGTCAGAGTCAGAATATCCAATGAGATCAAAATCCGAGCCCTTGGGATACCATAATCCTAGTGTTGGTGTGTGAGCTAGATATCGAAGAATATGCTTCACAGCCTTATGGTGTGATTCCTTCGGTGCAGCTTGAAATTGGGAACACATGCAACTACTAAGCATTATATCTGGCCTAGATGCACATAAGTACAATAAAGAGCCAATCATGGAGTGGTATACCTTATGATCGAAGTCAATACCATTTTCATCAGTGCATAGATGACCATTTGTGGGCATAGGAATTTTAATGCCTTTGCAATCTTGCATGCCGAATTTCTTCAGGACATCCTTGAGGTATTTCTCCTGAGATATGAATATGCCATTGCGCTGTTGACGAATTTGAAGACCTAAGCAGAATTTCAACTCTCCCATCATAGACATTTGATATTCTTCACTCATCATATAGGCAAATTCATCACTATAACGTTGGTCAGTACAACCAAAGATGATATCATCAACATATATTTGGCACACAAACAGTTCACCATCATAAGACTTAGTAAAGAGAGTAGGATCGAGTGAACCGGGTGTGAAGCCTTTCTTCGTGAAGAATTCCTTCAAAGTATCATACCACGCCCGTGGGGCCTACTTGAGGCCATAGAGGGCCTTGTTAAGTTTGAAGACTTTATCAGGATGTTTTGGATCTTTAGAACCTGGGAGTTGAGCAACATATACTTCTTCCTCAAGCTTACCATTGAGGAATGCACTTTTCACATCCATTTGATATAAGATGATATCATGACGGTTAGCATAAGCAAGCAATATGCGAATAGCCTCAAGTCTAGCAACAGGTGCAAAATTTTCATCGAAATCAACTCCTTCAACCTGTGTGTAGCCTTGAGCTACTAGTCGTGCCTTATTCCTCACCACAACACCATTTTCATCTTGCTTGTTGCGGTAGATCCAATTTGTGCCAATGATGTAAGCTTGCGAGGATCGGGGCGATTGACCAGTTCCCAGACATTGTTGAGCTTGAACTTATTTAATTCTTCTTGCATGGCCTGAATCCACTCAGGGTCCATAAATGCTTCATCTACCTTAGTGGGCTCTGTGATAGAGACAAAAGCAAAGTGCCCACAAAAGTTAGATAAGTGTGAAGCTTTTGAGCGTGTGAGAACACCTGGTGCTCTAATGTCATCGATGATCTTCTCCCCTTGCACTTCTTTTGCAATGCGAGGATGAGCTGGTTGTCATTGAGGAATTTGATCAGCATTTTCTTCAGCATCAATTTCCTCAGCATTTTCTTCAGGTGCATCAGCTCGACATTCTTCACATTCTTGAATGAATTCTTTAGCAGATTCTTCAGTAGGAATGACATCTTCAGTAGCCTTGTGTTTGATAGAATCCTCGGGTGCTGGTTCATATTTGGTTTCTTGTCAGTGAGGAGTTCATAGGCAGTCTTCTTGAAGAATTTGTGAGGATATACTCTATTGATGATATGGCACGCAGTATCAATTGCATCAACCTAGAAACGACGAGGGGTTTTGTATTCGTCAAGCATAGTGCGAGCCATCTCAGCAGGAGTCCTGTTCTTGCGCTCCACGACGCCATTCTATTGAGGAGTATAAGGAGCAGATAACTCATGAGTACTACCAAGTTCATCAAGATATTCATTGAGACCTGAATTTTTGAACTCAGTGCCATTGTCACTTCTGATGTGCTTGATCTTCATACCAAAGTTGGTTGAAGCCCTCGAGGAAAATCGTTTGAAGACTTCCTGCACTTCATGTTTGAAAGAGATAAGGTGTACCCATGTGTAACGAGAGTAATCATCAACAATAACAAAGCCATATTGAGATGCTTCATTAGAAACAGAGGAATAGTGATTAGGACCGAAGAGATCCATGTGAAGCAATTCGAATGGTCGAGTAGTGGTCATGATGGTATTTGCTGGATGCTTGGCCTTGGGCATCTTTCCAGCTTCACAGGCGCCGCATAAGTGATCCTTGAGGAATTTGACATTCTCAATGCCAATAACATGCTTCTTCTTCGCAAGCGTGTGCAAATTCCTCATGCCTGCATGACCAAGTCGTCGATGCCATAGCCATCCTTCTGAAGCTTTTGCATGTAGGCACACAGCTGGTTGTGAATCTGCTGAGAAATCAACAATATACAAGTCTCCTCTCCTAAAGCCTTCGAAGACTTTGGAATTGTCAGCTTCCATAATCAGAACACAATGATACTTGCCAAAGACAACAACCATATCAAGATCATAAAGCATTGAGACAGACATAAGGTTGTATCCTAAGGACTCAGCAAGCATGACTTTGTCCATGTGTCGATCCTTTGTGATAGCAACTTTACCTAGACCCAATACCTGACTTTTGCTTTTATCAGCGAAGATGATATGCTTCAGATGTGATGACGATAAGGGAGCATCCATCAACAGATTCCTGTCACCAGTCATGTGATTTGTACATCCACTATCAAGTACCCACTCAGTGGCTTTGGGTTGATCATCCTACAGATGAATTAGTGCAACTTACGAACTCATATACTTCAGCAGTGAAGAATATGATATCACAATTCATCAGATCAATTTCATCAAGCAGTAGGACAGATAAAGCAGAGGGAGGACGTGTGAAATGAAAGTTCATTTCATCATGGTTAGCCTGCGTCCTTTCAGGCATTTTGTCAGGTCCCCAGCAAATTCTTCAGATTTTACAGTACGTCTGGAGACCTGACCCTCCATAAGAGATTAGTTCTTTTTCTCCACCACCCACATCTGAAGGGGTGGCAAAGAGTTCATCACTCTGCGAGCTCCATATGAGAATGGTGGCATAGCGGCCAAACCATTACGTTTCACATAAGAGGGGTTAGGGTAAGCATATGAATAAGCAGATAAATTCTTCGAGGACTTATGAACATATTAATTTGAAGAATAATGCTCATATTCATAGCCCTTGGCTCTTCCCTGCGAAACAGAGTTGTTAGCACGACGATGTTCATATGAGGACTTTGATCCATGTGAGGAATTTGATCCCCTTGAGGAATTTGGTCCGTATGAGGACTTGGATCCATATGAAGAATTTGGTCCATATGAAGAATTTGATCTGGGATTCCTATTCTTCACTGGTGGTGTCATGAGAACATTCACCTGAAGACTTTCAAGGCACTTTTTGGGAACCCAGATCTTCTTCATAGGGGAACCATTCCTGCAGTTAGTGCCAACATATCTAGCAAATACTTCACCATTCTGATTTTTGAATAGTTTATAGTTGGAGTCAAATGACTCATCAGAAGAATGAGAAGATTCACATGTATAGCCAGATAAATTAGATGGATCAACTGGAGGTCCCTTTGCAGCAACCCATGAGGTTTTGGGGTACTGCTCAGGCTTCCAATATGTACCATCAGCATTGAGTTTCCTCTCAAAGGCAATACCCTCTTTCCTAGGGTTCCTGTTGAGGATCTGCTTTTTAAGCACATCACAAAGAGTCTGATGCCCTTTGAGGCTTTTGTACATGCCTGTCATGTACAATTCCTTCAGCCCTGCATCGTCAGTGACACTAGCAATGTCCTCAGATGAGGAATTAGTGATAGCAGAGACAGGTGAAGAATTTGTAACATTAGAAGCATTTGAACATTCAGGTGAAGAATTAGTAGATTTTCGTTCAATGCATTTTAAACATGGAGGAATAAATTCTTCCTGAGCAGCGCTGATTTGTTGAGCAAGCAATGAATCGCGCTCCTTCTAAAGATCTTTATAACTCACTCTTAGCTCCTCAAGGTCTTGCTTTCTTTGAAGAAATTCATAAGAAAGCTTCTCATGATCAGATAAGAGAGTGTTATGATGACCTTGAAGGTTATCAAACCTGGTCTGAAGTCTCTGAAGATTTTCAGTCAAGGCTTTAGTGCGGTCCATTTCTTCACCCAACATATCATCACTTTTGTCTAGCATGTTTTGAACCTTTTCAAAAGCCTTTTGTTGTTTCACAGCAATCTTAGCAAGTTTTGTGTAGATGGGCTTAAGATTTTCATCAGATTCATCTTCCCTAGACTTAGAGGAGGTATATTTAGGTACCTTGGCACCCTTTGCCATGAAGCAATAGGTGGGAGCATAGTCATCGTTGCCTTCATCAGCCTTGTTGGTGAGGTCATTTTCTTCAGAGTTGAAGATAGACTTGATGAAAAATGCAGTAGCGAGGGCTAGGCTTGCCACACCAGACTCACAGTCCTCAGAAGCCTCCTCTTCTTCTTGTTCCTCAGATTCAGCTTCAGAGTCCATTTCCTTGCCAATGAATGCCCGAGCCTTCTTGGACCTGCTCTTCTTGTGAGATGAAGACTTTGAGGATTTTGATGATGAAGATTTTGAGGACCTCTTCTTTTTCTTCGCATCATCAGAACTGTAATCCTTGTATTTCTTCTTCTTTGATTCCTTTTCCCACTAAGAACAATCTTGAATGTAATGTCCTGGTTTCTTGCACTTGTGACAAAGCCTATTCTTGTAGTCACTGGATGAGGAATCATTGCTCCTGGAGGGTTTTCCAAAGCGACTACGTCTTGAGAACTTCTGTAATTTCTTCACTAGCAGTGCTAGATCATGACTCAGTTCTTTGGGGTCACCAAGGCTGCTACCAGAGTCTTCATCTTCGGATTCTGATACTGCCTTGGCCTTCAGTGCACGTGATCTGCCATAGCTCGAACCATAGAGATCTCTCTTTTCAGCAAGCTGGAACTCATGAGTGTTTAGCCTCTCGAGGATATCAGCGGGGTCAAGTGACTTGTAATCAGCACGCTCTTGTATCATCAGTGCCAGAGTATCAAATGAGGAATCAAGCGATCTCAGCAATTTCTTCACCACCTCATGGTCAGTGATGTCAGTGGCACCAAGTGCTTGAAGCTCATTTGAGATGTCACTGAGGCGATCAAAGTTTTGCTAGAAATTTTCATTGTCGAGTCTTTTGAAGTGGTTGAAGAGATTGCGAAGAACATCAACTCGAGAGTCACGCAGAGTTGAAAATCCTTCATTGACCTTGGACAGCCTATCCCAGATAAGCTTAGCAGTTTCCAAAGCACTCACTCTACCATACTATCCTTTACTCAGATGGCCACATATGATATTCTTCGCTTGGGAATCGAGTTGCTTGAATCTCTTCACATCGGTAGCGTTTAGTGAGGGTGAGACGGAGGGAACACCATTTTCCACAACGTACCAGAGATCTTTATCAATTGCCTCAAGATGCATGCACATCTTGTTCTTCCAGTAGGGGTAGTCCGTCCCATCAAAGGTAGGACACCCAGCAGAGACCTTGATCATACCTGCGGTCGACATAACTAAAACTCCAGGCGGTTAAACCAAAATCACACAGAACAAGGGAGTACCTTGCTCTGATACCAATTGAAAGTGCGTTATATCGACTAGAGGGGGGTGAATAGGCGATTTTTATGAAATTCTTCACTAAGGAATTTGCTAGTGAGGAAATTCCTTAGCGAAGAACTACTAGCAGTGGAATAAGTACTCAAAACTAAACATAACAGAATACATGCATGGTCATCATGATAAAATGAAGAGAAACACAGAGTATAGAAAGCGTAAACACAGGATAGCACAAGATGAAGACAAACAGACTGAAGAAATTGAACTGAGGAAATTAAGAAAGTCTTTAGTCAAAGTGTTCAAACACAGATATGAACAAACATGCAACACAGTAATGAGGAAATGAAAGTGTTGAGGAAATAGAACCAGTTGGCTTGGTGAAGACAATGATTTGGTAGACCAGTTCCAACTGCTGTCTCAGTTGTACGTCTGGTTGGAGCGACTGAGTATTTAAACTCGAGGACACCCAGTCCCGGACACACAGTCCTCACCGTATTCTCCTTGAGATAAGGACACACAGTCCTCGCCCAATCACTCGTGGTAAGTCTTCAGGTGACTTCCAAACCTTCACAAACTCGGTCACTCGGCGATCCACAATTCCTCTTGGATGCTCTAGACCATGACGCCTAACCGTCTGGAAGAAGCACAGTCTTCAAAGGTAACAAGCATCGGATCCATGCAGGATCAATCTCTTCACTGATGCTCAATCACTTTGGGTTTGTAGGTGTTTTGGGTTTGGGTTTGGATTTTCCTCACTTGATGATTTTCGCTCAAATTCCTCGGAGGATGGGTTGCTCTCAAATGACAAGTGTCAAGTTCTCGCGGAGCAGCCAACCAGCTAGTGGTTGTAGGGGGCGGCTATTTATAGCGTAGGGAGCAGCCCGACATGATAAGGCATAAATGCCCTTCAATGATATGACCGTTGGATGGATAAGATATTTTGGGACAGCTGGCGCGTAGCACAACAGCAGTCGGAAATTTGAGGTACAAATTCCTCAGGGCTATCATGTTCCTCAATGTGTAGGCAATTCGCACAGGCGAATTCCTAACTCCTTAGTCAGAACAAAGTCCTAAGTGACCAGAAGAACTGTGTCTCTGTCACTGAAGAAATTGACTGAACTGTATGAGATTTCCAATGGCTTCACTCGAAGGGATTTGTAGGTGTAGGATTTGAGTTGAGCATCAAGTGGAAATTTTCTCCTTAGTATTTCCTCGACCCCCTTTAACAGTACGGTGTTTCCTATGACTCAAGAAAGAGAAAATGAAACTACGAAAACAAAAGTCTTCACGCTTCATGTTCCTCAAATGATAACCAAGTCTTCAAGGTCACGCCAATTTCTTCACTTTGAAAGTCTTCAGAAAGTCTTCAGAAATTCTTCAGAATATCAAAGTCTTCAGTTGAAGAACTTCATTTTTAGGGGTCGACTTTCTCTGTAAATATCAAACTCCTCATACACTTATAGACCTGTGTACACTCATAAACACGTTAGATCCTTAACCTATAAGTCTTCAATATACCAAAATCACTAAGGGGCACTAGATGCATTTACAGTGTTGCATCATCTTTTTATTGGGCACCTCTTCACTCGACCGCACGGGCATCACCTTGGTGGCACCAGACTCCGCTGGGGGTCATGCCTTGTCGGCACCGGGCCCTGCAGGGGGAATCTTTGGCCTGCCATCCGCTGGTCCTTCCGCCATTGCTGCCTCCTCGTCGATCTCCCTCTGTGCCACTAGTGCGGTGCTGACCACTTGATTCGTCGCCGCTAGATACAGAAGCAATGGCTCTTATGGTTTAGGCACAACTAGTGTTGGCGTGGAGGAAAGGTATTACTTCATGTCCTGCAGTGCGGCCTTTTTCAAGATCTTGAAAAAGGGAAGGGCGCGCTCGACGGACTTGGAGATGAACCGGCTCATGGCGGCAACGCAGCCGGCGAGCCGACGCACATCCTTGATCCGCTTGGGTGCCTAGATCTGCTCAATAGCCTTGATCTTGTCTGGGTTTGCCTCAATCCCGCGCTGCGACACGAAGAACCCGAGAAGCTTGCCGGACGGGATGCCGAAGACGCACTTCTCAGGGTTCAACTTGAAGTTGATCTTGCGCAGGTTGGCAAATGTCTCTTCTAGATCTTGCACAAGAGTCGGTCCGTCCTTGGTTTTGACAACTATTTCATCCATGTAGGCTTCCATATTTCTATGGAGCTGAGGCTCAAAACCAATTTGGACCGCTCTTGCAAACGTTGACCCAGCACTCTTCAACCCGAAAGGCATCCGTAAAAAGTAATACGTACCACATGGGGTGATGAATGATGTCTTCTATTCATCTTCTCTTGTCATGAAGATTTGGTGGTAGCCTGAGTAGGCATCGAGGAATGATAACAGATCACACCTGGCCATGGAGTCAACAATATGGTCGATGCGCGGCAATGGGAAGGGGTCCTTAGGACAAGCCTTATTGATATCTGTGTAATCAATACACAACCTCCACTTCCCATTCGCCTTGCGCACCACTACCTGATTGGCCAACCACATCGGATGGAGCACCCCTCTCACCAAACCTGCCTCTTCTAACTTCCTGATCTCCTCGGTGATGAACTCCTGCTTCTCCAGAGCCTGCTTTCTGACCTTCTGCTTGACGGGCCGCGCGTGGGGGCACACAGCTAGGTGGTCCTCAATAACTTCCCTGGGAACACCGGGGATGTCGGATGCTTGCCATGCAAACACATCGACATTTGCCCGCAAGAAGGTGACGAGCTCGCCTTCCTATTTGCTGTTGAGGGCGGAGCCTATGCAGGGCCGACCCTGGGGAGGGGCAGGGGGCGGCCGCCCCGGGCCCCCGAAGTGCAGGGGCCCCCACCCAGGTATATGTACGGCAGGCTACAATGCATGTCAGAAAAAATATTCAAAAAGGCCAGGGAGCTACCTTGTTGGGCTTTCACGCAGGCAGCCAGGCCGATAGCCTGATCCCCCACCCAGCAATCGATTTCACATTAAAAAAAGAGCGATCGCGATCCTCTATTCCATGATTTTGCATCACGCAGTCCCAACCCTAGGCCGCCGACGCCATGCAGCCGCATGCCCGCCTCATGGCTCCTCAATTCAATCCTAATCCAGTTCGTCGGCGCCGCTAATTACAATTCCAGGGGGGCCCATCATCACCCCCTTTGCTCAACTGAACTACTACCGGACTCTAGCCTGTATAGGGGCACAAGCACTGACGCTTGTCAGAATTCAGGGACAATCAGGTATATATCAAAATCATATGGCCATTCCATGATGCATACCCAGCACCGTCCAACAATTGATGCAGCCATTTATTATTTTAAGCAGTGTGTTATCATGTCGTCCAGAAACGTGAAGTATCCATTGGGTAGAGACAAAAAAGGTTGTGGATAAGTTGGTACAATCACAATGCGGAGATATTCACAAATTTGTCAAGAGTAATACTCCACTACTTCGATAAGATGATGAGTTGGCAATGATTGTCGTAGAGGAAGAGGAAGAGCAACCAACTAATGGAAATTTGGAATCGGATCAGCAACAACAAGAAGAAATTTTGTACTTGAAGAGTGTTGCAAAAAAGTTGCAAAAACTTTCTTGATGGTTCATCTGATGTTGAGGTATATGATCTTATTTTTAATTGGAGGTTATGAGATTTACTTTTCCAGGTGTACTGTCTGCTACGGAGATTTTCAAGCATGTCAAAAAAGTTGGTTGTTACACTAGTATCTCCATTGCTTATCGCATCTTATTTACTGTGCATGTGACGGTCGCATCGGCCGAAAGAAACTATTTGTAGTTGAAATCACTGAAGAATTATGTGAGGTCAACAATGAGTCAATAGACGTTAAATAGTCTTTGCTAATTATTCATCGAGATCAATGGATCAACCCCATCATAAGTGACTTTGCATTGAGGAATGATGGAAGAAAATTTAAGGTAATATATATAAATTATTCGATGTGCATATAGATTTTAGATGCATTCAAGTGTTATTTGATAATATTTCATATATAAGCATATTCATGTTATTCTTATCATGTCTATATTAAGGGCCCCGGGCTTTAGTTTCGCCCCGGGCCCCCAAAATTTCAGGACCGGCCCTGAGCCTATGATGAAGGGCCCTCCCATGTCATCCTCCGCGACGGGCACCTTCTTGGTCTGCGGCGGCTCGGCTTTGGATCTCTTGCTCTTGTCGGCAGAGCTCTCTGGCACGTCCTCAACGGTAGCACAACACTCCGAGGAGGAGCACTTGCCGGAGTGGGTGCGAGAGGTCTTGCCGGGCTCCTTCTTTCCTCCCGGGCCTTCGGCGGCAGGAGCAGGCGCCTTGACGGCAGCTGATGCAACTGCTTCCTAGTAGAGTTGGTCGGCGCAGATCAGCGCGTTCTTCTTGTCGGAGGGGACAGAGATGATGGTCAACGGCCCGGGCATCTTCAGCATGTTGTAGGCGTAGTGCGACGCCGCCATGAACTTGGCCAGTGTCGGGCGGCCGAGGATCCCGTTGTAGGGCAAGGGGATCTCGGCTACGTCAAAGACGATCTTCTACGTTCTGTAGTTCAACTCCCCTCCGAATGTCACGGGCAGTGTGACTTTTCCCTTTAGCTGACTTCTCCTCGGATTGACCCCTTGAAATGTGCCCGTTTCCTCGAGGTCTCCGTTAGGGATTTGCAACCTTCTGATCACGACAGGCGAGATCAGGTTCAGGCTGGCCCCGCCGTCAACCAACATCTTGTTCACCCTGAGGTTGCATATTGTTGGCGAAACCAACAACGGCAAGCACCCGACCGCCGTAGTGCGGTCAGGGTGGTCCTTGGCATCAAAGATGAGGGGCGTGCTGGACCAATTTAGAGGTTTCTAAGCGCCGAACGACGGCTCCGTCGCCGTAACCTCTCGCGCCCACTGCTTCAGCCGGCGGTGAGAGGCATGCAGCGAGGCGCCGCCATTGACGCACATGGCCTCCGTAGCCTCTTGGAACCCTTGCTCACCGGACTTGTCGTCCTCGTCGTGATCGTCGTCTTCTTGTTTCTTGTCGCGGCCCCGGGAGGGCCTCTCCTGCTGATTGTCCTTGCGAGGGCGGCCTCCTTGGCCACCATGCTTCTAGCCGGATCCCTCAGCACCATCCTGGTCCTTCTCCTTGTCCCACCTTTCGTACTCAGCCCTTTTGCTTCTCAGAAAGCAGCTCGACTTGTCCGCAGTTCTGGAGAGCGTGGCCCTTGGTGCGGTGGATCTTGCAGTATTGCTTGCTGGAGCTTCCTGGCTTGTCGGTAGCCGCTAAGGCCCGGCAGGCAGCGCACCCGACAATCTCCTTGTAGGGGGTGTCTGCCTTGACCTTCTTGCCGGCACCGGTATCGTAAGATCCCTCAACGGCAAGCACGGCCTTGCCTTTGCGTTTCTTGTTGCCACGCCAACCCTTCTTCATTGGGGCGGCGGCGTCCTCATCGGTAGAGTCAGTTTCCGCGTCGGCATCTTCGCCGAGGTACTTCCTTCCATCTTCAGCCCGGGTGCACCTGTCGGCGAGAATGTAGAGCTCGGCCACATCCTTAACCTTGTTCATCGGCAGCTCCTCGTGCATCTTGCGATTGCACACGTTCTGATGGAACACGCTAATCATAGCGACGGGATGAACATCGGGGATGTTGTACTGCACCCAACTGAATCTCTGGATGTACTTGCGCAGGGTCTCTCCTTCCTTCTGGGAATGATATGTATATCACTGGCCTGGCCATGAGCTTGGTGGCCTCCTGTGAAGACGCCAACGAACTCATGGCACAGATTTGACCAGGAAGAGATGGAGTCCGCCGGCAAGAGCATCAACCAAGACATTACATTGGGTTTGAGCGCCAGTGGGAATTAGTTGGCAAGCACCTAGTCGTTGCGAGCCCCAGCGGCCTGCATCGCGGTGGTGTAGATGCTGAGGAACTCGGACGGATGGGTCTTGCTGGTGTACTTCTCGCCGACGTCGGGCTAGAACATGCGGTGGGACGGCCACAGGAACTGCCTCAGCTCACTGGTAAAAGCCGGTGTCGGGTGGTCCGCAACGAGTCCCGCCCGCTTGTCCGACTGGCGGCACGTGTCGCGTCGCCGCTCGACGGTGGTTCGAGCGTCTTCGTGAGCTCGCTCCCGAAGGACCTGGCACTGGTCACGGAGGGTCTGTGGATCAGACGACGCTATGGTGATGTTATCACCAGCGTCGTCGCGACGGGCCGACACCCGCGGCGGCTGGCAAGGAGGAGGAGAGTGCACCCTCGCCGCAGCTCCCTCAGTCCTCCCAGCACCAGCATGTGGTGGTTCGGTGGAGCACCGAGCCGAGGGCCCCGCCGGTCGCGGGTCGTCTTTGTTCGCGACGGCAACGAGGCTCCGGATAGTGGCCCTCCACTCATCAAGCTTCTCCGCAGCAGGAGGGAAGTCGAGGAGGAGCTGCGCGCGCGCGCCAAGGCTTCTGCTGGCGTGGGTGGCGGTGACTGCTGGGTGGATTGCGACGCTCTTCGACTTCTAACCTTGTTAGAAGGAGCTCCGTCACGACCCAGCGGCTGCGTGCCATTTTCACCAGCGCTTCGGCGAGCTTGTTGAACTCCTTCGTCTTGCCGATGACGCACAGGGCTCTTCCCACGGCGGTGCCCAGGGTCACCAAGGTGGTGACGCTGCTCGGCGCACACACCATGGGAAGAACGCGCAGTGGTCGCCGGTGTATGCGTCCTGGAGGTTGCCACGCCGCCCGGAGTCGGCGCAACGACACCCCGGAGGGCCCCGCGCCGCCTGCGGGGGGGGGGGCAGCTCTGTCCTTGGGCCCGGCGGTATGCAGCCGGTCGTCTAGTGCACGAACGACGCCACTCGCCAGGCTCCGACTAGCTGGGTGGTGCTGGTGCTCGCGGGCTGCGGCCCGAGTCCTATCCGCGACCGGTCTGCTGCTCGTCCGCACCGGCACGGGCTGTTCTGCCCCGAATGAGCCGATCGTCGTGGCCCTCTTCTTTTTAGGGGCCATGGCGACGAAGAATCGCTAGGCCAACTACCAGACTAGATTCTCACAAACGCGCCCCCTACCTGGCGCGCCAAAGATGTCGGTGGGAAACGACACCTATGGGATCACAAGAATCCCTACTGCGGTTGCGGGGCGCGGGGTTGAGAGAAGAGCGGGTCTGACATAGAAGCACGCGGTTTGTTTATCCAGGTTCGGGCCGCGAGGATGCGAAAAACCCTACTCCTGGTTTGGTGGATGTATTATGTGTTCTTGAGCTAGCTACAGGGTGTAACGAGCTCCAAAAAGCCGAATCCTTCTCCTGGTTGCCTTGGGCCTCCTTTTATAGGAAAAAGGGGCTGCCACAGTGGCACACAGGAGGTGGAAAGGTCTACAGTAGCACGAGGTTATCCCACGTATTACAGGACAAGGTGCATTTAATGCATTGCTTAGGTGTCCTCTAACTTTATCGGGGACGAGAGCGAGGCCCGTCCCGTCCGTCGCCGCTCCTCCAGGCTTCGACACACGCCATGTCCAGCGGTGCATGCGGTGCCATGTAGGCAAGCAGGCAGCTGAGGTGGCGCGGTGGTGGAGCCTCCACGAAGGGCTGCATGTAGCCACGCAGGTGCCTACCCAGCTGGTTGGGACGACAACTGCATGCGAACCACGGTGGAGACATGGCTGGTGCGGGCCTGATGGTGGCCCTGCTGGCGCGCTTGGTGAGGGCCTTGCCGGGTGCCCCGGCAAGGGTGTTGTCGAGTGACCCGGCAAGGGTCTTTCCGTGGCGCACAGGCGTCCCCGGTAAGGATCTTGTCGGGGGTCTTGTGGGTTCCTTCGGCGAGGATGGCTGCCTTCCCATCCTCACTTGATCTTGACTATTCTTTATCTTCACAAAGATCTGCATGCCACCACAGAGGTGCCTTCCCGAGCCCTGGCCCCATGCTAATGCTTGCACTGGGGGGCGTGGGCTCAAGGGTGGCTCCCTCCATTGTTTTGGGGCGAGCTACCCCGGCAAGGGTCTTGCCGGGGCTGCCGAGGCTGCCCGGAAAGGGTCTTGCCAGGGGGAACCTGCTTCGTCCCTCTGCTCTTTGTGGCCTTGGCCTTGGCGTTGCTTTGCTTCGTCTTGGACTTCGGTCTTACCTCGGTTCATCTCCTCCGCTCTGCTTGGTGTGGCCGTGGGCGTGGCTTGGTAAAGGGGTACAAAAATGTGCCCCTAGTTTGGTACACCGACAGGCGTTTTTCAAAGTTTGCAAAAATTACAGCGGCATTTTTCAAAGTTTGAAAATTGCACGCATTTTTATGAATCACCATAATTGGAGTGGCATTTATCTAATTTGTTTTTGAGACAGAAGCAGGGTGTCAACTGGGCTGTGCGGGGCACTCTGGCATGTCTAGACAGCCTTTTCTTTTATGTTTACCACAAACCAGCCCAGTAGTTTTTTTGTTCTTTCTGAAAATGGCTAGCCCAGTTTTTTTGTGATTTGTCAATTAAGTCTCTTTGTCAGGCCTGTTGGGCTCCAAACTTTCAAGACGAGCAGAGCTTCATTCGGCTGGCCGAGAAAATGGCCTATCAGTAATGAGAAATGGGTTGTACATTTTTAAAACACATCAAACCGGCAATTAGTTTCAAAATTCTTTTTTTTTCATTTCGAGATTTTAAATTGCATTGATTTTTATGCATGGACAATTTGTTGGATTTTATATTGATATACATTTATTTTTAAAATCAGTTTGAATATGACTCCAAAAAATTTCTTATAGTTTTTTAACCGTGGGCACAATATGGGCTGTAATGCTAACAAAAAGAATATGGGCTCCAAAAAAAACCTTAAGAATTAGCAAATGGGGTGTAAATTATTAGAAATAATGGCAGATGGACTGTATGTTGTTTCTCACAGATTTGTGTCTTTCCTTAAAAAAAGGTTGACGCACAAGCAGTGACTGTTGGATGTCCATCCAACGGCCGTCGTGCTTCTTCAATCTCTGCTCTTCCTGCTCCAGCCGCTCAAACAAGCGCCGATGGGACTGCCTGCTCCCTCCCCGCGGCCGGCTGTGCTGCCGTGCAGGCCTCATCGCCCCACCGACTACCATCGCTGGCCTAGCCATCCCTCTACTCACCCACACCTGCTGTTATTCTCCGGCGACGGTTGCCGAACCAGTCAACCCTCGTACTCCCCATCGCGTGGGGCAGCCACTGTCGTGTCTTCCCCGGCTCTGTGTCGTTCCCTTTGTAGGCCTCACCGTCTTCCACCACCCTGGTGCTCTCGGCACGACGTGGCCAACGTGGTCAACGAACCACATCCATCGGAAGTGGACTGTACGTGGACAGGCTGAGAGCTGGATCCACGGCCGCACACAAGGAAATGCCTCCTTATTACGTGCAAAATAATGATTCCTCCACCTGACATCTGGGACCCACCGGAAGGGCCTCTGTATTTCGCGAAAAATAAGTTCCCCCGCTGATAGCTCAGACCCACCAGCTATATCTTCGCATGCAAGGAAGTGCCTCCTTATTGCGACAAAGAAAAGAATACTCCCCATGCTAGCTGGGACCCAGCATAGTGGGAGGCTGACTTGTGGGCCTACTAAGTTGACGAGTACGGAGGGCTTTGTCAACTTAGTCAATATGAACGATTCTAGCTCTAGTGACCGTACGATGTCCATCCAACGGCCGTAGTGCTTCTTCAACCTCTGGTCTTCTTGCTCCAGCCGCCCAGAGCAGTGCTGGTCGTGCCGCCTGCTCCTGCCTCCTGTGGCAGGCTGTGCTGCCGCGGAGTCCTCACCGCCCCTACTATTCCCACCGCTGGCCAGGCGCTACAGCGACGGCACCCTCACACCGCAGCCGAACTAGTGAACCCTCGTACTTCTCTCCGCATGGGCTTCCACTGTCGCGACTTCCCCGGCTCCGCGTCATCCCCTTCCTAGGCCTCGCTGTCGTCCACCGCCCTGGTGCTTGATGTCTACTACACAACCTTCTTCTTGTAGATGTTGTTGGGCCTCCAAGTGCAGAGGTTTGTAGGACAGTAGCAAATTTCCCTCAAGTGGATGACCTAAGGTTTATCAATCCGTGGGAGGCATAGGATGAAGATGGTCTCTCTCAAGCAACCCTGCAACCAAATAACAAAGAGTCTCTTGTGTCCCCAATACACCCAATACAATGGTAAATTGTATAGGTGCACTAGTTCGGCGAAGAGATAGTGATACAAGTGTAATATGCATGGATGGTAGATATAGGTTTTTGTAAACTGAAAATATAAAAAGAGAAAGGTAACAAGCGGTGTCGGTGTAAAAACCGATGGATCTCGGGTAGGGTGTCCCGAACTATAAGTCTAGGCGGATGGTAATAGGAGAGAAGGGACACGAAGTTTTACCCAGGTTCGGGCCCTCTTGATGGAGGTAAAACCCTACGTCCTGCTTGATTAATATTGATTATATGGGTAGTACAAGAGTAGATCTACCACGAGATCAAGGAGGCTAAACCCTAGAAGCTAGCCTATGGTATGATTGTCATGTGTGGTCCTACGGATTAAAACCCTCCAGTTTATATAGACATCGGAGAGGGTTAGGGTTACACAGAGTCGGTTACATTGGTAGGAGATCTTGAATATCCGCACGCCTAGCTTGCCTTCCACGCCAAGGAAAGAACCTTCCGGACACGGGACGAATTCTTCAATCTTGTGTCTTCATAGTCCAGGAGTCCGGCTGAAGGTATAGTCCGGCTATCCGGACACCCCCTAATCCATGACTCCCTCAGTAGCCCCTGAACCAGGCTTCAATGACGATGAGTCCGGCGCGCAGATTGTCTTCGGCATTCCAAGGCGGGTTCCTCCTCCAAATACTTCATAGAATATTTTGAACACTAAGGATAGTGTCCGGCTCTGCAAAATAAGTTTCCACATATTGCCATAGAGAGAATAATATTTACAAAAATCTAATCTGCTGACGTATTCTGTAGCGTGACACCACACCACGGGCAAGTCTTGAATCGTTTTTACTCCCCCACCTCAGCGCATTTTGCGAGGCGGTTTCCTTGGCACGTCTTGTCAAAGCAGAGATCATGTCCCCTTATTTACGGGATTCTCATCAATACGGACGTGGGTAACCCAACCGCGCCATTTTATCATGGCGCTTGGGAGATAAGCGAGTTTTATCAGGCTGGTGGGGACGCTTGGCCGCATCCGCCCATATAAGGGGATAAGGGTCCACCTTTTTACCTACGCCTTCTTCCTCCTTTGCCTATCCGTCTTCCGCGCACTCGAGCTCCAGCGCCCAAGCCCGCACTTCCCACCTGGACCTTCTCCAGCCATGTCTGGAGCGGGAGGTAAGTGGATGGTCTCCTCCGTCACGGAGGGGCACATCAAAAAACTGAGAAAAGCCGGATACTTGTCTGACGACATCGCGCACCGGCTTCCCGAAAAGGGGCAGCTCCTCCCCACCCCAAGGCCCCATGAGAGGGTAGTATTCCTTCCCCATTTCCTCCGCGGACTGGGCTTTCCTCTCCACCCGTTCGTCCGGGGGCTCATGTTCTAGTACTGCCTGGATTTCCACGATCTGGCCCCGAACTTCATCCTCAACATTTCGCCGTTTATCGTCATGTGCGAGGCTTTCCTCTGCATCCGCCCTCATTTTGGCCTATGGCTCAAGACCTTCAACGTCAAGCCAAAGGTGGTGCGCGGCAACCAGACGGAGTGCGGAGGTGCCATGGCGGGCAAGATGGCCAACGTCCTATGGCTCGAGGGCTCCTTTGTGGAGACCCTGAAAGGGTGGCAATCGGGGTGGTTTTACATCACCGAGCCGCGCGACCCTGAGTTGGTCGCAACCCCCGAGTTCCGGTTCGGACCCCCTACGCGGCTCACGTCTTGGAAAGAGACGGGCCTGTCGTGGGGCAACAAAGGAGAGGTAACCGGACTACAAAAACGCATCCAAACCCTGGTGAACAAGCAGCTCAAGCTTTTCAGTGTAGTCCAGGTCTTGCTCGTCCGCCGGATCCTCCCGTGTCAACAACGGGATTTCAATCTATGGGAGTTCGACCCGGTGCAGCACCAAACCCTGAGCAGGCTCTTCGACACGATGTACGAAGACGCCTGGAAGGTGCTATTCAAAGGTGCCGAGGCTCCCGCATCCACTTCCGAGGACCCCGGATTCAACACGCAGCGTCACGCTAGTGCAGTAAGCTATTTTTACCTTTTACAGGACGTTAGTTTTCCATAGTTTGACTCCATGCGGGATCTAAACTCCCTTTCCCTTGACAGGATTGGCAGGCGAAGGCCGGAAAGATCGACTGTCCGGCCCCTTTGCCCGAAGACCTAGCCGATGCTCACCTAGCGAAGCTGCTGGCTCCGGCACCTTATGTGGTGCCGGAGAAGAAGGCCAAGAAGAAAGCCACAGGGACTCGCAAGAGTTCCCGGCGCCTGGAGGTGTCGGATTCAACATCCGACGAATCCGAGACACGCTCCTCCCGTGAAAACAAGGAGGAGGAAGAAGAACCCTCTCCCCCTCCAGCGGGGGGAGGAAAGAAGAGAAAGGTCGCCCCAACAGGGGAGGCCGAGGGGTCCAGGGAGGGAAGGACCCCTCCTCCGGACTACTCCGCTAACGCCGACGACGGCGAAGAGGAGTGGCCACACAGGGCCAAGCGCCCGGCGAGATCATAAGTTATTCGGATGCCGGAGTAATTTATAGTACTCTTTTATGGCACAACCTTTCCTTATGTCGAATATGATCATGCAGTCCGTCCAAGGCCGGGCTCGACGAGTCGTCGAGCGGCTCCCTGGATTTGTCGGATGTGAATTCACTTCTGACGGCTACCTCCCCCCGTCCTACGGACGACGCCGAAGTGCTTCCCCAACAGGTTCCAAGCCAGGATGAGGTGGTCCTGGAGGCGCCACAAGGCGACCTCCCGGATTCCTGGAATGAAGGGGATAAAACCCCCCAGGGCTCCAAGTCCGGCTTTGAGCCGGACACCGTGCCGGAATCGTAAATGGTTCCGGACCATGGTAGGCGAACTCCTTCCAAGAGGGGCAAGCCTACTGAGCCAGCGGCCCCGGTCCAACCGGAGGCGCCGGACAATCTGCTGGAGGTGCTTAACGGCGCCTCCATCGACGAGGAGCACCGCACTATTATGAGTGCAGTGATCCAGAAGGTTCAGTCCGCCAAGAGCAGACTGACTGAAGCTTGTGCCAGCCTTCTAACAGGCTTCGAGGTAAGTACAGAATATGTAAAAATATTACCGCATAGACAGTAGCCCCTGATGCTCTGTTTGGTGTTCGGGAAGAAAAGCCGAATAGAGGATCTAATAAAATTCACAGGAGTCCAACAGAAAAAGAGTCAATATGTGTATCCAGGCTTCGCTGCTGGCGTCCGCCGCACTGACTGCGGAGGTGGGCACACTGAAGCAGGGCCTCGAGTGGTCCGAGCAAGAGCTCGGCCTTGCCAAGTGGCAGCTCGAGGAGAAAGAAGGTAAGAGATACCTTATAGAAAAAACAAAAATATAAAAGCGCAATTGCAAAAAATATGACAGGATTAACATGGCTATTGTAGGGGACACAACTGAGGTGGCGACCCTTAAGCAAGCGCTGGCCGATGCCGAGAAGAGAGCGGCCGTGGAGTGCACCGAGCGGGAGAAATATGAGGCGCAAGTTGGCGAGGTACGGCAAGAGCTCCAAGTTCTCATGAAAAAACATGAGAGTTTGGAGCTTGACTCAAAGACGCGAGCGTCCGAGCTCGCGGCGGCTATTGAAAGTGCCAAGTCTGCCAAGGCCGAATCCCAGAAGGCCCTCCAGGAGTTGGATGCGGTGAAAAAGATAGCGGCGGGTAAGGCATTTTTTATGCAAAGCAAACATGTAAAAGTGAGCTTCTTGTTACTTACCCGAATCCGGAATTCTCCAGGAGCATTGGCAGATCTTCCCTGTAGCGTGTCCGATGCCGCCGCATTCTACCGAGCCGAGGAGCGCAGCTCGACGGAGAAGGTGTTCTGGTCTCAGTATGCTGAGGCCGGACACCCAGTGCCCCTGAGCGACCAGCTGAAGCAGTTGGTCAAGCTCCACAAGATGGCCGAACAGGTCATGAAGGGCCTTATAGGGCTGTGGCCCGGAGAGGCTCTACGTGGGAGCTACTTCGGGCTGGTGCGGCGGCTGGTGGAGGCCTGTCCAAGGCTCGAAGTCATCAAGCGCTCCGTCTGCATCGAAGGTGCCCGTAGGGCCCTTGCCCGCGCTAAGGTGCACTGGGGCAAGCTGGATGGTGAGAAGCTTGTGAAGGACGGGCCACCGCCGGGGAAAGAGCATCGCAAGCCCGAGAACTATTATAAGGACATTCTAAAGGGTGCCCGCCTTATGGCGGATGAATGTTCCAGGGATGTAATTTTTGAGTAAACTCGCTCGTATTTTCCTGTGCGCTGAAAACTTGTTCATATGCGCTGAGCAATGCTTTTTGAATTTAAAATATTACTTTCTGTGTGGTTGTTTATCAAAATTGAGAGATGGCCAGTCGTTGGCTTCTGCCCCTGTGCCACTAGTGTTGGGGTGTTCGGGATAAACCTGAGCGCTCTTTCTCCCATGTTTGGGTCCTTCGAGGGAGGCGCTCAACACAACGAACAAGGCAATCGGACTATAATGCTTGAACACTCTCACTTAGCCATAGAATTCTATAATTTTAAATTTTGGCAAAGCCCCTAGTATTCGAAAGACCGAGTTCGGGGCGCTATCCACGCCTTTGGACGGACAAAGCCGACTCCTCTCTCTAAGCGGCATAAGTCTTTAGGGACTCGAAAAACCTCTCGAACAGCGACCAGTCTCTCGCTTCATCATGACATTTAGTTTTAGCTTTCTCTACTGAGGTGCTCCGCCCAGCTCAACTAGGGCACAATCACAGTAGTTCTCCTAGTGCTACCTTAGCCGATACAACGGAACGTAAGGCACCAAAACATAGGAGCCGGGCAAACCCAACTATTGACCCAAGACATGACTCGGAGCTGATGCATATAATGCTATAAGTTCGGGGTGCCGTACTTGTTAAAGTGTTCGGACTTCTCACACCATATTGGGGGGTACTGAACCCCGTGGCGTATTGATCGTAGCAAAGTGTACGGGTGCAACATGTCGTTAATGAACATATATTTGTAAAAAACAGTAATGCAAAAGTATACAAAAGCTATGCATTGTTTATAGAAAGGCTGCGATCGAAGCAGAATGATACAAATAGTGCGATAAGCAAAAGCGAGACTATTTAACATGTCCTTTCCAGGGGCAGGTTGCGGAATAGTATGCAAAACAGGTATACTGCTCGTGATAGAGACCACCTGGGAGTTCCATAATGCGGCGTAGCTTTTCTGCTTCCCTGGTTCTTGGATCGTTTGTGCGGTAGTTGGATTGCCGAACAGGTCTTCCGAAGTATGGAGTCCTGAAAGTAAGAGAAAATAAAGAAATCGGCAGCCCCTAGTGCGGTTTAAGCCGTGTTTCGGGCGTGTCATGATGGTGCCCCTCCCCCTGCGCCCATGGTATTTTGAGAGCGTAGTTATGTACGCGAAGCACTGGTTTCGCTATTTCGCGAGGGCTGGGGTTGGGGCCGTGTTGCTACGCCTGCTCGGAATGTGCCAGGCAGTCTTGTTGTAGGTTACTCGGGTGCGCTTGACAGTGTCCGGACGTTTAACGGCCGGATTGGAGAGCTGCCTTGAGAGGCTGCTTTGTACTTCCGCCGCGAGGGCCGCCGTGTGCTCCTTCGTTCGGAGGGAGCGTTCGGTGTTTCCATTGACCGTGATTACTCCTTGAGGGCCTGGCATCTTGAGCTTAAGGTATGCGTAGTGCGGCACCGCATTGAACTTTGCAAATGTGGTTCGCCCGAGCACTATGTCAAAAATTAACTCCTCGCTTCGCAAATTATCCGGAGATCCGAAGACCACTTCAAGTGTGACTGAGCCTGTACAGTTGGCCTCTACACCTGGTATGATGCCTTTAAAGGTCGTTTGGTGGGCTTAATCCTCAAGGGATATATGCCCATTTTCCGCACTGTATCCTGGTAAAGCAGGTTCAGGCTGCTGCCGCCGTCCATAAGGACTCTTGTGAGATGAAATCCGTCAATAATTGGGTCTAGAACCAATGCGGCAAATCCTCCATGACGGATGCTAGTGGGGTGGTCCCTTCGATCGAAGGTGATCGGGCAGGAGGACCATGGGTTGAACTTTGGGGCGACTGGCTCCATCGCATATATGTCCCTTAACGCACGCTTCCGCTCCCTCTTGGGGATGTGGGTTGCGTATATCATGTTCACCGTCCGCACTTGTGAGGGAAAACCCTTCTGTCTACTGTTGTTCGGCGGCCGGGGCTCCTCCTCATCATCGCTATGCAGCCCCTTGTCTCTATTTTCAGCATTTAACTTGCCTGCCTGCTTGAACACCCAACAATCCCTGTTGGTGTGATTGGCTGGCTTTTCCGGGGTGCCATGTATCTGGCACAAGCGATCGATTATTCGGTCCAAACTGGACGGGCCCTGAGTATTTCTTTTGAATGGTTTTTTCCGCTGACCAGATTTATAGCCTCTGAATCCGGCATTGACTGCCGTATCCTCGTTGCTGTCGCTGTTAACGCGGCGCTTTTGCTTGTTCCGACGCGACCTGCCACTGTTGTCCTTGGTGTCCGAATTACCAAGGTTCTTGGTCAAGTTATTGCTACGAGCTAGCCAGCTGTCTTCTCCCGCGCAAAAGCGGGTCATGAGCGTCGTGAGTGCTGCCATGGATTTTGGCTTTTCCTGTCCAAGGTGCCGGGCAAGCCACTCGTCGCGGATATTATGCTTGAAGGCTGCTAGGGCCTCAGCGTCCGGACAGTCAACTATTTGGTTTTTCTTTGTTAGGATGCGTGTCCAGAATTGCCTGGCCGATTCCTCTGGCTGCTGAGTTATGTGGCTTAGGTCATCGGCGTCTGGTGGTCGCACATAGGTGCCCTGGAAATTGTCGAGGAATGCGGCTTCTAGGTCCTCCCAACAACCGATTAATTCTGCTGGCAAGCTGTTAAGCCAATGCCGAGCTGGTCCCTTAAGTTTGAGTGGGAGGTATTTAATGGCGTGTAGATCGTCGCCGCGGGCCATGTGGATATGAAGAAGATAATCCTCGATCCATACCGCGGGATCTGTTGTGCCATTGTATGATTCGATGTTCACGGGTTTGAAACCCTCAGGGATTTGATGATCCATTACTTCATCTGTGAAGCATAGGGGGTGTGTGGCGCCTCTGTATTTGGCTATATCACGACGCAACTCAAACGAGCTTTGTCTATTGTGTTCGGCCCAGCCGGATTTGTTATATCCGGAGTGACGATCACCGTCACGTGCCGTGCGGTGCCCGCGCGATCCGTAGATCGATTTTGTTTTCTTTGCCTTGTCCTCCAATATGTCTTGCAGGTCTGGTGCATTTTCCCGTGCCTTAGAATGTTTTGAGCGGTGCCGGGTGCAGCTTGAGTTTAGGGCCGAGAGGCCTCTCTGTCATGGCCGTGAGGTGGCCGATCGGCCGTATCATGCGCTGGTGATGTAGGTTTAGGTGCTTCCTCCTCTAATCGGGGTAGCAGCCTGCGCTTTGGGTAGCTCTTGGAGGGGCGTTCGAGTTCATAATCTTCAGCCGCAAGGACTTCAGTCCATCTGTCGGCTAGCAAATCTTGATCAGCTCTAAGTTGTAGCTGTTTTTTCTTGAGGATGTTTGCCGTGGCCATAAGCCTGTGTTTGAAACGCTCTTGTTCGACGGGATCATCTAGCACGACGAATTCGTCGTCCTCGAGGCTCGCCTCGTCTTCGGAGGGAGGCATATAATTATCATCCTCGACCTCTCTGTCTGCCGCTCTCTCATGAGGGCTGGCTTCTCCATCCTCCTGTGCTGAATCTTGCTGGAGGGGGTGTTCTTCGGCGCTATCTGGAGTATTATTATCTCCTGTGCCGGAATCACCGTTTTTGCTCTGGCGGGATTTAGAGCGGCGCCGCTGACGCCGGCGCTTAGGCTGTTTCTTGGAGGGGTCATCCTCCGCTGTTCCATCGACATCTCCTTCTTTTGGGGTATCCACCATGTATATGTCATACGACGAGGTGGCTTTCCAGTGCCCTATAGGTGCTGGTTCTTGATCGTCTCCTACATTGGCGTCCATACCATTGATGTCTTCGGAGTCGAAGTCGAGCATGTCGGTTAAATCATCGAAAGTGGCTACAAAGTGGGTGGTGGGTGGGCTTTGAATTTCTTCATCGTCCGTATCCCAACCTTGCTAACCGCAGTCCGGCCAGGGCTCTCCTGATAAATAGACAGACTTTAATGACTTCAGAATATCGCCAAAGGGCGAGTGCTGAAAGATGTCCGCGGCGGTAAACTCCATGATCGGCTCCCAATCGGATTCGATCGGCAGGGGCGCGGAGGGCTTGGAGTCCGGAGAGGAGTTCGGCCCCTCGGAGTCACGGGCCTTGCGCAGTACGGGGCTGGTGTTCGGCTCGATCGCCGTTGGGATCACAGCCCCCGAGGCGGCGTCCAACGACTCATCCTCGATCGACGCAGTTGGTTCCAAATCAAGGGTCAGAACCAATGTGTGTGTGGCCCCCAGGGCACTGTTTGGCGGCAGAGCTAGATCATGCCCATCGTGACAGTGCGGCGCGCTCGGCCGTGGCTCGAATCCGTCAAAGATCAAGTCCCCGCGGACGTCAGCCGTGTAGTTTAAACTTCCAAATCTGACCTGATGGCCAGGGGCATAGCTTTCGATCTGCTCTAGATGGCCAAGCGAATTGGCCCGCGGTGCGAAGCCGCCGAAGACGAAGATCTGTCCGGGGAGAAAAGTCTCACCCTGGACTGCATCGCTATTGATGATCGGAGGAGCCATCGGGCCTAAAAGCGACGACACAAAGGAACTCTCAATGAAAGCACCAATGTCGGTGTCAAAACCGGCGGATCTCGGGTAGGGGGTCCTGAACTGTGCGTCTAGGCGGATGGTAACAGGAGACAAGGGACACGAAGTTTTACCCAGGTTCAGGCCCTCTTGATGGAGGTAAAACCCTACGTCCTGCTTGATTAATATTGATGATGTGGGTAGTACAAGAGTAGATCTACCACGAGATCAAGGAGGCTAAACCCTAGAAGCTAGCCTATGGTATGATTGTTATGTGTTGTCCTACGGACTTAAACCCTCCGGTTTATATAGACATCGGAGACGGTTAGGGTTACACAGAGTCGGTTACAATGGTAGGAGATCTCCATATCCGTATCGCCAACCTTGCCTTCCACGCCAAGGAAAGTCCCTTCCGGACACGGGACAAAGTCTTCAATCTTGTATCTTCATAGTCCAGCAGTCCGGTTGAAGGTATAGTCCGGCTATCCGGACATCCCCTAATCCAGGACTCCCTCAAGCGGTAAAAGTGAGCGTAAACGGTATTGCAATGATAGGACACAAAGCCTAGGATTCATACTTTAACTAGTGCAAGTTCTGTCAACAATAATAACATAATTGGATCATATAACTATCCCTTAATATGCAACAAAGAGTCACTCCAAAGTCACTAATAGAGGAGAACAAACGAAGAGATTATGGTAGGGTACGAAACCACCTCAAAGTTATTCTTTCCAATCAATCCGTTGGGCTATTCCTATAAGTGTCACAAACAGCCCTAGAGTTCGTACTAGAATAACACCTTAGGACACAAATCAACCAAAACCCTAATGTCACCTAGATACTCCAATGTCACCTCAAGTATCCGTGGGTATGATTATACGATATGCATCACACAATCTCAGATTCATCTATTCAACCAACACATAGAACCTCAAAGAGTGCCCCAAAGTTTCTACCGGAGAATGAAGACGAAAACGTGTGCCAACCCCTATGCATAGGTTCATGGGCGGAACCCTTAAGTTGATCACCAAAACATACATCAAGTGAATCACGTGATATCCCATTGTCACCACAGATACGCACGGCAAGACATACATCAAGTGTTCTCAAATCATTAAAGACTCAATCCGATAAGATTACTTCAAAGGGAAAACTCAATCCATTACAAGAGACTGGAGGGGGAGGAGAAACATAAGATCCAACTATAACAGCAAAGCTCGCGATAGATCAAGATCGTGCCAAATCAAGAACACGAGAGAGAGAGAGATCAAACACATAGCTACTGGTACATACCCTCAGCCCCGAGGGTGAACTACTCCCTCCTTGTCATGGAGAGCGTCGGGATGATGAAGATAGCCACCGGTGAGGGTTCCCCCTCCGGCAGGGTGCCAGGACAGGGTCCTGAGAGTTTTTTGGTGGCTACAGAGGCTTGCCGCGGTGGAACTCCTGATCTATTCTCTCTTCTGGAAGTTTTAGGGTACGTGAGTATATATGGGTGCAGGAAGTACATCGGTGGAGCTTCGGGGGCCCCACGAGGCAGGGGGCGCGCCCTAGGGGGGTGGGCGCACCCTCCCACCCTCGTGAGCACCTCCCTTGGCTCCTGACGTGGGGTCCAAGTCCATCTGGTAGCTTTCCTTCCAAAAATAACTTCTCCAGTTGATTTTGTTCTGTTTCGACTCCGTTTGATATTCCTTTTCTTCAAAACACTGAAATAGGCATAAAACAGCAAATCTGCGCTGGGCCTCCGGTTAATAGGTTATTCCCAAAATAATATAAAAGTGGATAATAAAGCCTAATATTGCCCAAAACAGTAGATAATATAGCATGGAGCAATCAAAAATTATAGATACATTGGAGACGTATCAAGCATCCCGAAGCTTAATTCCTGCTCGTCCTCGAGTAGGTAAATTATAAAAAGATAATTTTTGATGTGGAATGCTAGTTGGCATAATTTCAATGTAATTCTTCTTAATTGTGATATGAATATTCAGATCTGAAAGATTCAAGACAAAAGTTCATATCGACATAAAAATAATAATACTTCAAGCATACTAACAAAGCAATTGTGTCTTCTCAAAATAACATGGCCAAAGAAAGTTATCCCCACAAAATCATATAGTCTGGCTATGCTCTATCTTCACCACACAAAGTATTTAAATCATGCACAACCCCGATGAGAAGACAAGCAATTGTTTCATACTTTTGAAATTCTCTTAACTTTTTCAATCTTCACGCAATACATGAGCGTGAGCCATGGATATAGCACTATATGTGGAATAGAATGGTGGTTGTGGAGAAAACAAAAAGAGGGGAAGATAGTCTCACATCAAATAGGTGTATCAACGGGCTATGGAGATGCCCATCAATAGATATCAATGTGAGTCAGTAGGGATTGTCATGCAATGGATGCACTAGAGCTATATGTATATGAAAGCTCAACAAAAGAAACTAAGTGGGTGTGCATCCAACTCGCTTGCTCACGAAGACCTAGGGCATTTTGAGGAAGCCCATCATTGGAATATACAAGCCAAGTTCCATAATGTAAAATTCCCACTAGTATATGAAAGTGACAACATAGGAGACTCTCTATCATGAAGATCATGGTGCTACTTTGAAGCACAAGTGTGGTAAGAGGATAGTAGCATTGCCCCTTCTCTCTTTTTCTCTCATTTTTTTATATATATATATATATTATTCTATTTTATTTGGGCCTTTTCTCTTTTTATGGCCTCTTTTTTCTTCTTCTTCTTCCTCTTCTTCTTTTTTCTTCTCCTCCTCCTCTTCTTCTTCTTCCTTTCCTTTTTCCTCTTCTTCTTCTCCTCGTCTCCTGTTTTTTTCTTCTTCTTCTTTCCTAAAACTAAACTAAACCTAAACCTAAACCTAAAACTAAACCTAAATCTAAAACTAAAACTAAAACTAAATCTAAACTAAACATAAACCTAAAACTAAAAAAAACAGAAAAATAAGGAAAAAAACTAAATCTAAACCTAAAACTGAACTAAACCTAAACCTAAAACTAAAACTAAAACTAAAACTAAACTAAACATAAACCTAAAACTAAAAAAACAAAAGAAAAAAAGGGAAAAAAAGAGGAGGTAGAGCTCACTTGGGGCAGGGCTGATGGAGGAGGTGGCCGGTGGAGGGGGGGCGGGGCGGCCTGGGGCGGCGGCGCCGGGCTGCAGTGGCGACGGGGCCGAGCCGGGGCGATGGGCCGCGGGGGGGCCGGGGCGCTGCGACGCCGAGACGGCAGGGCGCCGGGGGCGCCGGGGCAGGGGGCCGGTGGGGCGCCGGGTGGTGGGGCGACGGCGCCGGGCGGCAGTGGCGACGGGGCCGGGGCCGGGATGGTGGGGCACGGGGGGGGGGGCAGGGCGCCGGGGCGGTGGGGCGTGGTGGCGCCGAGACAGCAGGGCGGCGGGGGCGACGGGGCCACCGTGGCACCGGGGCGGGGGGCCGGTGGGGCGGCGGTGTGGTGGGGCGACGAGGCGGCGGCGAGTGGTGGGGGTGGGGGCGCACGTGTGAAGATGAAGAGAAACAGAGAGAGAGGGGCGGGGTGGGGCGCGGCCGCCGTTAGATAAGTTAAATCTTTGCCGTCTGCCCCGCTTTGCCGTCCGCTTTTTTGCTCTTTGCCGCCTGCTAGCAGACGGCAAAGAGGGTGGCCATTAAGTTTTTTTAAGCAGCTCGTCAGTGAGGCCCCCTCCCTGTTTGCCGTCTGCTAGCCGACAGCAAAGCTTCTTTGCCGTCCGCTGGTAGACGACAAAGAACTGGCTGATGGCAAATATGATCTTTGCCATCAGCCAGTTCTTTGCCGTCTATTTTTTGGAAACGGACGACAAAGACCTTCTTTGCCGTCTGCTAGCGGACGGCAAAGAAGGGGCTGATGGGAATTCCTCTGATTCCAGTAGTGATCATCCTTTCCTCACGCAATCGGACTATAATGCTTGAACACTCTCACTTAGCCATAGAATTCTATAATTTTAAATTTCGGCAAAGCCCCTAGTATTCGGAAGACCGAGTTCGGGGCGCTATCCACGCCTTTGGATGGACAAAGCCGACTCCTCTCTCTAAGCGGCATAAGTCTTTAGGGACTCAAAAAACCTCTCGAACAGTGACCAGTCTCTCGCTTCATCATGACAGTTAGTTCTAGCTTTCTCTACTGAGGTGCTCCGCCCAGCTCAACTAGGGCACAATCGCAGTAGTTCTCCTAGTGCTACCTTAGCCGATACAACGGAACGTAAGGCACCAAAACATAGGAGCCAGGCAAACCCAACTATTGACCCAAGACATGACTCGGAGCTGATGCATATAATGCTATAAGTTCGGGGTGCCGTACTTGTTAAAGTGTTCGGACTTCTCACACCATATTGGGGGGTACTGAACCCCGTGGCGTATTGACCGTACCAAAGTGTACGGGTGCAACATGTCGTTAATGAACATATATTTGTAAAAAACAGTAATGCAAAAGTATACAAAAGCTATGCATTGTTTATAGAAAGGCTGCGATCGAAGCAGGATGATACAAATAGTGCGATAAGCAAAAGCGAGACTATTTAACATGTCCTTTCCAGGGGCAGGTTGCGGAATAGTATGAAAAACAGGTATACTGCTCGTGATAGAGACCACCTGGGAGTTCTATAATGCGGCGTAGCTTTTCTGCTTCCCTGGTTCTTGGATCGTTTGTGCGGTAGTTGGATTGCCGAACAGGTCTTCCGAAGTATGGAGTCCTGAAAGTAAGAGAAAATAAAGAAATCGGCAGCCCCTAGTGCGGTTTAAGCCGTGTTTCGGGCGTGTCATGATGGTGCCGCTCCCCCTGCGCCCATGGTATTTCGAGAGCATAGTTATGTACACGAAGCACTGGTTTCGCTATTTTGCGAGGGCTGGGGTTGGGGCCGTGTTGCTACGCCTGCACGGAACGTGCCAGGCAGTCTTGTTGTAGGTTACTCGGGTGCGCTTGACAGTGTCCGGACGTTTAACGGCCGGATTGGAGAGCTGCCTTGAGAGGCTGCTTTGTACTTCCGCTGCGAGGGCCGCCGTGTGCTCCTTTGTTCTGAGGGAGCGTTCGGTGTTTCCATTGACCATGATTACTCCTTGAGGGCCTGGCATCTTGAGCTTAAGGTATGCGTAGTGCGGCACCGCATTGAACTTTGCAAATGCGGTTCGCCCGAGCACTATGTCAAAAATTAACTCCTCGCTTCGCAAATTATCCGGAGATCCGAAGACCACTTCAAGTGTGACTAAGCCTGTACAGTTGGCCTCTACACCTGGTATGACGCCTTTAAAGGTCGTTTTATGGGCTTAATCCTCGAGGGATCTATGCCCATTTTCCGCACTGTATCCTGGTAAAGCAGGTTCAGGCTGCTGCCGCCGTCCATAAGGACTCTTCTGAGATGAAATCCGTCAATAATTGGGTCTAGAACCAATGCGGCGAATCCTCCATGACGGATGCTAGTGGGGTGGTCCCTTCGATCGAAGGTGATCGGGCAGGAGGACCATGGGTTGAACTTTGGGGCGACTGGCTCCATCGCATATATGTCCCTTAACGCACGCTTCCGCTCCCTCTTGGGGATGTGGGTTGCGTATATCATGTTCACCGTCCGCACTTGTGAGGGAAAACCCTTCTGTCTACTGTTGTTCGGCGGCTGGGGCTCCTCCTCGTCATCGCTACGCAGCCCCTTGTCTCTATTTTCAGCATTTAACTTGCCTGCCTGCTTGAACACCCAACAATCCCTGTTGGTGTGATTGGCTGGCTTTTCCGGGGTGCCATGTATCTGGCACAAGCGATCGAGTATTCGGTCCAAACTGGACGGGCCCTGAGTATTTCTTTTGAATGGTTTTTTCCGCTGACCAGATTTATAGCCTCTGAATCCAGCATTGACTGCCGTATCCTCGTTGCTGTCGCTGTTAACGCGGCGCTTTTGCTTGTTCCGACGCGACCTGCCACTGTTGTCCTTGGTGTTCGAATTACCAAGGTTCTTGGTCAAGTTATTGCTACGAGCTAGCCAGCTGTCTTCTCCCGCGCAAAAGCGGGTCATGACCGTCGTGAGTGCTGCCATGGATTTTGGCTTTTCCTGTCCAAGGTGCCGGGCAAGCCACTCGTCGCGGATATTATGCTTGAAGGCTGCTAGGGCCTCAGCGTCCGAGCAGTCGACTATTTGGTTTTTCTTTGTTAGGATGCGTGTCCAGAATTGCCTGGCCGATTCCTCTGGCTGCTGAGTTATGTGGCTTAGGTCATCGGCGCCTGGTGGTCGCACATAGGTGCCCTGGAAATTGTCGAGGAATGCGGCTTCTAGGTCCTCCCAACAACCGATTGATTCTGCTGGCAAGCTGTTAAGCCAATGCCGAGCTGGTCCCTTAAGTTTGAGTGGGAGGTATTTAATGGCGTGTAGATCGTCGCCGCGGGCCATGTGGATATGAAGGAGATAATCCTCGATCCATACCGCGGGATCTGTTGTGCCATTGTATGATTCGATGTTCACGGGTTTGAAACCCTCAGGGATTTGATGATCCATTACTTCATCTGTGAAGCATAGGGGGTGTGCGGCGCCTCTGTATTTGGCTATATCACGACGCAGCTCAAACGAGCTTTGTCTATTGTGTTCGGCCCAGCCGGATTTGTTATATCCGGAGTGACGATCACCGTCATGTGCCGTGGGGCGCCCGCGCGATCCGTAGATCGGTTTTGTTTGCTTTGCCTTGTCCTCCAATATGTCTTGCAGGTCTGGTGCATTTTCCCGTGCCTTAGAATGTTTTGAGCGGTGCCGGGTGCAGCATGAGTTTAGGGCCGAGAGGCCTCTCTGTCACGGTCGTGAGGTGGCCGATCGGCCGTATCATGCACTGGTGATGTAGGTTTAGGTGCTTCCTCCTCTAATCGGGGTAGCAGCCTGCGCTTTGGGTAGCTCTTGGAGGGGCGTTCGAGTTCATACTCTTCAGCCGCAAGGACTTCAGTCCATCTGTCGGCTAGCAAATCTTGATCAGCTCTAAGTTGTTGCTGTTTTTTCTTGAGGATGCTTGCCGTGGCCATAAGCCTGCGTTTGAAACGCTCTTGTTCGACGGGATCATCTAGCACGACGAATTCGTCGTCCTCGAGGCTCGCCTCGTCTTTGGAGGGAGGCATATAATTATCATCCTCGACCTCTCTGTCTGCCGCTCTCTCATGAGGGCTGGCTTCTCCATCCTCCTGTGCTGAATCTTGCTGGAGGGGGTGTTCTTCGGCGCTATCTGGAGTAGTATTATCTCCTGTGCCGGAATCACCGTTTTTGCTCTGGCGGGATTTAGAGCGGCGCCGCTGACGCCGGCGCTTAGGCTGTTTCTTGGAGGGGTCATCCTCTGCTGTTCCATCGACATCTCCTTCTTTTGGGGTATCCACCATGTATATGTCATACGACGAGGTGGCTTTCCAGTGCCCTATAGGTGATGGTTCTTGATCGTCTCCTGCATCGGCGTCCATACCATTGATGTCTTCGGAGTCGAAGTCGAGCATGTCGGTTAAATCATCGAAAGTGGCTACAAAGTGGGTGGTGGGTGGGCTTTGAATTTCTTCATCGTCCGTATCCCAACCTTGCTAACCGCAGTCCGACCAGGGCTCTCCTGATAAAGAGACAGACTTTATTGACTTCAGAATATCGCCAAAGGGCGAGTGCTGAAAGATGTCCGCGGCGGTAAACTCCATGATCGGCTCCCAATCGGATTTGATCGGCAGGGGCGCGGAGGGCTCGTAGTCCAGAGAGGAGTTCGGCCCGTCGGAGTCACGGGCCTTGCGCAGTATGGGGCTAGTGTTCGGCTCGATCGCCGTTGGGATCGCAGCCCACGAGGCGGCGTCCAACGACTCATCCTCGATCGGCGCAGTTGGTTCCAAATCGAGGGTCAGAACCAATGCGTGTGCGGCCCCCAGGGCACTGTTTGGCAGCAAAGCTAGATCATGCCCATCGTGACAGTGCGGCGCGCTCGGCCGTGGCTCGAATCCGTCAAAGATCAAGTCCCCGCGGACGTCAGCCGTGTAGTTTAAACTTCCAAATCTGACCTGATGGCCAGGGGCGTAGCTTTCGATCTGCTCTAGATGGCCAAGCGAATTGGCCCGCGGTGCGAAGCCGCCGAAGACGAAGATCTGTCCTGGGAGAAAAGTCTCACCCTGGACTGCATCGCTATTGATGATCGGAGGAGCCATCGGGCCTAAAAGCGACGACACAAAGGAACTCTCAATGAAAGCACCAATGTCGGTGTCAAAACCGGCGGATCTCGGGTAGGGGGTCCTGAACTGTGCGTCTAGGCGGATGGTAACAGGAGACAAGGGACACGAAGTTTTACCCAGGTTCGGGCCCTCTTGATGGAGGTAAAACCCTACGTCCTGCTTGATTAATATTGATGATGTGGGTAGTACAAGAGTAGATCTACCACGAGATCAAGGAGGCTAAACCCTATAAGCTAGCCTATGGTATGATTGTTATGTGTTGTCCTACAGACTTAAACCCTCCGGTTTATATAGACATCGGAGACGGTTAGGGTTACACAGAGTCGGTTACAATGGTAGGAGATCTCCATATCCGTATCGCCAACCTTGCCTTCCACGCCAAGGAAAGTCCCTTCCGGACACGGGACAAAGTCTTCAATCTTGTATCTTCATAGTCCAGCAGTCCGGCTGAAGGTATAGTCCGGCTATCCGGACATCCCCTAATCCAGGACTCCCTCAAGCGGTAAAAGTGAGCGTAAACGGTATTGCAATGATAGGACACAAAGCCTAGGATTCATACTTTAACTAGTGCAAGTTCTGTCAACAATAATAACATAATTGGATCATATAACTATCCCTTAATATGCAACAAAGAGTCACTCCAAAGTCACTAATAGAGGAGAACAAACGAAGAGATTATGGTAGGGTACGAAACCACCTCAAAGTTATTCTTTCCAATCAATCCGTTGGGCTATTCCTATAAGTGTCACAAACAGCCCTAGAGTTCGTACTAGAATAACACCTTAAGACACAAATCAACCAAAACCCTAATGTCACCTAGATACTCCAATGTCACCTCAAGTATCCGTGGGTATGATTATACGATATGCATCACACAATATCAGATTCATCTATTCAACCAACACATAGAACCTCAAAGAGTGCCCCAAAGTTTCTACCGGAGAATCAAGACGAAAACGTGTGCCAACCCCTATGCATAGGTTCATGGGCGGAACCCTTAAGTTGATCACCAAAACATACATCAAGTGAATCACGTGATATCCCATTGTCACCACAGATACGCATGGCAAGACATACATCAAGTGTTCTCAAATCATTAAAGACTCAATCTGATAAGATTACTTCAAGGGGAAAACTCAATCCATTACAAGAGACTGGAGGGGGAGAAGAAACATAAGATCCAACTATAACAGCAAAGCTCGCGATAGATCAAGATCGTGCCAAATCAAGAACACGAGAGAGAGAGAGATCAAACACATAGCTACTGGTACATACCCTCAGCCCCGAGGGTGGACTACTCCCTCCTTGTCATGGAGAGCGTCGGGATGATGAAGATAGCCACCGGTGAGGGTTCCCCCCTCCGGCGGGGTGCCGGGACAGGGTCCCGAGAGTTTTTTGGTGGCTACAGAGGGTTGCGGCGGTGGAACTCTTGATCTATTCTCTCTTCTGGAAGTTTTAGGGTACGTGAGTATATATGGGTGCAGGAAGTACATCGATGGAGCTTCGGGGGCCCCACGAGGCAGGGGGCGCGCCCTAGGGGGGTGGGCGCACCCTCCCACCCTTGTGAGCACCTCCCTTGGCTCCTGACGTGGGGTCCAAGTCCATCTGGTAGCTTTCCTTCCAAAAATAACTTCTCCAGTTGATTTTGTTCCGTTTCGACTCCATTTGATATTCCTTTTCTTCAAAACACTGAAATAGGCATAAAACAACAAATCTGGGCTGGGCCTCCGGTTAATAGGTTATTCCCAAAATAATATAAAAGTGGATAATAAAGCCCAATATTGCCCAAAACAGTAGATAATATAGCATGGAGCAATCAAAAATTATAGATACGTTGGAGACGTATCAAGCATCCCGAAGCTTAATTCCTGCTCGTCCTCGAGTAGGTAAATGATAAAAAGATAATTTTTGATGTGGAATGCTAGTTGGAATAATTTCAATGTAATTCTTCTTAATTGTGATATGAATATTAAGATCTGAAAGATTCAAGACAAAAGTTCATATCGACATAAAAATAATAATACTTCAAGCATACTAACAAAGCAATTATGTCTTCTCAAAATAACATGGCCAAAGAAAGTTATCCCCGCAAAATCATATAGTCTGGCTATGCTCTATCTTCACCACACAAAGTATTTAAATCATGCACAACCCCGATCACAAGACAAGCAATTGTTTCATACTTTTGAAATTCTCTTAACTTTTTCAATCTTCACGCAATACATGAGCGTGAGCCATGGATATAGCACTATATGTGGAATAGAATGGTGGTTGTGGAGAAGACAAAAAGAGGGGAAGATAGTCTCACATCAAATAGGTGTATCAACGGGCTATGGAGATGCCGATCAATAAATATCAATGTGAGTCAGTAGGGATTGTCATGCAATGGATGCACTAGAGCTCTAAGTATATGAAAGCTCAACAAAAGAAACTAAGTGGGTGTGCATCCAACTCGCTTGCTCACGAAGACCTAGGGCATTTTGAGGAAGCCCGTCATTGGAATATACAAGCCAAGTTCCATAATGTAAAATTCCCACTAGTATATGAAAGTGACAACATAGGAGACTCTCTATCATGAAGATCATGGTGCTACTTTGAAGCACAAGTGTGGTAAGAGGATAGTAGCATTGCCCCTTCTCTCTTTTTCTCTCATTATATATATATATATATATATATATATATATATATATATATATATTATTCTATTTTATTTGGGCCTTTTCTCTTTTTATGGCCTCTTTTTTCTTCTTCTTCTTCCTGTTCTTCTTTTTTCTTCTCCGCCTCCTCTTCTTCTTCTTCCTTTCCTTTTTCCTCTTCTTCTTCTCCTCGTCTCCTCTTTTTTTCTTCTTCTTCTTTCCTAAAACTAAACTAAACCTAAACCTAAACCTAAAACTAAACCTAAATCTAAAACTAGAACTAAAACTAAATCTAAACTAAACATAAACCTAAAACTAAAAAAACAGAAAAATAAGGAAAAAACTAAATCTAAACCTAAAACTAAACTGAACCTAAACCTAAAACTAAAACTAAAACTATATCTAAACTAAACATAAACCTAAAACTAAAAAAACAAAAGAAAAAAAGGAAAAAAAAGAGGAGGTAGAGCTCACTTGGGGCAGGGCCGATGGAGGAGGTGGCCGGTGGAGGAGGGGGGCGGGGCGGCCTGGGGCGGCGGCGCCGGGCTGCAGTGGCGACGGGGCCGGGCCGGGGCGGTGGGGCGCGGGGGGGTGGGGCGCTGCGACGCCGAGACGGCAGGGCGCCGGGGGCGACGGGGCGGGGGGCCAGTGGGGCGCCGGGTGGTGGGGCGACAGCGCCGGGCGGCAGTGGCGACGGGGCCGGGGCCGGGGCGGTGGGGCACGGGGGGGGCGGGGCGCCGGGGCGGTGGTGCGCGGTGGCGCCGAGACGGCAGGGCGGCGGGGGCGACGGGGCCACGGTGGCACCGGGGCGGGGGGCCGGTGGGGCGGCGGTGTGGTGGGGCGACGAGGGAGAGAAACAGAGAGAGAGGGGCGGGGTGGGGCGCGGCCGCCGTTAGATAAGTTAAATCTTTGCCGTCTGCCCCCCTTTGCCGTCCGCTTTTTTGCTCTTTGCCGCCTGCTAGAACACGGCAAAGAGGGGGGCCGTTAAGTTTTTTTAAGCAGCTCGTCAGTGAGGCCCCCTCCCTGTTTGCCGTCTGCTAGCCGACAGCAAAGCTTCTTTGCCGTCCGCTGGCAGACGACAAAGAACTGGCTGATGGCAAATATGATCTTTGCCATCAGCCAGTTCTTTGTCGTCTATTTTTTGGAAACGGACGGCAAAGACCTTCTTTGCCGTCTGCTAGCGGACGGCAAAGAAGGGGCTGATGGGAATTCCTCTGATTCCAGTAGTGATCATCCTTTCCTCACTGGGACAATGCTCTAAAAATGATGATCACCACACTTTTATTTTTCTTACAAGTCAACAATTAGAACTCGATACTTAGAACAAAATATGACTCTATGTGAATTCCTCCGGCGGTGTACCGGGGTATGCAATGAATCAAGAGTGACATTTATGAAAGAATTATGAACGGTGGCTTTGCCACAAAATACGATGTCAACTACATGATCATGCTAACAATATGACAATGGTCAAGCGTGTCATAATAAATGGAAGGGTGGAAAGTTGCATGGCAATATATCTCAGAATGGCTATGGAAATGCCATGATAGGTAGATATGGTGGCTGTTTTGAGGAGGGTATATGGTGGGTGTATGATACCGGCTAAAAGTACGCGGTATTAGAGAGACTAGCAATGGTGGAAGGAAGGGAAGTGCGTATAATCCATGGACTCAACATTAGTAATAAAGAACTCATATACTTATTGGAAAAATCTAGAAGTTATCAAAGCAAAGTATTACGCGCATGCTCCTAGGGGGATAGATTGGTAGGAAAATACCATCGCTCGTCCCCGACCGCCACTCATAAGGAAGACAATCAATAAATAAATCATGCTCCGACTTCATCACATAACGGTTCACCATACGTGCATGCTACGAGAAACACAAACTTTAACACAAGTATTTCTCAAATTCACAACTACTCAACTAGCATGACTCTAATATCACCATCTTCATATCTCAACACAATTATCAAGCATGAATCTTTTCTTACTATTCAACACACTCATAAGAATTCTTACAAATCTTGTATGCTTAGCATATTAAGATTAAGCACATTACCATGTTATTTAAAACACTCAAAATTATAAAAGTGAAGCATGAGAGTTCATCTATTTCTTCAAAATAAAACTACCACCATGCTCTAAAAGATATAAGTGAAGCACTAGAGCAATTGACAAACTACTCCGAAAGATATAAGTGAAGATCAATGAGTAGTTGAATAATTATGCAACTATGTGAAGACTCTCTAACATTTAAGAATTTCAGATCTTGTTATTTTATACGAACAGCAAGCAAAGCAAAAGAAAATTAAATGACGCTCCAAGCAAAACACATATCATGTGGTGAATAAAAATATAGCTCCAAGTAAAGTTACCGATGAGCGAAGACGAAAGAGGGGATGCCTTCCGGGGCATCCCCAAGCTTAGACGCTTGTTTATCCTTGAATATTACCTTGGGGTGCCTTGGTAATTCCCAATCTTAGGCTCTTTCCACTCCTTATTCCATAGTCCATCAAATCTTTATCCAAAACTTGAAAACTTCATAACACAAAACTTACCAGAAAACTCGTAAGCTCCATTAGCGAAAGAAAACAAAACACCACTTCAAGGTACTTTAATGAACTCATTCTTTATTTATATTGGTGTTAAACCTACTGTATTCCAACTTCTCTATGGTTTATAAACTATTTTACTAGCCATAGAGTCATCAAAATAAGCAAACAACACACGAAAAACAGAATCTGTCAAAAACAGAACAGTCTGTAGTAATCTGTAACTAACGCAAACTTCTGGAACTCCAAAAATTCTAAAATAAATTGGTGGACCTGAGGAATTTGTCTAGTAATCATCTGCAAAAATAATCAACTAAATAGCACTCTCCAGTAAAAATTTCTAGCTAATCTCGTGAGCCCTAAAGTTTCTCTTTTTTACAGCATGATCATAAAGAGTTCACCCAAGTCTTCCCGAAGGTTCTACTTGACACAAACACTAATTAAAACACAAAACCACATATAAACAGAAGCTAGATGGATTATTTATTCCTAAACAGAACCAAAAAGCAAGAAACTAAAATAAAATTGGGTTGCCTCCCAACAAGCGGTATCGTTTAACGCCCCTAGCTAGGCATTATGATTTCAATGGTGCTCACATAAAAGATAAGAATTGAAACATAAAGAGAGCATCATGAATAATATGACTAGAACATTTAAGTCTGACCCACTTCCTATGCATAGGGATTTTGTGAGCAAACAACTTATGGGAACAACAATCAACTTGCATTGGAAGGTAAAACAAGCATAACTTCAAGACATTAAGCACATAGAGAGGAAACTTGATATTATTGCAATTCCTACAAGCATATATTCCTCCCTCATAATAATTTTCAGTAGCATCATGAATGAATTCAACAATATAACCAGCACCTAAAGCATTCTTTTCATGATCTACAAGCATAGAAAATTTACTACTCTCCACATAAGCAAAATTCTTCTCATTAGGAATAGTTGGAGTATCATAAGAGACTTGAATACTATAAATTGTTTCCACATTAAAAGAGTAATGTTCAGAGAAAGTTTACTCATAATCATGACAAGTTTTATAAATATAATCATCACTACTCTTTATAGCATAAGTTTTATCACAATAATCATCATAAGTAGCAACTTTGTTCTCATCATAATCGATTGAAGCCTCTTCCAAAATAGTGGATACATCACTAAATAAAGTCATGACCTCTCCAAATCCACTTTCATCAATATAATCATCATAGGTAGAAGGCATTCTATCATCATAACTACTTTGCATATCAAAACTTGAGAGGCTAAAAATATCATCATTATTAAAAATAGTATCCCCAAACTTGGGACAAACATTAATTGTAGCAAATATATTCTCAAATATGTCATCCTCTTCAAACATAGCTTCCCCAAGCTTGGGCCTTTTCGTATCATAAGCATAATCACTCTGATCATTAATAGTATGGATAGCACCAATAGTATAGCAATTATTATATTCTTCCAAGAAAGTGCCAAAAAGATTTTCAAGATCATAAAAGGTATCATTATCTTCCCAATAATAATCATCACAACAACCAATAGGCATAACGAGATCATCATCAAGTGTATCATTTTCATGAGGCATAGCAATAATAGGAGCAACTTTATTTGGGAGAGATATCTTTTTACCTCTCTTCCTTTTTCTTTTCTTCTTCTTCACCACATCATGTGTGGGTTCAATCCTCTGTTTGGAGCTCCTTATTAATGAGATTGGTTGAACAGAAGGCTCCTCCTCGTTACCTGATTCATCATAAGAAATAATAGAAGGATATTGGGAAGTCTCTTCCCTTTCATTAGTATTTTCTTCATCTTCTATTAGTTTTCTTTTCTTTATGTAATTGGCAACATAAGGATTTTCAATGAAATCACCGCACAATACATATAAATTTCTTCTAGATTAAAATGAAGAACCTTATCAAGGACAAATTTTGGAATATCCTTAATTCTATGTTTAATTTCTCCATAACCCAAGAGCAAACTAAGTTCATTATGATGTGCAAGGGAAATCAAGTCATCACAATTTTTGGACACGATACGCTCATGAAACAATTTGCATTGGGTACTAAAATGATCACATTCATTGCAAAGTTCACAAGTAGGGCAAAGAAAAGATAAATTTTCAGCACATTCATCTAGTTCTTCTTGCAACAATTTGTTTTCTAAGTACTTATGCCTCTTGCAATATCTATCTTCCCTATTTCGTGTGTACTTGCAAACCCAATGCACTCCACAAAAATTGACATGTTTATAAGAGACATTTTCATCATAACTAGTGCAATCATCATTAGTACTATGGATATTCAAGGAGTTCATACTAACAACATTGCAATCATGCTCATCATTCAAAGATTTAGTGCCAAACATTTTAATGCATTCTTCTTCTAACACTTTGGCACAATTTTCCTTTCTATCATACTCACGAAAGATATTAAAAAGATGAAGCGTATGAGGTAAACTCAATTCCATTTTTTTTGCAGTTTTCTTTTCTAAACTAGACTAGTGCTAAAACAAGAAACAAAAAGATTCGATTGCAAGATCTAAAGATATACGTTCAAGCACTCACCTCCCCAGCAACGGCGCCAAAAAAGAGCTTGATGTCTACTACACGACCTTCTTCTTGTAGACGTTGTTGGGCCTCCAAGTGCAGAGGTTTGTAGGACAGTAGCAAATTTCCCTCAACACTAGTAGAAAAGGGGGCAATGGTCCAGGGTGGGTTAGCCCATTAGTCCCGGTTCAATCTAGAACCGGGACCAATGGGGGCATTGGACCCGGTTCGTGAGCCCAGGGGGCCGGCCGGGCCACGTGGGCCATTGGTCCCGGTTCATCTGGTCCTTTTGGTCCCGGTTGGTGGGACGAACCGGGACCAATGGGCCTCGCTCCTGGCCCACCACCATTGGTCCCGGTTGGTGGCATGAACCGGGACCAAAGGTACCCATTTAGTCCCGGTTCATGGCACGAACCGGGACCAGTGGTGCAGCCTATATATACCCCTCGCGCCGGAGCAGAGCACTCAGTGCTCTGTTTTTCTGGGCCAGCGAGAGGAGGGGCTTTAGGTTCTCTAGCTCACCTCCTATGCACATGAGGTGTTCGATGAAATGCCCGAGCCACACTAGTTAAGCTTTCTCCTCTCGATGCTCGACCTCAAAGCTCCATTTTCCTCGAGATTTTTCTAGATTTAGCGGTCCGTCATGCCCCACCCCTGTCTTCACCGCCGTCGATCACCCGCGCCGATCTCATCACCGACACCACCGTGGTGAGCCTCTTGCTCTTATCTTCTTTCTGAAAGGAAAAATATTCTTACTTGTATGTTTAGATAGATACTTGTATCATTTTCTTACTTTTATTATTGCATCTTATATAGTGCGATGGTTTTGGTATCCGCCCCCGTCAGCCCTCGTCCTGTCTATGATTCGGATGTGGTATATATATTAATCTTTATAACTATTGGTTCATTTATTGTTTATGATAATTATGCGGACCAACGTGATATAGATTTTATTTATCTAGGATGTATGTGAACCGGAAATTCCAACCGACCCTATTGTCGAGAGGTTAAATTTAGTTGAAGAAGAAAACAATTTCTTGAAGGAAAAAATAAAAAAATTGAGGAGGAGAAGATGATATTGGAGTTGCATGTTGCGGATGTCGTCGATGATCACAAGATCAAGATGGATGAAATGCGCTTGAAGATTAGAAAGATTAGAAAATATGCCATTCATACCGAGGCTTGGTATCATTATGCCGTTGGATCAATTGTTACCTTGGTTGCGATTATGATCGCCTTTGTTTTAATTAATGTATGGTTTAATTAATTAGATGCTCTGGAGAGCTATATGTTGTTAGATGAGAACTATGTATGTACTTTGCTTTTAATGCATGTGATGATGAACTTCTATTAATTTGGACACTTAATTATATATAATGCACGCAGATGAACCAGCAATGGATGTACGGTGACAGACACACCTCCAAGTACATTAAGGGCGTGCATGAGTTTCTCGATGTGGCTCAGGCAAACAAGCAGAATGGTTTTATGTGTTGTCCATGCCCTGATTGTGGGAATACGAAGTCTTACTCTGACCGGAAAATCCTTCACACCCACCTGTTCTACAAGGGTTTCATGCCACACTATAATGTTTGGACGAGGCACAGAGAAATAGGGGTTATGATGGAAGACGACGACGAAGAAGAGTAGGATTACAACTACGTGCCCCCTGAATACCGTGATGCTGCAACGGGGGGAGCAGGTGAAGATCAAGAGGAACCAGACGATGTGCCCAATGATGCTGCAATGGGTGAAGGTGCTGAAGATCAAGAGGAACCAGACGATGTGCACGATGATGGTGATCTCCGCCGTGTCATTGTCGATGCAAGGAAGCAATGCGAAAGTCAAAAGGAGGAGCTGAAGTTCGATCGCATGTTAGAGGATCACAAAAAAGGGTTGTACCCCAATTGCGAAGATGGCAACACAAAGCTCGGTACCGTACTGGAATTGCTGCAGTGGAAGGCAGAGAATGTTGTGCCTGACAAAGGATTTGAGAAGCTACTGAAAATATTGAAGAAGAAGCTTCCAAAGGATAACGAATTGCCCGACAGTACATACGCAGCAAAGAAGGTCGTATGCCCTCTAGGATTGGAGGTGGAGAAGATACATGCATGCCCTAATGACTGCATCCTATACCGCGGTGCATACAAGGATCTGAACGCATGCCCGGTATGCGGTGCATTGTGGTATAAGATCAGACAAGATGACCCTGGTGATGTTCACGGCGATCCCCGCAGGAAGAGGGTTCCTGCGAAGGTGATGTGGTATGCTCCTATAATACCACGGTTGAAGCGTCTGTTCAGAAACGGAGAGCATGCCAAGTCAATGCGATGGCACAGTGAGGACCGTAAGAAAGACGGGAAGTTGAGAGCACCCGCTGACGGGTCGCAGTGGAGAAAAATCGTGAGAAAGTACTGGGATGAGTTTGCAAAGGACCCAAGGAACGTATGGTTTGCTTTAAGCGCGGATGGCATTAATCCTTTCGGGGAGCAGAGCAGCAATCACAGCACCTGGCCGGTCACTCTATGTATGTATAACCTTCCTCCTTGGATGTGCATGAAGCGGAAGTTCATTATGATGCCAATTCTCATCCAAGGCCCTAAGCAACCCGGCAACGACATTGATGTGTACCTAAGGCCATTAGTTGAAGAACTTTTACATCTGTGGAATGGAAATGGTGTACGTACGTGGGATGAGCACGGACAGGAGGAATTTAACCTAAAGGCATTGATGTTCGTGACCATCAACGATTGGCCCGCTCTCAGTAACCTTTCAGGACAGACAAACAAAGGATACCACACATGCACACACTGTTTACATGACACTGAAAGTATATACCTGGACAAATGCAGGAAGAATGTGTACCTGGGCCATCGTCGATTTCTTCCGACCAACCATCAATGTCGAAAGAAAGGCAAGCATTTCAAAGGCGAGGCAGATCACCGGAAGAAGCCCGCCATGCGTACCGGTGGTCACGTACTTGCTATGGTCAATGATTTACACGTAATCTTTGGAAAGGGTGCCGGCGCACTAGCTGTTCCGAATGACGCTGAGGGACACGCACCCATGTGGAAGAAGAAATCTATATTTTGGGACCTACCCTACTGGAAAGACCTAGAGGTCCGCTCTTCAATCGACGTGATGCACGTGACGAAGAACCTTTGCGTGAACCTGCTAGGCTTCTTGGGCGTTTCAGGAGAGACAAAAGATACACCCGAGGCACGGGAGGACCTCCAACGTTTGCACCAAAAAGACGGCATGCCTCCGAAGCAGTATGAAGGTCCTGCCAGGTACGCTCTTACAAAAGAAGAGAAAGAAATCTTCTTTGAATGCCTGCTCAGTATGAAGGTCCCGACTGGCTTCTCGTCGAATATAAAGGGAATAATAAATATTCCAGAGAAAAAGTTCCAGAACCTAAAGTCTCATGACTGCCACGTGATTATGACGCAACTGCTTCCGGTTGCATTGAGGGGGCTTCTACCGGAAAACGTCCGATTAGCCATTGTGAAGCTATGTGCATTTCTCAATGCAATCTCTCAGAAGGTGATCGATCCAGAAATGGTACCAAGGCTAAGGAGTGATGTGGCGCAATGTCTTGTCAGTTTCGAGCTGGTGTTCCCACCATCCTTCTTCAATATCATGACGCATGACCTAGTTCATCTAGTCGACGAGATTGTCGTTCTGGGCCCGTATTTCTACACAATATGTTCCCCTTTGAGAGCTTCATGGGAGTCCTAAAGAAATATGTCCGTAACCGCGCTAGGCCAGAAGGAAGCATCTCCATGGGCCATCAAACAGAGGATGTCATCGGGTTTTGTGTTGACTTCATTCCTGGCCTTAAGAAGATAGGTCTCCCTAAATCGCGGTATGAGGGGAGACTGACTGGAAAAGGCACGCTAGGAGCAGACTCAATAATATGCAGGGACGGGCATTCTTGGTCTCAAGCACACTACACAGTTCTACAGAACACTACCTTGGTGACCCCGTATGTCGATGAACACAAGAACAGTCTGCGCTCCAAACACCCGGAGCAGTGCGACGACTGGATTACATGTGAACACATCAGGACTTTCAGCAGTTGGTTGGAAGCACGTCTCAGAGGTGACAACACTGTTTGTGATGAGTTGTACTTGTTGTCCAGTGGACCATCTTTGACTGTATTGATTTACAAAGGATACGAGATAAATGGGAATACATTTTACACGATTGACCAAGATCAGAAGAGCACCAACCAAAACAGCGGTGTCCGCTTTGATGCAACAACCGAGAAGGGAAAGGACACATATTATGGTTACATAGTGGACATATGGGAACTTGACTACGGACAAGATTTCAAGGTCCCTTTGTTTAAGTGCAAATGGGTCAATCTGTCAGGAGGCGGGGTACATGTAGACCCACAGTATGGAATGACAACAGTGGATCTGAAAAATCTTGGGTACACTGATGAACCGTTCGTCCTAGCCAATGATGTGGCACAGGTTATCTATGTGAAGGACATGTCTACCAGACCGAGAAAAAGAAAAGATAAGGAAACGGATACATCATACGATGAGCCAAAGCGCCACATAGTTCTTTCAGGAAAAAGGGATATCCTGGGAGTGTATGGCAAGACAGACATGTCTGAAGATTATGAAAGGTTTCATGAAATTCCTCCCTTCAATGTCAAGGCTGACCCAAGCATCCTGATAAACGCTGAAGATTATCCATGGTTACGGCGCAATAAGCAAATGACACAAGCGAAGAAAAAGTGAAGACTTTCTCCTGCAACTATTATGATGATACCATGCCAAATTTGTAACAGACGAGTATGTTATGCCAAGTATTTTAGAGTTCATTTGAAAACAGACGAGTAGGTGCATCTATGTTAATTTTTTTAATTAAAGTTAATCACAAACTTGTGATTCACACAAATTTCAAAGAATTCAAATTTTAAATATTCAAATTTGAAAACTAATGGCACTAACAGAAAGTTCATAATTTTGCTGACCTAAAAGCAAAAAGAATTAAAAAATATAGCAAAAACAAAATAAAGCAACAAAGAAAACAAAAAAAGTAAAAAAGTGTTTTCAAGTTTGAAAACTAATGGCACTAACAGAAAGTTTATAATTTTTCTAAAACTATAACGCAAGAAAGTTTAAAACTTCATAATTTTTCTAAAACTAAAAAAGTTTAAAAGCTAAAAGAATTAAAAAATAAAGCAAGACGAATAATGATAAAATACAGTAATATTAAACAGCAGGAATTTTTATAGTAAAGTTATTCATAAACTAGTGATTCACACAAATTTTAAAAAATTCAAAGTTAAACTATTCAAATTTTAAAACTAATGGCACTAATAGAAAGTTTATAATTTTTGTGACCTAAAATAAAAAAGAAATCACTACAAAACTATAAGTATTTAGTTCTAAGTAGAGAAAAAACAAAAAAATGCCACCTACTGGGCTCCACGGCCTGAATACGACTAGAAACCCTACCATGGGCCAGGATTCAGGCCCGAGGGAGGCCCAGTAGGCCCACAGGCACAGATTGCAGTGTTAGGCCCGAAAGCCTGCTTTAGAGAGGAGCTCGAGAGGGATGGCGCACCGCACCTTATTAACAGGTGCGCCTCCCTCTCAACTAGCGAGGTGGGACTAAACTTTTGGGCGCGGGGCAGCACAGGCCTTTGGTCACGGTTGGAGGGACGAACCGGGACCAAAGGGGGCATTGGTCCCGGTTCGTAGCATCAACCGGGACCAATGCCCCCTCTTTAGTCCTGGTTGGTGCCACCAACCGGGACCAAAGGCCGCCGCTTCCCGCCCTTTGGGCTGCTGAAAAGAGGCCTTTGGTCCCGGTTCGAGGCACCAACCGGGACTAAAGGGGTGCATTAGTCCCGGTTGGTGCCACCAACCGGGACCAAAGGCCTGGCTATATATACAACACTTGTCAAAATTTTCATTCAGTTCCTCATTCTCCCCGCCGCCGAACCACCCTCTGCCCCGACGCCTTGCTCCTCGTCGTCGTCGCCCCGTCGCCGCCCGCGCCCCGCGTCGCCCCGATGCCGTCGCCGCCGCCCTCGACGCCATCTACCCCGACGCCCTTCTCCTCGTCGCCGTCGCCCGCGCCCGTCGTCGTCGCCCAGTAGCCGCCCGCGCCCCGCGTCGCCCCGACGCCGTCGCCGCCGCCCTCGACGCCATCTGCCCCAACGCCCTGCTCCTCGTCGCCGTCGCCCGCGCCCGTCGTCGTCGCCCCGTTGCCGCCAGCGCCCTGCGTCACCCCGACGCCGTCACTGCCCCGCGCCGCCCCGACGCCGTCGCCGCCGCCCTCGACGCCATCTGCCCCGACGCCGGTGCCGCTCCCCTCTGTGAGCACCTGCCGCCATGCCCCTCTGCCCCGCCGGCGCCACCATGTTTTTTTTCATATGTTGCAATATGTTTTTTTTGTTTTTATTAGTTTATTTTTTTTGTTCATATGTGATGTATGTGTGTATGTGGCTATAATGTATATGTGTATGTGATGTATGTGGCTAGAATTTGCTAAATATATATGCAAAAGTTTTAGAAAAAGATGGATAGGAAAGAAGAAGAGGAGAGGAAAAGAAAATAGGAAAGTTTTATATATGCAAAAGTTACAATTCTAGAAAAGTTTTTTGTTCATAGAAAGTTTTTTGTTCATATATAGAAAGTTACAATTTTAGAAAAGTTTTATATATGCAAAAGTTACAATTTTAGAAAAAGAAGGATAGTGGAGAGGAAGAAAAGGAAAATAAGTAGAGAAAGAAGGAGAAGAAGAAGGAGAGGAAGAAGAGGAAGAAGAAGAAAAAAAAGAGGAGAAGAAGAAGGAATAGAGGAGCTTCTTCTCCTTTTTTTTCTTCTCCTTTTTTTCTTCTTCTTCTTAATTTTTATCGGGAACGAGGGTCGTCGAACATGACAGGAAGAAGAGGATAAAAAAAGAAGAGGAAGAAGAAGAAGAAAAGAGGAGAAGAAAGAATAGAGGAGTTCTTCTCCTCTATTCTTTCTTCTCCTCTTCTCCTCTTTTTTTTCTTCTCCTCTTTTTTTTTCTTCTTCTTCCTCTTTTTTTATCATGAACGAGGGTCGCCGAGCGGTAGAGGAAACCCTAATTAAATAGCAAGTATCGTCAGTGTGAGATACATGTGGCCGTCGGTGTCGCACACTACATCCACTTCCCACAAGTGACGCGGGCTTCGACGCCCACGTCACTTGTGGGACGTGGATGTAGTGTCCGACACCGACGGCCACTTGTATCTCACACCCACGATACTTGCTATTTAGGGTTTCCTCTACCGTTCGGCAACCCTCGACGACCCTCGTTTCCGATAAAAAAAGAAGAGGAAGAAGAAGAAAAAAAGAGGAGAAGAAAGAATAGAGGAGTTCTTCTCCTCTATTCTTTCTTCTCCTCTTTTTTTTTCTTCTCCTCTTTTTTTTTCTTCTTCTTCCTCTTTTTTTATCGTGAACGAGGATCGCCGAGCGGTAGAGGAAACCCTAATTAAATAGCAAGTATCGTCAGTGTGAGATACATGTGGCCGTCGGTGTCGGACACTACATCCACTTCCCACAAGTGACGCGGGCTTCGACGCCCACGTCACTTGTGGGACGTGGATGTAGTGTTCGACACCAACGGCCACTTGTATCTCACACCCACGATACTTGCTATTTAGGGTTTCCTCTACCGTTCGGCGACCCTCGACGACCCTCGTTTCCGATAAAAAAAGAAGAGGAAGAAGAAGAAAAAAAGAGGAGAAGAGAGAATAGAGGATTTCTTCTCCTCTATTCTTTCTTCTCCTCTTTTTTTTCTTCTCCTCTTTTTTTCTTCTTCTTCCTCTTTTTTTATCGTGAACGAGGGTCGCCGAGCGGTAGAGGAAACCCTAATTAAATAGCAAGTATCGTCGGTGTGAGATACATGTGGCCGTCGGTGTCGGACACTACATCCACGTCCCACAAGTGACGCGGGCTTCGACGCCCACGTCACTTGTGGGACGTGGATGTAGTCTCCGACACCGACGGCCACTTGTATCTCACACCCACGATACTTGCTATTTAGGGTTTCCTCTACCGTTCGGCGACCCTCGACGACCCTCGTTTCCGATATATATGATTCCTCACTATGATTAGCTAGCTAGTTCTACGTTTGCCACTAATATATCCATTTGTCATGTTTGAATAATAATTGCCATGTTGTAAATATTTGTAGAAACTATGGACACTATCGCCTGAGACGAAGCAAGAGAAGCGTTGTTGACGGACATAATCGCAGAAGGAAGTGATGCCATCTCGTTGTATCTCAACGACACCGATGGTACTCTGGAAGGAGAGGGTGAAGAAGCTGGCTCTGGTGACCTAATGCCGGTGCAAGAAGAAGAACGTGAGGACGGCTCCGGTGACCGAACCGAGTCCGGCCAGGTATATATATTAGTTAAGCCTGTGCTGACTAGCTAATTGATGCATTCATTGTTTTGGTATGTATACATATTAGTTAAGTCTTTGTTCTTTTTTCTAGCCCTCCGGATCGAGCACAACTGAGGTAAAGAGACGAGGCCCGAAGAGAAAGTTGAGGTCGGATGAAAGGTTTGAGATCATAGCAATCGCGCCCGACGGCCAACCTACTGAACCCATCCGAACAAAGAAGGCATTTGTTGCTCAGTGCGGGGTTCTGGTTAGGGACAAGATCCCGATCAGCATCCAACAATGGTTCAAGCCGGCTACTGAAGACCCTGAGGTGTCTTACGTCAATGATATGCAGAAAAATGATCTTTGGAATGAGCTGAAGATAAATTTTACCCTACCGCCAGAGGATGATCCGGAGAAGCCAGCTAAAGAGGAATTAATCAAGTCTTTTGCTCTTAAGAGGATGGCAAACCTATTCAGGAGGTGGAAGAAAGACCTGACTAGGTTTGTCGAGAAAAAAGAGACACCAGAATTCAAGGGCATATATGAGAAGATCAGAGATGACTGGCCTGCATTTGTGGCCCACAAGACATCGGAAAAGAGTAAGAAGATGTCGGAGACAAACAAGAAAAATGCTGCGAAGAAGAAGCATCACCATCACACGGGGTCAGGTGGCTACCTGGTAGCCCGGCCTAAGTGGGCCAAGGCTGAGAATGATCTGGTTCAAAAAGGGATCGAACCAGAGACAATGAGCTGGCCAGACCGTTGCCGGACTTGGTTCTTCGGGGCTGGCGGAACCTTGGACCCTGTAACAGGGAAGTGCATTTGGATGGACGAGCAACGTGACATTCCCTTGAAGAAGCTTCGGTACTATATCAAAGCAGCGCAGGAAGGGACGTTCCTTCCAGACAGAGAGAACGACGAGCTCACAAAGGCCCTCGGGAATCCTGAGCACCCTGGACGGACATGAGGCACGCCAGGCTCCATTCCGTGGAAGGTTGGGTTTCCGGACACAGGCGGTTACAAAAGCCAGGAGAGGAGGAAGCAAGTGCAACAGTCCGAACTGTAGGCGCTTAAAGCAAGGGTACTCGGGATAGAGGAACGAGAAGCAAATCGCAGCAACCCAACTGCCGAAGCTTCCCCTGAAGCTACCCCGCCATCTCAGCGGAGAAGCAGCGTGGCTTCCACCGAGCTGCTTCAGCCGGAGCTTGTCTTGACGGCTCCTGCCAGCTATCCCGTGGATGCTATCACGGAGGCTCAAATTTGCCACCTTATGACGCAATGGATGAATTTGAACGTCAAGGCGGTTGTTGGCTCTGTTTTTCCTAATGAACCCGGCGCAACTTTTCACTGCCGGCCGATTCCAGAAGGATATGCTAAGGTGATGGTGGATGAAATAATGGAGGGATTTGAGGACCTCTCGCTTGACCACCCTACCGGAGAAGGGAAGACTCGACTGGGTTCTGCTCTGAAGACTCCATGCCTATGGCGGAAGGAGCTCATCAACCTTCCGAACTGGACGCCTCCGCCTCCTCCTCCTCCTCCGGCGAGTCAGGGCACTCCGCCTCCTCCACCGCCTCCTCCTCCGGCGAGTGACGACCAGGGCCCTCGGTCGGCTCCTTCTCCGGCGCGTGGCGGCACTCCGCCTCCTCCGCCTGCGCCGGCGTGCCCGAGCAGCCAGCCTCCTCCTTCTCCGCCTCGTCAGCAAGGGCGGAAGAGACCCACCGCCGCATCGGCAGCTGCCCCGGTGCGTCGTAGTCCTTCTCCTCCGCCTCGTAAGCAAGTCAAGAAGACTGCCGCTCCGTCTGCTCTGCCGGCGTCTACCAATACAGCCAGAGGCGGGAGCAAATACAGATTCGGTCCTTCTCTGAAGACTCCAGAGAAGTTACCATACGAGAGGACCCCAGAGGAGAACGCGAGGATCGCGCAAACCGAGGTGGATGACTGGTTTGAAGGGTTCAAAGCAAAGAGAAATCCACCTCCGAAGGAGAAGCTAGATCGGGTGAAAGTGAAGCACACTCTGGCTGCCCTGGCAAAACCACCCAAGTCTCCGCCGAAAGGCAACTATGAGCGCATTATTGCAAAGACATGGGCCGAAGCGTCGTGGTTGGGAAGTATAGTCAGTGATCAAAGGCTGAAAGAACGACGAGGAGCTGGGAAACAAATTGCCCAGCTCGGCGAACAAGCAAAGCAATCGTGCCCCCCGCTCAAGGTGCCTAGCGTCGATCCGAGGATGGCGCCCGGTTATACCAATCTTGACGATTATCTGCCCGACGATGTAGATTATGGTTTCCTGGACGTGCAGATACACAGATACGAGTACGGGAAGCCTCTCGTCAAAGATGAAAGATCTCTAACAACGATGATGCGAAGATTGCATGATTGGTACATGAAAACCTGCAGAGAGTCTGGGGGGGAGGAATACTTTGTATATGAGAGTTAAACCGGAGCATGACCTCGTTGGAATTGAACTGTTGCATGTTCCATTTGAGGAGTTCTATCAGTTTTTCAATCAATTGGCCCTCGATAAAGCAACGGTCACCTGCCACTGTCTGTAAGTACTACTACTTCTGTCATTAAGTCTCTCTACATAGCTCAGCTCTTTCATTGCATGTATTTATAATTATCCTCACTATATTATGCAGATTGAAGATCGCCGAATTGAAGAAAAGACAAATCGGTGATATTGGGTTCATTAACACAAATCTCATAGATGCAGTTCAGGTTAAAGATCATGCCGCAGATACCGAGGCGAGGTTGCTACGATCATTCAAAATAAATGAACACAAAAATATATTACTCTTTCCTTACAACTTCAAGTGAGTGTTGTCTTGTGCATATTCGGTTTCCCTTATATATTAGTCCAGGTTATAGTAATATAATTGATGAGTTATGCATGCGTGCGCAGTTTCCACTATATTCTCCTGGAGATTAGGCTTGAGAAGGGAGTAGTAACTGTCTTGGACTCGAGACGAAAAGATCCCCAGGAGTATGCGGACATGACTGAAATCCTCAAGAAGTAAGTTAAATCGATCATTATCCACCATATCAGCAAATTTGTTCATTTCCTGATATTAAGTAATTGTTTTCTTTTGTCTGGCAGTGTTTGGAGAAAATTCAGCACAAATTCCCCGGGACTCCCGAAGGAGCTGGAATTTAGATACCCGAAAGTAAGTACTATAGTACCATGTTCCGCGCGTCTCCTAGCTATTGATTCAAGCGCTAGTTTCATCAATACCATTTGGCATTCTTTCTTATCTGTTTAATTGACCTCTATTTCTTGTAAAGTGGTTGTGGCAGGAACAAGGGAATGATTTCTATGGATACTACGTCTGCGAGTCCATCCGCCACACGACCTGTGAGTGGGGCGGGTACTCTGAGAAACAATATGAAGTGCGTAAGAAATAATATTCACAATTTTTGTTTATTACCATCATTTGTGTTGAGTTTCATTCATTCATATATATATATATATATATATATATATATATATATATATATATATATATATATATATATATATATATATATATATATATATATATATATATATGTGTGTGTGTGTGTGTGTGTGTGTGTATTGACCCACTTCTTCAAATTAGATGTTTCGGCAGCGGAATGAACTCCTAGGACCAGATCGCATGCGAGCAATTCAAGAGGAATTGGCGGCATTCTTTCTTGACCACGTGATCGCTGAAGACGGAGAATACTATGTGGACCATGCGTCCGTAATTTAAGAGATTATATTTGTAAAAGATAATTATTGTATATATGTAGCCGGTAGTGTCGACGATAGATATACGAGAACTTGTTGTTCGACCAATCTCTCGGAGAAGGAGATGTGGTCGATATCACTTCTCTCTGTATGCATATATGTTCATGACGATCTTCTGTTTCCTTCGTTTGCTTACTAGCTAGCATATGCCTAGTCTTCTCTATACGTATGTTTAGTACGTAACGTCGACCAAGCACGGACATAAGAGAGGACACTTCTCTCTATTAATTAGCTATCTAGCTAACACAATATATGAAATACCTAAATTAACCCCCCAAAATCCCCAAACCCCCTCCCCCCCTTTCAAAAAAAACCAAAAACCCCAGCCACAGAAATGCTGACGCGTGGATGCCTATTGGTCCCGGTTGGTGCTACCAACCGGGACCAAAGGCCCTCCTGCCTGGGCTCGGCGCACAGGCCACGTGGAGGCCCATCTGTCCCGGTTCTGGTTTGAACCGGGACTAAAGGGTGAGGGTATTAGTAACGACCCTTTAGTCCCGGTTCAGGAACCGGGACTAAAGGCCCTTACGAACCGGTACAATAGGCGTGTTTTCTACTAGTGCAAGTGGATGACCTAAGGTTTATCAATCCGTGGGAGGCGTAGGATGAAAATGGTCTCTCTAAAGCAACCCTGCAACCAAATAACAAAGAGTCTCTTGTGTCCCCAACACACCCAATACAATGGTAAATTGTATAGGTGCACTAGTTCGGCGAAGAGATGGTGCTACAAGTGCAATATGGATGGTAGATATAGGTTTTTGTAAACTGAAAATATAAAAACAGCAAGGTAACAAGCGGTAAAAGTGAGCGTAAATGGTATTGCAATGATAGGAAACAAGGCCTAGAGTTCGTACTAGAATAACACCTTAAGACACAAATCAACCAAAACCCTAATGTCACCTATATACTCCAATGTCACCTCAAGTATCCGTGGGTATGATTATACGATATGCATCACACAATCTCAGATTCATCTATTCAACCAACACATAGAGCCTCAAAGAGTGCCCCAAAGTTTCTACCGGAGAATGAAGACGAAAACGTGTGCCAACCCCTATGCATAGGTTCATGGGCGGAACCCGCAAGTTGATCACCAAAACATACATCAAGTGAATCACGTGATATCCCATTGTCACCACAGATACACACGGCAAGACATACATCAAGTGTTCTCAAATCTTTAAAGACTCAATCCGATAAAATTACTTCAAGGGGAAAACTCAATCCATTACAAGAGAGCAGAGGGGGAGAAGAAACATAAGATCCAACCATAATAGCAAAGCTCGCGATACATCAAGATCGTGCCAAATCAAGAACAGGAGAGAGAGAGAGAGAGAGAGAGAGAGAGAGATCAAACACATAGCTACTGGTACATACCCTCAGCCCCGAGGGTGAACTACTCCCTCCTTGTCATGGAGAGCGTCGGGATGATGAAGATGGCCACCGATGAGGGTTCCCCCTCCGGTAGGGTGCGGGAACAGGGTCCCAAGAGGTTTTTGGTGGCTACAGAGGCTTGCGGCGGCAGAACTCCCGATCTATTCTCTCTTCTGGAAGTTTTAGGGTACGTGAGTATATATGGGTGCAGGAAGTACGTCGGTGGAGCTTCAGGGGCCCCACCAGGCAGGGGGCGCGCCCTGGGGGGGTGGGCGCGCCCCCACCCTCGTGAGCACCTCCCTTGGCTCCTGACGTGGGGTCCAAGTCCATCCGGTAGCTTTCCTTCCAAAAATAACTTCTCCAGTTGATTTCTTTCCGTTTCGACTCCATTTGATATTCCTTTTCTTTGAAACACTAAAATAGGCATAAAACAGCAAATCTGGGCTGGGCCTCCGGTTAATAGGTTAGTCCCAAAAATATATAAAAGTGGATAATAAAGCCCAATATTGCCCAAAACTGTAGATAATATAGCATGGAGCAATCAAAAATTATAGATACGTTGGAGACGTATTAGTGCTCTCGGCGCGGCGTGGTCAACGTGGTTAAGGAACGAGTTCCATCGGATAGAGTACTGTACATGGAGAGGCTGACAGCTGGGTCCACGGCCGCAGCAAGGAAGTGCCTCCTTATTACGCGCAAAATAATGATTCCTCCACCTGACAGCAGGGACCCACCGGACGGGCCACCATATTTCGTGAAAAAACATTTCCCCCCTAAGTGCTGGGACCCACCAGCTACATCTTTGCACGCAAGGAAGTGCCTGACAGTCAGGACCCACCTGGTCGAAGTGTACGTAGCGATGTCATTTTGGTCGCGCACGTGTACGTACATACTGGTCGATGTAGAGGCGCGCACGTGTGGTAGTAGAGGCACGCACGTAGCATGTACACGTACGTACAACGGCAGGGTGCAAGAAAGTAAATACAGCCACATAAGTACATACGGGCGGGGTCTCGAATGCCTACTCGCGCATACGTACGGCCAGGGCTCGTGTACATGGCTGGGTCGGAACGGAGAAACTGCGTCGTCATCGTGCTCATGGGGAGGCAACTGAATGTGTCGTGTTCATCGGGAGGCAACGGAACGCGTGTTGTTCATAGGGAGCCAACCGGCTTGGACAAAATAGCCAATGAAAATGAGGCCTAGCGTACCGCAGAACAGAGGAAACGGCCTTGTGATTGACTGGCCACGGTGGAAACGGGATCCAGTTCATCGGGAGGGGTCTGGCGTACCGCAAAATGGAGGAAACGGACCTTCTACGGTCGAAATAGGGTCCTGTTGATCGGGTGGGGTGTGGCGTACCGCAAAACGGAGGAAACCGACTTGTGTTGGAGCGCTACGGTCGAAACGGGGGTTCTGTTCATCGAGAGGGGTGTGGCGTACCGCAAGACGGGACTCCACGGGATACTGTTCATCTCGACCGTCGACTGCCTCCACATGCTACTGTTCGTCCACGTCGACCTCCTCCAGCCTCCACCTGCGACTGTTCATCCACGGGATCCTGTTCATCCTGCCTCCACCGCGCGCTCCTCCACCGACTATTGTTCAACCAACCCTCTCCACAGGTTCCTATTCAACCACCCCTTCACGGGCTACTGTTCAACCAGCCCTCCATCGGCTACTGTTCAACCAGCCCTCCACTGGGTCCTGTTCATCCAGCCCTCAACGGGGTCCTGCTCATCCAGCCCTCCATGGGGTCATGTTCATCCACCGGCTCGATCGATCGGGGTACTGTTCATCCAGCGGAAACGGCCTCTACTACCACGGGTTCCTATTCATCCAACCCCCACCGGGAACTGTTCATCCAAACCGCCTCAACAACGCTCACTGTTCATCCAGGGAAGGAGGCAGCAGTGTTCGATCTGCTTCAGTTAGCAGCAGTAGCGAAGGAATCACTCGGGTTCAGTTAATAGCAAGGGATCGATCGATCGCTCGGTTTCAGTGTAACGCATAGCCTGCAATGCAATCGCTCGGGTTTAGTTACAGCACAACGCCTCGCTCGGGTTCAGTTAGAGCTCAACGCCTCACACCCACGCGCGTACGTGTATGAGAGAAACGTGCATCGCTCGGCCCCCGACCACCCACCGTAACCGGGAACTCCCCGATATTTTTCGCGCCCTCGCTTCTACCATGGTCTTTTCCGTCATGGACGGCCCAAAGAATGTCATGCAGTTGCGTCTCCGGCCCTCCAAGGAAGAAAAGCCCATTTTCTGTCATGATTTTTTTGTCATAGAAGTAGGAGCCCACCACATCTATGATGATACCGGGTTTTGTCACAATTATCGTCATAGACGTGTCATAAGTATGACAGAAAAAAAATTCATTAGGCCCAAAATGTGACGGATGAGTCTTTTCTTTGTAGTGTTGGAATCGCCATCTGGGCCACTATATCCTGCTCGGGATCCCCTGCCGCTGGTATGTCGCCCGATCAGGAGCCCAAATCTTCTGTGCCCAAGACTGTTGCTCATAGTATTGGAGTCATTTCTCCATGGTGTACATGACTTCAAAGGGGGGTAATCCATCGTATCAATTACGAAATTGAATATGGATTGGCATGCTCAATAGATGGTGAACCAAAAAGTTTGAGTGAAGCACCTGGTGGTGCAAGATGGAAAAAGGCAATGGAAGAAGAGTATATGATTTTGCAGAAAAATAAAACATGGCATTTGGTTCCCCGGCATGAAGGTAAAAATGTGATTGATTGCGAATGGGTCTATAGGATCAAAATAAAATCTGATAGCACCGTTGAACATTATAAGGCAAGATTAGTGGCAAAAAGTTGAGATATGGTATTGAATATGAGGACACATTTATTCCTATTGTAAAGGCTGCAACTATTGGTCTTGTGTTGTCAATTGCTATTTCCAGGGGATGGAGTCTCAGACAGCTAGATGTGCAGAACATGTTTCTCCATGGTGTTCTAGAAGAGGGGGTATATATGAAACAACCACCTGGGTTTGAGAACAAAAAATGCACCTTTTCATGTTTGCAGAACATGATAAGGCTATTTATGGATTAAAGCAAGCTCCCAGAGCATGGTACTCCAGGCTAAGTACAAAACTGCAGATACTTAGGTGTGGTCCATCAAAGTTTGACACCACAACAAGCTGCAAACTACTATCTTTGTTCTAATATATGTTGATGATATCATTGTTACTAGTTCGTCTAGTGCGGCAGTGACAACTTTACTCAAGGGTTTGAGCTTTGAGTTCACTCTCAAGGATATACGATACCCTCATTTATATTTAGGAATTGAAATCAAGAAAACAAAAAATGGTATTCACTTGTCAGAAGAGAAGTATGCAACTGATTTTTTACACAAGACTGGCATGCATAACTGTAAACTGTCACCAAGACCACTGTCCATCTCAGAACCTTTGTCTTTGGTAGAAGGCGAACCCCTGAATCAGGAGGATATCAGAAACTACAAAAGCATAGTTGGCGGGCTTCAGTATTTGACCCTCACTTGACCTGACATTTCCTTTGCAGTTAACAAAGTGTGTTACTTTCTTCATGCACTAACTACAACTCATTAGGCTGCAGCCAAGCAAGTCCTAAGGTCTATAAAGAATACAATGACGGTTGGTATCACGTTTAACATGTCATCCTCTACTCTTGTGAGTGCATTTTCTGATGCTGACTGGGGTGGTTGTTACGATGATAGAAGGTCCACTAGTGGCTTTGCCATCTTTTATGGGCCAAATTTGATTTCTTGGCGTGCAAAGAAACATACCATAATCTCCAGGTCAAGTACAGAAGAAGAGAATAAATCCTTAGCAAAAGCAACATCCGAAGTTATCAGGGTGTAGTCTATGCTAAAGGCACTTGGGTTTGCATAAGTTCAACCTCCATGCCACTGGTGTGAAATCTTGGGGCAACCTATTTGTGTGCTAATCCAGTTTTCCATGCCAGGACTAAACATATTGAAATAGATTTTCATTTTGTGGGGTACGAGTTGCAAGCAAATAGTTGGAAGTCAGGTTTATTCCTTCAAAGAATCAACTTGCTGATGGCTTTACTAAAGCATTACCCACCAAAAGCTTTGAAGCATTTCGGTGTAATCTCAACTTGGTAGCATTGTGATTAAGGGGAAGTGTTGAATATCTTGCATGTCACGTTAGGGAGTAGATAGATATGTATTTCAACTTTGTATCTCTTTATCATTCCTTGTCGTGTGATCTCACTCTCATGTAACAATCTCTCCCTCTCGGTTAGGTCTCCAACCACCGAACCCTTGTACCTATGATCGTTCCACGATCCCATATCAATATATAAACTGCAGGCAGCCCTGTATGGGTGTTAGACGCTTCATAGAAGTTCCACATATTGGAGATGCTCTTAGGTACTTGCATGTTACACGATGGTAATACCAATAACATAAAACATTTGTGAGGGGGAGGGGGGACACAGCTACAAGATCCAGCCTCCATGTCCCTCAATCCACCAGCAGAAGTGGCGATAAGGTAGTTTCTGGTGTCAACCCTTCTCAATCTCGGGCACTTCTTCCTGGTGAAAACTTTTCTACATGTTTAAAAACGTCAAGGACTCCCTGTAATCAGTGTAACATGTCCAACAACAAATAACTACGGCACGGATTCCTTGACATTATAGGAATGCATGCCTGGCTCATATTGTACTAAGTGACCCGTTGGGCCAATGGCGTAGTTCAAATGCAGCCAAGAAGTTAGGCAGAAACTTAATTCTCATAGCGCTCATTCTGAAAGAGGCAAAGCATTTCTAAAACCATAGTAGACAAAGCATTTCACATTTGCTTTACATAAACTCATATTTTATGCACTAACAACAAACCTTTTTAGCTACCTACACATTAGTTGACACACATATAAACAATTGTTTAAGACTTGGAATTAAGAAATGTATAAATTACTTACAATATCGCAACCTAATACAAACATGGAAGGAACATAATTCTGTAAAGTGAACTAACTGAAAGAAATATGCCCTAGAGGCAATAATAAAGTTATTATTTATTTCCTTATTTCATGATAAATTTTTATTATTCATGCTAGAATTGTATTAACCGGAAACATAATGCATGTGTGAATATATGGACAAACAGAGTGTCACTAGTATGCCCCTACATGACTAGCTCGTTGATCAAAGATGGTTATGTTTCCTAGCCATTGACTTGAGTTGTCATTTGATTAATGGGGTCACATCATTAGGAGAATGATGTGATTGACTTGACCCATTCCGTTAGCTTAGCACATGATCGTTTAGTATTCTGCTATTGCTTTCTTCATGACTTATACATGTTCCTATGACTATGAGATTATGCAACTCCCGTTTACCGGAGGAACACTTTGTGTGATACCAAACGTCACAACGTAACTGGGTGATTATAAAGGTGCTCTACAGGTGTCTCCGAAGGTACTTGTTGGGTTGGCATATTTCGAGATTAGGATTTGTCACTCAGATTGTCGGAGAGGTATCTCTGGGCCCTCTCGATAATGCACATCACTTAAGCCTTGCAAGAATTGCAACTAATGAGTTAGTTGCGAGATGATGTATTACAGAACGAGTAAAGAGACTTACCAGTAACGAGATTGAACTAGGTATTGAGATACCGACGATCGAATCTCGGGCAAGTAACATACCGATGACAAAGCAAACAACGTATGTTGTTATGCGGTCTGACCGATAAAGATCTTCGTAGAATATGTGGGAGCCAATATGAGCATCCAGGTTCCGCTATTGGTTAATGACCGGACATGTGTCTCGGTCATGCCTACATAGTTCTCGAACCCGTAGGGTTCACACGCTTAAAGTTTCAATGACGGTTATATTATGTGTTTATGTGTTTTGATGTACCAAAGGAGTTCGGAGTCCCGGATGAGATCAGGGACATGACGAGGAGTCTCTAAATGGTCGACACGTAAAGATTGATATATTGGACGACTATATTCGGACATCGGAAAGGTTCTGAGTGATTGGGGTATTTTCGGGAGTACCGGGGAGTTACGGGAATTCGTATTGGGCATTAATGGGCCATAAGGGAAAGGAGAGAAAGGCCTCAAAGGGTGGCCGCACCCCTCCCCATGGGCTGGTCCGAATTGGGCTAGGGAGGGGTGGCGCCCCCTTCCTTCCTTCTCCTTTCCCTTCCCTTTCCTTCCCTCCTACTCCTACTACTTGGAAGGGCTCCTAGTTCTACTAGGAAAGGGGGAATACTACTCCCGGTGGGAGTAGGACTCCCCTAGGGCGCGCCATAGAGAGGGTCGGCCCTCCCCCTCCTCCACTCCTTTATATACGGGGGCAGGGGGCACCCCTTAGACACAACAATTGATCGGTTTGATCTTTTTAGCCGTGTGTGGTGCCCCCTCCACCATAGTCCACCTCTTTAATACTGTAGCGGTGCTTAGGCGAAGCCCTGCGTCGGTAGAACATCAACATCGTCACCACGCCGTCGCGCTGACAAAACTCTCCCTCAACACTCGGCTGGATCGGAGTTCGAGGGACGTCATCAGGCTGAACGTGTGCTGAACTCGGAGGTGCCGTGCGTTCGGTACTTGATCGGTCGGATTGAGAAGACGTATGACTACGTCAACCGCGTTGTGATAATGCTTCCGCTTTTGGTCTACGAGGGTACGTGCACAACACTCTCCCATCTCGTTGCTATGCATCACCATGATCTTGTGTGTGCGTAGGAAATTTTTGGAATTACTACATTCCCCAACAGTGGCATCCGAGCCTGGTTTTATGCGTAGATGTCATATGCACGAGTAGAACACAAGTGAGTTGTGGGCGATATAAGTCATACTGCTTACCAGCATGTCATACTTTGGTTTGCCGGTATTTTTGGATGAAGCAGCCTGGACCAACATTACGCGTACGCTTACACGAGACTGTTTCTACCGATGTGCTTTGCACACAGGTGGCTGGCGGGTGTCAGTTTCTCCAACTTTAGTTGAACCGAGTGTGGCTACGCCCGGTCCTTGAGAAGGCTAAAACAGCACTAACTTGATGAACTATCATTGTGGTTTTGATGCGTAGGTAAGAACGGTTCTTTCTCAGCCCGTAGCAGCCACGTAAAACTTGCAGCAACAAAGTAGAGGATGCCTAACTTGTTTTTGCAGGGCATGTTGTGATTTGATATGGTCAAGACGTGATGATATATAAGTTCTTGTATGAGATGATCATGTTTTTTTGAAGTTATCGGCAACTGGCAAAAGCCTTGTGGTTGTCTCTCTGTTGCATAAGATGCAAGCGCCAATTAATTGCTTTACTTTATCGCTATGCGATAGCAATAGTTGCAAGAGCAATTGTTGGCGAGACGACCATGTGACGACACATTGATATAGATCAAGATGATGGAGATCATGGTGTCATGCCGGTGACGATGGAGATCATGATGATGCTTCGGAGATGGAGTTCACAAGCACAAGATGATGATGGCCATATCATATCACTTATATTGATTGCATGTGATGTTTATCTTTTATGAATCTTATTTTTCTTTGATTAACGGTAGCATTATAAGATGATCTCTTACTAAATTTCAAGATAAAAGTGTTCTCCCTGAGTATGCACTGTTGCCAAAGTTCGTCGTGCCCAGACACCACGTGATGATCGGGTGTAATAAGTTCTACTTCCATCTACAACGGGTGCAAGCCAGTTTTTGCACACGCAGAATACTCAGGTTAAACTTGACGAGCCTAGCATATGCAGATATGGCCTCGAAACACTGAGACCGAAAGGTCGAGCGTGAATCATATAGTAGATATGATCAACAAAGTGATGTTCACCATTGAAAACTACTCCATTTCACGTGATGATCGGTTATGGTTTAGTTGATTTGGATCACGTCATCACTTAGAAGATTAGAGGGATGTCTTTCTAAGTGGGAGTTCTTAAGTAATATGATTAATTGAACTTTAATTTATCATGAACTTAGTCCTGGTAGTATTAGCATATCTATGTTGTAGATCAATAGCTCACGTTTAGCTCCCCTGTTTTATTTTTGATATGTTCCTAGAGAAAAATAAGTTGAAAGATGTTAGTAGCAATGATGTGGATTGGATCCGTGATATGAGGTTTATCCTCATTGCTGCACAGAAGAATTATGTCCTTGATGCACCGCTAGGTGACAGACCTATTGCAGGAGCAGATGCAGACGTTATGAACGTTTGGCTAGCTCAATGTGATGACTACTTGATAGTTTAGTGCACCATGCTTAACGGCTTAGAATCGGGACTTCAAAGACGTTTTGAACGTCATGGACCATATGAGATGTTCCAAGAGTTGAAGTTAATATTTCAAGCAAATACCCGAGTTGATAGATATGAATTCTCCAACAAGTTCTATAGCTAAAAGATTGAGGATAATAGCTCAAGCAGTGAGCATGCGCTCAGATTGTCTAGGTACTACAATCGCTTGAATCAAGTGGGAGTTAATCTTCCAGATAAGATAGTGATTCACAGAATTCTCTAGTCACCATCACCAAGTTAGTAGAACTTCGTGATGACCTATAATATGCAAGGGATAACGGAAACAATTCCCAAGCTCTTCGTGATGCTGAAATCGATGAAGTTAGAGATCAAGAAAAACATCAAGTGTTGATTGTTGACGAGACCACTAGTTTCAAGAAAAGGGCAAAGGGAAGAACGGGAACTTCAAGAAGAACGGCAAGCAATTTGCTGCTCAAGTGAAGAAGCCCAAGTCTGGACCTAAGCCTGAGACTAAGTGCTTCTACTTCAAAGGGGCTGGTCACTAGAAGCGGAACTACCCCAAGTATTTGGTGGATTAGAAGGATGGCAAAGTGAAGAAAGCTATATTTGATATACATGTTATTGATGTGTACTTTACTAGTGTTTATAGCAACCCCTCGGTATTTGATACTAGTTCAGTTGCTAAGAGTAGTAACTCGAAACGGGAGTTGCAGAATAAACAGAGACTAGTTAAGAGTGAAGTGACGATGTGTATTGGAAGTGGTTCCAAGATTGATATGATCATCATCACACACTCCCTATACTTTCGGGATTAGTGTTGAACCTAAAATAAATGTTATTTAGTGTTTGCGTTGAGCATGAATATGATTGGATCATGTTTATTGCAATACGGTTATTCATGTAAGTTAGAGAATAATTTTTGTTCTGTTTACATGAATAAAACCTTCTATGGTCATACACCCAATGAAAATGGTTTGTTGTATCTCGATCGTGGTGATACACATTTTCATAATATTGAAGCCAAAAGATGTAAAGTTAATAATGATAGTGCAACTTATTTGTGGCACTGCCGTTTAGGTCATATTGGTGTAAAGCACATGAAGAAACTCCATGCTGATGGACTTTTGGAATCACTTGATTATGAATCACTTGATGCTTGCGAACCATGCCTCATGGGCAAGATGACTAAGACTTCCTTCTCCAGAACAATGGAGCGAGCAACTGACTTATTGGAAATAATACATACTGATGTATGCAGTCCAATGAGTGTTAAGGCTCACGGCAAGTATCGTTATTTTCTGACCTTCACAGATGATTTGAGCAGATATGGGTATATCTACTTGATGAAACATAAATCTGGAACATTTGAAAAGTTCAAATAATTTCAGAGTGAACTGGAAAATCATCGTGACAAGAAAATAAAGTTTCTACGATCTGATCGCGGAGACAAATATTTGAGTTACGAGTTTGGTCTTCAATTAAAACAATGTGGAATAGTTTTACAAATTCATGCCACCTGGAACACCACAGCATAATGGTGTGTCCGAACGTCATAACCGTACTTTATTGGATATAGTGCAATCTATGATGTTTCTTACCGATTTACCACTATAGTTTTGGGGTTATGCATTAGAGACATCTGCATTCACGTTAAAAAGGGCACCATCTAAATCTATTGAGACGACACTGTATGAACTGTGGTTTGGCAAAGAAACCAAAGTTGTCGTTTCTTAAAGTTTGGGGTTGCGATGCTTATGTGAAATAGTTTCAACCTGATAAGCTCGAACCCAAATTGGAGAAATGCGTCTTCATAGGATACCCAAAGGAGACTGTTGGGTACATCTTCTGATCACATATCCGAAGGCAAAATATTCGTTGCTAAGAATGGATCCTTTCTATAGAAGGAGTTTCTCTTGAAAAAAGTGAGTGGGAGGAAAGTAGAACTTGATGAGGTAACTGTACCTGATCCCTTATTCGAAAGTAGTTCATCACAGAAATCTGTTCCTGTGACTTCTACGCCAATTAGAGAGGAAGCTAATGATGATGATCATGTAACTTCAGATCAAGTTACTGCCGAACCTCGTAGGTCAATCAAAGTAAGATCCGCACCAGAGTGGTACGGTAATCCTGTTCTAGAGGTCATGTTACTTGACCATGACAAACCTACGAACTATGAGGAAGCGATGATGAGCCCAGATTCCGTGAAATGGCTTGAGGCCATGAAATCTGAGATGGAATCCATATATATAAGAACAAAGTGTGGACTTTGGTTGACTTGCCCGATGATCGGCAAGGCATTGAGAATAAATGGATCTTCAAGAGGAAGACGGACGCTGATAGTAGTGTTACTATCTAGAAAGGTAGACTTGTCGAAAAAAAAGGTTTTTGACAAAGTTCAAGGTGTTGACTACGATGAGATTTTATCACTCGTAGCGATGCTTAAGTCTGTCCGAATCATGTTAGCAAATTGCCACATTTTATGAAATCTGGCAAATGGATGTCAAAACTACATTCCTTAATGTATTTCTTAAAGAAGAGTTGTATATGATGCAACCAGAAGGTTTTGTCGATCCTAAAGGTACTAACAAAATATGCAAGCTCCAGCGATCCATCTATGGACTGGTGCAAGCATCTCGGAGTTGGAATATACGCTTTGATAAGTTGATCAAAGCATATAATTTTATACAGACTTGCGGTGAAGCCTGTATTTACAAGAAAGTGAGTGGGAGCACTACAGCATTTCTGATAAGTATATGTGAATGACATATTGTTGATCGGAAATAATGTAGAATTATTCTGCAAAGCATAAAGGAGTGTTTGAAAGGAGTTTTTCAAAGAAAGACCTTGGTAATGCTTCTTACATATTGAGCATCAAGATCTATAGAGATAGATCAAGACGCTTGATAAGTTTTTCAATGAGTACATACCTTGACAAGATTTTGAAGTAGTTCAAAACGGAATAGTCAAAGAAAGAGTTCTTGCCTGTGTTACAATGTGTGAAATCGAGTAAGACTCAAAGCCCGACCACGGCATAAAATAGAAAGAGAATGAAAGTCATTCCCTATGCTTTGGCCATAGGTTCTATAAAGTATGCCATGCTGTGTACCAGATCTATTGTATACCCTACACTGATTTTGGCAAGGGAGTAGATCACTGGACAACGGTCAAAATTATCCTTAGTGGAATAAGGAAATATTTCTCGGTTATGGAGGTGATAAAGAGTTACGTCGATGCAAGCTTTGACACCGATCTAGATGACTCTAAGTCTTAATCTAGATACATATTGAAAGTGAGAGCTATTAGCTAGAGTAGCTCCATGCAGAGCATTGTAAACATAGAAATTTGCAAAATACTTACGGATCTAAATGTGACAGACCCGTTGACTAAAATTATCTCACAAGCAAAACATGATCACACCTTAATACTCTTTGGTTGTTAATCACATAGCGATATGAACTAGATTACTGACTCCAGTAAACCCTTTGGGTGTTGGTCACATATCGATGTGAAATATGGGTGTTAATCACATAAAGATGTGAACTATAGATGTTAAATCACATGGCGATGTGAACTAGATTATTGACTCTAGTGTAAGTGGAAGATTGAAGGAAATATGCCCTAGAGGCAATAATAAAGTTATTATTTATTTACTTATTTCATGATAAATGTTTATTATTCATGCTAGAGTTGTATTAACCGGAAACATAATACATGTGTGAATATATAGACAAACAGAGTGTCACTAGTATGCCTCTACTTGACTAGCTCGTTGATCAAAGATGGTTATGTTTCCTAGCCATTGACGTGAGTTGTCATTTGATTAACGGGGTCACAACATTAGGAGAATGATGTGATTGACTTTACCCATTCCGTTAGCTTAGCACACGATCGTTTAGTATTCTGCTATTGCTTTCTTCATGACTTATACATGTTCCTATGACTATGAGATTATGCAACTCCCGTTTACCGGAGGAACACTTTGTGTGATATCAAACGTCACAACGTAACTGGTTGATTATAAAGGTGCTCTACAGGTGTCTCCGAAGGTACTTGTTGGGTTGGCAAATTTCAAGATTAGGATTTGTCACTCCGATTTTTGGAGAGGTATCTCTGGGCCCTCTCGATAATGCACATCACTTAAGCCTTGCAAGCATTGCAACTAATGAGTTAGTTGTGAGATGATGTATTACAGAACGAGTAAAGAGACTTGCGGTAACGAGATTGAACTGGGTATTGAGATACCGACGATAGAATCTTGGGCAAATAACATACCGAGGACAAAGGGAACAACGTATGTTGTTATGCGGTCTGACCGAGAAAGATCTTCGTAGAATATGTGGGAGCTAATATGAGCATCCAGGTTCAGCTATTGGTTATTGACCGGAGACGTGTCTCGGTCATGTCTACATAGTTCTCGAACCCGTAGGGTCCGCACGCTTAAAGTTTCGATGACGGTTATATTATGAGTTTATGTGTTTTGATGTACCGAAGGAGTTCGGAGTCCCGGATGAGATCAGGGACATGACGAGGAGCCTCGAAATGGTCGAGACGTAAAGATCGATATATTGGACGACTATATTCGGACATCGGAAATGTTCCGAGTGATTCGGGTATTTTCGGGAGTACCGGGGAGTTACGGGAATTCTTATTGGGCCTTAATGGGCCATACGGGAAAGAAGGGAAAGACCTCAAAGGGTGGCCGCACCCCTCCCATGGGCTGGTCCGAATTGGACTAGGGAGGGGTGGCGCCCCCTTCCTTCCTTCTCCTTTTCCCTTCCCTTTCCTTCCCTCCTACTCCTACTACTTGGAAGGGCTCCTAGTTCTACTAGAAAAGGGGGCGCGCCATAGAAAGGGCCGGCCCTCCCCCTCCTCCACTCCTTTATATACGGGGGCAGGGGGCACCTCATAGACACAACAACTGATCTGTTTGATCTTTTAGCCATGTGCGGTGCCCCCCTCCAGCATAGTCCACCTTGATAATACCGTAGCGGTGCTTAGGCGAAGCACTACGTCGATAGAACATCAACATCGTCACCACGCCGTCGTGCTGACGAAACTCTCCTCAACACTCGGCTGGATCGGAGTTCGAGGGACGTCATCAGGCTGAACGTGTGCTGAACTCGGAGGTGCCGTGCGTTCGGTACATGATCGGTCGGATCGTGAAGACGTACGACTACATCAACCGCGTTGTGCTAACGCTTCCGCTTTCGGTCTATGAGGGTACGTGGACAACACTCTCCCTCTCGTTGCTATGCATCACCATGATCTTGCGTGTGCGTAGGAAATTTTTGAAACTACTACGTTCCCCAACAATAACATCATAATTCAGCATAAATATCGAATCACCACTAGCTTACCACCAGTAATTTCCCTTACAACGCTTGCATCCATTTGACCATCAAATGTTTGTCTTGCATCAGGGGTGAAGCCCTTCCAAGTCGTTGACGCGCTCTGTTCTTAAGATTGAGATGGTGAAGCAGCCTGTCGTTCATGGCAAGGATCCTTGGGTACATCTCATAGATCAAATAAGTGTCCTTTGCCGCATAATGGAGGTGTTTCAGTTAGCGTCTTCCATTCCCAGAAACTGTGGAGTACCTTCCTAATGGATGAACTATCTGAGACAATCTATCATGTAGATTGGGCTTCTCGTCTCATATGAGTGTGTGAAGGTGAAGCAATGGTCCATTTATTTGTACACCAGCTTCATTCTACTCAGAACATATGCTGCCAGCAAAGGGAGGCCGTGTATAGAACAGGCGGCGGCCATCGGGAACCCCTTTTCCCCGGGCTGCCTAGAGTGTGGTACTCGTGGGTACACACTGAAAATTGGCACTGAATGTTTGCTTGCCATGTCGATGTAAACTAGGCATTGAATGTTTGCTTGTCGTGTATATGTAAATGACCGACCAAGTGATTATCATAATAACACTTGTGCATCTATGTGGGTGCACGCAAGTGTTTGTGTGCGCGCGGGCGCTCGCATCTGTGTTAAGGCATCTACCCAATTCACTAACCGTAGTCCTTATCATCTTCCTTATTTACTACACGATAGCTTGGATCTGGATCCCTTCCCCATATATTTATACCGAGTGCATGTTCTAGCATTGTAGGTCTATGCCTCGCTAACCCTGAACACTTTTCTCTAGAATTCTCATCATCTTATCATTTCCTTCATATGCTTGATTACTTGTAGGAATGGAAGACAATAGGAAGTTTTCGACAATGTCGGAGATAGGTACTTTGAGTAGCCCTGAGAATTGAGCTCACGTTGCTTATGAAAAATCTCAACTTATAGAATGATGGAGTCTTGATATACAGGCAAGACACTTTCCTGACACTTTTTCGCTGCCAGATCTTCTTGCATGCATAGCTTCCCGAATGTTGAACTCCTTAGCCAAATCTAAAATTTTACTCATAGAAGTTCCCAATCGAGTAATGCTAGACCCACGTAAAGTTACTTACATATTTTACGTAGAGAGAAGTGCATATTTCAACCCTCAACTCTTGCCCTAGTCTAATATACACCCCTCAACTTTAAAACCGTCTAATCTACAACCCCCAACTCTCAAAACCGTCTAAGATTCAACCCTGAGACCGGTTTTGACGTTGTTGACCGATTTTGAACCCATTGACCACCCAGTCAGCGTGCCACATGACCACCCCGGTCTAATCTACAACAGTGTCGCTGATGTGGCACGCTGACTGGGCGGTCAACAGGTTCAAAACCGGTCAACAGGGTCAAAACCGGTCTCAGTATTGAATCTTAGATGGTTTTGAGAGTTGGGTGTTGTAGATTAGACGGTTTTGAAGTTGAGGGGTGTATATTAGACTAGGGCAAGAGTTGAGGGTTAAAATATGCACTTCTCTCTTTTACGTAACAGACAACATGGACGATTGTGATGGGATGGAAGGGGTGGGAGGGCCACGCACCCGTGAGAATCAGGGGGCAGAGAGAGTTTGTTAGCTAGGCAGGTTACGTAGCTCTTCGTATCAGCTTTCCTAGGTGAAAGATTATTGGTTCCCAATCCCACTACCCGATAGTGCTGGTTTCCCTATATACTAGATCATTGATGCGCGCAGCATGTTGCCGCGCCCGTCTATTTGAAAATTTTGATGATAGAGCTTTACAAACTTTTGTAGGACTGAGAGGAGTCACAAAAACATGTGTGTGTGTGCGCGCGCGCGTGCTTTTGTCTAGGAGAGTGAAAGTTTTAGCGTGTCGCGTGGTGAAGTAGAATACAGTTTGTCGAGTGCTTGCCGAAAGCTATGCATGGCCAGAGGGCATAAAGCAGAAGGCTAGAAGAAAAATGCAAACACTAATACAAATTATAAAATGGTACCTACCTGAAGAAATAAAGTATAGCTGAGTTGAATCCTAGAATATTAGATGGATAACAATAAAACCACATGATGTTACATATACAGATGAAGCAAAGTAGTAACATACTAATCAGCTCATACAAAGAGGTCAGAGGTTTTTTTTTCAGGAAGAAAGAGGCCAGAGGTTAGTTTTCCTTGTGATGCGTTAACGTTGTGCTTATTACCTAAGTTTCCCATAAATTAAACTACCTTTAAGATTGGTAATAAGCCTGACAATTTATCATGATTGACAAATATAAACACTATGCTAGCACATCAGTGTTATAATTTCTAATATGATATTGAAGCATCACCGTAGCAGGTTCGTTTTCGTCGAGGCAATTGTTAGTGTGTGCTAGCTGGAGCTCTTCACTCAGATCAGAAATATCTAACCCACATAATGGGCAATGCACTTTATAAGATGCCTCAGACCTCCTAGAATCCATTTTATTCCCTTCAACGAGAGATGTTCTGTTGTTGTGTTCACTGTGTTCACCTGATCATCCGTGCAAAGGTTTATGAGATCGTTAAGCTGGGTACAATCTCATGTTATCACAATCACGATCCTCAAAACGATGGGTTGTGTCACTGTGTGTGATTCTAGAAGGACCAATAGATGAATTCGAGGAGTGATGATGTACACAATGTGCAGTTAAACTTGATTTCTTCTTCCTACTCTGAGATTTAGAAGTAGCAGCATCGTGTACAACAACTTTTTTCTCTTCATAAAGGAAACAAAGGTACGAGTTCCTAATCTAGACACCTGGAGTTCTTCGCGATCTATAGCTAGTTGCGCCACCACGTTGGCACGGGGAAAGCTGACATGTCGGGTGGGCACCGCCAATCAAGTTGAAGATGAGAAGAGGAGCGTTGTGGCTTGAGGATGCCCGTGAGAGAGAGGTAGAAGGAAGGCGAGGGAAATTGCTGCAAAAGGGTGTGGTGGGCCCCTCCAATCAAGTTGGCACGATGGAGAAGGGACATATCATATAGAGAAGAGAGGTTGGGGAGCGGAGGATGCACCACGAGAGGGGGCTAGATCACATCGATCGGCTTTGGCTGATTGAATAGATTTGCTAGTTGGGCCATGAGCGATGCTACACACTACGTAATTAGTTAAATAACGTGATTAAAGTAACAGTTTAGGTGGCATTTTTTAGTTGAAAAAAACATTAGGTGAGTAGGGCCCACCCAGTTGAATTCAGGGGGTGGTGGTGAGATTAGTTTTGATGATAACTTAACAATATCGTAAGAGTTCCATAGGTGCATAGGCCCAATCAACTGCCAAACACGAGTTTTCCACTAGAGTAGCGCCTTTCTAGGACAGTTGGGCCACTGGATGGGAGATGAAGCGCTCATGGAGATCGAACGGCTAGAAATGATATATCAGAAAAACGGGTGGCCACAAATGTGAAGGGCGAGATCAACGAACATTCACTTTTTGCAGGTTGTCTTCAGGGCCACGGCGTTCATCTGTATGTGGTCGCTACTCACTCCGGCGGAGGCCAGGAAGCGTTTGGTTACTGCGTCTACCCGATGGGAGATGGTAGCTCGGGATATTTTCAACCGGTTTGGATGGCGGTCATGTAATAGGATAGGCATGTAGTGCTCCTATTTTATTTGCCAGCTGGTTGTGGCTTTTTGTTTTAGCTCTTATGAGCTTTTGTTTATTTTCACACTTCGAGACTTGGAGACTTGTTGCTGGATTATCGTTTTAATAATATGAGCCGTATGCATCTATCTGATGCAAAGGCTGGGGTAAAACCCCTTTTCAAAAAAAAACAAATGTGAAGGGCAAGAGAGGACTGGGATTAGTCTCAGCTTTAATGTCCAAAAATTAATATCTTGTTCCCGTGAACATTTCTCATATAATACATTTTATCTACACTCACTTTGCTTTTACTCATTTACTCAATTGCAGACCAATGAAAACCATGCATGATGCGACATCGTCGAGGTGCCAATCCAACATTGTCTCACCGATGGCATTTGGCATTTTAGTGCACATGGTGTGAGGGCGTGCCTAGAGGAGACAATTGACAATCTAACATTTTTCTCACATATAAGATTTGACATTGTAGCACATGCTGTATGCCTAGAGGAGACAATGCGATGAATTGATTGACCAATCAATTATTAGTAATATAGCTTCTGAACTACGCATGGTCACCTAAGCTATGAATTCCCAGCTAGGCCATAAAGGCATCAGACATGGAGAGATACCAAACATGCCCTTATGACAGCTGAGGTTATGGATGATTTTGCCATATATTTATATTTTCTCCTTTAGTACTTTTGGTCTATATTGTGAGCCAGAACATTTTGTTGTATATTTTCACAAGCCTTTAGCAGTTTGATTACTTGTAGACATGAAATCCATAGGGAAATCTACACATACATGTCTACGGAAGCATTTTGTCGTAACCACAAGAGCCATTGTTTCCTTGCCATCTACACTTACTTAATGATTCATGACACCAGAGGATCTTGATCCCTTCCCCATATATGTCCCTATTCTAGCGTTGTTGGTTTAGCTATGTCATCATCCCAAACATATTGCCATTCACCTCGTTGTTTATCGAAAAAAATCCACCTCGTTGTTATTTGATTGCTTCAAGACATGGAAGACATTGTGAAGTTCCCAACGACATCAAACATAATCATGACGACACAACCATGTCTATGAAGCGTCATTTCAGTACAAGAAACATTGTCTGCAATGCCATAATGTATAAAAACACGCTCACTTGAGTACCAGAAAGACAACAGAAGTTAAGACGATTCATCAAGTAGAGAAGGAGCGATTAAAAGTTAAAATATAATGGTGTCGGAACAGATCCAATGTCACGTAAATAATTTATTCTTGAGCGCGAAACATAAATCTAACAGATAACGAGTTTTAGGTAGAATGGCCAGCACGAAGCACAGTAGCTTTTGAAAACGTCCGTAGGAAGGACTCTGTCACCATGGCACCGCATCTTTCATTTATCATCTTCGCAGATGGCTGCAACATTAACACAACAAAAGTGTTCAAAGATTAATACAACATAAAGAGAGCAATATAATATACTAGATGGTATGACGCACTCTATTGCACCCTGGTATAGCTGCGTCCATACATGGGAATGGAATTTACGTGAGCTTGGTCACATAGTTTTTGTTGGTCAAGACCTGATGTGTACCATTTTTTCAAATCTTTTTTTCTTTTGCTGGCAGAAGGACCGTATACCCCTGAAAATTATAGGAGATGTCTTTTGCTATAATTAAAAAAGATTATACAAAACAACCAGTGATTGAATGGTTAGGAGCGCGGTTGTCCTCAGCTCACCAGGAATCAAACCCTAGGTTTGATACATGCGTGTCTCATAAAGGCAAAATATTGTTTCAGTGAGAAGTGACATTTTTGTCACAGTGAGGTGTCTATGGTGTACGACAATCTCAAAACATGTTGGCCCAACCTCTCGAATGTGCTCATATTGATAGGGTGTGGATACACGAGTGTATATATATGTATGTGTATGTGTGTGTCTTATTTTGTACTGCGTTTAGAAAAAAGCAACAACCATGGGGGAGAACCCGCACACCATAGCCAAAGGAAAGGAACGGTTCAACCTCACCGAATAAACCATGTTGGTCAACCGACGACCCGACAGCTAGGCCCACCGGATAGGGGCAGTAGCCTGACCAACCAGACAACGAGTGCCCACAAGACCAGCAGCAGTGCCAGCTACAAAAAGTTGTGCGTTCAAGTGCACTAATCTCTCTAAACTATCTTTCTTTTTTGCATAAATATGAATAAAAGTAAGTTTGCAATAAAAAAGAACCACCCCTGTACAAGACCACAACTCAACAGGAGGTCCAGCAGCCAGCCGCCCCGATCTCAAGATAGCACGGACAATCGGTTCGATAGCCATGCATAAAGTTGGAGAAGATTCAAAGCAATGGAGAATCTCGTTTGGTTCTACTTAGTTTAGTACCCACCATGAAGAAATGAAGACATTACTTATGCAAATACGAAATTATCACATAAATTGGATAACAAATTACTCAGAATAACGTAGATTTTGGATGCCACACTTAATACAAATCACTCAGAGAGCAACTATAACAGTCACTTGAGCATCCCAAAATTCAACTACATCTACTTTTGCAGTTCCTGCAATCACAATATAGATGCTTCTTATATGAAACACAAAATCAATATGTTATAGATCACTTCTAAGTTCTAACCAAAATTCACCTGTATATCCAGCTGTTTTACTCAATGTTCACAATGCAATCACGCGGCCGAATAAACTTCCTCTGCTTTACTACCAGCTCTGTATCATACAAATAGGGCATGGCTAATCTTGAGGCATTTGCAGAGCTATGGGTACTGATGCGTTGACGTTGGAAACTACATGTGCTAATTATTACCACACCAGCCCTCTCTATTAGTACGCACGGATATGTCTTTGCCTCGCAAGGTTTCCTTAGTCATGTTTTTCCTTGCATCATTTTGGGGGGGGGGGGGGGGGGGGGGAATCTATCGCACAGAGCTCGTAGATATTAATCATTTTTCTGCGGCGTCCACAGATATTAAGCAACAATAACCGTCCGCAGATATTAAGCAATAACCCATGAGTGCCATAGAAGTCCAACACTATTGAGTTTCTCCTGGTTTTAATGGAACAGATAATTTATTTTATCTGGTAGAGTTATGCATATATAAAACAGAGACGATAAGCACGTTCATTTTCAGGGTAGGATCCTCATTAATTATTTATGAATCCATGCCTTAACGGTTATTCTCAACAGCATTTCATCGGGTAATGACGGCGTACTCATATTTTTTGCATACATGCATAACTAATAAAGATGAATGAAAGATCTCAAAATCATAAAATGCGGTTCCAAATTAAATCATCAAAACATCCTTTTTTGTAGGTCAGTTTTCTTCTTCCTCTCCAGTTCCAAAACACATTTGTAGGAACAAAAAAAAAATGGGCGCACGTACACTAGCTAGATCGAAAAGCACCAAGCCGAGTGCACGAACCCTAGGATCATCTATCCCGTATGAACGTAACCAGGAGGAAAATAAGATAAAATCGGATGGATGTGGCGAGAGATTGGGCGGGCGAGGAAGGAACTTACTGGGCTTGGGCTGCTTTCCGTCGGTCCACTTGGAGCGGGAGTAGTGGACCTTCTCGACTTCGGCGGCCTCGGACTTGTAGGGCTCCTTGAGGCAGCTCCGCACCATGGACGCGCAGAGCCTGGAGTAGCCGATGTAGGTCATCCCCGCCGTTCGCCAGAACGGCACCGCCCCCGTCGCGGCCGACATCGTCGTCGCCTTTCCTCTGCTTGATCGAGCCGCCGGCGCCGATTTAGATGAGAAAGGAGAAATGGCAGATCGATCAGTGACCACCTATACGTAGTACTCATCAGTCATCACGGGTTATATATAGACAAATGCTAACCGATCAGTGATTCCTTCCGGTCAGAGGGCGGGCTGCATGCGCTTGCATGGATCGCATTGCATTGGATTGGCGTACCTGCGGCCGGGCCTGCTGTTACGGATCGGATTAATTCCACCTCCTTTTTTTGCGAGAGGAACGCGTTCATGAGAACTTGGATCGACGACCGTGTCTTGCGTTCGGCCAGAACACTGTTAAACGGGGTTAACGGACGGACGTGCACTTCGGATCCAACCAGCTGACGTATTCTTTTTCCTTTTCCTTTAAAAAAAGAAAAGAAAATGCCAACGAACGAATTCGCTGGTACACCGTCCACACAAGCACCCTTGACTCGCACTAAAATCCCGGAAAATCTTATGACCGATGCAAGAAAAAGAAAAAAAGTGACGCAAAAATGAACTCATCAAATGTAGGGGTGTAGGGCGGCAAAACCAGTTGAGTTCGAGCGAGTTGCACTAGGCTCACCTCGACTTATATTAACATTTGAGCGAGCTCAAACTAAGTGAAGCTCAAGATCGAGTTGTACAAACAAGATAGGCCACTACACACCGTCCACACAAGCACCCTTGAGCTAGTTTTGATCTTAATAATCTAAGGCAATTTTTCAAACAAGATAGGCCACTACACAACATAAAAGGGCACCATAAATTTAACTTATCCTCTTCAACTGAGAATAATACTTAATTGCAAGAGATTCTGGATGAAGTAGAAAGAGGAAGAAAATTAAGGTGCATCTGCTCTCAAACTTTGGCCAACAATAACATGGTATTTAACACAAGGCTCACCACATATATTGTGGCTTAAATATCTGTTTGCTTCATTAAGCTTACATGTTTGCTAGTAGGTAAAATAGAAAAATAGTACACAATATATATGGCAATGAAGTATCCTATTTTCTTTTAATATATATCAAGATAATTTAATAGAACTTTACGATATCGAGCGTGGAGCTAAAATTGAGCGAGGCAGTGTTGTCTCAAGATCAACTCGTTTCTCCATCAAGCTACATAAAATGCTCATACTCTACTCATTTCTTTTCGAGTCGATCTTCCGTCAATCCAATATATGAGTCGATCTCGAGCAGCTCACGAGCATCAAAATTTTCTTGCAGCCCTAATCAGCGGTGCTTTCTACAAGTGCGAGGACCAAGCTAGGGTGGGCAATCAACAAAGATCTCGGTCTGCCAACCTATAGGAGAAAAGCCTCGAGAGGCCCAGGTGCCACAAAACCAAATCCAGAGAACCCGACATCATAGGCGGCACATCTTATGTGCCTCATCAGAAGCAGAGAACCCGACATCCTAGTTGTTCCAGTTCCCATTGCGGACAACTAAGGATACTAGAGCATTGGTCGGAAAAACTTGCAAAGAGCGACGGGAATTTGGTGCCAAGAGAGCCCCTTCTGAGCCACATGTCTAGTCAAAAGGCGGTACTTTCCATCACTTATGGAGATAATGGTGCCCAGGTGGATCTGATTCTTAATCATGTAAGGCATTGATGTCGTCGACACATTAGACTTCCTCTCATACACGTTCTCAAAGCAAGAATAAGACACCAAGTCTGCTTTTAAAAGAATTCCACATGTATAGCACATGATACATGTTCACATGTACAACAACGTGTTTGATCCTCTAGTCGTGGTCATGGGAGGTACCATGGAATGGGAAGCAACACAGTATGTAAATGGCCATAGATACGTAGTTTGTTAGCTTTAAATCTTGATTTTGTATCTGCATTATCTAGTTCATCTGCAAGTAGTTCAGGTTCTAGGAGTTGGCAGGCTGTTGAAGCTCCGTCTAGCATTGTCGAAGGCGAGATGCCGAGATGCCGCTGTGAGATGCAGTGTGCGTGGCGAGATGCCGTGGTGCTGTACGATGCACTACCGTCGTGTGAAGCGACATGGTGCATAGAGGAGGGAGAAGGACAGCCTGCATGAGCGGTTCATAGCCGAGTGATTCGGTGGACGATTTGTTAGGCAGTTTAGTGCATGCATTAGTCTGTTAGTTGCAGGGCCAAGTCACAGCGCAAGTGGTGGACGTGAGCCATGCATGTTAGCTAGTGGGCGAGTGCATGTAGGACGTGATGTTAGGCCTTGTACAATGGGAGGTGCTTAGAGAGGTGCTGACGAAAATAAACCGAGTTTTTCTGAAGCACCGGTGCCTATTTCTACAGAAGAGACGCTTAGTTAAGCGTCTACCCTGTACAAATAAGCACTAGTGCTTAAGGAAAACTTGATTTATTTCTTTAAGCACCTCCCCTAAGCATCTCCCATTATACAAGGCCTTAGTGGCCGGATGTGGCGCCTGAGTGGTGCGTGGAGGTCAGCTATGTATATATAAGTCACAATGAGAAATGAAAAGAAGAGGCCGTGAGGGCTAGAGCAGAAACATGTAGCCACTGTATTCACCTAGGACGAAGCCTCTCGGCAAAGCTAGCGGATGGTCTGTTCCTTGGTGCATGTGTGTGTGTAGTGTGCGTTCAGGTGTTCTTGAGAGAAACCATAGAAGAGAGAAGAGAGACTTGTGCGAGGCAGCTCGAGGTAGAAGAAGTGCGGCGCTGCGAGGAGAGGCGGCGCCAACATAGTTGACATGATATGGGCATGACACCATCAACAGTCGATACATGTCAGGCTGAGCCGGTTAAAGGGTTAAGCCATGAAGAAGTTGTAGAAAATACTGTTGTGCATGCAGCCAGATTTCACCAGAAACCTGACCAAGTTGAACCACCAAAGACCATGTGGCATAACACTCAGTTGTGAAGGTTTAATGCAACCAGGTAATAGATGCCACTCAATGTCTCATGGTCGTTGGATCACTATTGATAGGGTACTAGTGATAACTGTACTTTGCCGCATGGACTCAGCAAAGACATCGTGACATGTCTTTCCACTTTATATTTACTTCTCAAGCTCAGTTCCTCTTCTCATCAAAGACATCGTGACTCGGCAAGAAGTTCCTCTTATGTGTGCATCAATATGTCCTTGTTTCAACTAAGCATTTTCTCATATATCTACTTCATTATTCACATGGTCATTATCCAATTACTCCTACATAGGTATGGAAGGCATTGGGAAGCTCAAAACACGATCCACTAGAAATACAAGCCACTAATCAGATTTGAAAAGCCATTAATCCCCTTGGACGTCCATGTCCGAAGAGAAACTTCAGTAGCAAACAAGGAGTAGTACTAGAGGTTAGGTACTTGCATGTTACATGGTGGCAAGACCAATTAACATAAAAAAATGTGCGTTTGAATCACATCCACAAGCTTGGCCCACACCAGGTCTCTCAACCGACCAGTAGTAGTGACATCGAGGTAATTTCCGCATCATGCAGCTCAATCTCATGCTCTTACTGTTGCAAATTTGACTCAATCTCCTGTTCAATGTGTCCCTAATAAAGCTGTCATTACTGTTGTTCCTAATGATAAACATGAATTTATCGCACAAAGAGTTGTTACAGGCTATAGAATATTAATTGATTTTAGAAAATTAAATAAAGTTACTAGAAAAGATCATTACCCTCTGCATTTCATTGATCAAATGTTAGAAAAATTATGTAATCATACACATTTTTGCTTCCTCGATGGATATTCTAATTTTCCTCAAATACATGTATCACAAGAAGATCAAAAGAAAACTACTTTTACTTATCCTTATAAAACTTTTGCTTATAGACGTTTGCCTTTTGGTTTATGTAACGCACCTGCTACTTTTAAAAAACGTAAGACTGCTATATTTTCTTACTGCTGTGAGAAAATTTGTTGAGGTCTTCGTAGATGATTTTTTTATTTATGAAAATTCTTTTGATGATTTTTTGGCCAATCTTGATAGAGTTTTACAGAGATGTGAAAAGACCAATTTTGTCTTCAATTTGGAGAAGTGTTGTTTTAAGGTATAGTTCTTGGTCATAAATTTTCTGAAAGAGGTATTGAAGTAGACAAAGATAAAGTTGATGCAATCGAGAAAATTGCGTGTCCTAGAGATATCAAAGGTATACGAAGTTTTTTTGGTCATGTAGATTTCTACAAAAGGTTCATTAAGGACTACTCCAAAATTTCTAGGCCTCTTACTAATTCTTTACAAAAAGATGTTTTATTTTTGTTTTTTATGATGATTGCGTAGAAGCCTTTGAAATACTTAAGAAAGCTTTGACAACTACATCTATTGTTCAATCACCAGATTGGAATTTACCCTTTAAAATTATGTGTGATGCTAGTGATTATGGTATTGGTGTTGTTCACGGTCAAAGAGTTGAGAAGAATGTAAATATTATTCATTATGCTAGTAATACCTTGAGATAGAGCTCAGATAAATTATGGAGATCTCAAATTATGCCAATACTTGAAAAATATCGAGCAGTTGTGTTTGCATGTGATAAGTCCAGATCTTATATCGTTGATTCTAAATTTACTATTCACACTAATCATGTTGCTATTAAATATCTTATGAGTAAGAAAGATGCTAAGCATAGTGATACATTTTCAACATATTTATAATTTTTGATTATTTCATGCTATTGTATTATCATTCTTGTGTGCTTTATGTGAAATTTTATATCATTTATGAGAACTAACCTATTAATTTAGTGCCCAATGTCAATTCATGCTTTTGCCTATTTTATTGTTTTAAAGAAAAATAGTACAAAACAAAGCCCAAATGTGATGAATCTTTAGGGTGATTTTTTTTTATCAGAAGAGACCCTAGAAGCTTCGGCTGGAGACCAGACGCCGCACGATAGAGGGGCCACCAGAGGAGACCTAAAACAATTATTCCACTACCGCAAGTCTCTGTTCTTCAGCCATCACATCTAAAGGAATCTACTGGTACTCTGCCGAAGGGAGAATCGATCACGAAGAGTCTCTACCTCAACCTTGCTGTCTCTCCAGTGATGCATGAGTAGTTCCTTAAAGGCTGATCTATTTCTTGATATGTAAGGCATTCATGTGTACGGTGAGGATAATATTTCAGCGGCCTCAAGTCTCTAATTGTAAAGCCAATGTTTTTGCATGCATCACATAGATTTAAATCAAAGAGGCCACCGAACGTGACCATGAAGGGATAAAACCAAGCGTGAGAAGTGGCACGCAAAATCAGGCATTGATTGACCAATGAACATTCAATTTATAGTTTCATCTTCAGAGATCGTACAGTCCATGAAGCCAGTTGTGACATCATCAATCGGGAACACTCAAACAGCTAGCACATCTGAACGTACATGACCACCTGCCAATGCTCCAGAGATGGATGCAGGAACTTACGTTAAGGAGGCCCGTATTTTGGCCGCCCTAGCACGGTTAGAACATCTCCAATGTTGATCCTCAAACCATTCGTATTCGTTCATATCGTGTTGTTCGGACCGCGAAAACCATCCAACGTGGTTTTGTATCAGTCGGCGGCGCAGTCTGGACGTACTTTATCCTGCAAATTGGAGACAAATGTGAGGGGCTTTGCGGGAGTCCGGACCACTGTCATGCCCGCTTTTGACCGCTCTGACCCACCGAAAACCCTTCTTCCCTCCTAAGCGCACTTCCCGTCCGAAGCAATCAGCGCCGCTTTAAAGCGTCATTGCCCGCGTTCATACCTGGCCAGAGCAGACGCGACCACTCACTTGCGCCAGCATTGAAGCGGTGCGCCGACCAAGAGAGTGCCACCCACGCCGACCGCTCACTGGCCAGCAGGTGGGGGAGGTGGCGGCCGCCTACAAGGAGTGCGGAGAGGCGGGCGAGGAGGTGTTTGGCAAGACCAAAGACAACGAGGAGGACATCGCCGAGGCCGCGCCCCGCCGCCATGACCACAAAGCCGACACGTCTACGTGCGCCCCTGACAGCGAGGAAGAGTAGTGCAAAATAGGTTGCCACAACTTGGGTCCCAGGAAGGCCACCGCTCCTCCCCTTCCGTCAACGCCAAGCTTGGTGGGCTCAGCATTGGGGGCCGATTAGCCGCTTGGCAGCGACAGGGAGGCGGACAGCTTGACTTCTCAGGTCTCTGGAGGCGGAGGTTATGGAGGCGGAGCTGGAGAGCACCGAGGTGAAGCTGGAGAAGGAGAAGCTTCGGTTCTCGGGGCTCGTGGCCAGACACGGGGAATGGGCAGCAACAATCATTTAGATTAGGTATTAAATATACCTTCAGAGCGAGACTAGCACTGCTTAATTTTATGTTTATATGAAATCCGTCGTATTTGTTGGCCCGATGTATGCGGGAAGCAGCGGATGGCGGCCTCCCATTTCCGTGTCCCCGAGCTGGGCCCCCTATCCACAGACAGATGCATGGAGAATGTGCGGGTCGCTGTTGGAAATGCCCTTAGTCCGTTATATAAAAGACAATTAAAGGGTCCTTGCCCCCCCCCCTTATACTCGAGAAGACCTACATGGATGAATTCGACAAGATGGACGTAAATCATATGTAATTTAGCTGGTAAGAAGTGGTTTAAATCTAGTCACTACATGTGAGTTGTTTGGCTAAATATGTAAGGTTTTACTGCTGTTTTTTTTTTGGAAATGGAGGCTTGCCCCCGGCTTCTGCATTGGAACGATACATGCAGCCATCTTATTAAATAGTCTCGAAGTAGCACAAAGTCATAAAAGTGTTACTGCTCGCAAGAGGAGCGAAAAAAGAAAAGAAAAATGAATGCTCAATATCACAACCGGTACGACAATGTAAAGGACAAGCTCCCTAGAATCCTATCCTATTATGCGACACCCATCTGAACCGGTTGAATATATCCCGTGCTATCATCTCCCACTTGTTGCACCAGTAACCAAAGGCTCCCTGGAGTCCGTAGGAGTGAGTAAGGACCACGTACGGATCCATGCCGTAGCTCTGAAGATGACCTGCAAGAAAGTTAAAGTATGTTGTCTGTTAAAAATTATATCATTCCTGCAATTCTATATAGCCCATATAAGCGCACATTTTCCATTCCGAATACGAGCCGCAGTAATATGCTCAACCCTAGCTAACCACGTCCCAAATAACGATTCAATGTCAACTGGAGGATTGATGTTAAATGATATATGGATCGTTCTCCGAAGCAATTTCACGAGTGGGCACTCTATGAATAAGTGTTGTATTGTTTCATCATGATCACAAAAAAACAATGTGAACTACCTACCCACCACCTCTTTATCAAGTTATCTTTGGTGAGGATCACTTGTTAATTTGTGGACGAACAACATAAAGATTTTAATAACAAGGGAACCTTAACCTTCCAAATATGTAACGATCTCGAGATTGACCCAGAATTAATTAGATCCATGTAAAAATATTTCACCGTAAACACCCCATTTCTAGATAACTTTCAGTGCGTCGAATCGGGTTGGTCGGATAATTGAACATCTATCAATCAATGGACCAAGTGCATCCAGGCAGTCCATCGCTCACCAACTAACGCATGTCTGAACTGAATATTCAAGGGAGTTGATTGAAATATTGTGCCCACGTAATCCTCCTTACGTTGCACAATATTATATACGATGGGGTACTGTATGGCTAGTGGCGTCTCCCCTAACCACGCATCCTCCCAAAATCTTGTTGACATCCCATTGCCAACGAAGAATTTGACCCTACGAAAGAACAAATCTTTCATTCGCAAGAGTCCCTTTCAGAATGGCGAGTCAGTTGGTCTCACGGTGACCTGAGCTAGCGTTTTCAGTTGTAGATATTATGGCATAGTATCCGTGGCCACATACCCTCTGGCTCTGTCTCTAACCTGTAGAGCCATTTACTCATTAGACATTTATTCTTAACTTCCAGGTTTTCAATACCAAGACCCCCATCGTGCGAGACCATATTTCTTCTTGGCCTCAGCTGACTGCCATAAGAATCGAGATCTGAAGAAATCAAGTCTCTTCCCCACCCCTTTCGGTACCTCGAAGAAAGATAGTAGGAACATCGGCATACTAGTAAGTACTGAGTTGATCAGCACCAGTGTAAGTTCATCTAGTGCCACCCCTAGTTGGTTTTGGAGTATCGACGACAAACCTCGTTGAGGGACTAATGTGTTTGTGAGAATTGCAGGATAACACAGGTAGTAGTCCCTCATTGATTCGGTTTACATACCGGAGATGACCCCTAAAAATGTGTGAAGACATTGTAGATAATGGTGGTCTGTGAAGATATTCACAATGAAGACTATGACATGAGAAGACATCGCATGAAGACTATGGAGTGCGAAGACATAGTTCTTTCGTAGTTTCCTTTTCTTCTTTGTTGAGTCAGAGGAACCACAATACTGTTAAGTGGGATCCAAGTGAACAAAGTCAGAGTGACTGAAGTGATGCTCAACCAAATCCTATGTCTTCGAGCGAAGCCAATGAGATAATATCTTATCTAGAGCTGGGTAAGTCAGCTTTACCTGTAGCCCAAGTCAAGCTGCCGCGTGTGTTTGAAATCTGACCGTAGGACACGTGTCAGTTCCTTAGTGACCCAGGGTCATTTCGGACAAATCAGGTCGGGTTGCCTCCTGGCTATAAATAGCCCACCCCCTACACCATAAATTGGTGGCTTCTCAGAGTTAGTGCACGGCTTTTGTCGTTTGACAGCAACCCACCTCCGAAGCATTTGAGAGAAAGACCCTTGCAAGGACAAAGCCCAAAACACCCAGAGCCAAAGAGTGTTAGGCATCACTGAAGTCTTTCTGTCCACATGACCTGAAGACTTGTTACACTTGAGGACTGTGAATCCTCCAGCCAGTTAGGCGCCGCGTTCTGAGCATCCAAGAGTCACTGTGGATTGCCGGTGAACGATGTCTATGATGGTTTGGAAGTCTACCTTGAAGACTTACCAGAGTGATTGGGCGAGGACTAAGTGTCCTTAGCTCAAGGGGAATAAGGTGAAGACGTGGCCTTCTGAGTTGAATCTTAGCCTCCCTAACTAGACGTACAGTTGTCACAGCAACTGGAACTAGTCCAAAAAATCCTTGTCCTCACCAAGCAACTGGATCTATCTCCTCCCTCACTTATTTACAGTTTGTGTTCGTTAAGTAATTTGCATGCTTGCCTGATCTGGTTGACTTCACTGTGTGACGACTATTGTTGTTTGGCTTCATACTATCTTCCATCCTGATCTACACTACCTAGCTGCTAATAGTCTTCGTGCTTTAACTTCATTACTTACTTGACTATGGCTTGTCTAGTGTAGTCTACCTTCTGTTGCATATCAATAGGTTCATTTCTATCGTTTTTCTTCAAAGCCCCCGTGTTTTGAAGACTTTCATAAAAATCGCCTATTCACCCCCCTCTAGTCAATAACTAGCACTTCCAATTGGTATGAGAGCAAGGTGCTCCCTTGTTCTGTGTGATTCGGTTTAACCACCTGGAGTTTATCTATGTTGACTGCAGGGATAATCAAAGTCTCCGCTGCGTGCCCTGTCTTCGATGGCACTGATTACCCCTACTGGATGAATAAGATGCACATGCATCTTGAAGCCATTGTTGTCGACTTCTGGTATGTCGTCAAGAATGGTGTTCCCAAGACTGGCGAAGGTGTCACCCCTGCTGATGTCAAGAAGTTCATTCAACTGGATTCTACTACCAAGAACATGATCTGTGGTCATCTGCCAAAGGACAGTATGGCCATGTGAGCGCTCTGGAAACTTTGAAGCTAGTCTGGGACTAGCTTTCCAATGTCAACGAAGGCGTTGTTGGGGAACGTTGCAGAAAATTAAAATTTTCCTACGGTTTCACCAAGATCCATCTATGAGTTCATCTAAGCAACGAGTCATGGGAGAGAGATTGCATCTACATACCACTTGCAGATTGCGTGCGGAAGCGTTCAAGGGGATGGTGATGACGTAGTCGTACTCGTCGTGATTCGAATCACCGATGACCAAGTGCTGAACGGACAGCACCTCCGCGTTCAACACACGTACGGGACGATCGACGTCTCCTCCTTCTTGATCCAGCAAGGGGAAGGAGAGGTTGAGGAAGAAGGCTCCAACGGCAGCATGACGGCGTGGTGATGTTGGTGCAGCAGAACTCCGACAGGGCTTCGCCAAGCACGTACGGAGGAGGAGAGGTGTTGGGGAGGGGAGGGGCTGCGCCTTGACTTGTGTGTGCAGCCCTCCCCTCACCCCTCTATTTATAGGGGAAGGGGCAAGGGGGGCCGGCCCCCTCTAGATGGATCTAGAGGGGGGGGGGCGGCGGCCAAGGGGGAGGGGGCTTGCCCCCCAAGCAAGGGGGGCGCCCCCTTTAGGGTTCCCCCAAACCCTAGGGCGCATGGGCCCTTGGGGGGAGGCGCACCAGCCCACTTTGGGCTGGTTCCCTTCCCCTTTACAGCCCATGAGCCCTTCCGGGAGAGGTGGCCCCTCCCGGTGGACCCCCGAGGCCCCTCCGGTGGCCCCGGTACAATACCGATATGCCCCCGAACTATTCCGGTGTCCGTATGACAACTTCCCATATATAAATCTTTACCTCCGGACCATTCCGGAACTCCTCGTGACGTCCGGGATCTCATCCGGGACTCCGAACAAGATTCGGTAATCACATCCAAGTCTTCCTAATAACCCTAGCGTCACCGAACCTTAAGTGTGTAGACCCTACGGGTTCGGGAGACATGCAGACATGACCGAGACGACTCTCGGGCAATAACCAACAGCGGGATCTGGATACCCATGTTGGTTCCCACATATTCCTCGATGATGTCATCGGATGAACCACGATGTCGAGGGTTCAAGCAACCCCGTAAACTATTCCCTTTGTCAATCGGTAGGTTACTTGCCCGAGACTCGATCGTCGGTATCCCAATACCTCGTTTAGTCCCGTTACCGGCAAGTCACTTTACTCGTACCGTAATGCATGATCCCGTGGCCAAACACTTGGTCACTTTGAGCTCATTATGATGATGCATTACCGAGTGGGCCCGGTGATACCTCTCCGTCATACGGAGTGACAAATCCCAGTCTTGATTCGTGTCAACCCAACAGATACTTTCGGAGATACCTGTAGTGCACCTTTATAGTCACCCAGTTACGTTGTGACGTTTGGTACACCCAAAGCACTCCTACAGTATCCGGGAGTTACACGATCTCATGGTCTAAGGAAAAGGTACTCGACATTGGAAAGCTCTAGCAAAACGAACTACACGATCTTGTGCTATGCTTAGGATTGGGCCTTGTCCATCACATCATTCTCCTAATGATGTGATCTCGTTATCAATGACATCCCCATGTCCATAGTCAGGAAACCATGACTATCTATTGATCAACAAGCTAGTCAACTAGAGGCTTACTAGGGACATATTGGTGTCTAGTATTCACACATGTATTACGATTTCCAGATAACACAATTATAGCATGAATAAAGACAATTACCATGAAAAGGAAATATAATAATAATACTTTTATTATTGCCTCTAGGGCATATTTCCAACAGTCTCCCACTTGCACTAGAGTCAATAATCTAGTTACATTGTGATGAATCGAACACCCATAGAGTTCTGGTGCTGATCATGTTTTGCTCTAGGGAGAGGTTTAGTCAACGGATCTGCGACATTCAGATCCATGTGCACTTTACAAATTTATATGTCTCCATCTTGAACATTTTCACGGATGGAGTTGAAGCGACGCTTGATGTGCCTGGTCTTCTTGTGAAACCTGGGCTCCTTGGCAAGTGCAATAGCTCCAGTGTTGTCACAGAAGAGTTTGATCGGCCCCAACGCATTGGGTATGACTCCTAGGTCGGTGATGAACTCCTTCACCCAAATTGCCTCATGCGCTGCCTCCGAGGCTGCCATGTATTCCGCTTCACATGTAGATCCCGCCACGACGCTCTGCTTGCAGCTGCACCAGCTCACTGCTCCACCATTCAACATATACACGTATCCGGTTTGTGACTTAGAGTCATCCAGATCTGTGTCGAAGCTAGCATCGACGTAACCCTTTACGACGAGCTCTTCGTCACCTCCATAAACGAGAAACATGTCCTTAGTCCTTTTCAGGTACTTAAGGATATTCTTGACCGCTGTCCAGTGTTCCTTGCCGGGGTTACTTTGGTACCTACCTACCAAACTTACGGCAAGGTTTACATCAGGTCTGGTACACAGCATGGCATACATAATGGATCCTATGGCTGAAGCATAGGGGATGACGCTCATCTCTTGTTTATCCTTTGCCGTGGTCGGGCATTGAGCCGAGCTCAATTTCACACCTTGCAATATAGGCAAGAACCCTTTCTTGGACTGATCCATTTTGAACTTCTTCAAAATCTTATCAAGGTACGTGCTTTGTGAAAGACCTATGAGGCGTCTTCATCTATCTCTATAGATTTTGATGCCTAATATATAAGCAGCTTCTCCAAGGTCCTTCATTGAAAAACACTTATTCAAATAGGCCTTTATGCTTTCCAAGAATTCTATATCATTTCCCATCAATAGTATGTCATCCACATATAATATGAGAAATGCTACGGAGCTCCCACTCACTTTCTTGTAAACGCAGGCTTCTCCATAAGTCTGCATAAACCCAAACGCTTTGATCATCTCATCAAAGCGAATGTTCCAACTCCGAGATGCTTGCACCAGCCCATAAATGGATCGCTGGAGCTTGCACACCTTGCTAGCATTCTTGGGATCGACAAAACCTTCCGGCTGCATCATATACAGTTCTTCCTTAAGATAGCCGTTAAGGAATGCCGTTTTGACGTCCATTTGCCATATCTCATAATCATAGTATGCGGCAATTGCTAACATGATTCAGACGGACTTCAGCTTCACTACGGGAGAGAAAGTCTCGTCGTAGTCAATCCCTTGAACTTGCCGATAACCCTTAGCGACAAGTCGAGCTTTATAGATGGTGACATTACCATCCGCGTCCGTCTTCTTCTTGAAGATCCATTTGTTTTCTATCGCTCGCCGATCATCGGGCAAGTCTGTCAAAGTCCATACTTTGTTTTCATACATGGATCCTATCTCGGATTTCATGGCTTCTAACCATTTGTTGGAATCCGGGCCCGCCATCGCTTCTTCATAGTTCGAAGGTTCACCGTTGTACAACAACATGATTTCCAGGACAGGGTTGCCGTACCACTCTGGTGCGGAACGTGTCCTTGTGGACCTACGAAGTTCAGTGGAAGCTTGGTCCGAAGTATCTTGATCATTATCATTAACCTCCTCTCTAATTGGAGCAGGCACCACAGGAACATTTTCCTGCGCTGCGCTATTCTCTGTTTCAAGAGGCAGTACTTCATCAAGCTCCACTTTCCTCCCAGTTACTTCTTTCGAGAGAAACTCTTTCTCCAGAAAGGTTCCGTTCTTGGCAACAAAGATCTTGCCCTCGGATCTTAAGTAGAAGGTATACCCTATGGTTTCCTTAGGGTATCCTATGAAGACGCATTTTTCCGATTTGGGTTCAAGCTTTTCAGGTTGAAGTTTCTTGACATAAGCCTCGCATCCCCAAACTTTTAGAAACGACAGCTTAGGTTTCTTTCCAAACCATAACTCATACGGTGTCGTCTCAACGGATTTGGACGGTGCCCTATTTAAAGTGAATGTGGCTGTCTCTAGAGCATATCCCCAAAATGAAAGCGGTAAATCGGTAAGAGACATCATAGATCGCACCATATCCAATAAAGTGCGATTACGACGTTCGGACACACCATTACGCTGAGGTGTTCCAGGCGGCGTGAGTTGTGAAACTATTCCACATTTTCTTAAGTGTGTGCCAAATTCGTGACTCAAGTACTCTCCTCCACGATCTGATCGTAGAAACTTGATTCTTCTGTCACGTTGATTCTCAACCTCACTCTGAAACTCCTTGAACTTTTCAAAGGTCTCAGACTTGTGTTTCATTAAGTAGACATAGCCATATCTACTCAAATCATCAGTGAGTGTGAGAACATAACGACATCCTCCGCGAGCCTCAACGCTCATTGGACCGCACACATCAGTATGTATAATTTCCAATAAGTTGGTTGCTCGCTCAATTGTTCCGGAGAACGGAGTCTTGGTCATTTTGCCCATAAGGCATGGTTCGCATGTGTCAAACGATTCATAATCGAGAGACTCCAAAAGTCCATCAGCATGGAGCTTCTTCATGCGCTTGACACCAATGTGACCAAGGCGGCAGTGCCACAAGTATGTGGGACTATCGTTATCAATTTTACACCTTTTGGCATTCACACTATGAATATGTGTATTATCACGCACGAGATTCATTAAGAATAAACCATTAACCACCGGAGCATGACCATAAAACATATCACTCATATAAATAGAACAACCATTATTCTCGGATTTAAATGAGTAGCCATCTCGTATTAAACGAGATCCAGATACAATGTTCATGCTCAAACTTGGCACTAAATAACAATTATTGAGGTTTAAAACTAATCCCGTGGGTAAATGTAGAGGTAGCGTGCCGACGGCGATCACATCGACCTTGGAACCATTCCCGACGCGCATCGTCACCTCGTCCTTCGCCAGTCTTCTCTTATTCCGCAGCTCCTGCTGTGAGTTACAAATATGAGCAACAGCACCGGTATCAAATACCCAGGAGCTACTACGAGCACTGGTAAGGTACACATCAATTACATGTATATCACATATACCTTTAGTGTTGCCGGCCTTCTTATCCACTAAGTACTTGGGGCAATTCCGTTTCCAGTGACCATTTCCCTTGCAATAAAAGCACTCAGTTTCAGGTTTGGGTCCATTCTTTGACTTCTTCCTGGCAACTGATTTACCAGGCGCGGCAACCTCCTTGCCGTCTTTCTTGAAGTTCTTCTTACCCTTGCCTTTCTTGAACTTAGTGGTTTTATTCACCATCAACACTTGATGTTCCTTTTTGATCTCCACCTCCGCGGATTTCAGCATTGAATACAACTCGGGAATGGTCTTTTCCATCCCCTGCATGTTGTAGTTCATCACGAAGCTTTTGTAGCTAGGTGGGAGCGACTGAAGGATTCTGTCAATGACCGCCTCATCCGGAAGATTAACTTCCAGCTGAGTCAAGCGGTTGTGCAACCCAGACATCTTGAGTATGTGTTCACTGACAGAGCTATTTTCCTCCATTTTGCAGCTAAAGAACTTGTCGGAGACTTCATATCTCTCGACCCGGGCATGAGCTTGGAAAATCAATTTCAGCTCCTCGAACATCTCATATGCTCCGTGCTTCTCAAAACGCTTTTGGAGCCCCGGTTCTAAGCTATAAAGCATGCCGCACTGAACGATGGAGTAATCATCAGTGCGTGACTGATGGGCGTTCATAACGTCCTGGTTTTCTGGGAATGGTGCATCACCTAGCGGTGCATCTAGGACATAATCTTTCTTGGCTGCTATGAGGATGATCCTCAAGTTCCGGACCCAGTCCGAGTAGTTGCGGCCATCATCTTTCAGCTTAGTTTTCTCTAGGAACGCATTGAAGTTGAGGCTGACATTACCGTGGGCCATTTGATCTACAAGACATATTGTAAAGATTTAGACTAAGTTCATGATAATTAAGTTCATTTAATCAAATTAATGAATGAACTCCCACTCAGATTAGACATCCCTCTAGTCATCTAAGTGTTACATGATCCGAGTCGACTAGGCCGTGTCCGATCATCACGTGAGACGGACTAGTCAGCATCAGTGAACATCTCCATGTTGATCGTATCTTCTATACGACTCATGTTCGACCTTTCGGTCTCCGTGTTCCGAGGCCATGTCTGCACATGCTAGGCTCGTCAAGTTAACCCTAAGTGTTTTTGCATGTGTAAAACTGTCTTACACCCGTTGTATGTGAACGTATGGATCTATCACACCCGATCATCACGTGGTGCTTCGAAACGACGAACTTTAGCAACGGTGCACAGTTAGGGGAGAACACTTCTTGAAATTTTGTAAGGGATCACCTTATTTACTACCGTCGTTCTAAGTAAACAAGATGTATAAACATAATAAACATCACATGCAATTATATAGAAGTGACATGATATGGCCATCATCATATAGCTCCTTCGATCTCCATCTTGGGGCTCCATGATCATCTTGTCACCGGCACGACACCATGATCTCCATCATCGTGTCTCCATGGAGTTGCTCGCCAACCATTACTACTACTACTATGGCTAACACGTTTAGCAATAAGGTAAAGTAATTTACATGGTGACACGCAGGTCATAAAAGAATAATGACAACTCCTATGGCTCCTGCCGGTTGTCATACTCATCGACATGCAAGTCGTGATTCCTATTACAATAACAAGATCATCTCATACATCACATGATTCATCACAACTTCTGGCCATATCACATCACAAAGCACTTGCTGCAAAAACAAGTTAGACGTCCTCTAATGTTGTTGCAAGTTTTTACGTGGCTGTTATAGGTTGCTAGCAAGAACGTTTCTTACCTACGTTAAAACCACAACGTGAATTTTTCAATCTCTATTTACCCTTCATAAGGACCCTGTTCATCGAATCCGATCCAACTAAAGTGGGAGAGACAGACACCCGCCAGCCACCTTATGCAACTAGTGCATGTTAGTCGGTGGAACCGGTCTCACGTAAGCGTACGTGTAAGGTTGGTCCGGGCCGCTTCATCCCACAATACCGCTGAACCAAGATAGGACTAGTAACGGCAAGAAGAATTGACAATTCGACGCCCACAACTACTTTGTGTTCTACTCGTGCAATAGAGAAATACGCATAGACCTAGCTCATGATGCCACTGTTGGGGAACGTTGCAGAAAATTAAAATTTTCCTACGGTTTCACCAAGATCCATCTATGAGTTCATCTAAGCAACGAGTCATGGGAGAGAGATTGCATCTACATACCACTTGCAGATTGCGTGCGGAAGCGTTCAAGGGGATGGTGATGACGTAGTCGTACTCGTCGTGATTCGAATCACCGATGACCAAGTGCTGAACGGACAGCACCTCCGCGTTCAACACACGTACGGGACGATCGACGTCTCCTCCTTCTTGATCCAGCAAGGGGAAGGAGAGGTTGAGGAAGAAGGCTCCAACGGCAGCACGACGGCGTGGTGATGTTGGTGCAGCAGAACTCCGACAGGGCTTCGCCAAGCACGTACGGAGGAGGAGAGGTGTTGGGGAGGGGAGGGGCTGCGCCTTGACTTGTGTGTGCAGCCCTCCCCTCACCCCTCTATTTATAGGGGAAGGGGCAAGGGGGGCCGGCCCCCTCTAGATGGATCTAGAGGGGGGGCGGCGGCCAAGGGGGAGGGGGCTTGCCCCCCAAGCAAGGGGGGCGCCCCCTTTAGGGTTCCCCCAAACCCTAGGGCGCATGGGCCCTTGGGGGGAGGCGCACCAGCCCACTTTGGGCTGGTTCCCTTCCCCTTTACAGCCCATGAGCCCTTCCGGGAGAGGTGGCCCCTCCCGGTGGACCCCCGAGGCCCCTCCGGTGGCCCCGGTACAATACCGATATGCCCCCGAACTATTCCGGTGTCCGTATGACAACTTCCCATATATAAATCTTTACCTCCGGACCATTCCGGAACTCCTCGTGACGTCCGGGATCTCATCCGGGACTCCGAACAAGATTCGGTAATCACATCCAAGTCTTCCTAATAACCCTAGCGTCACCGAACCTTAAGTGTGTAGACCCTACGGGTTCGGGAGACATGCAGACATGACCGAGACGACTCTCGGGCAATAACGAACAGCGGGATCTGGATACCCATGTTGGTTCCCACATATTCCTCGATGATGTCATCGGATGAACCACGATGTCGAGGGTTCAAGCAACCCCGTAAACTATTCCCTTTGTCAATCGGTAGGTTACTTGCCCGAGACTCGATCGTCGGTATCCCAATACCTCGTTTAGTCCCGTTACCGGCAAGTCACTTTACTCGTACCGTAATGCATGATCCCGTGGCCAAACACTTGGTCACTTTGAGCTCATTATGATGATGCATTACCGAGTGGGCCCGGTGATACCTCTCCGTCATACGGAGTGACAAATCCCAGTCTTGATTCGTGTCAACCCAACAGATACTTTCGGAGATACCTGTAGTGCACCTTTATAGTCACCCAGTTACGTTGTGACGTTTGGTACACCCAAAGCACTCCTACAGTATCCGGGAGTTACACGATCTCATGGTCTAAGGAAAAGATACTCGACATTGGAAAGCTCTAGCAAAACGAACTACACGATCTTGTGCTATGCTTAGGATTGGGCCTTGTCCATCACATCATTCTCCTAATGATGTGATCTCGTTATCAATGACATCCCCATGTCCATAGTCAGGAAACCATGACTATCTATTGATCAACAAGCTAGTCAACTAGAGGCTTACTAGGGACATATTGGTGTCTAGTATTCACACATGTATTACGATTTCCAGATAACACAATTATAGCATGAATAAAGACAATTACCATGAAAAGGAAATATAATAATAATACTTTTATTATTGCCTCTAGGGCATATTTCCAACAGGCGTCTCAACCCAGAGAGACTCAAGGATCAGTGTTCTTCGCAACCTCTTCGACCGCTTCAAGAGAAACGACAATGAGAATGTCCAGCTCACGCTTGATCGCCTCACTGATATCACAAATGGGCTTCATGCACTTGGCGCCACTGAGATCACCAAGCTTGAAATCGTCAAGACACTCCTGAGATCACTTGACAGCTCGTTTGACACCCTAGCCCCGATGATTCAAGAACGCCCTGACTTCAAGACTCTCGATCCGTCTGACAAACTTGAGAGGCTCAACACACATGAGTTTTAGTTATCTAAGAAAAGAGATATCTATGGTCCTAGCTATGGATGTACTCGCGCTTTGAAGGCAAAGGCTGTTTCCTCATTAGAAGAAGAATCTGACCGCAGTTCTGGGGATCCTAAAGACATCGGAAAGGAGCTTGCTATGCTTGTGAAGAAGTTCCATAAATTCACCAAGAAGAAAGGCTTAAGAAAGTCTTCAAGATCCAGCTCGAGAAATGATGAAGCTTCTACTCATGACCACAAGAAGAGAACATGTCACAAGTGCAAGAAACCTGGTCACTACATCTCTGACTGTCCTCAGTAGGACAATGAGAACAAGAAGAAGAAGAACAATACGGAATATGATTCTGATTACAAGAAGAAGAAGAAGAAGAAGAAGAAGAATAAGAAGAAGAAGAAGAAGAAGAAGAAGAAGAAGAAGAAGAAGAAGAAGAAGAAGAAGAAGAAGAAGAAGAAGAAGAAGAAGAAGAAGAAGAAGAAGAAGAAGAAGAAGAAGAAGAAGAAGAAGAAGAAGAAGAAGAAGAAGAAGAAGAAGAAGAAGAAGAAGAAGAAGAAGAAGAAGAAGAAGAAGAAGAAGAAGAAGAAGAAGAAGAAGAAGAAGAAGAAGAAGAAGAAGAAGAAGAAGAAGAAGAAGAAGAAGAAGAAGAAGAAGAAGAAGAAGAAGAAGAAGAAGAAGAAGAAGAAGAAGAAGAAGAAGAAGAAGAAGAAGAAGAAGAAGAAGAAGAAGAAGAAGAAGAAGAAGAAGAAGAAGAAGAAGAAGAAGAAGAAGAAGAAGAAATCCTCAAAGTATTCTCCAAGTCTTCGTCCAAGTCTTCATCACACAAGAAGAGCTCATCTGGCAAGGCTCGTGCTTTTGTTGGCAAGGAGATGGATTCAGAGGAGGAGTATGCTTCCGAGGGGTAGAGGTGGAGTATGAGGAGGAGTTTGACTCTGGCGTTGCAAGTCTGGCTCTAGCTACGGCCTATGTTGCCAAGTCCATCTTCAACACTGAAGACAATGGCTCCATCAGCAACGCTGATGCTAATGACAAGGACAAGTCTGCTCCCACCTACTGCTTCATGGCACGTGGTCCCAAGGTAAACTCACGCGATGCTTACTTTCAAACATCAAGTGAAGATGACTCTGAGTGTGAATCCAAACCTAGCTACAAAACACTTGCTAAAATTGCAACTGAGCAACAGAAAGCTATGGAACATATTCAAAAATTGTTAGACAAAAGCGATGACCTGTTGGACGCGGAAATGACCCAATCTCAGTCCTTAATTGAAGACATAAAAAATCTTCATGTTAAGTACGAGGAACTTGAAAGTCGTCATGAAACACTCTCAACAACTCATGAAAAGCTTTCCTATGATTATCTTCAAAGGAAGCAAGAACTTGAGAAATTGAGAGCGGCTCATGAAGATCTTCAAAAAGAGAACGAGTCACTTCGCGCTCAACACATCAGTCCCGCTCAGGAAGGATTTGAACCACCATGTCTAAGATGCCTTGAGCGTGATAACGCTACTTCTTTTGCTGAATATTCAGATAAGAAAGATTCAAGACAAAAGTTCATGTTGACATAAAAATAATAATACTTCAAGCATACTAACAAAGCAATTATGTCTTCTCAAAATAACATGGCCAAAGAAAGTTATCCCTACAAAATCATATAGTCTGGCTATGCTCTATCTTCACCACACAAAGTATTTAAATCATGCACAACCCCGATGACAAGCCAAGCAATTGTTTCATACTTTTGACATTTTCAAAACTTTTTCGATCTTCATGCAATACATGAGCGTGTGCCATGGATATAACACTATATGTAGAATAGAATGGTGGTTGTGGAGAAGACAAAAAGAGGGGAAGATAGTCTCACATCAACTAGGCGTATTAACGGGCTATGGAGATGCCCATCAATAGATATCAATGTGAGTGAGTAGGGATTGCCATGCAACGGATGCACTAGAGCTATAAGTATATGAAAGCTCAACAAAAGAAACTAAGTGGGTGTGCATCCAACTCGCTTACTCACGAAGACCTAGGGCATTTTGAGGAAGCCCGTCATTGAAATATACAAGCCAAGTTCTATAATGAAAAATTCCCACTAGTATATGAAAGTGACAAAATGAGAGACTCTCTATCATGAAGATCATGGTGCTACTTTGAAGCACAAGTGTGGTAAAAGGATAGTAACATTGTCCCTTCTCTCTTTTTCTCTTATTTTTTTCTTCTTTTTATTTGGGCCTTTTTTATGGCCTCTTTTTTTTCGTCCGGAGTCTCATCCCGACTTGTGGGGGAATCATAGTCTCCATCATCCTTTCCTCACTTGGGACAATGCTCTAAAAATGATGATCATCACACTTTTATTTTTCTTACAACTCAACAGTTACTAATCAATACTTAGAACAAAATATGACTCTATATGAATGCCTCCGGTGGTGTACCGGGATATGCAATGAATCAAGAGTGACATGTATGAAAGAATTATGAATGGTGGCTTTGCCACGAATACGATGTCAACTACATGATCATGCTAGCAATATGACAATGATGGAGCGTGTCATAAACGGAACGGTGGAAAGTTGCATGGCAATATATCTCAGAATGGCTATGGAAATGCCATGATAGGTAGGTATGGTGGCTGTTTTGAGGAAGGTATATGGTGGGTGTATGATACTGGCGAAAAGTGCGCGGTATTAGAGAGGCTAGCAATGGTGGAAGGAAGGAAAGTGCATATAATCCATGGAATCAACATTAGTCATAAAGAACTCATATAATTATTGCAAAAATCTAGAAGTTATCAAAGCAAAGTATTACGCGCATGCTCCTAGGGGGATAGATTGGTAGGAAAAGACCATCGCTCGTCCCTGACCGCCACTCATAAGGAAGACAATCAATAAATAGATCATGCTCTGACTTCATCACATAACGGTTCACCATACGTGCATACTACGGGAATCACAAACTTTAACACAAGTATTTCTCAAATTCACAACTACTCAACTAGCATGACTCTAATATCACCATCTTCATATCTCAAAACAATTATCAAGCATCAGTCTTTTCTTAGTATTCAACGCACTCAAAAGAAAGTTTTACAAATCTTGAATACCAAGCTTATTATTATTAAGCAATTACCATGTTATTTAAGACTCTCAAAATAATCTAAGTGGAGCATGAGAGATCAATAGTTTATAAAACAAATCCACCATCGTGCTCTAAAAGATATAAGTGAAGCACTAGAGCATACTATATAGCTCAAAAGATATAAGTGAAGCACATAGAGTATTCTATCAAATTTTAATTCATGTATGGCTCTCTCAAAAGGTGTGTACAGAAAGGATGATTGTGGTAGACTAACTAGCAAAGACTCAAATAATACAAGATGCTCCAAGCAAAACACATATCATGTGGTGAATAAAAATATAGCTCCAAGTAAAATTACCGATGGAAGTAGACGAAAGAGGGGATGCCTTCCGGGGCATCCCCAATCTTTGACTTTTTGGTGTCCTTGGATTATCTTGGGGGTTCCATGGGCACCCCAAAGCTTAGGCTCTTGCCATTCCTTGTTCCATAATCCATCAAAAGATTTCACCCAAAACTTGATAACTTCACAACACAAAACTCAACAGAAATCTCGTGAGCTCCGTTAGCGAAAGAAAACAAAAGACCACTTCAAGGTACTGTAATGAACTCATTATTTATTTATATTGGTGTTAAACCTACTGTATTCAAACTTCTCTATGGTTTATAAACTATTTTACAAGCCATAGATTCATCAAAATAAGCAAACAACACACGAAAAACAGAATCTGTCAAAAACAGATCAGTCTGTAGTAATCTGTAACTAACGCAAACTTATGGAACTCCAAAACATCTACCAAAATAGGAAGACCTAGACATTTTGTTTATTGATCAGCAGCAATTTGAATCATTATTTTATCACGTTCTGGTGATTTTTAACAATTGTGTCCGTGAACAGAAAGTTTCTGGAAATTACAACAAGATCAAATAACTATCATCCAAGAAGATCCTATAGGTTTAACTTAGCACAAACACTAATTAAAACATAAAAAAAACATCTGAACATAAGGTAGATGGATTTTTTATTCCTAGACAAAAACAAAAGAAAAAAACTAAAAATAAAATTGGGTTGTCTCCCAACAAGCGCTATCGTTTAACGCCCCTAGCTAGGCATAAAAGCAAGGATAGATCTAGGTATTGCCATCTTTGGTAGGCAATTCTTCAATGAGGCATCTACCTTCTTTAGAGATTTATTTATTTTTAGTAATTATCAAACGTTTAGGCACAAGATCGAAAAATTCATTTGTAGCAAATGGTTCCTTAATGATAGCAAAAAGATTGGGATGAATACTTATTCTTAGGAACATACATAAGCTTGGCATTTTTAGTAGGTGGACTTGGAGTATTCTTTACGGAAGAAAAAGCGGTTACCAAATTAGTAATGATACCCTCACGTTTATCAATTCTAGTGGAATCTTGATTTATTCTTTCATTAACTATAGGTTCCTTTTCCTTAATATTTTTCAAAGTTACTCCTTCCTTAGATCCATATTGGGTAATTTGAGTATGGATCTTTTTATCTAGATTTTCAATTAAATCAACGGTAGCAACTTTATTTTCAATAATTTCAAGTCTTTGCATTACATGCTCCAAAGTTAACATAGTTCAATTAACCAAAAGAGGTGGTGAGCCAAATAAATCTATCATAGCATTATAAGAATCAAAAGTGTGGCTACCCAAGAAATTCCCTTCGGTAATGGTATCAAGGATATATCTATACCAAGGATTAGCACCTACATCAAAATTGCGAAGAAGAATTGAAGTAGATTGCTTCCTGGTAGATCTATTTTGAGCATTGCAAATTCTATACCAAATTTCTTTTAAATTTTCTCCTTCCCTTTGTTTAAAATTTAGAACTTCGTTCTCGGGAGACAACGAAGAAGATATAAGACTAGCCATAACGACAAGCAAGCGAGAAAAAGGCAAGCAGAAAAGAGAGGGCGAATAAAACGGCAAGGGTGAAGTGGGGGAAAGGAAAATGAGAGGCAAACGGCAAATAATGTAATGCGAGAGATAAATAATTGTGATGGGCACTTGGTATGTTGACTTTTGCTTAGACTCCCCGGCAACGACGCCAGAAATCTTCCTGCTACTTCTTGAGCACTGCGTTGGATTTCCTTGAAGAGGAAAGGGTGATGCAGTAGAGTAGAGTAAGTATTTCCCTAAGTTTTTGAGAACCAAGGTATCAATCCAGTAGGAGGCTACACGCGAGTCCCTCGTACCTACACAAAACAAATAGCTCAACGCAACCAACGCGATTAGGGGTTGTCAATCCCTTCACGGCCACTTACGAGAGTGAGATCTGATAGAGATGATAGATAATATTTTTGGTATAAAGATGCAAAGTAAAATAAAAGGTAAAGTAAAAATCAAAGAAATAATAAAGTGATTGGAAATTGATATGATCAGAATAGACCCGGGGGCCATAGATTTCACTAGTGGCTTCTCTCAAGAGCATAAGTATTCTACGGTGGGTGAACAAATTACTGTTGAGCAATTGATAGAATTGAGCATAGTTATGAAAATATCTAGGTATGATCATGTATATAGGCATCACGTCCGAGACAAGTAGACCGACTCCTGCCTGCATCTACTACTATTACTCCACTCATCGACCACTATCCAGCATGCATGTAGAGTATTAAGTTAAAAAACAGAGTAATGCCTTAAGCAAGATGACTGGATGTAGAGGGACAGTTTCATGCAGTATGATAAAAAAACCCATCTTGTTATCCTAGATGGCAACAATACAATACGTGCCTTGCTGCCCCAACTGTCACTGGGAAAGGACACCGCAAGATTGAACCCAAAGCTAAGAACTTCTCCCATTGCAAGAAGAACCAATCTAGTAGCACAAACCAAATTGATAATTCAAAGAGGCTTGCAAATATAACCAATCATACATAAAAGAATTCAGAGAAGATTCAAATATTGTTCATAGATAGACTTGATCATAAACCCAAAATTCATCGGTCTCAACAAACACACCGCAAAAAGAAGATTACGTCGAATAGATCTCCACGAGAGAGGGGGAGAACATTGTATTGAGATCCAAAAAGAGAGAAGAAGCCATCTAGCTACTAACTATGGACCCGAAGGTCTGAGGTAAACTACTCAGACTTCATCGGAGAGGCTATGATGATGTAGAAGCCCTCCGTGGTGGATGCCCTCTCCGGCGGAGCTCCGGAACAGGCCCAAGATGGGATCTCGTGGGTACAGAAGCTTGCGGCAGTGGAATTAGGTTTTTGGCTCCGTATCTGATCGTTTGGGGGTACGTAGGTATATATAGGAGGAAGGATTACGTCGGTGGAGCAACGGGGGGCCCACGAGGCAGGGGGCGCGCCCTAGGGGGGACGCCCTCCACCCTCGTGGCCGCCTCCCTCCTTTCTTGACGGAGGGTCCAAGTCTCCTGGATCTTATTTGTTGAGAAAATCACGTTCCTGAAGGTTTCATTCCGTTTGGACTCCGTTTGATATTCCGTTTCTTCGAAAAACTGAAATAGGCAAAAAACAGCAATTCTGGGTTGGGCCTCCGGTTAATAGGTGGTCCCAAAAGTAATATAAAAGTGGAAAATATAGCCTAATATAGTCCAAAACAGTAGATAATATAGCATGGAGAAATCCAAAATTATAGATACGTTGGAGACGTATCAACCAGCAGACGGAAGCCTTTGACAGTTCTGAAGCCATTCAGTTTGAACTTCATGGCCTCTGAAAAGTCAGCTAGAAAGGGCGGCATACAGCGTCGTGGGAATACATCCAAAGATTTACCACCTGATCTGTATGAAATGTACAAGGCATATTCTGAAGAAACCTATGGCGAACACAAGACTCGAATCCAATGGATTGGAAGATATTGGGCAGAGGAATGGTTCAAGTACAGATTTGTCACTGCTGAGTATGCAGAGAAGATTGCCATCAAGCGACCGTGGGGAGATATTCTCTACAAAAATCTTCAACCCAAGTCCAAGTCTGAAGCCATTGCTCAAGGCTTATATCCTTGCATGGTCCGAGGACCACAGCCCGAGAATGCCGACCCATCCTCTCTGCTATGGTGTCGCGATGACAATCTATTCAAGTGCAACTATAAGTTTGCAAAAGATTCTGCTGCAAAGAACAAGAAAGTATTTGGACTTGACTTCAACCCTGGTCCATCTGCTCCAAGGGTTGATGGCACCTGTGATGCTGAACCAAATGTCATCGGGCCCTTCTACAACCTCGAAGGCCTCCTCAGTGACATTGTTGTTCAAGGGGTAGCCGTGGAGCACTCTACTGATGACGCAAATTCTGATGAAGCGCTAGCTCCACCTAAGCCGCAAAAGCTGAAGAGAACAAAGGCTTCAAAGCCCCCTACCACACCAAAAGCTTTGCGTGCGAAGCCACTGGCCACTGCACCTCCTAGTGTGTAGTCTGAAGATCTTTCTCATGTCTCCAAGAAAACGGAGAAGCCCAAGAAGAAGAAGACCATCAAGAGTTCCGGGCAAGAACTGACCCCAGCTGCCGTTCCGAGGAACAAAAATGAAGCCATTGATCTGTCAAGTGACGAAGATCTTGGCGATGATGCTCTTGAGCTGCTGATAAATAGAAAACAAGAGGTGGAGATCTTCAACGATCTACCCGTCTTTGATGTGGATATTTTGGATAACTTCATTGATGAATGGTTTGACAACCCAAGCCTTGGCATTGAGGATCTTCAACTTCCAATTGGCATCAGTGTCTCTTTCCACGAAGCCATTGCTAGTGAGCTGGCTGTGGCTCAGAAGATCGTCGAACTAAAGAACAAGATTGACTATGAGAAAGCTCAATTCAAGAGGAACATCGCCAAGCTCAGTGTAGTTGATGTTCAAAGCTTCAAGCAGATGTTGCATGACCTCAAGGAGTAGTTTTACAAGAAATGTGAAGAAGCAAAAGGATCAAGAGACCGGATGAAAATCTCCACAAGTAAATGTGTTCAAGTTCATAATGAGGGTGAAAAGCGCAAGGCACTTGGGCGTCTAGGCATCGACCCCAAGATGGCTGCCAAACAGAAAAAGAAGCCTGCTGTGGCCCAAGCTGAAGCATCAGAGCAAGAAGCACCTCGCATTGTCTTCCCTGCCAGCATGACAGGCTCGAAGCCTAAGGTCCCCACAACAGCTTCAGAATTGAAGAAGACAAGGGCAGCTGAGGCCGAAGCCAGAAAGCGCAAGCACAAGAATGCCACTGATGATGCTCCACTTACCAAGAAGCCGAAGACAAAGTCTTCACGGAAAAATCGTGCTGCTGCCACAGAGCCACTTGTTGTCGAGCCCATCTCAGTTGCTCGTCCTGCATCCGCAAACCAAGAGCGTCAACTAGTACTTCATGAGCCTGCTTCCATAGAGGCTCCTAAAGTTGAAGACATTCCAGTTGTTGAACCCATCACAGCTGAAGACATTGGTCATCACGACAATGTAGATGATGATGAATTCCTTCCTCAATTCGAGCACCAACCGGTATCATCGCCTGTTCTCACGAACATCAAACTCATTAGCATTGGTCGTCCCCTGATGCCAATTGCTCAGGGTGCATCGTGGGCTGATCTCCCCCAACAAGACACACCAAACCAAGACACACCCAGTACTCCCCCTCCTCAAGTCACCACTCCGGTGCTTGACGATGACAATCACATGGTGCAGACCACCCCATCTATAAAGGTGTCGCCCGCATTCCGCAGGCTTCGCAAAGGCCCTAGGCCACAGGTCGCCGTGCCTAGCGTTCCAGAAGGAGAAGTGCAACACAACTCAGTAGCACGTCAAGTGTTTCCTGACGCCACTCCAACTGAGAACGTCTCTGAGTCTGAAGCAAAAGCTTCTGAAGACATTTCGGCTGCATTAGCCGATGACAACCAAGAACCGCGTCATAAAGAAGAGAGAGTTTCCACACACCCCATCACTCAAGAAAATGTTCTCGAGGAGAACGAGTATGTGCCCGACCCTCCAGCTACTCAAGTGGAGGTTGAAAACACTGAGGAGGCCACCAACAACACTACAGAAGCCAATGACGTTGTCATGGCTGAAGCTAATGTGGCGCCTGAAGTGAATATGGTGCCTGAAGCTAATGTTCCGCCTGAAGCCAATGTGCAATTTGAAGCCCATGTCAATGCCAATGCTCCTATACCGCCTCCAAGTACTCACACCATTGAGCAAGCATTTGATCACGGTCAACTTGTCACTGTCCGATGGCCTATTCTGGTTCCTTCGCCTGCTCCCTAACCACAATTGGACTAACATGTGCAGCACGGGCCTCAGGTCCAGAAGCCAAAGCCCCGACTGCCAAGATTTCCCGGCGCGGCAACTTCTCCAGGATCATTCAATGTCAATAGCTTCAGGGCTCACAATACCTTCTTTGATAGTGTAAAGAACCCTTACTCAAGGCCAAGAATCTCATCTGATCGCTTCTGCAGCTATCAGCAGCGCAGCTATTACTCATGCGTCCTATACAACCAAGGGCGAATCTTTCCTCACATGCGTCTGGATTGTGAAGCCATTGCTGGTCTGCCCTGGTTGGAAGAAGCTCTAGACTGCTTCAGAGATGCTGGACTTCTGCAGTTTGTCACTAACAAAGAGCATTGGAATGAGGAGCTTCTACTACAATTCTATGCCACTCTTCACATTCGGGGCTACAACAGGGATCCGAAGACTTGGGTCCTTGAGTGGATGATAGGTGATGTACACCATGAAGCCAAAGCCCAAGATATAACTGAGCTTACTTCCCTTCCCACTCCAGGTGAACTCTATGAACATGGTTGCCAGCTTCACCGCAATGCATTGGAGAGCATATTTCAGAAGCCTGAGCCAAACACGAGTCAAATGCTCAGCATGATGAAGTCACTGCCACGAGACGCTGAATATCCAAAGGAATTCTTTGTCGAAAACTTAGAGTATCTGCCCCGCACCCTTTATCATATTATACGGAGAACTCTATGGCTTGTAAAATGACATTCTCTTGCAGCCAATCTTGAAGGCGCAATGAAGACATTGGTTTTCTATATCCTCAATGGTATCAGCTTCAATGCTCAAGGTTTCTTCATCAGGCAACTTGCTGCATCTGGAATTGATCTCTTTGGCCTGAAGTTTTATGCTCCATGGGTGATGCGCTTAATCAAGCTTCACTCTTCTGTCAACTATCAGCCCTCTGCGTGCAACCATCTTATCTTCTTGCCAGAGGTTGATATGTCTGTCGAAGCCATCTACCCTGAACCTGCCAAGGAGGCTATATATCTTCACAATATCGATCGCCAAAGCTTCACGCAACCGATTGAAGGAGTTCTGGCTGCAACTCGTGTTTATCCTTTGGCTGGTAACACACGTGCACCTCATCATGCAACTACTAATGCCACTGAAAGCACTATTGCTCAAAGGCCCCGGAAGAGATCTCGTGTACTCAATGACCGAGAGCTTCTCGTGGCCTTACCTCAGAAACAGGATAAGCACCATGACTGGCTGAAGCATCAGATGCAGAGCCTCTTGGTGGATGTTAATCGCATTCGAAATCTTTCCACCAAGAATGCCTACATATCTCATGAAGCCTGTCGGAGGTCATGGAAGAGTCTGACTTTGCTAAGGTCCGAAGATGATCTTCATGAAGATGGCTTCACGGCGTGCTACAAGTTTGATTCCACGCCTCCCCGCAATGCCATCTTGCGCCGTACTCCTTCCTTAGAAGACTCAAAGTATTCCTCCTCGGCTACAAGGGTTAATGCAAGAGTCGTCGATGACGAAGACGATGCTACTTCTCCAACCACTACTGCGCCGCATCTCGACACTGCACCAGGCCCCTCTGCACCACCGAACTCCAACATCGACCCTGCACTGAGGGAGTCCTGGATTAGGGGGTGTTCGGATAGCCGGACTATACCTTCAGCCGGACTCCAGGACTATGAAGATACAAGATTGAAGACTTCGTCCCGTGTCCGGAAGGGACTTTCCTTGGCGTGGAAGGCAAGCTTGGCGATGCGGATATTCAAGATCTCCTACCATTGTAACCGACTCTGTGTAACCCTAACCCTATCCGGTGTCTATATAAACCGGAGGGTTCTAGTCCGTAGGACAACTTCATCATACAACAATCATACCATAGGCTAGCTTCTAGGGTTTAGCCTCCTTGATTTCGTGGTAGATCTACTCTTGTACTACCCATATCCTCAATATTAATCAAGCAGGAGTAGGGTTTTACCTCCATCGAGAGGGCCCGAACCTGGGTAAACTTCGTGTCCCTTGTCTCCTGTTACCATCCGGCCTAGATGCACAGTTCGGGACCCCCTACCCGAGATCCGCCGGTTTTGACACCGACAGAGAGTGTTCAAGCATTATAGTCCGATTGCCTGGTTTGTTGTGCTGAGCGCCTCCCTCGAAGGACCCAAACATGGGAAAAAGAGCGCTCAGGTTTATCCCGAACACCCCAGCACTGGTGGCATGGGGGGGGGGAGCCGACGACTCGCCATCTCTCAATTTTTTGATAAACGGCCGCACAGAAAATAATATTTTAAATTCAACAAACATTCTTAGCGCATATGAACAAGTTTTCAGCGCACAGGATAAACACGAGCGAGTTCATTCAAAAATTACATCCTTGGTACATTCATCCGCCACAAGGCAGGCACCCGCAAGAACGTCCTTGTAATAGTTCTCGGGCTTGCGATGCTCCTTCCCCGGCGGCGGCCCATCCCTCACAAGCTTCTCACCGTCTAGCTTACCCCAGTGCACCTTTGCACGGGCAAGGGCCCTACGGGCACCTTCGATGCATTCGGAGCGCTTGATGACATCGATCCTTGGACAGGCCTCCACCAGCCGCCGCACCAGCCCGAAGTAGCTCCCAAGCAGGCCCTCTCCGGGCCATAGCCGAACTATGAAGCCCTTCATGGCATGTTCGGCCGCCTTGTGGAGCTCGACCAGCTGTTTCACCTAGTCGCTCAAGGGCACAGGGTGTCTGGCCTCAGCATACTGAGACCAGAACACCTTCTCCGTTGAGCTGCCCTCCTCAGCTCGGTAGAATGTGGCAGCGTCGGATACGCTGCGGGGAAGATCTGTGAATGCCCCTGGAGAGCTCCAGATTCGGGTAAGTAACAAGTAGTTTACTTTTCTATTTCTGCTTTGCATAAAGAATGCCTTACCCACTGCTATCTTTTTCATCTCCTCCAACTCTTGGAGGACCTTTTGGGCTTTGGCCTTGGCAGACTTGGCAGTCTCAGAGGCCGCCGCGAGCTCGGACGCTTGCGTTTTTGACTCAAGCTTCAAACTCTCATGTTTTTTCATAAGAGCCTGAAGCTCTTGCCGCACCTCGCCGACCTGGGCCTCAAGTTTCTCTCGCTCGGTGCACTCCATGGCCGCATTCTTTTCAGCCTCGGACAGCGCCTGCTTGAGGGTCGCCACCTCAGTCGTGGCCCCTATAATAAGCAGTACAATCCTGTTATTTTTTGCAATCACGTCTTTTTATAAGCATTTTTTCTGAGAGGTATTTCTTACCTTCTTTCTCCTCGAGCTACCGCTTGGCAAGGCCGAGCTCTTGCTCGGTCCGCTCGAGGCCCTGTTTTAGAGCACCCACCTCCGCAGTCAGTGCGGCGGTGGCAAGCAGCGAAGCCTGCATACGCGTATTGACTCTTTGTTGTTAGACTCCTGCGAAATTTAATAGATCCTCTATTCGGCTTTTCTTTCTGAATGCCCAATAGAGCATAAGGGGCTACTGTCTATGCGGTTATATTTTTACATATTTTTTACTTACCTCGAAGCCTGTTAGAAGGCTAGCGCAAGCTTCGTTCAGTCCGCTCTTGGCAGACTAAACCTTCCGGATCACCGTACTCATAATAGTACGGTGCTCCTCATCGATGGAGGCGCTGTCAAGCACCTCCAGCAGACTGTCCAGCACCTTCGGTTGGACGGAGGCCGCTGGCTCAGAAGGCTTGCTCCTCTTGGAAGGAGTTCGCCTACCACGGTCCGGAACTGTTGAAGATTCTGGCGCGGTGTCCGTTTCAAAGACGGACTTGGAGCCCTGGGGGGTCTTGTCCCCTTCACTCCTGGAGTCCGTGAGGTCGCCTTGCGGCTCCTCCAGGACCACCTCCTCCTGCCCCGGAGCTCATTGCGACGCCACTTCGGCGTCGTCCGCAGTGCAGGGGGAGATAGCGGGCGGAACTGAGTTCACGTCCGACGAATCCAGGGAGCCGCTCGACGACTCGTCGAGTTCGGCCCGGGGCGGGCTGCACAATTATGTTTGACATTAGGGAAAGCTGTGCAACAAAGGAACATCATGACTTACTCTGATATCCCAATACTTATGATTTCGCCGGACGCTTGGCCCTGTCTGGCCACTCCTCTTTGTCCTCTTCGCCGTCGGGGGAGTAGTCCGGCGGAGGGGTCTTCCTCTTTATGGACCCTTCGGCCTCCCCCGTTGGGGAAGCCTTCCTTTTCTTTCCTCCCCCCGCTGGAGGGGGAGGGTTTTCTTCTTCCTCCTCCTTGTTCTCACGAGAGTAGAGCGTCTCGGACTCGTCGGATGACGAGTCCGACACCACCACATTATGGGCACTCTTTCGAGTCCCCGTGGCCTTCTTCTTCTTGTCCTTCTTCTCCGGCACCACATAAGGCGCCGGAACCAGTAGCTTCACTAGGAGAGCAGGGGCTAGGTCTTCTGGCAAGGGAGCCGGATAGTTAATCGGTCCGGATATCGCCTGCCAAGCCTGTCAAAGGTGAGGGAGTTTAGATCCCGCATAGAGTCAAACTATGAAAAAACTTAACATCCTGTAAAAGGTGAAAATAGCTTACCTCGCTAGCGTGATGCTGCGAGCTGTATCCGCGGTCCTCGGAAGTGGATGTGCGAACCTCGACGCCTTTGGTTAGCACCTTCCAGACGTCTTCATACGTCGTGTCGAAGAGCCTGTTAAGGGTTTGGTGCTGCGCCGGGTCAAACTCCCACAGATTAAAGTCCCGTTGTTGACACGGGAGGATCCGGCAGACGAGCATAACCTGGACTACATTGACAATCTTGATCGGCTTGTCCACCAGGGACTGGACGCATGTTTGCAGTCCGATCACCTCTTTTTCGTCACCCCACGACAGGCCCGTCTCTTTCCAGGACATAAGCCGCGTGGGGGGTCCGGATCGGAACTCAGGGGTCGCGATCCATTTCGGATCACGTGGGTCGGTGATGTAAAACCACCCTGATTGCCACCCCTTTAGGGTTTCCACAAAGGAGCCCTTGAGCCATAGTATGTTGGCCATCTTGCCCGCCATGGCGCCGCCGCACTCTGCCTGGCTGCCGCGCACCACCTTGGGCTTGACGTTGAAGGTCTTGAGCCAGAGGCCGAAATGGGGGCGGATGCGGAGGAAAGCCTCGCACACGATGATAAACGCCGAGATGTTGAGGATGAAGTTCGGGGCCAGATCGTGGAAATCTAGGCCGTAGTAGAACATGAGCCCTCGGACAAATGGGTGGAGTGGAAAACCCAGTCCGCGAAGGAAGTGGGGCAGAAATACTACCCCCTCATGGGTCCTGGGGGTGGGGAGAAGCTGCCCCTCCTCGGGAAGCCGGTGCGCGATGTCTTTGGACAAGTATCCGGCCTTCCTTAGCTTTTTGACATGGCCCTCCGTGACGGAGGAGACCATCCACTTGCCTCCCGCTCCGGACATTGCTGGAGAAGGTTGAGGTGGGAAGTGCGGGCTTGGGTGCTGGAGCTCGAGTGCATAGGAGATGGATAGGCAAAGAAGGAAGAAGGCGTAGGTAAAAAGGTGGATCCTTATCCCCTTATATGGGCGGATGCGGCTGTGCGTCCCCACCAGCCTAGTAAAACTCGCTTGCCTCCCAAGCGTCGTGATAAATGGCGTGGTTGGGTTACCCACGTCCGTATTGATGAGAATCCCGTAAAAAGGGGCAAACGATCTCTGCTTTGACAATACGTGCCAAGGAAACCGCCTCGCAAAACATGCTGAGGTGGAAAAGTAAAAACGATTCGAGTAAAGGACTTGGCCGTAGTGTGATGTCACGCCACGGGATACGTCAGCAGGTTAGATTTGTGTTAATATTATTCTCTCTATGGCAATATGTGGAAACTTATTTTGCAGAGCCGGACACTATCCTTGGTCTTTAAAATCTTCTTGAAGAACTTGGAGGAGGAACCCGCCTTGCAATGCCGAAGACAATTTGCGCGCCGGACTCGTCGTCATTGAAGCCTGGTTCAGGGGCTACTGAGGGAGTCCTGGATTAGGGGGTGTTCGGATAGCCGGACTATACCTTCAGCCGGACTCCAGGACTATGAAGATACAAGATTGAAGACTTCGTCCCTTGTCCGGAAGGGACTTTCCTTAGCGTGGAAGGCAAGCTTGGCGATGCGGATATTCAATATCTCTTACCATTGTAACCGACTTTGTGTAACCCTAACCCTATCCGGTGTCTATATATACCGAAGGGTTCTAGTCCGTAGGACAACTCCATCATACAACAATCATACCATAGGCTAGCTTCTAGGGTTTAGCCTCCTTGATCTCGTGGTAGATCTACTCTTGTACTACCCATATCATCAATATTAATCATGTAGGAGTAGGATTTTACCTCCATCGAGAGGGCCCGAACCTGGGTAAACTTCGTGTCCCTTCTCTCCTGTTACCATCCGGCCTAGACTCATAGTTTGGGACCCCCTACCCTTCATCTTCTCCCAATGGGAACGAGTAGATGCTCTTTGTCTTCAAACCTTTTTGATTGACAAAAGGGGGAGAAGCATATGAGTTGATAGTCTTCAAGCGGGTCCATATGGGTGGTTGGTTTATATTTTGCGAAGTGGTTACAACTCTCTTTTGATACTTTTGGTTCTTTGGGTTGTAACACTTAAGCTTGATGGTCGTCTGCTATTTTGTGATGCAATGATAAATTCCGCATGAAGTCATTCCGCAGACGTCCATTTTTCATTATGCATGTCATTATCTTCGTTATACCTTTATATGCATAATGAATTGTCGTCTTATGTTCAAAAGGATCTCCACAAAGTAAAACCTGCCATGTGCATTTGCATTCAAACGCAAACTATTTATATGCACATCTTCAGGGGGGGCCTTTTGCTACTTATGAAGACAATACCTTAATCCTTACAATTTCACATACTTTTATCCCCGTTGAAAACTTCAACCAGTTTGTCATAAATCACCAAAAGGGGGAGATTGTAAGTGCATCTAGTGCCACCCCTAGTTGGTTTTGGAGTATTGATGAGAAACTTGCTTGAGGGACTAATGTGTTTGTGAGAATTGCAGGATAACAAAGGTAGTAGTCCCTCATTGATTCGGTTTACCAAACGGAGATGACCCGTAAAAATGTTTGAAGACATTGAAGGCAATGGTGGTTTGTGAAGATATTCACAATGAAGACTATGACATGAGAAGACAAAGCATGAAGACTATGGAGTGCAAAGACATAGTTGTTTCATAGTTTCCTTTTCTTCTTTGTTGAATCATAGGAACCACCGCACTGTTAAGTGGGGTCCAAGTGAGCAAAGTCAGAGTGACTGAAGTGATGCTCAACCAAATCCTATGTCTTCGAGCGAAGACAATGAGAGGAAATCTTATCCAGAGATAGATATATAAGTCAGCTTTACTTTTAGACCAAGTTAAGCTGCCGCGTGTGTTTGAAATCTGACCGTTGGACACGTGTCAGTTCCTTAGTGACCCAGGGTCATTTCGGAAAAATCAGGTCGGGTTGCCTCCTAGCTATAAATAGCACACCCCCTACACCATAAATTGGTGGCTGCTCAGAGTTAGTGCACGACTTTTGTCGTTTGAGAGCAACCCACCTCCGAAGCAATTGAGAGAAAGATCCTTGCAAAGACAAAGCCCAAAACAATGAGAGCCAAATAGTGTGAGGCATGATTGAAGCCTATCTGCCCGCATGACCTAAACACTTGTTGCACTTGAGGACAGTGAATCCTCCAGTCGGTCACGCGTTGCGTTCTGAGCATCCAAGAGTTATTGTGGATTGCGGTGAACGAAGTCTATGAAGGTTTGGAAGTCTACCTCGAAGACTTACTAGAGTGATTGGGCAAGGACTAAGTGTCCTTAGCTCAAGGGGAATAAGGTGAAGACGCGGTCTTGTTGCTTCTATTTTTGCCAAATTTGTCTCTTTCTGTTGCTCAAATATATATGTTGCATATCATCGACTCATGTGACGATGCAGGTGTATAGATCATCGATGGCGAAGAAGTGCTATGCCAGGAGTATACAACGAGTGGCCGGAATGGCCCAGGTTTACCGGTTTCTGGTTTCCGAGCGACAGCTAGTAGTTAGTTTAGGTTCACGCTAATGCGAGAGAGGGATACAAACTCATGTACTGCATAGTTCCGCTCTCACTCAAAGTGATAGCTCTTCTCGCGTATATCATTGTTTAGATGGATGACGATGTAGTTGCAAGTAATTGAGACTTGCATCGCTATTTTTGAGATGATGACGAGAGACCCCTTTGTGTTGGATGATGATTATGATGATGACATGATTTGATGAGACTATTTGTATGTATATGCCATGATTACATTTGTATGTGTATGATATGCTAAAGATTATTTTATAAAGCCTATTCAAATACAAAACAAATATGCGGAAAAAAATAGAAACTAATAAAACTAGCAGTAGCGAGGGGAACAAAGTTAGCAGTAGCGCTCCCTTGCGAGTAGCGCTTCCTGCTAAAAAGCGCTGTAGATATTAGCAGTAGCGCTCTGCACTAAAGCACGCTACTGCTAGCCATGTATAGCAGTAGCATCGGACGACAGACGCTACTGCTACATATTAGCTGTAGCACCTTATTAGTAGCGCGTCGTCCCACGGTACTGATAGGCAAAATACCCGCGCTACTGCTAGGGTTTTCCCTAGTAGTGCAACTACCGTTCATTGCAAACACTCGATGCATTTTGTAGGGGTTTTGTAGCGATAAAACCACAGAACAGTGCCCTGACGTGACGCAGCATGCGTATTGTGCCCACATGGTCCCAAAAGTTTGGTTCATCTCATGCATGCTTCCACATAACCATGTACAAGCCGGACCATTCGGGTCTGCCGGAGGGCAAGTATGAAAGAGAGTTTCCTTGCCGATCCCACCAAATGATCCCAAACTTTATGCGCACCCTACCATGACCATGACATGCATGCATGACAAGTATCATTCATTTCCGACACTCGATGCATTTTCTAGGTTTTTTCTAGTGACAAAACCATAGAACACTGCCCCGACGTGATGCAACATGCGTTTTGTGTCCGAACTCGTGCAGACCTTGCCTGGGGGACCACATTGGCCATGCCCACATGGTCCCAAAAGTTGGGGTCATCTCATGCATGCCTCCACATGCACCGGAGGGCAGGTCTGAAAGTGGTTTTCCTTGCCGGTCCCATCAATGACACTACAAAAAAAAGACACATCCGTGACATTTTGGCCGAACGAAAAAAATGTCATACTTATGACACTTCTATGATGATAATTGTCACAAAACCCGATATCATCATAGATGTGGTGGGGTCCTACTTCTATGACAAAATGTCATGACAGAAAATGAGCTTTTCGTCCTGGGCGGGCCGGAGATGCAGCTGCATGACATTCTTTGTGCCGTCCATGACGGAAAAAATCATGGTAGAAGCAAGGGCGAGGAAAATATCAGGGTGTTCCCGGTTACGGTGGGTGGTCGGGGCCGAGCGATGCGCGTTTCTCTCGTATACGCACGCGTGTGGGTGCGAGGCGTTGGGCTCTAACTGAACCCGAGAGAGGCGTTGGGCTCTAACTGAACCCGGGCGATTGCACTGCAGGCTATGCGTTACTGAACCCGAGCGATCGATCGATGGCTGTTAACTGAACCATATCGAGCGATTCCTTCGCTACTGCTGGTAACTGAAGCCGATCGATGCTACCTCTGGATGAAAAGTGAGCGTTGCCGGGGGGTTTAGATGAACAGTTCCCGGTGGAGGTGGATGAACAGGACCCCGTGGTGTTGCCTCTGGATGAACAGGACCCCGATCGATCGAGCCGGTTGGGGCTAGATCAACAGGACCCCATGGAGGGCTGGATGAACAGGACCACCCCTTGGAGGGCAGGATGAACAATAGACGGTGGAGGGCTGGATGAATAGTAGCACGTGGAGGGGTGGTTGAACAGGAGTCCGTGGAGAGGGCTGGTTAAACAGTAGCCGGTGGAGTAGCGCGTGGTTGAGTCTAGATGAACAGGAGCCCGTGGATGAACAGTCGCAGGTGGAGGCTGGAGGAGGTCGATGGTGGATGAACAGTGGCCCGTGGAGGCTGGAGGGGGTCGACGATGGAGATGAACAGTATCCCGCGGAGTCCCATTTTGCGGTACGCCACACCCCTCCCGATGAACAGGACCCCCGTTTCGACCGTAGCGCTCCAACACAAGTCCGTTTCCTCCGTTTTGCGGTACGCCACACCCCTCCTGATCAACAGGACCCCCATTTCGATCGTAGGAGGTCCGTTTCCTACATTTTGCGGTATGCCAGACCCCTCCCAATGAACAGGATCCCGTTTCAAACGTGGCCAGTCGAACACAAGGACGTTTCCTCCGTTCTGCGGTACGCCAGGCCTCTTTTCCATCGGCTGTTCCATCCAAGCCCTCCCGATGAACACGACGACACATTCCGTACCGACCCAGCCGATTGGCTCCCCATGAACACGACGACGACGCAGTTTCTCCGTTCCGACCTAGCCATGTACACGAGCCCTAGCCGTACGTATGCACGAGTGTTGGCGTTCAAGACCCTGCTCGTATGTACGTACGTGGCCATATTTTCTTTCTTGCACACTGGCCGCTGTACGTACGTGTACATGCTACGTGCGCGCCTCTACTACGACACGTGCATGCCTCTACATTGACCAGTATGTACATACACGTTCGTGACCGGAATGACAACGCTACGTATGCTTCGACCAGGTGGGTCCCGACAGTCAGGCACTTCCTTGCCTGCGAAGATGTAGCTGGTGGGTCCCAGCAGTTAGGGGGGCGAATCGTTTTTTTTTTGCCCGGACGCACTTCCTTGCGTGCGAAGATGTAGCTGGTGGGTCCCAACAGTCAGGGGGAAACATTTTTTCGCGAAATACGGTGGCCTGTCCGGTGGGTCCCCACTGTCAGGTGGAGGAATAATTATTTTGCGCATAATAAGGAGGCAGTTCCTTGCTGCGGCCGTGGACCTAGCTGTCGGCCTGTCCACATACAGTCCACGTCCAATGGAAGCCATTCCTTGACCACGTTGACCACGCCGCGTTGAGAGCACCAGGGCGATGGACGACGGCGAGGCCTAGGAAGGGGACGACGCGGAGCCGGGGAAGACGCGGCAGTGGAAGCCCGCGCAGAGAGGAGTACGAGGGTTCACTAGATCGGCTGCGGTGTGAGGCTGCCGTTGCTGCAGAATAACAGGGGGTGTGGGTGAGTGGAGGGATGGCCTGGCCAGCAGTGGGAGAAGTAGGGGCGGTGAGGCCTCCGCGGCAGCACAACCGGCCACGGGAGGCAGGAGCACGAGGCATGACCGGCGCTGGTTTGGGCGGCTGGAGCAAGAAGACCAGAGGTTGAAGAAGCACTACAGCCATTGGATGGATATCGTACGGTCACTGGAGCTAGAATCGTGCATATTGACTAATTTGACAAAGCCCTTCGTCCCCGTCAACTTAGTAGGCCCAGAAGTCAGCCTACCACTATACTGGGTCCCAGCTAACAGGGGGAGTATTCTTTTTTTTGTGCGTAATAACAGGCACTTCCTTGCGTGCGAAGATATAGCTGGTGGGTCTGACCTGTCAGCAGCGTTAACGTTTTTTTGTTGCAAAATACGATGGCCCGTCCGGTGGGTCCCCGCTGTCAGGTGGATTTTGCGCGTAATAAGGAGGCACTTCCTTGCTGCGGTCGTGGACCCAACTGTCAGCCTCTCCACGTACAGTCCACGTCCGATGGAAGCCGTTCCTTGACCATGTTGACCACGCCGCGCCGAGATCACCAGGGCGGTGGACGATGGCGAGGCCTAGAAAGGGGACGACGCGGAGCTGGGGAAGACGCGGCAGTGGAAGCCCTCGCAGAGAGGATTACGAGTGTTCACTGGTTCGGCTCGGTGTGAGGCTGCCATCGCCACAGAATAACAGGGGGTGTGGGTGAGTGGAGGGATGGCCTGATCAGCGGTGGGAGTAGTAGGGGCGCTGAGGCCTCTGCGGCAGCACGGCCCGCCACGGGAGGCAGGATCAGGCGGCACGCCCGACGCTGCTTTGGGCGGCTAGAGCAAGAAGACCAGAGGTTGAAGAAGCACTACGGCCGTTGGATGGACATCGTATAGTTACTGCAGCTAGAATCGTTCATATTGACTAAGTTGACAAAGCCTTTGGTACGCATCAACTTAGTAGGCCCACATGCCAGCTTCCGAAAAGGTGCGCCCCAGATGTCAGGGGAAGGAATCATTTTTTGGGCGAGTGAAGCTAGAATATCCAAGATTGAAGAAGAAGCACGGCATCCGTTGGATGGACACCAAACGGCCACTGCTGCTAAAACCGTGTGTTGACTATAATAAGTTGACAAAGCCTTGCATACGCGTCAACTTCTTTTTTTAGGGGACGCGTCAACTTACTAGGCCCACAAGTGTGTGGCAGAGAAATTATAGCCCATTTGCGATTTGTAAGAATGTACAACCGATTTTTTAATTCTAATGGAATTTACTACAGCCCATTTACACATTGTTAAAAGTACAACCCATTTTCTATCTAGGACAACGATTAATAATTTCAACCAACCGTTCAAGACAAAATTCTATAAAATTTCCCACATTTTGATGGGATCCGAAATATTTTTATCCTGAAATTTCTAGTCTGATTAAATATAAATTTGTATTACGCAATAATCTAACAAAACACTACGCGCACAACAATTAAAAATTAAGATTTTCAAAATCCATAAATAATATTTTATAAACTAATTTCGTGCTTGGTGCATTTTTTATAGTTACTGCCCAGTTTTTATAATTACGTCTCATTTATTATTTTTAAAGCCCGTTTTCCTGTTAAGCCTAATGCATCCCTCCTAGGAAAGATTTGCAGCCCAGCGGGGTGGAGAATAACAAGTTGACCTTGCCTGGGTATTCCACAAAAAAGTATAGCTGGGCTAGCCATTTTCATCTTGAAAAAAATTAATATCTGGGCTGGATATCTGTCCTGGGCTAGACGGGCCACAACCGGCCCAGTTAATACCCTGCTCTCCTCTGAACAACAACGAAAACATCGCCAAGAAAAACTCTTCAGTGCTCACGCCTCAAAAACACAAATACTGCTTGAGCTGCTTGGTCCCAGCTGTCGGCCGCACCTTGTGCAATTCTCTTGTTTATATTGACTACATAGGTTGACAATGGTGTGGGACCGTGATGTCAGGAATCCAGGAGGAAGCTGAAAAAATATAGTTGTACATAATAAGGAGGCACTTGCGTACGTACGGTTATGGCCCTAGTGGGTCCCTACTGTCATCAAGTCAAAATAAAGTCATCTCCTGAATCCTCATGTTCATTGACCATGTTAACAATGATCGGTGCCGTGGCGAGAGCAACAACTCGAAGGATGACCGACAGGGCCTCGCAGGCCCTAATGCAACGCTCGCTGCTCATTCAGGAAGCTAGGATCGTCGGACACCTATGAGCACCTTCGAGAGACTGAGACGGCATGAAACGGTAAGGCCGCGCTTGGGAGCTCTGGTTTATTTCACACCTGTATTAAGATACAAGTGTAATTTACTCGTCATCGGAAACAACGCATAAAATACAGGCGTAATGAAACCGAGGGCCCAAGGTCTGTAAGTAAAACCAGCGAGTTACGCGTGTAATTTGAGAGACCGGTGTATATTTTACTAGTCGAAATCGACCAACCAAGCGCTTCGCCCGAGACCATCTGCTTTTATTTACAAGCGCCAGTTTTACAAGCGGTTTTGGTTGGAAAACGACGATCCAATCACGGCCTAAGATGATGAGTTGGTCGGAAGATCATATGGTTTCACGTCTAACCTACCCGGGGTATGAATCAAACATAAGACGATGTACTACTTAAGCACGGAAACAACGGAAGAGGATGATCTTCCTAACAAGCAAATCACTGGCATTAGATCGACATGCAAAACAATTCAAAGCATTATTCTCAGGAGGCACGGTGAACAGCTCGTGATCCCGCATGCCACAACATTCCAAGCTCAACTTTGCAATCAAACACAAGGCCTGGCATTACATAGACAATATTCAGAAAAAACTCTTAAAATATCTTACATAAGTCAACATTCATGTGACTATGCATCTCAGCAGAGTAAATATTTACTTCTGAACTAAAGATAGGAATAGGCAAAAACGATCGACGTTGCTCACAGCAAAGGGCGTCCCTCTCAAAAATATCAAATGCATGTCTTCTGGCTAACATCAATGAGCAAAAGTTGACAAGGTTTTCCAATTCCAATATATTAAACTAATGTCAACTTTGACAACCTTTTCCCATTCAAAATATGTAATTTCTATTATTGTGGAACGTGCAGGGTTTGTCATCAGTTTGTCATCTGATAGTCCGGTGGCTCAAGGTGACGACGAATGATTAGAGAACCATTCGATGTATTGTGCATGATTTGAAGTATTATGGAGGACACGAACCATCTGAACATTTTGGCAGTTCCACTAAAACCAAGCTGAACATCCCTGTGGATTTCGTATTTATATGCTGCCAGAAAACAAAGACACATCAGCACACACATGAATATTGGCCCCAGTGTCAACCCACCAATCGGTGGACTAACAAACTGAAAGTACGGTAAACACATTACGATACCCAGATGCTCCATCATTGTTGCTTAGGGTGACATTGACAGACTAGGAGTCCTGTCCTGGCTTCTTGGTACTTCTTTGGGCACTTGTTTGACCAGTATTCCTCCGAACCACAAGTAAAGCAGACATCTCTCTTTTTGTCTTTCTTCTTACCCTTCTTAATGGCTGACGCTGGCAGCACCATTCAAACATATAGTCCAGTGGCTCAAGGTGACGATGAATGATTAGAGAACCATTCGATGTATTGTGCATGATGAAGTATTATGGAGGACGCAAACCATCTGGACATTTTGTGCAGTTCCACTAAATTCAAGCTGAGCATCCCTGTGGATATCGTATTTATATGCTGCAAGAAAACAAAGACACAGCAGCACACACATGAATATCGGCCGCAGTGTCAACCCACCAATCGGTGGACTAACAAACTGAAAGTACGGTAAACAGATTACATACCCAGATGCCCCATCATTGTTGCTTAGAATGACATTTACAAATTTGAAGTCCTGTACTAGCTTCCTGTACTTTTTTGGGCACTTTTTGCCCAGTGCACTCCATGTGTTGTAGAGTTTCCTATGCTCTCTGTAGACTAGTCATGTCACCAGCGTGTACTAATACTCTGTAAAGCTTCTCGATCATTCCTTGTGTAATGTAGCGCAAACAGTGACTGCTTCTTTCTGCAAAGTGGTAAGACCAAGTGGACTGACTAATACAGCAGTTTGCCTTACACACATTGGCTCCTTTTGTGCAGTTCAACTAAAATCAAAGTCGGAATAAAACTGATCTTTAATTTTGATATCCGTGTAAGCAACAAAAGGTATAAGGGAAACAATTACTGAGAAATAACGGTTGATGACTTGTACTCCTAGAAGAAAAACATCTACTGATCTACCTTATCTTGATGAGAAACAAAGCAGGAGAGTAGCAATTCTCAATCAGTGTGATTCATTCATATTAACTGAGACATTATCTTAACAATGCCATGTATAAAGAACGACAAAGCAGAAAAGTATCATTCCTAAAACAACGCGACTGATTCATTTTAACAAAGACATTACCTTAAACATACCTTGGTTAAACATGTAGATAGAACTACAAAGCAGGATAGTACCATTTGTAAAACACTGTAACTGATATATAATAACAGAGACATTATCTGAACAATACATATCTTAAACATGTACTCCAGCCGATCCCTAACAGAAATGGTACTCCCGCCGATCCCTGACAAGTGTTGCAGTTTTGAACTAAGATTCAGTAGTTAATTATGAGGAAAGTCGGTACTGGCCTTTCAAGACCAAGACTTGAAACTACTCGTGAGGAAGACCTCAGAAAGATCTCAACACATATATGGAAATCCGGTCTTGATACATCTCCAACATATCTATAATTTTTGATTGTTACATGCTATTATATTATCGACCTTGGATGTTTTATATGCAATTTTATATGATTTTTGGGACTAACCTATTAACGGAGTCCAAATGGAATGAAACCTTCGGGAGAGTTATTTTTGGAACAGAAGCAATCCAGGGGACTTGGAGTGCACGTCAGGGAAGCAACGAGGGAGGCACGAGGCAGGGGGTGCGCCCACCCCTCTCGGCATGCCCTTCACCCTCGTGGGCCCCTCGTGGCTCCCCTACCCGACTTCTTTCGCATATATATATACCCTAAAACCATCGGGGAACATAATACATCGGGAGTTCCGCCGCCGCGAGCCTCTGTAGACACCAAAAACCAATAGGGACCCTATTCCGGCACCCTGCCAGAGGGGGGATCCCTCACCGGTGGCCATCTTCATCATCCCGGTGCTCTCTATGATGAGGAGGGAGTAGTTCACCCTCGGGGCTGAGGGTATGTACCAGTAGCTATGTGTTTGATCTCTCTCTCTCGTGTTCTTGAGATCGTACGATCTTGATGTATCGTGAGCTTTGCTACTATAGTTGGATCTTATGATGTTTCTCCCCCTCTACTCTCTTGTAATGGATTGATTTTTCCCTTTGAAGTTATCTTATTGGATTGAGTGTCTTTAAGGATTTGAGAACACTTGATGTATGTCTGGCATGTGCATATCTGTGGCGACAACGGGATATCACGTGATTCACTTGATGTATGTTTTGGTGATCAACTTGCAGGTTCCGCCCATAAACCTATGCATAGGGGTTGGCACACGTTTTCGTCTTGACTCTCTGGTAGAAACTTTGGGGCACTCTTTGAAGTACTTTTGTGTTGGTTGAATAGATGAATCTGAGATTGTGTGATGCATATCGTATAATCATACCCACGGATACTTGAGGTGACATTGGAGTATCTAGGTGAAATTAGGGTTTTGGTTGATTTGTGTCTTAAGGTGTTATTCTAGTACAAACTCTTGAATAGATCGATCAGAAAGAATAACTTTGAGGTGGTTTCATACCCTACCATAATCTCTTTGTTTGTTCTCCGCTATTAGTGACTTTGGAGTGACTCTTTTTTGCATGTTGAGGGATAGTTATATGATCTAATTATGTTATTATTGTCGAGAGAACTTGCACTAGTGAAAGTATGAACCCTAGGCCTTGTTTCTCATCATTGCAATACCGTTTACGCTCAGTTTTATCATTAGTTACCTTGCTGTTTTTATAATTTCAGATTACAAATACTCATATCTATCATCCATATTGCACTTGTATCACCATCTCTTCGCCGAACTAGTGCACCTATACAATTTACCATTGTATTGTGTGTGTTGGGGACACAAGAGACTCTTTGTTATTTGGTTGCAGGGTTGCTTGAGAGAGACCATCTTCATCCTACGCCTCCCATGTATTGATAAACCTTAGGTAATCCACTTGAGGGAAATTTGCTACTGTCCTACAAACCTCTGAACTTGGAGGCCCAACAACGTCTACAAGAAGAAGGTTGTGTAGTAGACATCAAGCTCTTGTCTAGCGCCGTTGCCGAGGATGTGAGTGCTTGAAGGTATATCTTTAGATCTTGCAATCGAATCTTTTTGTTTCGTGTTTTAGCACTAGTTTAGTTTATAAAAGAAAACTACAAGAAAATGTAATTGATTTTACCTCATACGCTTCATCTTTTTAATATCTTTTGTGAGTATGATGGGAAGGAAAATTGTGCCAAAGTGTTAGAAGAAGAATGCATTAAAATGTTTGGCACTATATCTTTGAATGATGAGCATATTGCAATGTTGTTAGTATGAACTCCTTGAATATCCATAGTACTAATGATGCTTGCACTAGTTATGATGAAAATGTCTCCTATAAACATGTCAATTTTTGTGGAGTGCATTGGCTTTGCAAGTATACACCAAATAGGGAAGATAGATATTGCAAGAGGCATAAGCATTTGGAAACTAAATGGTTGCAAGAAAGGCTAAATGTTAGTACTGAAAATTTAAATATCAAATGCAAATTGTTTCATGATTGAATCATGTCAAAAAATTGTGATGACTTGGTTTCCCTTGCACATCATAATGAACTTAGTTTGCTTTTGGGTTATGAAGAAATGAAACGTCAAACTAAGATTATTCCGGAATATAACCTCGAGAAATTCCTCGATATTGATCTAGAAGATATGTATATGTATTGTGCGGTGAATTGCATTGAAATCCTTATATTGCCAATTACATAAAGAAAAGGAAAGAAATAGAAGATGAAGAGAATACTAACGAAAGGGAAGAGAATTGCCAATATTCTCCTATTATTTCTTATGATGAATCAGGTAACGAGGAGGAGCCTTCTATTCAACCAATCTCATTAATAAGGAGCTCCAAAAAGAGGGATAAACCCGCACATGATAAGAAGAAGAAAAAGAAAAAACGAAGAAGCAAAGGTAAAAAGGTATCCCTCCCAAATGATGTTGCTCCTACTACTCATTGTGATGATGATAATTGCTATACTATTGGTGCTATCCACACTATTAATGATGACAGCGATTATGCTTATGATATGAAAAGGCCCAAGCTTGGGGATGCTATGTTTGACGAAGATGATGTTTCTGAGAATATATTTGCTGCAATTAATGTTTGTCCCAATCTTGGGGATGCTATGTTTAATGAAGATGATATTTTTAGTCTCCCAAGTAATTTATGATGATGATAGCATGCCTCCTACTTATGATGATTATATTGATTAAAGTGGGTTTGGAAGAGTGTCAACTTTAGGAAGTAATGATCCCACTATTTTGGAGGATGTTGAATCTTATTATGATAATTATGAAAGTGGATTTGGAGAGGTCATGAGTTTATGTAGTAATGATTCCACTATCTTGGAAGAGGTTTCAATCAATTATGATCAGAACAAAGTTGCTACTTATGATGATTATTGTGATGAAACTTATGCCATAAAAAGTAGCGATGATTATATTTATAAAACTTGTCATGATTATGATTACCATTTTTTGAACATTACTCATTTAATGTGGAAACAGTTTATAGTATTCAAGTCTCTTATGATACTCCCACTATCCCGAATGAGAAGAAATTTGCTCATGTGGAGAGTAGTAAAAATTCTATACTTGTAGATCATGAAAAGAATGCTTTAGGTTCTGGTTATACTATTGAATTCATTCTTGATGCTACTGAAAATAAATAATGAGGCAGGAATATATGCTTGTAGGAATTGCAATAATATCAAGTTTCCTCTCTATGTGCTTAAAGTTTTGAAGTTATGCTTGTTTTGCCTTCCTATGCTAGTTGATTATTGTTCCCATAAGTTGTTTGATCACAAAATACCTATGCATAGGAAGAGGGTTAGACTTAAATGTGCTACTCATATTCCTCATGATGCTCTCTTTATGTTTCAATTCTTATCTTTTATGTGAGCATCATTGAAATCATCATGCCTAGCTAGGGGCGTTATACGTTAGCGCTGGTTGGGAGGCAACCCAATTTTATGTTTGTTTCTTGCTTTTTGGTTCTGTTTAGTAATAAATAATCCACCTAGACTCTTTTTAGATGTGTTTTTATGTTTTAATTAGCGTTTGTGCCAAGTAGATCCTTTGGGAAGACTTGGGTGAAGTCTTTATGATCTTGCTGTAAAAAACAGAAACTTTAGCGCTCACGAGATTAGCTAAAACGTTTTACTAGAGAGTGATATTTAGTTGATTCTTTTTTCAGATGATTAGTATACAAATTCCTCAGGTCCAACAATTTATTTCAGAATTTTTTGAGTTCCATAAGTATACGTTTGATACAGATTACTACAGACTGTTCTGTTTTTGACAGATTCTGTTTTCTATGTGTGTTTTCTTATTTTGATGAATCTATGAGTAGTATTGGAGGGTATGAACCATAGACAAGTTGGTATACAGTAGATATTACACCAATATAAATAAATAATGAGTTCACAATAGTAATTAACTGGTGGTTTTATTTTCTTATACTAATGGAGCTTACGAGTTTTCTGTTGAGTTTTGTGTTCTGAAGTTTTGGGTAAAGATTCGATGGACTATGGAATAAGGAGTGGCAAGAGCCTAAGCATGGGGATGCCCAAGGCATCCCAAGGTAATATTCAGGGACAACCAAGAGCAAAGCTTCGGGATGCCCCGGATGGCATCCCCTCTTTCGTCTTCGTTCATCGGTAACTTTACTTGGAGCTATATTTTTATTCACCACATGATATGTGTTTTCCTTGGAGCGTGATTTTATTTTATTTTGTTTTTCTTGTTGTTTGAATAAAATACCAAGATCCGAAATTCTTAAATGTTAGAGAGTCTTCACATAGTTGCATAATTATCCGACTACTCATTGATCTTCACTTATATCTTTCGGAGTAGTTTGTCGTTTGCTCTAGTGCTTCACTTATATCTTTTAGAGCATGGCGGTAGTTTTATTTTGAAGAAATAGATGAACTCTCATGCTTCACTTGTATTATTTTGAGAGTCTTTAGAAAAGCATGGTAATTTTCTTGGGTTATGAATTTAGTCCTAATATGATGGGCATCCAAGAGGGATATAATAAAAACTTACATATAGAGTGCATTGAATACTAAGAGAAGTTTGATACTTGATGATTGTTTTGAGATATGAAGATAGTGATATTAGAGTCATGCTAGTTGAGTAGTTGTGAATTTGAGAAATACTTGTGTCGAAGTTTGCAAGTCCCGTAGCATGCACGTATGGTAAACGTTATGTAACAAACTTGAAACATGAGGTGTTCTTTGATTGTCATCCTTATGAGTGGTGGTCGGGGACGAGCGATGGTCTTTTCCTAGCAATCTATCCCCCTAGGAGCATGCGCGTAGTGCTTAGTTTTTGATGACTTGTAGATTTTTGCAATAAGTATGTGAGTTCTTTATGACTACTGTTGAGTCCATGGATTATACGCACTCTCAACCTTCCACCATTGCTAGCCTCTTTGGTACCGTGTATTGCCCTTTCTCACCTTGAGAGTTGGTGCAAGCTTCGCCGGTGCATCCAAACCCCGTGATACGATACGCTCTATCACACATAAAACTCCTTATATCTTGCTCAAAACAGCCACCATACCTACCTATTATGGCATTTCCATAGCCATTCCGAGATATATTGCCATGCAACTTTCCACCGTTCCGTTTATTATGACATGCTTCATCATTGTCGTATTGCCTTGCATGATCATGTAGTTGACATGGTATTTGTGGCAAAGCCACCATGCATAATTTTCATACATGTCACTCTTGATTCATTGCCCATCCCAGTACACCGCCGGAGGCACTCATATAGAGTAATATTTTGTTCTATTATCGATTTGTAATCATTGAGTTGTAAATAGACAGAAGTGTGATGATCATCATTAATAGAGCATGGTCCCAATAAAAAAGGCAAAAAAAGGAAGAAAGGCCAAAAAAAGAGAAAGGCCAAATAAAAAAAGGGAAGGCCAAAAAAAAGAGGAAATAAAAAGGGACAATGCTACTATCCTTTTTCCACACTTGTGCTTCAAGGTACCACCATGATCTTCATGATAGAGAGTCTCTTGTTTTGTCACTTCCATATACTAGTGGGAATTTTTCATTATAGAACTTGGCTTGTATATTCCAACGATGGGCTTCCTCAAATGCCCTAGGTCTTCTGAGCAAGCAAGTTGGATGCACACCCACTTAGTTTCTGTTGTTGAGCTTTCATACATTTATAGCTCTAGTGCATCTGTTGCATGGCAATCCCTACTCCTTGCATTGACATCAATTGATGGGCATCTCCCTAGCCTGTTGATTAGCCGCGTCAATGTGAGACTTTCTCCTTTTTTGTCTTCTCCACACAACCCCCATTATCATATTCTATTCCACCCATAGTGCTATATCCATGGCTCACACTCATGTATTGCGTGAAGGTTGAAAAAACTTGAGATTACTGAAGTATGAAACAATTGCTTGGTGATGACCCACAAGTATAGGGGATCTATCATAGTCCTTTCGATAATTAAGAGTGTCGAACCCAACAAGGAGTAGAAGGAAATGATAAGCGGTTTTCAGCAAGGTATTCTCTGCAAGTACTGAAATAAGTGGTAACAGATAGTTTTGTGATAGGATAATTTGTAACGAGCAACAAGTAACAAAAGTAAATAAAGTGCAGAAAGGTGGCCCAATCCTTTTTGCAGCAAAGGACAAGCCTGGACAAACTCTTATATAAGGAAAAGCGCTCCCGAGGACACATGGGAATATCGTCAAGCTAGTTTTCATCACGTTCATATAATTCGCGTTCGGTACTTTGATAATTTGATATGTGGGTGGACCGGAGCTTGGGTGTTATTCTTACTTGAACAAGCATCCCACTTATGATTAACCTCTATTGCAAGAATCCGCAACTACAACAAAAGTATTAAGGTAAAGCTAACCATAGCATGAAACATGTGGATCCAAATCAGCCCCTTACGAAGCAACGCATAAACTAGGGTTTTAGCTTCTATCACTCTAGCAACCCATCATCTACATATTACTTCCCAATGCCTTCCTCTAGGCCCAAATAATGGTGAAGTGTTATGTAGTCGATGTTCACATAACACCACTAGAGGCTAGACAACATACATCTCATCAAAATATCGAACGAATACCAAATTCACATGACTACTAATAGCAAGACTTCTCCCATGTCCTCAGGAACGAACGTAACTACTCACAAATCATATTCATGTTCATAATCAGAGGGGTAATAATATGCATAAAGGATCTGAACATATGATCTTCCACCAAATAAACCAACTAGAATCAACTACAAGGAGTAATCAACACTACTAGCAACCTACTAGTACCAATCCCGGACTTGGAGACAAGAATTGGATACAAGAGATGAACTAGGGTTTTGAGATGAGATGGTGATGGTGAAGATGTTGATGGAGATTGCCCTCTCCCGATGAAAGGAGCGTTGGTGATGACGATGGCGATGATTTCCCCCTCCCGGAGGGAAGTGTCTCCGGCAGAACAGCTCTGCCGGAGCCCTAGATTGGTTCCGCCAAGGTTCTGCCTCGTGGCGGCGGAGTTTCATCCCGAAAGGTTGCTTATCATATTTTCCTCGACAAAAGACCTCATATAGCAGAAGATGGGCATCGGAGGGCCAACAGGGGGCCCACGAGGTAGGGGGCGCGCCCAGGGGGGTAGGGCGCGCCCCCACCCTCGTGGACAGGTGGGGGCCCCTCTAGTGAACTTCTTCCACTGGATATTTTTTATATATTCTGAAAATCACTTCCGTGGAGTTTCAGGACTTTTGGAGTTGCGCAGAATAGGTCTCCAATATTTTCTCCTTTTCCAGCCCAGAATTCCAGCTGCCGGCATTCTCCCTCCTTGTGTAAACCTTGTAAAATAAGAGAGAATAGCCATAAGTATTGTGACATAATGTGAAATAACAGCCCATAATGCAATAAATATCGATATAAAAGCATGATGCAAAATGGACGTATCACTTGGCTTGTCATCGGGGTTGTGCATGATGAGAGTATTCTTGTGTGACGAAAATGGAGCATGACCAAACTATATGATTTTGTAGGGATGAACTTTATTTGGCCATGCTATTTTGAGAAGACATGATTGCTTAGTTAGTATGCTTGAAGTATTATTATTTTTATGTCAATATTAAACTTTTGTCTTGAGCCTTATGGATTTGAATATTCTTGCCACAATAAAGAAGATTACATTGAGAAATATGTTAGGTAGCATTCCACATCAAAAATTCAGTTTTTATCATTTACCTACTCGAGGACGAGCAGGAATGAAGCTTGGGGATGCTTGATACATCTCCAACGTATCTATAATTTTTGATTGTTCCATGCTATTATATTATCAACCTTGGATGCTTTATATGCATTTATATGCTATTTTATGTGATTTTTGGGACTAACCTATTAACCCAGAGCCCAGTGCCAGTTTCTGTTTTTTCCTTGTTTCAGTGTTTCACAGAAAAGGAATATCAAACGGAGTCCAAACGGAATGAAACCTTCGGGAGAGTAATTTTTGGAACGGAAGCAATCCAGGGGACTTGGAGTGCACGTTAGGGAATCAACGAGGGAGGCACGAGGAAGGGGATGCGCCCACCCCCTGGGCGCGCCCTCCACCCTCGTGCGCCCCTCGTGGCTCCCCTGACCGACTTCTTTCGCCTATATATATCAATATACCCTAAAACCAACGGGGAACATAATAGATCGTGAGTTCCGCCGCCGCAAGCCTCTATAGCCACCAAAAATCAATCGGGACCCTGTTCCGGCACCCTGCCGGAGGGGGGATCCCTCACCGGTGGCCATCTTCATCATCACGGCGCTCTCCATGACGATAAGGGAGTAGTTCACCCTCGGGGCTGAGGGTATGTACCAGTAGCTATGTGTTTGATCTCTCTCTCTCTCTCATGTTCTTGAGGTGGTATGACCTTGATGTATCGCGAGCGTTGCTACTATAGTTGGATCTTATGATGTTTCTCCCCATCTACTCTCTTGTAATGGATTGAGTTTTCCCTTTGAAGTTATCTTAACGGATTGAGTCTTTAAGGATTTGAGAACACTTGATGTATGTCTTGCATGTGCGTATCTGTGGTGACAATGGGATATCACGTGATTCACTTGATGTATGTTTTGGTGATCAACTTGCGGGATCCGCCCATGAACCTATGCACAGGGGTTGGCACATGTTTTCGTCTTGACTCCCCAGTAGAAACTTTGGGGCACTCTTTGAAGTACTTTTGAGTTGCTTGAATAAATGAATCTGAGATTGTGTGATGCATATCGTGTAATCATACCCGCGGATACTTGAGGTGACATTGGAGGTGACATTGGAGTATCTAGGTGACATTGGGGTTTTGGTTTATTTGTGTCTTAAGGTGTTATTGTAGTACAAACTCTTGAATAGATTGATTAGAAAGAATAACTTTGAGGGGGTTTCATACCCTACCATAGTCTCTTCGTTTGTTCTCTGCTATTAGTGACTTTGGAGTGACTCTTTGTTGCATGTTGAGGGATAGTTATATGATCCAATTATGTTATTATTGTTGAGAGAACTTGCACTAGTGAAAGTATGAACGCTAGGCCTTGTTTCTTATCATTGCAATACCGTTCACGCTCAATTTTATCATTAGTTACCTTGCTGTTTTTATAATTTCATATTACAAATACTCATATCTATCATCCATATTGCATTTGTATCACCATCTCTTCGCCGAACTAGTGCACCTATACAATTTACCATTGTATTGGGTGTGTTGGGGACACAAGAGACTTTTTGTTATTTGGTTGCAGGGTTGCTTGAGAGAAACCATCTTCATCCTACGCCTCCCACTGATTGATAAACCTTAGGTCATCCACTTGAGGGAAATTTGCTACTTTCCTACAAACCTCTGCACTTGGAGGCCCAACAACGTCTACAAGAAGAAGGTTGTGTAGTAGACATCAGGTCTCATTTTGTGGAGTTCCACCACAATTAAGCGAAGCAAAATGTCGCAATAGCAACAAGTTGAATAGATAACCCTGTTTTAACAGAGGCAAAAAAAAGAATCAATTACTAGCCAATAAAGGAGGATGAAACATGCGGCCACAAAAATGGTAATCCTGCCAATCCCTAACAAGTGTTGCAGTTTTGAAATAAGATTCAGTAGTTAATTCTGAGAGTGGCATTGCTTAATTTTACCAGCGGCATTAGATTAACAAAAAGCATAAACAGTTCTAGGGGAGAGTGGGCGCAGCAACACCATGTTCTTCCATCTACTTATAAAGGGGGTGATGCAGAGTTTGTTGTAACAAAGCAACAAGCATAATGTCTGGGTTGGTCCCATTTTTGTTCACTACTTAATGGGAAAAGACAGCAATACAATAGCTTCAATTCAACATTTATTTAAAATAGTACCAATATAAGTAGCAAAACATCTCAAAACACACTGCACGATCATGTGGATGAAGGCAAGTACCAAACTGTCATGACGCACACAAGATCGCGTACAAATCTGCCAACACGAATAGGAAATCCAATCTTGTTTTGTGCAGTTACTCTGAAATCAAGTAAAGTCGCCGGTGTGACATTTACGTTTCCTATAGCAACAAGTTGAATAGATATCCCTGATTTAACAGAGGCAAAAAAGTAAACAATTACTGCCAATAAAGGAGGATGAAACATGCGGCCACAAAAAGAAGCATCTACCTTATCTTGATGGAAAACAAAGTATAGGAGAGTAGCATTTCTAAAATGGTTGCATTGATTCAGATTAACAGAGAAATTCTCTTAAATTAGTTCAGTAGTTAATTCTGAGAGTGGCATTGCTTAAAATACAATAGCTTCAATTCAACATTTATTTAAAACATTACCAATACAAGTAGCACAACATCTCTAAACACACTGCACGATCATGTGGATGGGACATGGGACATGCCAGCACCATGTGCGTCCACACGTATAAATGGGTGATGAAGAGAATGTAGCCAAACAGCATATCTGCGTTGGTCCCATATTTGTCTCTTTGAAACTTTTTTCTGGTGTGAGGGCAGCAAATCTAGTCCTGCACGAACTACCCGACCCCCCAGTTTCTTTCCCTTTTCAACAAAGACTTCGGTTCCTTACAGATGTGTGTACTGGGTTACCCCCTTTTTCCCTTTTCGACAAACAAAGACGTTGGATAGCTATTCTATACTACTTTCCCTCCCACCTTTCCTCAATGAACCACGTCCTAGATTCATGCCCCGCCCCACCGCACCCTTCTTTCCTCTTTGAACCAAGACCTCGATTCGACTACAGAATCAAAAAAGATCAGCATGCAGCTAGACAATGATGGTTTCAAAGAAACTTATACCTTAGGGTCGTCGGGATGTGGCAAGGCGTGCGGCGGGAGGTTGGATCTGCCCACACTACGTATGACAGCAAGGAAGAAGGGGTCGGTGGCCCTCCTGCACAGGCACTGGGTGAAAGAGAAAAGCGTAGCCTGTAGTGGATTGCCTCCCTCGCCGAAGGCGATAGAGTGAACGCTGCACCTCCTCCCCTTCCTAGTGCGACAGGATCCGGACGCCTCCTTCGCCAGCTGTGAGGGGGGTGAGAGAGACAGAGGCCACAATGCATTCTTGTTTAGATCTGGTGAAGAGGGTGAGAGACAGTGAATATAGCAAACCCTAGCAAAGGAAAACTGAGCCTCCATCGTGTGGCAAGAGTGCAAACCCTAGCGAACAAGCGCCGAGGCTCAAGCTTATATATATATACTGTAGTATGGACTGCGCTCCGGTGCCTTAATTGCACCTGCTTTTGGCTGTATGACAGGTGGGCCAGCCACATTTTGGGTCCACCTGTCATAAACCCAAAGGCGGGTGCACTAAAGTCAATGAAGCTGCATCCATATAGTACTCGTGTATACGACTAATATATAGTGGAGTGGTTTTCTTATTCTCTCCATAACAATCGTTTTAAATTGTGTAAGTACGAAACAAAACTCTTTATTTAACGTACCAGTGAAGAAAACAACTACTCCCTCTGTTCCTAAATATTTGTCTTTCTAGAGATTTCAACAAATGACTACATACGGAGCAAAATGAGTGAATCTACAATGTAAAAAATGTCTATATACATCCGTATGTGGTAGTCCATTGCAAACCACTTGAAAGACAAATACTTAGGAACGGAGGGAGTACTTCCGATGAACTAACAATCCACGCGTCCTGGTCGCACTTCCTGTCCTTCACGTGCGGTACACTACCCTCCCTTAAGTGAACAACCACACATGCTCCAAATTATCGGAAACATGTGAGAGTGTGTACAAATAAAGAATTTTAATTTAAATTATCAGAAAGGTTTGAGAGTATGTACAGTTTGCCCTCTCTAATAATTATGGTTTGTTGTGTTCGGCCTAAACTTGGTCAAACTTTACAAAGTTTGACTTCAGTCAAATCTAATATGCGGAGTAAATAAAAATGGAGGGCTACTACGTCCATCTGGGTTTTTAGTCCACACCATTTTTTTAATCAAAGTTAATAGCTGGACAAATAAAATTACAGGGGAGCTGGAGACAAAGTTGTGAGAAGGCTTACAAATCAATACAAAACTTATGCTCTTAGTACCAACGTCGATCCTTCTACGAGGAAACATTTGGTTCATAGCCAATTGTGTGATAAAATTGCACCAACGTGAAAGACGACTTCGTCTCCAACGCAACCAAGGTGAACTGACAAAGGATATCATCTTTGTGGGTAACAAGCAAAGAGCACTGATGGAAGAAAACTTGTTTTTCATTGAAAATTGATTAGCTTCACCAGTCGACGCAACCATGAGGCGCAACTATGAGCATCGATAGGTCATCATGGTGATGCATCATCCATTTGGCATCAAGTTTCGGTGAGACGCCTATGAAGTTTGACAAATCCTCACTGTGGTCTGTTTCTTCTCACTAATGAAGCCCGAGGAAGGAAGAACCACGTGGCAAAAGACAGTGAGGCGGAACAACAATGGCCATCCAATTTTGTGCAGTTCCACTAAAATTGAGGAAGACATGCCCGGGTATGGAGATACGCATCACTGTTTCCAAAAATATAAAAAAGGGATATAATGTTGTTACTTTGTTTTACAAGATTAACAATGACATCTCAATTGTCAATAAGAATTATGAAAAGTACACCAACAAACAGAAGCATCATGATTATCTTGATGGGAACTAAACCAGGATGCGAGAAAAAAGCATTTCTTCATTTAACCAATGATAGTATTAGATTAGCAGCAGCAGTAGGAGCATATGGACAATGACCGCACAACCACCATGTACTTTTTGTCGAAACAGCATGTATACCTCCACCGAGGCATAAATCAGGACAACTTTTCGAGTAGCATTTCCTCTATAATAGTAGGTGATGTTGGACTAGCCGATGAACCCTAGCTACTATACATGGGGAGCTGGCAAGTAGTCGCATAGAAGAAAACCCGCATGCAGCAACCTGGGAAGCTGGACCAATACAAGAAGTTATACCTCAGGTGGCCGAGATGTCGCTTAGGCGGGCAGGCGAGATCTGCCCACACGATGGCAGCGAACAAGGGCGCGGAGGAGCTTCGTCTGCTCCAGCGCTCGCTCCGAGAAGACGGTGCGCATCGCCTTCCTCCATCGCCGACGGCGACAACGTCAACGCTGCACCTCCTCACCTCCCGCAGCGGACGGGATTCGGCCGGATCTATTACCACCGGTGAGGAGAGAGATAGCATGGACATTTTCATCTTGTTTTGATATGGAGAGGGTGAGAGAACGAGACGCGAGAAACTCTATAAAAAAAGAGGCTATAATGGAATAAAACAATCTCTCCATAGCAGTGGTTTTAAATAGAATACACGCGTTCCCGGAAAAAAGAAACGAAAACTGGCGCACAATATTTTAAGGTACCAAGAAAGAAAACTTGATCAAAAACATGCCCCCGCTTCCAGTTCGAGAGAGTCGTCGCGCACACACACATAGACATAGACATGCATATCCGTGTTTATGTATAATTCCATTTCCATCTCCATCTCCAATCATATTTGTCCAACTGGCGCATTATTTACGTTGTTAATTATATATGCGGCAATATTAACGTACAACATCTCTTGTTTGCGGGCGTCAGGACCGCTGCCACGACCGCTCCTAACCAAGCCGAACCCACTTCATCACCCGCGCGTGCTTCCCGCCCGAAACGGTCAGTGCCGCATTCATGCCCGGCTAGAGTGGACGCGACCTCTCACTGGTGCCGGCATTGAAGCGGCGCGCCGGCCGAGAGAGCGTCGCCCGCTCCGCTTCCTGGTGCACGCGACTGCTCCGCGTTCAAAGGTCGCAATAGCCGGCCACAACATGCATGTAAAAAGTTCTTGGGAGTCCGTGCTACAGCTACCTGTCCTCCCCCAACTCGTGAATCACTTCCAGTAGTACTAGTACTTCATGGCATGATCCATCGACAAGCAGGCGAGAAAGTTATCGTATACTCGGTTTGCGGTGAGTGGCATGCCGAGCGATCGTGTGGGGTTCAGCTGTGGAGGAGGGTGAGACACGAACGTGACAGACGTGATTTAAACGTTGGTTTTGCTTGATAGTGCGATCCAACAAAACGAAATGTTGGTTTCTCTCTGTTTCCATTTTTTCTCCAGAAAAAACGGAAACTTTCCACTCCATTTTCATTCCTACTCCAAGGTTGCCCCGTCACAACATTCCATCAAATACAAAGGAAAACTAACACGCATGCTGATGCATCTCAATGATTCACAGATCATAGCCAATATTTACTTCACAACTAAAGACAAACGTTGTGAGAGCGTGTACGAAAGAAAAACTACGGATGGGGTCACTACGACTTAAACCCTAAACCCTAAATAGGATTTAATTTCCTGGCCAGGTAGAACCTGTTGAAGGAAAGACGGTTGGCACCCTCGGATCATACGATGCTTTTGTGCAGTTCTACTAAAATCGAGCTGAGCATCCCTGATGGCAAAGATATTGGTAGAATAATAATACTGGCACTAGTTCATGAGACATAAACTCATTACAAGTAGAAGCCGGTAGAAGTAGAGAAAGATCGACATGGAGATGGAGCTACGTGGGGAGCTGCGGCAGTGGAGCAAGCCGGATCCAAGAGGAAAGATGGACTACCTGGGACATCGGGCTGTAGCTAGAAGGGCGGTTGGGACGCGACATCGGCCCATACCGCGGTGCCACCCGCTTGGGATGCACCGACTATGGATTTTATCTCTCGGCGATGTCGACCGCATCTACGCAGAACATTGTTCCCTCCCCCCAGCCGCGGGATCAGGCCGGATATTTGACCAGCGGTGTGGCCACCTTCATTCTATGCTTGTGAAGAGAGCAACCCAAGCAAGCATGCTTGTAGCTTAGGCTCCTGCTAGTGTATATATAGTGCTTTTATTTTTCTCTCCATATCAACCATTTTATATTGCGTACGTGTCATTGAAGAGTGAAATGATGGTTGCTTCTTCCGACTAACTTACTGTGTGATTTGACTGCTCCTTTAGTGGCCCCTAAACGTACTCCGCCTACGTGTATGCAACAGTCACACATACACATGGACGCAATAACGCGCGCGACGCCCTAATGCATGCGTGTCCGAGCACACGACGGAACACACACGGTCACGCTCAAGTGCTCAACCTACACGTGCATGCACACACATACTCAGCCAGGGTGAGCTAGTGACCGTACAAACACCGAAAATGTATATATTGAGCGCAATGAGCGTATTATGAAGTCCACTGACCGTATTTTTACAAATATACCGTGATAGACAATGTATTTATCTCGTTTGAAATTAAGCCATATTAACCGGAGAGGAGGCAGTATGGACTAGCATTACTTTGTTGTGTCCTGTCAACTTGCCGAACGAGGAGAAGCTTGCAGGACGGGAGAAGCTTGCGGATACGTCTCCAACGTATCTATAAGTTATGAAGTATCCATGATATTATATTATCTGGTTTGGATGTTTATGGGCTTTACTAAACACTTTTATATTATTTTTGGGACTAACCTATTAATCGGAGGCCCAGCCCAAATTGTTGTTTTCTTGCCTATTTTAGTGTTTTGAAGAAAAGGAATATCAAACGGATTCCAAGTAGAATGAAAACTTCGGGAGAGTTATTTTTGAAATGGAAGCAATCCAGGAGACTTGGAGTAGACGTCAGGGAAGCTTCAAGGTGGCCACGAGGCAGGGAGGCGCGCCTGCCCCCCTGGGCGCGCCCCCACCCTCGTGACTTCCCTGACCGACTTCTTTCTCCTATATATGTCCATATATCCTAAAAACATCGAGGAATAGAATAGATCGGGAGTTCCGCCGCCGCAAGCCTCTGTAGCCACCAAAAACCAATCGGGACCCTATTCCGGCACCCTGCCGGAGGGGGGAACCCTCATCGGTCGCCATCTTCATCATCCCGATGCTCTCCATGATGAGGAGGGAGTAGTTCACCCTCGGGGCTGAGGGTATGTACAAATAGCTATGTGTTTGATCTCCCTCTCTCTCTCGTGTTCTTGAGGTGTCACGATCTGGATGTATCGCGAGCTTTGCTATTATAGTTGGATCTTATGATGTTTCTCCCCCTCTACTCTCTTGTAATGGATTGAGTTTTCCCTTTGAAGTTATCTTATCGGATTGAGTCTTTAATGATTTGAGAACACTTGATGTATGTCTTGCATGTGCTTATCTGTGGTGACAATGGGATATCACGTGATTCACTTGATGTATGTTTTGGTGATCAACTTGCGGGTTCGGTGACCTCGGGAACTTATGCATAGGGGTTGGCACACGTTTTCGTCTTGACTCCCTGGTAGAAACTATGGGGCACTCTTTGAAGTACTTTCTGTTGGTTGAATATATGAACCTGAGATTGTGTGATGCATATCGTATAATCATACCCACCAATACTTGAGGTGACATTGGAGTATCTAGGTGACATTAGGGTTTTTGTTGATTTGTGTCTTAAGGTGTTATTCTAGTACGAACTCTATGATAGATTGAACGGAAAGAATAGCTTCGTGTTATTTTACTACGGACTCTTGAATAGATCGATCAGAAAGAATAACTTTCAGGTGCTTTCGTACCCTACCATAATCTCTTCGTTTGTTCTCCGCTATTAGTGACTTTGGAGTGACTCTTTGTTCTATGTTGAGGGATAGTTATATGATCCAATTATGTTATTATTGTTGAGAGAACTTGCACTAGTGAAAGTATGAACCCTAGGCCTTGTTTCCTAGCATTGCAATACCGTTTACGCTCACTTTTACCATTAGTTACCTTGCTGTTTTTATAATTTCATATTACAAAAACCTTTATCTACCATCCATATTGCACTTGTATCACCATCTCTTCGCCGAACTAGTGCACCTATACAATTTACCATTGTATTGGGTGTGTTGGGGACACAAGAGACTCTTTGTTATTTGGTTGCAGGTTTGCTTGAGAGAGACCATCTTCATCCTACGCCTCCCACAGATTGATAAACCTTAGGTCATCCACTTGAGGGAAATTGGCTACTGTCCTACAAACCTCTGCACTTGGAGGCCCAACAACGTCTACAAGAAGAAGGTTGCGTAGTAGACATCAAGCTCTTTTCTGGCACCATTGCCGGGGAGGTTAGTGCTTGAAGGTATATCTTTAGATGTTGCAATCGAATCTTTTATTGTCTTGCTTTATCACTAGTTTAGTCTATAAAAGAAAACTACAAAAAATAAATGGAATTGAGGGTGCCTGATATGCTTCATCTTTTTAATGTCTTTCGTGAAAATAAGGATTCCGATAATTGTGCTCAAGTGCTAGAAGAAGAATGCATTAGAATGTTTGGCACTAAATATTTGAAAGATGAGCATGATTGCGATGTTGTTAGTATGAGTTCTTTGAATACACATGATGCTAATGATATGCAAAGCCACAAGATTGGGGAAGCTATGTTTGATGAAGATGATATTTTTTTGTCCCCCATGTTTTGATGAGCAAATTTGTTATGATGAAACCATGCCTCCTATTTATGATGATTATATCTATGAGAGTGGGTTTGGAAGAGTGTCAACTTTAGTAAGTAATGATCCCACTATTTTGGAGGTTGTTGAATCTTATTGCGATAATTATGAAAGTGGAGTTGGAGATGTCATGACTTTATTTAGTGATGAATCCACTATTTCGGAAGAGGTTCCAATTGATTATGAGAATAAAGTTGCTATCTATGATGATTATTTTGATGACATGTATGCTATCAAGAATAATTATAACCATGAAACTTGTCATCATGATTTTAGTTTTCAATTGGATTATGCCTCACATGATAGTTTTTTTGTTGAGTTTGCTCCCACCACTATTCCGAATGAGAATTTTTTTGCTTATGTGGAGAGTAATAAAATTGCTATGCAAGTAGATCATGAAAAGAATGCTTTAGGTGCTGGTTATATTATTGAATTCATTCATGATGCTACTGAAAATTATTATGAGGGAGGAAGTTATTCTTGTAGGAATTGCAATAATACCAAGTTTCCTCACTATGTGCTTAAAGTTTTGAAGTTATGCTTGTTTTGCCTTCCTATGCTAGTTGATTGTTGTTCCCATAAGTTGTTTGCTCACAAAATCCCTATGCATAGGAAGTGGATTAGACTTAAATGTGCTAGTCATATTATTCATGATGCTCTCTTTATGTTTCGATTCTTATCTTTTATGTGAGCATCATTGAAATCATCATGCCTACCTAGGGGTGTTAAACATTAGCGTTTGTTGGGAGGCAACCCAATTTTATTTTAGTTCTTTGCTTTTTGAGTTTGTTTAGGAATAAATAGTCTATCTAGCCTCTGGTTAGATGTGGTTGTATGTTTTAATTAGTGTTTGTGCCAAGTAGAACCTTTGGGAAGACTTGGGTGAAGTCTTTATGATCTTGCCGTAAAAAGCAGAAACTTTAGCGCTCACGAGGTTAGCTAAAACTTTTTACAGGAGAGTGCTGTTTAGTTGGTTCTTTTTGCGGATGATTACTAGACAAATTCCTCAGGTCCACCAATTTATTTCAGAATTTTTGGGTTCCAGAAGTATACGTTTGATACTGATTACTACAGACTGTCCTATTTTTAACAGATTCTATTTTCTATGTGTTGTTTGCTTATTTTGAGGAATCTTTGAGTAGTATCGGAGGGTATGAACCATAGATAAGTTGGAATATAGTAGATATTACACCAATATGAATTTAGAATGAGTTCACAATAGTACCTAAGTGGTGATTTTATTTTCTTATACTAACGGAGCTTACGAGTTTTCTGTTGAGTTTTGTGTTGTGAAGTTTTCAAGTTTTGGGTAAAGATTCGATGGACTATGGAACAAGGAGTGGCAAGAGCCTAAGATTAGGGATGCCCAAGGCACCACAAGTTAATATTCAAGGATAATCAAGAGCCTAAGCTTGGGGATGCCCTGGAAGGCATCCCCTCTTTCGTCTTCGTTCATCGGTAACTTTAGTGGGAGCTATATTTTTATTCACCACATGATATGTGTTTTGCTTGGAGTGTCATTTTATTTTATTTTGTTTTGCTTGCTTTTTGAATAATATACCAAGATCTTAAATACTTAAATGAGAGAGAGTCTTCACATAGCTACATAATTATTTAACTACTCATTGATCTTCACTTATATCTTTTTGGAGTAGTTTGTCATTTACTCGTGTGCTTCACATATATCCTATGAGTAAATGGTTGAATGAATTGAATATCATAAATCTGAAATTATATATGTTTCATATGCTTATCCCATGGGGAGTAATGAATTCACATATAAGAAGTAGAGGTGGTAAATTTATTGAAGGTTAGCAAACATTGTATTGGTCACTTCAACAATTCATGAAAGAATATTGAAGGAAGAGAGATCTCACATATAAATATACTATCTTTTGTAATTGTGAGCAGTCATTAAAATATGACATGCTAAAAGGTTGACGTTGGACAAGGAAGACAACATAATGGGTTACGTTTTCTTATATCCGAAGTAAAGTATATTGTCATGGATCGCCCAACACATTGAGCTTGCCTTTCCCCCTCATGATAGCCAAATTATTTGCACCAAGTAGAGATACTACTTGTGCTTCCAACATCCCTTAAACCAGTATTGCCATGAGAGTCCACCATACCTACCTATGGATTGAGTAAGATCCTTCATGTAAGTTGTCATCGGTGCATGCAATAAAAATTGATCTCTAAATATGTATGATCTTTTAGTGTGGAGAAAATAAGCTTTATACGATCTTCTGATATGGAAGCAATAAAAGCGATGGACTGCATAATAAAGGTCCCTATCACAAGTGGCAATATAAAGTGACGTTCCCTCGCATTAAGATTTTGTGCATCCAACTATAAAAGCGCATGGCAACCTCTGCTTCCCTCTGCGAAGGGCCTATCTTTTATTCTTGTCTTTTACCTTATGCAAGAGTCATGGTGATCTTCCACCATTCCTTTTTACATTTTATCATTTGGAAGCACATTGTGTTGGAAAGATTCTGATATATATATATATATATATATATATATATATATATATATATATATATATATATATATATCCAATTGGATGTAAGGCATCATGAGCTATTATTGTTGACATTACCCTTGAGGTAAAAGGTTGGGAGGCGAATCTATAAGCCCCTATCTTTCTCTGTGTCTGATAAAAACTTTGAACCCATAAACTTCGCGTGAGTGTTAGAAATTGTGAAAGACTAAATGATAGTTGAGTATGTGGAGTTTGCTAAATCAAAGTTCTGACATAGACTCTTCCTGAAAATAAGATGAATTATAATTGTTTGATGACTAATAACACGGTTTGTTAGTTTTCAAGAAAGTTTATGATCTATACTTTAACATGTGAATAGCTTGTTACTTGATGATGAGAAGCTTTATGAGATGAACTACTCTTATGATATATAATGATGCTAGAAAAGGTGATTGAAATTATCATTGATCAAACTTGTGCACCTGCTAGCATTCACACTTCATAAATTATTTCTTTTATCATTTACCTACTCGAGGACGAGCAGGAATTAAGCTTGGGGATGCTGATACGTCTCCAACATATCTATAATTTATGAAGTATTCATGCTATTATATTATCTGTTTTGGATGTTTATGGGTTTACTAAACACTTCAATATTATTTTTGGGACTAACCTATTAACCGGAAGCCCAGCCCAAATTGTTGTTTTCTTGCATATTTCAGTGTTTCGAAGAAAAGGAATATCAAACGGAGTCCAATGGAATGAAACCTTCAAGAGAGTTATTTTTGGAATGGAAGCAATCCAGGAGACTTGGAGTAGACGTCAGGGAAGCTTTGAGGTGGCCAAGAGGCAGGGAGGCGCGCCGGCCCCCCTGGGCGTGCCCCCACCCTCGTGGGCCCCTCATGGCTCCCCTGACAGACTTATTTCGCCTATATATGTCCATATACCCTAAAAACATCGGGTAACAGAATAGATCGGGAGTTCCGCCGCCGCAAGCCTCTGTAGCCACCAAAAACCAATCGGGACCCTGTTCCGGCACCCTGCCGGTGGGGGGAACCCTCACCGGTTGCCATCTTCATCTTCCCGGTGCTCTCCATGACGAGGAGGGAGTAGTTAACCCTCGGGGCTGAGGGTATGTACCAGTAGTTATGTGTTTGATCTCTCTCTCTCTCTCTCTCGTGTTCTTGAGGTGGCACGATCTTGATTTATCGCGAGCTTTGCTATTATAGTTGGATCTTATGATGTTTCTCCCCCTCTACTCTCTTGTAATGGATTGAGTTTTCCCTTTGAGGTTATCTTATCGGATTGAGTCTTTAATGATTTGAGAACACTTGATGTATGTCTTGCATGTGCTTATCTGTGGTGACAATGGGATATCACGTGATTCACTTGATGTATGTTTTGGTGATCAACTTGCGGGTTCCGTGACCTCATTAACTTATGCATAGGGGTTGTCACACGTTTTCGTCTTGACTCTCCGATAGAAACTTTGGGTCACTCTTTGAAGTACTTTGTGTTGGTTGAATAGATGAATCTGAGATTGTGTGATGCATATCATATAATCATACCCATGGATACTTGAGGTGACACTGGAGTATCTAGGTGACATTAGGGTTTTGGTTGATTTGTGTTTTAAGGTGCTATTCTAGTACGAACTCTATGATAGATTGAACAGAAAGAATAGTTTCATGTTATTTTACTACGGACTCTTGAATAGATCGATCAGAAAGAATAACTCTGAGGTGGTTTCATACCCTACCATAATCTCTTCGTTTGTTCTCCGCTATTAGTGACTTTTGAGTGACTCTTTGTTGCATGTTGAGGGATAGTTATATGATCCAATTATGTCATTATTGTTGAGAGAACTTGCACTAGTGAAAGTATGAACCCCAGGCCTTGTTTCCTAGCATTGCAATACCGTTTGTGCTCACTTTGACCATTAGTTACCTTGCTGTTTTTATAATTTCATATTACAAAAACCTTTATCTACCATCCATATTGCACTTGTATCACCATCTCTTCGCCGAACTAGTGCACCTATACAATTTACCATTGTATTGGGTGTGTTGGGGACACAATAGACTATTTGTTATTTGGTTGCAGGTTTGCTTGAGAGAGACCATATTCTTCCTACGCCTCCCACAGATTGATAAACCTCAGGTCATCCACTTGAAGGAAATTTGCTACTGTCCTACAAACCTCTGCACTTGGAGGCCCAACAACATCTACAAGAGGAAGGTTGCGTAGTAGACACCACTTGCGCGCGGTGGCTCACAGGACAAGGAGAAACTTTTGACTAATGCAAGTTGTCCTTCGCTCAGGCGGTGGATGTGCAACAGTTAAGTCGGTGTTAGATTGCCAGAAGCATACACTTTACTAGTAGTACTATTATTGTTGCACTTCCCAAAGAGGCAAATAGCGAAGCGCAAAGTTTACTAGTACTAGTACTACTACTATAGTCTATAGAGGTATGCACTACAATAATAGTACTAGGAACCGATGGAGGAGCGTCTGCACTCTTATTATATTTTTAAAATGTGATAAAGCAATCTTCAACACATTTAGTTCTCTTCGAGGGTTCTCGCATGCAATAATGGAAGTTGATTGCATGGAACACTCGCCACAATTCTCGCTTAATTCTGGCTCATATCCTGTTACAAATAGGATTGCTCGGTAATATTTCCTCTTTTTTTGTTATTCAGCATGTAAACAGGTCAGCAAACCTTGCAGCGCATCTTTGTGCGAACAATGCTTGCTGCACTTTGAATGTGGCCGAGAGCTGGCTTGATGAAACACCTCGCTTCCTACTTCTTTTTTGCGGGGTACCTTGCTTCCTAGTGACCAGTGTCTTGGCTGATCATCCTAAGGATGCTTATATATGAATAAAGCTCTCTCATTTACCCGCAAAAAAGATTAAGCCATATTAACAGGAAAGGAGGGAGTATGGACTAGCACTACTTGTTGGTGTGTCCCATGAACTCGTAGAACGAGGAGAAGCTTGCAGGACAAGGTGAAGCCCGCTTACGCCTTTTGACTAATGAAACGTACCCTCGCCCAGGCAGTGGACATGCATCAGTTCATTCAGTGTCAAATTGCCAGAGGCATACACTGTAGTACCGAACATGCGGAGTACCATCATTGTTCAACTTCACGAAGAGGCGAAGAGCCAAGCGCAAGGTTTAGTAGTACGAGTATTACTACTACTAGAACCGCATGGTGGAGCCTCTGTACTCTTTTTTTAATCTATGATAAAGTACACATTTATTCCAGAGAAGGGCGGAAAACGGAAGCCCAACATGTAATGATGATATCGATCAACCATGCTCGAATATATCTTGGCCTTCGTGCGAGCCCGTATGTGTGTTCTCGCTCCTCGTTTCTCTCAAGGAACGGCGGGTTGGCCATTTTGCCGTCAATTGAGATCGGTTTGCTCGCACTCCTGTCCCACATGTTAGTGATATGCCAAGAGGAGGTGCGTTGACCGACTGGCCATACGCATACTTGGTTTTGCACCTTCATACTACTCCCTCCGTCACAGTTTACAGGGATGCTTCATTATGATGCATTTCTCTCAATGCATTTCCACCACCAGAGAGACTTTAGATGCGTTTGGTTTAATGCTCAATTAATTAGGGCGTGGTAATCGCAATTTACTCTCGATGTAGTACTACGGAGTGGAGTAAGTGCAGGCATGTGTGTACCCAGGGTGGAAGCACTGCATGCATGTGTGTACGCATTATTTCCTCTAGTAATAGACTCCGTGCTATAACTACCAATGCTATTTTTCAGGCCGATCGCTAGTCGCCTTGGTCCCAGAGATTTTCTCTTTTTCTGAAGCGCGCTCTATAAACAGTGACAAATGGAGTAGTATGAGCGGATTCAAAGAAGAGCGTATTGATGGTTGCTTCTTCCGAGCAATTTATAGTGGGAAAGGTGGGGCTTATGATTTGACTGCTCATTACTCACTATTAATGCGGTGCAACGACCGGTCTGAGTCTCCCATGCGGCTGTGCACTACCCCCTCGGTTCTTAAATATACTCTGGAGTATTTGTCTTTCTAGAGATTTCAATGAGTGACTACTCAAATATTTGTCTTTTTAGAGATTAAAATGGACTACTACATACGGATGTATATAGACATATTTTAGAGTGTAATTCACTCATTTTGCTTCGTATGTAGTCACTTGTTGAAATATCTAGAAAGACTAATATTTATGAACGGAGGGAGTACACATACGAAGCAAAATGAGTGAATCTACACTCTAAAATATGGCCATTTGAAATTTGTGAAAAGACAAATATTTAGGAACGAAGGAGTATAATTTTGTGCATGGCACATGGACCCGGATGTCGAAGAGGCTTCTGGCAATGCTATCAAGCATCCAGCATTTGTTTACATAATTGACGTACTATACAAATAATTTTCCAGTGACATGAAATTGTACAATGGTGTGAGCTTTCAGCTTTTGTTTCGTGTGTCTTGCCATCGATGCTCTTTCGAAAACAATAAAAAACTAACTTCCTTGCTAATCAGAGCTAATATTTACATCACAACTGAAGAGAAAGTTGTGAGAAGGTGTTAAACTAAAATTGATCTATGCTTTCATTGGCAGCAACGTCCCCCCAGCTCTATCTAAATCAACAAGGCATGTTGGGAAAAAATGTAGCTGTCTGAAGCATGCAACATTCCGAATATTTTGTGCAGTTCCACTAAAATAGAGCTGAGCGTCCCTGTTCCAAAGATATTAAGTGTGATTACGATAATAGAGGACTGCTGATCAAACAATAAACACACAAATAGAAGCCGATCACCTTTGTAGTCTCTCTTAAGACTAACTAGTTGGAGAAGATTAGGCTCAGAGTTGGATGAGGAGAATAGAGCAAAACCAATCTCCCTTTGTGTAGTCGCACTGAAATGTAGAGACGTTGCCCGTGTGACATTTTGGTAGACCTGCACAAAACACTCTTAAGAAAAAAGTGATTTGTGCAATTCACCAAAACATCACAATAGCAACGAGGTGAAATGGATAGCCCTGTTTGCAAAAAAGAGGTAGAAAGGAAACAATTACTGGCCAATAATAGTTGATGACACATGCGACGACAAAAAAGAAGAATATTCCTTGTCCTAAGGGAAGATAATGACACGGTTGTGTTTGTCTAAAATGGTGTGAGGACGAGATTGCGATATGGAAAGTATGCCGGACGAGCTATATTTTGGGAAAAGAACTATGGAAGATCCACATGCAGCGACGTGGGAAGACGGGTAGTGGAGCAAGGCCGGAGGGGATACCTGCAGGTCATCGAGATGTAACTAGCTGAGCGGCGGCGAACGGAATCTGCCCATACTGCGGCAGCGAGCAGGTGGCGTAGGCCCTACCACGCTGGAGCTTGGTCAGAGAGAACGACGTGTACCGTAGATCGGGACGTGCTGCCTCGGCGCCATCGAACGGAGAAACGTTGCACGTCCTCCCTTTCCGCCGGCGGAGGGGATGCGGCCAGATCAGTGACCAACTGTGTGAGAGAGAGAGGCCACCCCAGCCTTGTGTGAGATAGTCTGAAGAGAGACAAACCAGGCAGGCAGGCTCCATTGTATATAGTGGAGCGGACTACCTTTTTCTCCATAAAAATCATTTTATATTCTGTGTACGTGTCATTGAGAGATATAACTTTCTTTAAAAATAACGTGCCAACGCATCAAGTCAAACTTTGTTTCGTGCACGCGTGGTACACGACCTCCGTAGGTAAACAACCGCTACACGCGTTCAAATTAGCACGTGGGCTGCCATTTCGTACAGAAATGAGCTCCATCATGTACCCGCGCGGGTGTGGCTGGGCACGAAGCGTGAGTACGTGCACGGTGCACCTATTCTCTTCTTGTATACGTACACCACCTACGCGGGGTTGTGCGAGAGAGATACAAACGTAGAGAGATATAGTGTGTGGGTTTGTGAGAGTTTTTTTTGGGGGGGGGGGGGTCAATCAAAAAAATGTAACGTATGCAATGTGTGTGAAATAGAGCCCTGGATATATCATATATATATAGAGGGGGCGATCCATGAGAAGAGAGTGGAGGTATCATCGGCTTGAGGTGTTCATAGAATCGAAGAGAGGGTTATGTGTGTGTGCGCGCGCGCGATCGATAAAGTGTGCCATCGAATTTTTGTGTGCCCACGTTAAAGATATAGAGTGGTTGGCCTATTGGAACGTGAGTGGGGACAGGTGCAGTTTGACTCTGTGGCATGGATACCTACCTACACCGCTCGACTATCGGTGCGTGGTGGGGGGGGGGAGGCCTAATTAAATATAGAGGTACAATGGCTGGTATATGTGTGGAGGAGGAGAGAGGCCTAACTCATGTATTAAGGGAGATCGATCTACCTCATGTATTAAGAGAGATCGATCGACATCCATGCATATGTGTAGGAGAGGAATAAGGTTGGGAGAGAGATAGAGCTAGAGTGTTGGAGGGGGTGGTAGTGGAGTTGCTTCTAACAAATGGTGGGATAGGCTTGCTAGACAATCGGAGGGCACGCCTGCAATATCAATAAGAGAGGGGATGGCTGCTTGTCTGTGCACGTGCGTGTGAGAGACAGGTCAGGAGACATGCACGAATGATGAGGGGGGGCGATATGGCTGTGGTAAGCAGATATAACTACATAGGAAGATCAATCGTCCCTTTTCAGAGAAAGGAGAGACATAACTTGTGAGGTACGTCGATCGATGGGGGGAATAGTTAAAGTCGACCTAGGTATATGTTGGGAGATCGATCGGTATACATGCATGTGTGTGTTAGAAGCAAATGAGGCACGGGGAGAAGGATAGAGAGAGAGGGATGCATCTAGGAAGTGGTGCGAGAGTCATACTATATCGAGGGGGGAGGAGTGTGCGAGTATGAGATCAATGAAAAGAGTGGTGGGAGTGAGGCATGGATGGTGATAAGAGAAAAGGGAAGCTTGTGTTTTGTGCTAGGCACACCTGGTTAGAGAGGCATATCGATCGATGTGTGCCGTAAAGAAGGACCTGGGGGGCCTACACACACCGTGGGTGAACGACCGAAAGTGAAAAGACGAATTTGCGCGATGGAGCTGGAGAATGCTGAGGGAGGGTGAGAGGGATGCGGGCGTGTGCATGCATGAGGGAAAGTTAGCGCTAGCTAGCTACAAAGATAAGAGGATTGTTTGGGTGTAAAAGATGAATAGAGATCATACTTCATTATAAAAAGCGAATTCGGATATTTGAAGAATTTATCATAGTGTTTTAAACCAGCGCATGTGTGAATATATATAACGGTGATACACATGGTGTGGTTATGAACATGTTGTACTACATATAATATATTTTATCTCTACTCTTATAAAAAAACCAGAGTTGTTGATGATGGTGTGCCTGCCATCCTGCAATATAGGCCGTCCGATTTATATCTGACGGATAGGAAGGAAACTATGGCAACTTTGAAAAATATACCCACACCCCTCTCCATATTTGCAAATTAGGCCTCCCCTGGATCATGTTGATGTTCTGTGGAACGGATGGGCATCTTGCTAGTACTACGTATAATATATAGAACATTGATCATAATTTGGGCTAATGTGTGGCTTTTGCAGCTCAGGTCTAAATACTTGTCATAATGTAGGGGACGGGGCACTATACTACGTGTGATAAAAACGGTGTACACGTATGGAACATGGTTTAGATTATGAATATATAGTTAGTACATCAAATGTAATATTATTTGGAATCAACATCAAGTGTATTCAAAAAATAGAATTCGAGTTCAGGTAGTACACATAGTTCATATCTATCTCTATAGTAATCATGTGGTGTATTATTAAGGTAATACACGAATGATGGTTGAAGTTGGCAACAATCATGATTGTAGATTCTTATTGAAATAGAGAAATGAATTCAAATTCAGTTTGAATTGCAGCGGTAGTATAGACATTTGGAATGCACTAAAATGTTGGTATGAGTAGGTTACATGCATTATACGGCAAGCAAAAAAAATTAATTGGACATAACATGGATTCATACTCCCTCCTTCCATCTATATAGGGTGTAATGCGTTTTTTAAGACCGGCTTTGACTATTGACAAGATTAATAGTACATGACATGCACAATGTGAAAATTTTACCATTGAAAGAACCTTTCACAGAGGAATTTAACGGTGTGCTTTGTGTAAGTTGCATGTCATATATTATTGCTCTAATATTTGGTCAAAGTTAGGATCGAAAAACGCATTAGGCCCTATATAGATGGAAGGAGGGAGTAGCTTTGAATAGCATTTTTATAGTAAAACGGGGCAAGACTCTCTCTTTGTGTGGTGTGAATATTTTTATTTTTTTCGTTTTCTTTTTGGTTGAGGGAAGTGCGAATTGATTTGGTACGTACAAGTACAATATTACACGTTAGGCTTGTCCCTAAAATTCAACCCGCGCATTGTTATATCTCGAAAATTTAGATATCGTGCTCCCTAAACTAGCACCTTCACAACCCGCGCCTTGCTATCCCGAAATTACAACGCGCGCGAAAACTCCCTCCAGCTGCCAAATCCCGACACGCGAAATCCCCCTTCTAACCCTGAGCCCGCTAGTTCAAATCGGTGGGGGGTACTTTTGTAACACACACTACATTTTGGACAAGCGCGTCCCTTCTTTCGCCTCCTTTTCGCCATTCGAAATCCGAGGCCGCCATAACCTCTCCGCTCCAGCCGCGAAACCCAACCCTCCTCCGCCTGCCACCTCACTGCTGCCCGGCCGGAGCCTCTTCCCCGACGACATCGTCCACCGCAACAGCTCGACGTCCCTCGTCCACCTCCCCGGACGAGGATCCGTCGTCCACCTCGTCGTCCCGCTGGTTCAGCCGCCCCGTCCTCCACCTCCAAGGAGCTGCTTTGACGATCACCTCGTCTATCGCGGCTGCTCCATCCCCACGTTGCCGCCTTAACCTGCTCCACCAGAACCGCAACATCCTCACCGACTCCTCGGACGAAGCCGAGGCCTACTCGGCACCACAAAAGAGGTTGTACACTCATCGCATCGCACCTTCTCCTTGGCTCGACCTCCCGGCGCCGACAGTGCTCCATCCCGCACCCCCATGGAGCGGCTACCTTCAAGCCGTCGCCGCGGGCGACATCTCCACGGCGGCTCTCCCCCAGTGCGAGGCCCCTTCAGCGTGGCGTCCATACCAGCCGGATCTGCTGCTGCTGCTCCGGCTCTCGCTTGATCGCTCACTCGCCCAGCTGCTGCTGCTCCGGCTCTCGCTCGCTCGCACTGCTACTGCTGCTCTCCCCCTCGCTCGTGCTACTGCTCTGCTCCGATTTAGCTACACTTAAGTCGACTGAATCGACTTTTGGGTCAGTCGATTTTCAGGGGGTGGGGGGGCTCGCCAGAGTTCAGGAAGAACCACCTGCTGGGATGGGGGCTCGCCGGAGAGGTACCCCACTATCTATCTTAGGGTTCAGGGTGGGGGCGGGGGGCCTATAGGGCTCGCCGGGGTGGCGGCGACCGGCGGTGGGGAGTTGTTTCGGGGCGGCGAGGCGGCGATGGGGCCGACGGTTCGACCGGTGGTGGCTGGCGGAACTGCAGGCCCTCCCTAAACTACATGTCAAGTGCCTCTCTGCTACCATTGCGTTCATTTTCGACAGGAACATTCAGATTCCACAGTAAATTTCAGTTTCAACAGTTAAGTTTAGAGTCAACAGTTTTTACCTCATCTGTTGTAGTCAGGTGGTTTCTGGTGATGTAAATTTTACATCTAATTTACATCATCTATTGGAGATGCTACTAGAATCCCACTTGAGATTGACGATGTTTGTCTTGTGCTGCTTCAGCCTTGACGTCCTACGGCTCACCGGGGCTGCTCCAACGGCAGAATGATCCATCACAACAGAGCAGTGCCCTGGACGCCGTCTACAGATTCCATCAAAAGAGAGTGGTCTACCATTTTTCGAGACAGGGTGGCTCTCATCACCTTTGTTGCACCTTTGCTTGACACTTTCATAGGATCTTTAACTGCAATCATGTTGCCTTCACCATCGTCCACATATTCAACTTCACATTTACTGAGATCATTTGTTTGCTTGCTCAAATTTTCCTGTAGCAGATTATACTCATGAGTCTTAGCTATCACAGCCTTCAAACTCTCCTGTAACTGATCCCACAAAGCTCGGTGTTTGCATGCCGCATGCATAGCTTTTAACGCTAAAACACTGACCTGGCTATATTTCATTCTTTCCGCTGCCCCAGTCCAACCAAATCCTAACAGATCGCTTGTGCGCCTCGCGGGCAGTCCCAACATTGCTTCTTTCGTGAACCGAACAAGAACTAAGCACTTTGGTATTTCAGATATGTTCAAGTACCTCAGTACGTGGAAATTTTTCTTGCAAGGTAGACCCTTTCAAATCATTATTCTGCAGCTGCACCTTATAGTTTCTGCGGAATTTACTGGTGCATACTCCACCCAAAAAGGCTCTTCCGGTTATTCTTCCAGGCCACGATGTACTGCTGTGGTCCATCTCCCAGCTTAATTTCTACAATCTCCATGCCGCCAATTTTTCTAAGATCATCTTGCAACATATAGAAGTTTGCTGGAGTGAATACTTGAGAAGCACCTATCTCAAGTTCCCTCGATCTAGTAACTGGCACTGGTAAACTCTGTGAGGCCGTGCAGTCATCTCGCGCCTCATTTTCACGGATACGTACAACGGCGTTCACATAGTGCAAAATCATATCCACGAGGGTCATTTCACCATCTAGGTGGAGGTGAAGGCATGAGTTCAGGCTTTCACTCCGCTGATTGCTTTTCATGCCAAGCCAAAACCCCTGTGTCAGATAAGCCGCAACCCATAGACTCCTCTTCTTATACATACGTCTCAACCATGTTCCAGTTTTTTCTGACTGCCATCTTTTGGAAAACACATGCCATCTCTCCTCAAACGTGGCTGTAGACGTGTCGCAGTACAGAAGACTTCGGAACTCCTTCAAGGACTTGTGACTGAGGTGAATCTTCATATTTTTTTTCTATATGCCACATGCATATACGGTGCCACACATCTGGCAAGACTTCGGGAATAGGCTTGATCATCATAGCGTCGGCATCCGTGATTACACTCTTCGACATCTTTTGACACATGGACCTCAAAAAAGTCTGCAGCAGCCACACATATGTCTCTTCGGTCTTGTCCGAAATTATGGCACAACCAAAAATAGTTGTCTTCCGGTGATTGTTAAGACCAACAAAAGGTTTGAATGGCATACCATAGCAGTTCATCTTGTACGTGCTGTCAAATACAAGCACGTCGCCGAAGTCCTCATAGTCATGACAAGACTGGGAGTTGCGTCACAACATCCTATTAAAATGTCCTTCCTTATCTAGCTTGTACTCGAAAAAGAAGCTAGGATCCCTCTGTTTCCTACTGGCCATGATGCCTATGGCTGTGGCAGCATCACCTTTTGAAAGCAGCTTCCTCTTCTCCCTGGCGCAAAGGTTGTATATTTCACGCCTAGTTAAACGAACACCGCCACACCATACATGTTTGCTGACAAAGGAATCCATCATGTCATGAATTCTAATCCCTGCAGCTCCCACGTACATTATCTCATGCTTCTGGTACTCTTTGATTTTTCTGTGGGACCAAAGAAAAGGTACCTCGTCCGGTCCTGCCAACATATGGCTATGCTTGTCCTCAAAACTTTCAACATACCAAACCCCACGCTTTTGGTCAAGCTTGATGGTCAGGTGCGCTTCACAAAAGCAGCGTGTCTCGGCTATGAGCCTATGGCTGTGTCCTTTCTCGGTTAGCAACTTGCTGTCACATTTCCCCTGTCTGGAACCAACAAACCGCCTATAACGCATATGATGTGACTCGGTTCTGCTATACCTGATGTAGCGACCCGACCATAAACGGTCAAGTCTCTGTGCTTTAGGGTCATCCCTGGATCGGTAATGCTGACACACACAGTACTCAAAGGATTTATAACAGAGTAGCAATCACACACTTATTACATCGAATGTCTCAAAGAGAACTTATTACAATAAATATGGCTAAAGGCCATCTAATACGATAACAACGGAAGGCTTGGAAGATAAAGTGAGTCCATCAACTCCAACGACATAGCTGAGCTGCACGGCAACGACCTAACGAACCTTACTCCTTGTCTTAAAAGTCTGCAACATAATACGTTGCAGCCCGAAAATGGGTCAGCACATGGAATATGCTGGCAATATAACAGAGTAGGGGAAGAGCAGAATAATGCTATCACTACATGCATATTTGGTTGGTGGAAAGCTCTATGGTTATAGTTTTGCGAAAAGCCAATTTTTTTCCTGGAACAAAGGAATAGATTTTAATTTAAATATCATGGTAGTTGAAACATCATTGAGAAGGTTCCTCCAACTCAATCCCAATTAAAGTAATTATCAACCCAACAATATTAATTTAAGAGTGATGAGATACTTAAGATACTCCAAGTACTAGATACTCAAGATTGTCTATAACCGGGGACACGGCTAACCATGATTAGATTGTACATTGTGCAGAGGTTTGCGCACTTCTCCCCACAAGACTCGATCACCTCCGTTGGATTTCTCGCACTACATGGTGTTTGAGGAACGGATGACCGAGACACAGTCTTTCAGAAACATTAACTCCCTACTCCGGGTAGACCATACTAAACCTACAACCCACTACCTGCTGATCTACCTCTTCGAGAGCTTCATGTAACTTACTCAACTATGCTAGAGCCCATAATAGCTTGTGGCTGCACACGGAAGTTTCTAGCATGAATCATCTCAGTTCCCTTTGAGCCTGGGTGGCGGTCCATAGGAAGATCACACGGAACCCCGGGATTTCCAAAAATACAAACAACACTGGATTCTCCAGGTGCCTCAATCCACCCAGATGTGTATTTAAGTTGCCACCTTAAGTTGAACCATTAATTAACAATCCCACTTCTGTCATGGATTTCACTCACCCAAACCACGTATACGAGCATAGCAAAGCAATATAAGCAACGCGTAGAAGTAACTCCCAAGGGTTTGAGTATAACAGGGCAATAGGTTCTACCTCATCAACTACTTCCCAACCCACATGTTAACGACATCCTAATCATGCAATGTTGAGGATTGAATCTAATGCATAAAAACTGGGTATGGAAAGAGTATGATCAATGTGTTACTTGCCTTGTTGACGATCTGTGAAACCTAGGGACTCCAAATAGCACGCTTCACACTCCGGGAATTCTGTCGCAACAAACAATAGCATACATAAGCAATCAAGCAAAGATGCACGGTGAGGGAGTCCTGGATTAGGGGGTGTTCGGGTAGCTGGACTATACCTTTGCCGGACTCCAGGACTATGAAGATACAATATTGAAGACTTCGTCCTGTGTCCGGAAGGGACTTTCCTTGGCGTGGAAGGCAAGCTAGGCGATGCGGATACTCAAGATCTCCTACCAATGTAACCGACTCTGTGTAACCCTAACCCTATCCGGTGTCTATATAAACCGGAGGGTTGTAGTCCGTAGGACGAATCATCATCATACACAATCATACCATAGGCTAGCTTCTAGGGTTTAGCCTCCTTGATCTCGTGGTAGATCTACTCTTGTACTACCCATATCATCAATAATAATCAAGCAGGAGTAGGGTATTACCTCCATCGAGAGGGCCTGAACCTGGGTAAAAACATCGTGTCCCTTGTCTCATGTTACCATTCGGCCTTGACGCATAGTTCGGGACCCCCTACCCGAGATCCGCCGGTTTTGACACCGACATTGGTGCTTTCATTGAGAGTTCCTCTGTGCCCTCGCAATCAGGAAGGATGCCTCTTCCCGTCTTTAAAGACGGCGCCATTACTAAGGGAGCCTTGGCTGTCGGCCAAACCCTCCGGCTAGGTGGTTTTCTCACGACCGCCCGTTCGGCCGTTGCGCCGACGGTGACCTCTCGGGTCATCGAAAGCAACCTTCACGTCAGCTCAGAACTCGCCGAGCAGCTGGATCCAATGGAGCTCTCTTCCGTAAACGAGCTCTTGGATCGCATTGCCGCACTGGGGGTCGCTACAAATTACGACCAGGTTGGGCTTAAACCCGATCTAAGAGAAATTAACTCTCCCCAAGTCACCCACCATGTTGCGGTGGTAGAGGCGCAGTGCGGCGACCCTTCATCTATTCTAAGGACTAGTTACGTCCGAATTCCCGAACCCTCCAGGCCGGATACCCGTGGAGGGGAGGATACAATTCAAGACCTGAGCTTAGAATCAGGCAACGGGCTAGATTCATTGGACAACATCCAAGGCTCCGGACTTCAGAGTTCGGAAGTCCTTCGGCCTCCGAATCTTAAATTGGGTGAGGTCCCAGATTCAACGCCACCCGCCCGCCCGAACATAAGCGATCTTTCCCAAATCAGGCACAAGCCCGAGGAAACAGTACATCACTACTGGGCCAGATTCCTCCTGGTTATGAACAGGACAAAGGACTGTCGCGAGGAAGATGCAGTTTCAATCTTTTGCAGTAACTGCACGGACTACTTAACGCCATAAGTCGTCGTGATATTACACGCTTCGTGACTTGGCGTCCATAGTACAAAAGTACTGTGCGATGGAACGCGCTTGGAAAACCGAAATAAAATTTTGGGATAATCCGGCCTTGAATAGCAATCTTGTCCGAACTAAGAGGGTGAATCACAGTAAGACACCCGGATTAAATATCAAAAAGCCAAAATCCTCTACAGGGCATGGAACCGTACTAGAAGGGTGGCTTGACGGACCCTGTAGAATTCACATTACAGAGGACGCCACACCAACTCACAGCCTTAGAGCATGTTGGATACTTCGGCAGGTGGCCAAAATTGGCGAGGACCTCCTAATTTCAGAGGCTGAAGAAAGCCAGCCCGAGGACACCAGTACCGTTCTCACAGTCTTCGAGACTTTCGCATCAAATAATATGCGAAAAAGAACACTCCGCAGCCTCACCGAAGTCTATCAAGTAGCAACAATAAACACATGGAGCAACACTGCTATCACCTTCAACGCGAGTGACGAACCTAAATTCCGAACAGCCCGAGCACCAGCCGCATTGGTCCTTAGTCCCATAGTGGTCGGATCTCGCCTCACAAAGGTACTCACGGATGGAGGCAGCGGATTGAACCTCATTTATGAGGAAACCCTCCAAAAGATGGAAATAGACTGGAACCGCATCGAGCGAAGCAACACAACCTTTAGAGGAATAATCCCCAGTCAGGAAGCACGCTGCACACGAAAGATCACACTAGATGTGGTGTTCGACCACCGGATAATTATATGTCCGAAGAAGTCACGTTCCAGGTGGCCCCGTTCAATAGAGGATACCACGCTATATTAGGACGGGACGCATTCACAGTCTTCCAAGCCGTACCCCATTACGGGTACATGAAGCTCAAAATGCCTGGGCCAAACGAAATTATCACTCCTGCTAGTGATCCGGACATAGAACTCCGCGCCGAAAACAAGACAGCCGCATTGGCCCTTGAGGCACTATCCGAAGCCTTAGCGGCCGAGGAACTAACTGCGCTGCGCTCCACGGTTAATAGGGATGATGTGATACTCGATAAGAGATCCAAATCCACATCCTTCAAACCAGCGGATGAAATAGTCAAATTCCAGGTCCATCCAACGGACCCCAATAAAACAGCTTCCATCGGGGCACGACTGAACCTTGATGTAGACGCCGCAGTGCGAGAGTTCCTATGAGGGAACTGGGACATTTTCGCTTGGCACCCTTCAGACATGCCAGGAATCCCACGCAGGCTAGCCGAACATAGCTTAAATATCCAGAAGGGATTCAAACCGGTCAAACAAGCCCTTAGGTGCTTTTCCGAACCGAAGAGACATGCTATGGGAGAGGAGCTAGCCAAGTTATTGGAGGCCGGATTCATCAGAGATATAAAACATCTGGACTGGCTAGCAAACCTGGTGATGGTACCAAAGAAGGACAGATCCTGGCGCCTGTGTGTCGACTTTAAAGACCTTAACAAGGCCTGCCCAAAGGATCCCTTCCCCCTCCCTCGTATCGATCAAATTATCGATGCCACTGCAGGACACGATTCGTTGTGTTTCCTCGACGCATACTCCGGTTACAATCAAATCAAGATGGCAGAATCAGACCAAGCCGCAACATCATTCATCACACCATACGGCCCATTCTGCTTCAACACAATGCCCTTTGGGCTAAAAAACGCCGGCGCAACATATCAGCGCATGATACAAACATGTCTGGCCAACCAGATCGGCAAAACAGTGGAGGCATATGTGGATGATGTGGTCGTCAAATCAAAACATGTCGACTCTTTAGTAGACGACTTGAGGCTTACATTCGATAACCTCCGAAAATACGACATTAAGCTCAATCAGGAGAAATGCTTCTTCGGCGTTCCAGTCGGAAAGCTCTTGGGCTTCATTGTATCCAGTAGAGGAATCGAAGCAAATCCAGCCAAGATCCGAGCTTTGTCACAATTGGATGTCCCAAAAGACCTCAAACAAATACAGAAACTAACCGGATGCGTGGCGGCTCTAAGCTGCTTCATCTCCCGCTTGGGAGAAAAGGCGCTGCCCCTTTACCGCCTCCTACGGCGCACCGAACACTTCGAGTGGACGGATGCCGCCACGGCCGGACTCGACGAAATAAAGCCATATTGGCAACAAACCCAGTCCTGGCCGCGCCAAACACCGGCGAGCCAATGCTATTGTACATCGCGGCAACCCATCAAGTTGTCAGCGCAGTGCTCGTCGTCGAGCGAGAAACGGACGGACACAAATTCCCCCTCCAAAGGCCGGTCTACTACGTGTCCACTGTCCTCACTCCATGCAAATCACGGTACCCGCACTATCAGAAAATTGCATACGCGGTATTCGTGGCATCCCGGAAGATACGACACTACTTTCAAGAGTGTTCGATTACAGTAGCCTCGGAAGTACCACTCAATGACGGAGTCCTTCAAAGGTGCATCTCCGAAGAGGAAGGGTGGAATCTTCTGGCCGAAATACACTCCGGACTCGGTGGTCATCACGCTGCTGCTCGGTCCCTTGTTAGCAAGGCTTTCCGTACAGGCTTTTATTGGCCGACGGCCCGGGCAGACGCTCAGGACATAGTCCAACGATGCGTTGGTTGCCAACTTTTTGCCAACCAAAGCCATATGCCGCCCACCGAACTCCAAACTATACCCATCACCTGGCCCTTTGCGGTCTGGGGGCTTGACATGGTCGGACCCCTTAAAGGTGGAACCCATAAGAAAAAATACTTACTGGTCATGGTGGATAAGTTCACCAAATGGATAGAAGCCAAGCCTGTTAAAACGGCTGAATCCGGACCTGTGATAGACTTCATATCCGGGGTTGTACACCATTATGGCGTCCCCCACAGCATCATAACCGATAACGGTACAAACTTTACAGCCGACGAGGTAAAACTCTGGTGCAAAAACATGGGCATCAAGCTCGATTATGCTTCAGTCTATCACCCACAAACCAATGGCCAGGTCGAACGTGCAAACGGTCTTATCATGAGCGGCATCAAACCCAGACTAGTGCGGTCCCTCATGGAATCTAACACGCACTGGGTAGAGGAGCTCGACTCCGTACTCTAGGGGCTGCGGACCACGCCAAATCACACCACCGGATACACACCATTCTTTATGGTGTACGGCGCAGAGGTAGTTCTGCCCTGCGACATAATTCATGACTCACCTAGAGTGCGCATGTACGAAGAAAGAGAAGTCGAACTCGATCGGCAGGACAGCCTGGACGCCTTGGAGGAAGAGCGTGACGTGGCGAAAGCCCTTTCTGCATTTTATCAACAACAGGCCCGAAGATACCAAAGCAGACAGGTACGGGCCAAAAATTACAATGTTGGCGAACTAGTTCTACGCCTGCCGGATAAGAAAAAGGACAAACTCAAGCCCAAATGGGAAGGTCCATTTATAATCGACCAAGTCCTGACTGGTGGGGCGTACCTCCTGCGACATGCGTCGGATAACCGACTCGAGCCAAACCCGTGGAACGCCACACGTCTCCGAAGATTCTACGCTTAGCACCGGACTCCGTGTTCGCCTCCTTCCCCTGTCCATTTTTTACATTTTTCTGTCTTATATTTCTCTCCTTCCCCCCCTTTTTTTCCTTTATAGCCCTTAAAAGGCTCACTACATGACGCGCCACCTGCGCTCATTTAACCTGGGGGCTTCTTTAACAGAAGCTTATTTATACGGGCTTCCTGCCCCACACATGTGTCAAACTTTCGCACGTACCTTTTTCTTCACCATTATATGCATCGATATGACTTAAGTTTTGGCCAAGCTGGGTTGCCTGGCTCCTGTGCTTACCCCTACGTTCCCGATTGTTCGGCTAGGCGGTAAAGGGAGCACCTCTGCGATTGTTACTGCCGGGTCAGCCGGATGTGTACCTCAGACTGGGTGAAGCTGAAAGCTAGCGTTCTTAAGGGAATATTCGGTCGGTGAAATCAAAAATGATTTTTTTATTAATTTTCATGCGCCCCCAGATGCTTTTTCTGCGTCTTTTTTTTACGCAGTTCGGACATGCACTTTAGGGCATGCCTCCCCAGCGAAAGGAACCCTTAACGGAAGTATTCTCTCTGGAAGATGTTTCTTACTAACCATGTAATATAACATAACTAGTTGGGCACTTGTCTGATAAAGCACTAATGACCCCTACGCCTGGTCTCCGCATACCACGGTTCTTGTATAACCGCTATGGTATTCGGACACACTCCGGACCGTCAGGTCCCGAGGTTAAAGCGGAAAGGTCGGCAACGACAAACGATCTACAATCCGGCTAGAAGGCATTACATATGTCAATTCAAAAGTACATTGTCATTTCGACTGATTGTATTCCTCCTCTATACCATCTAACAGGCTGTCTAATGTACAGTCTTGCTGGGAATACTTTGCGGCCAATTCTACTTGGCCGTACACTAAGCTTACAGGGATCTCCTTCCCGTCAGGCCCCAACGGTCCAGCTTGGTGTTGGCATCCTGAAGATCATTCTTCTCTCGCCTCACCTTTGTCAACATACTCTCACCGGCCTTTAACCGGCATAAGAGTTGTTGCTGCTCCGGATCAAGTCCGGCGCCATCTGCAAATATTGAATTGTCAGATTTGCACCCAAACCACACAATACTAATCTTTCGAAGTATATCTTACCTTAGGGGGTCCCTTTGGGCTCCCCTGCTGCGGCTAGTGCGGCCTCCAGTTGGGCCTTGCACTTTTCCAGCCCCTGGGACAGCACGGTGTTCTTCTCTGTAAGAACCTGCATGTTATATGATCCTTAAATCAGTTACTTTAACTGTTTCAAGTCTCGAGGGCTACTGGTATATATATAACCATAATTCTCTTCCCCGTATGTCTTTCACATACTGCTCCGTGGCTCTGGCTAAACCATCTTGAGCGGCACGGAGATAGGCATCTCCCGAATTAAAGGTATCTAAAGCCTCTCGGGAGAAACAAGCGTCGCGTAAAACTGTCCGGCGACACCTGTGGTTCATGGCACTCTCCACTTCAGAATTTGTGGCAGACAACCTGTCCGCATCCTCTGTCGGAGGAGTGCCCGGTGCACGCCTTGTGCTCGCCTCCGCTTCCTGGCCAGTCACTGGAACCTGGCTGGTGGAGGCGCGATTGGCAGCCTCTCCGGATATAGTCCGGCGAGGTCTCTTCGTCCTGAAGAAAGCACGAACGTTAATATCCCCTGACGGAATGACGCCGCGGAAATGGAGGGTGCGTAATACCTTTGCGCCGGCATCTCGGGCTGGACTACCTTTCTTTTTTTCCCACGGGGCCCTGCGGCCCCTCGCTGGCTAGCCGCCGCAGGTTCGGCTTCTCGCCTCGAAAATCTCCCCTGTGAAACACGATTGTTGTTAGAAACGCCGGAATACATGAAAACGGAATCCCCCTCAAGGGAATAAAAACTCCGGTTTCTGTCACCTGGGAGGCCGGGATTAACCCGGGGTAATTAGCCACAATAGCGACCAAGGTGTTGTCCTTGCTTAGCTGATGAAACACCCCGTCGATAAGCTCCACCGATATGTCCGGATCCTCTTCAGAGTCCAAATCGAGGGACCGTTCTGGGTCCTCGGGTTGTGGAGGGCGGCTGCTTATATCTTTCACTTCCTGTCGCAGTTCCTGCATTGAAGTCGCCAGACTACGTATCTGACCATGGAAGTATAAAATGAATGGGCAAGCGCAATTGTTCGCTTACCCAACTTGGAGGTTCATACATAGTGAATCCGGCCCGCGGGTTGACGTGGAGGAACTCCTCCTTTTCTCCCTTGTACAAAGAGGACAAAATCTTTATTAGGGCGGCAGCTGAGGCTGGTCCCTTATGACCGTAGCGCATGGCGTCATCCTCCCCATTGAAATCCCACATAGGTAAAGGACGTCTCTGTCGCTTTCTCTCTGAGATCTCCGTGGATGCCAGCTCAAGCGTTTCTTCAATGGAGCACTGTTGAACTCAGGGAGACCGGCCCGGACAGGGTCCGGCAGCGGGACGTCGTCTATGTAAAACCATTCTGAAGGCCAGTCCTCGGACGCCTTCTTCGTGGTTCCGGATAGGTATCCGGTCCCGGCGATGCTCCATACTTCGGCTCCGCCCACTTGGTATATAGACCCCTCTTGAGAACGGGGCACCAGGCAGAATATCTTCTTCCACAGCGCGAAATGAGCCTCGACGCCTAAAAATAGCTCGCAAAGGGCAACGAAGCCCGCAATATGTAACACGGAGCCGGGCGTGAGATTGTGCAGCTGGAGGCCGTAGAACTCCAGAAGCCCGCAGAGAAATGGATGGTTGGGAAATCCCAGTCCCCTCATCAGATAGGGAACAAGGCACACTCGTTCTCCTTTAGAAGGACTAGGCGTGTTCTCCGCTTGTTTTCCGCCATTGTAGGTGGCAAGACCGGCTCGGACCGGGACCATGTATGCCTGAGGGAGAAATCCCTTGGCCTGAAGCGACACTAACTCGCTATGCGGAATGCTGCAACTCTCCCAGTCCCCAGGCTTAGGACCGGAGGGGCGAGGGAAGGAGCTGCGACGGCCGGCCATGTTGGAATGGACTTTAGCTGGGAAAGCTCTATTGATAACTCGCGGAGAGGAGAAGATGCGGTTTGGATCTAAATCCTCATCCTGTTAAATAGGCGGATCATTTATATGGCTAGGGGTGTGGATGTAAAAACGCCCCAGGCCTTTCGCATTCGTTCAACACGTGGAAGACAACCATAATTGGGCGCAGAAGCCGAGGAGCGCTACATCACAAAAATCGGACATTATTCGTATAGGTACATAGAATTTGGGAAAGAACCCGCCTTGCTATGCCGAAGATGATTTGCGCGCCGGACTTGTCGTCATTGAAGCCTGGTTCAGGGGCTACTGAGGGAGTTCTGGATTAGGGGGTGTTCGGGTAGCCGGACTATACCTTCGCCGGACTCAAGAACTATGAAGATACAAGATTGAAGACTTCGTCCCGTGTCCGGAAGGGACTTCCCTTGGCGTGGAAGGTAAGCTAGGTGATGCGGATACTCAAGATCTCCTACCAATGTAACCGACTCTGTGTAACCCTAACCCTATCCGGTGTCTATATAAACCGGATGGTTGTAGTCCGTAGGACGAATCATCATCCTACACAATCATACCATGGGCTAGCTTCTAGGGTTTAGCCTCCTTGATCTTGTGGTAGATCTACTCTTGTACTACCCATATCATCAATATTAATCAAGCAGGAGTAGGGTATTACCTCCATCGAGAGGGCCCGAACCTGGGTAAAAACATCGTGTTCCTTGTCTCCTGTTACCATCCGGCCTTGACGCACAGTTCGGGACCCCCTACCTGAGATCCTCCGGTTTTGACACCGACACATGGGCAAAACTCAAATTAGAGATATTGACCAGAAAGTTCAACCTAAGAACTCCGGTTGGCAAAAAGAATCGAATCGAACGGAGCAACGAAACTCAAACGGTGAAAGAAACAAGATCCATTTACTAATCTGAACTAGAGGCAAAGTTTACAGTACCAAAATCTTGTTTAAGTTGATTAAACAGAAAGATGGTTTCGAGACGAAGATCTAGGCGCTGGAATCGCCTGATTCCGATAAACGAGCGAAAAGATAAATTGAAACGAAAATCGGATCATAAATCGCGATCGAGAATAATCGCGGAAAAATCCGATAAAAGAAAACTGACGAATAGGCTAACGAACGAGCATTCGTTGTCTGTAACTAACGAGCGAAAACCGTTCCTTCAAACAAACTTACGGACGAACGTCCGCTAAACAGAAGAACCGGAAAAAAAACCGGCGAACCGATCTAAAAAATTGAACTAAGGTTTTCAAAAAAACAGAATCGGTTTTCTAGAGAAAACCGGCGGCGGTGGCTACCTCGTCGGATCCGGCGAGGCGCGGGACTCCCGCGGCTTGGGCTTCGGCGGCGGGGCGGCGGGCGAGGGTGGCTTGCCGCGGCGGCGGCGAGGCGCGGGTGGCGGCGCGGCTCCGGAGGCGGGGCTGCGGCGGCGGCGGTTGGTGGTGGCGGGGGGGGGGGGGGCTCGGGCGGCATATAAAAGGAGGGGGAGGGTGGCTTGGGGGAGGGGGCAAGGCGGCGGCGGAGGAGTCCGGCTCGGACTCTTGTTCGAGTCGGCGGCAGCGCGCGTGTCGTGGGAGGAGACGGCAGCGGCGCGGGAGGATGGGCCGGCCCGGGTGGATTTCGGAACGTCGGCGCCTGAAGATTTTTTTTAAACAATTACAGAATGTCGGCGAACAGAAAATAAATCCTAGAAAGTAAAATAAAAATCTAAAAATGCCAAAACAAATTTTCACCTTCTAAATAAAATATTTAGAACGAGATAAACATTTTCTTGGCCCTAAAATGCAATTTTGAAAAACTGCAATTTTTCTAATGCAAATAAAATCAAATATTTGATTTAATATTTTTCCTCCAATATTTCAATCATTTTGAGAAGTCATATTATCTCCTCTCATATATTTTAATATGAAATATTATTCAGAGAGAAAAATAATTAAAATCAAAATCCTCGTTTCAATATTTCATAAAAATCAAATATGAAAACCGGGAAATCCCCAACTCTCTCCGAGGGTCCTTGAGTTGCTTAGGATTTTGTAGGATCGCGAAACGAAAATGCAATGAAATATGATATGCAAGAATGATCTATGTATAAGATTCCAAATTGAAATTTTGGGATGTTACAAACCTACCCCTCTTAAGATGAATCCCGCCCTCGAGTTCGGGTTGGCTAGAAAATAGGTGTGGGTGGTCTTTGCGAAGATCATCCTCTTGTTCCCAGGTGGCTTCATCCTCGGTATGTTGGCTCCACTGAACTTTGCAAAACTTGATAACCTTGTTGCGGGTGACTCGACTGGCAAACTCAAGAATCTTGACTGGCTTCTCCTCATAAGTGAAATCACTGTCCAACTGAATCGCCTCCAAGGGTAATGTATCTCTTAACGGTATATCGGCCATCTCAGCATGACACTTCTTCAACTGTGAAACGAGAAACATATCGTGAACTCCTGACAGTCCTTCAGGTAACTCCAACTTGTATGCAACTTCTCCCATCCGTTCCAAAACACGATACGGTCCTACAAATCTCGGGGCTAACTTTCCCTTAACCCCAAAACGTTTCACCCCTCGCAAGGGTGATACTCACAGATATGCTCTATCTCCAACTTCATAGGTTACCTCCTTGTGTTTCGAATCTGCATAACTCTTCTGCCTAGACTGAGCTATCTTCAGTCTGTCTCGAATCAGCTAAACCTTCTCTTCAGACTCCTTGATCAAGTCTGGTCCAAACAATTGTCGGTCTCCTACCTCATCCCACATCAGCGGTGTTCTGCACCTTCGCCCATATAGGGCCTTGAACGGTGCCATCTTCAAACTGGCTTGGTAATTGTTGTTGTATGAGAATTCTGCATAAGGCCAATTCTCATCCCAACTAGATCCATAATCTAGCGCACAGGATCTCAACATGTCCTCCAGAATCTGGTTGACTCTCTCGGTCTGTCCATCCGTCTGCGGGTGAAATGTTTGTACTGAACTCCAATCTTGTTCCCAACGTCTGGTGCAGCTGATGCCAAAACTTTGAGGTAAGTTGTGTTCCTCTATCTGATACGATGGTCCTCGGAACTCCATGCAGACATACGATCCTGGACATATATATCTTGGCCAACTTCGCACTTGTATAAGTTTTTTTCACTAGGATAAAGTGTGCCACTTTGGTCAAGCGATCAACGACTACCCATATAGAATCATATCCTGATTTGGTCGTGGGTAATCCGATGATAAAATCCATGCCAAGTTTATCCCACTTCCATTCGGGTATCGGCAAAGGTTGTAACAATCCTGCTGGCTTTTGATGTTCCGCCTTGGTTCTGAACTAGCAATTGCATCAAGGTGTTCTGCTGCTGGATCAACTGAGTGAGCTCCGGCGGAAAGGCAAATCCGGTGTCACGTCTGGAGGTATCTGATGGGTTTAGATGGAAGAGATCAGAATAGAAAAGGGGGTCTAGTGAGAAAGCACTACCCATATGCACATGAGACAAACACAAACATTTCTCTAAATCAATCAAGCAAGGGCTTACAAGCGGTCTAGAACAATCGAAAAAGTGCTCAACTACTACTAAATACATTGGGGAAATACTACTAATTATCTGGTGGTCATCTAGAAATTTTGATCAGTGGAAGACTCCATGATGTCTGCTCCAGCTTCGTCTTCAAAGTCATCATCACTTGGGTCGGAGCCGGTGTCATCTATGATGATGTAGTTGTCCGGGCAAGTGGAATCATCGTCTTCTCTCCCCGGCGCTGGATCTCCCATGAATACTCAGATCTTTTTAACCAGGTCGTCATTCTTCTCCAGTAGTATCTTAATTTCCTCCTCATACCCATCGCGTGTAAACTTGAGTTCTTCTTCCAGCTCGATGATCCTAGTCTTCGCCTTCTTCAAGTCCATCATGTCTGCACACATCTGGTTCTCCTGACGTCGAATGTGCTGGTTTAGCTCCTGGATGAAAGCCGCAATGGATCTGTCCTTCGTAGTGCTGATCATCTCCCATTGCTCATCTCGGTGCCCACATATCTGGTAGATAGTGTCCTTAAGATCCTTGCTATAGACTTCTCCAATGCGTCCCATAGTAATGTGGGCTGCCATGCTCTTGCCTAGACTACAGGTGGGTGCTTCGAAAGAAAATTCTATGGGCTTAGAGGTTGGCGAGAACGTCCTTCCTGGAACTTGTACTTGAATCATCCAGCGTTCCTCTTCTGGTAGGCTGGCGTTATACGTCCCAGTGAAGCTTGGTATTCCAATGTTCAAGTACCTAGTGACTTCCTTCAAGTGGCGTCCAACAGGGGTGCCTTCATCCGGTTGTGCCAACCTGTTCTTCATCTCCGCCATCCTAAAGAGTAGAAAATGGAGAGGAGTCAGAAATGAGTAGAGAAGAGTGACCTCGGGTTTTATCTTATTGGTCGTGTCCTACACTCAGCGTGTGCTCTGATACCATCTTGGTGCGACCCGACCTCAAACGTTCAAGTCTCTGTGTTTCAGTGTCATCCCTGGATAGGTAATGCTGACACACACAGTACTCGAAGGATTTATAACAGAGTAACAATCACACACTTATTACATCGAATGTCTCAAAAGAGAACTTATTACAATCAATATGGCTAAAGGCCATCTAATACACGATAACATCAGAAGGCTTGGAAGATAAAGTGAGTCCATCAACTCCAATGGCATAGCTGAGCTGCACGGAAACGACCTAACGAACCTTACTCCTCGTCTGAAAAGTCTGCAACATAATACGTTGCAGCCCGAAAACGGGTCATCACATGGAATATGCTGGCAATATAGCACAGTTGAGTAAGAACAGAATAATGCTATCACTACATGCTGGTGGAAAGCTCTATGGTTATAGTTTTGCGAAAAGCCAATTTTCCCCTACAACAAAGGAATAGATTTTAATTTAACTATCATGGTAGTTGAAACATCATTGAGAAGGTTCCTCCAAGGCAATCCCAATTAAACTAATTATCAACCCAATAATATTAATTTAAGAGTGATGAGATACTTAAGATACTCCAAGTACTAGATACTCAAGATTGTCCATAACCGGGGACACGGCTAACCATGATTAGATTGTACACTCTGCAGAGGTTTGCACTTTTCCCCACAAGACTCGATCGCCTCCGTTGGATTTCTCGCACTACATGGGTTTGAGAAATGGATGACCAAGACACAGTCTTTCAGAAACATTAACTCCCTACTCCGGGTAGACCATACCAAACCTACGACCCACTACCTGCTGATCTACCTCTTCGAGAGCTTCACGAAACTTACTCAACTATGCTAGAGCCCATAATAGCTTGTGGCTGCACACGGAAATTTCTAGCATGAATCTTCTCAGTTCCCTTTGAGCCTGGGTGGCGGTCCATAGGAAGATCACACGGAACCCTGGGATTTCCAACAATACACACAACACTGGATTCTCTAGGTGGCTCAATCCACCTAGATGTGTATTTAAGTTGCCACCTTAAGTTGAACCATTAATTAAAAATCTCACAACTGTCATGGATTTCACTCACCCAAACCACGTCTACGAGTATAACATAGCAATATAAGCAACGCGTAGAAGTAACTCCCAAGAGTTTGAGTATAACAGGGAAATAGGTTCTACCTCATCAACTACTTCCCAACCCACATGTTAATGACATCCTAATCATGCAATGTTTGAGGATTGAATCTAATGCATAAAAACTAGGTATGGAAAGAGTATGATCAATGTGTTACTTGCCTTGCTGACGATCCGTGAAACCTAGGGACTCCAAATAGCATGCTTCGCACTCCGGGAATTCTATCGCAACAAACAATAGCATACATAAGCAATCAAGCAAAGATGCACGGGCCAAACTCAAATAAGAGAGATTGACCAGAAAGTTCAACTTAAGAACGGAGCAACGAAACTCAAATGGCGAAAGAAAGAAGATCCGTTTACTAATCTGAACTAGAGTCAAATTTTACAGTACCAAAATCTTGTTTAAGTTGATTAAACAGAAAGAGGGTTTCGAGACGAAGATCTAGGCGCTTGAATCGCCTGATTCCGATAAACGAGCAAAAAGATAAATTGAAACAAAAATCGGATCAGAAATCTCGATCGAGAATAATCGCGGAAAAATCCGATAAAAGAAAACTGACGAACAGGCTAGCAGACGAGCGTTCGTTGTCTGTAACTAACGAGCAAAAACTGTTCGTTAAAACGAACGTACGGACGAACGTCCGCTAAACAGAAGAACCGGAAAAAAACCGGCGAACTGATATAAAAAACGAACTACGGTTTTCAAAGAAAAACGAATCGGTTTTCTAGAGAAAACCGGCGTCGGCGGCTACCTCGTCGGATCCAGCGAGGCGCGTGACTCCGGTGGCTTGGGCTTCGGTGGTGGGGCGGCGGGCAACGGCGGCGCGGCACGGCGGCGCGGGAGCGGCGGCGGCGAGGCGCGGGTGGCGGCGCGGCTCGGAAGGCGGCGCTACGGCGGCGGTGGTTGGTGGTGGCAGGGGGGCTCGGGCGGCATATATAGGGAGGGGGAGGGGTTGCTTGGGGGAGGGGGCAAGGCGGCGGAGGAGGAGTCCGGCTCAGACTCTTGTCCAAGTCGACGGCGGCGGCGCGCATGTCCTGGGAGGAGACGGCGGCAGCGCGGGAGGATGGGCCGACCCGGTTGGGTTTCGGCCCAGTCGGCGCCCGAATTTTTTTTTAAACAATTCCGCCCAACAGAACATAAATCCTAGAAAATAAAATAAAGATCTAAAAATGCCAAAACAAATTTTCACCATCTAAATAAAATATTTAGAACCAGATGAACATTTTCTTGGCCCTAAAATGCAATTTTGAAAAACATGCAATTTTTCTAATGCAAATAAAATCAAATATTTGATTTTAATATATTTCCTCCAATATTTCAATCATTTTGGAGAAGTCATATTATCTCCTCTCATATATTTTAATATGAAATATTTTTCGGAGAGAAAAAATAATTAAAACCCAAATCCTCGTTTCAATAGTTGATAAAAATCAAATATGAAAACCGGGAAATCCCCAACTCTCTCCAAGGGTCCTTGAGTTGCTTTGGATTTTCGAAGATGGCTAAACGAAAATGCAATGAAATATGATATGCAAGAATGATCTATGTATAACATTGCAAATTGAAAATTTGGGATGTTACACCTGACCTTATTCTTTCTAATGCTGAAACCATTATCTCTAGCATAGCTGTTGTAGAAATCATACACATCATCGTGAGACATAAAAGTCATTTCCATTATCTGCATGAACATATTCTTCTTATCATCTGCACCGGCAGTATCTTGGACATTCTGTGCCCCATCATCTTGTCTCACCTACACAATCAAAACATAGCCATGAAAACACTTTTCTATGGTTTAACATTACTTCCATAGAACATTTATTACACACATACCTCACTCATGATGACCGACGACTGCGACTCCCCAGAATCAGGTGCATCTAATGATTTGTCGTTAAGGCCTGTCTCCGCATCGGATTCACCGTAATAGTCGTACGCATTATGACATTCGAAAATGAGCTGAAAAATACAACACAAATACATAATTACTTATCATATAATATTTCAGGAGAAATTCAATTTGCATGCCAACACAATTTTTCACTTCCGTACCTGACTAATGTAATCTTCATTCGAGAGCTCCGAGTAGTTTTCCTGACCATCATCAAGCTCATCCATCTATAAATTTTCAACACAAAAATTAAATGTTGTTGGATGCCACCAAAACATTACAACATGATAATGCCACTCACATTAAGATCGTCCCATTTGTTCACATTCTCTGACCGATCTCCACGATCTGAATTTTCATCATCTGACCAATCTTCTATCCAGTCTTTCATCAGTTCTCCGAACTCCATGTCTACCATGATATCAGTTAAGTCCTCGTCCGCCATTTCCTACAACAAATAATATGTATAATCACATGTGCAAACATTATCAATGATGAAATATACAACACATAGCACACGATCACGGATGTTATGTAAACAACCCCAACCGAGGCCGTTCAGATCTGCCCAACCTAGTAAGGAAGATGGCCACGGCACCCGTCGTGATCACTTTCAATTGCGAGGAGCAGCTCTACAAAACCTAGCTAGATTTGTAATTACCACTGCCGCCGGATACCTAGGTTAGCCGCCACATCAAATAACGATAGTGGTGGTGCGCACAGCCGACGGCAACTGATGCTACGTGAACCCTAGACTGAAGAAACCCAGATCACGAGGAGCAACACTACCAGAACAAGATCCACGATCGCCTGCGCCGCCGGGTAGCTAGGTTAACCGCCCCGCTAGGTTGACCACTACCACTAACGGCGGCAGTTCGTTCGATGTTGTCGCGAGCGACACTAGAGGGGGGACGCGGGATGCGGTACCTGTGCGCGCTCGTTGGTTCACGATGTTGCCGCGCCCGCTGTCCGACGAGATCGCCGGCGACGAGATAGCCGCCGCTGGAGATCTACTACATGAATTATGGAGCTGCTTCAATGCTCGCGAGATTGATGGAGCTGCGTGAATGATTGGATTCGACAGGTCTTACGTGGTCGTGGGGTCGTGTGATGTTTTTTTTTTGGACCAGGATACTGTACGTATACGGTCTGGGTTATACAGGGCTAGACGGGGCTTGGATCTGGGCAATTGCAGGCCAGGAAAAAAACAAACTCGCGGGGACAAAAATACACCTCGGAAATTAGGTTAGAAGGGAGCACCGGAGCAAGACATCATTCGGCTGCCTAATCACTTCCCATCTAGTTGCACGACTCCCAAAAAATGAGTAAACTAGAGGGTACACCATGTGTTGGTGCGGTTAGGTTGAAAACTTGAGTTGGTAATGTGAGAATCAAAATTTAGAATACATACGAATTTTATATTTGATTAAGTATAGGTGTAACAATATTTATTAAATATAAGTAGAATAATTGAGTGGAGAACATTTTCCAATGCATGGTTGAATGTTGCGATGGGTCCGCATGCATAATTGCATGTTTAGGTGGGTCTTATCCCATTCATAATTGTATTGTGAGGTGGCATGCCTGCATGTTGAAAGAAATAAGTTAGTTGGCCAGGAGCATGCGACAAAAAAAATCATCTTACGTTAAAGTTAAACTGCAAATTAGCTTCTTGGTAATAAAACGAATAACAAGCCTATCAAGGAGGAGACGATCGATGCGTCGCTGCAGGAAGGAAGACATTGGGATGAACTCAGGACACCGTCGAGGTCGTGCATCATGGAGGTGAGCGGTGTCGTGAGGACCGGAGATAATTCATACAGATAAGTGAACCAGTATGTGGTGCCTCACACCAAAGAACTCATGTGATTTCACCAAGCGCGTTCTCGGTAACAACTTCCATAATAACCTGTATCTTACCATTATATAGGATATGGCTACATCACTTTGTTAGAACCTTATGCATAGACAATCAAATAGGAATTGCTAGTTTGGTAGTTTGGATACAGGAAGTAGCAAGTTTGGTAGTTTGGATACAGAAAGTGGCATCGCCTGAGTGGTTCCTTCAGTCAGCGATGCCCACCCATCCGGTCATGTCGCGCGGCAGCAATGGCAGCCGTACATGCACGTGGGTTGGATGGAAAGCACGAGATAGGTGGGAGGTTTTTTTTTCGGTGGGCTAGGATTGTCGGACGCTTTCGTGGCAGCGGTTTGAAGCTCGCAACCCCCCCCCCCCCACGGGTTTAGCGGAAAAATGTCTACCGAACCGCCAAACAGATATAGGGCCACGTTGGATCGCAAAACATGTCCGGACCGCACAGTCAAGACGGTTGCGGGCGGTTTATGGGTCGGCGTTGAAGATGCCCTTAGGCCTTCTCACAAAAGAGACACACACACACACACATACATACACTTTTATTTCTTGGGATGATAAACAAGCACACGTCCTTTTTGCATACATGTTTCTAAATTATAATCTATTAAAAATATTCATGAACCACATGTCTCATACTATGTCGGTGGGAAACGACACCTATGGGAACACAAGAATCCCTACTACGGTTGCGGGGCGCGGGGTCGCGAGAAGAGCGGATCAAACAGATAGCACACAGTTCCTTTATCCAGGTTCGGGCCGCGAGGATGCGTAAAACCCTACTCCTGCTTTGGTGGATTGTTTATCTGTGTTCTTAAGCTAGCAATGGGCGTGAAGAGCTCCAAAAAGCCGAATCCTCCTCCTGGTCGCCTCAGGCCTCCTTTTATAGGAAAGGGGTTGCCACAGTGGCACACAGGAGGTGGAAAGGGTACGGTAATGCGAGGTTATCCCTCGCATTATATGACAAGGCGCATTTAATGCGCCTTGCTTAGGTGTCCTTGCTTTATCGGGGACGGGGGAGAGCCCTGTCTCGTCCGTCGCCGCTCCCCCTTGCGTCAACACGCACCGTGGCCAGCGGTGCTTGTGGTGCCATGTAGGCAGGCAGGCAGCTGAGGTGGCGCAGTGGTGGGTCCCCACGAAGATTTGTACGCCGCCACGCAGGTGCCTGCCCAACTGGTTGGGTCGGCGGCTGCAATCGAACGGCAGTGGGGGTTCGACTGGTGCGGGCCTGATGGTGGCCCCACGTGCGTCCTTGGCAAGGGCCTTGCCGGGGCCGCGGTAGGGGTCTTGCCGTGGCACCCGCTGTCATCCCCGGCAAGGCTCTTGCCGGGGGCCTTGTGGTCCTCCTTGGCTGGGATCCCGCCAAGGATCATCTCCTCCTTAAGTGGGTATCTGATCTTGAATGTCTTCACATAGATTTGCATGCCACCATGGGGATGTCTCCCGAATCCTTGCCCCATGGGGGCAGTGGACTCAAGGGTGGCTTTGCTCCGTAGGTGTGGGGCGAGCTGTCATGGCAAGGGTCTTGCCGGGTTAGCTAAAGCTGCCCCCCGGCAAGGATCTTGCCAGGTGGGGGGTCTGCTCTGTCCCCATTGCTCTTTATGATCTTGGTCTTGGCGTCGTTCTGCTTCTCTTCAGCTTTGGCCTTACCTTGGCTTACCTCCCTTACCGTGCTCGGTGTGACGGCGCCCGTGGCTCAGACTGCCCGTGCATAGTTATAGGGGTACAAAAAGTGTACCCCCCTTTTTGTACACCGACAGGAGCCCCCGGGCCTGGGCCACACATAAGCGCAACGCGTTGTTGGGCTAGGCCCAAAAACGGTGCGCGGGCAGGTGGGGCGGTTTTTACCGCGGTAAGTTCCTTCGCGCGCTGCGCTTCCCACGCGTCCCGTGCGTGGCGCGGCATGGGGAGGCGTGCATGACGTGGGCGGCATGCGTGGGGCTGAGCTCTACACGCATGCGTCACGTCGTAGTAAAGGGGGTGGTCCGCGCCTTCCCCATAAACGGAGGGAGGCGTGGAAGCGCATCCCACTTACTGAACGGGGCCGAGGCATGGTCTTTAAGGCGTCCACTCCCTGCAATCACGGGGTGGGGAGAGGTCGCCTCACCCGTCACCTCGGTCCTGCATGCCTGTCACATGGCTCCCATGCGCTTGGGGTGGCGATTGGTGGAGGCGGGAAACTGGGCAGCCACGGGCTGAGGCAGCGGGTCGGTCCCAGTTCCCTGTGCCTTCCGCGTCTTGATTGGCGGAGCGGGGCGGCCGAGCCCCCACCCCGTTCTTTTATAAAGAGCGGGAGGGGGGATGGCGTCCCGCATTCCTTCATCGCCTTCTTCCTTCAGCTTCTGCTCCCCCTTTCCATTCGCCATGGAGAGAGGGAACCCTGGTCCTTCAACGGTGGCGGCGCGGGTCGCCGCTCGACAACGCGTCCCTCCTTCTCCTACACCCACGGTAGCAGAGCCAGCCGCAAGGGGAAGGGGGACGGCGCGAGGCCGTGGGCGAGACCGAGGCGCTCGAGGAAGAGGAGGACGGGGCGGTGCGCCGGCCTTGCCTCCGCCAGTAGTTCCTCCCCCCATGGAGGGCCATGTTGGGGACGACCCTTGTGAGTTCTTCGTCAGGCTGCGCCGGCCGCCTCGCCGTCGCCTTCGTCTCCCGACCCCATTCGCGCGGGTGATGGAGCTGGATCCACCGGAATCATTGCGGCTGCACATGAGGGGCTGTGGGATCAGCGGTACGCGGGTTCGCGTCGACTTCCCAGCCCCTCACGTGATGTATCTTCGTCGGGGATGGAAGACATTCGCTCATATCCACCGCTTGACGGAGGGGCTCACGCTCCATTTCAAGCTGATGGAGGGCGGCCTCCTCTCTGTCAAGGTCTTCGGGTGCTTCGGGACCCGGGCAAGGTGCTGCGTGGAGTGCTCTTCTGATAGCGAAGACCCCTCCTCGGGCGGGAGTGACGAGGAGGACAGTGGCAGCGACGACGAGGGTAACAGGCGGTAGGATGACGGGTCCGACTAGGTGTCGGGCACCGCCCCGTGCGGCACCGACGACCCCATCATCCGTGTCGCCGGCTCGCTGAACTTCTCGGGGTCGTCTCCTTGGGCGGCTAGCGTTGGGACGCTGCAGAAGAGGAACAGGGCGGGCGGCAAGGCCGTCAACTCGGAGTACGTGGGCACCGATGACTTCGACGCGTGCTGACGTCCTGCCGCCTCGTTTTCGAGCTCTGCTCCCGGCGTCGCCATCACCATCCAGCCTTCGGACGGCCACCAAGATGTTCTCTTGGTTTCTTCTGCCACCCGTAGCTCGCCTAGGTGCCTCTTTTGCCCTTTTCGCCTCCTTGACCTGCCTCCTGAGGAGAGGGACAAGAAAGGGATTAGGGGCACCTTATCTCTTTTTAGTTTGTAAGCCTTCGGGCCTTAGCTGAATTTAAAACTTGTAATCCCATCATTCATGTTTTTCATTCCCTATGGACTGTTCCTGAGTAGAATGTTTTTAATGAAAAAGGGATGCTTGCCGGGTCATTTGTTTGCGGGTAGAACTCGCGACAAGGAGTAAATCCTTGATATCTTTAAGATAAACATTTCCTTGCCCGGCAACAGGCCTTGCCGTCTCCCCACTTCACTCGACCTTTCTCACGCCTTTGGCGGAGGCAGGGATGAGGCGGGTTCAGGCTCCTCGTTTCATCCTTTCGCTACCGCGACTACGATCAATCCTCGCCCCAGGAACGAGTCCTAGGGCCTAAAGTTAGGGGAGCACGGTAGCTTTAGGAAGAAACGAGGTTTCGCATACCTCAGTCCACAGGAGAATGCATGATAAGGGATGAAGAACTTATCTGAAACTGCAGCCCCCGGCAACTCTGGTTCGTCGTGGGTAATTCTTTGTACTTGCAGCCCCCAGCAACACTGGCTTGCCGGGGTCTAGATGCTGGTCCGTCCCTCTTCCCCCCCCCCCCTTTTTTTATCCTTAAGTGATCCGGCAAGGATATCCGAGCCCTGCGAACCAAAGGAGACAAAAGAACGGCAAAGAGACGCACACTCGACCTCTTCACATACCTCAGTCGATAAGAGAATGCATGATAAGGGATGAAGAACTTATCTGAAGCTGTAGCCCCCGACAACTCTGGTTTGCCATGGGTGAATCTTTGCTCTTGCAGCCCCCGGTAATATTGGCTTGCCGGGGTCTGGACACTGGTCTGTCCTCCTTCTCTCTTTCTTCCTTAAGTAATCCGGCAAGGATATTTGTGAGTCCTGCGAACCAAAGAAGACGAAAGAATGGCAAAGGGACGCACACTCGACCTCTAAGCTAGGGGATGGTCGCCGCTAAGCACTATCAACCCTAACCAAGGACGAGACTTGACCTAGCATGCATGCTATAACTTAGGGCGCCAGTGCTTCATTTATTTATGCTCAGGGTCTGCGTCTGGCTTTGTACAAAGGGTCACATGCATCATCGGCAATGCTTGTACAAAAGGTGGCTTGCCGGAGTAAAACTTGCGAAGATGCTCAATGTTCCAGGAGTTACTCACCGGAATGGCATCTTCGGTCTCCAGGCGGATTGCGCTGGGCCTGGTGACTCGTATTACCCGGTAAGGGTGAGGGTGTCCGGGTAGCCGGACTATACCTTCAGCCGGACTCCTGGACTATGAAGATACAAGATTGAAGACTTCGTCCCGTGTCCAGATGGGACTTTCCTTGGCGTGGAAGGCAAGCTTGGCGATGCGGATATTCAGATCTCCTACCATTGTAACCGACTTTGTGTAACCCTAACCCTCTCCGGTGTCTATATAAACCGGAGGGTTTTAGTCTGTAGGACAACCCCCAACATCCAACAATCATACCATAGGCTAGCTTCTAGGGTTTAGCCTCCTTGATCTCGTGGTAGATCTACTCTTGTACTACCCATATCATCAATATTAATCAAGCATGACGTAGGGTTTTACCTCCATCAAGAGGGCCCGAACCTGGGTAAAACATTATGTCCCTTGTCTCCTGTTACCATCCGCCTAGACGCATAGTTCGGGACCCCCTACCCGAGATCCGCCGGTTTTGACACCGACATTGGTGCTTTCATTGAGAATTCCTCTGTGTCGTTACTTTTAGGCCCGATGGCTCCTTTGATCATCAACAACAATGCGGTCCGGGGTGAGACTTTTCTCCCTGGACAGATCTTCGTCTTCGGCGGCTTCGCACTGCGGGCCAATTCGCTTGGCCACCTGGAGCAGATCGAAAGCTACCCCCCTGGCCATCAGGTCAGATTTGGAAGTTTAAACTACACGCCGGACATCCACGGGGACTTGATCTTCGACGGATTTGAGCCACAGCCAAGCGCGCCGCACTGTCTCGATGGGCATGATCTAGCTCTGCCGCCGAGCAGTGTCCTGGAGGCCGCACGCGCATTGGTTCCGACCCTTAATTCGGAGCCTACTGCGCCGATCGAGGATGAGTGGTTGGACGCCGCCTCGGGGGCTGCAATCTCAAAGGCGATTGAGCCGAACGCCAGCCCCGCACCCCGCAAGGCCCGTGACTCCGAGGGGCCGGATTCCTCTCCGGACTCCGAGCCCTCCGCGCGCCCGCTGATCGAATCCGATTGGGCGCCGATCATGGAGTTCACCGCCGCGGACATCTTTCAGCACTCGCCCTTCGGCGACATCCTGAAGTCGCTAAAGTCTCTCCCTTTATCAGAGAGCCCTGGCCGGACTACGGTCAGCAAGGTTGGGATACGGACGATAAAGAAATTCAAAGCCCACCCACCACCCACTTCGTAGCCACTGTCGATGACTTAACCAACATGCTCGAATTTGACTCCGAAGACATCGACGGTATGGACGACGATGCAGGAGACGACCAAGAACCAGCACCTGTAGGGCACTGGAAGGCCACCTCGTCATACGACATATATATGGTGGACACTCCAAAAGATGGAGATGGCGATGGAACAGCGGAGGATGACGCATCCAAGAAACAGACCAAGTGCCGGCGTCAGCGGCGCCGCTCTAAATCACGCCAAAGCAAAAACGGTGATTCCGGCACGGGAGATAATACCACTCTGGATAGCGCCGAAGAACATCCCCACCAGCAAGATTCGGCACAGGAGGATGGAGAAGCCAGCCCTCACGAGAGAGCGGCAAACAGAGAGGTTGAGGATGATAATTATATGCCTCCCTCCGAAGACAAGGCAAGCCTTGACGACGACGAATTTGTCGTGCCAGCGGATCCCACCAAACAAGAGCATTTTAAACGCAGGCTTATAGCCACGACAAGAAGCCTCAAGAAAAAGCAGCAACAACTTAGAGCTGATTAAGATTTGCTAGCTGACAGATGGACTGAAGTCCTTGCGGCCGAAGAGTATGAACTCGAACGCCCCTCCAAGAGTTACCCAAAGCGCAGGCTGCTACCCCGATTAGAGGAGGAAGCACCTACATCACCAGCGCATGACATGGCCGACCGACCACCTCGTGGCCATGACAGAGAGGCCTCTCGGCCCTCCACTCAAACCGTGCCCCGGCGCCGCTCAAAACATGCTAAGGCACGGGAAAACGCGCTAGACCTGCGAGAGATACTGGAGGACAAGGCAAGAGAAACAAGATTGATTTACGGATCGCGTGGGCGGCCTACGACACGTGACGGGGATCGTCACTCCGGACATAACAAATCCGGTCGGGCCGAACACAGTAGACAATGCTCATTGGAGCTGCTTCGTGATATAGCCCAATACAGAGGTGCCACACACCCACTATGCTTCAAAGATGAAGTAATGGATCATAAAATCCCTGAGGGTTTCAAACCCGTGAACATCGAATCATACGATGGCACAACAGATCCTGCGGTATGGATCGAGGATTAACTCCTTCATATCCACATGGCCCGCGGCGATGATCTAACCGCCATCAAATACCTCCCACTCAAACTTAAGGGACCAGCCCGGCATTGGCTTAATAGCTTGCCGGCAGATTCAATCGGTTCTTGGGAAGACCTGGAAGCCGCATTCCTCGAAAATTTTCAGGGCACCTATGTGCGACCACCGGACGCTGATGACCTAAGCCACATAATTCAGCAGCCAGAGGAATTGGCCAGGCAATTCTGGACATGGTTCCTAACAAAGAAAAACCAAATAGTCAACTGTCCGGAAACAGAGGCCCTAGGAGCCTTCAAGCATAATATCCGCGACGAGTGGCTTGCCCGGCACATTGGACAGGAAAAGCCAAAATCTATGGCAGCCCTCACGACACTCATGACCCGCTTTTGCGCGGGAGAAGACAGCTGGCTAGCTCGCAGCAACAACTTAACCAAGAACCTTGGTAATTCGGATACCAAGGACAAAAGTGGCAGGTCGCGTCGGAACAAGCAAAAACGCCAAGTTAACAGCGACAACAACGAGGATACGGCAGTCAATGCCGGATTCCGAGGCTACAAATCCGGTTAGCGGAAAAAGCCATTCAAAAGAAATACTCAGGGCCCGTCCAGTTTGTACCGAATACTCGACCACTTGTGCCAGATACATGGCACCCCCGAAAAGCCAGCCAATCACACCAACAGGGATTGTTGTGTGTTCAAGCAAGCAGGCAAGTTAAATGCCGAAAATAGAGAAAAGGGGCTGCGTAGCGACGACGAGGAGGAGCCCAGGCCGCTGAACAATAGTGGAAAGAAGGGTTTTCCCCCACAAGTGCGGACGGTGAACATGATATACGCAACCCACATCCCCAAAAGGGAGCGGAAACGTGCATTACGGGACATATACGCGCTGGAGCCAGTCGCCCCAAAGTTCAACCCATGGTCCTCCTGCCCGATCACTTTTGATCGAAAGGACCACCCCACTAGCATCCGTCATGGCGGGTTCGCCACATTGGTTCTAGACCCAATTATTGACGGATTTCATCTCACAAGAGTCCTTATGGACGGCAGTAGCAGCCTGAACCTGCTTTACCAGGATACAGTGCGGAAAATGGGCATAGATCCCTCAAGGATTAAGCCCACCAAACGACCTTTAAAGGCGTCATACCATGTGTAGAGGCCAACTGTACAGGTTCAGTCACACTTGAAGTGGTCTTCGGATCTCCGGATAACTTCCGAAGCGAGGAGTTAATCTTCGACATAGTCCCGTTCCGCAGTGGCTATCATGCACTGCTCGGGCGAACCGCATTCGCAAAGTTCAATGCGGTACCGCACTATGCATACCTCTAGCTCAAGATGCCAGGCCCTCGAGGAGTAATCACGGTCAATGGAAACACCGAACGCTCCCTCCGAACGGAGGAGCACACGGCAGCGCTCGCAGCTGAAGTACAAAGCAGCCTCTCTAGGCAATTCTCCAGTCCGGCCATCAAAAGGCCGGACATTGTCAAGCGCGCCCGGAGTAACCTACAACAGACCGCCTGGCACGTTCTGAGCTGGCGTAGCAATGCAGCCCCAACCCCAGCCTTCGCGAAATAGCAAAACTAGCGCTTCACGTACATAACTACGCTCTCGAAATACCATGGGCGCTGGGGAAGGGGCACCATCACGGCAAGCCCAAAACACGGCTTAAACCGTACTAGGGGCTGCCGAATTCCTTTTTAATTCTCTCTTACTTTCAGGACTCCATACTTTGGACGACCTGTTCGGCAATTCAACTGCCGCACAAACGATGCAAGAACCAGGGAAGCAGACAAGCCATGCCACATTATGGAACTCCCAGATGGTCTCTATCACGAGGAGTATACCTGTTTTGCATACAGTTCAGCAACCTGTCCCTGAACCGGACATGTTAAATAGTCCACGTTTGCGTATCACGCTATCTGTATCGTTCTGCTTTGATCGCAGCCTTTTTAAACAATGCATAGTCTTTATCTATTTTTGCATTACCTTTCTTACAAATATATGTTCATTCATGACATGTTGCACCCGTACACTGTGGTACGGCAAATACGCCAGGGGCTTCAGTAGCCCCCAACATGGTGTAAGAAGTCCGAACACTTTCACAAGTGCGGCACCCCGAACTTATAGCATTATATGCATCGGCTCCGAATCATGTCTTGGGTCAATAGTTGGGTTTGCCCGGCTCCTCTGTTTTGGTACCTTGCGTTCTGCTATATCGGCTAAGGTAGCACTAGGAGAACTACTGTGATTGTGCCCCAGTTGAGCTGGGCTGAGAACCTCAGTAGAGAAAGCTAAAACTGACTGTCATGATGAAGCGAGAGAACGGTCGCTGTTCGAGAGGTTTTTCGAGTCCTTAAAGACTTATGCCGCTTAGAGCGAGGAACCGGCTTTGTCCGGCCAAGGCGTGGATAGCGCCCTGAACTCGGTCTTCCGAATACTAGGGGCTTTGACGAAATTTAAAATTATAGAGTTCTATGGCTAAGTGAGAGTGTTCAAGCATTATAGTCTAATTGCCTTATTGGTTTTTGTGAGCGCCTCCCTCGAAGGACCCAAACATGGGAAAAAGAGCGCTCAGGTTTATCCCGAACACCCTAACACTAGTGGCATGGGGGCAGAAGCCGACGACTGGCCATCTCTCAATTTTTGATAAACGGCCGCACAGAAAGTAATATTTTAAATTCAACGAGCATTGCTTAGCGCACATGAACAAGTTTTCAGCACACAGGACAATACGAGCGAGTTCACTCAAAAATTACATCCTTGGTACATTCATCCGCCATAAGGCGGGCACCCTTCAGAACGTCCTTGTAATAATTCTCGGGCTTGCGATGCTCTTTCCTCGGCGGTGGCCCGTCCTTCACAAGCTTCTCACCATCCAGCTTGCCCCAGTGCACCTTAGCGCGGGCAAGGGCTCTCCGGGCACCTTCGATGCAGACGAAGCACTTGATGAGACCTCGAGCCTTGGACAGGATTCCACCAGCCGCCGCACCAATCCGAAGTATCTCCCAGGCAGGGCCTCTCCAGGCCACAGCCGAACTATGAGGTCCTTCATGGCCTGTTCGGCCGCCTTGTGGAGCTCGACCAGCTGCTTCAGCTGGTCGCTCAAGGGCACAGGGTGTTCGGCCTCAGTATACTGAGACCAGAACACCTTCTCCGTCGAACTGCCCTCCTCGGCTTGGTAGAATGCAGCGACATCAGATACGCTACGGGGAAGATCTGCGAACGCTCCTGGAGAGCTCCGGATTCGGGTAAGTAACAAGTATCTTACTTTTGTATGTTTCCTTTGCATAAAGAATGCCTTACCCGCCACTATCTTTTTCAGCGCGTCCAATTCCTGGAGGGCCATTTGGGATTCGGCCTTGGCAGACTTGGCAGTCTCGATGGCCGCGGGGAGCTCGGACGCTCGCTGTCGGTGTCAAAACCGGCGGATCTCGGGTAGGGGGTCCCGAACTGTGCATCAAGGTCGGATGGTAACAGGAGACAAGGGACACTTTATTTTACCTAGGTTCGGGCCCTCTCGGTGGAGGTAAAACCCTACTCCTGCTAGATTAATATTGATGATATGGGTAGTACAAGAGTGGATCTACCACGAGATCAAGGAGGCTAAACCCTAGAAGCTAGCCTATGGTATGATTGTGTATGATGATGGTTGTCCTACGGACTACAACCCTCCGGTTTATATAGACACCAGATAGGGTTAGGGTTACACAGAGTCAGTTACAATGGTAGGAGATCTCGAATATCCGCACGCCTAGCTTGCCTTCCACGCCAAGAAAAGATCCTTCCGGACACGGGACGAAGTCTTCAATCTTGTATCTTCATAGTCCTGGAGACCGGCTGAAGCTATAGTCCGGCTATCCGAACACACCCTAATCCAGGACTCCCTCAGTAGCCCCTGAACCAGGCTTCAATGACGACGAGTCCGGCGCGCAGATTGTCTTCGGCATTGCAAGGCGGGTTCCTCCTCCAAGTTCTTCAAGAAGATTATAAACACCAGAAATAGTGTCCGGCTCTGCAAAATAAGTTTCCACATACTGCCATATAGAGAATAGTATTAACACAAATCAAATCTGCTGACGTATTCCGCAGTGCGTCATAACACTGCGACCAAGCCTTCTATATAAATTGCTTTCATTGTTCCACCTTAGCGTGTTTAGCGAGGCGGTTTCCTTGGCACGTCTTGTCAAAGCAGAGATCACGTGCCCCCTTTAACGGGATTCTCATCAATACGGACGAGGGTAACCCAACCACACCATTTACCACGGCGTTTGGGAGGCAAGTGAGTTTTATTAGGTAGGTGGGGACGCCTAACCGTACCTGCTTATATAAAGGGATAAGGATTCACCTTTTTAACCTACGCCTTCTTCCTCCTTTGCCAATCCATCTCTCGCGCACTCAAGCTCCAGCGCCCAAGTCCGCTCTTCCTTCCTCAACCTTATCCAACAATGTCCGGAGCGGGAGGCAAGTGGATGGTCTCCTCCGTCACGGAGGCTCAAGTAAAAAAGCTAAGGAAAGCCGGATACTTGTCCAAGGACATCCCGCATCGGCTTCCTGAGAAGGGGCAGCTTCTTCCTACCCCAAGGCCCCATGAGAGGGTAGTTTTTCTTCCCCACTTCCTCCGTGGACTGGGCTTTCCACTTCACCCATTTGTCCGGGGGCTCATGTTCTACTACGGCCTGGATTTCCACGATCTGGCCCCGAACTTTGTTCTCAACATCTCAGCGTTTATCGTCGTGTGTGAGGCCTTTCTCCGCGTCCGCCCCCACTTCGGCCTCTGGCTCAAGACCTTCAACGTCAAGCCCAAGGTGGTGTCCGGCACCCAGGCGGAGTGCGGAGGCGCTATGGTTGGCAAGATAGCCAACATCCTCTGGTTTGATGGCTCCTTTGTGGAGTCCCTAAAGGGGTGGCAGGCCGGGTGGTTTTACATCACCGAGCCCCGTGATCCGAAATGAGTCGCAGCCCCCGAGTTCAGATCCGGACCCCCCACGCGGCTCATGTCCTGGAAAGAGACGGGCCTGTCATGGGGCAACGAGGAAGAAGTGACTGGGTTGCAAACGTGCATCCAGTCCCTGGTGAACAAGCCAATCCGGCTTGTCAATATAGTCCAGGTTATGCTCGTTCGCCTGATCCTCCCGTGCCAACAACGGGATTTTACTTTGTGGGAATTCGACCTGGCACAACACCAAACCCTCAGTAGGCTCTTCGACACGACGTATGAAGACGTCTGGAAGGTGCTGACCAAAGGCGCCGAGTCCCCCTCATCCGCCTCCGAGGATCGCGGATACAGCTCGCATCGTAACGCCAGCGAGGTAAGCTATCTATACCTTTGACAGGTCTGTTAAGCTCTTCTTCATAGATTAACTCTATGCGGGATCTAAACTCCCTTTACCTTTGACAGGCTTGGCAGGAGGTATCCGGACCAATTAACTATCCGGCTCCTCTGCCCGAAGACCCGACCCCAGCTCTCTTGGTGAAGCTGATGGCTCCAGCACCTTACGTGGTGCCGGAGAGGAAGGCCAAGAAGAAGAAAACCATCGGGGCTCGAAAAAGTTCCCGCAACATGGTGGTGTCGGACTCGTCATCTGATGAGTCCGCAACGCTCTCCTCTCGTGAAAACGAGGAGGAGGAACAAGGAAGCTCCCCCCCTAGTGAGGGGAGAAAAGAAGAAGAAGGCCACCCCAACGGGGGAGGCCGAGGGGTCGAGGAAAAGGAAGACCCCTCCGTCGGACTACTCCCTCGACGCCAAAGAGGGCGGAGAGGAGCAGCCGTACAGAACCAAGCGTCCGGCGAAATCATAAGTGTTTACATACCAGAGTGACTCGTGATATTCTTCTAATGCGCGGCTTTCCCTAATATCGCATGTGTTTTATGCAGCCCGCCCCGGGCCAAACTCGACGATTCGTCGAGCGGCTCCCTGGATACGTCGGACGTGAACTCAATTCCGCCCGCTGTCTCCCCCCGCACTGCAGACGATGCCGGAGTGGCGTCGCGACAAGCTGCGGGGCAGGAGGAGGTGGTCCTGGAGGAGCCGAAAGGCGACCTCCCGGACCCCAGGAATAAAGGGGGTGAAACCCCCCAGGGCTCCAAGTCCGGCTTTGTGTCGGACACCGCGCCGGACTCGACAGTCCTGGTCCGCGGTGGGCGAACTCCTTCCAAGAGGAGTAAGCCGTCTGAGCCGGCGGCCTCCGTCCAACCGGAGGCACCGGACAATATGCTGGAGGTGCTTAAGGGCGCCGCCATCGATGAGGAGCACCGTACTGTTATGAGTACGGTGATCCAAAGGGTTCAGTCCGCCAGGAGCGGACTGAATGAAGCTTGCGCTAGCCCTCTAACAGGCTTCGAGGTAAGTAAAAATATGTCAAATTATTTACCGCATAGACAGTAGCCCCTGATGCTCAGAAAAGCCGGATAGAGGATCTAGTAATTTTCGCAGGAGTCTAACAAAAAAGGTCAAATATGCGTATGCAGGCTTAACTGCTGTCCACCGCCGCACTGACTGCGCAGGTGGATGTCCTTAAAAATTACCTCGGGCGGACCGAGCAAGAGCTCGGCCTTACCAAACGGCAGCTCGAGGAGAAGGAAGGTAAGAAATACCTAAAAAAAGAAAAAAGGTGCCTATAGAGAGGCTTGATTGCAGAAAGAAATAACAGGATTGTACTTCTTATTGTAGGGGCCGCAACCGAGGTGGCAACCCTGAAGCAGGCGCTGGCAGAGGCCAAAAAGAAAACGGCCGAGGAGCGCGCCGAGCGAGAAAGGCTTGGGGTTCAGTTCGTGGAGGTGTGGCAAGAGCTGCAAGCTCTCATGACAAAACATGAGGGTTTGGAGCTTGAGTCAAAAACGCAAGCATCCGAGCTCACGTCGGCCGTCGAAACCGCCAAGAGTGCTAAGGCCGAAGCCCAAAAGGCCCTCCAAGAGTTGGAGGAGGTGAAAAAGATAGCAACAGGTAAGGCATTCTCAATGCAAAGTAGGAACATAAAAGTAAACTACCTATTACTTACCCGAATCCGGAGTTCTCCAGGGGCGTTCGCCGATCTTCCCCGCAGCGTATCCGACGCCGCCACGTTCTACCGAGCTGAAGAGGGCAGGTCGACGGAGAGTGTGTTCTGGTCTCAGTATTCTGAGGCCGGACACCCTGTGCCCTTAAGCGATCAGCTGAAATAGCTGGTCGAGCTCCACAAGGCGGCCGAACAGGCCATGAAGGGCTTACTAGTTCGGCTGTGGCCTGGAGAGGCCCTGCCTGGGAGCTATTTCGGGCTGGTGCGGCGGCTGGTGGAGGCCTGTCCACGGCTTGAGGTCATCAAGCGCTCCGTCTGCATTGAAGGTGCCCGGAGGGCCCTTGCCCGTGTAAGGTACACTGGGGTAAGCTGGACGGAGAGAAGCTGGTGAAGGACGGGCCGCCGCAGGGGAAGGAGCATCGCAAGCCCGAGAACTACTACAAGGAAGTTCTTGCCGGAGCCCGCCTTGTCGCGGATGAATGTACTAAAGATGTAATATTTGAATGAACTCGCTCGTTTGTATCATGTGCGCTGAAAACTTGTTCATATGCGCAAAGCAATGCTTATTGAATTTAAAATATTATTTTCTGTGCTGCCGTTTATCAAAAATTGAGAGATGGCCAGTCGTCGGCTTCTGCCCCCATGCCACTAGTGCTGGGGTGTTCGGGATAAACCTGAGGGCTCTTGTTCCCATAGTTGGGTCCTTCGAGGGAGGCGCTCAGCACAACGAACCAGGCAATTGGACTATAATGCTTGAACACTCTCACTTAGCCATAGAATGTTATAATTTTAAATTTTGGCGAAGCCCCTAGTTCGGAAGGCCGAATTCGGGGCGCTATCCACGCCTTTGGCCGGACATAGCCGGCTCCCCGCTCGAAGCGGCATAAGCCTTTAAGGACTCGAAAAACCCCTCGAACAGCGACCGGTCTCATGCCTTATCATGACAGTCTGTTTTAGCTTTCTCCACTGAGGTGCTCAACCCACCTGATCTGGGGCACAATCGCAGTGGTTCTCCTAGTGCTATCTTAGCCGATAAAGCGGAACGTAAGGCACCAAAACATAGGAGCCGGGCAAACCCAACATGTGACCAAAATCATGGCTCGGAGCCGATGCATATAGTGTTATAAGTTCGGGGTGCCGCACTTGTGAAAGTGTACGGACTTCTCACACCAGATAAAAGGGTAATGAAGCCCCTGGCGTGGTTTGCCGTAGCATGGTGTACGGGTGCGATCATGTTATGTAATAAATATATTCAAAAGGGGATAATGCAAAAAATAGACAAAAAGCAATGCATTGTTTTATAAAGAGGCTATCTATCAAAGCCGAACGATACAAGTAGTGCGATGAGCAAAAAAGATATTAGACTATTTAACATGTCCTGACCAGGCACAGGCCGCGGAATTTGGAAATAGATATATCGCTCGAAATAGAGACCACCTGAGAGTTCCGGAATGCGGCGTAACTTTGTCTGCTTTCCTGGATCTTGCATCGTCTGTGCGGCAACAATGCCGAACAGGTTATCCAGAGTATGGAGTCCTGAAAGTAAAAAAAGGTAAAAAAGAAAAATCCGGCAGGCCCTAGTACGTTTGACGCCGTGTTGTAGGCATGCCGTTAATGTGCCCCTCCCCCTGTGCCCATGGAATTTTAAGGGCGTAATTGTGTACTCGAGGTACTTGCTCCGCTATGTTGCGATGGCTGGGGTCGGGACCGTATTGCTACGCTTGCTCTGATCTTGCCAGGTGGTCTTGTTGCAGGTTACTCCGGGCGCGCTTTGCATTGTCCGGTTTTTTAACGGCCGAACTGGAGAGTTGCCTTGAAAGGCTGCTTTGTACTTCCGCTGCGAGGGCCACCGTGTGATCCTCCGTACGGATGGAGCATTCTGTGTTTCCGCTGACCGTAATTACTCCTCGAGGGTCTGGCATCTTGAGCTTGAGATTTGCGTAGTGCGGCACCGCATTGAATTTAGCGAATGCGGTTCGTCCGAGCAGGGCGTGATAGCCATTGCGGAACGAGACTATATCGAAGATTAACTCTTCGCTTCGGAAGTTATCCGGAGATCCAAAGACCACATCAAGTGTTATCGAGCCTGTACAATTGGCCTCTACACCTGGTATGACGCCTTTAAAGGTCGTCCTTGTGGGCTTGATCCTTGATGGATCTATGCCCATTTTCCGCACTGTATCCTGATAAAGCAGGTTCAGGCTACTGCCGCCGTCCATGAGGACTCTTTTGAAGTGAAATCCGTCCACGATTGGGTCGAGGACCAGTGCGGCAAAACCGCCGTCACGGATGCTAGTGGGGTGGTCCCTTCGATCGAAAGTGATCGGGCAGGAGGACCATGGGTTGAACTTTGGGGCGACTGGCTCCATCGCGTATACGTCCCGTAGCGCACGCTTCCTCTCCCGCTTGGGAATGTGGGTCGCGTATATCATGTTCACCGTCCGCACTTGTGGGGGAAACCCCTTCTGTCCATTGTTGTTCGACGGCCTGGGCTCCTCCTCGTCGTCGCTGTTCAGCCCCTTGTCCTTGTGTTCGGCTCTTAACTTGCCTGCCTGCTTGAACACCCAACAATCCCTGTTGGTGTGATTGGCTAGCCTTTCGGGGGTGCCATGAATCTGGCACGAGCGGTCGAGTATCCGGTCCAAACTGGACGGGCCCTGGTTATTCTTTTTAAATGGCTTTTTCCGCTGACCGGATTTATAGCCTCTGAATCCGGCATTAACTGTCGTATCATCATTGTTGTCGCTGCTAACGCGACGCTTTTGATTATTTCGATGTGACCTGCCACTTTTGTCCTCGGTATCCTAATTACCAGGATTCTTTGATAAGTTGTTGCTGCGAGCTAGCCAGCTATCTTCGCCCGCGCAAAAGCGGGTCATGAGTGTCGTGAGGGCTGCCATGGTTTTCGGCTTTTCCTGTCCCAGGTGCCGGGCAAGCCACTCATCGCGGATGTTATGTTTGAAGGCTACTAGGGCCTCTGTGTCCGGACAATCGACTATCTAATTTTTCTTTGTTAGGAACCGTGTCCAGAATTGCCTGGCCGATTCTTCTGGCTGCTGAATTATGTGGCTTAGGTCGTCGGCGTCCGGTGGCCGCACATAGGTCCCCTGGAAGTTGTCGAGGAATGCGGCTTCCAGGTCCTCCCAAGAACCGATTGAGTCCGCTGGTAGGCTGTTAAGCCAGTGGCGGGCTGGTCCTTTAAGCTTAAGGGGTAGGTATTTGATGGCGTGTAGATCATCGCCACGTGCCATGTGGATGTGAAGGAGATAATCCTCAATCCATACTGCCGGATCTGTCGTACCATCGTACGACTCGATATTGACGGGTTTAAATCCCTCTGGGATTTTATGATCCGTTACTTCGTCTGTGAAGCATAGTGGGTGTGCGGCGCCCCTGTACTGGGCTATGTCACGACGCAGCTCGGAAGAGCTGTGCCTGCTGTGTTTGGCCTGGCCGGATTTATTGTGTCCAGAGTGAAGATCATCACGTGTCGTCGGGCGTCCGCGCGATCCATAGATCGATCTTGTTTGCTTTGCTTTATCATCCAGTACGTCTCGCAGGTCTGGCTCGTTTTCCCGTGCCTTAGTTGAACGGCACCGGGGCATGGCTTTCTTAAGGGTTCGACAGGCCTCTCTGTCGCGGCCACGGGGTGGCCGGTCTGCCATGTCATATGTTTCCCCCTCTGATTGGGGTAGCGGCCTGCGCTTAGGATAATTTTTGGAGGGGCGCCCGAGTTCATACTCTTCGGCCACAAGGACTTCAGTCTATCTATCAGCTAGCAAATCTTGATCAGCTCTAAGCTATTGCTGCTTTTTCTTTAGGCTGTTGGCCGTGGCTAGAAGCCTGCGTTGAAAACGCTCTTGTTCGGCGGGGTCTGATGGTACGACGAATTCGTCGTCGTCGAGGCTTGCCTCGTCTTCAGAGGGAGGCATGTAGTTATCATCCGCAACCTCTCGCTCTGCCGCTCTCTCCTGAGGGCTGGCTTTTCCATCTTCCTGCGCCGAATCTTGCTGGTTCTGGTGTTCTTCGGCGCTGTCCGGGGTAGTATTATCTCCCGTGCCGGAATCACCGTTTCTGCTGTGGCGGGATTTGGAGCGGCGCCGTTGGCGCCGGCGTTTTGGCGGTTTTTTCGAGTTGTCGTCTTCCGCTGTTCCATCGCCATCCGCATCCTTTGGAGCATCCACCATATATATGTCATATGACGAGGTGGCGGTCCAGCGCCCTACAAGTGCTGGTTCTTGTTTGTCTCCTCCTTCGTCGTCCATACCGTCGAAGTCTTCGGAGCCGAAGTCAAGCATGTCGGTTAAATCGTCGACAGTGGCTATTAAGTGGGTGGTGGGTGGGCTTTGAATTTCTTCGTTGTCCGAATCCCAACCTCGCAGACCACAGTCCGGCCTGGGCTCTCCTGATAAAGAGAGAGACTTCAGAGAATTCAGGATATCACCGAAAGGTGAGCACCGAAAGATGTCAGCGGCGGTGAACTCCGTTACAAGCGCCCAATCAGATTCGATCGGCGGGGGCACGGAAGGACCGGAGTTCGGAGAAGAATCCGACTCCTTGGAGTCCTGGGCCGTGCGGAGTACGGGGCTGGCGTTCAGCTCGATCGCCTTTAAGATCGCAGCCCCCGAGGTGACGTCCAACCGTTCATCCTCGGAGAACGCAGCGGGCTCCGAGTCAAGGATCTGGGCCGAAGCGTGTGCGGCCTCCAGGGTACTATTCGGAGGCAGAACTATATCATGCCCCTCGAAATAGTGCGGCGCCCTTGGCTGTGGCTCGAACCCGTCGAAGATCAAGTCTCCGCGGATATCAGCCGTGTAGTTTAAGCTTCCAAACCTGACTTAATGGCCAGGGGTGTAGCTTTCGATCTGCTCTAGATGACCAAGCGAATTGGCCCGCAGAGCGAAGCCGCCGAAGACGAAGATTTGTCCGAGGAGGAAAGTCTCACCCTGCACCTCGTCGTTGTTGATGATCAAAGGAGCCATCGGGCCTAAAAGCAACGACACAGAGGAACTCTCAATGAAAGCACCAATGTCGGTGTCAAAACTGGCGGATCTCGGGTAGGGGGTCCCGAACTGTGCGTCAAGGTCGGATGGTAACAGGAGACAAGGGACACTTTATTTTACCCAGGTTCGGGCCCTGTCGGTGGAGGTAAAACCCTACTCCTGCTAGATTAATATTGATGATATGGGTAGTACAAGAGTGGATCTACCACGAGATCAAGGAGGCTAAACTCTAGAAGCTAGCCTATGGTATGATTGTGTATGATGATGGTTGTCCTACGGACTACAACCCTCCGGTTTATATAGACACCGGATAGGGTTAGGGTTACACAGAGTCGGTTACAATGGTAGGAGATCTCGAATATCCGCACGCCTAGCTTGCCTTCCACGCCAAGAAAAGATCCTTCTGGACACGGGACGAAGTCTTCAATCTTGTATCTTCATAGTCCTGGAGTCCGGCTGAAGGTATAGTCCGGCTATCCGAACACCCCCTAATCCAGGACTCCCTCACTCGCGTCTTCGAGTCAAGCTCCAAACTCTCATGTTTTTTCATGAGAGCCTGAAGCTCTTGCTGCTCCTTGCCGACCTGCGCCTCAAATTTCTCCCGCTCGGTCCGCTCCACGGCCGCTCTCTTCTCGGCCTCGGCCAGCGCTTGCTTAAGGATCGCCACCTCAGTTGTGGCCCCTACAATAGCCATGTTAATCCTGTCATATTTTTGCAATTGCGCTTTTATATTTTTGGTACTTCCATAAGGTACCTCTTACCTTCTTTCTCCTCGAGCTGCCGCTTGGCCAGGCCGAGCTGTCGCTCGGACCGCTCGAGACCCTGCTTCAGGGTGCCTACCTCCGTAGTCAGTGCGGCGGTCGCAAGCAGCGAAGCCTGCACATGCATATTGACTCTTTTTTGTTAGACTCCTGCGAAGTTTATTAGATCCTCTATTCGGCTTTTCTTTCTGAACGCCAAACAGAGCATCAGGGGCTACTGTCTATGCGGTAATATTTTTACATATTTTTACTTACCTCGAAACCTGTTAGAAGGCTAGCACAAGCTTCAGTCAGTCCGCTCTTGGTGGACTGAACCTTCTGGAGCACCGTACTCATGATAGTACGGTGATCCTCATCGATGGAGGCGCCGTTAAGCACCTCTAGCAAATTGTCCGGCGCCTCCGGTTGGTCGGGGGCCGCCGGCTTAGTAGGCTTGCTCCTCTTAGAAGGAGGTCGCCTGCCGCACTCCGGAACTGTTGAGGATTCCGGCGCGGTGTCCGGCGCAAAGCCGGACTTGGAGCCCTGGGGGGTCATGTCCCCTTTACTCCCGGAGTCTGGGAGGCCGCTCCGCGGCTCCTCTAGGACCACCTCCTCTTGGCCCGGAGCTTGTCATGATGCCGCTTCGGCGTTGTCCGCAGTGCGGGGGGAGGCAGCAGGCGGAACTGAATTCACGTCCGATGAATCCAGGGAGCCGCTCGACGACTCATCGAGCCCGGACTTGGGCAGGCTGCATAATTACATTCGACATAAGGAAAAGCTATGCAACAAGGGAATGCTATGAGTCACTCTGGTATCCGAATACTAACGATCCCGCCGGGCGCCTGGCCCTTTACGGCCACTCCTCTTCGCCCTCGTCGGTGTTGGTGGAGTAGTCCGGAGGAAGGTTCTTCCCCTTCTTGGACCCTTCGGCCTCCCCTATTGGGGCGGCCTTCCTCTTCTTTCCTCCCCCTGCTGGAGGGGGAGAGGTTTCTTCTTCCTCCTCCTCATCTTCACGGGAGGAGGGCGTCTTGGAGTCATCGGACGATGAGTCCGACACCACCGTACCCCGGGAACTCTTGTGAGTCCCCGTGGCCTTCTTCTTGGCCTTCTTCTCCGGCGCCACATAAGGTGCCGGAGCCAGCAGCTTCGATAAACGAGCATCTGCTGGGTCTTCCGGCAAAGGAGCCGGACAATTGACCTGTCCGGACTTCGCCTGCCACTCGTGTCAAGGGTAAGGGAGTTTAGATCCTGCATAGAGTCAAACTATGAGAAAAAATGTCCTGTAAAAGGTAAAGATAACTCACCGCACTAGCTGGACGCTGCGTGCTGAATCCGCGATCCTCGGATGCGGATGCGGGAGCCTCGGCGCCCTTGAATAGCAGCTTCCAGGCATCTTCGTACGTCGTGTCGAAGAGCCTATTCAAAGTTTGGTGCTGCGTCGGATCGAACTCCCACAGATTGAAGGCCCGTTATTGACACGGGAGGATCCGGCGGACGAGCATAACCTGGACTATATTGACAAGCTTGAGCTGCTTGTTCACCAGGGATTGGATGCATGTTTGCAGTCCGGTCACATCTCCCTCGTTGCCCCATGACAGGCCCATCTCTTTCTAGGACGTGAGCCGCATAGGGGGTCCGGACCGGAACTCGGGGGCTGCGACCCAATCAAGTTCGCGCGGCTCGGTGATGTAAAACCACCCCGATTGCCACCCCTTCAGGGTCTCCACAAAGGAGCCCTCGAGCCAAAGGACGTTCGCCATCTTGCCCGCCATGGAGCCTCCGCACTCCGCCTGGCTGCCGCGCACCACCTTCGGCTTGACGTTGAAAGTCTTGAGCCAAAGGCCGAAATGGGGGCGGATGCGGAGGAAGGCCTCGCACACGACGATAAACGCTGATATGTTGAGGACGAAGTTCGGGGCCAGATCGTGGAAATCCAGGCCGTAGTAGAACATGATCCCGCGGACGAACGGGTGAAGAGGGATACCCAGTCCGCGGAGGAAGTGGGGAAGGAATACGACCCTCTCATGGAGCCTTGGGGTGGGGAGGAGCTGCCCCTTTTTAGGAGGCCGGTGCGCGATGTTGTTGGACAAGTATCCGGCCTTCCTAAGCTTTCTGATATGGCCCTCCGTGACGGAGGAGACCATCCACTTGCCTCCCGCTCTGGACATGGCTGGAGAAGGTTGAGGTGGGAAGTGCGGACTTGGGCGCTGGAGCTCGGGTGCGCAGGGGATGGATAGGTAGAGGAGGAAGAAGGCGTAGGTAAAAAGGTGGATCCTTTTCCCCTTATATGGGCGGATGCGGCTATGCGTCCCCACCATCCTGGTAAAAGTCGCTTATCTCCCAAGCGCCGTGATAAATGGCGCAGTTGGGTTACCCACGTCCATATTGATGAGAATCCCGTAAATGGGGGACATGATCTCTGCTTTGACAAGACATGCCAAGGAAACCTCCTCGCAAAATGCGCTGAGGTGGGGAAGTAAAAACGATTCGAATAAAGGCTTGGCCGTAGTGTGATGTCACGCTATGGAATACGCCAGCAGATTAGATTTGTGTTAATATTATTCTCTCTGTGGCAATATGTGGAAACTTATTTTGCAGAGCCGGACACTACCCTTAGTTTTTACAAACTTTTATGAAGAACTTGGAGGAGGAACCCGCCTTGCAATGCCGAAGACAATCTGCGCGCCGGACTCGTCGTCATTGAAGCCTGGTTCAGGGGCTACTGAGGGAGTCCTGGATTAGGGTGTGTTCGGATAGCCGGACTATACCTTCAGCCGGTCTCCAGGACTATGAAGATACAATATTGAAGACTTCGTCCCGTGTCCGGAAGGATCTTTTCTTGGCGTGGAAGGCAAGCTAGGCGTGCGGATATTCGAGATCTCCTACCATTGTAACTGACTCTGTGTAACCCTAACCCTATCTGGTGTCTATATAAACCGGAGGGTTGTAGTCCGTAGGACAACCATCATCGTACACAATCATACCATAGGCTAGCTTCTAGGGTTTAGCCTCCTTGATCTCGTGGTAGATCCACTCTTGTACTACCCATATCATCAATATTAATCTAGCAGGAGTAGGGTTTTACCTCCACCGAGAGGGCCCGAACCTAGGTAAAATAAAGTGTCCCTTGTCTCCTGTTACCATCCGACCTTGATGCACAGTTCGGGACCCCCTACCCGAGATCCGCCGGTTTTGACACCGACAGCGAGCGTCCGAGCTCCCCGCGGCCATCGAGACTGCCAAGTCTGCCAAGGCCGAATCCCAAATGGCCCTCCAGGAATTGGACGCGCTGAAAAAGATAGTGGCGGGTAAGGCATTCTTTATGCAAAGGAAACATACAAAAGTAAGATACTTGTTACTTACCCGAATCCGGAGCTCTCCAGGAGCGTTCGCAGATCTTCCCCGTAGCGTATCTGATGTCGCTGCATTCTACCAAGCCGAGGAGGGCAGTTCGGCAAGGAGCAGCAAGAGCTTCAGGCTCTCATGAAAAAACATGAGAGTTTGGAGCTTGACTCGAAGACGCGACTGAGGGAGTCCTGGATTAGGGGGTGTCCGGGTAGCCGGACTATACCTTCAGCCGGACTCCTGGACTATGAAGATACAAGATTGAAGACTTCATCCCGTGTCCGGATGGGACTTTCCTTGGCATGGAAGGCAAGCTTGGCGATGCGGATATTCAGATCTCCTACCATTGTAACCGACTTTGTGTAACCCTAACCCTCTCCGGTGTCTATATAAACCAGAGGGTTTTAGTCCGTAGGACAACCCCCAACATACAACAATCATACCATAGGCTAGCTTCTACGGTTTAGCCTCCTTGATCTCGTGGTAGATCTACTATTGTACTACCCATATCATAAATATTAATCAAGCAGGACGTAGGGTTTTACCTCCATCAAGAGGGACCGAACCTGGGTAAAACATTGTGTCCCTTGTCTCCTGTTACCATCCGCCTAGACGCACAGTTCGGGACCCCCTACCCGAGATCCGCCGGTTTTGACACCGACAAAGGGCCTTCCCACTTTGGCGTCAACTTGTTAGAATTCTTGGCCGATTGAACGCGCCGAAGGACACGGTCGCCTTCCTCAAGGCTTCGGGCATGAACCTTGCGGTTATGGTAGCGGCGCAAGGCTTGCTGGTAGCATGCTGCTCTCACAGCCGCCCGAAGACGATCTTCCTCAAGGAGCATTGCGTCATCCTGCCGCGGTTGCTCTTGCTCAAGGTCATCATAAGCGAGCACTCTAGGTGACCCGTGTATGAGTTCAGTGGGGAGAACTGCCTCTGCCCCGTATACTAGGGCAAAAGGTGTCTGGCCGGTGGCTCGATTTGGCGTCGTTCTGATCGACCAAAGAACCATCGGCAACTCATCGATCCAGCGCCTTCCGCTCTTGTGCAGCCTGTCCAAGGTCCTTGTCCTTAAGCCCCACAATACTTCAGCATTTGCCCTCTCAGCTTGACCGTTGCTTCGTGGGTGGGCAATGGAAGCGAAGCAGACTTTGCTGCCGAGGTCTTGAGTATATTGCATGAAGGTGCGGCTTGTGAACTGTGTGCCGTTGTCGGTGATGAACCTGTTGGGTACACCGAAACGGCACACTAGCCCCTTGAAGAACTTGATGGCTGACTGAGCTGTGACCTTCCTCACTGCTTCCACCTCCGGCCACTTCGTGAACTTGTCTATTGCAACGTACAAGTACTCAAAGCCCCCGACAGCGCGGGGGAAAGGGCCTAGTATGTCGAGCCCCCAGACCGAGAAGGGCCAGGAGAGAGGTATGGTTTGAAGGGTTTGAGCTGGCTGATGAAGCTTCTTTGAATGGAACTGACACGCTTCACACCTGGTGACTAGTATCGTCGCATCCTGGAGGGCGGTGGGCCAAAAGAAACCTTGCCGGAATGGCTTGCTGGCAAGGGCCCTTGACCCGATGTGGGATCCACATATGCCTCCGTGTATCTCCGCCAACAGCTCCAGTCCTTCCTCTCGAGGGATACACTTCAATTTCACACCGTTCGGCCTCTTCCTGTACAGGACGTCATCGATGAACTGGTACATGGTAGAGCGACGGGCTACTTTTTCCGCTTCTTCCTACTCCTCAGGAAGTTCCCTTGTTTGGAGGAATCGGACGGTATGCTGTGCCCACGCTGGAGCCTAGGGCTCGACGGCGAGGACTAAAGGCATTTCCTCTGCTATAGGGGCGGCTGTCTCGACGACAAGAGCTTGATGCTCCGCCGGAGCTAGCCTCCCGTGGCGGGCTCAGCGTCCCCGGCAACATCCTTGCCAGCGGCTCCGTGGAGCCCGGCGGAAAAGTACTTGCTGGGCCCTGATTTCCACCTCTTGTTCTGCTCTCTTGATGGACCAACGGATGGCTAAGTTAGCTGAAGCACAAAGGTACCTGGTTCCAGAGGTAGCTTGAGGGCAACGCGTTTTGACAGGTAATCGGCGATATCGTTCTCCGCTCGGGGAACGTATTCAGCCTGTATACCGTCGAAACGCTCATCCAGCTTTCTCACTTCATCAACGTCGGCCTTCATCAACGGGCTCTGGTAATCCCTGTTGACTTGCTTGACGACAAGCTACGAGTCGCCCCTAACGATGAGCTTCTTGATTCTGAGGTCCGCCACGATCCTAAGACCGGCAAGCAGCCCTTCGTACTCTGCCGTATTGTTTGTTGACGCCTCCCTGGGGAAGTGCATCTGGATCACGTACTTGAGGTGCTTGGGTGCCTCAATCACGCCAGCCCCGGCACCTTGTAGGGAGAAAGCTCCATCAAAGTACATGATCCAATTGCAACTTGCCTCCTTGCCGGGGAGAGCAGTCCCTTGGGCTTCTTCGTCAGGTGTTGCGGTCCACTCTGCAATGAACTCCGCCAGGACTCGGCTCTGGATCGTCGAAGTAGTTTCAAACTTCCTCGAGGAGGGATCCGCAATGAGCTCCAGTGCCCATTCCACAATCCTCCCCGTTGCATTTGGATTGTGCAATATCCGTTGCAGAGGGAGGCGAGTGACGACAGTGATCTCGTGTGCCTGGATGTAGTGACGCAGCTTCCTTGAGGCCATAAGAAGGCCGAAGAGCAGTTTCTGCACACCGGAGTACCTTGATCTAGCCCCCTGCAGGAGGGAGCTAACAAAGTAGACCGGGTGTTGCGTCATTTTCTTCTTCGGCGGCACTTCGACTGGCTGTGTGGTCTCCGCATTTGTGGTGTCGGGCTCTGTCGCTGCCATCACCTCATCGTCAACCTCTCTCTGGGCCACTAGTGCGGCGCTGACCACCTGGTTCGTTGCCGCCAGGTATAGCAGCAACGGCTCCTGTGGCCTAGGCGCAACTAGTATTGGCACGGAGGAGAGGTACTTCTTCAAATCTTGCAATGCTGCCTCGGCTTCTGGAGTCCACTCCATCGGGCCCGCCTTTTTAAGGATCTTGAAAGAGGGAAGGGCGCACTCGGCAGACATGGAAATGAATCTGCCCATGGCGGCAACGCAACCAGCAAGCCGACGCACATCCTTGATTCGCTTGGGTGCCTCAGTCTGCTCTATAGCTTTAATCTTGACCGGATTGGCCTCTATCCCACGTTGTGACACAAAGAACCCGAGAAGTTTGCCGGACGGGACGCCAAAGACGCACTTCTCAGGGTACAGCTTGAGATTGATCTTGCGCAGGTTTGCAAATGTCTCTTGCAAATATGGTATGAGGGTTGCCCTGTCCTTGGTTTTGACCACTATGTCATCCATATAAGCTTCCATATTTCTATGGAGCTGGGGTTCAAAACCAATCTGGACCGCCCTCGCAAATGTCGAACCAGCACTCTTCAACCCGAAAGGCATCCACATGAAATAATACGTACCACATGGGGTGATGAATGTTGTTTTCTCTTCGTCTTCTCTCGTCATGAAGATCTGGTGGTAGCCGGAGTAGGCATCGAGGAATGACAACAGATCACACCCAGCTATGGAGTCAAAAATCTGGTCGATGCGCGGCAACGGGAAGGGGTCTTTAGAACAAGCCTTATTGATATCTGTGTAATCAATACACATCCTCCACTTCCCGTTTTCCTTGCGCACTACAACCGGATTGGCCAACCACGTTGGATGGAGCACTCCTCTTACCAAACTCGCTGCCTCCAGTTTCCGGATCTCTTCTGTGATGAACTCTTGCCGTTCCAAAGCTTGCTTCCTGACCTTCTGCTTGACGGGCCGCTCATGAGGACAGACAGCAAGGTGGTGCTCAATCACCTCCCTGGGAACGCCGGGGATGTCAGAAGCTTGCCATGCAAACACATCGACATTCGCCCGCAGGAAGGTGACGAGCGCGTCTTCCTATTTGTCGTCAAGGGTGGAGCTTATGGTGAAAGCTCCTCCCGCGCCGTCCTCATTGACGGAAACCTTCTTGGTTCCCGGCGGTATGGCCCTGGACTTCTTGTTCCCGCCGGTGGAGCTCTCTGGCACATCCTCGACGGCAGCGCTACACTCCGAAGAGGTGCGCTTGCCGGAGTGAGTGTCTGAGGTCTCAGCGGTCTTCTTCTTCTTCTTCACTCCCGGGGCCCCAGCGGCAGGAGCAAGTGCCCTAGTGGCGGCAGCTGCTGCAACTGCTTGCTGGTATAGTTGGTCAGCGCAAATCAGCGCATCTTTCTTATCGGAGGGGATGGTGATGATCGTCACAGGTCCTGGCATCTTCAGGGTGTTGTAGGCATAGTGTGACGCTGCCATGAACTTGGCCAGCGCTGGGCGGCCAAGGATCCCGTTGTAGGGCAAGGGGATCTTGGAAACATCAAACACGATCCTCTCTATCCAGTAGTTCAGGTCGCTTCCAAAAGTCACGGGTAGCGTGACCTTTCCCTTGGGTTGGCTTCTTCCCGGGTTGACCCCTTGAAACGTGCTCGTCTCTTCGAGTTCTCCATCAGGAATCATTAGTTTCTCGATCACGGCAGGCGAGATCAAGTTCAGAACGGCCCCGCCATCGACTAGCATCTTTGTCACCTTGAGGTTGCGTATTGTTGGTGAAACCAACAACGGCAAGCACCCGACCGTAGTAGTGCGATCAGGGTGATCCTCGGTGTCAAAATGATAGGTGTGCTGGACCACTTCAGCGGCCTTTGGGCATCAAACGACGGCTCTGCCGCTGTAATCTCTCGCGCCCACTGTTTAAGCCGGCGGTGAGAAGTATGCAGTGAGGCGCCGCCGTCAACGCACATGGCCTGTGTAGCTTTCTGAAACTCTTGGTCGTCGGACTCGTCGTCCTCTTCGTGATCGTCGTCTTCTGGCTTTCTGTCACGGCCCCGGGCGGGCCTCTCCTGTTGTTTATCCTTGCCACAACGGCCCGCGTGGCCGTCATGCTTCTTGCCGGACCCCTCAGCACCGTCTTCGCCCTTCTCCTTGTCCCGCCTCTCATATTCAACCCTCTGCTTCTCAGCGAGGAGCTCAACCTGTCGGCAGTCTTGGAGAGCATGGCCTTTTGTGCGATGGATCTTGCAGTACCGCTTGTCGGAGTTTCCTGACTTCTCGGCAGCCGCCAAGGCCCGGCAGGCGACACATCCGGCAATTTCCTTGCTGGGGTCATCTGCCTTGGTTTTCTTGGTGGAGCCGGTGTCATCAGATCCCTCGAAGGCAAGCACGGCTTTTCCTTTGCGCTTCTTGTTGTGGCGCCGGCCTTTCTTCGCCGGGGCGGCAGTATCCTCATCTGAGGAGTCGGTTTCCACGCCGGCATCTTCGCCGGGGTACTTCCTTCCCTCTTTAGCCCGGGCATATCTGTCAGCAAGAACATAGAGTTCTTCTACATCTTTCACCTTGTTCATCGCCAGCTCTTCGCGCATCTTGCGGTTACGCACGTTCTGATGGAACGCGCTGATGGTGGCGGCAGGGTGAACATCAGGGATATTGTACTGTATCCGGCTGAACCTCCGTATATACTTGCGGAGACTCTCGCCTCCCTTCTGGGGAATGACTTGTAGGTCGCTCGCCTGGCCATGGGCTTGGTGGCCTCCAGTAAAGGCACCCACGAACTCATGGCACAAATCCGACCAGGAGGAAATGGAGTCTACCGGCAAGTGCATCAACCATGACATGGCGTTGGGTTTAAGAGCCAACGGAAAGTAATTCACAAGCACCTTATCGTCGCGGGCTCCGGCAGCTTGCATCGCGATGGTGTAAATGCTGAGGAACTCAGACGGGTGGGTCATGCCACTGTACTTTTCGCCCACGTCAGGTTTGAAAGTGCGGTGAGTGGGCCACTGGAACTGCCGCAGCTCACGGGTAAAAGCCGGACAGCCTACCTCGTAAGGTAGGCCTCCAGGGCTCTCCGGTGCCGGGTGGTTCACAGCAGGCCCTGCTCGCCTGTCTGATTGGTGGCGCGCTCCGCGCCGGCGCTGGATAGTGGTTCGAGCGTCTTCATGTTCTCGTTCCCGAAGGACTTGGCGCTGGTCACAGTGGGTCCGCGGGTCGGATGACGCTATGGAGATTTCGTCACCCGTGACGTCATGACGGGCTGGCGTCCGCGGCGCCGGGCGAGGAGGGGGCGAGTGCACCGTGGTCGCGGCGCCGCCGGCTCTCCTGCCACTGGTGCGTGGGACTCTGTCGGAGCGTCGACCCGGGGGCTCCACCGGACTCGGTTCATCTTTGTTGGCCACCTCAACAAGGCTTCGGATAGTGGCTCTCCATTCGTCGAGTTTCCCCGTAGTGGGAGGGAAATCGAGGAGCAACTGCGCGCGCGCCAGGGCTTCTGCTGGCGTTGGTGGCAGTGAAACCTGCACGGATCACGACGCGCTTCGACTTCTGACCATGTCATAAGGAGCTCTATCACGACCCCGCGGTCGCATGCCATCTTCGCCAGTGCCTTGGCGAGCAGGTAGGTCTTCTACATCCCGGGAGGGGCGCTCGGGGCTCTTCCCGCGGTGACGCGCGGGGTCTTCGGTGTGATTACGCCGTTCGTGGCGCGCCGCTTGAGAGGAGCGCGCCGTCGGCGCCGGCATGGGTGTCTAGGAAGCCCTCGCGTCGCCTTCGGGCGGGGTGGCAGCGATCTTGGAAGGCCCCGCGCCACCCACGGAGGGCCTGGCTCCGTCTTTGGATTTGGCGGCGTGCAGCCCGTTACCAGGCGCACGAACATCGCCGCCTCCCAAACTCCGGCTGCTGGGACGGTGTTGGTGTTCGCGAACAGCGCCCCGGGTCCTTTCCGCGACCGGTCCGCTGCTCGCCCGCGTCGGGACGGGATTCCCGGCTTCCGACGGGCCAACCGCCACCGTCGTCTTCTTCTTGGGCGCCATGACGATGAAGGAGCGTCGAACTAACTGCTAAAGCCGATTCTCACAACTCCGCTGCCCCCTACCTGGCGCGCCAAAGATGTCAGTGGGAATCGACACCTATGGGATCACAAGAATCCCTACTACGGTTGCGGGGCGCGGGGTCGCGAGAAGAGCGGATCAAACAGATAGCACACGGTTCCTTTATTCAGGTTCGGGCCGCGAGGATGCGTAAAACCCTACTCTTGCTTTGGTGGATTGTTTATCTGTGTTCTTGAGCTAGCAATGGGTGTGAAGAGCTCCAAAAAGCCGAATCCTCCTCCTGGTCGCCTCGGGCCTCCTTTTATAGGAAAGGGGTTCCCACAGTGGCACACAGGAGGTGGAAAGGGTACAGTAATGCGAGGTTATCCCTCGCATTATATGACAAGGCGCATTTAATGCGCCCTGCTTAGGTGTCCTTGCTTTATCGGGGACGGGGGAGAGCCCTGTCTCGTCCGTCGCCGCTCCCTCTTGCGTCGACACGCGCCCTGGCCATCGGTGCTTGTGGTGCCATGTAGGCTGGCAGGTAGCTGAGGTGGCGCAGTGGTGGGTCTCCACGAAGATCTGTACGCCGCCACGCAGGTGCCTGCCCAACTGGTTGGGTCGGCGGCTGCATGCGAACGGCGGTGGGTGTGCGACTGGTGCGGGCCTGATGGTGGCCCCACGGGCGTCCTTGGCAAGGGCTTTGCCAGGGCCCCGGCAAGGGTTTTGCCGTGGCGCCCACTGTCATCCCCGGCAAGGCTCTTGCCGGGGGCCTTGTGGTCCTCCTTGGCTAGTATGCCGCCAAGGATCATCTCCTTCTTAAGTGGGTATCTGATCTTAAATGTTTTCACAAAGATCTGCATGCCACCACGGGGATATCTCCCGAATCCTTGCCCCATGGGGGCAGTGGACTCAAGGGTGGCTTTGCTCCGTAGATGTGGGGCGAGCTGCCACGGCAAGCGTCTTGCCGGGTTAGCTAAAGCTGCCCCCTTTAGGGCGACCTTGCATGACATGCACACAGAAGTAGGAAAAATACAATAAGAAAAACATTTCCTAGTAGGCTAATGTACAAAACATCATCAAAATCAGTTGATTTTCACATGTTGTCGCCACTACGGATGCATCAAATATCACTGCTCATCGTTCTCAGTCTTATTGCCCCTTTCGCCTCGACCGTTTCTCTGCACATTCCAAAGGTTGACCCATATATAGCTGGTGGTCCTCCAAATTCATGACATTCTTGGCCTTTTTCCTATTCATCCTGCAAATGATGACAAGAATAGGGCATTAACACGTGTGGATTTAGCATGACTATCATGAATCAGAATGTGTGCTCACCTATGGAGCTTCAAACTTGTCTCTATGTATTCCGGCAGGGTTTCCTTCCTTACTCCAAATTACTAATTTTGCAGCGCCACTACATTGGTCACTTATCTTTAGGCCAACAGAGAGAAAGCCAACGCCACTGCTAATTTAGAAATTACTAGCAGCGTCGGCTGATCTTGCCAGACCACTGTTTATGACTAGGTCAAATTTCCATCGAGATCATCCGCAATAAAACAAAATAAATTTCCATCCAGATAACACAAAAAATATATATCATACTGCATGAACATATATATGTTTTTTTGCTGAGTAAAAAACCACATCATCTTTGAATGCCATATCACACAAAACCATCGTCAGTCGACTATGGGGTAATTCCATCGGTATTGATAGTTTGAGATTGTGTCCTTGCCTATTTTGAAGTTGAGTGTTCAAAATTAAAATAGAGAAAAATTTCGGTGTTCAAATATGCACTTCTCTCGAGGTGAACATTGTATGAACTTTATAATACACATTCTGCAAATAGTATAGATATAGTTATGTGAACCTGCCCTAGATAAACTTCCAACAGGTAATAGACTATACAAAGTATTGATGAAAGTTTGGAAGTGCACATAGTATACAAACATGTCCACACGGATTAAGCTTTCGAAGTGCCAATTTTTTTCGCATGACATTTATTTTAGGGAGTCAGTCAGAGGTCCGTGGACTCATTTCAGATGAGGAAACAGACATGTTACATATACCCATTTCTCCTATATTTATTAATATACACAGTTGACACTCATATTCCTACACGTGCCGAATAATGAAGCAGGTGCAACACTCGTTTAACACTGCCGATATATATACACACTTTCCTCTTTCCTCCTGAGGCCCGTATCTTGGCATGTACAACCACTTCGGTTGCACAGGGCCTCCAAATTCCAGGGTCCCCAAAATCAGAGATTAGTGTAAGATTGAATAGAACTATTATTGATGATTATTGCTAGCCACATAGAGCGGTATATATAAGAGATTACAAGCCAACTAGACCTATTACAATACGACTAGGACTAGATAACTTGGGAGCCAATTAATAGTCTATCATCCCCCGCAGTATCAACGGGAGGCTCGACAACGTTGAGACTGGATCGAATATTACAAAAGGATGTTGATGGCAGTCCCTTGGTAAATATATCATCAAATTGAGCCGTAGAAGGAACATGCAGCACCCGAACTTGTCCAAGAGCCACCTTCTCGCGAACAAAATGGATATCAATCTCAATATGTTTTGTCCGGCCATGTTGAACAGGATTCCCAGACATGTAAACAGCTGAGATGTTATCACAATAAACAATGGTAGCATGTGCAAGCGGTAGATGCGACTCCGAGAGCAACTGACGAAGCCAGACTGTATCAGCCACAGCATGTGCAACCGCACGATATTCAGCTTCAGCGGGCGAGCGGGAGACGGTTACCTGCCTTTTCGAGGACCAAGAAATCAAATTGTCACCAAGAAAAACACAGAAACCGGATGTAAATCGTCGAGTGTCGGGACAACCAGCCCAGTCTGCATCAGAATACGCGGTGAGAGAGGTAGGGGAAGAATTGTTTATGTGGAGACCATGATAGAGAGTACCTTTTAGATACCTAAGGATGCGCTTGATATGATTATAGTGAGGTATGCGAGGATCATGCATATAGACACAAGCTTGTTGGATAGCAAAATAAATTTCAGGATGAGTAATGGTAAGATACTGAACAGCACCAGCAAGACTACGATAAAGAGTAGGATCGTTGGAAGGATCACCATTGGCAGAAAGTTTGAAACTAGTGTCGATAGGAGTATGGGAAGGATGACAGTTGAGCATACCGGCACGGTTGAGAAGATCTAGCATGTATTGACGTTGGGAAAGAAACAGACCCGATGAATCACGAATCACTGCAATGCCTAAAAAATGATGAAGAATACCAAGATCTGTCATAGAAAACTCAGAGCGGAGATGAGTAATGGTGCGATCCAAAAAGGTTTGAGAAGAAGCAGTGAGAATGATATCGTCAACATAAAGAAGTAAGTATGCAATGTCAGAATTATGATGATAGACAAAGAGAGAAGCGTCAGAAAGAGAGGAAACAAAACCTATGGTTTGAATAAAGGAAGAGAAGCGTTGAAACCATGCACGTGGAGCTTGTTTGAGACCATAGAGAGATTTTTTAAGAAAACAAACATTGTTGGGATAAGAAGGGTCTTCAAAACCGAGAGGTTGCTGACAGTAGACGGTCTCTTGGAGAGAACCATGAAGAAAGGCATTTTTTACGTCTAATTGGTGAATAGGCCAGGTGGAGGAGACAACAAGGTTGAGAACAGTGCGTATGGTACTAGGCTTAACTACAGGAGAGAAAGTTTCATCGTAATCAATGCCATGTTGTTGGGAATAGCCGCGACATACCCGACGTACTTTGTAGCGAGAAAGAGTACCATCGGAGTGAAACTTCTGATGAAACACCCACTTACTAGAGACAATGTTGGTGTTGGAAGGACAAGGAACAAGCTGCCAAGTATTATTTTCAGTAAGGGCCGAATATTCTTCTTGCATAGGTGTAGCCCAATTAGGATCAAGAAGCATAGTTTTGTAAGATTTGGGAACTTGAGATAACTACAGGGTGGCGTGAAGGTTGAGACGATCTATGGGTTGACGAAAACCTGATTTTGAACAAGTGCGCACAGAATGGTCACTGACTGAAGGAATAGCGGGAACAGCGCGAATGGGATGGGGAGCGACACGGATGTCCGGCGCAGCGGATGATGTGGACAATGGAGGGGATGGTGGTGAATCAGTATGTGTCGGTGATGATGCTGGAGGGGATGGTGGCGCATCAACATGTGTGGGGGATGGTGCGGGAGGAGATGGTGGCGCATTGGTATGCATGGGCGATGATGCAGGTGGCGAAGGTGGAGGGTTATGATTGTTTGTCGGCGGTGTAGGGGCGTTTGGCTGGGATAGTGGTGAAGAGGTATTTGGAGATTGAGATGTCAGGAGAGGAGCATAAAAAGAGAAACGAGTAGGATAGGTGGGGAAGTAGTGGGGTGTGATGGAGAAGTACGTTGAGCAAATGGAAAGATGTGTTCGACAAAGGTGACATGCTGAGATACAAGAATCCGACCGGTGTATAAGTCAAGGCAGCGATAGTTCATCCGAAAAACCGAGGAGAACACACGGGACAGAGCGGGGAGAGAGCTTATGAGCGGTGGTAGCGGAAGTGTTAGGAAAATAGAGGCAACCAAAAACACGAATGTCGGAGTAGTTTGGATGACACAGAAACAGAGAAAAGTAGGGGGTGATGTTGGGATTGGCTTTGGTAGGACGGATATTAAGAAGATATGTAGCGGTGTGGAGAGCCTCAACCCAGTATTGGGAAGGCATGGAAGATTGGAGAGGAAGAGTACGAATAATATCATTTATAGTACGAAGAGAACGTTCAGCTTTTCCGTTTTAAGGAGAAGTGTAGGGACAAGAAAAACGGAGAAGAATGTCGTGGTTAAGAAACAATGTATGATTTTTAACATTATCAAATTCACGACCATTATCACATTGTATGAAGCGAATAGGGAGAAAGAAGTGCACAAAGACGAATCGCTGAAAATTGAGAAAGAGAACATGAACATCGGATTTGTTGCCGAGAGGAAAGGTCCAGACAAAGTGTGTAAAATCATCTAATATGACAAGATGTTATTTAAAACCAGAGACACTAGCAATAGGCGATGTCCAGAGATCGCAATGTATTAATTCAAAGGGATAAGTGCTTGAAGAGCTAGACGAACTAAAAGGAAGATGCACATGCTTGCCTAATTGACATGACTCACAAACGGAGGAATCGTGAGAATCTCTATTACAAGGTATAGTAAATTCACTAAGAACAGATGCTAAAACTGCATGGTTGGGATGCCCTAGATGCCGATGCCAGAGATCAACAGATGCCATCATGGAGGTTGGAGATGCAACGGCGGGAACACCATTGAGAGAGTATAAGTCACCGAAGCTATTGAACCGCGCAATCTCGACCTTGGTCTGATAATCCTTCACAGATAAGCCAAAGGGGTCAAATTCGACAGAAACCAGATTATCACATGTGAATTGACGAACAGAGATTAAATTTTTTATAAGGGCAGGTGCAACAAGAACATCACGAAGAAGAAGAGTTTTGGTGATGGAGGGAAGTTGAGCCTGACCAACACAATAGATGGGTATAGAAGAACCATCACCGAGGGTGATGGATTTAAAAAGTGGTGAAGTGCAAGACGAGAAAAGAGTACTAGATGCAGACATATGACTAGAAGCACCGGAATCGAAAATCCAATCTGTACTTGTGTTGCCTTGGGAGGCAAAATTGTTCATGGCCTGGATGAAGGCGGCTTGGTCCTAGCTTGGCAGTGTAGCAGATGTCGGTGTTGGCAGCAGGGTCGGCTGGTACGACGGCTAGGGTAGTAGAGCCGAGGGTGGAGGCGACGACAGCAAAGCCGGCTGGTACGACGGCGATGGCAGTAGAGCTGACGGTGGGGTGTAGTAGTGGCCTCCGTCAGCGTAGTAGGGAGCGCCATATGATGGATTAGCATGGTAGGCGTGAATTGGCTGGCGAGGTGTGAGGAGTCCTGGGGCACTAGTATGGGGCCGCACGCCGGGCTGCCAGGCACCGGTGTAAGCCGATGGAGCGCCTAGGGAAGCCAGAGCGGACCATGGCATGGGCCAAGCTTGGACGAGCCCCGTCCAGGGATCATGTGGAGGACCCTAAGGCGTAGCTGCTGGTGGGGCACATGGGGCCGACGACGGTGAAGGAGTGGGGGCCGAGCGCATCGTAGGCGGACGATAGAGCGGTGGGACGCCAGCCTGGCGGTGGAGCGGGCGCGGTCTAGGAGGAAGGCACCGCTGGTGAAGGGGACGTCGCGGGTGGCGCCGCGGGTGTCGGACCGCGCAGAACGGCGGCGAAGAGCTGAGGGCGAGCGTCCTTATTGGTTTGAGCATGATCGGCCCACTGGAGGATAGAGCGCACCTCGGCAAAGGTTGGCTGGGACCGCATCATGGGTATGAAAGAAGCCTGCTTGTCAAATTGTTCGCTAAGCCTGATGAGGAGGAGGTTGATAAGCTGCCGGTCTTCAACGGGATCACCAAGTTCACGTAGTTCGTCGGCGATGGATCTGAGGCGTTGGCAGTAGACACTGAGGGAGGAGTCTCCTTGCACCGTATTGCTGAGCTCGGTGTGGAGTAGATTGGTGCGAGCATCGACGTTGTCTTGGAACAACTGCTCAAGGGCCGCCCAGAGGCCGACGGCGGTGGCGGCTTCCCGGAAGACGAGATTGAAGATCTTGGTGGAGACGCCCATGTAGATCCATTAGATGATAGCGAGGTCATCCTTGACCCATTGGGGATCATGGGATTGCGGCACGGCGGTGGCATTAACGTGGGAGCGAAGATTGCAGCGCCCGAGGTGAACTTCGAAGAGGTGGCGCCAATGGTAGTAGTTGTTGTTGGAAATATGCCCTAGAGGCAATAATAAAAGGATTATTATATTTCCTTGTTCATGATAATCGTCTATTATTCATGCTATAATTGTATTGTCCGGAAATCATAATACATGTGTGAATACGTAGACCACAATATGTCCCTAGTAAGCCTCTAGTTGACTAGCTCGTTGATCAACAGATAGTCATGGTTTCCTGACTATGGACATTGGCTGTCATTGATAATGAGATCACATCATTAGGAGAATGATGTCATGGATAAGACCCAATCCTAAACATAGCACAAGATCGTATAGTTCGTTTGCTAGAGTTTTCCAATGTCAAGTATCCTTTCCTTAGACCATGAGATCGTGTAACTCCCGGATACCGTAGGAGTGCTTTGGGTATACCAAACGTCACAACGTAACTGGGTGACTATAAAGGTATACTACAGGTATCTCCGAAACTGTCTGTTGGGTTGACACGGATCGAGACTGGGATTTGTCACTCCGCTTGACGGAGAGGTATCACCAGGCCCACTCGGTAGTGCATCATCATAATGAGCTCAATGTGATCAAAGTGTTTGATCACGGGATCATGCATTACGGTACGAGTAAAGTGACTTGCCGGTAACGAGATTGAACGAGGTATAGGGATACCGACGATCGAATCTTGGGCAAGTAAATCCTCGTTGATCAAAAGATAGTCATGGTTTCCTGACTATGGACATGGGGATGCCATTGATAACGGGATCACATCATTAGGAGAATGATGTGATGGACAAGACCCAAACCTAAGCATAGCACAAAGATCATATAGTTCTTTTGCTAGAGCTTTTCTGAATGTTAAGTATCATTCCTTAGACCATGAGATTATGCAACTCCGGTTGCCGTAGGAGTGCTTTGGGTGTATCAAACGTCACAACGTAACTAGGTGACTATAAAGGTGCACTACAGGTATCTCCGAAAGTGTTTGTTGGGTTGGCATGAATCGGGACTGGGATTTGTCACTCCGTATGACGGAGAGGTATCTCTGGGCCCACTCGGTAAGACATCATCATAATGAGCTCAATGTGATCAAGGTGTTGTTCACGGGATGATGTGTTACGGGAACGAGTAAAGAGACTTGCCGGTAACGAGATTGAACAAGGTATCGGTATACCGACGATCGAATCTCCGGCAAGTATCGTACCGATAGACGAAGGGAATTGAGTACGGGATTGATTAAGTCCTCGACATCGTGGTTCATCCGATGAGATCATCGAGGAGCATGTGGGAGCCAACATGGGTATGCAGATCCCGCTGTTAGTTATTGACCAGAGATCGTCTCGGTCATGTCTGCATGTCTCCCGAACCCGTAGGGTCTACACACTTAAGGTTCGGTGACGCTAGGGTTGTAAAGATATTAGTATGCAGCAAACCGAAGGTTGTTCGGAGTCCCGGATGAGATCCCGGACGTCACGAGAGGTTCCGGAATGGTCCGGAGGTAAAGAATAATATATAGGAAGTGTCGTTTCGGCCATCGGGAAGGATTCGGGGGTCACCGGTATTGTACCGGGACCACCAGATGGGTCCCGGGGGTCCACCGGGTGGGGCCACCCATCCCGGAGGGCCCCGTGGGCTGAAGTGGGGAGGGAACCAGCCCATAGTGGGCTGGTGCGCCCCCCCCATGGGCCTCCCCCTGTGCCTAGGGTTGGAAACCCTAGGGCAGGGGGCGCACCACTTGCCTTGGGGGGCAAGTCTCCCCCCTGGCCGCCGCCCTCCCTTGGAGATGGATCTCCAGGGCCGGCGCCCCCCTAGGGGGCCTATATAAAGGGGGGGAGGGAGGGCAGCCGCACCCTGCAGCCTTGGCGCCTCCCTCTCCCCTGTTACACCTCTCCCTCTCTCCGTAGACGCTTGGCGAAGCCCTGCTGGAATTCTGCTGCATCCACCACCACGCCGTCGTGCTGCTGGATCTTCATCAACCTCTCCTTCCCCCTTGCTAGATCAAGAAGGAGGAGACGTCATCCCGACCGTACGTGTGTTGAACGCGGAGGTGCCGTCCGTTCGGCGCTGGTCATCGGTGATTTGGATCACGACGAGTATGACTCCATCATCCACGTTCTTCTTGAACGCTTCCGTTGCGATCTACAAGTGGTATATAGATGCTCTCCTATCCCCTCGTTGCTAGAATACTCCATGGATAGATCTTGGTGATGCGTAGGAAAATTTTAATTTCTGCTACGATCCCCAACAGTGGCATCATGAGCTAGGTCTATGCGTAGTTTCTATGCACGAGTAGAACACAAAGTAGTTGTGGGCGTCGAATTGTCAATTCTTCTTGCCGTTACTAGTCCTATCTTGGTTCAGCGCTATTGTGGGATGAAGCGGCCCGGACCAACCTTACACGTACGGTTACGTGAGACCGGTTCCACCGACTGACATGCACTAGTTGGATAAGGTGGCCGGCGGGTGTCTGTCTCTCCCACTTTAGTTGGATCGGATTCGATGAACAGGGTCCTTATGAATGGTAAATAGAGATTGACAATTCACGTTGTGGTTTCAAGGTAGGTAAGAAACGTTCTTTCTAGCAACCTATAACAGCCACGTAAAAACTTGCAACAACAATTAGAGGACGTCTAACTTGTTTTTGCAGCAAGTGCTTTGTGATGTGATATGGCCAGAAGTTGTGATGAATCATGTATGTGATGTATGAGATGATCTTGTTATTGTAATAGGAATCACGACTTGCATGTCGATGAGTATGACAACTGGCAGGAGCCATAGGAGTTGTCTTTATTTATTTATGACCTGCGTGTCAACTTAAATCGTCATGTAATTACTTTACTTTATTGCTAAAGCGTTAGCCATAGTAGTAGAAGTAATAGTTGACGTGACAACTTCATGAAGACACGATGATGGAGATCATGGTGTCATGCCGGTGACGACGATGAACATGGCGCCCCGAAGATGGAGATCAAAGGAGCGAAATGATGTTGGCCATATCATGTCACTATTTGATTGCATGTGATGTTTATCATGTTTTTACATCTTATTTGCTTAGAACGACGGTAGCATAAATAAGATGATCCCTCATTAAACTATCAAAAATGTGTTCTCCCTAACTGTGCACCGTTGCTAAGGTTCGTCGTTCCGAAGCACCACGTGATGATCGGGTGTGATAGGTTCTTACGTTCACATACAACGGGTGTAAGCCAGATTTACACACGCAATACACTTAGGTTGGATTGACAAGCCTAGCTTGTACGGACATGGCCTCGGAACACGGAGAACCGAAAGGTCGAACATGAGTCGTATAGAAGATACGATCAACATGGAGATGTTCACCGATCATAACTAGTCCGTCTCACGTGATGATCGGACACGGCCTAGTTGACTCGGATCCTGTATCACTTAGATGACTAGAGGGATGTCAAATCTGAGTGGGAGTCCATTCATTAATTTGATTAGATGAACTTAATTATCATGAACTTAGTCTAAATCTTTACAATATGTCTTATAGATCAAATGGCCCAGGCTAATGTCACCCTCAACTTCAACGCGTTCCTAGAGAAAACCAAGCTGAAAGATTATGGCAGCAACTATTCGGACTGGGTCCGGAACCTGAGTATCATCCTCATAGCAGCCAAGAAAGATTATGTCCTAGAAGCACCGCTAGGTGATGCACCATTCCCAGAAAACCAGGACGTTATGAACGCCCATTAGTCACGTACTGATGATTACTCCCTCGTTCAGTGCGGCATGCTTTACAGCTTAGAACCGGGGCTCCAAAAGCGTTTTGAGAAACACGGAGCATATGAGATGTTCGAGGAGCTGAAATTGATTTTCCAAGCTCATGCCCGGGTCGAGAGATATGATGTCTCCGACAAGTTCTTTAGCTGCAAGATGGAGGAAAATAGCTCTGTCAGTGAACACATACTCAAGATGTCTGGGTTGCACAACCGCTTGACTCAGCTGGAAGTTAATCTCCCGGATGAGGCGGTCATTGACAGAATCCTTTAGTCGCTCCCACCTAGCTACAAGAGCTTCGTGATGAACTACAATATGCAGGGGGTGGAAAAGACCATTCCCGAGTTGTATTCAATGCTGAAATCTGCGGAGGTGGAGATCAAAAAGGAACATCAAGTGTTGATGGTGAATAAAACCACTAAGTTCAAGAAAGGCAAGGGTAAGAAGAACTTCAAGAAGGACGGCAAGGAGGTTGCCGCGCCTGGTAAATCAGTTGCCAGGAAGAAGTCAAAGAATGGACCCAAACCTGAAACTGAGTGCTTTTATTGCAAGGGAAATGGTCACTGGAAGCGGAATTGCCCCAAGTACTTAGCAGATAAGAAGGCCGGCAACACTAAAGGTATATGTGATATACATGTAATTGATGTGTACCTTACCAGTGCTCGTAGTAGCTCCTGGGTATTTGATACCGGTGTCGTTGCTCATATTTGTAACTCAAAACAGGAGCTGCGGAATAAATGGAGACTGGCGAAGGACGAGGTGACGATGCGCGTCGGGAATGGTTCCAGGGTCGATGTGATCGCCGTCGGCACGCTACCTCTACATTTACCTACGGGATTAGTTTTAAACCTCAATAATTGTTATTTAGTGCCAAGTTTGAGCATGAACATTGTATCTGGATCTCGTTTAATGCGAGATGGCTACTCATTTAAATCCGAGAATAATGGTTGTTCTATTTATATGAGTGATATGTTTTATGGTCATGCTCCGATGGTCAATGGTTTATTCTTAATGAATCTCGTGCGTGATAATACACATATTTATAATGTGAATACCAAAAGGTGTAAAGTTGATAACAATAGTTCCACAAACTTGTGGCACTGCCGCCTTGGTCACATTCGTGTCAAGCGCATGAAGAAGCTCCATGCTGATGGACTTTTAGAGTCTCTCGATTATGAATCATTTGACACATGCGAACCATGCCTCATGGGCAAAATGACCAAGACTCCATTCTCAGGGACAATGGAGCGAGCAACCAACTTGTTGGAAATCATACATACAGATGTGTGTGGTCCAATGAGCGTTGAGGCTCGCGGAGGCTATCGTTATGTTCTCACTCTCACTGATGATTTGAGTAGATATGGCTATGTCTACTTAATGAAACACAAGTATGAGACCTTTGAAAAGTTCAAGGAGTTTCAAAGTGAGGTTGAAAATCAACGTGACAGAAAAATAAAGTTCTTACGATCAGATCGCGGGGAAGAATATTTAAGTCATGAATTTGGCACACACTTAAGAAAATGTGGAATCGTTTCAAAACTCACGCCGCCTGGAACACCTCAGCGTAACGTGTGTCCGAACGTCGTAATTGCACTCTATTGGATATGGTGCGATCTATGATGTCTCTTACGGATCTACTGCTCTCATTTTGGGGCTATGCTTTAGAGACTGCCGCATTCACTTTAAATAGGGCTCCGTCAAAATCCGTTGAGACGACACCGTATGAATTATGGTTTGGAAAGAAACCTAAGCTGTCGTTTCTGAAAGTTTGGGGTTGCGATGCTTATGTCAAGAAACTTCAACCTGAAAAGCTCGAACCCAAATCGGAAAAATGCGTCTTCATAGGATATCCCAAAGAAATAGTTGGGTATACCTTCTACCTCAGATCCGAAGGCAAGATCTTTGTTGCCAAGAACGGGTCCTTTCTAGAGAAATAGTTTCTCGCGAAAGAAGTAAGTGGGAGGAAAGTAGAGCTTGATGAAGTACTACCTCTTGAAAATCAGAGTAGCGCAGCTCAAGAAAATGTTCCTATGGTGCCTGCACCGATTAGAGAGGAGGTTAATGATGATGATCAAGATACTTCTGATCAAGCTCCTACTGAACTTCGTAGGTCCACAAGGACACGTTCCGCACCAGAGTGGTATGGCAACCCTGTCCTGGAAATCATGTTGTTGGACAACGGTGAACCTTCGAACTATGAAGAAGCGACGGCGGGCCCATATTCCGACAAATGGCTAGAAGCCATGAAATCCGAGATAGAATCCATGTATGAAAACAAAGTATGGACTTTGAATGACTTGCCCGATGATCGGCGAGCCATAGAAAATAAATGGATCTTTAAGAAGAAGACAGACGCGGATGGTAATGTGACCATCTATAAGGCTCGACTTGTTGCTAAGGGTTATCGACAAGTTCAAGGGGTTGACTACGATCAGACTTTCTCCCATCGTAGCGAAGCTGAAGTCCGTCCGAATCATGTTAGCAATTGCCGCATTCTATGATTATGAGATATGGCAAATGGACGTCAAAACGGCATTCCTTAACGGCTTTCTTAAGGAAGAATTGTATATGATGCAGCCGGAAGGTTTTGTCAATCCTAAGAATGCTAACAAAGTATGCAAGCTCCAGCGCTCTATCTATGGGCTGGTGCAAGCATCTCGGAGTTGGAACATTCCCTTTGATGAGATGATCAAAGCCTTTGGGTTTATGCAGACTTATGGAGAAGCCTGCGTTTACAAGAAAGTGGGTGGGAGCTCCGTAGCATTTCTCATATTATATGTGGATGACATACTATTGATGGGAAATGATATAGAATTCTTGGAAAGCATAAAGGCCTATTTGAGCAAGTGATTTTCAATGAAGGACCTTGGAGAAGCTGCTTATATATTAGGCATCAAGATCTATAGAGATAGATCGAGACGCCTCATCGGTCTTTCACAAAGTACGTACCTTGACAAGATTTTGAAGAAGTTCAAAATGGATCAGTCCAAGAAGGGGTTCTTGCCTGTATTGCAAGGTGTGCGATTGAGCAGGGCTCAATGCCCGACCACGGCAAAAGATATAGAAGAGATGAGTGTCATCCCCTATGCCTCAGCCATAGGGTCTATTCTGTATGCCATGCTGTGTACCAGACCCGATCTAAACCTTGTCGTAAGTTTGGTAGGTAGGTACCAAAGTAATCCCGGCAAGGAACACTGGACAGCGGTCAAAAACATCCTGAAGTACCTGAAAAGGACTAAGGATATGTTTCTCGTTTATGGAGGTGCCGAAGAGCTCGTCGTAAAGGGTTACGTCGACGCCAGCTTCAACACAGATCTGGATGACTCCAAGTCACAAACCGGATACGTGTATATTTTGAATGGAGGGGCAGTAAGCTGGTGCAGTTGCAAGCAAAGCGTCGTGGCGGGATCTACATGTGAAGCAGAGTATATGGCAGCCTCGGAGGCAGCACAAGAAGCAGTCTGGGTTAAGGAGTTCATTACCGACCTAGGAGTCATACCCAATGCGTCAGACCCGATGACTCTCTTCTGTGACAACACTGGAGCAATTGCCCTTGCGAAGGAGCCCAGGTTTCACAGGAAGACCAGGCATATCAAGCGTCGCTTCAACTCCATTCGTGAAAGTGTTCAAAATGGAGACATAGAGATTTGTAAAGTACATACGAACCTGAATGTGGCAGATCCGTTGACTAAACTGTTGGAAATATGCCCTAGAGGCAATAATAAAAGCATTATTATTATATTTCCTTGTTCATGATAATTGTCTTTATTCGTGCTATAATTGTGTTATCCGGAAATCGTAATACATGTGTGAATAACAGACAACAACATGTCCCTAGTAAGCCTCTAGTTGAATAGCTCGTTGATCGATAGATAGTCACGGTTTCCTGACTATGGACATTGGATGTCATTGATAACGAGATCACATCATTAGGAGAATGATGTGATGGATGAGACCCAATCCTAAACATAGCATAAGATCGCATAGTTCATTTGCTAGAGTTTTCCAATGTCAAGTATCCTTTCCTTAGACCATGAGATCGTGTAACTCCCGGACACCGTAGGAGTGCTTTGGGTGTACCAAACGTCACAACGTAACTGGGTGGCTATAAAGGTATACTACGGGTATCTCCGAAAGTGTCTGTTGGGTTGACACGGATCGAGACTGGGATTTGTCACTCCGCTTGATGGAGAGGTATCACCGGGCCCACTCAGTAATGCATCATCATAATGAGCTCAATGTGATCAAAGTGTTTGATCACAGGATCATGCATTACGGTACGAGTAAAGTGACTTGCCGGTAACGAGATTGAACGAGGTATTGGGATACCGACGATCGAATCTCGGGCAAGTAAAATACCAATTGACAAAGGGAATCGTATACGGGATTAATTGAATCCTCGACATCGTGGTTCATCCGATGAGATCATCGTGGAGCATGTGGGAGCCAACATGGGTATCCAGATCCCGCTGTTGGTTATTGCCCGAGAGCCGTCTCGGTCATGTCTGCATGTCTCCCGAACCCGTAGGGTCTACACACTTAAGGTTCGGTGACGCTAGGGTTGTGAAGATATGTATATGCAATAACCCGAATGTTGTTCGGAGTCCCGGATGAGGTCCCGGACGTCACGAGGAGTTTCGGAATGGTCCGGAGGTAAAGAATTATATATAGGAAGTGCTGTTTTGGCCATCGGGACAAGTTTCGGGGTTATCGGTATTGTACCGGGACAACCGGAGGGTCCCGGGGGGTCCACCGGGTGGGGCCACCTGCCTCGGGGGGCCACATGGGCTCTAGGGGGTGCGCCTTGGCCTACATGGGCCAATGGGAACCAGACCCAAGAGGCCCATGCGCCTAGGGTGGGGAAACCCTAAAGGGGGGGCGCCCCCTTGCTTGGGGGGCAAGCCCCACCCCTTGGCCGCCGACCCCTAGGAGATTGCATCTCCTAGGGCCGGCGCCCCCCCCCCCTAGGGGGCTATATAAAGGGGGGAGGGGGGCAGCCGGACCCTAGTCCTTGGCGCCTCCCTCTCCCTCTCCAACACCTCCTCCTCCTCCGTAGAGCTCGGCGAAGCCCTGCCGGAGTACTGCAGCTCCACCATCACCACGCCGTCGTGCTGCTGCTGGAGCCATCTTCCTCAACCTCTCCTTTGCCTTGCTGGATCAAGAAGAAGGAGACGTTACGCTGACCGTACGTGTGTTGAACGCGGAGGTGCCGTCCGTTCGGTGCTAGGATCTCCGGTGATTTGGATCACGTCGTGTACGACTACCTCATCCCCGTTCGTTGAACGCTTCCACTCGCGATCTACAAAGTGGTATGTAGATGCAATCTCTCTCCCATGACTCGTTGCTTAGATGAACTCATAGATGGATCTTGGTGAAACCGTAGGAAAAATTTTAATTTTCTGCAACGTTCCCCAACAGTGGTATCAGAGCTAGGTTTATGCGTAGTTCTCTATTGCACGAGTAGAACACAATTTGTTATGGGCGTAGATGTTGTCAACTTTCTTGCCGCTACTAGTCTTATCTTGCTTCAGCGGTATTGTGGGATGAAGCGGCCCGGACCAACCTTACACGTACGCTTACGTGAGACCGGTTCCACCGACTAACATGCACTAATTGCATAAGGTGGCTGGGGGTGTCTGTCTCTACCACTTTAGTTGGAGCGGATTCGGTGAAAAGGGTCCTTATGAAGGGTAAAAAGAAGTTGACAAATCACGTTGTGGCTTTCACGTAGGTAAGAAAACGTTCTTGCTAGAACCCTAATTCAGCCACGTAAAACTTGCAACAATAATTAGAGGACGTCTAACTTGTTTTTGCAGCAACTGCTTTGTGATATGATATGGCCAAAGTTGTGATGAATGATGAATGATCTATATGTGATGTATGAGATGTTCATGCTATTGTAATAGGAATCACGACTTGCATGTCGATGAGTATGACAACCGGCAGGAGCCATAGGAGTTGTCTTTATTTTTTTTGTATGACCTGCGAGTCATTGAGAAACGCCATGTAAATTACTTTACTTTATTGCTAAACGTGTTAGCCATAGTAGTAGAATTAATAGTTGGCGAGCAACTTCATGGAGACACGATGATGGAGATCATGATGATGGAGATCATGGTGTCAAGCCGGTGACAAGATGATCATGGAGCCCCAAGATGGAGATCAAAGGAGCTATGTGATATTGGCCATATCATGTCACGTTTATTATGTGATTGCATGTGATGTTTATCATGTTTTTCATCTTGTTTACTTAGAACGACGGTAGTAAATAAGATCATCCCTCATAATAATTTCAAGAAGTGTTCCCCCTAACTGTGCACCGTTGCGACAGTTCATTGTTTCGAAGCACCACGTGATGATCGGGTGTGATAGATTCTAACGTTCACATACAACGGGTGTAAGACAGATTTACACATGCAAACACTTAGGTTGACTTGACGAGCCTAGCATGTACAGACATGGCCTCGGAACACAGAAGACCGAAAGGTCGAGCATGAGTCGTATAGAAGATACGATCAACATGAAGATGTTCACCGATGTTGACTAGTCCGTCTCATGTGATGATCGGACACGGCCTAGTTGACTCGGATCATGTAATACTTAGATGACTATAAGAGGGATGTCTATCTAAGTGGGAGTTCATTAAATAATTTGATTAGATGAACTTTATTATCATGAACTTAGTCTAAAATATTTACAATATGTCTTGTAGATCAAATGGCCAACGTAGTCCTCAACTTCAACGCGTTCCTAGAGAAAACCAAGCTGAAAGACGATGGCAGCAACTATACGGACTGGGTCCGGAACCTGAGGATCATCCTCATAGCTGCCAAGAAAGATTATGTTCTACGAGCACCGCTGGGTGACGCACCCATTCTCCCTGCAGAACAAGACGTTATGAACGCTTGGCAGTCACGTTCCGATGATTACTCCCTCGTTCAGTGCGGCATGCTTTACAGCTTAGAGCCGGGGCTCCAAAAGCGTTTTGAGAGACATGGAGCATATGAGATGTTCGAAGAGCTGAAAATGGTTTTCCAAGCTCATGCCCGGGTCGAGAGATATGAAGTCTCCGACAAATTCTTTAGTTGTAAGATGGAGGAAAATAGCTCTGTCAGTGAACACATACTGAAGATGTCTGGGTTACACAACCGCTTGACTCAACTTGAAGTTAATCTCCCGGATGAAGCGGTCATTGACAGAATCCTCCAGTCGCTTCCACCTAGCTACAAGAGCTTTGTGATGAACTACAACATGCAGGGGATGGTGAAGACCATTCCTGAGGTATATGCTATGCTGAAATCAGCAGAGGTAGAAATCAAGAAGGAACATCAAGTGTTGATGGTGAATAAAACCACTAAGTTCAAGAAGGGCAAGGGTAAGAAGAACATCAAGAAGGACGGCAAGGAAGTTGCCGCGCCCGGTAAGCAAGTTGCCGGGAAGAAGCCAAAGAATGGACCCAAGCCCGAGACTGAGTGCTTTTATTGCAAGGGAAGTGGTCACTGGAAGCGGAACTGCCCCAAATACTTAGCGGACAAGAAGGCCGGCAAAACAAAAGGTATATGTGATATACATGTAATTGATGTGTACCTTACCAGTACTCGTAGTAGCTCTTGGGTATTTGATACCGGTGCAGTTGCTCACATTTGTAACTCAAAGCAGGAGCTGCGGAATAAATGGAGACTGGCGAAGGACAAGGTGACGATGCGCGTCGGGAATGGTTCCAAGGTCGATGTGATCGCCGTCGGCACGCTACCTCTACATTTACCTACGGGATTAGTTTTAAACCTCAATAATTGTTATTTAGTGCCAAGTTTGAGCATGAACATTGTGTCTGGATCTCGTTTAATTCGAGATGGCTACTCATTTAAATCCGAGAATAATGGTTGTTCTATTTATATGAGAGATATGTTTTATGGTCATGCTCCGATGGTTAATGGTTTATTCTTAATGAATCTCGTATGTGATGATACACATATTCATAGTGTGAATACCAAAAGAGTTAAAGTTGATAACAATAGTCCCACATATTTGTGGCACTGCCGCCTTGGTCACATAGGTGTCAAACGCATGAAGAAGCTCCATGCAGATGGACTTTTAGAGTCTCTTGATCATGAATCATTTGACACGTGCGAACCATGCCTCATGGGTAAAATGACCAAGACTCCGTTCTCAGGAACAATGGAGCGAGAAACCAACTTATTAGAAATCATACATACCGATGTGTGCGGTCCAATGAGTGTTGAGGCTCGCGGTGGCTATCGTTATGTTCTCACCCTCACTGATGACCTGAGTAGATATGGGTATATCTACTTAATGAAACACAAGTCTGAGACCTTTGAAAAGTTCAAGGAATTTCAGAGTGAGGTTGAAAATCAACGTGATAGAAAGATCAAGTTTCTACAATCAGATCGTGGAGGAGAATGCTTGAGTCACGAATTTGGCACACAATTAAGAAAATGTGGAATAGTTTCACAACTCACGCCGCCTGGAACACCTCAGCGTAATGGTGTGTCCGAACGTCGTAATCGCACTCTATTAGATATGGTGCGATCTATGATGTCTCTTACCGATTTACCGCTATCTTTTTGGGGCTATGCTTTAGAGACTACCACATTCACTTTAAATAGGGCTCCGTCGAAATCCGTTGAGACGACACCGTATGAATTATGGTTTGGGAAGAAACCTAAGCTGTCGTTTCTAAAAGTTTGGGGATGCGATGCTTATGTCAAGAAACTTCAACCTGAAAAGCTCGAACCCAAGTCGGAAAAATGCGTCTTCATAGGATACCCTAAAGAAACTATTGGGTATACCTTCTACCTCAGATCCGAAGGCAAGATCTTTGTTGCCAAGAATGGATCCTTTCTAGAGAAGGAGTTTCTCTCGAAAGAAGTAAGTGGGAGGAAACTAGAACTTGATGAAGTGTTACCTCTTGAACCGGAAAATGGCGAAACTCAAGAAAACGTTCCTGAGGTGCCTGCACCGACTAGAGAGGAAATTAATGATGATGATCAAGATACTTCTAATCAAGCTCCTACTGAAATTCGTAGGTCCACAAGGACACGTTCCGCACCAGAGTGGTACGGCAACCCTGTCTTGGAAATCATGTTGTTAGACAACGGTGAATCTTCGAACTATGAAGAAGCGATGGCGGGCCCGGATTCCGACAAATGGCTAGAAGCCATGAAATCTGAGATAGGATCCATGTATGAAAACGAAGTATGGACTTTGACTGACTTGCCCGTTGAACGGCGAGCCATAGAAAATAAATGGATCTTTAAGAAGAAGACAGACGCGGATGGTAATGTGGCCATCTATAAAGCTCGGCTTGTCGCTAAGGGTTATCGACAAGTTCAAGGAATTGACTACGATGAGACTTTCTCACCGGTAGCGAAGCTGAAGTCCGTCCGAATCATGTTAGCAATTGCCGCATTCTATGATTATGAAATATGGCAAATGGACGTCAAAACGGCATTCCTTAATGGTTTCCTTAAGGAAGAATTGTATATGATGCAGCCGGAAGGTTTTGTCGATCCTAAGAATGCTGACAAGGTGTGCAAGCTCCAACGCTCGATTTATGGGCTGGTGCAAGCATCTCGGAGTTGGAACATTCGCTTTGATGAGACGATCAAAGCGTTTGGGTTTACGCAGACTTATGGAGAAGCCTGCGTTTACAAGAAAGTGAGTGGGAGCTCTGTAGCATTTCTCATACTATATGTAGATGACATACTTTTGATGGGAAACGATATAGAACTCTTGGACAGCATTAAGGCCTACTTGAATAAGAGTTTTTCAATGAAGGACCTTGGAGAAGCTGCTTATATATTAGGCATCAAAATCTATAGAGATAGATCAAGACGCCTCATAGGTCTTTCACAAAGCACATACCTTGATAAGATATTGAAGAAGTTCAATATGGATCAATCTAAGAAGGGGTTCTTACCTGTGTTGCAAGGTGTGAAATTGAGCTCAGCTCAATGTCCGACCACGGCAGAAGATATAGAAGAGATGAGTGTCATCCCCTATGCCTCAGCCATAGGTTCTATTATGTATGCCATGCTGTGTACCAGACCTGATGTAAACCTTGCCGTAAGTTTGGTAGGAAGGTACCAAAGTAATCCCGGCAAGGAACACTGGACAGCGGTCAAGAATATCATGAAGTACCTGAAAAGGACTAAGGAAATGTTTCTCGTTTATGGAGGTGACGAAGAGCTCATCGTAAAGGGTTACGTCGACGCTAGCTTCGACACAGATCTGGATGACTCTAAGTCACAAACCGGATACGTGTATATTTTGAATGGTGGGGCAGTAAGCTGGTGCAGTTGCAAGCAGAGCGTTGTGGCGGGATCTACATGTGAAGCGGAGTACATGGCAGCCTCGGAGGCAGCACATGAAGCAATTTGGGTGAAGGAGTTCATCACCGACCTCGGAGTCATACCCAATGCGTCGGGGCCAATCAAACTCTTCTGTGACAACACTAGAGCTATTGCACTTGCCAAGGAGCCCAGGTTTCACAAGAAGACCAGGCACATCAAGCGTCGCTTTAACTCCATTCGTGAAAATGTTCAAGATGGAGACATAGAAATTTGTAAAGTGCACACGGATCTGAATGTCGCAGATCCGTTGACTAAACCTCTCCCTAGGGCAAAACATGATCAGCACCAGAACTCTATGGGTGTTCGATTCATCACAATGTAACTAGATTATTGACTCTAGTGCAAGTGGGAGACTGTTGGAAATATGCCCTAGAGGCAATAATAAAAGCATTATTATTATATTTCCTTGTTCATGATAATTGTCTTTATTCGTGCTATAATTGTGTTATCCGAAAATCGTAATACATGTGTGAATAACAGACAACAACATGTCCCTAGTAAGCCTCTAGTTGACTAGCTCGTTGATCGATAGATAGTCATGGTTTCCTGACTATGGACATTGGATGTCATTGATAACGAGATCACATCATTAGGAGAATGATGTGATGGACGAGACCCAATCCTAAACATAGCATAAGATCGCATAGTATGTTTGCTAGAGTTTTCCAATGTCAAGTATCCTTTCCTTAGACCATGAGATCGTGTAACTCCCGGACACCGTAGGAGTGCTTTGGGTGTACCAAACGTCATAACGTAACTGGGTGACTATAAAGGTATACTACGGGTATCTCTGAAAGTGTCTGTTGGGTTGACACGGATCGAGACTGGGATTTGTCACTCCGCTTGACGGAGAGGTATCACCGCGCCCACTCAGTAATGCATCATCATAATGAGCTCAATGTGATCAAAGTGCTTGATCACAGGATCATGCATTACGGTACGAGTAAAGTGACTTGCCGGTAACGAGATTGAACGAGGTATTGGGATACCGACGATCGAATCTCGGGCAAGTAAAATACCAATTGACAAAGGGAATCGTATACAGGATTAATTGAATCCTCGACATCGTGGTTCATCCGATGAGATCATCGTGGAGCATGTGGGAGCCAACATGGGTATCCAGATCCCGTTGTTGGTTATTGCCCGAGAGACGTCTCGGTCATGTCTGCATGTCTCCCGAACCCGTAGGGTCTACACACTTAAGGTTCGGTGACGCTAGGGTTGTGAAGATATGTATATGCAGTAACCCAAACGTTGTCCGGAGTCCCGGATGAGATCCCGGACGTCACGAGGAGTTTCGGAATGGTCCGGAGGTAAACAATTATATATAGGAAGTGCTGTTTTGGCCATCGGGACAAGTTTCGGGGTTATCGGTATTGTACCGGGACCACCGGAGGGTCCCGGGGGGTCCACCGGGTGGGTCCACCTGCCTCGGGGGGCCACATGGGCTCTAGGGGGTGCGCCTTGGCCTACATGGGCCAAGGGGAACCAGCCCCAAGAGGCCCATGCGCCTAGGGTGGGGAAACCCTAAATGGGGGGTGCCCCTTGCTTGGGGGGCAAGCCCCACCCCTTGGCCGCCGCCCCCCTAGGAGATTGCATCTCCTAGGGCTGCCGCCCCCCCCCCTAGGGGGCTATATAAAGGGGGGAGGGGGGCAGCCGGACCCTGGTCCTTGGCGCCTCCCTCTCCCTCTCCAACACCTCCTCCTCCTCCGTAGAGCTCGGCAAAGCCCTGCCGGAGTACTGCAGCTCCACCATCACCATGCCGTCGTGCTGCTGCTGGAGCCATCTTCCTCAACCTCTCCTTTGCCTTGCTGGAACAAGAAGAAGGAGACGTTACGCTGGCCGTACGTGTGTTGAACGCGGAGGTGCCGTCCGTTCGGTGCTAGGATCTCCGGTGATTTGGATCACGTCGTGTACGACTACCTCATCCCCGTTCGTTGAACGCTTCCGCTCGCGATCTACAAAGTGGTATGTAGATGCAATCTCTCTCCCATGACTCGTTGCTTAGATGAACTCATAGATGGATCTTGGTGAAACCGTAGGAAAAATTTTAATTTTCTGCAACGTTCCCCAACATAAACCTCTCCCTAGAGCAAAACATGATCAACACCAAAATTCCATGGGTGTGCGATTCATCACAATGTAACTAGACTATTGTCTCTAGTGCAAGTGGGAGACTGTTGGAAATATGCCCTAGAGGCAATAATAAAAGGATTATTATATTTCCTTGTTCATGATAATCGTCTATTATTCATGCTATAATTGTATTGTCCGAAAATCATAATACATGTGTGAATACGTAGACCACAATGTGTCCCTAGTAAGCCTCTAGTTGACTACCTCGTTGATCAAAAGATAGTCATGGTTTCCTGACTATGGACATGGGGATGTCATTGATAACGGGATCACATCGTTAGGAGAATGATGTGATGGAAAGACCCAAACCTAAGCATAGCACAAAGATCGTATAGTTCGTTTGCTAGAGCTTTTCTGAATGTCAAGTATCATTCCTTAGACCATGAGATTATGCAACTCCCGGATGCCGTAGGAGTGCTTTGGGTGTATCAAACGTCACAACGTAACTGGGTGACTATAAAGGTGCACTACAGGTATCTCCGAATGTGTTTGTTGGGTTGGCATGAATCGAGACTGGGATTTGTCACTCCGTATGACGAAGAGGTATCTCTGGGCCCACTCGGTAAGACATCATCATAATGAGCTCAATGTGATCAAGGTGTTGTTCACGGGATGATGTGTTACGGGAACGAGTAAAGAGACTTGCCGGTAACGAGATTGAACAAGGTATCGGTATACCGACGATCGAATCTCGGGCAAGTATCGTACCGATAGACGAAGGGAATTGAGTACGGGATTGATTAAGTTCTCGACATCGTGGTTCATCCGATGAGATCATCGAGGATCATGTGGGAGCCAACATGGGTATCCAGATCCCGCTGTTGGTTATTGACCGGAGATCGTCTCGGTCATGTCTGCATGTCTCCCGAACCCGTAGGGTCTACACACTTAAGGTTCGGTGACGCTAGGGTTGTAAAGATATTAGTATGCAGCAAAACGAAGGTTGTTCGGAGTCCTGGATGAGATCCCGGACGTCACGAGAGGTTCCGGAATGGTCCGGAGGTAAAGAATAATATATAGGAAGTGTCGTTTCGGCCATCGGGAAGGATTCGGGGGGAGGAAGGGCAGCCGCAGCCTGCAGCCTTGGCGCCTCCCTCTCCCCTGTTACACCTCTCCCTCTCTCCGTAGACGCTTGGCGAAGCCCTACTGGAATTCTGCTGCATCCACCACCACGCCGTCGTGCTGCTGGATCTTCATCAACCTCTCCTTCCCCCTTGCTGGATCAAGAAGGAGGAGACGTCATCCCGACCGTACGTGTGTTGAACGCGGAGGTGCCGTCCGTTCGGCGCTGGTCATCGGTGATTTGGATCACGACGAGTACGACTCCATCATCCACGTTCTTCTTGAACGCTTCCGTTGCGATCTACAAGTGGTATATAGATGCTCTCCTATCCCCTCGTTGCAAGAATACTCCATGGATAGATCTTGGTGATGCGTAGGAAAATTTTAATTTCTGCTACGATCCCCAACAGTTGTGGGAGGTGAAATCGAGGGTAATGGGAATATAGGGACTAATATCGAAGATTGTATCGGTGAAGGAGAGCACCGGAGGCATAGGTGGTGGTTGTGGTAGAACTAGGGCAGAGGAGGAGGAAGCCGCCGCGCGCGGTGGCACGGGCGAGGATAGCGGCCCGGTGCTCGAAGTAGCTGGGCCGCGGCAGCGGTGGTGAGGTGGGCGGCGGAGCCATACCCTAGGACGAGAAACCCTAAGATACCATGTAAGATTGAATAGGACTATTATTGATGATTATTGCTAGCCGCATAGAGCGGTATATATAAGAGATTACAAGCCAACTAGACCTATTACAATATGACTAGGATTAGATAACTTGAGAGCCAAGTAATAATCTAACAATTAGTATTACTACTGGTCAAGAAATTAGGTACTAATGGGCTTTTAAGAGCGAAATAAATGAAAAGGACTCACCCTAAAATCCAAGGAATGCATAGAATGGGTTGGCAATTATGCCTAGATCCCGTGTAAATGGAAATTTCATCCGAAACCTTTTAGGCCAACCTCACGTCTCTCTCTCTCTCTCTTATTTTTGTTTCTCATTCACTGCATGGTTCTTAGTAGAGCGATCCAATCCCATGTGCTGCCATTCATGCTCTCCAACCTTTCACCCCTCTAATTAGTTTCTACACTGATAATTTTTGTTCTTTCTGATACTTCATTAATATTTCTTTCTAGGTAGATTTACATGTTAAGTTAAAATGTGAATTCGCTAGAAAAACCTGTAGCATGGCAATAATTTATACAAAATATTTTTAAATAAAGGGCCTAATTTTCATTTTGCACCGGGCCCTGAATTTTAAAGGCACGGCCCTGTTCCTCCTGACCTACTGTCCTGCAATTAGTTCTCTCTCCTGCGCCTCTAGTGGACGGCCAAGCACAATGTCACGTATTCTCTTTTTATTTTACTTTCTATTTCAAGTTACACATAGGCATGGAAGGTATCGAAAAGTTTCCAGCAACGTACATCCAACCAGAAAGGAATGTCCTTGGAGGCACAACACAAAGTGATTCAGCTTTTTTTCTTGCGGGTGCATGTGATTCAGCTTTGAAAGACAGCAGTACGAATCGTCACAGAGACAGCGATTAGCGTCTACTCTGTTGATAGTGCCCAAGGCGCTTCATCAAAACTATCTTTTCGAATCAATCTTTCAGTGACATGTCTCATTCCATGTGTGCGATGTTGTCTTTTACTCGACACAAGATGCAGTGAATTGTTTTTTTCCCAGTGCAAAAAAAGAAGAAACTCTGCGTCCTTATGCTTCGCAGAAAGACTAACAATAATTTTCAGTATGCATGTTTTGCTAGCTAGGCTAGTCAAGGAAACAAACTTGCCTGCGTCTCCACCTGTTCATAGCAAATAGATAATGATATGAACCTCTGCCCCAATAAAATCGTTCAAGTGGAAGTTCTCGAGTGATTGACCAAAAACTACCGCTTTTTTGCGAGGAAAAAAACTAGCACTTTTAAATAAGTGACTGAAAACTGCCATTTTTAAAAAAAATGCGATTAAAATCTACCACTTTCATATAATGGCCAGTTTATACGATTTTAAAACATTTATGACATGTGGAACCCATGTGTCAGGGCTGATGTGGCAGCAAACTCGACTTCATTTATTTTGATTGTTAAGTTGACCGTTATGACAGATGGGGCCACACGTCAACGTCATATTTTTCTTCCTCCTCATCTATCGCTCTCTCTGGAATTTTAGCAAACACATCTGTGCAGCACTACCACCACCAGCCACGTCGGGACTGCCGTCAAGAAATGCCTCGTCCAGAAGGAACCCCGTCCTCGGTGCATCCGACTGCTCCCAGGGTAAGGGCCCGATGGAGGGCCACAAGGTTGTCATCGCCGCTCGCCGTCTGCCTGGCCGCGCGAGCTTGTCCTCAAACTCCACTTCGCTGTCGTGAGCCTCAGCACCGAAGGAGTCGAGACAGGAGCCTCTGCTCGACGTGTGCAACGCCGTCTGCGACGGTGTTCACCAGGTCCGGCCCATGAGGAAGGCGCTGTCCGACCTCTCGATCCTCCTCATCGACGACGCGGCCACCCTCGGGACAGGGGTGGCGTCGCCTACCACCGCAGCTGCTCCTTCGACCGCCGGAGCTCTCACTCACGGTCGTCCTGTGCCTAGACCACATTGCGGCACTCCAAGGACGCAGCGGTGGACCCAGGAAAAAAATGGAGGGTTTGCACACTTCTTTAAAAAATCTGCCTAATCTAAGTGCCATATCATACATGGCAAAAACACACAAATAGCTCAATCAAGTCTCACAATATTATGTTTCAGAAAATAATTCAAATCTGCGAAATTACAATACAAATAGTTTTACATGAAAGATACACAAGAATAACTTCGGTTTGCAGCTCGTCGTGCTAAAACTTGTAGTAGACAGTTGGAAATCGTCGTCCTAAGACCTCCAAGGATAAATAGTCTTTATGTCTTTAAACGAACAAGCATGTGGGCTTAAATGAGTTGCAATGTCCTATTTCCACAAACCAGCGGACTGCGGATGCGGGTGATCCATGCATCCGGCTCGTCAATGGCAAGCATATTGGGGCGGACGGCCGGTGGCCAAGGGAGTGGAAGGGACTGGGCAACAAGGCAAGCAGCCGAGTGGAGGGAAGCACGGGGAGCGGCGATGTCCGAAATGCAGACAAGCAGTCAAGATGGGAGATTAGGTTAGGATAGCCGGCTCCCATTCTTGTCCTTGTACTGGTCCCCATTTATTCGTGGACGGATACAGGATAAAATGTATGGGTCAGTGTTGAAGATATGTGGCAGATCGAAGTTTTCTCACGTGGTAGATCGAAGTTTTCTCAAAAATAACGTGGTGGATCGAAGAGTCCTGACTGTTTTCGTTTTTTGTGTTTGCAATCTACGCGAGTCGCCGCTAGAGTTTTCGTCTAGTTGATCGATGGAATTGATCTAGCTAGCTTCTACCCGGCTCATGTATGTACATGTATTGTACACGAGGTGCTGCAAGTAGAAAACTCAGTCAAGCTGTTTCTGTGGTTTGCTAGGTTTGCATGTACGTGTACAGCTTCAGGTGAATTAGTTCTAGTACTGTAAAACCAATAAAATCAGGAAAAGATGACATATAGTGGAAAAAATATGGATAATGCTTCGTGTGCCATGGCACACCCGACACACCCTCTAGGTCCGCCAATGCAAGCGCGCCACCTCCCCACTGCACCGCCGCGCATGTCAGTCGCATGGCCGCCGCCGCGTTTAGCACCATGACGGACAGCGTGGAGTTGCTGGAAAGGCAGGTCCGGCAGGTCTTCCACCGTGGCAGAGGTGCCCATGAGGTGTTTGCTAAAATTCCACAGAGAGAGAAAGAGATGAGAAGGAAGAAAAAGGTGATGCTGACGTGTGGCCCCACCTGCATTACGGCGAACTTAACAATCAAAACAAACGGAGTTGACTTTGCCACCACGTCAGCCCTGACACATGGGTTCCACATGCCATAAACAGGTTTAAAATCGTAAACACAGTCATCAACTCGATTTGATAGTTTTTTGTCACAAAATTAGTACGAAACTTGAGCTTTTTATCATATTTTAGGATGTGATAGTTTCGTGGGACGCATATCTCTAAAGTGGTAGCTTTTTCTCAAACACTCGAAGTTCTTAGAATTGTAGACATCTAAGCAACATCATACATAAAACTACAGAATTGTCCGAATCTATGCAACTACGCACCATAAATACTTTGGAAAACCATCATATTGGCATCGCTGCAATACAAAAGTTAGGCATTTATCGCCGGGAAACGCTTCTTATCTATAATCTGATACACGCCCAGCGTCAGACCAGACCAACACCGTCGATGCAATTGAAATCTGACGGCTAACAAATTGTGCTTCTTATGAAAAAATCGGCAGGGAAGTAATTACCGGCAAGCCCCGTGCGTCACACTCCCCTAATCTCTCCCTAAAAAAACTCTGCTAATCTCTCCTGATTGCAAACGCAGCCGCACCGGCCCGTGATCCTCCACCTCGCACGCACCGGCCGGAGCCCGCCTCGCCGGATCTCCTTCTCCTCCCCGCCTTGCAAGCAACTCCACCTGCTCTCTTCCCCGGCGAGCAGCACGGCCACCCCACCAGCTAGTTGCGCCCCGGCTTCTCCAAACCACATCGCTTTATCCACCGATGCGATCCACGGGGCGACAACGCTTGTGCGCCATCTTGGAATTAGGGATCGAGCCCCCCATCCTCATCTACGGTTCGTGCTTCGCCAGGTCAAATCAGGTGCGCCATCGGCTGCATGTACTGTCCCCGATTTGGTTATTTCCTTCGTAATTTCTGCAGTGCAAGTTTATTTGTATTTCATCCAACACCAGTACTCATTGGTTTGTATGTTCAGTGGCTGCCTAGAATTGTTCTGGTTTGTGTTGGGTCATTTATTATCAAACTTTTTGTAGGTCATGCTTTGTAGACAATTCGATAACCCATAGCTATGTAGGCAGACAATCGTGGCTATTCCTTGGTGTTAATATTCAGTGCTTCGAATGATGGTGAGAAATTCTATGAAAAGATTGCTTCATTGCTTCATGTATAAAGAGCTTCCAAATATATGCGTCCGTAGTTGGCCGCAAAATTTTTGGTTTCATTTTCAAAATTTTATGCTTCCACCCAACACTAATAACGCACCATTTGCATAAATTTCCAGCTTCATACCTCTATAATTCAACCAGTTTTTAGGTGAATTTCGTGTGTAGGTAACAGAAACATGCATCCTCATTTTGGTGGCAATCTTAATTAATTTACATGTTCAATTCTCTATGCTTCAAAGTAAGATGAGTTATATTGGATAGCACATCTTCATGCTTCATACTCCCTCCGTTCCTTAATATAAGGTGTATAGATTTTTGAGAAAAAATCCGAAATATAAGGTTTATTGCGTTGCACCACTCGTTTGGATAATTTCTCAAGGGATTTGATTACATTTCCTTATATAGGGCAAGCTCCTCTATTTTCTCATGTCAATTAGTCAGGTGCAATCTCTCCCAAAACTTGTGAAATTTTCCCTCCACATGCGTTCTTTAATTTTCGTGCCAAAAATTATACACCCTATATTGAGGAACGGAGGGAGTATTGATCAGGCTTCCAAATTATACATCATATGCTTCTTTGGTCTGTAAATTAAGAATGCTTCCATGCTTTCCGCTTCTTAAAAAAAAGTTGTTACCACTGTTATAATATGACATGCCCCGTACTATATTTATGTATTTTTCTTTGGCGTAGGTAGTTTTCTTCCATGTTCCTTGTTTCTATTATATTAATTAATTAACTGATTTTGTGTTTCTATTATTCTTTTTTTTCAACACCATTTTGATCAAAATACAAACCGGTGTATGTTGTGACAGACCAATTCGTTGCTTCCTGTAAGCCATGTTTTGTACTACTTTTGTATCGCGTATGTTTCCTATGGTATTGAATTTTTTTCTTCGTCTCAATCATATATGCTTCCATAGCCTATCATATATGTTTCGATCGATGAAATAGCTGGTCCATGCAAGTTATGGTTCCTACTTTAACATTTCATATATGTTTCTATAGCAATGTTTTCTTTCATCCCAGTTCCAGTACCTATCATGTATATTCCGATAGATCAAATTGTTGCTTCGTGTAATCCATGCTTATTTCATTTCTTGTGTTCCCACTGCATATTATTTGTGTTATGAAATTCTTATTTTCTCATGGTTCTTTTATTGTACAGATGTTTTACACCAAACGACGCCAACCATGCATCCTCATATTCTCAAACACCTTGCACTGAGGTAGAGCCCACATGTCGGCGGCATCAATCTGAAGACGGCAAAGGAGGTGGTGGAGACATGGGCAGAGATAGCGATCGAGGCCCTCCCTAAGGATGTGCTTGTGGGCGTAATGTGTGAGCGACCAGGATATCGACATGTTGTGGTTAATAGCTGGCGACAGCGTCCCTGCTGCTTGCTGCCGTCATGCCAATTTTCCTTCGGGAATATTTCGCCTAAGTGTTCCCTATTGTGCCGCCGCAACCGAAGACAATACCCTTGCTTCCCAACCCTCTTTGGTGCGGACCTTGTAACAGTTTTTGTTATAATCTAACTATTTTTTGTTGTTATAATTGTATTAAGCTTCTGTTGCATGGGAGCAAATCTATTTCTCTATGGTAGCAAATCTTCATTTGTTAGGAAACAATGTACAAATTATGTTTCGGTGGAAATAAATCTAAATGTTATCATTGGAAGCAAAATCGCATTGCAATGAAAACAAAATTTTGAGTCGACAGAAACAACCGGTTTGAGGAAAACAAACATTTATAATGGACCAAATTTCTGTTAGATCTAACACAAATTTCTACTCCCTCCGTCCCAAAATTCTTGTCTTAGAATTGTCTAGATACGGATGTACCTAACACTAAAACAAAGCTAGATACATCCATATTTAGACAAATCTAAGACAAGAATTTTAGGACGGAGGGAGTATTAGATTTGGTTGTGGTTGAAGCAAATTAGTGAGTCACTGGAAGCAAAACATTGAGTCACTGGAAGCAAACTAAATTGTACGAATGCTTGTTAGGAAACATACAATCAAGGGTGGGATGCACGTTCCACATAAAAAAAGGGTGGGATGCACGTTGAGGAAAAACCTGCAGCACACAAGTCTGCTTGTAGGAATAAACGGCAAGAGAGAGAGGTTAGCGGGGATAGCCGGCGAGATTACAGGGAGCAGCTATATGGAGGGAAGCAGTCAATTATAACAAACCAAGGCAGCAAATCTCGGGCGGTCCTGGGTTCCTGGCTAACAGATCTGACGATCTCCATGCTTCTCATCGGACGGTCTTTGACTAGTCTGATAGATGCAAAGTGTCTGTAGTCTGATGCCTAGCAGTGCCCTTTATCGCCGCCAGGTGATGCGTGTCTAAAACATGAACCACCAGGTGTTACGTCGGGGCATTTATCGCCACCAGGTGATGCGTGTCTAAAACGACATCTTTATGATAGGCATTGAAGTCGACAACTCGTAATACTAAAACCTGTGGCTAGCTTAGACTGGCCATAATGGGTAGTAACATAGACTAGTAACATGCACATGTTACTAGTCTTTGTTACTACTTCTATAGTGGGGAGTAACATATGTGTGGTAACATGCAACACTTCATTTATTAGGCTATAGACTCATTTTGCCTTAATATGTGTGATGTTACTCATACTACTAGTAACTAGCTATGTTACAACTTTCCTTCATTCCTTCATTTATTACTTGCCATATCATCTATTTTATCTAGATATGTGTGATATTACTACCTATATTACTCCCACTGTGGGGAGTCTTAGAGTAGCCACAGTGGGAGTAACTTCAGCAGTAACATCGAGTCCAACTCAGCAAATTTGCTTATGTGGCAATGAGTTAATGAGGAGAGAGGTAGTTGTAGTAACATAGCTAGTTACTGTAACATCACATGTCCCAATGCAATATGAGTCTATAACTTAATAAATGAAGCTTTGCATGTTACCACACTTATGTTACTACCCACTATGAAGATAGTAACATACTCTAGGGATATGTGTATGTTACTAGTGTATGTTACTCTTCATTGTGGCTAGTCTTAGTGGCACGGCTGCCATGTTCATTCTAATCACCCAGGTCCTAGGATCGAGCCCTTCTGACCTTCCTCGGGAGTAATATACAGTGATAGAAGAAATTCGAAAATTAAAGAAAATTCATTTTTCTTTCTTGGTAAATGTCTTTACTATGGGGTCTGAGAAATGCAGTTACAGGTTGGTAATCAAATTTATCGCTTGGTAGCCAAAACCTTGCTTCTGACCGACTCTCCGTGCTATGTAATAATGGCAGACATGTATTGTGAGATACCATATATAGACTCATAGCTCCTGGTCTTGCACACCGCCTAATTAGCGGAGTGGTGCCAAGCATTACCATGTGGCGTCTCTGTTTCCCATCGAGTGGCACTCTTTGCATTCTTTTTCTCTCAATTTCTCATAGAAATGGAAGTTATCGGAAATTTCCCAACACAATATAGCCCAACTAAGGTAATTATAGGGAAATGTGACACTTCACATCTGCCTTCTATATCTACGGGCAGGTGTGATGTACTTGTCTAGCAGGTAGGCTTGGTCGAAATGTGCTTAAATCTATCACCACATATAAATGCATTCTCATTGTTAGTTAAGCAAGCACTTGACTGAATCTCAACTTGTTCGTAGTTAATTATTTCCCACATAAGCGTTTTGATGATTAGTCTATAACAGCAGCAGCCATGCTGACAAGATGACCTCGAGTCCACGACATCGTATTGTATAATCGTACGGACTTACTTTAAATATTAACCTTTGGTACATATAAGTTGATGATGCAACCATATATGCCTTCTCTCTGCAGCAAAAAATAAGAAGAAAACATTAAATACAATACAAATCACACGTAAAACATGGCTGTAGCACCAGCCACCAGCAGAGGCACGAAGCAATTTCCCGGCGACACCCTCCGCAGCCTCAATGTTGTTGCGGGCGCCGAGCTAAAGAACAGCGGCCCGTTATTATACCCAGGACCGCCGTTGTACGCGAAGCCTCCGCAGGATCCACCAAAAGAAGCCCTGGTCTCCGTGTTGAACCCATGGAGGTCACCGCCCGGCACGGTCTGCCCGTCGTACCCACCGCCGAGGCCGGGTCCTCATGCGCTGGGAAGTGTCTCCGGTACCGGCACGGGCAGCACATGGACGCCGTGGCCATCGCTGGCACATTATATTCGCTTGCCGCTGCTGTGGTCGGCGGCTGCACCGTTGTGTCAGCGGAGCATGGTGGAAGTGACGCTATCCACGACACGGCCATGATGATTGTGACCGGTGCGAGGCAGCTCGTATTGTACCATGTTGTTTCCTATAAGTAACCTTTTTGTTGATCATGCGATGCAGAATTTTTACAATGGTGTTGCTAAGATTCAGTTCAATGGGAGCGAGAGGTCGGTTTTTTCGAGGTGGTCTAGGAGGGAAATAGATGCCTTGCAGTCTTATTCAGCAAAGATGGCCCGCCAAGCAAGGTTTATGAATGCTCTATCTATTTTTTCGAGCGTGGGGTGTCCATCGTTACTCGACCACATGAAACTCCTATTCAAGAGTGTAATTTCGACTAGATCAAGGCTGTTAATGGTGTGGTTGAACATAACGGCCTAAGCTTGGCAAAATTTTGAGTTGTTCTTATCAGACGGTTGGTGCATGATGTTGAAATCACCTACAAGTAACCAGGGGGTGCAGTCAGCAGGTTTCAGGCTAGCGAGTTCATCAAGGAATGAGCGTTTAATTGGGTGGTCTGTTGGTGCATACACATTTGTGAGTTGCAAGGGTTTTGGGGTGGCTAGAGGGGAGGAATTTGGTGAAGTGTCTAGAGGCAAGGCCAGCTAGAATGCCGCCCGTGGAGCCTTCGACAGCCTTCAAATCGACGTGGTTTAGGGGAGAGTGTACGAAAGATTTTGTTTTCAAGGAGTGATCGAGGTCAGCTTAGTTTCATGAATGAAAGGCTGCTGCAGAGCTCAACGAGAGAAGTTCAGAGAGTACATCGGCACATTTTTCCGGTTGGCCAACGCAGCGAACATTCCAAGAGCAGAAGATTTTTCTATTTGGACTGTTGGAAACCATCATCTTTAAGATAGGCATTGCCCTCTTGTAATATAGTAAAATATATTGCTAGCTTAGTGACACGGCCGCCTGGTCAATTTTAATCGCACACGTCCTTGTACAGAGCTTTTCTAGCCTAATGTTTGCAGTAAATATACAGTGGCTGTAGAGAATCGAAAATTTCAGAAAAAAAATCTTGTCAAATGTCTTTACTATGGGGTCTGAGAAATGCTGTAACCGAATTTGCCGTTTGGTAGCTAAAACCTTGCTTCTAACCCACTCTCCGTGCTATCTACTCCCTCCGTTCGGAATTACTTGTCACAGAAATGGATGTATCTAGACGTATTTTAGTTGTAGATACATCCATTTTTATCCACTTTTGAGACAAGTAATTTGGAACGGAGAGAGTAATAATGACATGTATCCCGGGCTCCCATATATAGACTAGAAGGTCCTCCTCCTGTACACCGAGTAATTGACGTAGTGGTGCCCAAGCATTCCCATGTGTCAGCTTTGCAACCCATAGTCCCAGTCAGGTGCAACCTTCGCATTTTGCCTCTCAATTTCTCATAGAAATGGATGGTGTCGGAAATTTTTCAATAGTACATTGTCCAGCTAAGACAACCAGGCGCAAATGTTGCAGTTCACATCTGCCTTCTTTATCTACTGGGAAGGGGTATCTTGCTAACCAAAGAAAACCCCGCGTGTCTTAACCGGCAAGGAAGCAAAAAATATGGATTGTGTAATCAGGATGGGACAATTAAACTCACATTCTTCTAGTGCAAGTTTAAGCACTCTACTTGGACAGTCATCCAAATAGCTTCCAATATATATCCGTCCATAAGTGTTGTCAATTTTTTTGCAATTGGTTGAACGGTACCCCAAAAAGATTCATAACACTAATAAGGGTGTGTCCTCAGTCTCTTGCACTCTTCATACTTCAACCATAACTTGTGCAATGCATTCTCAAAGGTATTGGGCCAAGCAAGATCAATCCATTGAACTAGTCCACAGTCTCTACCTTCCTGAAATAAGATAGTATTTTTTTTTTGCGGGAAAAAATAAGATAGTATTCAAAACAATATTAAAACCTTTCATCACAACCAAAGCTAAAGATACTATATTTAATAGCTTCCAAGCTAAAGGTACATCATAAAGAAAGCACTGATGTTCTGCTCTCAATTATACAAGGATGTGCTGCTATTAGGAATAAACTAACCCATGCATCCACTGTCCTTTAATCTAATTAACATTGTTGCCTGAGTAAAAAATGACTAGCTAAGCACTCTCCTCACCAGAGTAAACAATGACTGCCTCAACACTCTCCCAACTTAACAATAAATAAACAATGGCCAAATCCTAACAATGACTGTGCTGTCACTTAGAAGCATATACCTTCTCAGAGCAACATAGAAACCTCCTTCCAGTTAGAATTCCTTCAAAAGCAACGCGCATCTCATCTTCAGGGCCCTCGAAATCGGAGTCCTCAATTGAATCAGGGACCTGGGAGTGCAAAGAAACGCATAACATTTGATCAGCTAACAAACAAGCTCCTTCGTGAAAAAAATCCCCAAATAATAGAACAAACCCTAATCCTAACCCTTGGTCGAGGAACTTACGTGCACTCTGCAGTCGTCAGAACCAGAGCTGACGTACTCAATGGTGTGCTCGCTGCTGTCGCTTTCACTCCAGGACACCATGACGATACGGCGGCGGCGCGGAGCGGAGCGGCGGCGGCAATCAAGAACAGAGCGAGAGTGAGAGCGTGCGAGAGCAGAGTAAGAGAGAGACAGAGGAGCGGATTGATTCACTTATTCAAACGCCGTCTAACACCGTCTAACGGCTGTCCGACCAGCCGATAGTCCCACATTGGCAAAAAACGGGCCCCACCTGTCATAAACCCACTTATCGGTGCCCGATCCTTCGATCAGTGGTATTTGCAAAGTGTTTACGAGGGAGGTGGTGTTTTTTTGCCAAGAAATTATAACGTAGTGATTTCTACTAACCTAGCCCTCAAACTGGAGTTTTTCCAGCAATTTACTCCGTATACCAATGATTGTTTTAGGTGTGCATAAGTGATTTGGTTTTTAAAGGCCAATCCATCTCCTTGCAAGTTATTTCCTGTTGTATGCACTCGCTTTGTGCGTTGTTTATGCTACAACGAACGAAGTACCAACCTATGTTCAATAAGGTGTGTGTGCGGTTGGAACAGGTGGCCAGAGAGATTTTTACCTAACATGGATGGCAGCATAATCTCTTGCTGGGTCTACCACCTCCTTCGATATAGAAATAGGGTCGGTCTTAGATGATCCTACCGGTCTTATGTCAGTTTTGTTTATCATCTTTTGTCAGACTATCGGATTTTGGCCGTCTGCACCCCAGATGAACCTACCGGCCTTATGTCAGAAGCTGAGTGTTGGTCATATATAATGCTTTGTAACCATTTGATGCTACATTTGAAATTAATAAAGCATCATTTATCAAAAAATCTACGGGGAGCTGATGTTGTACGGTCTAGCCGGTAGCCTTCGTGGAAAATGTGCTTGGATCTATCACCACATATAAATGCAGTTTATACAACTGCATGCTATTTGTTAGTTAAGCAAGCACTTGACGGAATCTGAACTTGTTCATAATCATAGCTACCACCCAGATAAGAGTTGATTATCTACTTTACCAGCACTCCAGCAGCGCCTGTCATGTGCTGACAAGATAACTCCGACATCGCAACGTTTATTTGTACGTACTTACTTTAAATATTAACCTGTGAATGTGATACATATAAGTTGATGATGCAAACATATATGCCTGCCCTCTGCAGCAATAAAAATAAAAAGAAAAAGTAAAATACAATACAAATCACGCGTAAAACATGGCTGCAGCACCAGCCACCAGCAGAGGCGCGAAACCGTTTCCCGTCGCCACCATCCTCAGCCTCAATCTTGTTGCGGGCGCCGAGTTGAAGAACAGCGGCCCGTTATTATACCCTGGACCGCCGTTGTACCCGAAGCCTCCGCAGCATCCGCCGAAGAAGCCCTGGTCTCCGTTGAACCCGCCGAGGCCGCCGCCGGGCACCGTCTGCCCGCCGTATCCACCGCCGAAGCCGAGGCCTTCCGCGCCGGGAATTGTCTCGGGTACCGTCACGGGCAGCGGGATTTTCTTTGACGCCGTGGCCATCGCTGGCGTCGCCGGTGTGGCTGCCGGTGTGGTAGCCGGTGAACCCACTGGCACACCTGCGGCAGCTGGTACTGGTACGTTGTCTCCGCTTGCCGCTACCGTGGTCGGCTGAGGCACCATCTTGTCAGCGGAGCATGGTTGAAATGAGCGCATCCACGACGTGGCCAGAACGAGCGCCACCAGTGCGAGGCTCCATGGGTACATGCGGTTGCGAGCCATAGAGTAGGGGATGTACGCTGGCGACGGAGAAGAAGATGCATAGTGTACCGATGATTTATGGAGTGAAGTTGGTGGGAAAAATAGGGGAGAAAAGAGTACCTGGGGAGATAGGCGACTCCATCTAACACATCGCTTTAGTACGGTTGGCCCGTGGAGTCAAAATTCAGCTGAGAAAGCAGAGTGGTGGCAGGCAATTCAGTACTTCACTACAGAGGCAGACGCTTAAAGCAGGAAAAATGCACATTGTGGATGCTCTAAAGACAACCACGTAGAAATCAGCCACCTCACATTTTCCTTGTTCATCTACCAAGTCGAGGTCTTGTTCGGCATAACCAGTAGGCCTGTGTACTTGATCTTCTTACCTGCATGCATGCAAAGAATTTATAACAGTGCGTGCTTTTGTTAATTAATTAGTTAAGCAACCAGATGTCTCAAAATCTACTTGTTCATTCATCCCACATATAAGAGTTGAGACTTTTTATATTGTTTAGTCGTCGTATCTTTTGGGGTCACTTTTAGCATTTTTCCCGGCACTTTAACTTTGTGTAAGTTTTTTTTTTCTTTACAAAAATGATTATTTATTATCAAAGTTCAGCGGAAGTACAAACCATCTCGAACATAATAAAATTACATTGAGATTCCAAGACCCCCAAACAAACAGTACTGCCGCTAGAGTGAGCCGCCGATGCGCTGCTGTCGCCGGTCCCCTACAGGAGCCGGCTTGACCTTATCGTCTTCGCGCACGTGCCTCCCAGCGCCCTGCAGCCGCAGCCGTCGTCGTTGAATCCTTGCATAGATATGAAGCACCTGACACAAATCTCGCCACACGACGAGAAACCCTAACCTCGCCGCCTTGAAGAGACGCCAGGAATCTATACCAGAGCTCCTTCGACTATGTCAGACAGACATACTCAAGGAGGATCAGAGCCCGGAAAATAAACTTGAGGAAGTAGTGCCGCCATCCACCCGAGCGCCGCACCTGCGAGGACTAAAAAACTCTAACCTAAACTACGGATGCACCAGGATTCCCTCCCCACCGCCGGCTGCCTGAGCACCGCACCTGCGAGGACTAAAAAACTCTAACCTAAACTACGGATGCACCGGGATTCCCTCCCCACCGCCGGCTGCCTGAGCACCGCACCTGCGAGGACTAAAAAACTCTAACCTAAACTACGGATGCACCGGGATTCCCCTCCCCACCACCGGCCGCCGAAGCGGCATGCAGAGGGGATGCGAATCCATGGGCTCGCCCGCGAAGTTTGTAGAGAAGAGTTTGCCCTTAACTGTGTGTAAGTTGCCTGGTCTTTAAATTTGGCAACATAATTTTCTGATCGCAGATTATTTTTTCATGATTGGCGATGTTTTTTTATCCTTATAGTGTTTCATGGCTTTTTGGGAAGAATTTTTTACTTGCCCCTTATGGGGTAATTCGAGTTTTCTATTGGGCTGGAAGCCCGTTATCCATTGCCTTTTTTTTAATGTTTGTACGTATTTTTGCTTTTATTTTCTTTATGGCTATTTTTAGGATGTTGGGTCAGTGTACATGTATACATGCAAGTACTATAAAATATGTGTGGATAGATTGTTAGAGACGGGAAATTACGTGCTTTTTGCTTATTTTCCGCATATTACCAAAATTGTAATTTCAGTACAAATTGTGCGCAAATTATTAAAGCTTTTGAATTTTTTTGAAGGATAATGCCAATGCCACTAATTCATTTTGTTAGGAAACTTTATTATTTTGATTCTATTTAAGTTTTTTTTTTCCTTTTTCGTTAATGATAATATCTATGGCACTAATTCATTCCTTCTTAGGAAACTATTTTTTTTTGGAAATTTCACTATTATAGGATTACTTCTAACATTATAAAAAACCATTTTAGTGCAAATATTGTTATTATTTTGTATTTCATTCTTCATAAAGGGTAACAACAATGACACTAATTTTTCTCCTTAGAAACTTAATTATTTTGAGTAATACTAATTCATTCAGTAGCGGCCGCCTAGGGCGGAGCTATTGGTGGCGGCGGTCCAAAACTGGCAGCGGCGACGGCCGGGTGGGATATGGCACTATGGGCGCCCGGGGCAGGGCCAGTGGTGGGACAGGAGCTAGTGGTGGCGGCGTCCAAATCGGGCTGCGGTGCATTCTGGGTTGAAGTGTTGTGAGGGGAGCCACGACATTTTACTCGGCTGCCTCAAGACCACGTATTCTTACTCCTCCGCATGGCAGAGGAGTAAAAAAATTATTTTTTTTGACGGGAAACTACGGCGGGCTTACGCCAGCCTGAACTTATATTAGCTAGGGAGAGATGACAACATTCAGGTAGTTACATAGGGTGAAGAAAAGAAAGATTACAAGGGGTCAGCCCCCAACAAATGGCAGATGATAAGCTAAATTCTCGTAGATAAGTGATACAACATGGAACCCCAGTCCTTTAGAAGGGTCTGCTTGACCGCATTTTTGCAACGATTAGACCAGAACACAAGATCCTCTCCAGATCGTCGTAGAGTGACATACAGATCCTAATCGTGAGCACGGAAGACCATAGCATTTCTCCGCTTCCAAATAGACCAAAGAATGGCAATGATGACTGTAGAGCGAACTTTATCAATTGAGGGGTTAGACCGACTTCTGGAGGACGACGAAGAAGAAGATTGTCCCAAAGCAACTTGATGGAGTGGCAGTTCAACAGTAAGTGACTTGTGGTTTCTGGCTCATCGCAAAATGGGCAAGTATCGGAGCTTGACATCCCATGCCGGAAACGCCGATCATTTGTAAATAGTCTGTCCCGGAAGGCTAGCCAAGTGAACAACCGACACCTATTTGGAGCATAGTTCTTCCAAGTAGCCGTGGCGTACCTGTCCTCCGGCCTAGCTGCAAACACAGAAGCATATGCTGATGTTGCCGAGATCGGCTTGTTGTCGGTACGTCCAACACGACGGTCAGCCACTAAAGGGTTCAGAGTTACAGTGGCAATCATAACACGCAGCGCGGCATGTTCCTGTTCCGCAATCGAGGAAATTTACTCTAACCGATTTAGAACTTCGACTAGGTCCGGTTTATAGGAGTAAACTCAAAATTTTACTCTTGTATAGATTTTTAGGTATCGGCTAGAGATGCCCTTACGTGGAGAGGCGGTGTGAAACAGAATAGAAGATCACAAACAAGTAAAGACGTGTGTACGTCTATATATGTGGTAGCTAGCTGGTGTAGCATGGGGCATGCCGTGTGCATGTAGTACGTCGACGTACGGGTCTTTACCAAACCACATGCAACATCGTGTAGGTACCTAACATTGAATTTTGAAGTATTACATAGAACTTGCATGTATATGTATGTCTAAGTTATACTCAATGTTCTAGTACGTCGTATGGTATATTCTTATGATCTTACTTTACATTTGAAGTATTAACTGCCTGTGATACATGTCAGTTGATGCAAACATATATGCATGCCCCTTCCCAGAAAAGATAATAAAAACTAGTACAGTACAAATCACACATAAAACATGGCTGCAGCACCAGCAACCAGCAGAGCCGCGAGGCCATTTCGGGTCGCCATGCTCCTCAGGCTCAATCTTCTCGCCGGCGCCGAGTTGAAGAACAACGGCCCGTTATTGTAGCCGAGCCCACCGTTGTACCCGAAACCTCCGCAGCATCCGAAGCCGCCCTGGCCACCGTTGAACCCGCTGCTGCCGAAGCCAAGGCCTTCTGCGCTGGGAAGAGTCTCGGGCACCGGCACCGGCAGCGCCGACACCACCTCTGCTGCCGGCTCCACCACGTCTGGTGGCGCCAACGGGATCTTCTTGGACGTCGTGGCCGTTGCTTGCGTCGCCGCTGCACCGGCTGCGGGTACGGCGACTGTTGAACTTACCGGCGCACCTGCAGCCGCTGGGACGGGTACGCTGTCTCCGCTTGCCGCTGATGTGGCTTTGGTTGGCACCGTCGTGTCGGCGGAGCACGGCGTCCACGCCGCCGCCATGAGGAGTGCGAGCACGGCGAGGATCCGTGGGTACATGAGCTTGCGTGCCATCGTGGAGGGATGTAGGTTGGCGATGGAGAAGAAGATGCTAGTGTGCTGATGATTTATAGCCTGAAGTTGGTGGGAAAATAGATGTGACAAAGATTACGTGGGGGTGGATAGGCGGCTCCATCTAACACGATCACTTTAGAATGCTTGGCTCGTGGAGTCAAAACTCAGCTGAGAAAGCAGAGTCTAGTGGCAGTCAATTCACATGAGCAAAAGCACGTCTTCGTCTTAGCCCTTTTCATCTGTGTCTGTATGTTGGTGAGCAAATCCGAGAAAGAAAATACATGCATACTTACCAGCACGACCAAGTTTTTTTTTTCGTGGAGATGGCCGATGGGGTTTGTTGGTATCAGATGTATCTGCGCATGCATGGCTGAGCTTTAGCTCAGTGGTTAGGCATAAGAAGGTGCAGACTAATCACCCGGGTTTCATTTTTTTTTGACCGGAACGGCAGGAGCTCTACCTTTTCATTATATTAGAGGGAAAGACTGTACAAGACTGCCGGAGCAGCAGCCGGAAAGGATTACAGCAAGGAAGAAAAAGGGGGGAAAATGCTGAAGCCAAAGGCATCCAGCCATGCCACTCTCAGGCTACTATTCCCCTGCCTACTCGAGGAGGCTGAACGTATCTCTTGCAAGTAGCAGCACAACAGAACTAGAGCAGGACGAGGCCTTGAAAACTCTGTTGTTTCTCTCAATCCAAAGGTGCCAAGCAATATACACTGCCGATGTGCAATCATCGGTAGCATTGCCTCTCTTCTTGAGGCTTCTCACTTTACTCCACCAATCTAGGATGGATGTGGCACCCAAGGCTGCGTGAGCAGCCGCAGGGTAGGAGCCACCAACTTTGAGCCAAACCTCTTTCGCAAAAGGGCAATCAAGGATCAGGTGCATGGCAGATTCTAAGGTTTGGTCATAAAACGAGCAAGCATCGTTGTGACTCCAATTACGTGCCCGAAGTCTGTCAGCCGTCCATAATCTGTTCTGGAGCAGAGTCCAGGTAAAAAATTTGATCTCTCCCTCTGCTTTGATACTCCAAACTCGCTGAAGGTGAGGCTGTGAGATGCGAGTTAGGACCTGAAAGTGATAGGCCGACTTTGCAGAGTATACTCCATTTGCCGTTAGGTTCCAGCGAATTGAGTCGGGCCAAGGTTGCAACGCGGTTCCTTGCAAAGTCGCCCAAAGGCTAATGAAGGAGTCCATTAGCATGGGAGTGTTTATATTCCTCAACCCTCTCATCCAAGCACCATTGGACAAAGCTTCAGAAACAGACAGCTTCTTAGATCTGGCCAGCATGAACAAATCAGGAGCAATCTCCTTGGGGGCTTGTCCCTTCAACCATCTATGGTTCCAAAAACTTGTGTTACGACCATCACCCACAGAGATGGTAGTACATGCCGCAAAAAGATTCAGGTCAGCCTGCTTGCAAGGCACCGGAGTCCCCTTCCAGGGTCTATCCACATCATCCCAGTCATACCATGGCCAGCGAAGACGAAGAGCCCTTTTGAAGGCATGAATATCTTTGATGCCTAGGCCACCCACATTCTTGGGCGCGCAAATCCTTCTCCAATTAACAAGACATTTTCCCCCATGTGCCTCCTCATCGGCATTCCAAAGGAAATTGTGCCTTAACTTGTCAAATTTCTTAGTGAACCAACCATTCGGAGCAAAAACGGTGAGGAAAAAGGTGATGGTTGCCGTGAGGACAGAGTTGATCAAGTCAAGGCGGCCGATCCGGTTCAGAAGCTTTCCCTTCCAGCTGCTTAACCTTCCAGCCCCCTTTTCAAGGAAAGGCTGCAAATCAATCCTTCTCAACTTCTTGAAAGAGAGGGGGAGCCCAAGATATTTGCAAGGGAACGATCCAACAGCGCCACCGAACCCAGCAAGGCCATTCTGCACAGAATCCTGCTCGCAACGAATGGGATAGACAACACATTTTGCCGGGTTAATTTTGAGGCCCGAGATGGAGCCGAACACCTCCAGAATCTTGAGGATAGCATCAAGCTGGGAGCGATCCGGAGAGGCAAAGATGGCAGGGTCGTCAGCACATAAGCTTGTTCTCATCCTAACGGCATTTCTAGGAATGGGCTCTAGTATGCCACAACTTGTGGCGCACTCGAACATCCTAAGTAGGGGGTCCATGGCCAGAATGAAGAGCATTGGAGATAACGGATCTCCTTGTCGCAGTCCCTTTTTATGAGCGAAAGGAGGGCCAGGGCATCAATTAAGAAGAACTCGAGAAGATGACGAGCCAGCAACAAACTGATAATATTGCGCCATCTCTGCCATCTCTGCCCGGGTTTCATTTTTAAAATTAACAGGTGATACACAACCTAATTACCACTCATCAGGACAAAATATTGGTACTCATAGAAATATCTGCCCGGGTTTCATTCTTTGAGGATCATGCTGGGTGTGCGGTGGGTCTGCACTTCAATCAAGATAAAAATCATGACACTCATACAGAAAAGACGGTGTGCATCAATGTTAAGCGCAAAGGCCAGGTTAAGTAAAATTTTCTCCTAAATTTTAATGATTTTGATGCGGTGCTGGTAAGAATGCCATGAAGAAGACGACGAAAAACAATGAAATGCATCCCTGTGAAGCCACACACTACCAGAATCGCCCCCGTCAACAGAAATCTACACGGTGAAGCCACACACTACCAGAATCGCCCCCATTCCGACGGCCAGGGCCGTCGGCATAGCCCTGAGTCCCGTCGGGACAGACCTATGTCGACGGCCCCCGTCGGCATAGGGCCGTCGGCAATATATACGTCGGCATAGAAAAGCCGTCGGCATAGATGCTTTTCCGATGGGGGCCGTATATCTATGCCGACGGCCCTTGCCGTCGGCAACGATCACCCCTAACGGCGGTCGCCGTCAAGTTTGCCCAACGACTGGTCGCCACGTGGCACCCCTATGCCGACGGTCTAGCCGTCTGCTTAGTCAAAAACTTGTTGGAAATATGCCCTAGAGGAAATAATAAATTGATTATTATTATATTTCCTTGTTCATGATAATCGTTTATTATCCATGCTAGAATTGTATTGATAGGAAACTGAGATACATGTGTGGATACATAGACAACACCATGTCCCTAGTAAGCCTCTAGTTGACTAGCTCGTTGATCAATAGATGGTTACGGTTTCCTGACCATGGACATTGGATGTCATTGATGACGGGATCACATCATTAGAAGAATGATGTGATGGACAAGACCCAATCCTAAGCCTAGCACAAAGATCGTGTAGTTCGTATGCTAAAGCTTTTCTAATGTCAAGTATCATTTCCTTAGACCATGAGATTGTGCAACTCCCGGATACCGTAGGAATACTTTGGGTGTGCAAAACGTCACAACGTAACTGGGTGGCTATAAAGGTGCACTACGGGTATCTCCGAAAGTGTCTGTTGGGTTGGCACGAATCGAGACTGGGATTTGTCACTCCGTGTGACGGAGAGGTATCTCTGGGCCCACTCGGTAGGACATCATCATAATGTGCACAATGTGATCAAGGAGTTGATGACGGGATGATGTGTTGCGGAACGAGTAAAGAGACTTGCCGGTAACGAGATTGGACAAGGTGTCGAGATACCGACGATCGAATCTCGGGCAAGTACTATACCGCTAGACAAAGGGAATTGTATACGGGATTGATCGAATCCTCGACATCGTGGTTCATACGATGAGATCATCGTGGAACATGTGGGAGCCAACATGGGTATCCAGATCCCGCTGTTGGTTATTGGCGGGAGAGTTGTCTCGGTCATGTCTGCATGGTTCCCGAACCCGTAGGGTGTACACACTTAAGGTTCGATGACGCTAGGGTTATAAAGGAAGTTTGTATGTGGTTACCGAATGTTGTTTGGAGTCCCGGATGAGATCCCGGACGTCACGAGGAGTTCCGGAATGGTCCGGAGGTAAAGATTTATATATGGGAAGTCTTATTTCGGTCGCCAGAAAAGTTTCACACTTTATCGGTATTGTACCGGGAGTGCCGAAAGGGGTCCGGGGGTCCACCGGGGGGGTCCACCTACCCCGGGGGGGCACATGGGCTGTAGGGGGTGCGCCTTGGCCTATATGCGCCAAGGGCACCAGCCCGAAGAGGCCTATGCGCCAAGATATAAGAAAAGGGGAGAGTCCTCAAAGGGGAAGGCACCTCCGAGGTGCCTTGGGGAGGATGGACTCCTCCCCCCCCCCCTTGGCCGCACCCCTTCCTTGGAGGAAGGGGCAAGGCTGCGCCTCCCCCCTCTCCCTTGCCACTATATATAGTGGAGGGGAGGGAGGGAGCCACACCTGAAGCCCTGGCGCCTCCCTCCCTCCCGTGACACCTCCTCCTCTCCTGCAGGTGCTTGGCGAAGCCCTGCAGGATTGCCACGCTCCTCCACCACCACCATGCCGTTGTGCTACTGCTGGATGGAGTCTTCCTCAACCTCTCCCTCTCTGCTTGCTGGATCAAGGCATGGGAGACGTCACCGGGCTGTACGTGTGTTGAACGCGGAGGTGCCGTCCGTTCGGCACTAGGATCATCGGTGATTTGGATCACGACGAGTACGACTCCATCAACCCCGTTCACTTGAACGCTTCCGCTTAGCGATCTACAAGGGTATGTAGATGCACTCTCTTTCCCCTCGTTGCTGGTTTCTCCATAGATAGATCTTGGTGACACGTAGGAAAATTTTAAATTTCTGCTACGTTCCCCAACAGTGGCATCATGAGCTAGGTCTATTGCGTAGACTCCATGCACGAGTAGAACACAAAGTAGTTGTGGGCGTTGATTTTGTTCAATATGCTTACCGTTACTAGTCAATCTTGATTCGGCGGCATTGTGGGATGAAGCGGCCCGGACCGACCTTACACGTACACTTACGTGAGACAGGTTCCACCGACTGACATGCACTAGTTGCATAAGGTGGTTGGCGGGTGTCTGTCTCTCCCACTTTAGTCGGAACGGATTCGATGAAAAGGGTCCTTATGAAGGGTAAATAGCAATTGACATATCACGTTGTGATTTTGCGTAGGTAAGAAACGTTCTTGCTAGAAACCCATAGCAGCCACGTAAAACATGCAAACAACAATTAGAGGACGTCTAACTTGTTTTTGCAGGGTATGCCATGTGATGTGATATGGCCAAAGGATGTGATGTATGATATATGTGATGTATGAGATGATCATGTTCTTGTAATAGGAATCACGACTTGCATGTCGATGAGTATGACAACCGGCAGGAGCCATAGGAGTTGTCTTTAATTTATTTATGACCTGCGTGTCAACATAAACGTCATGTAATTACTTTACTTTATTGCTAACCGTTAGCCATAGTAGTAGAAGTAATAGTTGGCGAGACAACTTCACGGAGATCATGATGATGAAGATCATGGTGTCATGCCGGTGACAATGATGATCATGGAGCCCCGAAGATGGAGATCAAAAGGAGCAAAGTGATGATGGCCATATCATGTCACTATTTTATTGCATGTGATGTTTATCATGTTTATACATCTTATTTGCTTAGAACGACGGTAGTAAATAAGATGATCCCTCATTAAAATTTCAAGAAAGTGTCCCCCCTAACTGTGCACCGTTGCGAAAGTTCGTCGTTTCGAAGCACCACGTGATGATCGGGTGTGATACATTCTTACGTTCACATACAACGGGTGTAAGCCAGATTTACACGCGCGAAACACTTAGGTTGACTTGACGAGCCTAGCATGTACATACATGGCCTCGGAACAGAAGAGACCGAAAGGTCGAGCATGAGTCGTATGGTAGATACGATCAACATGAAGATGTTCACCGATGATGACTAGTCCGTCTCACGTGATGATCGGACATGGCCTAGTTGACTCGGATCATCTAATCACTTAGATGACTAGAGGGATGTCTATCTGAGTGGGAGTTCATAAGATGAACTTAATTATCCTGAACATAGTAATAAGATCTTTGCAAATTATGTCGTAAGCTCGCGCTTTAGTTCTACTGTTTTAGATATGTTCCTAGAGAAAATATAGTTGAAAGTTGATAGTAGCAATTATGCGGACAGTACAAGGCTTATGTCCTTAATGCACTGCTCGGTGTGCTGGACCTCGAACGTGGTCTGTGGATGTTGCGAACATCTGACATACACGTTTTGATGACTACATGATAGTTCGGTAATGATAAATGGTTTAGAATTGAGGTACCGAAGACATTTTTGAAATGTAGCGGAACATATGAGATGTTTCGAGGGCTGAAATTGGGATTTCAGGCTCGTGCCCACGTCAAGAGGTATAAGACCTCCAACGATTTTCTTGGCATGCAAACTAAGGGAGAAAAGCTCAATCGTTGAGCTTGTGCTCAGATTGTCTGAGTACAACAATCACTTGAATCGAGTGGGAGTTGATCTTCCAGATAAGATAGTGATGTTTCTCCAAAGTCATTGCCACCAAGCTGCTAGAGCTTCGTGATGAACTATAACATATCAGGGATAGATATGATGATCCTTGAAATATTCGCGATGTTTGACACCGCGAAAGTAGAAATCAAGAAGGAGCATCAAGTGTTGATGGTTAGTGAAACCACTAGTTTCAAGAAGGGCAAGGGCAAGAAGGGATACTTCATAAAACGGCAAATCAGCTGCTGCTCTAGTGGAGAAACCCAAGGTTGAACCCAAACCCGAGACTAAGTGCTTCTGTAATGAGGGGAACAACTACTGGAGCAGAATTACCCTAGATACTTGGTAGATGAGAAGGCTGTCGATAGAAGTATATTAGATATACACTATGTTAATGTGTACTTTACTAGCACTCCTAGTATCACAAGGGTATTAGATACCGGTTCGGTTGCTAAATGTTAGTAACTCGAAATAAAAGCTACGGAATAAACGGATACTAGCTAAAGGTGAGCTGACGATATGTATTGGAAGTGTTTCCAAGGTTGATATGATCAAGCATCGCACGCTCACTCTACCATCGAGATTGGTGTTAAACCTAAATAATTGTTATTTGGTGTTTGCGTTGAGCATAGACATAATTGGATTATGTCTATCGCAATACGGTAGTTCATTTAAAGAGAATAATGGTTACTCTGTTTATTTGAATAATACCTTCAATGGTCTTGCACCTAAAGGAATGGTTTATTGAATCTCGATCATAGTGATACACATTTTCATGCCAAAAGATATAAGATAGTAATGATAGTACCACATACTTGTGGCATTGCCATGTAAGTCATATTGGTATAAAACGCATGAAGAAACTCCATGTTGATGGATCTTTGGACTCACTCGTTTTTGAAAAAAAGTTTGAGGCATGAGAGCCATGTCTATTGGTGTATATGCATGAAGAAACTCCATGCAGATGGAACGTTTGGACTCACTTGATTTTGAATCACTTGAGATATGCAAATCATACCACATGGGCAAGATGACTGAAGAGCCTCGTTTTCAGTAAGATGGAACAAGATAGCAACTTGTTGGAAGTAACACATTTTGATGTGTGCAGTCCAATGAGTGCTGAGGCATGCAGTAAATATCGTTATGTTCTCACTTCACAGATGATTCGAGTAAATGTTGAGTATATTTACTTGATGAAACACAAGTCTGAATTATTGAATGGTTCAAGTAATTTCAGAGTGAAGTTAAAGATTATCGTGACAAGAGGATAAAATATCTATGATACGATCATAGAGATGAATATCTGAGTTATGAGTTTGGCACACAATTAAGACATTGTGGAAATTGTTTCACGACTAGTACCGCCTGGAACACCATAGTGTGATGGTGTGTCCGAACATCATAACTGCACCCTATTGGATATGATGCATACCATGATGTCTCTTATCGAATTACCACTATCGTTCATGGGTTAGGAATTAGAGACAACCGCACTCACTTTAAATATGGCACCACGAAATCCGTCGAGACAACACCATATGAACTATGGTTTAGAGAAACCTAAGCTGTTGTTTCTTAAAAGTTTGGGGTCACGACGCTTATGTGAAAAGTTTCAGGCTGATAAGCTCGAACCCAAAGCGGATAAATGCATCTTCATAGGACACCCAAAACAGTTGGGTATACCTCCTATCTCAGATCCAAAAGCAATAGGGATTGTTTCTCAAATCGGGTCCTTTCTCAAGGAAAAGTTTCTCTCGAAAGAATTGAGTGGGAGGATGGTGGAGAGTTGATGAGGTTATTGAACCGTCACTTCAACTAGTGTGTAGCAGGGCACAGGAGTTGTTCCTATGGCACCTACACCAATTGAGGTGGAAGCTTATGATAGTGATCATGAGACTTCGGATCAAGTCACTCCTAGACCTCGTAGGACGACAAGGATGCATACTACTTCAGAGTGGTACTTAATCCTGTCTTGGAAGTCATGTTGCTAGACAACAAAGAACCTACGAGCTATGGAGAAGCGATGGTGGGCCCGGATTCCGATGAATGGCTCGAGGCCATAAAATCCGAGAGAGGATCCATGTATGAAAACAAAGTGTAGACTTTGGCAGAACGGCTCGACGGTCGTGAGGCTGTTGAGTACAGATGGATTTTAAAAGGAAGACGGACAATGATGGTAAATGTTACCATTGAGAAAGCTCGACTTGTCATTAAGATGTTTCCCGACAAGTTCAAGGAGTTGACTACGATGAGACTTTCTCACTCGTTGCGATGCTAAGAGTCTGTTGGAATTAGCAGGTACTGCATTATTTATGAAATCTTGCAGATAGGATGTCAAAATATTGTTTCCTTGTTCTTGAGGAAAGGTTGTATGTGATACAACCAGAAGTTTTTGTCAATCCTGAAAGATGCTAACAAGTATGCAAAGCCCCAGCAATCCTTCTAAGGACTGGAGTAAGCATCTCGGAGTTGGAATGTACACTTTGATGAGATGATCAAATATTTTGGGTTTATACAAAGTTTATGGGAAACTTGTATTTCCAAAGAAGTGAGTGGGAGCACTATAGAATTTTTGATGAGTATATGTTGTTGACATATTGTTGATCAGAAATGATGTAGAATTTCTGGAAAGCATATAGGGTTATTTGAAAAGTGTTTTTCAATGGAAAACCTGGATTAAGCTACTTGAACATTGAGCATCAAGATCTATAAGGATAGATCAAAATCGCTTAATAGTACTTTCAAACGAACGCATACCATGACAAGATTTTGAAGGAGTTCAAAATAGATCAGCAAAGAAGGAGTTCTCGGCTGTGTTACAAGGTGTGAGTATTGAGCAAGACTCAAGACATGACCACGGCAGAATAGAGAGAAAGGACGAAGGTCGTCCCCTATGCTTTAATCGTAGGCTCTAAAGTATGCTATGTTGTGTACCGCACCTGAAGTGTGCCAAACCATGAGTCAGTCAAGGGGTACAAGTGTGATCTAGAAATGGATCACAGGACAACGATCAAGGTTATCCTTAGTAACTAGTGGACTAAGGAATTTTCTCGATTATGGAGGTGGAAAAGGAGTTCGTCGTAAAGGGTTACGCCGATGCAAACTTTGACACTAATCCAGATTATTCTGAGTAGTAAATTGGATTCGTATAGTAGAACAGTTATTTGGAATAGCTCCAAATAGAGCGTGGTAACTGCATCTAGGAGATGACATAGATATTTGTAAAGCATACACGGATCTGAAAGGTTCAGACCCGTTGACTATAACATATCTCACAAGCATAACATGATCAAACCCAGAACTCTGTGAGTGTTAATCACATGGCGATGTGAACTAGATTATTGACTCTAGTGCAAGTGGGAGACTGTTGGAAATATGCCCTAGAGGCAATAATAAATTGATTATTATTATATTTCCTTGTTCATGATAATCGTTTATTATCCATGCTAGAATTGTATTGATAGGAAATTGAGATACATGTGTGGATACATAGACAACACCATGTCCCTAGTAAGCCTCTAGTTGACTAGCTCGTTGATCAATTGATGTTTACGGTTTCCTGACCATGGACATTGGATGCCATTGATGACGGGATCACATCATTAGAAGAATGATGTGATGGACAAGACCCAATCCTAAGCCTAGCACAAAGATCGTGTAGTTCGTATGCTAAAGCTTTTCTAATGTCAAGTATCATTTCCTTAGACCATGAGATTGTGCAACTCCCAGATACCGTAGGAATACTTTGGGTGTGCCAAACGTCACGACGTAACTGGGTGGCTATAAAGGTGCACTACGGGTATCTCCGAAAGTGTCTGTTGGTTTGGCACGAATCGAGACTGGGATTTGTCACTCCGTGTGATGGAGAGGTATCTCTGGGCCCACTCGGTAGGACATCATCATAATGTGCACAATGTGATCAAGGAGTTGATCACGGGATGATGTGTTGCGGAATGAGTAAAGAGACTTGCCGGTAACGAGATTGGACAAGGTGTCGAGATACCGATGATCGAATCTCGGGCAAGTACTATACCGCTAGACAAAGGGAATTGTATACTGGATTGATCGAATCCTCGACATCGTGGTTCATCCGATGAGATCATCGTGGAACATGTGGGAGCCAACATGGGTATCCAGATCCCGCTGTTGGTTATTGGCCGGAGAGTTGTCTCGGTCATGTTTGCATGGTTCCCGAACCCGTAGGGTCTACACACTTAAGGTTCGATGACGCTAGGGTTATAAAGGAAGTTTGTATGTGGTTACCGAATGTTGTTCGGAGTCCCGGATGAGATCCCGGACGTCACGAGGAGTTCCGGAATGGTCCGTAGGTAAATATTTATATATGGGAAGTCTTATTTTGGTCGCCAGAAAAGTTCCGCACTTTATCGGTATTGTACCGGGAGTGCCGAAAGGGGTCCGGGGGTCCACCGGGGGGGTCCACCTGCCCCGGGGGAGCACATGGGCTGTAGGGGGTGCGCCTTGGCCTATATGGGCCAAGGGCACCAGCCCCGAGAGGCCGATGCGCCAAGATATAAGAAAAGGGGAGAGTCCTCAAAGGGGAAGGCACCTCCGAGGTGCCTTGGGGAGGATGGACTCCTCCCCCCCCTTGGCCGCACCCCTTCCTTGGAGGAAGGGGCAAGTCTGCGCCTCCCCCCTCTCCCTTGCCCCTATATATAGTGGAGGGGAGGGAGGGCAGCCACACCTGAAGCCCTGGCGCCTCCCTCCCTCCCGTGACACCTCCTCCTCTCCCGCAGGTGCTTGGCGAAGCCCTGCAGGATTGCCACGCTCCTCCACCACCACCACGCCATTGTGCTGCTGCTGGATGGAGTCTTCCTCAACCTCTCCCTCTCTCCTTGCTGGATCAAGGCATGGGAGACGTCACCGGGCTGTACGTGTGTTGAACGCGGAGGTGCCGTCCGTTCGGCACTAGGATCATCGGTGATTTGGATCACGACGAGTACGACTCCATCAACCCCGTTCACTTGAACGCTTCCGCTTAGCGATCTACAAGGGTATGTTGATGCACTCTCTTTCCCCTCGTTGCTGGTTTCTCCATAGATAGATCTTGGTGACACGTAGGAAAATTTTAAATTTCTGCTACGTTCCCCAACAAAACTATGCCGACGGCGTTGGCATAGGGGTGCCACGTGGCGACCAGCCACTGTTCGTGGACCAGGGCTATGTCGACGGCTTGGCCATCGACATAGTTTGAAACTAAGCCGACGACCAGGCCTTCGGCATATTCCTTCATACAGAGCTCGCAGTAGCTGACACGTGGCAGCTACTGGGAGCTCACGCCAGCCCTATGCCGACGGCATAGCCGTTGGCATAGTTTTCTTTTGCTTTTTTTTCTTTTTTCTGTTTGTTTTCAAATCAATTCAATTCAAATAACAGCACATATTAGCAGATATATATGATGGAATAGACATATAAAACACAACGGGATATCATCCGGCACCATCACAACAATATATGCATAAGCATCATCACACATAAGTCTCTAAATGATCATCAACACAACCAACATAAGCATAAGCATATGTAGAAGCACAAAAGTCATCTAAATGATCATCACCACACACAAGTCATGTCAAGCATCATCACCACACACAAGGATCATCGAGCACCGCGGAGGTCGTCACCGCCAAGACCGCCGAAGCCCAGGTCGTCACTGCTAGCGGCAGCGCTACCGCCAAGACCGCCTCCGCCTCCACCTCCGCCTCCGCCTCCGTGGATCGGAGTGGTCAGGCTCCGTGTCTCCGGAGTGCTGCGAAGACCACCGCCAACGGTAGATCCACTTGTTCCCTGGATGTTGAAAAGACATATGCACGGGATATATGACTGTGTTGAAAGGCATGGCATGCTTTGGGTGAATAGATTGGGGATGAACTAACCGGCGAGGGGCCAACGTTCTGTGCCACAAACTCCTCAAAGCTCAGCAGCACTGGTTGTGTTGGAGGGCATTGCGCTGGAGGGAACTGAGGACACCTGCCGGCCGCCATTTCCTGAAAAGCCTGCTGCATCTGGCTATCCCTCTGCACTTGGTGTTCATAAAGCCTCTGATGCCACGCCATGGTCTCCTGGCGTGTGTACTCCAGGTAGGCCTACGGTATGACATGATGGAACTCATAAAACTACTAAATGCGGAAAATAAAGTGAGCAATGAAGATAAGAGGGAAAATACTTACAGATTGTTGCTCCTGAAAGAGGGACTGTGCACTGGTCACTGGCTGGCTCGTGCACACACGGAGGTTGTCCCACGGATCGATGACGTGGCGTGGCACACGAATCGATGACGTGGCGAAGGGGCCTATGCCGACGGCTGTGCCGTAGGCATACCTCTGCCATAGATAACCAAAGTAAAAATAAAAAAAATTAAGTAAAATAAACATATGCCGACGGCAAGGCCGTCGGCATATCTGTGCACACACGGAGGTTGTCCCACGGATCGATGACGTGGCGTGGCACACGGATCGATGACGTGGCAGAGGGGCCTATGCCGACGGCTATGCCGTAGGCATACCTCTGCCACATATATGCCGACGAGCGCCGTTACCGCCCGTCCGCGTAGGATCAACGCCGTCAAATGGTCAGCGCTGACCGGGCAGGTGGGCCCGGGATATGCTGACGGCCTGTCCTATGCCGACGGGCCCCGTAGGCGTATCTCAGGCGGTCCCGACGGCCTCATCTATGCCGACGGCCCCGTCGGTATAGATGGATGTATGCCGACGGCCATTCTACGCCTACGGCCTACCCTTGGCCGTTAGCATAGGTCCATAGATGCCGACGGGGGCCGTCGGCATAGATTTGGCCGTCGGTAACCCTAGTTTTTCTGGTAGTGACACCTCCCCTCGCTACCACTGGAGGGTGCTGCCACTGGCGGACTGCGGCGGCGTGGTGCGCTCATCTTCTTGTTTTTCCTTGATTCTCCATCATCCTGTGCTCCCCAAGTAGCCCAGGTCGCCTCCCATTATTGACCTGGTTCGGGATTCCCTGACTACACTCCTGTGAGGCTTCCTCGCCGCCGCCTTGAGCGGTTTTGCGGAATCGGCCAGAGCTATGCGTGGCTCAGGTGCGGCTGCTCCAGTTTGTGATGCTAGGCGTTGGGTGCTGCCGAGGGGCGCTTCTATGGAGATGGGTGACATGTCATGGGTGTTGCGGTCACGAGGGCTGTGGCGCTCCGGTTCTTTGCCAGCGGACCGATCTTCCTTTTATTCTCTAGATCCGGCCATGTCGACACGTGGGCCGGCGGGCCTAGGCTAGGCCCTCTCGGTGAGGTGACAACCGTCGGTGAGGTGCTCCAATGTCGGTGTTTCTATGTGTGATGTCAAATCAGGCATCCGCCCGCTATGGATTGTGATGTCCATTGAAAGGTCTTTACGAGGGCTACTCTCTCCAGATCCATTGGTTGCCTTCGGCATTGAGATGGAATATATGGACGGTGAGTTGCACAGAGGGGTGGTTGTGCAGTGGTGGCAGTAGCTTTTCTAGCCCCATGCCATTTAGCTGCTAGGCGATCACGGAAAAGTGGTGGTGACAATACATGATTGGCTCCGATGGTGGTCGCTTTCCAAGTATCGGTCTCAAGCTTTAGGGTGAAGACCTAGGTCCGGCCTGAGTTGGTTATACCTGGGATGGTTACCTTCTTGAAGGCATTGTTGGCGTATGCTAGGATTGGTTCTTTAGGGTGAAAACCTAGACTCTGGCCTTTTGTGGTTGGATCTAGTCATGGCATCACTCCCTTCCAGAAGATGTAGATGTTGAAGAACCACGTTATCGTTGTGGTGTCATGAGATGATTGATGCGGATATGGACATTCCTGAAGTTTGTCGATCCTATAATTGGTTGTTTTGGATTTAATTATTTTCCTTAGGCATAGCTTTGCTCTTATATTGCTATTTTTTGGCGGTTTTGTTTGTGTGTGTATTGTTCTTGCTAATGTGGAGCCTAGCTATGGAGAAGCCAGATGTTTACTCCTTATATTTGTATCCACTTGATGCTCCATTTTGAGCCAATAAAATTCATTCTTTACCGGAAAACAAATCTATAACTCGATGATAAATTATGGGTTATATATGTGCAGATGGTGCTGGTAAATTTGAATGGTTTTGCCTAATCTCCAATCCAGTCAGATTTTCTTGAATCTGAATCGATTCATAGAAGTGGAATATGACTTTATTGAAAAAATAATGTTACTGAGTGAAAAGTGCAACTTGCACTTTTCTAAATAAATTGGGGCTTAAGAATTTTTTAGTCCATGACATATATGGATCCGTGAACTCGACTTGGCAAAAAGATCCAAGTATATATTACCTAATCTCTCCTCCGGTCTGATCGTGCCTGTCACCTTCGTTACCGATCCCTTATGGTTGTTCCCTCTCTCTCATCCCCCTCCCATCCGCTACCAATTCCATATCTCTTGGTACACTTACTCTCATTTCACCTCAACATCGATGCACTTCTACCTGTCTTAGTGTGTGATATGAGCTCAGGTGCTGTCCTTCAGATACATTAGTAGTGTCACGATTCTGCTCATTGTGGTGCTTCTCCATCAATTGCGAACTTTGATCCTATGGCTGAGAAGGTTGAAAATAGGGTGGAGACATGGCAAGGCAAGTACCTAGCTTCATGCATGGGATGAGCTTTTACCTTCTCCAAAATGGTGTCCGTGACACATTTGACATGGTTCACTCACACTTCTTCTAGAAAAAAAGGAAAGAGGAAAGGATAAGTATCATATGGTCAGTGTGGAGTTCGATGTGTTACCACAAGAGGTGGTGGCCTGGGTATCATCAACACCAAAAATAAATAACTGGTGCCTCTTGGAAGGAGAAAGTACTGGCATATTGCCATCTGGGATCGGCTAACCTAGTCCAAGGCTATCAATCTGCCAAGGTAATTGCCAAGGTTAACTCGCTCTTTTGCTTGCGTGCCAAGCATAGGATAGGGAATGGGTAGGCAACCTATTTTTGGCTTCACTATTGTCTCAGGATAGGCCCTTATCGCCTAGTTTTCCCTGTCACCTTGCCCCGTGGATGTTGAAAATGTGAAAGTGAGGGACCCATGATTGCATGATAGGTGGGCTCGATCCTGAGGAGCTGCCTCAGTGGAATGGTCTTGTTGCTCTGCTTGCAACTTGGAATTCAAGGATTCCATGTCTTGGGATATAGAGCAATCTAGACAGTTCTCCGCTGGATTGCTCTATAAGGCCATTTTCAAGAACGTTGTTGCTTGTCGGGTTTTTGATATCTCAAAGGCTAGGCTTGCCTCAAAAATTAAAATTTATTCTGGCAATGGAGCAGGGGATGGCTTCTAAGTAGTGACAACATTCTTAAATGGCACGTGGTAGAGATAAAATGACCCTTGTGTGGGGAAGAGGGGAACATGGATCACATTTTTCCGCTGCATTATGACATGCTTTTATTTAGAATGACCTCTGGGAAGTATGGAGTTGCATATGGGCACCTGCTTGCTTCCCTGAATGAACCGGGGTAGTCCAAGGTAAACAGCTGTAGTGAGTATAGGCTTCCATGGCTTGAATTTGTGGCCTTAATTAGCCTCAGTCATTTGGCTCATTAGGAATAAGGAAAATATCGAGGGCGTTTTACTTAGCGTCTGGCTGATGGTCATTATAATTTTTTTTATTTTCTCATAGTTTTGAAGGCTGCCGAGCATGACACAGGCATTGCCATGGCTTGATCGTCTCATCACAAACATCCGACATCAAACAACTGCACTTCGGGAGTTGTCTGGAGGATGCTATGACACCCGTCGGCTAGAGGCTAGGAGGGTTTCGTGCTCTCGAGCTTCTATTTCATAGTAGGCTTTCGAGTGTTTTCCCTTAAAAAAATACACTTCCGTGATGATACGTGTTTGTCACAGTAGGTCGTTTTTTTGTCACGCATGTACATCCATGACAAATTTATGACAGAATCAAGATAGTCATACCTGTGCTGTCGTAGAAGTGTTCCATGACATTACCAAAATTGTCATCAAGGAAGTGTCCACTTCCATGACGATAAATCGCACGTCACAAAAGTGCTTTCATCAAGGGTGACCGACACGTGGCATCCACCGTAACGGAATGCCGTTAAGCTATCGGGTCGGGTTTTGGATTCGATAACCCGTTAATGGCCCCGACCAATGGGGATTTCCACGTGTAAAATCATCATTGGCTGGAGGAAACACGTGTCGGCCCATCGTTTGAACAGATGTCAACCACTCATTGGACGGAAGGCGCCTATGATACGTCGACACGTGGCACGGCCCAACAGAGGCCCATTCCTGTGAAAAGGCCAGCCCGTTTGACTTGGTCAAAACCTGGCGGGCCGGCCCATGGAAAGCATGTTAACGGCCTGTTCGAATATAGCCCATTTACAGCCCGCTAACCCAAGACCCGTTACGCCCTATCCGAATTAGGCCCAGTAGCGTCATCTGGGCCATCCAATATGATTCCTGCCCATTTTCACTTATGGTCCATGTATGGCCCATGACGTTTTTCGGCCCATATGAGGCCCTATGTAACTCTTGGCCTATTAACGGCCCGTGGTGAAACTGGCCCATAATGAACAGTTTATCACTTTACACCCATTAACGGCCCGTGGTGAAACTGGCCCGTAATGAACAGTGTATAACTTTATACCCATTAACGGCCCGTTATTCTGTTGGACCGTTTCCAGCACATGTTATCTTTCGGCCTTCTCAGAGCCCATTTATTCTTGGGCTCATTTCCAGCATTCGTTTACTTACGGCCCGTTACTGTCATTTTCTGCTTGTGGGCCAAATTCAGCCCGTGGTTACAGTCGGCCCGTTTGTGGTCCGTTAATTCGCTGGGCCGTTTTCATAGCGTCATCAAATACGGCCTATTAACGATGGCCCGTTATGGTCGGCCCACGAACTGACGATTCCAACTCTAGCCCATTTACGGCCATAATGCGGCCTGTTATTGGCCCATGTTTGGCCAATCGATCATACGGCCCGTATAAGGCCCATTGATGATACGGCCCGTAGAAGGCCCATTGTTTCTACGGCCCGTAGAAGGCCCATTGTTTCTACGGCCCGTAGAAGGCCTACTGTTTTCTACGGCCCGTAGAAGGCCCACTGTTTCTACAGCCCGTAGGTGGCCCAGTGTCACTACAGTAAATATTAGCCCATGGTTATTGTGGCCTAGTTTTAAAAAATAGGTTATTGCAGCCACTAGCAAATCGCGGAAAAAGAACTGCACTGACTACAAGCAAACAAATAAACAAGACAACAAGGAAATAAATAAGCAAGCAACTTATGCTAGGCTATCATGGCTATTACACATATTACATCCACAGGGCATCAAAGTTCGCCACCAGAGCAAATATAGGGAACACAACAGCATATAAACACCGCAGCAAAACAAGTCCAGAACTGAAACCACTTCAGAAGAGCTCAAGAAACAATATCCTGGGTACCCATAATGCTGGCAAGATGCTTAGCAGGCTTATTAACTTTCTCTTGTTTGGCGCTTAAATCCTCCAGCGCTTGCTGTTGCACCAGAAAGTATGCATCTGAATTCTGCAGGGACTTCCTCAGTCCTTCGGCTTCCTGTCGCATAACATCTGATCGATGTCTTTCAACTTGAAGTTGAGACTCAAGAAGCCGAACTGATTCAGGCAATGAGTTCGAAGAGCTGGTGCCAGCAGTGGTAGCCAGTAACTCGAACACTACATCAAGACAGCACTTTGGGGTTGTCTCAGTGTCTTCAATATAGTTTTTATCAGCTTTCTTGGAGACCAATAGGGATGTCTCACTATCTTGAACCTTATCTGCATTACTTCCTTTACCATTGCATAACAGGGTACTCTTCTCTAATATTTTATCCGCGTTCTACAAGAGAAACAAACAAACACATCTCAGGTTTACAATGTAGTATATGAAACTCATTTTGGTAAACCAGTTCAGTAGTAAGGTGGACAGGATAACAGCATGAAACAAACATATATCTATGTAGTATGGTCATTGTATGGTCTATATCATTCTAGTTTATGTTGTCAAATCTAGATAGATACAGTTCGAATCATATCTATTTAAGACAAAGCAGCATAGACAGAATATAATTGTGGGAAACTACACAGCAATAACAACACTTGTAATGTGCATGGCATGAGAACATAACTGTTTATTCAATTGAAACTGAAATCAACATAGAGCAAGTTACAACAGCAAACAGCCAAACACGTTGAAGAAACAGGTTTAAACATACCTGTTGCGCCATTGAAGTTTCAATTGCATCCTTCAAATTTGAAATTAGTTTGTATCAGTAAATACAGTGATGCAAGAGCAAAGTAGTATGAACCATAGCTACGGAACCTGACCTGAGAACAATTCTTCTTCTGCTTTAGGCGTTGACTTCGGGTTCGGAGTGGTGGTCCTCGTGATTTGGGCAATGCAGTTGCCTTACTAACTGCTCGTGTTTGGGTGCTTTGTGGTGGAGACGGTGCTGTGTCAACGGGAACTGGGTGTCTATCTGCTGGGGTTGGGGTTAGAAGGGGTGTAGCTGGTTCTCTGTCCAACTGGGTAGGGGTACAATCTGCATGAGTGTGGGTTATGTGTGGTGGGGCTGGTTCTTGGGCAAGTACAACCGTGGTTCTATCTGCATCGACAGGTAGAACGATCTTTTCTGAAGACCGTGTTTTTACTCCCACAGATACTACCATCACTCCCTCCAATTGAAATGGCTGATAAACAAGAAAAGTAACGGAATGTACAGACATTGTAAGATAGACAGGTGCAATGGATAGTAGGGAAGAAAACAGGGCATGAAATAATTCACATTTATGTTGTCTAAGGAAACAGAATAGCAGGACATAATTTCACATATATGATGGCTAATTAAACAGGATAGCATGATACAATTTCACATGTATGATGGCTAACTAAACATGATAGAATGACATACTTCAAAATATGATGACTATGTAAACAGGATGACATGATATAACTATACGATGTGTCTATTAAAGTGGTTGGCATGCCATAAATCACAAACATGATGTCGATGGAAACATGATGGCATGATATAATTCACGGATAGAATAACATAATTTAAATGTGATGACTATGTAAATAGGATGAGATGATATAACTATATTATGTCTTTATAAAATGGGTTGGCATGCCATAATTCAGATACATGCTGTCTATGTACACATCATGGCATGACATAATTCAAATATATGATTTATATACTAAGGAAGTGAGCAGAGGGCAATCGCATATATGATGTGTCAACTAAGAAGATGGCATTCAATATTGTGTATATGATGTAAAAACTAAGCATTGCAATACAACATATGCATTATATGAGTAATATAACCCTGCCAAGTTTGAGCATACACCTTAGGGGGATAATAGGACTGGTCATCTGCCTCTGAATCCTCCTCTGAAGAGCTATCTGTAACCAGCAAGATATCTGCTTCAGCAGGTAGCATTGTCTGCTCTAAACACCTTGTTTTCACTCCATATTTCTCCATCACCAATTTAAATGGCTGATGCACAGGAAGAGCAGTTGAATATACAAACATTGTCGACAAAAGCAATGAGAAATACAAAAAAAGGACGGCATGATATAATTCACATATATGACGCTTGCCTAAACAGCGTGGCATTGCATAATTCACATACATAATGCCTTCCAACAAGATAACATTGCATAATTCACATATATAATGTCTTGCAACAAGATGGCATTGCATAATTTACATATATGGTAATTAGACACTAAACAGGTGGCATTCACACAAAGCATGTCTAAACTAAGCAAATGACATAGCAATGCAAGATACCATACGCACGATATGAGCAACATAACCCTGCCAAGTTAGGGAATGCACCTCGGGGGGGGGGGGGGAATATGACTGGTCATCTGTTTCTGAATCCTCCTCTGAGGAGCTATCGGTAACCAGCAAGACATGCGCTTCGTCAGATAGCATTGTCTGCTCTAAAGACCTTGTTCCCACTCCAGATTTTTCCATGACCGTGCCAAATGGCTGATGCACAGGTAGAGTAATTGAATGTACTAAAATCTTTGACAAATTTAACATGTAATAAAAAAATGATGGCATGATATAATTCACATATAAGATGACTGGCTAACCAGGGTGGCATTGCAAAATTCACATATATGATGCCTGACTAGACAAGATGGAATTGCATGATTCACATATATGATAGTGAAACTAAACAGATGGCATTGACACAAAGCATGTCTAAACTAAGCAGATGACATCTTTAATGTATACAGTAAGCAATGCAAGGCACCATATGCATGATATTACCAACATCAGCATGCCAAGTTAGAGCGAAGACCTCATGGGGTAAATAGGAGTGGTCTTCTCCTTCTGAATCCCTCTCATAACAGTTATCTCCCTCTTGATTACGATCCGAAATGGGTGGAGGGGGGGTTGCCTTTGCACCCACCATGGAACGACGGGTGCATGAAATTTTATTGCCACGCAAGGCTCGTCTCTTTTGCTCTACATGATCAGTTCCATTGTGTACAATAACTGGCATGCATAGGAATAAAACATAGTGAGATTATGTAAGGAGTGCATGCACAAATCCAGAGTGATGGTAGCAAACTGTGGATAGACCCAAAACCAATGATAGCAGGCAGATAATAGCTTTAGTTAAAAAATACAGATAATGGCTCCTTTAATGTTTGTTTGCACCCAACATGAAACTCATAGTAGACACCGGAGATTAACCAGGTAGTAGACAGATAGTACTGATTGCTGCCCCAATATGTACCCCACAACCATTTAAAAACTCAAGTTTCAGCATTAGTTTGGACCTGACTCGGAGTCTAATAGGTGAACACGATGATAATGTAGAATGTCATCATATTAAGCGATGCATAATGTAAGCAGACACGGAAGAGTGCGACCTCTCTTGCGGACCCGTGTAGTCCTCAAGGTCATCTGCTCAGTTGATGATGGTAATGCAGTTGCCGTGGCTGCCGGCGGCGGGGAAGAAGATCTGAGGCGGCGAAAGACAGTCTGGAGAGCGGATCTCTGCTGTGGTGAACCCTTCCGTCATTGGAACAGCTGAGCTGGGGTGGAACACAGCGCCACAGGAGCAGGACAAACCACACAAGGTTTTCTTTGACACATATCTGTAACAGAAGTAATTGAGTAAGGGCTTGTTTGAATTTGAGGATTCTAACAATGCAGGGATAGGAAATAGACAGGAATAGGATGGGAATGCACATGCAAAACAGAGAATTTAAAAACACAGGATTTCTGCCAATCTGGGTGTTTGATTCACAACAATTGGAAGATCACAGGACGCAAAACAAGCATGGTGAGATTAAGTCAAACCAAAAGAAAATGTACGGTCATAATGCTATTATGCTACTATCTCTTAGTCTTGTGCTTGATGAATAGGAATATGAAAAGGAGGAGAAGTGGAAATTAGAATTCCTACGGTTTTTCTTTTAATGAGACACTAAAGGAACAAATCCTACAGTTTTCCTTTGCTCCATTCCTTTGCACGAAATTCATGAAAAGTAGTACCACCTCACTGCTTGTCATATAGTAGGATAAAATAATCGTATTTCCCGTTACTACGAGTGCTCAGTGGACAATATATATAACATGTAGAGTAAAAAAGAGATGCAACAAGTGTACAACCTCTTTGGCGAAGGCATGTCGATCTCAGCGTGATTGGGTTGGCCGGTGAGGATGCTCCGGCTGACTTGGCTGGCGTTTGGAGATGGAGCCCGAGGTACTGCTCCGCTGTGATGGAGGGTTTCGTCGTTGGAGCAGCTCCGGTGAGTTGTACGACGCCTAGGCTGAAGCAGGACAAGAGAGACAACGAACAACGTTAACCTGAGTGGAATTCTAATAGCATCTTCAATACATGACGTAAAATACATAACCACAAAGTGCTAGATGTAAAATACATTAGCCGCTCATCTCTGAACTTAACTGTCGAAACTGAATTTAACTGTCGAAACTGAACTTAACTGTCGAAACTAAACTTAACTGTCGAAACTGAACTTAACTGTCGAAACTGAATTTTGATGTCGAAACTGAATTTTGCTGTCGAAACTGAACGCACTATAGCAAGGTGCGGCTATGCGTCGGTCGACTGAATTTTTCATGTCTGGTCAGTCGACTTTGCAGCCGTTGGATACGAAATCAAGGGCCTGCGGTTCATCTTCAACCTCCACCCCCTGAGCCGGCCAAACAGCAGCCCCCCGCCGCCCGCGGCCGGCGGTGCGCCGCCCCGCCCGCCCTGGAAACACTCCCCACCGCCGGTCCGCCGCCGCCCCGGCCATCCCTCTAGCCCCCCCCCCCCGTGCCGAGCTTTTTCTCTGGCGATCCCCAAGCCACCGCCCCGCCAACGCCCCGCCACCACCGGCGACCACCGCCCCCACCCTGAACCCTAAGATAGATAGTGGGGTACCTCTCCGGTGAGCCCCCCTCCCCGTTGCGGCTGGTTCTTCCTTCACCCCGGCGAGCCCCCCCCCCCCACCCCCTAAAAATTGACTAACCCAACAGTCGATTCAGTCGACTGAAGTGTAGCTAAATCGGAGTAGCATCGCAAGCAAGAGCAAGAGCGAGAGCAGCAGGGCGGGCAAGAGCAATAGCAAGAGCAAACCAGGCAGGGGACCAAGAGCAAGAGCAGAGCAGCAGCGCGAGCGAGAGCTAAAGCAGCAGCAGGTCCTTCTGATGTGGACGTCGCCGCCGAGGGAGTGACGCCGTGGAGGAAGTGGCCGGCGATGCCGCCGTGGATGGAGGTCGTGGAGGCGATGAAGAAGCAGTTACGACTCCACGGCGAATTAGATCATTTGGGGTGATAATCTTCCTTCTTGTTTTGCTCGTGTGTTTCATCTTTTGCTTCGGGTGTTTCGCCGCACATGTCACGTTCTCTACGAGGCATGAATAGAACAATGTTTTTTTGAGGGAATGAATAGAACAATGCTAACAATGAGATGACTACTAGCAAATTAGATCATTTTTATCGCCATATGGCACTGGGCTGCCGTGTTTCGTGCTCCTTCGTCGCGGTACTACTGCAATGGAAAACTTGAGTATACCGCACGGTTCTTTGCTCCTCCTCGATCAGGTCGTCGGCGCATTTATACGAGCAGCCAAATCACAAGGCCCCACCTTCCAGTAGTAATGAGCCGTCAAATCACAAAGGCCCTCGCCTCTCGTGAAACCGACCAAGCTAGACTGCCCCGCCCTCTAGCCTTTTAAAAAATGTATACTTTTGTACAGCAGTAGTATCGATGGATTGCGCCATGGAGCAAAACTTGAAATTAAAAAAAGGTGGTACATATAGAGAGCGCTCGTCGCCAAATTATGCATATAGTACTATTAAAAAGGCTAGTCACAATAATGGTGTCCATCACAACCCACCCCTCAAATAAAACTAAGAGGGTGCTTGGATACGTTTTAATCCCATGACTAAAAGTAGTGGGACTAAAACATGCTAGCCTCACCCATGCTTGGATCCAAATACTAAAAAGGCTAAAATCAAATTAACGAGCATTTAATATCCTCCAAACCCTCCAATATAGAACTCGCCTGTGTTAAAGGAGAGGAGTTAAATGAGTAGAGAGAGGACTAATCCACATTTTAGTAGGGGTACCCCTGACTAAAAATTTTTAGTCTCAAGACTAGTTTTAGCCCCTCTTTAGTCAGACTAAAATAAGTCCCTTGGATCCAAGCACCCTCTAAGCATCCTGGAATTCTTTGACAAAACTAAGCACCCTGAAATTCTTTGACAACTAAACTGCTGGCTATATGATGTTGGCCATATATATTGTACATATATAATGTGAAGAAACAAGTGGTAGTACTATACCAACTAAAAGATGAAATGTAAGAAATACTAGTATGTACGTACTGAACAGTTAAAGTAACGAGAAGAAACATAACATAGTTCTGCTAGGGGCTAAGCACAACACACCCCTCAAATTAAATTAAGCACACCTGAAATTAAACTTTGCAACTATTCCGGTAGACACTGCATTAGAACCACCATGAGCAACGACACTGCCAGCTTACTCGGAGTCCTCGTCCACGTCCTCGACTTCGTCCTTGTCCCTCTTCCTCTTGGCCGATACTTCTTTGCTTGAACCGCACACTTGGCTGTTGCTTTTCATCCAACCCTTGTAGATATTGAAGCAAAGGTAGCCATCCATTGCAGCGTAGTGGATGTGGTCTATATCTAGTACATTCCGCTTCCATGCATGACGATGAAACGTTTATGGAGGTTTCTCCAGTTTATCGTACGAAGGATGAACCATGGCTCCTGCCAGGGTCAGCATTGAAGGCTGACGAGAGGGCACCAGCCGATTCTTCTGGAGGTCGAAGGGGTTGCCTACAACGAGGCCTATCCGACCTAGGACTTCTTCGTCGTTACCAAAGTCTACAGTAACGAATTTGACTAGGTTGCTCTCAAGGAAGTCCTTAAAATCCTGGCACTCAACGTCAGTATGGCATATGTGGTAGACCAAGCATAAGTCATGCACGCAAACCTGGATCATGGCGGGCTTCTTCCTCTCTTTGTCCTTTCGATCCTTCTCTCGTCCCAGCACTGTGGTGTACACAACATCTAGCCCAGCGACCCACTCATCATCTGAGCCTTCGAACATGCGTCTGAAGCGAGAAAGGCATCCTTTCACCATCGCGGAAGAACGGGTGTAGATGACGTCGAACTCATCTCCAGTGATGGTTCTAACCTTGTACTCACCGCCGATCGGGGAGATTTGGGACGCCATGGATTTGGGAGGAGGGTTAGGATTAGTGGAACTGTCGTTATGTGAATGGACGGGACAACTAGGAGCGAACCGCCGTAGTATTGAAGGACGTGCGTGGAGGAGCAGGAGCGAACTGCCAACGTGCGAACGGCAGGGTAGTGGCTTTCCATTCTCCCATGATACGGGCTTTCGAGAGCCCTTGGATCTGAGATCGAACGGTTGCATGGCATGATTCTAGACCTATGGGTGAATATCCTATCCTGGAGGGTTATTCTGCAAATTTTCATCAAATTAGCATGCGACCGTCTGACCTCAGATCCAAGGACTGCCAGCAGCCCGTATCATGGTAGCGCCTACCACGACCGTCGCGTTGCTCGCACGGTCGCGCCCTTGGATATTTAACACGGTGCGTTAGGCTATCTGATGTTGGCATGTCATACATAGTCATCACTTAGTCACTCATACTACAACAAGGTTGGCTATAAGTGTATTTTTTTACTCCTCTCTATCTCTTTCTTCGTACTCAAGGAAGAAACGGTGCTAAGCGCGTGTATTTATTGCATTTGCCAAGGAGTGACCTCTTCCAATGAAATGGTGTTGCTAAGATTGCTTCATTTAATTAGCTATAGACTCAAAATTGTCTTTTCACCTAGGTACACGCGCTTAGCACCGTTTCTTCCTTGGGTCACCAAACTAGTCTCTCTCTTCTTGAATAACTTGCCACATCAGACTTTATGCCTGTGTGGCAAGCTTAAGCACCTGTAGGAGCGAGTAAAAGTAAGTACAATAGTGCGTTTTACATGGCATTTTTACATATGTGGAGGAAAGAGAGGCAAGGAAAAAGTGGAGAAGTGGGCTCTCATGCAAGAGCCAGCCTCTACTACATGGTGGAGCATTGGGAGAGGCACCTGTATGGAGGTGGTCACGAATCTGGGAGACTCACGCGGGTCGTAGCACCGGAGTTAAAATGATAATGGCAAGTCAAATCACGGGGCCCCACCTGTCCAGCAGTAACTCGCTGTCAAATCACGCAGCCCAATGTTTGCAGCAGCCTACTCCCTCGTCTTCTCGCGTCTCTGTCAAACCGACTAGGCGGAACTGCCCCGCCGCCTACCGCGCAGGAAAAGCCCCGCCCTCGACTTTTAAATAGTATACAGTATACTAATTTTGTATCCATGGATTGCGCCCGCGCCATGGAGCAAAGCGTCTAGAAAACGGAGGAGAGACGGTGGTCTTTCAATAGAGAAGAGGGAGAGGCGAGACGGTGGTTTTGGAATGGAGATGATGGAGAGGAGAGGAGGTGGTTTTGCAATGGAGAAGAGGGAGAGGAGCGTGCGGCAGCGATTTAGGATTGGACGAGAGGGCCGGCGCGCTCTGACTGGATCAAAATTAAAATCAATTTACCCTTCAATTAAGAAAGCGACCCCATATTAAGAGGGTGCTTGGATCCAAAGGACTTATTTTAGTCTGACTAAAAATAGTCTCTTTAAGAGGCTAAATTCCAAGCACCACTGACTAAAGAGGGGCTAAAACTATTCATAAATTTAGAGAAGCGACTCGAAATCCATTCAAAAATTTAGTAAGTTTATCACAGGCATACCATTTTATTACATACAACAAGTCATCAACCCACATCCACAACGAGGATACATTATAAATACTAAAGTTTTCACCACACAATAAATAACAAGCAATGAAATGAACTTCAACTCAACCATTCCTCGGCGTTGTAAACTCTTGCTTTGAACCACAAGCGATTCTCTGGGACGGGCCATCCATTGTCGATCTGGAGACCAACGCAGGACTGATCATCCAGGCTAAAGCGGCCTACTATATCAGTACCAGGGTAGGGAACCACCCAAATGTCTGAGGTATAGACACAGTTGCTTCTCATAAATGTGTCAACAGCAGTTGGATCGCCTTTCACCATCATCGGATAGTTTTGTCCAAGGAAGAGCGAGTTTTCTCGAAGACTATCAATTCTGTACCAGGGAGAAGGAGTTGGGGCTAGCACACTAGTATCCATCCCGAATACCATGCAACGGGCGTTGGAATAGGTTCGGAGAGTGCGACCATGGGAGACTACACCTACTTCCTTAACAGTAACATCATCAGTGGGCTGTATACACACAAGAAGAGTTGATCCATCGGAATTAGTTGCCAGGCTCCACAGAGTATATCGGCGCTGCTCGTCCTCATGCTCGTGATCATCACCATCGTCATCTCCCCCTTGGTTATAAAAATCTTTAAGTATAGGTGGTGGGATGTTCAAAGGACCTTGGAAACACAAGAAGAAGGTTAATTAGTAAAGGGAAACTTGCTAACCCGCATGCATGTGGATGAAACAATTATAATTACGGTGGAAGACAAACGTACCAAAACAAAAAGGATCCCATGCAAAAACAGTGCCACGAGAGGTGGCAGCAAACACAAGATCCTCGTATTTAATTGCATCACAGTACACATCCGTGTATAGAAACTGATTTTTGAGTAATATCCATCCAGTCGAACCATGAAGGACGGCAACTAGCTTGTCGAAGATAGAAACAACTTGACAGTTCTTATAATTCCAAGAGTGGTTGGGAACTCGACAAATTGCTATCTTCAATACACGACAGTCACCATGATCATATTTGAACGTACGTAGATCATCTGTGTGCTCAACCTCAGGGCACTCGGAGATTTTTGGAAGTGGAATCCGCTGACGAGTGTACACATTCACAGGTTCCCACTCGCAATTGTATCCAATATAAACAACCCAATCTCCATTTGCGCTAGCCCAGGACTTACCCTTAAGCGATGGCATCTTGACATCACACGTATCATTATCAAGCGACATCAATTTGCGCAAGGCGAGGTCTCCGTCGTCCGCTCGCCGGCGAGCAGGGTCATGGCGAAGAAGATAGGGGACATCAAACCGCTCCTAGACCCTTGGGTTCCTTGTAATGATGTTATTAGTTGAGTCGAGAATGGGCTTGAATGAACCTGCCATGCTAGCCGAGGTGATGATGTTGCACCGATCAATGAGTTCCCCCACCACGTCATCTTTCAGATCGGGGCAAGAATAACGGGGTCGTTTCCGGCTTGTTCCCTCCATGGAGAAGACGATTGAACAATGGCAGAAGGAAGGGTGAAGGCAAATGGAGGAGGGAGGAAGAGCGTGCGACAGCAGTTCCAAATCGAGAGGGAAAGGCGAAGAGTCGGTCGACGGTTGCCAGTATGCCACGGTACACGAAGAGGCGCCTCGGCCTACACGTCCTTTCAAAAATTGTACAAAAGGACTCGCCGTCGTCTCACTGACATGTTGGAACGGGACCACATGTCAACGAAACATGGTGTGTAATTTCTCGTGCAAAATGCGATCTGGCCACATAAAAAAATGGCTCCTCCTAGTGGATTTCTGACATCTGGGTCCCATGCCATTGTCAACGTAGTCAATAAACGAGAGAATTGCACAACGAGCGGCTGACACCAGGGACCCAACAGCTCGTCCAGTTATTTTAGTTTTGGGTTAATTTGATAAATGCCACTCCAAATCAGGTGTATCCGAGAAATGCCACTGCAATTTCCAAACTTTGAAAAATACCATTTCATGCCATTTCTAGTGGCATCTTTCGAAGTCTGGAGTGGCGTTTTTTCAAAGTTTGCAAACTGCAGTGGCGTTTTTCAAAGTTTGCAAAAATTAAAGTGGCGTTTTTCAAAGATTGGAAATTGCAGTGTCATTTTTATGAATCGCCATAATTGGAGTGGCATTTATCTAATTTGTTTTTGAGACGGAAGCAGGGTGTCAACTGGGCTGTGCGGGACACTCTGACCTGTCTAGACAGCCTTTTCTTTTATGTTTACCACATACCAGCCCAGTAGTTTTTTTTTCTGAAAATGGGCAGCCCAATATTTTTTGTGATTTGTCAAGTAAGTCGCTTTATCAGGCCTGTTGGGCTGCAAATCTTTCAAGACGAGGAGAGTTTCATTCGGCTGGCCGAGAAAATGGCCTATCAGTAATGAGAAATGGGATGTACACTTTTAAAACACATCAAACCGGCAATTAGTTTCAAATATCTTTTTTTCATTTCGATATTTTAAATTGCATTGATTTTTATGCGTGGACAATTTATTGGATTTTATATTGATATACATTTATTTTTAAAATCAGTCTGAATGTGACTCGAAATTTCGGGATTAAAAAGAGTTCAGACTGCACCGACATATGCAAAATTTCGTATAAAATTTTAACCGTGACCACAATATGGGCTGTAATGCTAACAAAAAAATATGGGCTCCAAAAAAACTCGTAAGAATTAGCAAATGGGCTAAAAATTATTAGAAATAATGGCAGATGGGTTGTATGCTGTTTTCCACAGATTTGAGGCTTTCCTAAAAAAAGGTTGACGCACAAGCAGTGACTGTTGGATGTCCATCCAACGGCCGCCGTGCTTCTTCAATCTCTGCTCTTCCTGCTCCAGCAGCTCAAACAAGCGCCGGCGGGACTGCCTGCTCCCTCCTCCCCACAGCCGGCTCTGCTACCGCACATGCCTCACTGCCCCACCATACTCCCATCGCTGGCCTAGCCATCCCTCTACTCACCCACACCTGCTGTTATTCTCCGGCGACGGCACACGAACCAGTAAACCATCGTACAGTCGTACTCCCCTCCGTGTGGAAAACAACTGCCGAGTCTTCCCTGCCTCTGTGTCGTTCCTTCCTAGGCCTCGCCGTCGTCCACCGCCCTGGTGCTCTCGGCGTGGCGTGGTCAACGTGGTCAACGACCGACATGCATGTAAAGTGGACTGTACGTGGAGAGGCTGACAGCTGGGTCCACGGCCGCACGCAAGGAAATGCCTCCTTATGACGTGCAAAATAATGATTCCTCCACCTGACATTTGGGACCCACCGAAAGGACCTCTGTATTTCGTGAAAAAACGTTACCGCCGCTGACAGCTCGGACCCACCAGCTATATCTTCGCATGCAAGGAAGTGCCCCCTTATTACGCACAAAAAAATGAATACTCCCCCTGCTAGCTGGGACCCAGTATAGTGGGCCTACTAAGTTGACGGGGATGAAGGGCTTTGTCAACTTAGTCAATATGCATGATTCTAGCTCGACTGACCGTACGATGTCTATCCAACGGTCGTAGTGCTTCTTCAACCTCTGGTCTTCTTGCTCCAGCCGCCCAAAGCAGCGCCGGTCGTGCCGCCTGCTCCTGCCTCCCGTGATCGGCTGTGCTGCCGCGGAGGCCTCACCGCCCCCATACTACTCCCACTGCTGGCCAGACCCTGCGGTGACGGCAGCCTCACACTATAGCCGAACCAGTGAACCCTCGTACTCCTCTCCGCGCGGGCTTCCACTGCCGCGTCTTCCCCGGCTCCGCGTCGTCCCCTTCCTAGGCCTCGCCGTCGTCCACTGCTGTGGTGCTCTCCGCACGGCGTGGTTAACGTGGTCAAGGAACGACTTCCATCGGAAGAGTACTGTATGTGGAGAGGCTGACAGCTGGGTCCACGGCCACAGCCCAATTTTTTTGTGATTTGCCAAGTAAGTCACTTTGTCAGGCCTGTTGGGCTGCAAATCCTTCAAGACGAGGAGAGCTTTCATTCGGCTAGCAGAGAAAATGGCCCATCAGTAATGAGAAATGGGCTGTACATTTTTAAAACACATCAAACCGGCAATTAGTTTCAAATATCTTTTTTTTTCATTTCAAGATTTTAAATTACATTAATTTTTATGCGTGGAGAATTTGTTGGATTTTATATTGATAAACATTTATTTTTAAAATCAGTTTGAATGTGAGTCGAAATTTCCGGATTAAAAACAGTTCGGACTGCACCGAAATATGCAAAATTTCATATAATTTTTTAACCGTGGCCACAATTTGGTCTATAATGCTAACAAAAAGAATATGGGCTCCAAAAAAAACCTTAAGAATTAGCAAATGGGCTGAAAATTATTAGAAATAATGGCAGATGGGCTATATGCTGTTTTCCATAGATTTGAGGCTTTCCTAGAAAAAAGGTTGACGCACAAGCAGTGACTGTTGGATGTCCATCCATGGGCCGTCGTGCTTCTTCAATCTCTGCTCTTCCTACTCCAGCCGCTCAAACAAGCGCCAGCGGGACTGCCTGCTCCCTCCTCCCCGTGGTCTGCTTTGCTACCGCGCAGGCCGCACCGCCCCACCGTACTCCCATCGCTGGCCTAGTCATCCCTCTACTCACCCACACCTGTTGTTATTCTCCGGCGACGGCAGACGAACCAGCAAACCCTCGTATAGTCGTACTCCCCTCCGCGTGGGAAACAACTGCCGAGTCTTCCCTGCCTAAGTGTCGTTCCCTTCCTAGGCCTCGGCGTCGTCCACCGCCCGGGTGCTCTCGACATGGCCTGGTCAACGTGGTCAATGACCGACATGCATCTAAAGTGGACTGTACGTGGAGAGGCCGACAGCTGGGTCAGCGGCCGCACGCAAGGAAATGCCTCCTTATTACGCGCAAAATAATGATTCCTCCACCTGACATCAGAGAACCACCAAAAGGGCCTCTGTATTTCGCGAAAAAAACGTTACCGCCGCTGACAGCTCGGACCCACCAGATATATGTTCGCACGCAAGGAAGTGCCTCCTTATTACGCACAAAAAAAATGAATACTCCCGCTGTTAGCTAGGACCCAATATAGTGGCAGACTGACTTGTGGGCCTACTAAGTTGACGGGGACGGAGGGTTTGTCAACTTAGTCAATATGCACGATTCTAGCTCCAGTGACCGTACGATGTCCATCCACCGGCCGTAGTGCTTCTTCAACCTCTGGTCTTCTTGCTCCAGCCGCCCAAACCAGCGCCGGCAGTGCCCCGTGCTCCTGCCTCCCGTGGTCGACTGCGATGTGGCGGAGGCCTCACCGCCCCCTACTACTCCCACCGCTGGCTAGGCCATCCCTCTACTCACCCACACCCCCTGGTACTCTGCGGCGACGGCAGCCTCCCACCGCAGCGAACCAGTGCCCTTGTACTCCTCTATGCGTGGGCATCCACTGCTGCGTCTTCCCCGGCTCCGCGTCGTCCCCTTCCTAGGCCTCGCCGTCGTTCACCGCCCTGGTGCTCTCGGAGCGGCGTGGTCAACGTGGTCAAGGAACGGCTTTCATCGGACGTGGATTGTACATGGAGAGCCTGACAGCAGGGTCCACGGCCGCAGCAAGGAAGTGCCTCCTTATTACATGCAAAATAATTATTCCTCCACCTGACAGCGAGGACCCATCGGACGGGCCACCATATTTCGCAAAAAAAACATTTGCCCCTGACTGCTGGGACCCACCAGCTACATCTTCGCATGCAAGGAAGTGCCCGACAGTCGGGACCCACCTGGTCGAAGCGTATGTAGCGTTGTCATTCTGGTCGCGAACATGTACGTACAAATATACTGGTCGATGTAGAGGCGCGCAGGTGTCGTAGTAGAGGCGCGCACGTAGCATGTACACGTACGTACAGCGGCCAGGGTGCAAGAAAGAAAATACGGCCACGTATGTGTACATACTGGCGGGGTCTCGAACGCCTACTCGCGCATACGTACAGCCAGGGCTCGTGTACGTGGCTGGGTTGGAACGGAGAAACAGTGTCATCGTCGTGTTCATGGGGAGGCAACGGAATGCATGGTCGTGTTCATCGGGAGGGCTTGGACGGAACAGGCGATGGTAACGAGGCCTGGCGTACCGTAGAACGGAGGTAACGGCCTTGTGTTCGACCGGCCACGTTCGAAACGAGATCCTGTTCATCGGGATGGGTGTGGCGTACCGCAAAACGGAGGAAACGGACCTCCTACGGTCGAAACGGGGGTCCTATTGATTGATACGTCCATTTTGCATCATGTTTTTATATTGATATTTATTGCATTATGGGCAGTTATTTCACGCTATGTCACAATACTTATGGCTATTCTCTCTTATTTTACAAGGTTTACATAAAGGGGGAGAATGTCGGCAGCTGGAAAAGGAGCAAATATTAGAGGCCTATTCTGCGCAACTCCAAAAGTCCTGAATCCCCACGGAATATCTTAAAATAAATAAAGAAAAATCCTCGCCAAAGATGAAGTCCAGGGGGGCCACACCCTGCTCACGAGGGTGGGGGGCGCCCCCCCCTCCTAGGGCGTGCCCCCCTACCTCGTGGGCCCCCTGGTAGGTCTCCGATGTCCATCTTATCCTATATGAAGTCTTTCGATGAGAAAAAAATAAGAAGGAACTTTTCGGGAGAAACTCCGCCGCCACGAGGCGGAACCTTGGCGGAACCAATCTAGAGCTCCGGCAGAGCTGTTTTGCTGCTGACACTTCCCTCTGGGAGGGGGAAATCATCATCATCGTCATCACCAACGCTCCTATCATCGAGAGAGGGCAATCTCCATCAACATCTTCACCAGCACCATCTCATCTCCAAACCCTAGTTCATCTCTTGTATCTAATTCTTGTTCCAAAGTCCGGGATTGGTGCTAGTAGGTTGCTAGTAGTGTTGATTACTCCTTGTAGTTGATGCTAGTTGGTTTAATTGGTGCAATATTATATGTTCAGATCCTATATGCACATTATTACCCCTCTGATTATGAACATGAATATGCTTTGTGAGTAATTACGTTTGTTCCTGAGGACAAGGGAGAAGTCTTGCTATTAGTAGTCATGTGAATTTGGTATTCGTTCGATATTTTGATAAGATGTATGTTGTCTAGCCTCTAGTGGTGTTATGTGAACGTAGACTACATAACACTTCACCATTATTTGGGCCTAGAGGAAGGCATTGGGAAGTAATAAGTAGATGATGGTTTGCTAGAGTGGCAGAAGCTTAAACCCTAGTTTATGCGTTGCTTCGTAAGGGGCTGATTTGGATCCACTTGTTTCATGCTATGGTTAGGTTTACCTTAATACTTTTGTTGTAGTTGCGGATGCTTGCAATAGAGGTTAATCATAAGTGGTATGCTTGTTCAAGTAAGAATAACACCCAAGCACCGGCCCACCCACATATCAAATTATCAAAGTACCGAATGCGAATCATATGAACGTGATGAAAACTAGCTTGACGATATTCCCATGTGTCCTCGGGAGCGCTTTTCCTATTATAAGAGTTTGTTCTGGCTTGTCCTTTGCTACAAAAAGGATTGGGCCACCTTGCTGCATCTTATTTACTTTTTTTACTTGTTGCTCGTTACAATTTACCTTATCATGAAACTATTTGTTACCACTTATTTCAGTACTTGCAGAGAATACCTTGCTGAAAACCGCTTATCATTTCCTTCTGCTCCTCGCTGGGTTCGACGCTCTTACCTATCGAAAGGATTACGATAGATCCCCTATACTTGTGGGTCATCAAGACTCTTTCCTGGCGCTGTTTCCGGGGAGTGTAGCGCCTTTGGTAAGTGGAATTTGGTAAGGAAAATTTTATATAGTGTGCTGAAATTTACTGTCACTTGCTACTATTGAAAGTAATTCTCTGAGGGGCTTGTTCGGGGTATCTTCACCCCGTCCAGTAGAGCAAAGAGTTTCTCCTGAACCTATTGAACCTATTGAAAATGGAACTCCTTTTGTAATTCCTTCGGGTATGATTGAAAAACTGCTAGCTAATCCTTTTACAGGAGACGGAACAAAACATCCTGATGAGCACTTAATATATGTGGATGAAGTTTGTGGATCATATAAGCTTGCAGGTATACCCGATGATGTTGCTAAGAAGAAGGTCTTTCCTTTATCTTTGAAGTAAGACGCATTGATATGGTATAGGCTATGTGATACGAGATCGTGGGACTATAAAAGATTGAAATTGGAATTTCATCAAATGTATTACCCTATGCATCTTGTTCACCGTGATCGCAATTATATATATGATTTTTGGCCTCGCGAAGGAGAAAGCATCGCTCAAGCTTGGGGGAGGCTTAAATCAATGTTGTATTCATGCCCCAATCATGAGCTCCCGAGAGAAATAATTATGCAAAGTTTTTATGCTCGGCTTTCTGAAAATAATCGCACCATGCTCGATACTTCTTGCGCTGGCTCTTTTATGATGAAGACTATTGAATTCAGATGGAATTTATTGGACAAAATTAAATGCAACTCTGAAGATTGGGACCTCGACGAAGGTAAGGAGTTAGGTATGACACCTAAGTTTGATTGTGTTAAAACTTTTATGGACACTGATATTTTTCGTGAGTTTAGCACTAAATATGGACTTGACTCTGAAATAGTAGCTTCTTTCTGTGAATCTTTTGCTACTTATGTTGATCTCCCTAAGGAGAAGTGGTTTAAATATCATCCTCCCATAGAAGTAAAAGTAGCTGCACCTATTAAAGTTGAAGAAAAGACTGTCACTTACAATGATCCTATTGTTCCTACTTCCTATGTTGAGAAACCACCTTTCCTTGTTAGAATAAAGGATCATGCTAAAGCTTCAACTGTGGTTTGTAAAAGCAAAATTAGAACTTATACACCCCCTGAGCAAGTTAAAGTAGAACCTAATATTGCTATTGTTAAAGATCTCTTGTCTGATAATATTGATGGGCATGTTGTTCAGTTCAAAGGTGAAACTGCTAGAATTGCTAAACATTGTGATAAAGATAAACATAGACCTGTGGTAGGCGTGCCCGTTATTTCTGTCAAAATAGGAGATCATTGTTATCATGGTTTATGTGATATGGGTGCTAGTGCTAGTGTTATACCCCATACTTTATATGAAAAAATTAAGCACGAAATTGCACCTGCTGAGTTTGAAGATATTGATGTCACAATTAAACTTGCTAATAGTGATACTATATCTGCTTTGGGAATTGTTAGAGATGTTGAAGTCTTGTGTGGGAAAACTAAATATCCCGCTGATTTTCTTGTTCTAGGTTCCCCACAAGATAGCTTTTGTCCCATTATATTTGGTAGACCCTTCTTAAACACTGTTAATGCTAGAATAGACTGCGAAAAGAATGTTGTTACTATTGGCTTGGATGATATGGTTCATGATTTTAATTTCTCTAAATTTAGTAAACAACATCGTGAGGAAGAATTGCCTAGTAAGGATGATATTATTGGTCTTGCTTCTATTGCCGTACCTCCTAGTGATCCTTTAGAACATTATTTGTTAGACTATGAAAATGATATGTTCATGAATGAAAGAAGGGAAATAGATGAATTATTCTTTAAACAAGAACATATTCTGCAACACAATTTGCCTGTTAAAATTTTAGGGGATCCTCCTCCACCCAAGGGCGATCCCGTGTTTGAGCTTAAACCTTTGCCTGATAATCTTAAATATTCTTATATTGGTGAAAAGAAGATATATCCTATTATTATTAGTGCTAACCTTTCAGAGCATGAGGAAGAAAGATTATTAAAAACTCTGAAGAAGCATCGTGCTGCTATTGGATATACTCTTGATGATCTTAAGGGAATTAGTCCGACTCTATGTCAGCATAAAATAAATTTGGAAGCAGATGCCAAACCATTTCGTGATCCTCAACGACGTCTGAATCCTAAAATGAAAGAAGTGGTAAGAAAAGAAATACTCAAGCTTCTAGAGGCAGGTATAATTTATCCCGTTGCTGATAGTCAGTGGGTAAGCCCTGTCCATTGTGTCCCTAAGAAAGGAGGTATTACTGTTGTCCCTAATGATAAAGATGAATTGATTCCACAAAGAATTATTACAGGTTATAGGATGGTCATTGATTTCCGCAAATTGAATAAAGCTACTAAGAAAGATCATTACCCCTTACCTTTTATCGATCAAATGCTAGAAAGATTATGCAAACATACACACTATTGCTTTCTAGATGGTTATTCTGGTTTCTCTCAAATACCCGTGTCGGCTAAAGATCAATCGAAAACTACTTTTACATGCCCTTTTGGTACTTTTGCTTATAGACGTATGCCTTTTGGTTTATGTAATGCACCTGCTACCTTTCAAAGATGCATGATGGCTATATTCTCTGACTTTTGTGAAAAGATTTGTGAGGTTTTCATGGAAGATTTTTCCGTCTATGGTTCTTCTTTTGATGATTGCCTGAGCAATCTTGATCGAGTTTTGCAGAGATGTGAAGAAACTAATCTTGTCTTGAATTGGGAAAACTGCCACTTTATGGTTAATGAACGTATTGTTTTGGGGCACAAAGTTTCCGAAAGAGGTATTGAAGTTGATAAAGCCAAGGTAGACGCTATTGAAAAGATGCCCTGTCCCAAGGACATCAAAGGTATAAGAAGTTTTCTTGGTCACGCCGGATTTTATAGGAGGTTCATTAAGGAGTTCTCAAAAATTACTCGGCTTATGACTAATTTATTGCAAAAAGATATACCATTTGTCTTTGATGATGATTGTGTAGAAGCATTTGAAATACTTAAGAAAGCATTAGTCTCTGCACCTGTTGTTCAGCCACCTGATTGGAATTTACCCTTTGAAATTATGTGTGATGCTAGTGATTGTGCTGTAGGTGATGTTCTAGGGCAAAGAGTTGATAAGAAATTAAATGTTATTCATTATGCTAGTAAGACTCTAGACAATGCTCAAAGAAATTATTCTACTACTGAAAAAGAGCTTTTAGCAGTTGTACTTGCTTGTGATAAGTTCAGACCTTATATGTTGATTCTAAAGTAACTATTCACACCGATCATGCTGCTATTAAATATCTGATGGAAAAGAAAGATGCTAAACCTAGACTTATTAGGTGGGTTCTCCTGCTGCAAGAATTTAGTTTGCACATCATTGATAGAAAAGGACCTGAGAACCCCGTTGCAGACAACTTGTCTAGGTTAGAGAATGTTCTTGATGACCCACTACCTATTAATGATAGCTTTCCCGATGAACAATTAAATGTTATAAGTACTTCTCGTAGAACTCCTTGGTATGCTGATTACACTAATTATATTGTTGCTAAGTTTATACCACCTAGTTTCACATACCAGCAAAAGAAAAAGTTCTTCTATGATTTGAGACATTACTTTTGGGATGACCCACATCTTTATAAAGAAGGAGTAGATGGTGTTATTAGACGTTATGTACCTGAGCATGAACAGGAACAGATCCTACGCAAGTGTCACTCCGAAGCTTATGGAGGACACCACGCTGGAGATAGAACTGCACATAAGGTATTGCAATCTGGTTTTTATTGGCCTACCCTCTTCAAGGATGCTCGTAAGTTTGTCTTGTCTTGTGATGAATGTCAAAGAATTGGTAAGATTAGTAGACGTCAAGAAATGTCTATGAATTATTCTCTTGTTATTGAACCGTTTGATGTCTGGGGCTTTGATTATATGGGACCTTTTCCTGCTTCTAATGGATACACTCATATTCTAGTTGCTGTTGATTACGTTACTAAGTGGGTAGAAGCTATTCCAACTAGTAGTGTTGATCATAACACTTCTATTAAAATGCTTAAAGAAGTTATTTTTCCGAGGTTTGGAGTCCCTAGATATTTAATGACTGATGGTGGTTCGCACTTTATTCATGGTGCTTTCCGTAAAATGCTTGCTAAATATGATGTTAATCATAGAATAGCATCTCCTTATCACCCCCAGTGTAGCGGTCAAGTAGAGTTGAGCAATAGAGAGCTCAAATTAATTTTGCAAAAGACTGTTAATAGGTCTAGAAAGAATTGGTCCAAAAAACTTGATGATGCATTATGGGCTTATAGAACTGCATATAAAAATCCTATGGGTATGTCTCCATATATATATAATGGTTTATGGAAAAGCGTGTCACTTACCTCTTGAACTAGAACATAAGGCATATTGGGCTATTAAAGAACTTAACTATGATTTCAAACTTGCCGGTGAGAAGAGGTTATTTGACATTAGCTCACTTGATGAATGGAGAACCCAAGCATATGAGAATGCCAAGTTGTTTAAAGAAAAAGTTAAAAGATGGCATGATAAATGTTGGAAATATGCCCTAGAGGCAATAATAAATAGGTTATTATTATATTTCCTTGTTCATGATAATCGTTTATTATCCATGCTAGAATTGTATTGATAGGAAACTCAGATACATGTGTGGATACATAGGCAACACCATGTCCCTGGTAAGCCTCTAGTTGACTAGCTCGTTGATCAATAGATGGTTACGGTTTCCTGACCATGGACATTGGATGTCATTGATAACGGGATCACATCATTAGAAGAATGATGTGATGGACAAGACCCAATCCTAATCCTAGCACAAGATCGTGTAGTTCGTATGCTAAAGCTTTTCTAATGTCAAGTATCATTTCCTTAGACCATGAGATTGTGCAACTCCCGGATACCGTAGGAATGCTTTGGGTGTGCCAAACGTCACAACGTAACTGGGTGACTATAAAGGTGCACTATGGGTATCTCCGAAAGTGTCTGTTGGGTTGGCACGAATCGAGACTGGGATTTGTCACTCCGTGTGACGGAGAGGTATCTCTGGGCCCACTCGGTAGGACATCATCATAATGTGCACAATGTGATCAAGGAGTTGATCACGGGATGATGTGTTACGGAACGAGTAAAGAGACTTGCCGGTAAAGAGATTGAACAAGGTATCGAGATACCGACGATCGAATCTCGGGCAAGTACTATACCGCTAGACAAAGGGAATTGTATACGGGATTGATCGAATCCTCGACATCGTGGTTCATCCGATGAGATCATCATGGAACATGTGGGAACCAACATGGGTATCCAGATCCCGCTGTTGGTTATTGACCTGAGAACGTCTCGGTCATGTCTGCATGCTTCCCGAACCCGTAGGGTCTACACACTTAAGGTTCGATGACGCTAGGGTTATAAAGGAAGTTTGTATGTGGTTACCGAATGTTGTTCGAAGTCCCGGATGAGATCTCGGACGTCACGAGGAGTTTCGGAATGGTCCGGAGGTAAAGATTTATATATATAGGAAGTATGGTTTTGGCCACCGGAAGTGTTCTGGGCATCACCGGTAGTGTACCGGGACCACCGGAGGTGTCCGGGGGTCCACCAAGTGGGGCCACAAGCCCCGGAGGGCTGCATGGGCCAAGTGTGGGAGGGGACCAGCCCCAGGTGGGCTGGTGCGCCCCCCCACAAGGGCCCAAGGCGCAAGGGAGAGGAGAAGGGGGCAAACCCTAGGGCAGATGGGCCCTAAGGCCCATACTGGTGCGCCTCCCTCTCCCCTCCCCCTCTTGGCCGCCACCCTTTTCCCATCTAGGGCTGCCGCCCCTCTAGGGGTGGGAACCCTAGAGGGGGCGCACCCTCCTCCCCTCCTCCTATAAATAGTGAGGCCTAGGGGATGCCCAATACACACGATCTGATCTCTCCCTGTTGGTGCAGCCCTGCCTCTCTCCCTCCTCGTCTCTCGCGGTGCTTGGCGAAGCCCTGCAGGATTGCCACGCTCCTCCACCACCACCACGCCGTTATGCTGCTGCTGGATGGAGTCTTCCTCAACCTCTCCCTCTCTCCTTGCTGGATCAAGGCATGGGAGACGTCCCCGGGCTGTACATGTGTTGAACGCGGAGGTGCCGTCCGTTCGGCACTAGGATCATCGGTGATTTGGATCACGGCGAGTACGACTCCATCAACCCCGTTCACTTGAACGCTTCCGCTTAGCAATCTACAAGGGTATGTAGATGCACTCTCCTTCCCCTCGTTGCTGGTTTCTCCATAGATAGATCTTGGTGACACGTAGGAAAATTTTGAATTTCTGCTAGGCATATTGGTCTATTAAAGAACTTAACTATGATTTCAAACTTGCTGGTGAGAAGAGGTTATTTGACAATAGCTCACTTGATGAATGGAGAACCCAAGCATATGAGAATGCCAAGTTGTTTAAAGAAAAAGTTAAAAGATGGCATGGTAAAAGGATACAAAAGCGTGAGTTTAATGTAGGTGATTATGTATTTCTATACAACTCTCGTTTAACATTTTTTGCAGGAAAACTTCTCTCTAAATGGTAAGGCCCCTATGTTATCGAAGAGGTCTATCGTTCCGGTGCCATAAAAATCAACAACTTCGAAGGCACAAATCCAAAGGTGGTAAACGGTCAAAGAATCAAAGATTATATCTCAGGTAATCCCATAAATGTTGAAACCAATGTTATTGAAACCGTAACCCCGGAGGAATACATAAGAGACACCTTCCGGAACGTTTCAGACTCCAAAAAGGAATAGGTATGTAGTACGGTAAGTAAACCGACTCCAAAACAATTTTTAAGGCAATATTTCTCCGTTTTGGAATATTTAGAAAAATAGAAAAATAAGTAACAGTCCGGGAAGGACACAAGGGCCTCACGAGGGTGGTGGGCGCGCCCTCCCCCTCTGGGCGCGCCCCCTACCTCGTGAGCACCTCGTGTGCTCTCCGGACTCCGTTTTCTTGCACGATACGTATTTTGGTCGGAAAAATTCATTATATAACCTCCTGAAGGTTTTGACTCCCGTATCACGCAAATATCCTTTGTTTTCGTTTCGAGCTGTTTTCTGACAGATCCTAGCCATCATGACGGCCCCAATTGCTTCCAAGGACAAGTTTTTCGAGAAGGTTATCAACCCTTACCTCGCGGAGGTGCTGCGACACACTACTGGAATCAGCTACTTTGCCATCTGCCAGCTCTTTGCCGTCCGCTAGCGGACGGCAAAGAAGCTCTTTGCCATCAGCTACCCAAAAGCAGACGACAAAGAACTGGCTGATGGAAAAGTACTTCTTTGCCATCAGCCAGTTCTTTGCGATCTGCTAGCGGACTACAAAGAAGCTTTGTCGTCGGCTAGCGGACGACAAAGAGGAAGGGGGCCCCACTGACGAGCTGGTTTAGAAAAACTTAACGGCCACCCTCCTTGCCGTCTGCTAGCAGACGGCAAAGAGCAAGTAAGCGGACGGCAAAGGGGGGCGGACGGCAAACGTTTAGGTTACTAATGGCGCCCCACCCCACCCATCTCTCTCTGTTCGATCTGTCCCCCTCTCCTCCCCGACGACCATCGCCACCCGCCGTCGCCCTCGCCACCCACCGCCGCCCCCTTGCCCCACCTCCCCTCACCCCGTCGCCCCATCGTCCCAAGCACTCGCCACCGCCGCCACCCGCTAGTGCCCCCTGGCCCACCGCCCCTCGCCCCGTCGCCCCAACCACCCGCCACCGCCCCGGCGTCCCGTCGCCCGCGCCGGAGCCAGGCTCGCCGCGGGCCCCCTGCGTCCGCCTCGTGCCCCCCCCCGTCCCAGAGCTAGGCTCGCCCCGCCGCTGCGCCTGCGCCGCCCCCGGAGCCAGGCTCGCCCCTAGGCCTGCGCCTGCCTCGCCCCCCCCTCCCGCCCCTGCGTCCGCCTCGCGGCCTCCGCCCCGGAGCCAGGCTCGCCGCCGCCCCTGCGCCCGCGCCGCCCCCTCCATCCTTCATCAACAGGAGCCAAGGTGAGCATTTTTTTTGTTTTTCTTTGCTATTTAGGTTTAATTAGGCTATTGATAGGTTTAGGTTAGTGGTTGGTTTAGGTTAGTGCTAGATATAGGTTTAGATTATTAGAAGAAGAAGAAAGTTGAAAAAAAGAAGAAGAAGTAGAAGAAGAGGAAAAAGGAAAAAAAGGAAGAAGAATAAGAAGAAAGTTGAAAAATAGAACAATATAGAAGAGGAAAAAGGAGAAGAAGGAAGAAGAAGAAGAAGAAGAAGAAGAAGAAGAAGAAGAAGAAGAAGAAGAAGAAGAAGAAGAAGAAGAAGAAGAAGAAGAAGAAGAAGAAGAAGAAGAAGAAGAAGAAGAAGAAGAAGAAGAAGAAGAAGAATAAGAAGAAGAAGAAGAAGAAGAAGAAGAAGAAGAAGAAGAAGAAGAAGAAGAAGAAGAAGAAGAAGAAGAAGAAGAAGAAGAAGAAGAAGAAGAAGAAGAAGAAGAAGAAGAAGAAGAAGAAGAAGAAGAAGAAGAAGAAGAAGAAGAAGAAGAAGAAGAAGAAGATGAAGAAGAAGAAGAAGAAGAAGAAGAAGAAGAAGAAGAAGAAGAAGAAGAAGAAGAAGAAGAAGAAGAAGAAGAAGAAGAAGAAGAAGAAGAAGAAGAAGAAGAAGAAGAAGAAGAAGAAGAAGAAGAAGAAGAAGAAGAAGAAGAAGAAGAAGAATAAGAATAAGAAGAATAAGAAGAAGAAGAAGAAGAAGAAGAAGAAGAAGAAGAAGAAGAAGAAGAAGAAGAAGAAGAAGAAGAAGAAGAAGAAGAAGAAGAAGAAGAAGAAGAAGAAGAAGAAGAAGAAGAAGAAGAAGAAGAAGAAGAAGAAGAAGAAGAAGAAGAAGAAGAAGAAGAAGAAGAAGAAGAAGAAGAAGAAAGAAGAGGAGGAGGAGGAGGAGGAGGAGGAGGAGGAGGAGGAGGAGGAGAGGAGGAGGAGGAGGAGGAGGAGGAGGGAGAGGAGGAGGGAGAAGAAGAAAGAAAAAGAAGAAGAATGAATAAGAAGAAGAAGACCCCGACGCGCCACCCCGACACCCCGACCCCGACCCCCGACCCGCGACACCCCGACCCCGACCCCCGACACCCCGACACCCCGGCCCGACACCCCGACCCCGACCCCGACCCCAGACACCCCGACCCCCGACACCCCGACACCCCGGCCCGACACCCCGACCCCGACCCCGACCCCCTACACCCCGACCCCGGCCCCCGACACCCCGACCCGACCCCGACACGCCACCCCGACACCCCGGCCCGACACCCCGACCCCAACCCCCGACCCCCGACACCCTGACACCACACCCCGACCCCCGACACCCCGACACCCCGATACCCCGACACCCAACCCCGAGACGACACCCCGACCCCGACACCCCGATCCCGACACCACACCCCGACAACCGACCCCCTGACCCCCTGACCCCGACCCCCAACCCCGAAAAAGCACCCCGACCCCGACACGGCACCCCGACACCGACAGGACACCCCGACCACCGACACCTCCCGAAAAGGTGTTCTTTGGCCTTCCAGAGGCCGACGGGGTCAAATATTTGTGAATTATTAGTTAGGTCATATATTTTTCGAATTTGTTATGAATAACATCATATATAATTGTGTTGATCGTGTAGTTTTAAATGTGCAGTGTTTCGTCGCTGCGAGGTTTGGTGTTCGACGACCTCGCCGTGCGTTTGACGAGCTCTGCCCCTTCGTTCGTGGGTGAGCACAAATGACAAGTCCTCCTCTCCCATTAATTATTTGATCTATTCCGATGAAACTTGATAGCTAGCTATATATGTGTCTTGAATCATCAGTATGCGTAACCAATATGTGTCTCCCGTTCGAAAGCGTCATAGTTATAAATATGCATGCATTTGCATATTTATAACCTTGATTCTTTCGAATTGTCCAACGCTATCCATGGACAGTCCGAGTATGTGTAGATTGGGTTCGTTCTCCCATATGCTTTGCTCCAGATCCGACGCATATATTTCGCCAGTTCCTCCCCTGTTGTTCTCCGGGTACACATCCTCTCTGTTTATTGCAGAGACATGTATCAGGAGAACAGCGGGGAGGTGCTGCCGAAATTTTGCGTCAGAACCAGAGCATAGCATGGGAAAATGAACCCAATCTACACATACATGGGTGGGATTAGGACCTACCATTACCTATTAGAGTGTAGGTTGCATGGACGTAATAAAATTGACAAAGTAGATCAACCGATGAATATATACATGGTGAATTACATATATAATTGTTGTGTGTCCAGTAGCTCTGAAAGTCAAGATGAGTGACCGTGCGTGGATGTATACCGGTCACACTGGTCAGAACAAATGGAGCGCTGAATGGTTCACAAAAACCTGGTGCCCCTGTTTCCGGTGCGGCAATTGGGAAAAGAAGACAGAGGCTGAAATGGGCAAACACCTACAGAAGAGTGGTTTTACGCCTGATTATACGGTGTGGACATTTCATGGTGAGTCTGCCCAACGTGACCGAGCTGAGGTGGATCGTCGTCGCACCGACGAGCATGGTACCGGGATGGAAAACATGGTGCAAGACTATGATGATGCTCGGGATTCGGATGAGGAGATGGAGGAATCTGCAAAGGCCTTCAATGAAATGTTGGAGTCTTCAAAACGTCCGCTCCACGAGCACACTGAGCTTTGTCAGTTGGATGCCATCTCACAAGTAATGGCTCTGAAGGCTCAGTTCAACTTGGGCAGAGAATGCTATGATGCAATTATGACAGTATTTGGACGCTTTCTACCCAAAGGCCATGTAATGCCTGCAAACCTGTACCAGTCGGACAAAATCCTCCGTGCACTGAAGATGCCCTATGAGAAGATACATGCCTGTGAGAAAGGATGTGCCTTACTTAGGCTTGACTATGCGGACTTGAACTATTGTCCCATTTGCAAGTCTTCCAGGTATATTGTGGTAGACAACGGTATGGGTGAGAAGACACAGACCAAAATCCCCGCTAGTGTTCTTCGGTATATGCCAATCGTACCAAGACTTCAACGTCTTTTCATGGTCGAAGAGACGGCCAGACAGATGACATGGCACAAAACAGGCAAAAGAACCAAACTAGATGCAGATGGGAATCTGATGATGGTACACACATCGGATGGTGTTGCGTGGAAAAGGTTTGATGAATTACATGCTGACAAAGCGGCAGATCCGAGGCATCCTCGAGTCGGCATCAGCACGGATGGGTTCAGTGTGTTTGGTATGACGGCAACCCAATACAGTTGTTGGCCCGTATTTGTCTTTCCACTCAATCTCCCCCCCCCCCCCCGGACAGATAATGCAAAGAAAGAACATTTTCCTGACGTTGATAATTCCAGGACCCAACTATCCGGGCAAAAATATGAATGTGTACATGCAACCGCTGAAGGACGAATTGCAAGAAGCCTGGGATAATGGGTTCAAGACATACGACGCCTTTAGCAAACGGAACTTCATAATGCATTTCTGGTACATGTACTCGACGCATGACTTGCCGGCGTATGCGCTATTCGTTGGCTGGTGTGTGCATGGAAGGTTCCCGTGCCCCACATGCAAGGGAGCTCTTGAGTTTCGTTGGCTTCAGGCCGGTCGCAAGTTTTCTTGCTTCGACATGCATAGACAGTTCCTGGATCCTCGCCATAAGTTCAGGAAAGACAAGAAGAACTTCATCAGGGGTAGAGTTGTCAAAAACTCTGCACCACCTGCATTGATAGGCCAACAGACCCTGGATCAGTTAAACGCTCTCGAGCCAGATCCACAACATCCAGGGTAGTTCAAGGGGTGTAATACTAAGCATGCGTGGACTCACAAAACATGCTTATGGGATTTGCCTTACTTCAAAGACCTCCTTTGCCCACACAACATCGACGTGATGCACACTGAGAAGAGTATTGCCGAGGCACTTTTTGGTACATTGTTCGGCATAGATGGGAAGTCAAAGAATACTACTAAGGCTAGAGTCGATCTGGAGGCGCTATGTGATAGGCCGTTACAAAACATGAAAGAACCGAAAGGAAAGCAGAACTGGACGAAGCCAAAGGCATGGTTCAATCTTGGAAGGCCAGCTACGAGGGAAATTCTCTTGTGGGTGCAATAGCAGTTGATGTTCCCCGATGGGTATGCAACGAATCTAAAGAGGGGAGCGACTCTTGATAAACTGAAGATATTTGGTCTCAAGAGTCATGATTGGCACATATGGATTGAGCGGGTAATGCCGGTGATGTTGCGTGGCTTCATCCCTGAGGATGAATGGCTAGTACTGGCAGAACTCAGCTATTTCTTCAGTGTTCTTTGTGCGAAAGAACTATCGCCTGGCGTGCTAGAAGAAATGGAAGAGTTGGCGCCGGAGTTGATCTGCAAGTTAGAGAAGATCTTTCCACCGGGCTTCTTTAATCCAATGCAGCATTTGATTTTGCATCTCCCGACCGAGGCAAGATTGGGGGGGCCCATGCAAAAACGTTCGTGCTACCCAACTGAGAGGATGCAGAAGACGCTTCGAGAAAAATGTAAAAATAAACGTAGAATTGAAGCATCGATGGCTGAGGCATTCATCACAGAGGAGGTGGCAAACTTCGTAACAGCGCACTACGAAGCCAAAAATCGTCATTTGCATAATCCGAAGCCTCGGTACAATGCTGACGAGCCTAAAAAGGGTGGATCCAACCTCAGCCTATTCAAAGGGAATCTCGCACCAGCTAGTGTTTCACATCCAGTATCTTTGGATAACGTAGAATGGCGGGCCATTTCGTTGTATATCTTCAACAACCTGATAGAAGTGCGGCCGTACATCGAGTAAGTTCTCGGTACATTGTTTTGCAACTTCTATTTCCTTTGAACTACTCTTATTCCTGGATATGTCATACAGTCGATAAGTCTCCATATTCTCGTATGGAGCGGAGATCCAAAAGGATTCCGTCGAAGAGTATGAGCTTCTCGCAAAGCAAGGAGGTGGCTATCCCGGTTTCATCTCTTGGTTCAAACAAACGGTAATTTCTATTAGACAATTTCATTTCATTAGCTAATTTGTGCATAATGCAATAATCCTTTCATATTAAACTTGTAGGCTAATTCAGAGTCTATGGACGCCGAATTGAGACAAGTCGCTAATGGTTTTGACTATAAGGTCCGTTCATTTGACAAGTACGACATCAACGGGTATGCTTTCGTACCTATGGCAAAGAGCTATCTATGGCCGATCGAAAGTCTACAAATTGTTGTGTATCTGCTATCGGCGAAGGAGGTACCGAGTATTATGGCAGAGTTGAAGCAATTTATGAACTTCTGTTCTATGGTGAAAACCCACCGAATGTCGTAGTCTTCAAATGTTATTGGTTTCAGCCGAAGGAGACTAGAAGGACTCATGAACATATAGGGCTAGTTGAAATCAACCAAAGCACTCATTTAGATGTTCCTGATGTCTATGTTATGGCTCAACAGGCGACCCAAGTATTCTATCTACCGTGGGCCTACCAAACTAATCCAAATCTGAAAGGTTTGGATGTCGTTTATGAAGTGCCGCCACGTGCTAGACTTTCTCCCCCAAAGGAAGAGGATTATGAACCTCCCATTAACCCAGACACATATGAAGGAGAATTCTTCTAAGAGACACGTCTTTCCAAAAAGCGTTTCAAGAACCGCTATACTTCACCCCAAAACATTGAAGTAGACAGCGACAATGAATCCGACATCACCCCAGAGGAGGAACAAGAAGAGCCGGAACAAGAAGAGGTTACTGCTGCGGATGACCTGTCAATGCTTGACCGATTATGTCAAGGTGGCCTTGCACATGTTGATGCCAATGAACCCTATGAGCCCATCATTGATTATAGTGATGATGATGATTATGCATTTATTGATGATACTGATCGATATTATTAGTAGTGTCAGGTATTCAATTTTTTTATGTTGTACTTGATGATGATACACTTAAGTGATATACACATTATTATTCATGTCGGTACTTTTTTTATGTTGTACTAATTTCGTTTATTCTTTGTCATAGCATGTGTTGAAAGATGGTGGGCGCTGGTCGGGAGCGCGCCGAGGCCCCTTCTTCATCGGCGCGTGGTGCTAGGTCTTCCATTCCACACGCACCTCTCAGCCGAGCGTTGCTGGACAGTATGGCGACACCGCCGGGCCCTTCTTCGTCGACCGTGGTGCCCAGCAGGGGACGAGGTAAGAAGAAGAAAGGAGGTGGAGCACGTGGTCGCGGGAGAGGAGGTAGGGTGACTCTTACGGCGCCTTCCTCGCCACCGCCCCCAGCTGTTTCACCCGAGCACGTGACTGCTAGGGTGGACTCGTCTGAGGAGGAGGCTGCACGAACTCCGGTCCACGAGCCTCCGGTCCACGAGTCTTCGGCCCACGAGCCTCGGGTCGACGGGCCTTCGGCCCACGAGACTTAGGCCCACGAGACCCCGGAGGAGCACACGTCTGGATGGGGTACCTGGTCGGGTCAGCCTGAGGATGGCGGGGAGCCGAGTGGCCATGCTGATGATGGCGGGGAGCCGACTGATGGGGAGGGGGAGGAGGGGGGCAACGTCTACCAGCGTGGTGCTACACGGCTCCCGTCCATGCCGGCGACCCGCGAGCAGAGGTGGTTGATTTTCCCTGATGGGGAGAGGTAAGTGCATTTAATCTTTTAGTACCTTCTGCATTCACGTTTCTTCAAATAACTGATGTGTTGGCCTTGTCATGCTGCAGGGGTTGGGACCACCATGAAAGTGTCCGCCGGCCCAACTCTATGGGTGTTCGATTCATCACAATGTAACTAGATTATTGACTCTAGTACAAGTGGGAGACTGTTGGAAATATGCCCTAGAGGCAATAATAAAAGCATTATTATTATATTTCCTTATTCATGATAATTGTCTTTATTCGTGCTATAATTGTGTTATCCGGAAATCGTAATACATGTGTGAATAACAGACAACAATATGTCCCTAGTGACCCTCTAGTTGACTAGCTCGTTGATCGACAGATAGTCATGGTTTCCTGACTATGGACATTGGATGTCATTGATAACGAGATCACATCATTAGGAGAATGATGTGATGGACAAGACCCAATCCTAAACATAGCATAAGATCGCATAGTTCGTTTGCTAGAGTTTTCCAATGTCAAGTATCCTTTCCTTAGACCATGAGATCGTGTAACTCCCGGATACCGTAGGAGTGCTTTGGGTGTGCCAAACGTCACAACGTAATTGGGTGACTATAAAGGTATACTACGGGTATCTCTGAAAGTGTCTGTTGGGTTGACATGGATCGAGACTGGGACTTGTCACTCCGCTTGACGGAGAGGTATCACCGGGGCCTCTCGGTAATGCATCATCATAATGAGCTCAATGTGATCAAAGTGTTTGATCACGGGATCATGCATTACGGTACGAGAAAAGTGACTTGCCGGTAACGAGGTTGAACGAGGTATTGGGATACCGACGATCGAATCTCGGGCAAGTAAAATACCGATTGACAAAGGGAATCGTATACGGGATTAATTGAATCCTCGACATCGTGGTTCATCCGATGAGATCATCGTGGAGCATGTGGGAGCCAACATGGGTATCCAGATTCTGCTGTTGGTTATTGCCCGAGAGCCGTCTCGGTCATGTCTGCATGTCTCCCGAACCCGTAGGGGCTACACACTTAAGGTTCGGTGACGCTAGGGTTGTGAAGATATGTATATGCAGTAACCCGAATGTTGTTCGGAGTCCCGGATGAGATCCCGGACGTCACAAGGAGTTCCGGAATGGTCCAGAGGTAAAGAATTATATATAGAAAGTGTTGTTTTGGCCATCGGGACAAGTTTCGGGGTTATCGGTATTGTACCGGGACCACTGGAGGGTCCGGGGGTCCACCGGGTGGGGCCACCTGCCTCGGAGGGGCCCCATGGGCTGTATGAGGAAGGGAACCAGCCCAAAGTGGGCTGGTGCGTCTCCCCCCAAGGGCCCATGCGCCTAGGGTTAGGGGGGAACCCTAAAGGGGGCGCCCCCCCTTGCTTGGGGGGCAAGTCCCCCTCCCTGGCCGCCGCCCCCCCTAAAAGATTCCATCTCCTAGGGCCGGCGCCCCCCCAAGGGGCTATATAAAGGGGGAGGGGAGGGGGGCTGCGCACCCATTGCCCTGGCGCCTCCCTCTCCCTCTCCAACACCTCCTCCTCCTCCGTAGAGCTCGGCGAAGCCCTGTCGGAGTACTGCGGCTCCACCATCACCACGCCGTCGTGCTGCTGCTGGAGTCTTCTTCCCCAACCTCTCCTTTGCCTTGCTGGATCAAGAAGAAGGAGACGTTACGCTGACCGTACGTGTGTTGAACGTGGAGGTGCCGTGCTTTCGGTGCTAGGATCTCCGGTGATTTGGATCACGGTGTGTACGACTACTTCATCCCGTTCGTTGAACGCTTCCGCTCGCGATCTATAAAGTGGTATGTAGATGCAATCTATCTCTCCCATGACTCGTTGCTAGATGAACTCATAGATGGATCTTGGTGAAACCGTAGGAAAATTTTTAATTTTCTGCAACGTTCCCCAACAGTGGCATCATGAGCTAGGTCTATGCGTAGTTCTCTATTGCACGAGTAGAACACAATTTGTTGTGGGCGTAGATGTTGTCAACTTTTCTTGCCGCTACTAGTCTTATCTTGCTTCAGCGGTATTGTGGGATGAAGCGGCCCGGACCAACCTTACACGTACGCTTACGTGAGACCGGTTCCACCGACTAACATGCACTAGTTGCATAAGGTGGCCGGCGGGTGTCTGTCTCTCCCACTTTAGTTGGAGCGGATTCGATGAAAAGGGTCCTTATGAAGGGTAAATAGAAGTTGACAAATCACGTTGTGGTTTTCACGTAGGTAAGAAAACGTTCTTGCTAGAACCCTAATTCAGCCACGTAAAAACTTGCAACAACAATTAGAGGACGTCTAACTTGTCTTTGCAGCAAGTGCTTTGTGATATGATATGGCCAAAGTTGTGATGAATGATGAATGATTTATATGTGATGTATGAGATGTTCATGCTATTGTAATAGGAATCACGACTTGCATGTTGATGAGTATGACAACCGGCAGGAACCATAGGAGTTGTCTTTATTTTTTATGACCTGCGTGTCATTGAGAAACGCCATGTAAATTACTTTACTTTATTGCTAAACGCGTTAGCCATTGTAGTATAAGTAATAGTTGGCGAGCAACTTCATGGAGACACGATGATGAAGATCCTGATGATGAAGATCATGGTGTCAAGCCGGTGACAAGATGATCATGGAGCCCCAAGATGGAGATCGAAGGAGCTATGTGATATTGGCCATATCATGTCACGTTTATTATTTGATTGCATGTGATGTTTATCATGTTTTGCATCTTGTTTACTTAGAACGACGGTAGTAAATAAGATGATCCCTCATAATAATTTCAAGAAAGTGTTCCCCCTAACTGTGCACCGTTGCGACAGTTCGTTGTTTCGAAGCACCACGTGATGATAGGGTGTGATAGATTCTAACGTTCACATACAACGGGTGTAAGACAGATTTACACACGCAAAACACTTAGGTTGACTTGACGAGCCTAGCATGTACAGACATGGCCTCGGAACACAGAAGACCGAAAGGTCGAGCATGAGTCGTATAGAAGATACGATCAACATGAAGATGTTCACTGATGTTGACTAGTCCGTCTCACGTGATGATCGGACACGGCCTAGTTGACTCAGATCATGTAATACTTAGATGACTAGAAGAGGGATGTCTATCTAAGTGGGAGTTCATTAAATAATTTGATTAAATGAACTTTATGATCATGAACTTAGTCTAAAAATTTTACAATATGTCTTGTAGATCAAATGGCCAACGTAGTCCTCAACTTCAACGCGTTCCTAGAGAAAACCAAGCTGAAAGACGATGGTAGCAACTATACGGACTGGGTCCGGAACCTGAGGATCATCCTCATAGCTGCCAAGAAAGATTATGTCCTACGAGCACCGCTGGGTGACACACCTATTCTCCCTGCAGAACAAGACGTTATGAACGCTTGGCAGTCACGCTGCGATGATTACTCCCTCGTTCAGTGCGGCATGCTTTACAGCTTAGAGCCTGGGCTCCAAAAGCGTTTTGAGAGACATGGAGCATATGAGATGTTCGAAGAGCTGAAAATGGTTTTCCAAGCTCATGCCCGGGTCGAGAGATATGAAGTCTCCGACAAATTCTTTAGCTGTAAGATGGAGGAAAATGGCTCTGTCAGTGAACACATACTAAAGATGTTTGGGTTGCACAACCGCTTGACTCAACTGGAAGTTAATCTCCCGGATGAAGCGGTCATTGACAGAATCCTCCAGTCGCTTCCACCTAGCTACAAGAGCTTTGTGATGAACTACAATATGCAGGGGATGGTAAAGACCATTCCTGAGGTATATGCTATGCTGAAATTAGCAGAGGTAGAAATCAAGAAGGAGCATCAAGTGTTGATGGTGAATAAAACCACTAAGTTCAAGAAGGGCAAGGGTAAAAAGAACTTCAAGAAGGACGGCAAGGAAGTTGCCGCACCCAGTAAGCAAGTTGCCGGGAAGAAGCCAAAGAATGGACCCAAGCCCGAGACTGAGTGTTTTTATTGCAAGGGAAGTGGTCACTGGAAGCGGAACTGCCCCAACTACTTAGCGGACAAGAAGGCCGGCAAAACAAAAGGTATATGTGATATACATGTAATTGATGTGTACCTTACCAGTACTCGTAGTAGCTCTTGGGTATTTGATACCGGTGCAGTTGCTCACATTGGTAACTCAAAGCAGGAGCTGCGGAATAAACGGAGACTGGCGAAGGACGAGGTGACGATGCGCGTCGGGAATGGTTCCAAGGTCGATGTGATCGCCGTCGGCACGCTGCCTCTACATTTACCTACAGGATTAGTTTTAAACCTCAATAATTGTTATTTAGTGCCAAGTTTGAGCATGAACATTGTGTCTGGATCTCGTTTAATTCGAGATGGCTACTCATTTAAATCCGAGAATAATGGTTGTTCTATTTATATGAGAGATATGTTTTATGGTCATGCTCCGATGGTTAATGGTTTATTCTCAATGAATCTCGTACGTGATGATACACATATTCATAGTGTGAATACCAAAAGAGTTAAAGTTGATAACAATAGTCCCACATATTTGTGGCACTGCCGCCTTGGTCATATAGGTGTCAAACGCATGAAGAAGCTCCATGCAGATGGACTTTTAGAGTCTCTTGATTATGAATCATTTGACACGTGCGAACCATGCCTCATGGGTAAAATGACCAAGACTCCGTTCTCAGGAACAATGGAGCGAGCAACCAACTTATTGGAAATCATACATACCGATGTGTGCGGTCCAATGAGTGTTGAGGCTCGCGGTGGCTATCGTTATGTTCTCACCCTCACTGATGACTTGAGTAGATATGGGTATGTCTACTTAATGAAATACAAATCTGAGACCTTTGAAAAGTTCAAGGAATTTCAGAGTGAGGTTGAAAATCAACGTGATAAAAAGATCAAGTTTCTACGATCAGATCGTGGAGGAGAATACTTGAGTCATGAATTTGGCATGCACTTAAGAAAATGTGGAATAGTTTCAAAACTCACGCCGCCTGGAACACCTTAGCGTAATGGTGTGTCCGAACGTCGTAATCGCACTCTATTAGATATGGTGCGATCTATGATGTCTCTTACTGACTTACCGCTATCTTTTTGGGGCTATGCTTTAGAGACTGCCGCATTCACTTTAAATAGGGCTCCGTCGAAATCCGTTGAGACGACACCGTATGAATTATGGTTTGGGAAGAAACCTAAGCTGTCGTTTCTAAAAGTGTGGGGATGCGATGCTTATGTCAAGAAACTTCAACCTAAAAAGCTCGAACCCAAGTCGGAAAAATGCGTCTTCATAGGATACCCTAAAGAAACTGTTGGGTATACCTTCTACCTCAGATCCGAAGGCAAGATCTTTGTTGCAAAGAATGGATCCTTTCTAGAGAAAGAGTTTCTCTCGAAAGAAGTAAGTGGGAGGAAAGTAGAACTTGATGAAGTGTTACCTCTTGAACCGGAAAATGGCGAAACTCAAGAAAACGTTTCTGAGGTGCCTGCACCCACTAGAGAGGAAATTAATGATGATGATCAAGATACTTCTAATCAAGCTCCTACTAAAATTCGAAGGTCCACAAGGACACGTTCCGCGCCAGAGTGGTACGGCAACCCTGTCTTGGAAATCATGTTGTTAGACAACGGTGAACCTTCGAACTATGAGGAAGCAATGGCGGGCCCGGATTCCGACAAATGGCTGGAAGCCATGAAATCCGAGATAGGATCCATGTATGAAAACGAAGTATGGACTTTGACTGACTTGCCCGTTGAACGGCGAGCGATAGAAAATAAATGGATCTTTAAGAAGAAGACAGACGCGGATGGTAATGTGACCATCTATAAAGCTCGGCTTGTCGCTAAGGGTTATCGACAAGTTCAAGGGGTTGACTACGATGAGACTTTCTCACTGGTAGCGAAGCTGAAGTCCGTCCGAATCATGTTAGCAATTGCCGCATTCTACGATTATGAAATATGGCAAATGGACGTCAAAACGGCATTCCTTAATGGTTTCCTTAAGGAAGAATTGTATATGATGCAGCCGGAAGGTTTTGTCGATCCTAAGAACGCTGACAAGGTGTGCAATCTCCAACGCTCGATTTATGGGCTGGTGCAAGCATCTCGGAGTTGGAACATTCGCTTTGATGAGATGATCAAAGCGTTTGGGTTTACACAGACTTATGGAGAAGCCTGTGTTTACAAGAAAGTGAGTGGGAGCGCTGTAGCATTTCTCATATTATATGTAGACGACATACTTTTGATGGGAAATGATATAGAACTCTTGGACAGCATTAAGGCCTACTTGAATAAAAGTTTTTCAATGAAGGACCTTGGAGAAGCTGCTTATATATTAGGCATCAAGATCTACAGAGATAGATCGAGACGCCTCATAGGTCTTTCACAAAGCACATACCTTGATAAGATATTGAAGAAATTCAATATGGATCAATCTAAGAAAGGGTTCTTACCTGTGTTACAAGGTGTGAAATTGAGCTCAGCTCAATGTCCGACCACGGCAGAAGATATAGAAGAGATGAGCGTCATCCCCTATGCCTCAGCCATAGGTTCTATTATGTATGCCATGCTGTGTACCAGACCTGATGTAAACCTTGCCGTAAGTTTGGTAGGTAGGTACCAAAGTAATCCCGGCAAGGAACACTGGACATTGGTCAAGAATATCCTGAAGTACCTGAAAAGTACTGAGGAAATGTTTCTCGTTTATGGAGGTGACGAAGAGCTCGTCGTAAAAGGTTACGTCGACGCTAGCTTCGATACAGATCTGGATGACTCTAAGTCACAAACCGGATACGTGTATATTTTGAATGGTGGGGCAGTAAGCTGGTGCAGTTGCAAGCAAAGCGTCGTGGCGGGATCTACATGTGAAGCGGAGTACATGGGAGCCTCGGAGGCGGCACATGAAGCAATTTGGGTGAAGGAGTTCATCACCGACCTCGGAGTCATACCCAATGCGTCGGGGCCAATCAAGCTCTTCTGTGACAACACTGGAGCTATTGCACTTGCAAAGGAGCCCAGGTTTCACAAGAAGACCAGGCACATCAAGCGTCGCTTCAACTCCATTCGTGAAAATGTTCAAGATGGAGACATAGAAATTTGTAAAGTGCACACGGATCTGAATATCGCAGATCCATTGACTAAACCTCTCCCTAAGGCAAAACATGATCAGCACCAGAACTCTATGGGTGTTCGATTCATCACAATGTAACTAGATTATTGACTCTAGTGCAAGTGGAGACTGTTGGAAATATGCCCTAGAGGCAATAATAAAAGCATTATTATTATATTTCCTTATTCATGATAATTGTCTTTATTCGTGCTATAATTGTGTTATCCGGAAATCGTAATACATGTGTGAATAACAGACAACAATATGTCCCTAGTGAGCCTCTAGTTGACTAGCTCGTTGATCAACAGATAGTCATGGTTTCCTGACTATGGACATTGGATGTCATTGATAACGAGATCACATCATTAGGAGAATGATGTGATGGACAAGACCCAATCCTAAACATAGCATAAGATCGCATAGTTCGTTTGCTAGAGTTTTCCAATGTCAAGTATCCTTTCCTTAGACCATGAGATCGTGTAACTCCCGGACACCGTAGGAGTGCTTTGGGTGTGCCAAACGTCACAACGTAACTGGGTGACTATAAAGGTATACTACGGGTATCTCTGAAAGTGTCTGTTGGGTTGATGGATCGAGACTGGGACTTGTCACTCCGCTTGACGGAGAGGTATCACCGGGCCCTCTCGGTAATGCATCATCATAATGAGCTCAATGTGATCAAAGTGTTTGATCACAGGATCATGCATTACGGTACGAGAAAAGTGACTTGCCGGTAACGAGGTTGAACGAGGTATTGGGATACCGACGATCGAATCTCGGGCAAGTAAAATACCGATTGACAAAGGGAATCGTATACGGGATTAATTGAATCCTCGACACCGTGGTTCATCCGATGAGATCATCGTGGAGCATGTGGGAGCCAACATGGGTATCCAGATCACACTGTTGGTTATTGCCCGAGAGCCGTCTTGGTCATGTCTGCATGTCTCCCGAACCCGTAGGGTCTACACACTTAAGGTTCGGTGACGCTAGGGTTGTGAAGATATGTATATGCAGTAACCCGAATGTTGTTCGGAGTCCCGTATGAGATCCCAGACGTCACGAGGAGTTCCGGAATGGTCCGGAGGTAAAGAATTATATATAGAAAGTGCTGTTTTGGCCATCGGGACAAGTTTCGGGGTTATCGGTATTGTACCGGGACCACCGGAGGGTCCCGGGGGTCCACCGGGTGGGGCCACCTGCCTCGGAGGGGCCCCATGGGCTGTATGAGGAAGGGAACCAGCCCAAAGTGGGCTGGTGCGCCTCCCCCCAAGGGCCCATGCGCCTAGGGTTAGGGGGGAACCCTAAAGGGGGCGCCCCCTTGCTTGGGGGGCAAGTCCCCCTCCCTGGCCGCCGCCCCCCCTAGGAGATTCCATCTCCTAGGGCCGGCGCCCCCCAAGGGGCTATATAAAGGGGGGAGGGGAGGGGGGGCTGCGCACCCATTGCCCTGGCGCCTCCCTCTCCCTCTCCAACACCTCCTCCTCCTCCGTAGAGCTCGGCGAAGCCCTGTCGGAGTACTGCGGCTCCACCATCACCACGCCGTCGTGCTGCTGCTGGAGTCTTCTTCCCCAACCTCTCCTTTGCCTTGCTGGATCAAGAAGAAGGAGACGTTACGCTGACCGTACGTGTGTTGAACGCGGAGGTGCCGTGCTTTCGGTGCTAGGATCTCCGGTGATTTGGATCACGGTGTGTACGACTACTTCATCCCGTTCGTTGAACGCTTCCGCTCGCGATCTACAAAGTGGTATGTAGATGCAATCTCTCTCTCTCTCCCATGACTCGTTGCTAGATGAACTCATAGATGGATCTTGGTGAAACCGTAGGAAAAATTTTAATTTTCTGCAACGTTCCCCAACAGGCGGATCATGTTATCCACAAGGAGTGCAAGCGCCTACTTCAGAACTTACGGCATGAGGTTCGGGTGCAGGCTGTTCGAGACTACTACGCCGGGCGTGGTATCAAGAAGCCCAAGCAGGAGTGCCGCGATAAGTTCTTGAGTAAGGATCAGTACATGAAGGTAATTCTTAAGGCCTTGTACTTACTTCCTTCATTTAGTAATTCATAGCCTTAGCGCTCAAGTTTCTATTTGCTAACTTAGGCCCCTCCGAGATGCTGTGCGGATCGGATGGATTGTTGGGAGGTGTTGGTCAATGCATGGTGCTCGGAAGAATGGCTGGCCACCCACAAAGAGGCCAAGGACAAACGTCCCCAAATGGAAGGTGTGCCACACCACCAAGGCAGCTCCAACTTATTTCAGTATGGGCGGAACTGGGTATGTGGTTTGCTTCATGATTCATGCAATTCATTCATCATGCTAGCTTTAGCCCTTTAATTACTAATTTACTTTGTTTCTCTCTTTCAGGCACGCTACAATAAGGCAGATAAGGTGCCAGAGGTGTACGACCTGTATGCCATGGCCCACACTGGCCCTTACAAGAAAGTCAAGGCATTCTCTGCGTCTAACCTCGATGATCCAAAGAACTTCACCAACATCTCCGCCCACGACAAGCTCGTGCAATATAGAGATCAGGGGAAGGCGAGGAAAGGGGAGGACTTTAACCCGAGCCAGGGTCCCATTGATACAGAGCTGCTGATGATATCTGGTGGCGGGAGGTCCCATGGCTCCATAGCCATGGGAGATGGACTTATCCGTTGTCCTAGCACTCTCCCGGAAATCAAGGCGCGCCAGTCGAGCTCCGCTCCTGAGATAAGGCCTCGTGAACGGCCAGTCCAACTCGCCTTCAAGGTTAGTTATACGTACTCAGCTATCTTTCTCCATTACATTGTGTGCGCTTCCATCAATGATTACAAATGGTCATGTGAGTGGTGTTGCAGGCTGCTATAAAGAGTGAGAGAGATAGAACGGAGAAACTTCTGGCGGAGGCGGCGGAGAGGCAGCGGGAGTTGGAGGAGAAGACGGCAACGATGTTGGAGGAGGAGAGGGCACGGAATGACATGCAGGCAAGGGCCATGTACGAGCTCCTTGTGGTAAGTTTCTTCTGCAGATTACTTGCTAGTCTTAACATTTGAGTCTCATTACTAACTAGTATGACTCTGTTGTGAAAACCAAATGTGCAGTCTGTGTGCGAGAAGTCCGGTCAGACCGCTCCGCCGATGCCAGTGATTGCTCCTGGGAGCACGGTGAGTTTAATTTGAATGGACATTACTTGCTATTCTTAACATTTGAGTGTCATAATGCTAACGAGACATTGGAAATGATCTTTGGTGCAGCTGAACTCCAGAAACGCATCGCACGATCCTTCTCCCGCTACCGGCGCGAGCCAGCCCGCTCCTTCTCCAGCTACCGGCGCGAGCCAGCCCGGTCCTACACCTCCGTGATCACGGTAAGTTTCTCTAGTGTTTTGCTTAACAAATGCATAAATACCTAGACTTAGGTTTATTTCCTCCAATATGCTTACCATAATGACCTAGAGTTAGCTTCTTTTCCTCCAAAATGACTTAATAAGCTTACTGACCTCATAAACCATCCATTCCACCTAAGTTAGCTCTAAAACGATCCATAATTAACTTAGCTTACTTATGTCAAAAATTGCATAATTAACTTAGTTAGCTCATAAACGATCCATTTTACCTAAGTTAGCTCTAAAATGACTCATTTTACCTTAGTTAGCTTATAAGTGATCCAATTTATCCAAGTTAGCTCTAAAATGACCCATTTTACGTAGATTAGCTCCTAAATGATCCATTTTACCTATGTTAGCTTTAAAATGACCCATTTCACCTAGGTTAGCTCCAAAATGACCCATTTCACCTAGGTTAGCTCCAAAATGACCCATCTTACCTAGGTTACCTTATAAATGATCCATTTTATCCAAGTTAGCTCTAAAATGACCCAATTTACCTAGAGTAGCTCCTAAACGATCCATTTCACCTAAGTTAGCTAAAAACGATCCATTTCACCTAAATTAGCTCTTAAATGATCCATTTCACCTCAGTTTGCTAAAAAACGATGCATTTCACCTTAGTTAGCTGAAAAACACCTTAGTTAGCTCATAAATGATCCATTTCAGCTAAGTTAGCTCATAAATGATCCATTTCACCTAAGTTAGCTCAAAAACGATCCATTTCACCTTAGTTAGCTCAAAAACGATCCATTTCACCTTAGTTAGCTCATAAATGATCCATTTCAACTAAGTTAGCTCATAAATGATCCATTTCACCTAAGTTAGCTCAAAAACGATCCATTTCACCTTAGTTAGCTCAAAAAGATCCATTTCACCTTAGTTAGCTCATAAACGACCCATTTCAAGTAAGTTAGCTCATAAATGATCCATTTCACCTAAGTTAGCTCAAAAACAATCCATTTCACCTTAGTTAGCTCAAAAAGATCCATTTCACCTTAGTTAGCTCATAAACGACCCATTTCAAGTAAGTTAGCTCATAAATGATCCATTTCACCTAAGTTAGCTCATAAATGATCAATTTCACCTAAGTTAGCTCAAAAACTATTCATTTCACCTTAGTTAGCTCAAAAACGATGCCCTTCACCTTAGTTAGCTCATAAATGACCCATTTCAACTAAGTTAGCTCATAAATGATCCATTTCAACTAAGTTAGCTCATAAACAACCCATTTCAACTTAGTTAGCTCATATATGATCCATTTCAACTAAGTTAGCTCATAAATGACATATACTTCGTGTTCTAGTCTTCTTCTTGTTCTAGTCACCTATTTCTAACTTTCTTATTCACTATTTTGCAGATTTCATTCACTTCATGGAACCTAGCTTGCTATGATGGAGTGCTTGATTTTCCTTTGATGAAACTTTGCATTGTATCTAGCTTGCTATGATGGAACTTCCTATCTTGATGAAACTTTGCATTGTAATATGTATATGGATGGAACTTGCTTATGTATGAACAATGTGTATGGATGAAACTTATGTGATATGTGATATGTGATATGAAACTTATGTGTTGGATATCTGATATGGAATATATATATATATATATATATATATATATATATATATATATATATATATATATATATATATATATATCATATATATTTGCTCTGATAATTGTTGGACTCAAAAAACCAGAAAAAAAGAGCCAATATGCAGGCTCTTTGCCGTCTGCCACCGACGGCAAAGAGCTCTTTGCCATCAGCAGCGGACGGCAAAGAGGCCACGTGGCAGGCAGCTGTGCTTCCTGGGAGGCTGACCAATTTGGTCAGTTTGCCTACAATGGCTGACAGCAAAGGCTTTGCCGTCCGCGGCGGACGGCAAAGAGAAAAAACTTTGCCGACAGCGGCGGACGGCAAAGGCCTGCCGTGTAGTGACGTCGGCTGACATCACACGGCGGACGGCAAAGGCCTTCCTAAGTTTGCCGTCAGCGGCGGACGGCAAAGGCCTGCCGTTAGCCACCTAACGGAGTAACAGCGCACTTATTGCCGTCTGCACTCTTTGCCGTCCGCTGCTGATGGCAAAGGCTCCTTTGCCGTCAGCCGCCCGAAGCAGACGGCAAAGTACCTCTTTGGCGAACCTTACTTTGCCGTCACCTTTTGCCGTCAGCCATCCAAGCCTTTGCCATCCGCCATGGCTGACGGCAAAGTAGCTGATTCCTGTAGTGACACCCTCAAACCATTGAGTTGCGTGATGGGTTGCTGCACATCCGCGATGAAGAGGGGCCGAAGGGAACCGGAAGCGTGGAGACGAGGCTCGAAGCAGCAGAACAACAAGTCTTCAAGTGTCAAAGAATGGTTGAACATGGACTCAACTCCAACCACATGATGATCGCGGAGTTCACTAGCAACCACAAGTTGGATGCTAACAACATCGGGGAGGCCATCTTCAAGCTCCAAGAGAAGATCGAGCACCTCCAAGCCCAAATCTATGACCTACAAAACCAAAACTGTGAGTATGAATATAGATTCAAAAGGATGAGTTTGGCTGCAGATTTGAGGATTCCGGAGACTCGATCATCCTTCTATGATGGTGAACCTATGCCTTGGAAGATGGACGCAAAGCCTGCATCGTCGACAACACCTCCACCTTCTTCGCCGACAAAGAAGGAGACATAATCACATGGGTATGGGCACTCTCCTTGGCAACTGCCAAGCTTGGGGGAGGTGCCCCGGTATCGTATCACCATCACAACTCCTATCTTTACCGTTTTTCTTAGTTCGATCCTATTAGTAGTATCTTGATTTAGGAGAATAAAGTTTATGGCATGATCTAGTTTTGAGTTCCGCTTTATGATCTCTCTTTGTAATTGAGTCCGGGAGCTATATATATAATAAAGATTAGTGTTGAGTCAAGGGCTTGATTAGTTTGCCATGATCTTGGGTGAATAAAGGAAAAGAATAAAAAGAAACAAAGAGTTCATATTGATCTTATTGAGAGTAATGACTTCACATAGAAAGAGTATGATCATTAAAAGTTGCTGGGAATTGACAGACATAGCTTTGGTCATAGTTGCAATTAATAGGAAGTAATAAGGAAAGAGAGGTTTCACATATAGATATATTATCATTGACATCTTTTATGATTGGAAACACTCATTAAAATATGAAATGCTAAAGAGTTGATGTTGGACAAGGAAGACAACATAATGAGTTATGTTTTTCTTATATCTGAGATAAAGTATGTTGTCATGGTTCCTCTACCATGTTGAGCTTGCCTTTCCCCCACATGCTAGCCAAATTCTCAGCACTAAGTAGAGATACTACTTGTGCTTCCAAATACCCTTAAACCAGTTTTGCCATGAGAGTCCACCATATCTACCTATGGATTGAGTAAGATCCTTCAAGTAAGTTGTCATCGGTGCAAAGCAATAAAAATTGCTCTAAATATGTATGATTGATTGGTGTGGGAGAAATAAGTTTTATACGATCTTGTGATGTGGAAGTAATAAAAGCGGCGGACTACATAATAAAGGTTCACATCACAAGGGGCAATATAAAGTGACGTTCTTTCGCATTGAGATTTTATGCATCCAACCATAAAAGCGCATGGCAACCTCTGCTTCCCTCTGCGAAGGGCATATCCTTTATTATTATGTTCTAACCTTATGCAAGAGTCATGGTGATCTTCACCTTTTCTTTTTCATTTTATCCTTTGGCAACCTCAACATGTTGGAAAGAACATGGTATATATATCTAATTGGATGTAGGGGAGCATGAGCCATTACTGTTGACATTACCCTTGAGGTAAAAGGTCGTGGGGCAAATTATAAGTCCCTATCTTTCTCTGTGTACGATTAAAACTCCATAACCATAAGTATCGCATGAGTGTTAGCAATTATGAAGGACTAGGTGATAGTTGAGTATGTGGACTTGCTTTTTAGCTCTGACATAGACTCTTTCCGATGTTATGATAAATTGCAATTGCTTCAATGACTGAGGTTACAGTTTGTTGGTGCTCAATAAGGTTTCTGATTCATACTTTTGCTTTGCGAATTGATCATCGCTTGAACATAAGTAATCATATGACAAAATCTATACATGGTGTTGTTATAAGAATAATCATGATGCCTTCATGTCCGTATTTTATTTTTATCGACGCCTCTACCTCTAAACATGAGGACATATTTATTGTTATCGGCTTTTCGATTGAGGACAAGCGAGGTCTAAGCTTGGGGGAGTTGATACGTCCATTTTGCATTATGGGCTGTTATTTCATGTTATGTCACAATACTTATGGCTATTCTCTCTTATTTTACAAGGTTTACATAAAGAGGGAGAATGCCGACAGCTGGAATTCTGGGCTGGAAAAGGAGCAAATATTAGAGGCCTATTCTGCGTAACTCCAAAAGTCCTGAAACTCCACGGAATATCTTAAAATAAATAAAGAAAAATCCTCGCCAAAGATGAAGTCCAGGGGGCCCACACCCTGCTCACGAGGGTGGGGGCGCGCGCCCCCTCCTAGGGCACGCCCCCTACCTCGTGGGCCCCCTGGTGGGTCTCTGACGTCCATCTTCCCCTATATGAAGTCTTTCGATGGGAAAAAAATAAGAAGGAACTTTTCGGGACGAAACTCCGCCGCCACGAGGCGGAACCTTGGCGTAACCAATCTAAAGCTCCGGCAGAGCTTTTCTGCCGGGGACACTTCCCTCCGGGAGGGGGAAATCATCATCATCGTCATCACCAACACTCCTCTCATCGGGAGAGGGCAATCTCCATCAACATCTTCACCAGCACCATCTCATCTCCAAACCCTAGTTCATCTCTTGTATCCAATTCTTGTTCCAAAGTCCGGGATTGGTGCTAGTAGGTTGCTAGTAGTGTTGATTACTCCTTGTAGTTGATGCTAGTTGGTTTAATTGGTGGAAGATTATTTGTTCACATCCTATGTGCACATTATTACCCCTCTTTGTGAGTAATTACGTTTGTTCCTGAGGACAAGGGAGAAGTCTTGTTATTAGTAGTCATGTGAATTTGGTATTCCTTCGATATTGTGATAAGATGTATGTTGTCTAGCCTCTAGTGGTATTATGTGAACGTCGACTACATAACACTTCACCATTATTTGGGCCTAGAGGAAGGCATTGGGAAGTAATAAGTAGATGATGGGTTGCTAGAGTGACAGAAGCTTAAACCCTAGTTTATGCGTTGCTTCGTAAGGGGCTGATTTGGATCCACTTGTTTCATGCTATGGTTAGGTTTACCTTAATACTTTTGTTGTAGTTGCGGATGCTTGCAACAGAGGTTAATCATAAGTGGGATGCTTGTTCAAGTAAGAACAGCACCCAAGCACCGGTCCACCCACATATCAAATTATCAAAGTACCGAACGCGAATCATATGAACGTGATGAAAACTAGCTTGATGATATTCCCATGTGACCTCGGGAGCGCTTTTCCTATTATAAGAGTTTGTTCCGGCTTGTCCTTTGCTATAAAAAGGATTGGGCTACCTTGTTGCATCTTATTTACTTTTGTTACTTGTTGCTCTTTACAATTTACCTTATCATGAAACTATCTGTTACCACTTATTTCAGTACTTGCAGAGAATACCTTGCTGAAAACCGCTTATCATTTCCTTCTGCTCTTCGTTGGGTTCGACACTCTTACTTATCGAAAGGACTACGATAGATCCCCTATACTTGTGGGTCATCATTGATCGGGAGGGGTGTGGCGTACCGCAAAACGGACGCAACGGACTTGTGTTGTAGCGCTACAGTCGAAACGGGGGTCCTGTTCATCGGGAGGGGTGTAGCGTACCGCAAAACGGGACTCCACGGGATAATGTTCATCTCCACCGTCGACCTCCATCAGCCTCCACGGGCTCCTGTTCATCCAGCCTCCACCGCGCGCTAATCCACCGGCTACTGTTCAACCACCCCTCCACCATCTACTGTTCATCCAACCCTCCACACCACGGGGTCCTGTTCAACCACCCCTCCACGGGCACCCCTCCACTGTCTACTTTTCATCCAGCCCTCCACACCACGGGGTCCTGTTCAACCACCCCTCCACCGTTGTTCACCCAGCCCTCCACACCTCGGGGTCCTGTTCATCCACCCCTCCACGGGCACCCCTCCACCGTCTACTGTTCATCCAGCCCTCCACCACACCACGGGGTCCTGTTCATCCAGAGGCAACGCCACTGCTCACTGTTCATCCAACCCCCCCCCCCCCCCCCCGCCCCCCCGCCACGCTCACTGTTCATCCCATCGATCGGCTTCACTTAGCAGCAGTAGCGAAGGAATCGCTCGATCGGGTTTAGTTAACAGCCATCGATCGACCACTCGGGTTCAGTAACGCGTAGCCTGCAGTGCAATCGTTCGGGTTCAGTTAGAGCCCAACGCCTCGCTCGGGTTCAGTTAGAGCCAACGCCTCGCACACACACGTGTACGTGTACGAGTGAAACGCGCATTGCTCGGCCCCCGACCTCCCACCGTAACCGGGAACTCCCCGAAATTTTCCTCCCCATCGCTTCTACCACGGTTTTTTCCGTCATGGACGGCCCAAAGGATGTCATGCAGCTGCGTCTCCGGCCCGCCCAGGACGAAAAGCCCATTTTCTGTCATCATTTTTTGTCATAGAAGTAGGAGCCCACCACATCTATGATGATACCGGGTTTTGTCACAATTATCGTCATAGAAGTGTCACATGTATGACAGAAAAAAATTTCGTTCGGCCCAAAATGTCACGGATGTGTCTTTTTTTTGTAGTGTTTGTCAATTTCATGATCCTTTTGGTCTTCCATCAAATCTATGGCCATTGCCTTTTTTTCATCTTTTAACCTTGTCATGTTCTCATTCATAAGGCCTGACAATAGCCTCTTTTCTAAACAAATGAGGGTCGAATGGGAGGCTCCAGTGCTGGCAAGCTTAGACAATATATGCACCGTTACTTCCTCTGGAAAACTACAAGTCACATGGGGGCAGGCCCACTCCCTCTAAACCCTCACATACACTTTACCAAGATTTGTACCCCTCCTTCCTTCAATAAAGGCTATAAGGACTATGCCACCGGCAAACTGTATATGGATGCATGGGCTAGGCTCTCTTCTGCCTCCTGGTCGCCCTAGTGTTCATCGACATTTATGTAAGCACCAATGCACAGCTCGGCCTCACCCATAGACCGACGCCAGAGCCTTGTTCATCCTAGAGCAACCCTACTACGTCATTCTCAACATCATGATGAAGGTCAGCAACATACATGCCAACTCCGCCTATTCACCTCCACCATCCTCCGGATCCCTGCCAACATCATTGACCCCACGGCGGAGTGCGGCACCTCTATTAGCCCAAGTGAAACGGGAGCAGCGGACAAGGATGCCCACCCTTTGTCTATGTTTTTTTCCTATAAGTAATTACTGATAGAAGACATAGGCACCCATCAGTGGTAATTTTTGTAATGAAAATGACCTAAGTTACTGGCTGATGGAGATCCCACAGTCACCTTTTTTTTTCTCATTACTGGTTATACATTCCGTAGGACTGTATGTAGTGTATCCGACCAAACAGTGATAGCTTTCCTGCATGGTTCGAAAAGAAAGGACTGTATATAGTTTAGCCAGGAAGTAAGCTGAAACGATGATGACAGTGATAGCCCGTTGATCAATCGTGTGGCTCTATGTTGATTATGATGTTGCCTTTTTTTCTATATTGAGAATAAAGTACCCCCTACATAGTTATACGAAGAGACTGTGTGCCCTAAAGTTCCATTAAAGATGGTTGGGAAATAATCATGATTAATATTCGTTATCCAAAAAGAGCAATTTCAGAGATGTCATTTTTTATCACATATATCAATCGAGTAATTTTAACATGCTCCCTCTTATCCCCATTTTTCACATGGAAGATAAAAAGGTAAGAGTTAATCACACCACTACTTAATCAGATCAATGGCTCAGATCTATTATGTACTCTTACCTCTCATGTGAAAATGTGAGGTAAGAGGTACCATGCTAAAATTTGCCATATCAATATGCAGCTTCCATGATGCAGAGCATACTGAGAAAAGGAGAGATAAATATTATCTTCTCTTGGTAGTGCATCCCTTAACGGAAATGTTAACGCCCACACGTGTGGGCGTTGACCATCTCGACCACACGCATCCATCATCGTCCAGTACTATATGCACGAATCTTTGACACAATATGGCTGATTTTCTGTGCCACGTAGGACAAAGCGTGTGTGTGGTGTGTGACATAGTTCGCTCACACATCTGTTTACCACACGGAGGGGCCGGTGTGTGGGCGTTTAGCAGTTCACCCACACATCAGTTTTTAGTCACGCACAAGGGCTGGTGTGTGGGCATTTACCATCTCGCCCACACGCCCGTCTCCTCTCCCACACGTAAGCTGCTAGTTGCCATGTGTTTTTGCAGCGCACATGGCAACTGTCTTTAGTGTGCTTTATAAGCAGGTGGCAACTCTCTTTTTTTACCCGAGTTGCCATGTTTTTTTGCAGGGCACACGACAACTGCCTAGTGTGCACGTAAGCAGATGGCAACTGTCTTTTACCGAGTTGCCATGTGTTTTTGCATGGTACATGACAACTGCCCCAACGTGCACATACATGGCAACTGCCCTAATGTGCACGTAAGCAGATGACAACTCTTCCTTTTTACATGGCAACTGCCCTAGCATGCTTGTGAGCACATGGCAACTCTCTCAACTGCCTAGTGTTAGTATGTGGCAACTCCTAAAGTTATGAAATCATGGCAACTACATTAGATCAGACCATACATGGCAACTGCAGTTGAGCGACCATGGCAACTGCAGTTGTCCGACATGGCAACCGTAGTTCAGTGACATGACAACTGCAGATAAACGAACATGGACGAGGGTCTGGACCATGGCAACTGCGGGCGCGCGGTGGGCGTCACGCGTCGCGTGCGAGACCAGAAGGGTACGAGGCCTGACATATGGGTGTGTGGGCGTTATCAACTTTGCCCACACGCACGCGTGTGAGAGGGTTCAGGAGGAAAAAAAGATGTGTGTGGGCATTAGTTGTTTTGCCCACACGTAGGTGTGTGGGCTGGTTGCTGTCTATGCCACACGAGGCGTGTGGCACAACTACCCGATACACCACACGTGTGGCAGTTATCGGGACCCTTAATAAATCCTATTCTCCATTGGGGCGACACATCATGTGTTTTCTAGGTATCTTTGATCAGCACATACTTGTACATTAATGTGACAATTAACAGCTAGAGATGATAATAGAAGGCAATTCATCGTGTAAGATATTTGTATATTTCTATCTTAATAATATAGCAGGAAGGTCTCTACTGTTTTCCTTGGTGTGAACAATTCTCATGTAATTTATGGTTCTGAGATCAGACTAAGTAACTCCTCCTCTTCCCATTGAAAGCTTCTACCATCTCTTTCCGCCATCTCTCCTGCATAACTAGGCATCTACATTGTTCAAAACGCGGCTAGAATCTCCAGTGTCCAGCCCATCTCCTTGTCTGTTGTCTATTCTTTTGGTACACTTCAGTACACGCATACATATAGCTCGGGATGCTAGTATTCAGCCCTCTACTTGTCTGTTGTCTGTTCATTTAGTACATTTACTTAGCTTGGGATGAGAAGCATCGAGAAATCCTATAACCCATTCATTGTGAAATGGACACGACCTACATGCAAATGTAGAACCAGGATGAATAAATTGTTATGGAACTTGGTGAAGGAACTCCATAAGTCATCACATATCATGTGTGACAACCCCGTCACTCAAGGTCATGGATGTAGGTTGAGTACATGAAATTGATGCTCCACGTGTTATGCAGTAGAATATCGTGGTATGCACTTCGATTCTCATGCTGAGAATTGGTGTATAAGCTAGGCATTGTTTCAGATAAGGACTACTTTCAATTGATTACTTTTCATTGTAATTTTATATAAGTATGTTTATGAATAGGTTTGTGACCTCTCAGAGATAAGATTTAATCCCTTTGTTCATCATAAATGTACGTTTTTATATTATGTGTTTGTTATCTGATGGTTCCCATCATTGGCTTTTACTAGCTTGTTTTTCTTCAGTTTGTTTCTGCTCCAGTAACGGCGTTTTTTAGATTTTTTGGGAACTACGAGTGAGAAATGTCTAAAATATTTGGATTGGCCTCCAACGAGTAAGTGAGACATTATCTGTTTATTTCGGTACTCCATTAATTATATAAGAAGTGTCTATTTTCTTCATTAGATAACCTATCTAAAGGGAGAGGCCTCTGTTATTTCCTTGGTGTGTGTGCAATTTCAAAGTGATGTGTAGGTATTAATAAACATTTCACCCACCACTTTCTGCTTCACATTATAAATCTTCTCAAACTTTTCATCTTTCCATCGACAAGCTCAACTATCTCCTTTCACCAACTCCCCCTTGTGTATGTTTTGCTCAGGTGACTCTCTAGATATACATTTGAGAGAGCATCAACCTCAATCATCCATTTCATACGTGGTCTACGCAACATGGAATGGAGTATCAACTGCTGTTGAAGGCGGTGTGTATGCGGTTGGAGTGGTTTGCCAGGGAGGTCATTACCCAGAATGGGTGGCACCATAATATCCGGATTGATACACCACCTCCTACGGCATAGGCATAGTGTCGGTCCTATACGATCGTACTATTGTTGATATGTCATCTTTTCTATCTTCTTTCAGTTTATTTTTGTCTGGTTGTATGTATCTTCGTTATGCAAAGGCCGGGTGTTACTCATCATGCTTTGTATCCCCTTGATGCTACATTTTGAGTCAATAAAAATGCCCTTTATAAAAAAATGATATACATTTGAGAGACTTATTTTGGTTTATTTCGTAAAGACGGGACGCGGAGTCCCGATGACCTAGGATAAAAATGGAATGATCAACCAAGGTGATTTTACAAGGGGTATCGCATGACTTATTCCTGCACTCTTCCGGTTTAACCCGTAGAATCACTTTATATACATCCATTTCTTGTAGTATTGACAAATTTAGTCACCATGATTTGTTGAACAAAGAGCTATGTTGAATGGAGGATATCATGAGAGATCTACACATATATTCTGGGACAACCCCATCACAGTCTCAAAGTTACGAGTTCTTCACATATCAAATAGTACTTGGCATGAGCAAAAGTTCACACTATTAATTGTTGATTCATTTTAGCTAGATGTCGATGGTGTGTGTAAATGTATGTATGATGGTTCCTTCAATTACCTTTTCGGACCGGAGGTATGATATATGGGGAGCAATGACGCATTGAGGTAAGTCACCGGTAAACAGATCCAATATTGATTAGCAGTGCTACTTGAAATGATGTGAAAATTAAATTGGCCCTATTACTCACAGTTGTCTGTAGATTGCTAAGATAACAATTCGGATGTTTGGTGGGATTACCTGTAGCAGAATTTCTGAAACCATCCAACTGAGTTATCTTCATTTAAGTGGTGCAATTAATCAGGGCCTCTATTATTTTACAGGTGTGAGCATCCGTGTACTCCCTCCAGTCCTTTTTACACTGCGAATTAGATTTCTGTCAAGCAAACTTTATAAAGTTTGACCAATTTTATATTAAAAATTATCGATATACTACGATTACATTTCACAATGAATCTAACAATATTGATTTGGCATTGTGAGTGTTGACACTTTTTTCTACAAGTTTAGTCAAAGTAGTGAATTTTGACTTCGGACAAAACTTATATGTATACTAAAAATGACTCACCGGAGGGAGTACTATCGTAATCACAATTCTGCACTGATGTGTAGCTTTCTGGAGCAGTACTATATAACTGTGTAAATCATGGAATATATTTGTATCTCACCCGCCACTTTGGATTCTGATTCTTACATATCCGCACAACCTTTCTTCAACCTTCAAGTTGTCCTCCTCTGTTGCAGAACTACACATCATGATAGAAAATTGAGATTTATGATCTCTTCATTGCACCCCATGAGTTCCTCCTCTTTGACGGATTACAGGTGAAAATAGCTCGGAATGAGATGTGTCAAGAAATGGATTGCTATTCCCCTGCCGCTAGGAGACATGGAAATAAGAGGAACGAGTAGATCCTTCCAAGGTCGTGGGTTCCCCGGTACTCTTCTCGTCTATCTGGTGACGGGAACAAGGAAAACACATTCTTCATGTCGGGTTTATTATAGAAAGGTTTGTGTTTTCTATTTCTTCTGAGTCTTCGGGTTGTGGTGATTATGCTGCGGGGAATAACAATTTCCATGGCTCAATCCCAAATGAGAAGAGGGTGTTGTCAGGGGGCTAGTAGGCATGTTTTGTCGTTGATGTAGCCGACCTGGTGGCAAGATATGGGTCTTTCCGGACAAGGCAGGCGAGGTGGCAGGAAAGTCCTCGTTGAAGTACTATTATCCTCTTTGCTTGATGCCCATTGTTATGTGCGCTCCAACTCGGCTGCAGAGCCTTGTGAGATGTACAGGAGTATGGCGGCATAGTAAAAATTACAAAAGAAAACAAATCAAAATGTATTCCCGTGCAGTAGGATAATGTACGGAACTCGGTCACATTCAGGTTAGTTTCTCACATATGTGATTCACTCTCCTGTATCTAGAATTCTAGATACTAGTTCATGAGTTGTATGGAGCATAGTTCAACTCTTCAAGTGTGTTTGCACAATTGCATTAAGTACACAAGTATTTCGAGAATCGTACCACTTAATTTCTAGAGGTTGATATTTTTCACTTACCAGCCTCGGAGCCATTCCATGGTACCTACGACAGATCAGTGACGTGAAACATACATTAGAGATGCCGCATTTAATCTTCACAAAAAATATATATAGTAGTGTGATGTCGCACGTGTCTTACAGATGGCACATAGCATCATTTGTTAATCCAGACCAATGGTAGATTTGTGGATATATGATACAACTAGCACCTTAGCTGTTTCAGCGACTTCTTGTGAACTAATATTAACTTTATTGGGCCATCTTGATTCATATGTTGTGTGGTAAATTTGTGCATATGTGGTGTGGTGTCAGCAGTGCCTCATTGACAATACTCTTCACGTGCCCTTCTTTCCATATATTTGTCTTCCTCTACCATCTCATCTCATCACATCTCACTCACAAGTAGACACCTGTAGCTAACAGGATCTCTCCCTTGCTCTGCCATGCCCTCCTCCTCCTCGTCTATTGCTCGCTCAACTACACACATCCATGTATTTAGGAAGGTGAGGTGTCAAGAATACTTCAAGCCCAAAGAATTTGAGTTGTACCTATTAGTGTCCGTCAGGCACTGCATGGAGCAGTACTCTGACTTGTCGATCCAATAGTCTGAGAACCTCCAAGCCACTCTCACTCCTTAGCTGACGGATGACACAGGGTCTCAGTATTGCTAGCATGGTCGAAGCCACTGTCGCAAATGAAATAGTTGGTGCTCTTGCATATATCGAACATATTTTTTCGGTTCCGAAGAATCAGTAAAAACATTGGTACTATACATGGCCAAAAACTACCTTGACTTTTGAGTGTACTGATATATCGAACTTAATCATCACATATGTGAATGCACTGTGAAAACTCTGGTTTCCCCTGTTTTTCTGCTCATATTTCATCCATTTTTGTTCAAATTGGTTTGGGTTTCAGTTTTTTTGTTCTATATTCATCTGAAATTTAAAACACTAAATTTCTGATGTTTGTCACTTTCGTTCAATTCCGACAAATCAAAAAACAAAAATCCAAAACCCTGATACTGACGAAAAATCTCCATGAGTACTCTGCACATATTATTGTAACCCTCTCTCGTCATAAATGTAATCCATTTCCTTGCAAATACAATAATAACAACTCTCTTATTTCACTGAGGACTTCTGGTGTTTTCTATAGCATTCAGTAAGGAATCTGCATCGTATCTCACCCACCACCTTGAACTCCACTATTTACATTATATAAAGAGCTTCTTCCTTATGTCGACATCTCCACCATTCTATCTCATTATCCTATTAAATATAGTTTTGTAGAAATAGTTTGAGAATAGGTTTAGGGTTTTCCGTGGGGCAATGCCTCTCCACGTCTCTCTATATATAATGATCAGCACATACAATTACATAAGTACAAAAACGTGTATGGGACACGCTAGACCTATTTTAACACTCCCCCTCAATCTGAACTTCTACTCTGTACAAGGTTTAGATTGGTACTAAAATGGTCTAGCATCCGTCGTATGGCTGGTTTGGTGAACACATCAGCCAGCTGATCATTAGAGGAAATGAACCTGACCTCAAGAGCTCCAGAAGCAACAAGCTCACGCACAAAATGGAAATCGATCTCAATGTGCTTGGTACGTGCATGGAAAACTGGTTTTGCAGTCAGATATGTGGCTCCTAAATTATCACACCAGAGAACGGGAACACGCTGCTGTGAAACACCAACCTCATTGAGTAGTGACTCTACCTAGATGGCTTCAGCAGCTCCATTTGCCAAAGCTTTGTACTCGGCCTCCGTACTTGATCTCGACACTGTTGGTTGTTTCTTAGAACTCTAGGAAATGAGATTTGGTCCAACAAAGATAGCAAAGACTCCGGTGGATCGACGATCATCAGGACACCCCGCCAATCTGCATCAGTAAAAATACTAATGCTAGTGGAGGCAGCCTTCTGAAACTTCAGTCCTGCATGCAATGTTCCTTTCACATAGCGCAGAATGCGCTTAACAGCTTCCCAATGAACATCAGTGGGCTGCGAACGAAATATCCGGACGGGTGAGTGTCAAATACTGCAGTCCACCAACGACACTGCGATACCGGAAAGAATCATCGGTACTGAGAGGTTGTCCAGACACTCGGGCAAGCTGATCTGAAGTAGACAACGGTGTGGAAGTGGGCTTACAATTCTCCATGCTCACACGGTGCAAAAGATCCAAGGCATACTTCCGTTGAGTCAATGTCATCCCCCCTGAATTGTACGACGCTTCCAAACCAAGGAAGTGAACAAGACCATCAATAGCTCGTGGAGAAGAGCCGGCGATAACGATATCATCCACGTAGACGAGCATATAGATCTGAACATCACGATAGCGGAAGAAAAACAGGGATGTGGCTGCTTTGGAGGAGAGAAAACCAAGCTGGAGAATACATGCACTGAGCCAAGCATACCACGCACGAGGGGACTGTTTGAGTCCATAGAGAGCCCGACGTAGCTTGCACACATGCGAGGGATACCGAGCATCCTCAAAACCGGACGGCTGCTGCATATAAACATCCTTAGATAAGAAACCATGAAGGAAGGTGTTACTGACATCAATCTGCCGAAGACTACAGCCACGAGAGACAGAAAGAGCAAGAACCAGTCAAACAGTGGCCGTCTTGACAAACGGACTGAACGTGTCGCCATAGTCAATGCCAAGCTACTGGGTGAAACCCCGGCGACCAGGCGGACCTTGTACTAATCAACAGAACCATCCGGACCATGCTTCGTCTTGAAAATGCATTTACTCCCAACAATGTTGACTCCGCGCGGACGAGGCACAAGAACCCAAGTCTTGTTGTGATGAAGGGCAGCGAGCTCATCAATCATCCCAGTACGCCAGGCAGCCTCACGGAGAGCATCACGATGAGAGACAGGCACCGCATGAAACGTGCGCCGGCGAGGATCATACCGGACTGTCCCATCAGTCGGCACAAGCGCATGCCGAGTGTGATCGCGAGGGCGCGTAACCATGGTGTGACCTGGAGCAGCTGGAGGTGTCGCGGTCGAGGGGACAGGGCTGCCCACGGCAGAAGGCGACGCGACCTAATCAGTCGGCGATGGTGGAGTAGCATCCTCCTGTACCGAGGTAGGGGACGGGTCGGGCGAGCCGTCAACGAGCGGCGAGGTGGCAGCACGCGGCGAAGAGGCCTCCGATGGGCCGGGCGAGACAGCCGCCGATGGGCCGGGCGAAGGTGCAGCCGACGGGCTAGGGGACGTGCATGTGCCATGCACGTCGATCATGAAGGAGGGCGGCGGGTCGGCCGCGTGTGATCGGGGAGCAGCCGACGGGCCGGGCACTCGCCGGGCGGGAGGCGCGCATGCGCCATGCACGTCGAGCGCCGGGGATGGAGGCACGTCAGCCGAAGTGTCCTGCACAGGAGTAGCATGGCCTGGAACAGGCGAGTCAGTAGACAAATGGGACAGGTCATATTTGCGCATATGGTCACCCGTAGCCGGTTCATGGAAAGGAAAAGAGAGAACATCGGCCAAGGAAGAGACATCTACGGTGACACCAGGGGTGGCACAGGGAAAAACAGACTCGTCGAAGACAACACCACGAGAGATGTATATACGTCCTGTGGAACGATCGAGACACTTTTATCCCTTATGCATCTGGCTATAGCCTAAGAACACACACATGGTGGAACGAAAAGCAAGTTTGTGTGCGTTATATTTGCGCAAACTAGGCCAGCAAGCACACCCAAAAGTGCGCAGGAAGGTGTAATCGGGGTGCACCTTCAGGAGATGATACATGGGTGTATCTTGTTGAAGAACAGGTGTAGGCATGCGATTGATGAGGTAGCACGCAACAAGAAACGCTTCATCCCAGAAACGCAATGGGAGAGAAGAATGAGCTAGCAAGGGAAGACCTGTTTCTACAAGATGACGGTGTTTGCGTTCAGCAACCCCGTTTTGCTGAGAGGTGTGCGGGCAAGACACACGATGGGAGATCCCAGTGCGTTGAAAATAGCGATGCAATTTGTGCTACTCGCCACCCCAGTCCGACTGAACGGCTATGATTTTAATGTGGAGAAGACGCTCAACATGAGCCTGAAAAGCATAAAACACTTGCTCAACTTCAGACTTGTGCTTGAGGAGATATATCTAACAGAAACGAGAATAATCATCGACAAAGCTCACATAATACTTACAACCTCCGAAGAGGCAATAGCAGGCCCCCATACATCAGAATGGATTAACTCAAGAGACATAGTGGAAATATGATGAGATAAATTATATGGTTATTGTCCACTCTTAGCACGCTGAGAAGCATCACACACTGAAGTCTGACGTCCAGAAGAACATACTAAATCATTATTTTTAACAATGTTTTGAACAATATTATTTGAGGGATAACCGAGACGCCGATGCCACTGGGAGGGAGTGTCTTGATGCTGAGAGACGCTTGGCGGGTGGAGGAGGACAACGTGCGACTAAACGGGATGGGGTAGAGTCCACCACGACTTCTACCGTGAAGAAGAACTTTCTTCGTGGCCGTGTCCTTAACAAGGAAAAAGAAACGTGATGGTTACAGTTAGACTTGGATTTGGACTGTGTGTAGACAGGGTATGAGTTGTGTCCTAATAAACTTGTATCCTAGGCCACTAATATATAGCGGGGGTAGACACACGATGTAACCAATGCCAACATAATAGCACGGGCACGCGGGGGGAGCCAGCGGCGTGTGCCGGCGCCCGAGCGGCCAGGATGCGGTATTGTGAAGGTGTCATGGGGACAAGCGCCCGTAATCAGGCCCCGGGGATGTAGCCATATCGGTGAACCTCATTAACAAATTTCGGTGTCGTGCTTGTGTGATTGCTTGGTCCTTTGTAGATTGGAGGAGCGCATCGGGTTTATTCTAACAGGAATGTATCCGGACAATTAAGTCCAAAATGTTGAGGTTTCAGTAAGATCAAGAAGCCAATTAATCATGCCTGCATATTTCACTTGTCTAAGCGTAAAGGTGTACAATATATATTTGGTAGTGGTACTAACACTTCAATGTAATATCAATTCTCATGTACTGCATAGATATCACTGATGAGCCATGGAGCATGCGTCGATGCCACATGGGCGGTCGGCATGGGCAACACAGATGGCATGGTTCACGTCGAGGAGATTCCGCCGGTAGTGGCAGAGGAGTGTCGATGTTATCAGGGGATGCGGCAGTGTTGGTAGACCGTTGGTGTCATATAGAGGTGTCCCGACTGGAGGTGAAAACTGGCGAGTAGCCATCCGCGGAAGTAGATGCTGTTGGAGACACCGCCGAAGAGACCGAAGCGGGATGGAATGCAACGTCTCGGTGGTCAGGGACATTGTTGTACCGAGGGTAGTCTTGGCGGTGACAAAAAAATTTTAATACTAAGGACACACTTAAAATCTCGATTGTGCAGCAGTCGTGGAGTACGACACTACTAGGAACATCGTCCACTCATCTCAACGTTTTATGTGCAAGTCTCAATGATGAGTTTGCATTATGTCTCACCGACCTCAGTCAGTTCCATATTATGTATCTCAAGAGAAGCACCCCTCAGGCCTCTAACAGCCAACATAGTCAGGTCTATTTAGGATTGAGTTTTCTTGATATGTTGTTCTACCCTCCTACGTACTTGTTGCGATAAATCAAATCATATCACACTACCTCGACAGCTGATCCATTTTGTGCTAGCTGGGGATGGAATCTTTTCTGCTGCTATTAAACATCCACGCGCGCGCGCGCGCGCGCGCCCACACACACATCTTAGCTAGGATTGAGAGGTGCCAGAAATATTTCTACCACCGGAACTCCTGTATCTTTCTATCCTTTGACAATACAGGGGGCAGAAGTCGGTCGACATTCATCATGCGATCAAATCAGCAGACCCGTGGCGTATCTATGTTGGTGACTGACTGGACAGCATAGTGTTTCATGTTTGCTGGCTGGGACTTCTCTGTTATCAACGAACACACTATCCATCACTTAAACTTGTATGTTCTGGCATTAACTAGAGGTAGCTGTAGGTGACTGATTTGTAGCATCATGTTGGTGGGAGAACATACACTAGAGCGATAATTGAAGGATTGAATGTTTACGTGGTCGTCAATATACTCCGTCCGCTCATTAGTTTTAACGTCGCTCGTCATTCATCAAGTCAAAAGTTTACTCGCCCAGTGGTATTTGCTTGCTCGTTTTGGCTCCATATATGCTAGTGAATAAATCTGACAACAAATACAAGCTTAATATTTTATGTTCTGTTTTAATTCAGCATCGATGGTTCAGCCTAATCATGTTGTAATCAGCAAAGCTGTCCATGCCATAGAGCAGACTATATTGTAATCGATGCTTCTTGCATACCGTTGAACAATCTAAACCTCAAACTCCCTATTCTCCCTGTGACTGTCATGTATAGGCAAATAATCCGTCAATAACAAGGTGTATTATATATTTATGGACGTGTACACATGGAGATGCGTCTTAATTTGGCAGCACCAACTCAGCCTCTTATTCTCATGTGGCAGGTTCAGATTCTAGTCACCTTTCATGGATGATGATTTTTCGTCAATGCTTCACCATGAATCGACAGAGTATGCAGGTTGTAGGACAGAGTGGTCGTCAATTTTGTACATTCTATGGAACTAAGAGCATCTCCACTAGGCTCCCCAAAAACCCCCCAGAGGCACTTTTTCAGCGCCGGCGGGTGAAAAACTCCCCACTCGCGCCCTCACGACCTTAAAAAACGCCGGATTTGGCCAAAAACAGAGCCGGCGGTACCAGGGCGATCCCAGGCCACCAGGGGGCTGTTGGGGGCGGAGAGAGAAGATTTTGAATGTCAATGGCCCACTGTCAGCCTCCCACTCGTCTCTTCATACTTTTCCTCCCGGTCCCCACCCACGTGCTTTCCCCAGATACTCGCCCCCCTGCTGGTCGCGGCCGCCTCCTCGCCGCACGCCGGCCTCTGCCTCCTCCGTCGCCCTCTGCTCACACAGCTCCGCCGCGCCGCCCTACTCACAGCGCGCCGCCGTCGCCGCCCTGCTAGTCGCGTGCCGACCCGGGCTCGAGGAGCGGTGGCGCTGGCGGGAGCTGGCGTGGACGGGGCGGCCCGCGCCCGTGCCCGCCTCTGCGTGGCCGGGGCAGAGCGCGCCTGCGCCCGCCTCCGTGTGGCCGGGGCGGAGCTCGCCCGCGCCCGCCTCCGCGTGGCCGGGGCGGAGCTCGCCCGCGCCCGCCGTCGCGTGGCCGGGGCGGAGCTCGCCCGCGCCCGCCGGGGCGTGACCAGGGCGGCCCGCACCCGCGCTTGCCGGGGCGTGGCCCAGGCGGAGCTCGCCTGCGCTCGCCGGGGTGTGGCCGGGACTGCCCGCGTCCGCGCCCGCCTCTGCGTGGCCGAGCATGCACAGGAGCAGCAGCCGGGCAGGCGTGCTCGGCACCATGGTCCGGGGCGCCAGGTCTTCTCGGTGGCGTCGAACGCGACGGCGGGCAGGGAGCATGGGGGCGCCATCGAGGCCGCGCACGAGGAGCGCAGGGGTGCAGTCGAGGCCGCGCACGTGGAGCACGGGCACGCCGAGCTCGAGCAGCCATAAGCCAAGTTAGGATAAGCACACTTAAGGTAAAATAGCATAAAACAATATAGACCCTGACTCTCCATTTTGAAGAATGGAGATCATCCTGTCTCCAATCTTGCGCCTCGCTTCCTTTTGCTTTCAAGAAGCTCCTTACGACTGTCCATACATTTTTTCCATCCTTTGACTGTCATGTCTCAACTTCTTTTACAAATCCGGTATGGACAGTTGAGATTCGTAGGATGACCTGGATATATGTTCAAAACATGAAGGCTACCGCCATTCTGATAAATCAAATGAGGCACACAATCCTATGGGATAAGCTGTTGAAAAACATAGTAATAACTTCGTAGTTAGCAATGATGTATTAATTTTAGAAGTATGCAAAAAGATGCACGGATGTCGTAATAGTAAAAAAACTTACCAGGGTATCTCCATGGTAATTACCGTAGTTCAACACGTGCACTAGTGGCACGTATTGACCATAATGTTGAGGAGTTCGATTGTAGATATTGTAATTCTCAATATCATTACAAAATCCAACCAGATGAGTTTTCTCCTTGTAAGTTAACTCAGAGCCATCGGTGTAGTAAGTTCTATCAACCATCTTCTGCACATTCTTCGATACTCCAAAATAAGCTGTCGATGGAAATAAGCTGTCAACTATTTTGAAATGAACAATATAAGTTCTATTAATAATTAACTATGTTTGGAAAACTCACATAGCGGTAGAACTGGAGGAGTATCAACAAGGACCCAAATGTCCATATTGTCTTGCTCGATTTCAGGATCACCAAGATCCATGGTGACAAGCATACCCTCATCAAAATCATACAATTTGCAAAATGCTTCCCAATTTTTGCAACCAAAATGGGTTACGCTCTCAGCATTATACAACTTTACTTCAAAATCCACATCATGATGGGTCCTTAGGTGAATTTTCTTCGTTTCAAAATTTTCATGGTCTTCAAAATCCATCCTCTCCAAGACATAGCGTCTTGCATGGCATGGGATCAACTATACTCGAATTGTAAAAGATGAAAATTACACGTTGAAATAGTTGAAGTCATGCTTAATTATGAAAAAAAAACACTTGTCGTCATTGCGTACCGTTTCAACTTCGAAGGTCTCCTCGAGCTTAATGCTGAAGCGCCGACCATCGTCCAGGTGAGGCCTGTCGCACTCACCTCGATCGTCGTGGCACCAGTCGCACTCCTCCGGAAGACTTTCGTCGTCCGATGATGACATTTTCTATACGTTCATAATTCAAAGACTAAATTAGATCATTATTATTCAACTAATCATATGCATATGCCTTGCATAGTGATCTCCAATTTGAGCATTCAATAAGAAAAATCAAATTGCAAAATTAAGTAGTATTCAAATTAGGATGTCTTCAATTATAAAAAAAACTACATCATCTCCATTTGTCCGTACATCGAATATTATCACTAATACACGTCGAATACTATATATCATACATATCGCCAGTACAGCTAGAACAGTAACGCACGACGGGTATCGGCGCGGGCGGTGGACACCCAAAGGGAAGGAAACATCACATGATCATAGCTCCAGTGAGATCCCTGAAGAACCTGCCAGGTATTCTCGAACCTGCCCTCCAACGCAACCATGTACCGACGGACGTGCTGGTCCTCCTCGCTGACACGGTGACGTGCCACCTCCGCGGTGTCCGGAAATCTCTGCACCGTCACTGGCCCACGCGACCGCCACCAAACAAGGATCGGGTCAACGACGGGCTGGCTCCTCACCAAGCTACGCCCCCCGGAAGGTAGCGCCTCCCAGTACCACCCCGGCGGAGCCCAGTCCCGGACATGGCCCATCTGGTCAAGCAGGTGTCGTTTGCCCCCGACTCGACGACGAGGATGCGGGATAGGCATCGTCCACGTCGATGCGGGAATAATTTCTTTAACTAAAAAAATAAACTAGTTCTATTAATTTTCTTGCTAAAAATAAACTACTTCTATAGTAAAATAAACCAGTTTTATTAAATCAACTAGCTAGTTCAACTACGAAGCACTTACTATAAATAAAATAAAATAGTACAACTTACTAAAAATAAACTAGTTTAACTATAGTTATATTATTTTTCTAACTAATTATATTAAACACTTTTTCTTATTTTTTTCCTTTTTCCTCTATTGTAAATATGAACATATTCATAAATGACATATATCATTCACAATTTTCCTATACATACACAATAAATTGACAAAGAAAATACTAACACAAAAAATCATTAATAAATCTAAATTACAACAGAAAAAATCATAAATAAATCTAACACAATATGAACAAATTAATTACACAATATGAAAAAAAATCTAACAGAAAAATCTATGAACTACACATCTAAATTACTACACATCTAACAAAAAAATCTATTAACTACACATCTAAATTACTACACATCTAACACATCTAAATTGCTCACGGCGACGGTGTCGGGGACGGCGACGGCGACGGCGAGGTGCGGCGCAGGACGGGGCGGGGCGGGGCGGGGCGGGGCGGGGCGGCGTCGCGGGGCGGTGGGTGGCAACAGCGTCGATCGGGGCGGCGCGGGGCGACGACGGCGACGACGCGGGGCGACGACGGGGCGGCGCGGGGCGACGACGGCGACGATGAGGCGGATACGGCGGGCAGCCTGGCGGCGTCAGGAGGGCGGGGAAGAACGAACTGAACCAAAATTTCACGAGTGCTGCTTATATAGTCAGCGCATTGGTCCCGGTTCGTGACAGAAACCGGGACCAATGCCACCTTTTAGTCCCGGTTGGTTCCACCAACCGGGACCAAAGGCCACTTTTCGGCAGCCCAAAGGGCGGGAAGCGGCGGCCTTTGGTCCCGGTTGGTGTCACCAACCGGGACTAAAGGGGGGAATTGATCCCGGTTTGTGCCACGAACCGGGACCAAGGCCACCCTTTTGTCCCGGTTCGTCCTACCAACCGGGACCAAAGGCCTTCTACTGCCCCGCGCCTAAAAGTTTAGTCCCACCTCGCTAGTTGAGAGGGCTCGGGAGTGGTTTATAAGCGCTGCTGCGCCCATCCTCTCGAGCTCCTCTCAACTGCAGGCTTTCGGGCCTAATCTGTCACTGCAATGCCTGTGGGCCTATTGGGCCTGCCACGGGCCTGAATCCTGGCCCATAGTTGGGTTTTTAGTCGTATTCAGGCCGTGGTGGCCCAGTAGGTGACATTTTTTTTGCTATTTATTTTTTCATTTCTACTTAGAACTAAATACTTATAGTTTTTTAATGATTTCTTTTTTCTTTTAGGTCATAAAAATTATAAACTTTCTGTTAGTGCCATTAGCTTTAAAATTTGAATAGTTTAAATTTGAATTTTTAAAAATTTGTGTGAATCACTAGTTTATGAATCACTAGTTTACTAAATTTATGTGAAAAGACTTTGTGTATTATATTTACTATGTACAACCTTTCTGCACAGAGATACCAAAAATTATAAACTTTCTGTTAGTGCCATTAGTTTTCAAATTAGAATAGTTAAAATTTGAATTCTTTGAAATTTGTGTGAATCTCAAGTTTGTGATTAACTTTACTAGTGCCATTAGTTTTCAAATTAGAATAGTTAAAATTTGAATTCTTTGAAATTTGTGTGAATCTCAAGTTTGTGATTAACTTTACTAGTGCCATTATTTTTTCATTTCTACTTAGAACTAAATGCTTATAGTTTTTTAGTGATTTCTTTTTTATTTTAGGTCACAAAAATTATAAACTTTCTGTTAGTGCCATTAGTTTTAAAATTTGAATAGTTTAAATTCAATTTTTTAAAATTTGTGTGAATCACTAGTTTATGAATAACTTTACTATAAACTTTCTGTTAGTGCCATTATACTCAATTTGGTAATTTTAGTTAGTCATAACAAATATTATAGGAATTTTTTTCTTTTTTGCTATTTATTTTTTCATTTCTACTACTTAGTGTGAATCACTACTTAGTGCATATAGGCATTTTTTTCTTTTTCTTTTTTAGTCATTTCTATTTACACTAAATACTAATAGTTTTTTAGTGATTTCTTTTTTCTTTTAGGTCAAAAAAAATTAAAAACTTCTCTGTTAGTGAACATAGATGCACTTTATAGAAAAAATTAAACATAAATTCATAATCAATTTCTATTTATGAATTTATGTCCAATTTTCCTCTATAGGTGCATCTATTTTCACTTTGAGAGGAGCTCAACAATGCAGAGAGGGACGGGCTTATAAACAGGTGTCGGCGCCCTTCGGTTGGCGAGGTGGGACTAAACTGTGGGTGCAGCGAGGGCCGACCCTTTAGTCCCGGTTCGTGGCACGAACCGGGACTAAGGGGGAGCCTTTGGTCCCGGCTCATGCCACGAACCGGGACCAATGGTGGTGGGCCAGGAGCCAGGCCCTTTGGTCCCGGTTCGTCCCACCAACCGGAACCAAAAGGTCCAGACGAACCGGAACCAATGGCCCACGTGGCCCGGCCGGCCCCCTGGGCTCATGAACCGGGTCCAATGCCCCCATTGGTCCCGGTTCTAGACTGAACTGGGACTAATGGGCTGCCCCGGCCTGGACCATAGCCCCCTTTTCTACTAGTGAGGGGAGGGCACGGGAAGGGTAATGCATCTGATTCTGGTGGTGGAGGGGGAGGTCGTCGGCTACGTCCGCGCGACATCGGCTAGGGTTTTGGAGATTTCCTCCCGGCGACGCGATGGGAAAAGAGAGAAACTTTCTTTCTTCCTGGTCTGGACCATCTTTTGGAGGCGAGGGGAAGGGGAAAGCTAACGAAGGGAACGCTCGCGTAAATAGGCCAGGTCCAGCGCGTAGGAACGAGGGCTTGACATTGGGAATACCTCACGTCGCATGAACCCCTCAAAAGAAAAGAAAAAACTCACGTCTCATGGAGTTTAGAGAGTTCACCTAGCATATATTTTTTTTGTCAGAAAATGCTTGCCAAAGAAATGAATGGTAGCAATCAAGTTTAGAAAAGAAACTTGGATGAATGAAACTGTGGGATCTTCTAATTTATGGCAGCATGAATCATCATGGAAATCACTGTGGAAGACACAAGTCCCGGGCAAGATAAAAATGTTTCTATGCCGCCTAGCCAACAATTCGCTGCATACAAATGCAGTTCGATGTCCATGAGTATGTCGCGGACGAGTGCTTGCGGACTTTATGGAGCGAAGGTTTCTTGGTGCCTCTCATTAATTGATTGCTAGATGTATCGTCGTATTTGGGCGTTGGTTGACAAAGATCTTGCAGAACATATGATATCAACGACCGAGCTGAGTGCGAAGCATTAGATGTTTTACGGTGATAGAGCTAGTGTCTCATGAAGCGTTTATAAGGATGGCAGTGACCCTGTAGACTACGTGGTAGGCAATACAGAAGGAAGTACATGAGGGGGTGTTTCAGAGTCCGCTAACAACAAATTTATCTGTTAACAACTTCATTTCAGAACTTGGAGAATCACCCAAATCTCCTACTCAATGCCGAAGAATTGAACCAGTCTGTTTGACCACTTCAGGCGCCTGTTACAGGCCATTTTGCAAATGGGCGCATGAAGCACACCCCCTCATATACTAAATAGGAGCGACAACCGGGTTCGACCTCGAGACCTCTAGGTTGAGAGCATAGCATAGTAACCACTACGCCATCTCGAACTATTGCGCCAACTCACATCTTCCTTCCTTTTATCCTCATCTTTGCATGGAACTTTTTCCTTTTCTTTTCTTTTATTTTCTACATTTTTCTAGGGGCGGTTTTATTCAGTTTGTTATGTCTTTTTCTTTTTGGTAAAGGCGTGAACTTTTTCTTCCAATCTGTGATTTGTTTTCAAGATCGATGAACTTTTTTCAAAATAGATAAACTATTTTTCAAAATCTATAAACTAATTTTGAAAATAGATGAATTCTTTTCAACATTGATGAACTTTTTTCGAAGTTGATGAACTTTTTTTTGGAATAAAATAACTTTGTTCTAAATTGATGAACTTTTTTTAAACTGTATGAACTTTTTTCAAATTTGATGATTGCATTTTTCAAATTCGATGAACTCTTTTCAAATATCAGTGAACTTTATTTTTCCAAATTGATTAACTTTTTTCAAAATAGACGATCTTTTAAAAAATTGAAGTTTTTTTAATTCGATGAACTTTTTTCAAATTCGACAATCTTTTTCAATTGTGATGATTTTTTTTCAAGTTCGATTAACTTTTATTAAATTCGATAAAAATGTCTTCAAATTCGGTGAACTTTCTTCAAATTCACAAACATTTCAATTTGCCCTCTGAAAGATGCTTCTAGACCTCGCCAACGCCGCCATTGCCGTCGCAGTCGTGCCTACCTTGCCACAGTAAAACTACCCGTCTGTCCGACCTCGCTTCCTGGCCGTCGCAGGCCTCGCCCCCTCTCCGATCTCGTCCCTCCTGCCCAGCCTCTCCTTAATTTGCCCTCTGCTTCAAGCAATAGCCACATGTAATTGCACGACCAAGCTCATGTATTTATGCATTTTGGGGGCAATTCTAGGGTGAAAATCTTGTCATTCGAAATACCGGTTGAAGGGGGCGGGGGTTTAGCGTGGTGATGCGTTCTATGCTTGCACGACTGGTGGGGATCATGTGTTGATGCTACAGTTTTGTCATATTGATTGTGGTTTTCTGGATTTGGAACACTCCTTCGATCAATCTGTAAACCCTAGCCGATGTTAGCAGCATAAGTTGATGTATCGAAATCTTGTACTACCTTTCTTTTCTATGATGTAGGATAGTTGAATCACAAAGTTCTTGCCTAGGCCGAGCTCTACGGTACCTCCTATCTGGACGGTTTGTTGTCCTCGTGATATGTGCAGCTCTAATGTCATTAGGAGGAGTTGTCATGTCAAAACAGTAATCCAAAGTATCTGATCCTGCATGCTAGGTTTCTTGGCAGTAGCTGGTCGCCTTTGTCGTCTCAGATGCACCACTGTACCTCCTGAGTCCTGTTTGCCAGCGCTTAAAAAAGACGGAATAGACAAGCAGTGTGCCTTGCTGCAGCTGACTCAGAGAAACAAAATGTGATACTACTTGGTGCTTGCGGACATGTGTGTGAGAGAGAAGTTGGGAGAGAACTGAGAAGAGGAAAAATGGGATTGCAAAAATGGAGAGGAGGGAGAGAGAGAGGAAATTGGAGACTCTGAGAGGAAGGAGAGAGGAAAAATATGTGGAGATTGAACAAGCATTTTGTTGTGTGTGTGAGACAGAAGAGATAGTCTCTCCTCTTTTCTGAACAAGGGAGAATCCTCCATTCGAGAGAGTAGGAATCAAGAGAGAGAGAGAGAGAGAGAGAGAGAGAGAGAGAGAGAGAGAGAGAGAGAGAGAGAGAGAGAGAGAGAGAGAGAGAGAGAGAGAGAGAGAGAGAGAGAGAGAGAGAGAGTCATAATATGGAAGAAAGCATGCACATATTACTAAGACTAGCCATAGTGGAGAGTAACTTCAAGAGTAACATACACATTATCCTAAACTATTTTAGTACCTTCATAGAGGGTTGTAACATAAGTGCGGTGTCATGCAAACCTTCACTTACTATGGTAATTAGCTAAGTTACTCACCACATAGGCATTTTTGCTGAGTTTGAGCTTATGTTACTCTTTAAGTTACTCCCACTATGGCCAATCTAAGTGAAAAAGTTTGTTTGAAAGTGAGAAAGAGACTGCATGCATATAGATCGAGATGCTGTCAGAGTGTCACATGGGTGCAAGAGAGAGAGGAAATTGTGGTCACGGACATAAGAATAAAGCACCTAACACATCTGCGGTTTTTCAACACTATGCACGCATCTCTATGTAACAAAAGCAATACTTAACGGCCAGGATATGGGGTGCCGTGGAGCTGGATCTACAAAAAACTGCACTATGAAGGCCCACAACTTGGGTTAGCATTCTAAATTTGAATTTTGGTGTTGTGATTTCTTAAAGTACGTAACCTTAGTTTATGATGCTTGGTGGGATTAAAGGAGAAATGGTGATGATCTGTGTTATGTTGATCTTGCACAATTAGGACTTCCCATCACTGACAATGCCACATGTTAAACTTAGGTAAAAGTTTGTTTTGTTTCAAAGGGCAACCAACAGATTTTTAGTTCTGACAGTTATTTGTGCTTTCAGTTGTCCTTGTGACACTTAGCCCAGTAGAATGTGAGACCTTCTACGGTACGTCATGTCTATTGGAGCCGTTCATTTTTGTGATTCGAGGGTCCGGATTAGCCAATACTACAACATATTTTTAATAGTATATTGATCAATTAGGGGCATTTTAGGTAGTTCACTCTATTCATCAATCCTCAACGAGTAGCAATCCTATGGCCAGCAAGCAGCAGTCATCGAGCTTGACGTGCGGCATCACGTCGTCGGCCACGGCGAGCTCCCCTAATGGCCTCGTAATTTATATTGGGTGGTTGGGTGCGAGCGCGAGGCTCCTCGCGGGAGGAACTGAACGTCGACACTCGGCATTAGCACCGCTGCTTACCGCGTTCTAGAATGGTGTGGACTGAGGTGAGCCAAAGTCGGGGTCTACGTCACGCATGTCGCCGGCCGGACACATTGGACTCCTTATGAAGGCCGCACAATTCATCTGCTGGATGTGGCCCAAAGCCTCCATACAAAATGGATGGTCCTCGTTGCCGTCATCGATGCCCGGCCGACCAAGAAGGGTCTGCATGCATGTCAGCGGCAAACTCCATGGGCTCTGCGTCCGTCTGGCTGAAGCTTACGATGTTGCCGGGGAAGAACTGAACGTTGTCTGCGCAGGCCCGACTCATTGAGGCATATTCTTTCTGCCAAAGAACGCATGTACGAAGTGAAGACAAGCAGGTTGATTGATACACATACCGATTCCGCCGGCCGGAGATGCATGCAAACTGCAAGGCGGCGGCGAGAACATACGCTGATCCGATCTCGTCAAGAACATACACAGGCGGCGATGGGATTAATTTAATTAATTAGATTAATCATTATGATTAAAATTAAGGAAAAACAAATCTACCCTGATAGGGAATTACCAGTATACCCTCCGTAATAACCGTTGGATCAACTAAATATTACCCACTATTTTGGGGAGTATGATGTACCGTAAAAAATCTCTAGAATGTCGTCTCCTGAACTGAAATCACATGAGTACTTGTTGAACAATTTAAAAATGTTCGTGCAATTTTGCACATTCGTGTACTTAAGCATTTGAACCAAACTGTACACTCAACATATTTACTTTCTATGAGTTATAAAAAAAATCATATGTCATGTACTGTATTGGATCTAACAACAGTAGTTCACATTCATATTTTTAGCAGGCTTTAATCTGTATTATGGGGTCTTATTTTGTGTCATACTGCTGATGTGCACTGCAAGGATGTCTACCAAACTGCAGTTATATTTGTTCAGGTCACATGCCTAGCCGCCCTTTGTTTTCTGATGACATGGATGTCTGCCACATAAAACCCGTTGGTCGGCATGTATAGAGCTTAGTTGTTTTATATATTTGATGAAAAGCCACTATATCAAAAAAGGCTTTTGCCATGCTTTATTTATAAATATAAAGCAACAACCAACAACAAACTAAGCCCATAAATATAAAGCAACTGAAAGACTACATGTAGACTACAAGATAAGACACCAAGCATCACTAGAGAACCGACGATGCCCTTTCGATGATATCTTGAAGGGGTGAAGTTGAGAATCGATGAAACTGTGCGCTCCAAAATGGTGCCTGCGGAAAGAGAACAACACGGTAGCGCGCCACCACCCGATATAAAGGTCAGATTTTTCATCCGGAGAATGATGAAGGGATGGAGGAACCACAACGGAGACTTCAGGAAGTTGACGACGCCCGAGGCGCCGTCTTCGTCACTCTGGCCAAAGCCCAACAGGATTTCATCAGTGTGGCCGGGCACAAGGATCCTAGCCGAACACCCCCACAGACAATCGATACGCCAGCCACCAGACCACCCATGCGAGAATGTCCATTAGCCGCCTGCACCTGAGCCGCAAGCTCAGCCCACGAGCATCACGAGTCCCACCACCCAAGCCACCGCCCAGGAACCGAGACGCCATGGTTGTGGGCGATGAAGCGCCCAGCATGCTCCGACCGCCGACAGGGCCGCCAACGACCGGAAGGGCCAAGTCAATCGGGGACAAACCAGGTCGGAGAAGAGGCGGACCGGGTGCAGACTACGTCGACGCTCGGCACCCCTGTCGGTGATAGGTGTCCCGACGGCATCTGTGCAACCCATCTCACCCACCACCTCTCCAAACGTCACCCCTGACGCCCAACCGGGGCCCCAATGCATGTATCCACACCTGGCACAAATCGGCCACCCGCCCGACGGCACGAGAAGCCAGACCAGCCACAACCTGCAACGATAGAGAGAGCCAGGAGCATCCACAAGGGGCAGCTGCCCGCCACCCACGCCTTCCCCGGCCCACAGCCCCTGCATCCAGATCCGGACGACTGCATCGATCGCTGAGTTATATGTTGTCTGTGCATGCATTTGTCCTGCTGTGAGCTACGCTTTTTCTAGAACCATCAGCTTTTTTTAGAAAAGGAGGACGACCCCCGGCCTCTGCATCTGGTAGATGCATACGGCCACTTTATTGATTATTCTCGAGGACCTTATAAAGTGTTACAACAATAGGCCTGAATCCACCAACTAGGCAACATATGCCGCTACTCCTATCCGTATGATGAAGGGGTGCTAGCTGGGCCACTACCCAGACCACTCACTTAAACCTAACATCAAAAGCCAGAATCCCCAGCCTAGCCACATACCGGGTCTGGGGCATAAACCGGTCTGACGGGGCACAACGCCTTCAAGAAGGAGCGCGACGAAGGTACGACGCCGTCGCCCGCAAGGGGAACTAGAGCTTTCGCCCAAATGAAGAACACAGTGAGAGACGGGATAGGACCTCGACAAGGCCTCCAAGAAGGGAACCGACGCCCACAAAGCGCCGCCATTGTCGTGGCCTCCGCCGACGGCCAAGGGTTTCCCCCGATCCCGCCCCCTTCCCAACCACCCGGCCAAAGACCTGGCCAGGGGAGCGCCCGCAGCCGGAGAAGGTGTCGGACTTCATCGAAGCAGGCACGCCGGGTGACGGGGCACCCCGACCCACCGTAGTAGACGTCCACCGAGACCTCGCCGCCCGCACAGCCGAAGTCACGGACCACCAGGTCCCACGGCCGTCGCCCGTCGAGAGGCCACGCCGTCCACACCGTCCGAGGCCGCCGCCCCGGCATCCACCCACCGCGCACATCCCGTCAAAACACGGAGAACGCCTCACACCGCCGCCACCAGGGAGACCACACCGCGAGCACCCAAACCGGGCGACGAGGCAGGGCCGCGTCGGCCAGATCCGGGCGGATCCGGCGATCCCCGGCCCACCAGCCGCCAGAGAGGAGCCAGCCCCGATCCAGGGCCGAGCCGGCCTGATCTGGCAGTTCGGCGGCCACCAGGAGTTAAGGAGGCGGGCGGCGGCGTCTGATGCAGGGAGGGGGCGCCTCCACGTCGAGGCGGGTGCGCGGGGAAGCCCCGCCGCCGCCCACTGCCGCGCGGGCGGCTGCCGGCGGCGGCGGGGGAGGAGGAGGGGAGACGGGGGGGAACCTGGGGGCGGCTAGGGTTTCGCCCCCGAGTCGCCCGGAGCGGACGACGCGGGGGAGGGGAGCTAACTATAGGATAGACGTCAAAAAACAGGATCTAGAACCATCAGCTAATGTTTGTGTGTACATGGAACGCTAATGCTTGTGTGTACATGGGTTTCGTTATTTATATATTTTTGGCAGATACTCTAATCAAGATTGTGCAAGCTGGAAAGTATGCTATTTGGTCCTGCCACAAAGACTTTGCATCTAATATTGTGTTGTGATTATATCGTACGGATATATAGTTTCATCCACATAAAGAAAGAATAAGATATACAATTTCCTAAATCCTTACATTTCGGTTATGGCAAAACTTTTTCGGGTACTAATTAGCTTTTCATGATTTGGTTTAAACCAACGCCATCAATCATTGGTTTAGATATGGTGATCCTTTTTATTCTAGCATCTTGTAAGATCTTTTGTCAGACAAAGAAGAATAATTCTAGAGAAGATAGATGAGTATCTGGCCCACTGGACATGTATGTGCCATCAACCATGTCATTTACCATCTGAATGGTAGTAGTCATTTTTCATTTACTTGGTGCTCTTAATTCTCTCATGTAATGTGCACAACAAGCTAGCTTGGAATGAGATGATCTTTGTTCCATTTTAATCTCCGCATCTGATGATCAATCACATTTAAATTATCTAGAAATGAGAGGTGTCAGGATCAGAACCTTCCCTTATGTGTCAGAATACTAGAAATTAGGGGCCACATCTCATGTCATCCGCATGCTCCATTTCATACTTCACTTGAAGAATGCGTTTTGTGCGCTTAAGGTGACTGGATTACCCATCCGTTTTGCTTTGTTCGTTGGTGGGGCTTGATTTTGATACCTAGGGACATTGACACAAAAAATGGTGCCTTTGTAGTGTTCGACTTGGTCAGCACCACGTCAAAGCCAGTGGCTTATGGGCCAGAGCGTGAGTTTGCGATTCCTGGGTTGGGGTCTGGGAATTCCAGGGTTGTAACTAGTCGATCCTATCTCCGGAATGGGATAGAATGAAGCTGGAATTATTCTGTCAATTCTGATAGAACACCTAAGGAAACCCATGCTGATTCTAAAGTGGCTATATAAGGAGGGGGCTGCAGCTTCCAAGGCAACTCCTCGCACAAAGCCTCCCAGGCAAGTGCTGGATCTCTAAGCTAAATCATCCCGTTGGATCGCCTAAACTGAAGCAAACAAGTGGTATGCGCGAGCCGAGCTTCTGTCCTAAATGATGCATGGTCTCCCCGGCTTACATCGGCACCACTCCTGAAGGCAATATGTGGAAAGATCAATCTGCAAAGACCTCTTCATCTAGAAGTAGGACCGTTTCTACTGTACTAGTAATTTTGCATGTGCATCGCATTGTTGACAACTATAAGTTCAATAAAAGTATATTCAAACTTCATTAAAACTGAAATTGAGAAAACAAATTATTTTTCGAGCTCATGCCCCGAATAGAAACTATGCATAAGGGAGCAAGGTGGAACTATGTATAAGACCCGTCTCCTCTACTTTACCGAAATGTGATGTTGATTAGTTAAACACAACCTTATGGATGGGACGGTTGGATGGGAGTTCGACCCCTCACGGCTACAACCATTTTTTAAGGACTCGTTAGGCCATGACGCAGGCTGCGGGCGATGAACTGGCTGAGACCCAATCGGAACTTGTGAGCCACACTAGACATGATCAAGAGAATCGGGACGGACCAAAAAATCGGATGGGTCACATGCGGAAGGGAAAAAATGCGGGTGGGTCCCATGACAAAAGGACGAAAAATTGAGAGACTCACTTCCATCTATTATTAGGCATAGATGGGACACACCTTTCATCTTATCACTTTTGCCATATAACTTGATTTTATTATTATTTTGACCTTTTTTCCTTATAAAAGCAATTCTAGCTAGTGCCCATCATAGCCTCATTATGGACACCTTCTCATACTATACAACTGGAAATCTTCATGGTTTCTCTCCCTTGCACTAGACATATCATTCCTCCTTACTCTTACGGTACCATTCCTCCTTTAGTCTTCAACTAAGCCACACTTTCTAAAATATGCAGTGTTAAAAAAAGGAGGAATAGCTCCGGCCTCTGCATCTCTTGATGCAGACAGCCATACTCAAATATGCAGTTGGCCTCCTCTCAGATTTATCAAAGAATTGTCCAATTTTACCAGCACCATGTTCTCCATCAGCATCTCTTCACTATTCCACAAATATATCTAGTAATGGAAGGAATCAAGAACAAAGTGATAACCCAAATGCAACCTATGGCAGCAATATCTGTTGCAGTAGCTACATGATACTTATTTCGAGTTGCCAATCGGAATGCATGCCAATATTTTTGTAAACTATTCTATATCCTCTAGCTAGCTCGGGCTCATTACGCAAGACGGTTGCTTAGCATAGATTCTAACGATGTGGGTGTTAATACGACTTTTCACTCATGAAGTATCATAGTATATCCTATATCTTCTCACTTCCCGTTGTCTTCAATTGATCTATATATGAGCCTTTTTCTTGTATCACCTTATAAGATGTTGGATCTCGTAAACACTATAATAATTTAATTAAAGAATGCATGAATCAATAGATGCAGAGGTCGTGAGTGTTATCCCTCTTTTTAGAAGAAAAAAGTTCTTGCTCTATAGGCTACAATGCCTTGGATCTGCATGTCGCCGAAGAAAATGTTGTTGGGAAATAATGGCCTGGACCCTGGAGTACACACTAGATCGATTGGAACGGGTGGATACATCACAACGTGAAATGCTCATGACACGTGTATAGAGGGTGTGGCATTGCCATAATGGGGCTACTTAGGTAAACTAGTTTCGGCAGTTGCAAGATCCAAATGCTTCTTCTGCAGTTACATAGATTCTTTACCATCAAAAACCAGTTCGGATTCACTCCACTCCCGGATTGGGCGGAGTGGCGCCGGACCCTACAGCACCTCGGAGTAGGAGGATGGAGTGGAGCCGGATGTAGCTCAATCTGACGGAGTGGCTAAAACCAAGCTCCGCGGGTGACTCCCTGTGATCTCCCGCATGATCCTAATTTCTCGGTCTCGTGTAGTGACTCATCGACCATGGCACACTAGCGCCATGCCACCGCCACCCACTAGTGTTGTTCCCCTTCCGTCTATAACTATACCCTCCTCCTTCTCCAAGTTGACCATGTTTGGAGTAGAGTAAGTTGCCGAACGTGTTATCAACTCCCGATTTGGCGGGAGAAGCCATTAGTCTAGGAGAGGGGAGAGTGGAGTCTAGAGTTGAAACTTGATCAACATGAACCTTTTTTAAAAGATAGGGAAACTCCCTCGGCCTCTGCATCGAAGATCACCATGAACCTGAAGTCCTAAATGTTGAACTTCAATTTCTTTGGAGACCTAAATGGCGGCATAGTTACATACATGCGTGGAAGGATGAACCTATGGTACCAAAGTTTTGCTGGACACGTGAATTTGCACACTTTGTTGAGGTTCCTTTGTCTTCCCATTGGATGAGAAACCCACTAGTGCGCTTCATCCATGAAATTTCCATGAACTATCGACAGAAATGTACTGCCGGTTCTCGATGTGCAATGTGTTCCGAGACAGTACATACCATGGACAATCTTTGGCATGAAAGGGGCTTCGAGGCACTGCATATTTATGGTCATCACTGTGCTAGCTGATCATACTGTGCATACATTGGCATTGCTCTGTTGTTGTGTTAACATCTGAAATATACTAGTAATTTGAAGCGTTGCCACCACAAAGTATGTAATGATTCAGGCTAGTTAACTTGCAGAGTTGTACGCCCCCGCAGTTGCTAAGATATATTCCTAACACCTCCCATTCCTACGCGTAAATGTAAGTTTGAGCAGCAGAGGAGTGAGACAAGACAAGGTAAATGAAGACAAAGATATTTCTTAATCATATTCCTAGCTAGACATCCAGCTGATCATCGTTGAAGATAGCTTGAGGACATATATAGATAAGAGGAGAAGGGAGCATTTGCCAAGATATAACTATGGTATTAGAAGTATTAGCTGGTCGAAATGGAAACGGTAGGTGTGGAAGATGATCTAAATTCATTAATGACAAATTCCTACGCTTGCTCCTCATTCTGTAAAAAAAAACTATCTCACTCGCTCTTGCCTACTTGTTTGGCACACATGTATGCATCTTTCAACCATGTCATTTTCCATCGGAGTGCTAGTCCTCTTTCATTTAGTTGTTCCCGCAAAATAATCTTTCTTGTAGTTGATTCGCTCAATTCTCTGATGTAATGTGCATCTTTCATTGAATCGAGATAAGATTTCCACACACCATGTTCGGTTATGCACACAATATATCCTCACAAAATCAGCCTCTCCCATCGTGGATATCCTCTCGAAATAGGCTTTCGCCCCGCTTTATAGATAAAGCACCAACCAAATCAATACAACAAGTTATTCACGTACGAGAGGAGCAAATAAAAAGTATGATGAGTCAATAACACAAACATGCTCAAAAGAGAAACAACAAAGATACAAGACACCCCCAAGGAGAGGTGCCAGCTGCTAGGGAGCACAAAAACATGACGGTCGACCATCTGAAGACTATCCAGCCTGCCACCTAGCCAGTCATTGTCTCGCCAGCCACATAGCGGGTGCCACTGCTGCACAAAAAACAACAATTTAAACAAAGTCAGAAGCACGTCACAGGAAGACCTAGCAGATAATACCTAACAAAATCAGCCACTTCCCTCGTCGATATAATATAGTCTTGCTCCTCGACCTGCGTCTCAGTGGCACAACTAGCTGGCCAGGAATGAGATGATGTACGTTCTGTTATAATATCCTCATCTGATGCTCAATCACATTTAAACTATCTAGGAATGAGAGGCATAAAACCCTACCCTTATTTGTCAAAATATCATGAAATAAGAGGCCCTGTCTAATGCCTTCGCCATGCTCCATTTCGTAGACCACTTGAGGAAGGTGTGATGTGTGTGAGCGGCTTACTCAACCAACCAGTTTTTTCCTTTCTTGGCTGCAGCTTGGTTGTCATACTTAGAGTTCTGGACACCTGTTGTTGTGCCGGAGGGCAAGTATGCCATTGGTGGGAGCTTCTAGTAACAGTTGCCATCATTATCCTTGTTTTTCTTTGTCCACTCCATTGCTTAGTCTATCTTCAAAAGTTACAATTCTAGCATTGCAATTTAAATTATAATCCTCTTTTCTGGTCCTTGCTATTTTGAACATTATTTTGTAGCGGAAATTATGATTGACATTTCAATTTCAACCATTTCCTCGACATACTAGGCAAGTGCTAAGTGCTGCTAGAGGTGATGTTGACGGTGGATTCCCGGTCTTCACTACCCGCAAAGCGTTCAACTATGAGGAGTATGAGCACAATGGCCTTGCACCCACTGCCTCTCTCCTCAACACCTCGAGTTTCCCATTGTTGGCTGCATGATACCGTTCACCGGAATGCTCAAATATAAGCACACCTCCAACCGCCGCAAATTGGGGATCATATGGCACTCTCAGCAAGATCAAAGTCCTAACCAACTTTTACTTGGCTCAATACCATCTAAATATATGCAACTCCAGCTCAAGAACTAGCTAAGAAGGTGATTTATCAGCATTCTATATTTGAGTTGTAAATCAAAATAAATTTTGCTTTTGACAGTTATTGGGGTAAAATATACTTCATCTTTGAGGGAGTGAACATATTTGTCGGTCGGAACGACACCTATGCACTAGTAGAAAACCGGCCTATTGTCCCGGTTCGTAAGGGCCTTTAGTCCCGGTTCCTGAGCCGGGACTAAAGGGTCGTTACTAATACCCTCACCCTTTAGTCCCGGTTCAAACCAGAATCGGGACAGATGGGCCTCCACGTGGCCTGTGCGCCGAGCCCAGGCAGGAGGGCCTTTGGTCCCGGTTGGTAGCACCAACCGGGACCAATAGGCATCCACGCGTCAGCATTTCTGTGGCTGCGGTTTTTGGTTTTTTTGAAAGGGGGGAGGGGGTTTGGGGATTTTGGGGGGTTAATTTAGGTATTTCATATATTGTGTTAGCTAGATAGCTAATTAATAGAGAGAAGTGTCCTCTCTTATGTCCGTGCTTGGTCGACGTTACGTACTAAACGTACGTATAGAGAAGACTAGGCATATGCTAGCTAGTAAGCAAACGAAGGAAACAGAAGATCGTCATGAACATATATGCATACAGAGAGAAGTGATGTCGACCACATCTCCTTCTCCGAGAGATTGGTCGAACAACAAGTTCTCGTATATCTATCGTCCGACACTACCGGCTACATATATACAATAATTATCTTTTACAAATATAATCTCTTAAATTACGGACGCATGGTCCAAATAGTATTCTCCGTCTTCAGCGATCACGTGGTCAAGAAAGAATGCCGCCAATTCCTCTTGAATTGCTCGCATGCGATCTGGTCCTAGGAGTTCATTCCGCTGCCGAAACATCTAATTTGAAGAAGGGGGTCAATACACACACACACACACACACACACACACACACACACACACACACATATATATATATATATATATATATATAAATGAATGAAACTCAACACAAATGATGGTAATAAACAAAAATTGTGAATATTATTTCTTACGCACTTCATATTGTTTCTCAGAGTACCCGCCCCGCTCACAGGTCGTGTGGCGGATGGACTCGCAGACGTAGTATCCACAGAAATCATTCCCTTGTTCCTGCCACAACCACTTTACAAGAAATAGAGGTCAATTAAACAAATAAGCAAGAATGTCAAATGGTATTGATGAAACTAGCGCTTGAATCAATAGCTAGGAGACGCGCGGAACATGGTACTATAGTACTTACTTTCGGGTATCTAAATTCCAGCTCCTTCGGGAGTCCCGGGGAATTTGTGCTGAATTTTCTCCAAACACTGCCAGACAAAAGAAAACAATTACTTGATATCAGGAAATGAACAAATTTGCTGATATGGTGGATAATGATCGATTTAACTTACTTCTTGAGGATTTCAGTCATGTCCGCATACTCCTGGGGATCTTTTCGTCTCGAGTCCAAGACAGTTACTACTCCCTTCTCAAGCCTAATCTCCAGGAGAATATAGTGAAAACTGCGCACGCATGCATAACTCATCAATTACATTACTATAACCTGGACTAATATATAAGGGAAACCAAATATGCACAAGACAACACTCACTTGAAGTTGTAAGGAAAGAGTATTATATTTTTGTGTTCATTTATTTTGAATGATCGTAGCAAGCTGGCCTCGGTTTCTGCGGCATGATCTTTAACCTGAACTGCATCTATGAGATTTGTGTTAATGAACCCAATATCACTGATTTGTCTTTTCTTCAATTCGGCGATCTTCAATCTGCATAATATAGTGAGGATAATTATAAATACATGCAATGAAAGAGCTGAGCTATGTAGAGAGACATAATGACAAAAGTAGTAGTACTTACAGACAGTAGCAGGTGACCGTTGCTTTATCGAGGGCCAATTGATTGAAAAACTGATAGAACTCCTCAAATGGAACATGCAACAGTTCAATTCCAATGAGGTCATGCTCCGATTTAACTCTCATATACAAAGTATTCCCCCCCCCCAGACTCTCTGCAGATTTCATGTACCAATCATGCAATCTTCGCATCATCGTTGTTAGAGATCTTTCATCTTTGACGAGAGGCTTCCCGTACTCGTATCGGTGTATCTGCACGTCCAGGAAACCATAATCTACATCGTCGGGCAGATAATCGTCAAGATTGGTATAACCGGGCGCCATCCTCGGATCGACGCTAGGCACCTTGAGCGGGGGGCACGATTGCTTTGCTTGTTCGCCGAGCTGGGCAATTTGTTTCCCAGCTACTCGTCGTTCTTTCAGCCTTTGATCACTGACTGTACTTCCCGACCACGACGCTTCGACCCATGTCTTTGCAATAATGCGCTCATAGTTGCCTTTCGGCGGAGACTTGGGTGGTTTTGCCAGGGCAGCCAGAGTGCGCTTCACTTTCACCGAATCTACCTTCTCCTTCGGAGATGGATGTCTCTGTGCTTTCAACCCTTGAAACCAGTCATCCTTCTCGGTTCGCGCGATCCTCGCGTTCTCCTCCGGGCTCATCTCGTATGGTAACTTCTCTGGAGATTTCAGAGAAGGACCGAATTTGTATTTTCTCCCGCCTCTGGCTGTACTGCTAGACGCCGGCAGAGCAGACGGAGCGGCAGTCTTCTTTACTGCTTGCTTTTTGCGAGGCGGAGGAGAAGGACTACGACGCGCCGGAGCAGCTGCCGGAGCGGCGGCGGGTCTCTTCCGCCCTTGCTGACGAGGCGGAGAAGGAGTAGGCTGGCTGCTCGGGCGCGCCGGCGCAGGCGGAGAAGGAGGCGGAGTGCCGCCACGCGCCGGAGAAGGAGCCGGCCGAGGGCCCTGATCGTCACTCGCCGGAGGAGGAGGCGGTGGAGGAGGTGGAGTCCCCTGACTCGCCGGAGGAGGAGGAGGCGGCGGAGGCGTCTAGTTTGGAAGGTTGATGAGCTCCTTCCGCCATAGGCATGGAGTCTTCAGAGCAGAACCCAGCCGAGTCTCCCCTTCTCCAGTAGGGTGGTGAAGCGGGAGGTCCTCAAATCCCTCCGTTATTTCATCCACCATCACCTTAGCATATCCTTCTGGAATCGGCCGGCAGTGAAAAGTTGCGTCGGGTTCATTAGGATAAACAGAGCCAACAGCCGCCTTGACCTTCATATTCATCCACTGCGTCATAAGGTGGCAATTTTGAGCCTCCGTGATAGCATCCACGGGATAGCTGGCAGGAGCCGTCAAGACAAGCTCTGGCTGAAGCAGCTCGGTGGAAGCCACGCTGCTTCTCCGCTGAGATGGCGGGGTAGCTTCAGGGGAAGCTTCGGCAGTTCGTTTCTCCCGGTCTGCTTCTCGTTCCTCTATCCCGAGTACCCTTTCTTTAAGCGCCTGCAGTTCGGACTGCTGCACTTTCTTCCTCCTCTCCTGGCTTTTGTAACCGCCTGCGTCCGGAAACCCAGCCTTCCACGGAATGGAGCCTGGCGTGCCTCGTGTCCGTCCAGGGTGCTCAGGATTCCCGAGGGCCTTTGTGAGCTCGTCGTTCTCTCTGTCTGGAAGGAACGTCCCTTCCTGCGCTGCAGCGATATAGTACCGAAGCTTTTTCAAGGGTATGTCAGCTTGCTCATCCGTCCAAATGCACTTCCCTGTTACAGGGTCCAAGGTTCCGCCAGCCCCGAAGAACCAAGTCCGGCAACGGTCTGGCCAGCTCATTGTCTCTGCTTCAATCCCTTTTTCAACCAGATCATTCTCAGCCTTGGCCCACTTAGGCCGGGCTACCAGGTAGCCACCTGACCCCGTGAGATGGTGAAGCTTCTTCTTCACAGCATTTTTCTTGTTTGTCTCCGACATCTTCTTACTCTTTTCCGATGTCTTGTGGGCCACAAATGCAGGCCAGTCATCTCTGATCTTCTCATATATGCCCTTGAATTCTGGTGTCTCTTTTTTCTCGACAAACCTATTTAGGTCTTTCTTCCACCTCCTGAATAGGTCTGCCATCCTCTTAAGAGCAAAAGACTTGATTAATTGCTCTTTAACTCGCTTCTCCGGATCATCCTCTGGCGGTAGGGTGAAATTTGACTTCAGCTCAGTCCAAAGATCATTTTTCTGCAGATCATTGACATAAGACACCTCAGGGTCTTCGTTCTTAGGCTTATTCCATTGCTGGATGCTGATCGGAATCTTGTCCCTAACCAGAACCCCGCACTAAGCAACAAATGCCTTCTTTGTTCGGATGGGTTCAATAGGTTGGCCGTCGGGCGCGATTTCTATGATCTCAAACCTTTCATCCGAGCTCAACTTTCTCTTCGGGCCTCATCTCTTTACCTCAGTTGTGCTCGATCCGGAGGGCTAGAAAAAAGAACAAAGACTTAATTAATATGTGTACATACCAAAACAATGAATGCATCAATTAGCTAGTCAGCACAGGCTTAACTAATATATATACCTGGCCGGACTCGGCTCGGTCGCCGGACTCGTTTCGGTCACCGGACCCGTCGTCACGTTCTTCTTCTTGCACCGGCATTAGGTCACCAGAGCCAGCTTCTTCACCCTCTCCTTCCAGAGTACCATCGGTGTCGTTGAGATACAACGAGACGGCATCACTTCCTTCTGCGATTATGTCCCTCAACAACGCTTCTCTTGCTTCGTCTCGGGCGATAGTGTCCATAGTTTCTACAAATATTTACAACATGGCAATTATTATTCAAACATGACAAATGGATATATTAGTGGCAAACGTAGAACCCTCGGCGATCCTCAACCCCTGGAACCCTCGACCCCTAGACGACCCTGCTGGAACCCTCGACCCTAGAACCCTCGAACCCTCGACCCTGAAACCCTCGACCCTTGACCCCTTAACGACCCTCGACCCTCTACCCTAGTTCCCGACCCTCGACCCCTCGGCGATCCTCGACACCCTCGTTCCCGATAAAAATTAAGAAGAAGAAGAAGAAGAAGAAGAAGAAGAAGAAGAAGAAGAAGAAGAAGAAGAAGAAGAAGAAGAAGAAGAAGAAGAAGAAGAAGAAGAAGAAGAAGAAGAAGAAGAAGAAGAAGAAGAAGAAGAAGAAGAAGAAGAAGAAGAAGAAGAAGAAGAAGAAGAAGAAGAAGAAGAAGAAGAAGAAGAAGAAGAAGAAGAAGAAGAAGAAGAAGAAGAAGAAGAAGAAGAAGAAGAAGAAGAAGAAGAAGAAGAAGAAGAAGAAGAAGAAGAAGAAGAAGAAGAAGAAGAAAAGAAGAAGAAGAAGAAGAAGAAGAAGAAGAAGAAGAAGAAGAAGAAGAAGAAGAAGAAGAAGAAGAAGAAGAAGAAGAAGAAGAAGAAGAAGAAGAAGAAGAAGAAGAAGAAGAAGAAGAAGAAGAAGAAGAAGAAGAAGAAGAAGAAGAAGAAGAAGAAGAAGAAGAAGAAGAAGAAGAAGAAGAAGAAGAAGAAGAAGAAGAAGAAGAAGAAGAAGAAGAAGAAGAAGAAGAAGAAGAAGAAGAAGAAGAAGAAGAAGAAGAAGAAGAAGAAGAAGAAGAAGAAGAAGAAGAAGAAGAAGAAGAAGAAGAGGAGGAGGAGGAGGAGGAAGAAGAAGAAGAGGAGGAGGAGGAGGAGGAGAAGAAAGGAATAGCTAGCGGAGAAGATCGAAGAAAAAAATAAGAAAAAAAAAGAGGAGAAGAAGAATGGAACAGTGGAGAAGAAGAGAAAATAGAATATTCTACTTTCTCTTCCTCTCCACTAATCCTTTCTTCTTGTCCTCTTCATTTTCTTCTTTTTTCTTCTTCTTATTTATTTCTCCTCTTCTTTTCCTCTCCTCTTCTTCTTTCTTTCCTCTTCTTATTTTCTTCTTTCTTTCCTCTTCTTTTCCTCTCCTCTTCTTCTTTCTTTCATCTTCTTATTTTCTTCTTTCTTATCCTTCTTTTACTAAAATTGTAACTTTTGCATATATAAAACTTTTCTAAAATTGTAACTTTCTATATATAAAACATTTTTAACATATATATTTTTAACATCACATACACATATACATTATAGCCACATACACATATACATCACATATGAAAAAAAATAAACTAATAAAAATAAAAAACATATTGCAACATATGAACAGAAACATATAGCCATATACATACACATACATTATATATATATATATGAAAAAAAATTAAACTAATAAAAATTAAACATATATATATGGCGGCAGCGGTGGCGCCGGCAGGGCAGGGCAGGGCGGCTGGGTGGCGCGCGGGGCCAGCGCAGGGCAGGGAGCGGCGCACGGCAGCCGCACAGGGCGGGCGCGGCTGCGCGGCGGCCGCGCAGGAGAGGGGCGCAGGGGCGCGGGACGGGAGGGGGCTGTGCTCACAGGGGGCGGCGGCGACGGCGAAGGCGATCAGCCTGACGGCGTCGGTGGCGGCAGCGACGGCGAAGGCGAGCAGCCTGACGGCGTGGGGTGGCGACGGCGACGAGGAGGAGCAGGGGCGTCGGGCGGCGACGGCGACGAGGAGGAGCAGGGGGCGTCGGGGGAGAAGTGCGTGATTTGGTCGAAAACTGCTAAGTGTTTGCTTATATAGAAAAGGCTTTAGTCCCGGTTGGTGGCTTAAACCGGGACTAATGCCACCCTTTAGTCCCGGTTTGTGCCACCAACCGGGACCAAAGGCCTTTTTCAGCAGCCCAAAGGGCGGGAAGCGGCGGCCTTTGGTCCCGGGTGGTGGCACCAACCGGGACTAAAGGGGGCGCATTGGTCCCGGTTGGTGGGACGAACCGGGACCAATGCACCCCTTTGGTCCCGGTTCGTCCCACCAACCGGGACCAATGGCCTTGTGCTGGAATTGGCGCGGTGCGGTGGGATGTTTAGTCCCACCTCGCTAGCCGAGAGGCTTCAGCAGTGGTTTATAAGCGCTGCTGCGCCGACCACTTCGAGCTCCTCTCAAATGCAGGCTTACGGGCATAAAGTCACTTTATCTGCCTGTGGGCCTACTGGGCCTCCTGCGGGCCTGAATCCTGGCCCATGGTAGGGTTTCTAGTCGTATTCAGACCGTGTGGGCCCAGTAAGTGGCACTTTTTTGTTTTTTTGTTTTCTTTGTTGCTTTATTTATTTTATTTTGTTTCCACTTACAACAAAATACTTATTGTTGCTGTTTTTATTTTTTTCCAGTTTTTTTGTTTTGTTTTCTGCATTATTTATTTTCTTTTGTTTTTTGCTTTATTTTTTAATTCGTTTTGCTTTTAGTTTTAGAAAAGTTATAAGCTTTCTGTTAGTGCCATTAGTTTTCAAATTTGAAAACACTTTTTTTTCTTTGTTGCTTTATTTATATTATTTTGTTTCTACTTACAACAAAATACTTATTGTTGCTATTTTTATTTTTTTCTAGTTTTTTAGTTTTGTTTTCTGCATTATTTATTTTCTTTTGTTTTTTTACTTTATTTTTTAATTCTTTTTGCTTTTAGTTTTAGAAAAATTATAAGCTTTCTGTTAGTGCCATTAGTTTTCAAATTTGAAAACACTTTTTTTCTTTGTTGCGTTATTTATTTTATTTTTTTTCTACTTACAAAAAATACTTATTGTTGCTATTTTTATTTTTTTCCAGTTGTTTTGTTTTGTTTTCTGCATTATTTATTTTCTTTTGTTTTTTTGCTCTATTTTTTAATTCTTTTTGCTTTTAGGTCAGCAATATTATAACTTTCTGTTAGTGCCATTAGTTTTCAAATTTGAATAGTTAAAATTCGGATTCTTTGAAATTTGTGTGAATCACAAGTTTGTGATTAACTTTAATTAAAAAAATTAACATAGATGCACCTACTCGTCTGTTTTCAAATGAACTCTAAAATACTTGGCATAACATACTCGTCTGTTACAAATTTGGCATGGTATCATCATAACAGTTGCGGGAGAAAGTCTTCACTTTTTCTTCGTTTGTGTCATTTGCTTATTGTGCCGTAATCATGGATAATTTTCATCGTTTATCATGATGCTTGGGTCAGCCTTGACATTGAAGGGAGGAATTTCATGAAACCTTTCATAATCTTCAGACATGTCTGTCTTGCCCTCCACTCCCAGGATGTCCATTTTTCCTGAAAGAACTATGTGGCGCTTTGGCTCATCGTATGATGTATTCGTTTCCTTATCTTTTCTTTTTCTCGATCTGGTAGACATGTCCTTCACATAGATAACCTGTGCCACATCATTGGCTAGGACGAACGGTTCATCAGTGTACCCAAGATTTTTTAGATCGACTGTTGTCATTCCGTACTGTGGGTCTACATGTACCCCGCCTCCTGACAGATTGACCCATTTGCACTTAAACAAAGGGACCTTAAAATCTTGTCCGTAGTCAAGTTCCCATATGTCCACTATGTAACCATAATATGTGTCCTTTCCCTTATCGGTTGTTGCATCAAAGCATACACCGCTGTTTTGGTTGGTGCTCTTCTGATCTTGGTCAATCGTGTAAAATGTATTCCCATTTATCTCGTATCCTTTCCAAATCAATACAGTCAAAGATGGTCCCCTGGACAACAAGTACAACTCATCACAAACAGTGTTGTCACCTCTGATACGTGCTTCCAACCAACTGCTGAAAGTCCTGATGTGTTCACATGTAATCCAGTCGTCGCACTGCTCCGGGTGTTTGGAGCGCAGACTGTTCTTGTGTTCATCGACATACGGGGTCACCAAGGTAGAGTTCTGTAGAACTGTGTAGTGTGCTTGAGACCAAGAATGCCCGTCCCTGCATATTATTGAGTCTGCTCCTAGCGTGCCTTTTCCAGTCAGTCTCCCCTCATACCGCGATTTAGGGAGACCTATCTTCTTAAGGCCAGGAATGAAGTCAACACAAAACCCGATGACATCCTCTGTTTGATGGCCCATGGAGATGCTTCCTTCTGGCCTTGCACGATTACGGACATATTTCTTTAGGACTCCCATGAACCTCTCAAAGGGGAACATATTGTGTAAAAATACGGGCCCCAGAATGACAATCTCGTCGACTAGATGAACTAGGACATGTGTCATGATATTGAAAAAGGATGGTGGGAACACCAGCTCGAAACTGACAAGACATTGCGCCACATCACTCCTTAGCCTTGGTATGATTTCTGGATCGATCACCTTCTGAGAGATTGCATTGAGGAATGCACATAGCTTCACAATGGCTAATCGGACGTTTTCCGGTAGAAGCCCCCTCAATGCAACCGGAAGCAGTTGCGTCATAATCACGTGGCAGTCATGAGACTTTAGGTTCTGGAACTTTTTCTCTGGGATATTTATTATTCCCTTTATATTCGACGAGAAGCCAGTCGGGACCTTCATACTGAGCAGGCATTCAAAAAAGATTTCTTTCTCTTCTTTCGTAAGAGCGTAGCTGGCAGGACCTTCATACTGCTTCGGAGGCATGCCGTCTTTTTCGTGCAAACGTTGCAGGTCCTCCCGTGCCTCGAGTGTATCTTTTGTCTTTCCATACACGCCCAAGAAGCCTAGCAGGTTCACGCAAAGGTTCTTCGTCACGTGCATCACGTCGATTGAAGAGCGGACCTCTAGGTCTTTCCAGTAGGGTAGGTCCCAAAATATAGATTTCTTCTTCCACATGGGTGCGTGTCCCTCAGCGTCATTCGGAACAGCTAGTGCGCCGGGACCCTTTCCAAAGATTACGTGTAAATCATTGACCATAGCAAGTACGTGATCACCGGTACGCATGGCGGGCTTCCTCCGGTGATCTGCCTCGCCTTTAAAATGCTTGCCTTTCTTTCGACATTGATGGTTGGTCGGAAGAAATCGACGATGGCCCAGGTACACATTCTTCCTGCATTTGTCCAGGCATATACTTTCAGTGTCATCTAAACAGTGTGTGCATGCGTGGTATCCTTTGTTTGTCTGTCCTGAAAGGTTACTGAGAGCGGGCCAATCGTTGATGGTCACGAATAGCAACGCCTTTAGGTTAAATTCCTCTTTATTGTGCTCATCCCACGTACGTACACCATTTCCATTCCACAGCTGTAAAAGTTCTTCAACTAATGGCCTTAGGTACACATCAATGTCGTTGTCGGGTTGCTTAGGGCCTTGGATGAGAACTGGCATCATAATGAACTTCCGCTTCATGCACATCCAAGGAGGAAGGTTATACATACATAGAGTGACCGGCCAAGTGTTGTGATTGCTGCTCTGCTCCCCGAAAGGATTAATGCCATCCGTGCTTAAAGCAAACCATACGTTCCTTGGGTCCTTTGCAAACTCATTCCAGTACTTTCTCACGATTTTTCTCCACTGCGACCCGTCAGCGGGTGCTCTCAACTTCCCGTCTTTCTTACGATCCTCACTGTGCCATCGCATCGACTTGGCATGCTCTCCGTTTCTGAACAAACGTTTCAACCGTGGTATTATAGGAGCATACCACATCACCTTCGCAGGAACCCTCTTCCTGCGGGGTTCGCCGTGAACATCACCAGGGTCATCTCGTCTGATCTTATACCGCAATGCACCGCATACCGGGCATGCGTTCAGATCCTTGTATGCACCGCGGTATAGGATGCAGTCATTAGGGAATGCATGTATCTTCTCCACCTCCAATCCTAGAGGGCATACGACCTTCTTTGTTGCGTATGTACTATCGGGCAATTCGTTATCCTTTGGAAGCTTCTTCTTCAATATTTTCAGTAGTTTCTCAAATCCTTTGTCAGGCACAGCATTCTCTGCCTTCCACTGCAGCAATTCCAGTACGGTATCGAGCTTTGTGTTGCCATCTTCGCAATTGGGGTACAACCCTTTTTTGTGATCCTCTAACATGCGATCGAACTTCAGCTTCTCCTTTTGACTTTCGCATTGTGTCCTTGCATCGACAATTACCCGGCGGAGATCATCATCATCGGGCACATCGTCTAGTTCCTCTTCATCTTCAGCAGCTTCACCCGTTGCAGCATCATTGGGCACATCGTCTGGTTCCTCTTGATCTTCACCAGCTCCCCTCGTTGCAGCATCACGGTATTCAGGGGGAACGTAGTTGTCATCGTACTCTTGTTCTTCGTCGTCTTCCATCATAACCCCTATTTCTCCGTGCCTCGTCCAAACATTATAGTGTGGCATGACACCCTTGTAAAGCAGGTGGGTGTGAAGGATTTTCCGGTTAGAGTAAGACATCGTATTCCCACATTTAGTGCATGGACAACACATAAAACCATTCTGCTTGTTTGCCTCAGCCGCATCGAGAAACTCATGCACGCCCTTATTGTACTCGGAGGTGTGTCTTTCACCGTACATCCATTGCCGGTTCATCTGCATACATTATATATAATTAAGTGTCCAAATTAATAGAAGTTCATCATCACATTAAAACCAAAGTACATACATAGTTCTCATCTAACAACATATAGCTCTCCAGAGCATCTAATTAATTAAACCATACATTAATTAAAACAAAGGCGATCATAATCGCAACCAAGGTAACAATTGATCCAACGGCATAATGATACCAAGCCTCGGTATGAATGGCATATTTTCTAATCTTTCTAATCTTCAAGCGCATTGCATCCATCTTGATCTTGTGATCATCAACGACATCCGCAACATGCAACTCCAATATCATCTTCTCCTCCTCAATTTTTTTATTTTTTCCTTCAAGAAATTGTTTTCTTCTTCAACTAAATTTAACCTCTCGACAATAGGGTCGGTTGGAATTTCCGGTTCACATACATCCTAGATAAATAAAATATATGTCACGTTGGTCCGCATAATTATCATAAACAATAAATGAACCAATAGTTATAAAGATAAATATATATACCACATCCGAATCATAGACAGGACGAGGGCCGACGAGGGCGGATACCAAAACCATCGCACTATATAAGATGCAATAATAAAAGTAAGAAAATGATACAAGTATCTATCTAAACATACAAGTAAGAATATTTTTCCTTTCAGAAAGAAGATAAGAGCAAGAGGCTCACCACGGTGGTGTCGGTGATGAGATCGGCGCGGGTGATCGACGGCGGTGAAGACAGGGGTGGGGCGTGACGGACCGCTAAATCTAGACAAATCTCGAGGAAAATGGAGCTTTGAGGTCGAGCTTCGAGAGAAAGCTTAACTAGTGTGGCTCGGGCATTTCATCGAACACCTCATGTGCAAAGGAGGTGAGCTAGAGCACCACAAACCCCTCCTCTCGCCGGCCCAGAAAAACAGAGCACTCAGTGCTCTGCTCCGGCGCGAGGGGTATATATAGGCGGCACCATTGGTCCCGGTTCGTGGCATGAACCGGGACAAAATGGGAGACTTTGGTCCCGGTTCATGCCACGAACCGGGACCAATGGTGGTGGGCCAGGAGCCAGGCACATTGGTCCCGGTTCGTCCCACCAACCGGGACCAAAGGGTCCATACGAACCGGGACCAATGGCCCACGTGGCCCGGCCGGCCCCCTGGGCTCACGAACCGGGTCCAATGCCCCCATTGGTCCCGCTTCTAGATTGAACCGGGACTAATGGGCTGACCCGGCCTGGACCGTTGCCCCCTTTTCTACTAGTGTATGGGATCACAAGAATCCCTACTATGGTTGCGGGGCGCGGGGTCATGAGAAGAGCGGATTAAACAGATAGCACACGGTTCGTTTATCCAGGTTTGGGCCGCGAGGATGCTTAAAACCCTACTCCTGCTTTGGTGGATTGTATATCTGTGTTCTTGAGCTAGCTATGGGGCGTGAGGAGCTCCAAAAAGCCGAATCCTCTTCCTGGTCGCCTTGGGCCTCCTTTTATAGGGAAAGGGGTTGCCACAGTGGCACACAGGAGGTGGAAAGGGTACAGTGATGCGAGGTTATCCCTCGCATTACATGACAAGGCGCATTTAATGCGCCTTGCTTAGGTGTCCTTGCTTTATCAGGGACGGGGGAGAGCCCTGTCTCGTCCATCGCCGCTCCCTCTTGTGTCGACACGCGCCCTGGCCAGCGGTGCTTGCGATGCCATGTAGGCAGGCAGGCGGCTGAGGTGGCGCAGTGGTGGGTCTCCATGAAGATATGCATGCCGCCACGCAGGTGCCTGCCCAGCTGGTTGGGTCGGCAGCTGCATGCGAATGGCGGTGGAGGTGTGACTGGCGCGGGCCTGATGGTGGCCCCACGGGTGTCATCCCCGGTAAGGGTCTTGCCGGGGCGCCAGCTGTTATCCCCGATAAGGCTCTTGTCGGGGGCCTTGTGGTCCTCCTTGGCTGGGATCCCGCCAAGGGTCGTCATCTTCTGATCTTGAATGTCTTCTCAAAGATCTGCATGCCACCACGGAGATGTCTCCCGAATCCTTGCCCCCATGGGGGCAGTGGACTCAAAGGTGACTCTCTTCGTAGGTGTGGGGCGAGCTGCCACGGCAGCCACGGCAAGGGTCTTGCCGGGTTTGCTAAAACTGCCTCCCGGCAAGGATCTTACCAGGGGAGTCCGCTTCGTCCCCTTTGCTCTTTGTGGTCTTGATCTTGGCGTCGTTCTGCTTCTCTCGAGCTTCGGTCTTACCTTGGCTCACCTCCCTTGCCTTGCTCAGTGTGGTGGTGCCCGTGGCTCAGACTGCCCGTGCACAATTGTAGGGGTACAAAAAAGTGTACCCCTCTTTTTGTACACCGACAGGAGCCCCCGGGCCTGGGTCACACGTAAGCGCAATCGCGTCGTTGGGCTAGGCCCAAAAACGGTGCGCGGGCAGGCGGGGCGGTTTTTATCGCGGTAAGTTCCTTCGTGCGCTGCGCCTCCCATGACTCCCGTGCGTGGTGCGGCGTGGGGAGGCGCGTGTGACATGGGTGGCATGCGTGGGGCTGAGCTCTGCACGCATGCGTCACATTGTAGTAAAGGGGGCGGTTCGCGCCTTCCCCGTAAACGGAGGGAGGCGTGGTGGCGCGGCCCATTTACTGAACGGGGCCGAGGCGTAGTCTTCAAGGCGTCCACTACCCATGACCCACGATCACGGGGCGGGGAGAGGTTGCCTCACCCGTCCCTCGGTCTTGCACGCCTGCCACGTGCCTCCCATGCGTTTGGGGTGGCAAATGGCGGAGGCGGGAAACCGGGCCGCCGCGGGCTGGGGCAGCGGGTCGGCCCTGGTTCCCTGCGCCTTCCGCGTCTTGATTGGCCGAGCGGGGCGGCAGAGCCCCCACTATGTTCCTTTATAAAGGGCGGGGGGGTGGCGTCCCGCATTCTTTCATCTTCTCCTTCCTTCAGCTTCTGCTCCCCCTTCCATCCGCCATGGAGAGAGGGAATCCTGTTCTTCAACGGTGGCGGCGAGGGTCGCTGCTCGACAACGCGTCCCTCCTTCTCCTGCACCTGCGTTGGCAGAGCCGGCCGCGAGGGGAAGGGGGAGGGGGCGAGGCCATGGGCGAGGCCGGGGCGCTAGGGGAAGAGGAGGACGGGGCGGCGTGTCGGCCTCGCCTCCGCCAGCAGTTCCTCCCTCCATGGAGGGCCATGTTGGGGATGACCCTTGCGAGTTCTTCGTCAGGCTGCGCCGGCCGCCTCGCATCGCCTTCGTCTCCCGACTCCATTCGCGCGGGAGATGGAGCTGGATCCGCCGGAGTCATTGCGGCTGCACATGAGGGGCTGTGGGATCAGCGGCACGCGGGTTCGCGTCGACTTCCCATCCCCTCACGTGATGTATCTTCGTCGGGGATGGAAGACGTTCGCTCATATCCACCGCTTGACGGAAGGGCTCACTTTCCATTTCAAGCTGATGGAGGGCGGCCTCCTCTCCGTCAAGGTATTCAGGCTCTTTGGGACCCGTGCAAGGTGCTGCATGGAGAGCTCTTCTGATAGGGAAGACTCCTCCTCGGGCGGGAGTGACGAGGAGGACAGCGGCAGCGACGACTAGGGTAGTAGGCGGCAGGATGACGGGTCCGACTAGGTGTTGGGCGCCGCTTCGTGCGGCACCGGCGACCCCATCATTCGTGTCGCCGGCTCCCTGAACTTCTCGAGGTCGTCTCCTTGGGCGGCTGGCGTTGGGAGGCTGCGGAACAGGAAGAGGGCAGGCGGCAAGGCCGTCAAATCAGAGTACGCGGGCACCGACGCCTTCGACGCGTGCTGACGTCCTGCCGCCTCGTCTTTGAGCTCTGCTTCCGGCGCCAACATCACCATCCAGCCTTCGGACGGCCACCGAGATGTTCTCTTGGTGTCTTCTGCCACCCGTAGCTCGCCTAGGCGCCCCTTTTGCCCTTTTCGCCTCCTTGACCTGTCTCCTGAGGGGAGGGACAAGAAAGGGGTTATGGGCACCTTATCTCTTTATAGTTTGTAACCCTTCGGGCCTTAGCTGAATTTAAAACTTGTAATCCCATCATTCATGTTTTTCATTCCCTATGGGATGTACCTGAGTGGAATGTTTTTAATGAAAAAGGGATGCTTGCCGGGTCATTTGTTTGTGGGTAGAACCCACGACAAGGAGTAAATCCTTGATATCTTTAAGATAAACATTTCCTTGCCCAGCAACAGGCCTTGCCGTCTCCCCACTTCACTCGACCTTTCTCACGCCTTTGGCGGAGGCAGGGATGAGGCGGGTTCAGGCTCCTTGTTTCATCCTTACGCTGTCGCGACTACGACCAAACCTGGCCCCAGGAACGAGCCCTAGGGCCTAGAGTTAGGGGAGCACGGTAGCTTTAGGAAAAAACGAGGTTTCACATACCTCAGTCCATAAGGGAATGCATGATAAGGGATGAAGAACTTATCTGAAGCTGTAGCCCCCGGCAACTCTGGTTTGCCGTGGGTGAATATTTGCTCTTGCAGCCCCCGGCAATACTGGCTTGCCGGGGTCGAGATGCTGGTCTGTCCCTCTTCTCTTTTTCGTCCTCAAGTGGTCCGGCAAGGATATCTGTGAGTCCTGCGAACCAAAGAAGACAAAAGAACGGCAAAGAGACGCACACTCGACCTCTAAGCTAGGGGTTAGTCGCCGCTAAGCACTATCAACCCTAACCAAGGACGAGACTCGACCTAGCATGCATGCTATAACTTAGGGCGCCAGCGCTTCATTTATTTATGCTCAGGGTCTGCGCCTGGATTTGTACAAAGGGTTACATGCATCATCGGCAATGCTTGTACAAAAGGTGGCTTGCCGGGGGGCCCGGCAAGCCGCGCCTCACGGGTAAAACTTGCGAAGATCCTCAATGTTCCAGGAGTTACTCACCAGAACGGCATCTTCGGTCTCCAGGCGGACTGCGCCGGGCCTGGTGACTCGTATTACCTGATAAGGGCCTTCCCACTTTGGCGTCAACTTGTTGGAATTCTTGGCCGATTGAACGCGCCGAAGTACAAGGTCGCCTTCCTCAAGGCTTCGGGCATGAACCTTGCGGCTATGGTAGCGGCGCAAGGCTTGCTGGTAGCGTGCTGCTCTCACAGCTGCCCGAAGACTATCTTCCTCAAGGAGCATTGCGTCATCTTGCCGCAGTTGCTCTTGCTCAAGCTCATCATAAGCGAGCACTCGAGGTGACCCGTATATGAGTTCAGTGGGGAGAACTGCTTCTGCCCCGTATACTAGGGAAAAGGGTGTCTGGCCGGTGGCTCGATTTGGCGTCGTCCTGATCGACCAAAGAACCGTCGGCAACTCATCAATCCAGCGCCTTCCACTCTTGTGCAGCCTGTCAAAGGTCTTGGTCCTTAAGCCTCGCAGTACTTCAGCATTTGCCCTCTCAGCTTGACCATTGCTTCGTGGGTGAGCAACGGAAAAGAAACAGACTTTGCTGCCGAGGTCTTGGATATATTGCATGAAGGTGCAGCTTGTGAACTGTGTGCCATTGTCGGTGATGACCCTGTTGGGTACACCAAACGGCACACTAGTCCCTTGAAGAACTTGACGGCTGACTGAGCTGTGACCTTCCTCACTGCCTCCACCTCCGGCCACTTTGTGAACTTGTCGATTGCAATGTACAAGTACTCAAAGCCCCCGACAGCGCGGGGGAAAGGGCCCAGTATGTCGAGCCCCCAGACCGAGAAGGGCCAGGAGAGAGGAATGGTTTGAAGGGCTTGAGCTGGCTGATGAAGCTTCTTTGAATGGAACTGACACGCTTCACACCTGGTGACTAGTGTCGTCGCATCCTGGAGGGCCGTGGGCCAGAAGAAGCCTTGCCGAAATGCCTTGCCGGCAAGGGCCCTTGACCTGATGTGGGATCCACATATGCCTCCGTGTATCTCCGCCAACAGCTCCAGTCCTTCCTCTCGAGGGATACACTTCAATTTCACACCGTTCGGCCTCTTTCTGTACAGGACGTCATCGACGAACTGGTACATGGTAGAGCGACGGGCTACTTTTTCCGCTTCTTCCTGCTCCTCAGGAAGTTCCCCTGTTTGGAGGAATCGGACGGTATGTTGTGCCCACGCTGGAGCCTGGGGCTCGACGGCGAGGACTAAAGGCATTTCCTCCGCTATAGGAGCGGCTGTGTCGATGGCAAGAGCTTGACGCTCCGCCGGAGCTAGCCGTCCCGTGGCGGGCTCAGTGTCCCCGGCAACATCTTTCCCGGCAGCTCCGGGGAGCTCGGTGGGAAAGTACTTGTCGGGCCCTGATTTCCTCCTCTTGTTCTGCTCTGTTGATGGATCAACGGATGGCTGAGTTAGCTGAAGCACAAAGGTACCTGGTTCCACAGGTAGCTTGAGGGCAGAGCGTTTTGACAGGTAATCGGCGATATCGTTCTCCGCTCGGGGAACATATTCAGCCTGTATACCGTCGAAGCGCTCTTCCAGCTTTCTCACTTCATCGACGTAGGCCTTCATCAACGGGCTCTGGTAATCCTTGTTGACTTGCTTGACGACAAGCTGCGAGTCGCCCCTGACGATGAGTTTCTTGATTCCGAGGTCCGCCGCGATCCTAAGACCGGCAAGCGGCCCTTCATACTCTGCCGTATTGTTTGTTGGCACCTCCCTGGGGAAGTGCATCTGGATCACGTACTTGAGGTGCTCTCCGGTGGGCGCGACAAGCAGTACGCCAGCCCCGGCGCCTTGTAAGGAGAAAGCTCCATCAAAGTACATGATCCAATTGCAACTTGCCTACTTGCCGGGGAGAGCAATCTCTTGGGCTTCTTCGTTAGGCGTTGCGGTCCATTCTGCAATGAACTCCGCCAGGACTCGACTCTGAATCGTCGAAGTACTTTCAAACTTGAGGCCAAAGCTGGACAGCTCCAGTGCCCATTCCACAATTCTTCCCGTTGCACCTGGATTGTGCAATATCCGTTGCAGAGGGAGGCGAGTGACGACAGTGATCTCGTGTGCCTGGAAGTAGTGACACAGCTTCCTCGAGGCCATAAGAAGGCCGAAGAGTAGTTTCTGCACGCCGGAGTACCTTGATCTAGCTCCCTGCAGGAGGGAACTAACAAAGTAGACCGGGTGCTGCATCATTTTCTTCTTCAGCGACACTTCAACTGGATGTGTCGTCTCTGCATTGGTGGTGTCGGGCTCTGTCGCTGCCATTACCTCGTCGTCAACCTCTCTCTGCGCCACTAGTGCGGCGCTGACCACCTGGTTCGTTGCCGCCAGGTATAGCAGCAACGGCTCTTGTGGCCTACACTACTAGGAAAAGGCCTACTAATGGCGCACCTGTTTTGGCTACTAATGGCGCATCACTGGTGCGTCATTACTAGCACGCCATTAGTAATTTTTACTAATGGCGCACCACTGGTGCGCCATTAGTATCTGGTATACTAATGGCGCACCACTGGTGCGCCATTAGTATATCCCACGGTGCGCCATTAGTATGCCTCCCAGGGGGGCATATTTACCCATGTGCTCTGGCTTACTAATGGCGCACTAGTTGATGATGCGCCACTAGTAATGTGTTTGGAAAACAAAAAAAAATCCAAATTTACAGAAAACAACCTATAAGGAAAATAATTTAAAAACAAAAAATGAAATAGAATCGTATTTTTATTATATTAAGAATATTACAATGTCTTTACAAGTATCCAATAAAAGGAAAATTGCAAGGAAATAAAATAAAATCCTAAAACTAATCTTCTAGTAATATTTTCTTCTTTTTCTTCACTTTATCCCTACAAAATGTAACAAAATAAACAGAAATACAAACAAACTATTTATAACATGTCAATACTGTCATTTTTTATGCAGAACTAGATATGAGCATATATTTCTAGAATGACATGGTGTGAATATTGTATGAGTAAGATTATAATGGAAATGAATTGCAGAGGACATATGAGGTTCAACACTAATCATCGAAAACAAAATCGTGCAAGAAATGATTGATCAGAAAATGGACAACCTTCTTAGAGATTGTCATGCGATGTCCAATGAATCAACAGGAAATAAGTAACATGCCTTCCAAGACATAATTCACTATTACACATAAATGTATATCCCAAACTTAAGAACGCGCTAATATGTAATCATCATTTAGAGATACCAAACTGGAAGACCATTCATTTGGCGCAAAATGACCTACTTAACTAGTCCTTGACCATTCATCATGCGCAAGAGCAAAGATAAAGATGGGCCTTGCAGCAGCGCCCAGCCCTTGGAACAGTCCATTGCATTACGTGGAACATGCTCAGATTAAGCACTATATCATCACAACTTAACAAAAGTAAATCTAAGACCCATCAAAACTAAAGATTCATCCTACTTGAGGATCGTCACTAATCATGGACACCAAAATCTTCCATTTGCAAGAAATGCTTCATGAGTAAATGCATAACCTTTTGGCATATAAAGCTTACACATTTTCTGCATCCAGTAGCAATTAGGTAACGAAAACAGTGAGCGGCTTAGATGGGGTACAAATTGAAATAACACTGTCCAGCAGCAAAAGAACCATAGCTAGTAAGTGACCAACACTGTCCACACACGCATCATACAAGACCAAGACCTCATCAGGCCACACCCTAGCGTATGAATAGACCAACACTGTCCACACACGCATCATACAAGACCAAGACCTCAACGTCGATGTCGTCCATGGATGACTCCTACTCCATCCAAATCAAACAAACAAATGAGAAGGGGCTGAGATACAGAGCTAGCCACCAATTTTTACAGAGAAGTTCTAAAATTTTCTGGGTTCATACATTCAGCATGTTGACAAACAGAGGTAGTGTAGCGCACTAGGCTAGAGCTTAGAGCTATGCATGTACATTGATTGTTATAGCAGTGCAGCGACAACTACTTGTTTAGATGCATATAAATCATCTCCTTGCTTGAAGTAGAAAGAAAGCAGAGTAAAGGGTCCTGAAGATGTTGACTACTCACTTAATTAGAAGGTAGTGAGAGAATCCCTTGCCCAGTTGGGGACGAGTTTTAGACCGGCGGTGGAACTTGTTCTTGCCTGTTGAGGATCCTCAATGGACAAGAGAATGAAGGAATCATCAGCTGACACACAAAAAAGGGCTCTCTGAAAACTAAAACGACCATGGGGGTGCTGCTGCTTACCCGAGCTAGGAGTCGTCTTGTCGGAGGGGAGTTTGCCCTCGTACACGGCATGGTCGTTGGCCCAGCTCGGCTGCACCACACCGAAGCAAGCGACCAAGGCACTGGTCTTGCGTCGAGTTGCGTTGACAACGGAAGAAAGTCCGGTCTTACACACAAGTAAAGACTGAATGTTCAGTGGCATGTACGTACATTATAATGGCAGCCCATACAGAATGAAAATGATGCCACTTGTGGCATCTGATAAATTGAACCAAGCGGGCCAATGGATCAATTTGACGGACAAATTAACCAAAAAGCATGGCATGTACGACATCCATCCATCCAACCAGCAAGCATCAATTAAAGTGCTCATTCATTCATTCAGGAGACATGATGAGATGGATAAAGTGAGCAATCTAACCTAACAATCCGTCCATAAACAGCAGGCAACGGAATTAATTAAGCCTGAATCTGGGCATGGAGATGCAAAAGCACAAGAGAGGAGGAAGAGATCGAGGGGTGCATTCAGATTGAAACTGAACTGAACTGCACAATGGCAATCAACACCACCAGAAAGAAGAATTGCAATCAATCAAATTGGCAAGCTAGATAAGATGTGCTCACCATGTCCACCTGCAGTAGGCAGACAAGGAGGGAGCAGCCATGCGTCGTGCACCTGCAGCAACAGCAGCAGCTTGTCCGGAGCAGCCTGCCCTGCACATAAAACGAACCAATGAGGGGAGGGGAGGGGAGATGAAGAAGATGGCCTACAGCCGCACGCACCATGGTCGGGGTCGGAGATCCGTCGCCGGAGATGGCCTGCAGCCGCCGTCCGTCGCCGGAGGTTGAGGGGTCATACCTCCATGGTTAGGCTAGGCTAGGGTTTCTAGCATCTCCGTCCTGGCTTCTGCCGGCCCTGCATGGATGGTCGCGGCTCAGGTCGACGACGGGACGATGCGCCGTGGATCTGGATCTAGGCGCTCCTCACCTCCCTGGAAGCTCGCCGGAGAAGGCCTTCCCTTCCCTCCCCTCCTCTCCTCTACTGGGAGAGAAGAGAAGGTGAGGTGCGGCGGCGCTGCAGGGAGAGGAGGCCGCCATGACCGGGCTCCTCCTGCTGCCATGGTCGCCATGGCATCGGGCTAGGGTCTCAAGCCCGACTGGGCAGACAGAGGAGAGGATAGGGAGGTCGCCAGCGTGGCGTGGATGGGGAGAGGAGGCTGCCGGAGAGGTGATGCGGAAGAGGAGATCGGCGACAGCGTTGGGTGAGAGCCGGAGGAGAGGTGGGTGGGTGTGTCAGGAGGAAGGGGAGGGGAGAGAACATGACTAGAGGGAGGGGATAAGGGGTGATAGCAATGGCGCACTGGTAGGGGGTGCGCCATACGTATAGATAGCAATGGCGCATCTCTTACTGGTGCGCCATTACTAGTTAAAACTAGTAATGGCGCACTTTCCAACTGGTGCGCCACTGCTAAGTTTGGGGAGGGGTGTGGAGCCAGGACAAAACTAGTAATGGCGCACCACACACCAGGTGCGCCATTAGTAATATGGCCACTAATGGCGCACCCATATCTGGTGCGCCATTGCTATATAGCAGTGGCGCACCACATACATGGTGCGCCATTAGTATCAATTTCATCTATAGCCCTTTTTCTAGTAGTGCTAGGCGCAACTAGTATTGGCGCGGAGGAGAGGTACTTCTTCAAATCTTACAATGCTGCTTCGGCTTCTGGCGTCCACTCCATCGGGCCCGCCTTTTTCAGGATCTTGAAAAAGGGAAGGGCGCGCTCGGCAGACTTGGAAATGAACCTGCCCATGGCGGCGACGCAACCAGCAAGCCGACGCACATCCTTGATTCGCTTGGGTGCTTCAATCTGCTCTATAGCTTTGATCTTGTACGGATTGGCCTCTATCCCACTCTGTGACACAAAGAACCCGAGAAGCTTGCCGGACGGGACGCCAAAGACGCACTTCTCAGGGTTCAGCTTGAGATTGATCTTGTGCAGGTTTGCAAATGTTTCTTGCAAATCTGGTATGAGGGTTGCCCTGTCCTTGGTTTTGACCACTATGTCATCCATATAAGCTTCCATATTTCTATGGAGCTGGGGTTCAAAACCAATCTGGACCACCCTTGTAAACGTCGAACCAGCACTCTTCAACCCGAAAGGCATCCGCATGAAACAATATGTACCACATGGGGTGATGAATGCTGTTTTCTCTTCGTCTTCTCTTGTCATGAAGATCTGGTGGTAGCCGGAGTAGGCATCGAGGAATGACAACAGATCACACCCAGCTGTGGAGTCAATAATCTGGTCGCTGCGCGGCAACGGGAAGGGGTCTTTAGGACAAGCCTTATTGATATCTGTGTAATCAATACACAGCCTCCACTTCCCATTTGCCTTGCGCACTACGACCGGATTGGCCAACCACGTTGGATGGAGCACTCCTCTTACCAAACCCACTACTTCCTATTTCCGGATCTCTTCTGTGATGAACTCTTGTCGTTTCAAAGCTTGCTTTCTGACCTTCTGCTTGACGGGCCGCGCATGAGGACAGACAGCAAGGTGGTGCTCAATCACCTCCCTGGGAACGCCGGGGATGTCGGAAGCTTGCCATGCAAACACATCGACATTCGCCCGTAGGAAGGTGACGAGCGCGTCTTCCTATTTGTCGTCAAGGGTGGAGCTTATGGTGAAAGCCCCTCCCGTGTCGTCCTCATTGACAGAAACCTTCTTGGTTCCCGGCGGTATGGCCCTGGGCTTCTTGTTTCGGCCGGTGGAGCTCTCTGGCACGTCCTCCACGGGAGCGCTACACTCCGAAGAGGTGCGCTTGCCGGAGTGGGTGTCCGAGGTCTCACCGGTCTTCTTCTTCTTCTTCCCTCCCGGGGTCCCAGCGGCAGGAACAAGTGCCCTAGTGGCGGCAGCTGCTGCAACTCCTTGCTGGTATAGTCGGTCAGCGCAAATCAGCGCATCTTTCTTATCGAAGGGGACGGTGATGATCGTCACAGGTCCTGGCATCTTCAGGGTGTTGTAGGCGTAGTGTGACACCGCCATGAACTTGGCCAGCGATGGGCGGCCAAGGATCCCGTTGTAGGGCAAGGGGATCTTGGCAACATCAAACACGATCCTCTCCGTCCTGTAGTTCAGATCGCTTCCAAAAGTCACGGGCAGCGTGACCTTTCCCTTGGGTTGGCTTCTTCCCGGGTTGACCCCCTGAAACGTGCCCGTCTCTTCGAGGTCTCCATCAGGAATCTGCAGTTTCTCGATCCCGGCAGGCAAGATCAAGTTCAGACCAGCCCCGCCATCGACTAGCATCTTTGTCACCTTGAGGTTGCGTATTGTTGGTGAAACCAACAATGGCAAGCACCCGACCACAGTAGTGCGATCAGGGTGATCCTCAGTGTCAAAAATGATAGGTGTGCTGGACCACTTCAGCGGCCTTTGGGCATCAAACGACGACTCTGCCGCTGTAATCTCTTGCGCCCACTGTTTAAGCCGGCGGTGAGAAGTATGCAGCGAGGCGCCGCCATCGACGCACATGGCCTCTGTAGCTTTCTGAAACTCTTGGTCGCCGGATTCGTCGTCCTCTTCGTGATCGTCGTCTTCTGGCTTTCTGTCACGGCCCCGGGCGGGCCTCTCTTATTGTTTATCCTTGCCGCGACGGCCCGCCTGGCCGTCACGCTTCTTGCCGGACCCCTCAGCACCGTATTGGCCCTTCTCCTTGTCCCGCCTCTCATATTCAGCCCTCTGCTTCTCAGCGAGGAGCTCAACCTGTCGGCAGTCTTGGAGAGCATGGCCTTTGGTGCGATGGATCTTGTAGTATCGCTTGTCGGAGTTTCCTGGCTTCTCGGCAGCCGCCAAGGCCCGGCAGGCGACACATCCGGCAATTTCCTTGCCGGGGTCATCTGCCTTGGTTTTCTTGGTGGGGCCGGTGTCATCAGATCCCTCGACGGCAAGCACGGCTTTACCTTTGCGCTTCCTGTTGCGGCGTCGGCCCTTCTTCGCCGGGGCGGCAGTATCCTCATCTGAGGAGTCGGTTTCCACGCCGGCATCTTCGCCGGGGTACTTCCTTCCCTCTTCAGCTCGGGCACATCTGTCAACAAGAACATAGAGTTCTGCTACATCTTTCACCTTGTTCATTGCCAGCTCTTCGCGCATCTTGCGGTTACGCACGTTTTGATGGAACGCGCTGATGATGGCGTCAGGGTGAACATCAGGGATATTGTACTGTATCCGACTGAACCTCTGTATATACTTGCAGAGACTCTCGCCTCCCTTCTGGGGAATGAAGTGCAGGTCGCTCACTTGGCCATGGGCTTGGTGGCCTCCAGTAAAGGTGCCCACGAACTCATGGCACAAATCCGACCAGGAGGAAATAGAGTCTACCGGCAAGTGCATCAACCATGACATGGCGTTGGGTTTAAGAGCCAACGGAAAGTAATTCACAAGCACCTTATCGTCGCGGGCTCCGGCAGCTTGCATCGCGATGGTGTAGATGCTGAGGAACTCGGACGGGTGGGTCTTGCCGCTGTACTTTTCGCCCATGTCAGGTTTGAAGGTGCGGTGAGTGGGCCACTGGAACTGCCGCAGCTCACGGGTAAAAGCCGGACAGCCTACCTCGTAAGGTAGGCCTCCAGGCCTCTCCGGTGCCGGGTGGTTCACAGCAGGCCCTCCTCGCCTGTCTGACTGGTGGCGCGCTCTGCGCCGGCGCTCGATAGTGGTTCGAGCGTCTTCATGTTCTCGTTCCCGAAGGACTTGGCGCTGGTCACAGTGGGTCCGCGGGTCGGACGACGCTATGGAGATTTCGTCGCCCGTAACGTCGCGACGGGCTGGCGTCCACGGTACCGGGCGAGGAGGAGGCGAGTGCACCGTGGTCGCGGCGCTGTCGGCTTTCCTGCCACCGGTGCGTGGGACTCCGTCGGAGCGTCGACCCGGGGGCTCCACCGGACTCGGTTTGTCTTTGTTGGCCACCGCAACAAGGCTTCGGATAGTGGCTCTCCATTCGTCAAGTTTCCCCGTAGTGGGAGGAAAATCGAGGAGCAACTGCGCGCGCGCCAGGGCTTCTGCTGGCGTTGGTGGCAGCGAAACCTGCGCGGATCGCGACGCGCTTCGACTTCTGACCATGTCAGAAGGAGCTCTATCACGACCCCGCGGTCGCATGCCATCTTCACCAGCTCCTCGGCGAGCGGGCAGGTCTTCTACATCCCGGGAGTGGCGCTCGGGGCTCTTCCCGCGGCGACGCCTGGGGTCTTCGGCGTGATTACGTCGTTCGTCGCGCGCCACTTGAGAGGAGCGCGCCGTCGGCGCCGGCGTGGGAGTCTTGGAAGCCCTCGCATCGCCTTTGGGCGGGGTGGCAGCGATCTTGGAAGGCCCCGCGCCACCCGCGGAGGGCCTGGCTCCATCTTTGGATTTGGCGGCGTGCGGCCCGTTACCAGGCGCACGAACATCGCCGCCTCCCAAACTCCGGCTGCTGGGACGGTGTTGGTGTTCGCGAACGGTGCCCTGGGTCCTTTCTGCGACCGGTCTGCTGCTCGCCCGCGTCGGGACGGGATGTCCGGCTTCCGACAGGCCAACCGCCACCGTCGTCTTCTTCTTGGGCGCCATGACGATGAAGAAGCGTCAAACTAACTGCTAAAGCCGAATCTCACAACTGCGCCCCCTGCCTGGCGCGCCAAAGATGTCGGTGGGAACGACACCTATGGGATCACAAGAATCCCTACTACGGTTGCGTGGCGCGGGGTCGTGAGAAGAGCGGATCAAACAGATAGCACACGGTTCGTTTATCCAGGTTCGGGCCGCGAGCATGCGTAAAACCCTACTCCTGCTTTGGTGGATTGTATATCTGTGTTCTTGAGCTAGCTATGGGGCGTGAGGAGCTCCAAAAAGCCGAGTCCTCTTCCTGGTCGCCTTGGGCCTCCTTTTATAAGGAAAGGGGTTGCCACAGTGGCACACAGGAGATGGAAAGGGTACAGTGATGTGAGGTTATCCCTCGCATTACATGACAAGGCGCATTTAATGCGCCTTGCTTAGGTGTCCTTGCTTTATCGGGGACGGGGGAGAGCCCTGTCTCGTCCGTCGCCGCTCCCTCTTGTGTCGACACGCGCCCTCGCCAGCGGTGCCTGCGATGCTATGTAGGCAGGCAGGCAGCTGAGGTGGCACAGTGGTGGGTCTCCACGAAGATCTACATGTCGCCACGCAGGTGCCTGCCCAGCTGGTTAGGTCGGCAGCTGCATGCGAACGGCGGTGGATGTGTGACTGGCGCGGGCCTGATGGTGGCCCCACGGGTATTCTTGGCAAGGCCTTGCTGGGGCCCCGGCAAGGGTCTTGCCGGGGCGCCAGCTGTCATCCCCGGCAAGGCTCTTGCCGGGGGCCTTGTGGTCCTCCTTGGTTGGGATCCCGCCAAGGGTCGTCATCTTCTGATCTTGAATGTCTTCTCAAAGATCTGCATGCCACCACGGAGATGTATCCCAAATCCTTGCCCCCATGGGGGCAGTGGACTCAAAGGTGACGCTCTTCGTAGGTGTGGGGCGAGCTGTCACGGCAAGGGTCTTGCCGGGTTTGCTAAAACTGCCTCCCGGCAAGGATCTTACCGGGGGAGTCCGCTTCGTCCCCTTTGCTCTTTGTGGTCTTGGTCTTGGCGTCGTTCTGCTTCTCTCGACCTTCGGTCTTACCTTGGCTCACCTCCCTTGCCTTGCTCAGTGTGGTGGTGCCCGTGGCTCAGACTGCCCATGCACAGTTATAGGGGTACAAAAAAGTGTACCTCTCTTTTTGTACACCGACAATACTATATATCAAATAAATGCAGGAACTATTTGCCCTATGTCTGGCCCATGTTTTTTATCTACCTGGTCCTTCGTGAGGCATGGACCCAACGTGAAACCGTGAACTAAGCACCAACACAAAGCACATTGAGCGTCAACGAAAGAATTCCGTGTTGACTTGAACTAACATGACATTTGCATTAACCTGACACTTTTCCCAAAATTTTCATCTGACTTGTTGTTTTACTCTTAATTACATAAAATTGCAGGCCAATTTCTACTTTTAAAGTATACTCTATATGCCTTAATAAAGTGTTACCATCAAGTTTCTCTCTTTAAGCATACAAAGTGACTTAGAAGCACCACTAAAAAAAGACTTAGAAACGATGATTGTCAAATCTTGATCCAAAGGTTTAAACATGCATGTATGCATTCTGTACTCTCCCGCAAGAGTTATGGTGGAGAAATGAAGACGAGAACAGCAGTAGCTTCACGAAAAATTAATTGTTCCTTAATAGTCTTGGCTATAAACTTGTGATTTCTTCATGTGTCTTTCTGAGTTTGTGATTTGAGATCCTGTATTATGATTGTAACCAGTATTGTCCTTATCTACTACTAGCAATCATGCCCGTGCTTTGCAACGGGAGAAGACAGACATTGTCTGGCCTTCACCCTATACGTGAAGAAATACCCCCACCCCCGCACAGAAACACATCAACGTTGTCTATTTCAACAAGTTCCACTTGTGTGACGCCCCCGATTCAATCGTACACTAATCATGCACGCAAATGTGTACGATCAAGATCAGGGACTCACGGGAAGATATCACAACACAACTCTACAAATAAAATAAGTCATACAAGCATCATAATACAAGCCAGGGGCCTCGAGGGCTCGAATACAAGTGCTCGATCATAGACGACTCAGCGGAAGCAACAATATCTGAGTACAGACATAAGTTAAACAAGTTTGCCTTAAGAAGGCTAGCACAAACTGGGATACAGATCGAACGAGGCGTAGGCCTCCTGCCTGGGATCCTCCTAACTATCCCTGGTCGTCGTCAGCGGGCTGCACGTAGTAGTAGGCACCTCCAGTGTACTAGGAGTCGTCGTCGAAGGTGGCGTCTGGATCCTGGGCTCCAACGTCTGGTTGCAGCAATCGGGTAGAGAGATGGGGAAAAGGGAAAAACAAGGCAACCGTGAGTACTCATCCAAAGTACTCGCAAGCCAGGAGCTACACTACATATGCATGGATATATGTGTAAAGGGCCTTATCAGTGGACTGAACTGTAGAATGCCAGAATAAGAGGGGGATAACTAACCCTGTCGAAGACTACGCTTCTGGTAGCCTCCGTCTTGCACCATATAGAAGAGAGTAGACTGAAGTCCTCCAAGTAGCATCGCATAGCATAATCCTACCCGACGATCCCCTCCTCGATGCCCTGTTAGAGAGCGATCACCGGGTTGTATCTGGCACTTGGAAGGGTGTGTTTTATTAATTATCCGGTTCTAGTTGTCATAAGGTCAAGGTACAACTCCAAGTCGTCCTGTTACCGAAGATCATGGCTATTCGAATAGATTTACTTCCCTGCAGGTGTGCACCACATAACCCAACACGCTTGATCGCATTTGGCCGGACACACTTTCCTGGGTCATGCCCGGCCTCGGAAGATCAACACGTCGCAGCCCCACCTAGGTTCAACAGAGAGGTCAGCACGCCGGTCTAAACCTAAGCGCACTGGGGTATGGGCCCATCGCCCTTAGCACACCTACACGTTGCGAACGCGGCCGGAAGCAGAACTAGACCCCTTAATACAAGAGCAGGCTTATGTTCCAATCCGGTGCGTGCCGCTCAGTCGCTAACGTCACGAAGGCTTCGGCTGATACCACGACGCCGAGTGCCCATATCTTTCCCACGTAGTTGGTTAGTGCGTATAGGGTCAACGACTCAACTCATATCAAATACCAAGATCTCGTTATGCATGTTAAGTATCCGCGAACGCCGAATAGGGCCAGGCCCACCTCTCTCCTAGGTGATCTCAACCTGCCCTATCACTCCGCCTCAAAGATCCACTCGCGGGTACTCCTACGAGCCGACCCGTCTTTGGTCACCACATGTATCCTGTATAAAGTAAATAGTATATACCCGTGATCACCTCCCGAGTGATCACGGCCCGATAGTATAGCACAGCAGACGGACAAGAATGTAGGGCCACTGATGGAAAACTAGCATCCTATACTAAGCAGGTAGGATTGTAGGTAAAGGTAACAACAGTAGTAACAAGGACAGGCTATGCATCAGGATAGGAATAACGGAAAGCAGTAACAAGCTACACTACTCTAATGCAAGCAGTATAGAGCCGAGTAGGTGATATCTGGTTATCAAGGGGGGCTTGCCTGGTTGCTCTGGCAAGAGAGAGGGGTCGTCAACTCCGTAGTCGTACTGGGTAGCAGCGGCATCGGTCTCGGTGTCTAGCGAGAGAAGAGGGGGAAGAATCAATAAATATTTAAGCAAACAGATGCATAGCGATGCATGACATGACAAGTATCGGTGCTAGGGGTGCCCTAACGCGGTATGAGGTGATACCGGTGAAGGGGGATAACATCCGGGAAATTATCCCCGGTGTTTCACATTTTCGGGCAGAGGGGCCGGAGGGGGAAAGTTGCGAGTTTGATATGTTAGGGCTGTGTGGTGGGCGAACGGGTTGCGTAACCGGGTTCGTCTCGTCGTTCTGAGCAACTTTCGTGTTGAAAATATTTTAATCCGAGTTACGGATTAAAAGATATGATTTTCCAAAGATTTTATTAATTACTGGAATTTATTTAATTATTTAATTTAATTCGAAATTAGATTTATGACATCAGCATGATATCATGCTGACGTCAGCAGTCAACAGAGTTTAACCACTGGTCAGTGACACATTTTAATTAAATTGTTTATTTAAACTAATCAGAATTAATTAGGGGGTGGGCCCCACTTTCATACTAATTAATTAGCTAATTAACAGTAGTTAATTAGGTTAATTAATCTTAATTGGTTAATTTAATCAGAACTAATTAAGTTAATTAATTAATTAATTAATTTTTCATTATTATCTATTTTATTATTATTATATTTTTTTAAATCGTTTTTTCTTCTTTTTTTGAAACGTTCTGGGGCCATGGGGCCATTTGGTCAGTGGCCCAGGTGGCCTATCGGGCGCTGGGCACTAACGGGGCGGGCGCCTGCCCGATCGGGCTCGGACGATCCAGGCGCTGGCACGGCGCCGGCGCCAGGGCGTGGAGGTGGCCGTGGGGATGGGGGTTCGTGCGACGTGCGCAGCAGCGGGGCCAGCGGCGAACTGAGCCGGCGAGGGCGCGCAGCGGCGCACGAGAGGAGCGGTGGCGTCGGGAGGGAAGTGGGGCGCGAGCGGGCGGGAGAGCTCGCCGACGCGGACGCGGGGCAGCACGCGAGCGAGGCGGCCACAGCGCGGGAGAAGGCTCGTGCTGGGGGGCGAATCGGACGGTGCGGTGGGCACGGGTGAGCGCCGACGTGAGGGCACGGGGAGGAGGACCGGGGTGACCGCCGTCATGGGCGGCGATGCGCGCCGCGGGCGGGCGTGGAGCCCAGGGAGCGGGGCCGCGCAGCGCGGGGCGGGTTGCCGAGCACGGCGGGGCGCCGGCGTCCAGAGCTTGTAGCAGAGCAGCAGCGCGCAGCAGCGGTGAGTTGACGGGCGGGCGACGACGATGCGGATCAGAGGTGAAGGGAGGAGACGTACGTTGGAGCTCATAGGGGTTCGTAGGGGTTCAGGCAGCGGGCTTGGGGTAGTCCGGCGAGGCAGATCGATGACGGGGGCGAAGTGGCGGCGACGGGGTCGACATCGGGGTGGTCGAGGCGGAGGCGCTCCGGGTGGCGGCGGCGAGGCATGGTGTCGGGGACGAGCGGCGGCGTGGTGGTGGCGATGGGCGTCGGGGGCGACGGGGTCACCTGGATCGGGGGGGCGAGCGCCCCGATCCAGATCCGGTCCTGGGGGGAAGAGAGCGAGGGGAGAGTGGGGAGAGCGATGGGGTCGTGCGCCCTCCCCTGTGACGGTGTTGGAGGGAGAGGGGGGGATCGTGGGGGGAAGTGGGATGGGTCTCTAGGGTTTCGGGAGCAGTGGGGGATATGGGCGCGGCTGGTGGGCCAGCCTGGTGGCCTGCTGGGCCGGTTGGCCCAGTGGGGGGGCTTCTCTTTTTTTTGTTTAGCTTTGTTTTCTATTTTCTTTATTTTCTTTCTGTTATTTATTTTCTATCCTGTTTTATTTCATTTTAAATCATTTAGTCATTTTATAAAAATGTGTTCTATTTACTATAATTATCCTTGTAATATTCGGCACCCACTGAGCATTTTTTTTTCAACTTTTGAAAACTTTTGTTGTTTGACATATTTAGAATTTAAATTTTGAAACGGCTTCGAATCATTGTGAGGTTAGCAAGAGTAACCGAGGTGACGTGGCATGATTATCGTGGGATTATTGTAGCATGATTATCCGGGCGTCACAATTCTCCTCTACTACAAGAAATCTCGTCCCGAAATTTAAAAGGGGAGTAAGGGGGGAAGGTTTGGTAACGAATATAGCGGGTCTTCTCATCCTGGCTTGCTCTACTCGAAGAGGCCGGTCCAATACATTGATGTCTTCATTTCTCTGCTTCAGGTCATCATGATGAAGTCGGTGCCCTTTCTTCATGAACTCCATCGTACTTACGAAAGAATAAAGGGTGGGCATTCTGGGAGAACGGACGTCGGCAAGGTTGACTATCGGGTCGATAACATCGAGGAAGGTGGCGGAAAGTAACTGTCGAATCGAATCTTAAGAAAATATCGAGAGCAAAGTAAGGAGGTAACCTGGGAAGTTTCGAGCGGGCAGGCAATCGTTCGATGCCTGTTATAGGGCGTGAAAGGGTCAAACAACGGGAAATACCAGACCTGAAGGTGGCTCGTAAATTACATACGAGGCCACGCGCGAGGAACAACCTTGGGAACAGGGGGTGTACATGAGAGTCAGGTTTTGATCCTATGGAACTGTGGGTTATGGGCCCACCATGTGGTTAAAAGTAGGAAGGGCGGAGACGTCTTGTGGGATCATGCAAGCAAGGCATGTCAGGGGGTAGCCTGTCTATTATGTCGGCAACAACGTCGATACCAAGGGCGAGGGACGAAGAGAACCATTTTCCTGCTCGTTGAACGAGGCGGACCAATAGGCAAAGTTCCCGTCCATCGGTGGCTACCGGAACTTCATCAACAGTAGAAACAGGGTCTTGCTGACACGGTTGTACACCAAGGTGTTCTACATAAGCAGAAGCTACTTATATAATATAGATCACAAGAAGGGTTAAGCAAACCAGTGGAAAGGGAAAAGTGTCCATCATATTTAGTCAGAACAATGGAAAGAAAATGTGTTTAAACACATATTTCGGGGGTATATCCTTCCCAAGGACAAGCAGAGCATGATATCCATGACAGGATATAATGTAGAAAACCTTTTAGGTAGGGGAGATAAATTTCATGACGTTACCCATACAGCGGTGTTTGGATAATTGAGCAGGAAACATTTAGCATTGGGCTTCAAATGTTCTTATTGAAAATCGGAGTACCACAGACATGCTTCGAGATAGCATTGACATGGTCTTCAATCAAAGGTCGGACTTTGGGTACAAGAAGGATTCATCAGGAACAACTTGTAGAATAAGTCTTACAGTTTCCACATGGAAGAATGGGTAACCTTGCTGAAAAGGAAACTATAACAATAGGGCCTTCGGCCAGGTGTGCTAGGCATGACATCACTTTACCGGGTCATATTAAGACCAATGTTATAACTCTTGGAAATATGTTCCAACCATCATATCTAACCAAGATTCAGATTCGATTGGCGTCAGGATACCTCAGACATCAGGATGCCTGAGAAGAAAAGGGTGCAACTCAATTTGATGAGATGACATTGCAAGATTTTCGTGAAATGAACTATGCAAGCAAGTTTCGAACCAATAGTTCATCATTAACCAAGGAGAAGATGAGGATGTGGATGATGGACTCAGCGACCATTCATCGAGATTTCCAAAAAGATGGATTTCCACAATTATGTGAACAAGGAGATAATCATTTGTCCGATCGAATGATATAATGAGGTATGCTCAGCAAAACATACACAATTAATCATTGGTTGATGGTGCACTCAAGTACAGACTTACGTAGCACAAACAATGTTAGAATGGCGATTCGATAACCAATGGTCTAAGAATGAAATGTTGACCATTAACTTCAAAGCAATAAGGTTGCTAGAAGTTTTAAAATTACTAGTCCATCTGTTGGTATTCCTGTTAGGAACAACACGGGGACCAAGAAAAGAATGGTGATGGTGAAGTATCACTTATATCAAGAATTCTCAAGAGGTGGTGAAATTCTCACAACCTTATTGACATAAAAGGTGGTAATACTCCATGGTAGAACATATCATAAGATGGATAGCAAGGATCTCAAGGTACAACACAAAACATGAATAAGTTTGTGTTGAAGGGAAAGCAATAATGTTGTCGATGATAACACAAATCATCAAGGGGAAAGGATGGTACTTCTCATCATGAATTCAACTGATATCCTGGAGGATCTCAGAATGTTGATCATGATCATGACAAATTTTGTCGAGAGGTTTCATGGAGATGTAATCGGTTGGCGATGACATCAAGTCAACGAAATGATGAAGCGAAAAGTTATTGAAACCATGGGTACGAAACAAACTCGAAATCAAGCTTGTTGTTCAAAGACAAATGATATGACGAGGAAGATCGGCATAAGGTTATCTCATCGTCAAAAGTTGTGCTTCGGGAAGAAGGACCAGGTAGCATAGTTAAAAGTTTGCACGATAATGATATAGCCGATCAGGTTAGGAATGACTTGAAGGATTAATAAACTCATAAGCAACGAAAATTACTTAGAGTTATTGATTTGAAGTGCGGAATCGGTTCACTTACCGGTGTTCTTGAGCGACTAACAACTCAGAACTCATGAAAAATTGGAATCTGTGAGAAATAATAGCTGATGGAGACTCATAAGATGCAACATAGTTCTTAGATATACTCGAGATACCAGAGGGTAATACTCGACTTTAGATCAAGGTAGAGGTTGGATTAGTGTATTGACTTACAAAAGACAAGTGCTTAACCTTGCACGAGAAATGGTATTTAAAGGAGAACACGGTCGGAACCACGATTCAAAAAGGCCAGATCCCATATATAAGATGAACTTATACCAAGGGAATAATTAATTTTAAAAGAAGCTTCGATGAGAAGATCTACATCGTGTCTATGGGCATGAACACAAAGTTCAAGGTCGACTCCCACTTCTTCAATGTATAACCTTCCATCCACTTCTCGCGTTTGATGAAGTTGCAGTGTTGAAATTTTATCTGGCAAAATACCAGAAGAGTATGACTCATGAAAACTTTCGAGTTCACACATATTATGGAAGGCATAGGTTCAACCCATCGGGGGATCGTGGAAACATATGCCACAAGCTTCAATAGTAAATCTCACCAGCTCGAAAGCAGAGCATGGTTGGCCAAATCAAGGAATATGATTTACCAAAGGCATTACGTATCAGGGAAAGAACTTCCAAAGTGATTGAATATGGAGGACGTTGACGGATCAAACCCAACAAGGTTCTGATGGTCCATAAAGGATCTGATGTGAGTATCGGCTCACAACCAGAGGAAGTAACAATGCAAATGTATTGGATTATAGAAACAATTGACTAATCCAGAGCTCAAATGCAAAGGAATTATGATTTTCAAATCAAGCGATCAGAAGCAATGTTCTGATTAGGGATGGATAAGTGAATAGCCTTCGGGGTACAATCGACGACAATTGGATTGGTTGAGAATCAGGTCATGTTTAAAATAACGTCTGGGCCGGAAAGATAATTTAAAAGGATCAACTGATGATTGCGTGCATTCGCACTCATGTTGAATCAATAGGATCAAAATGACGGTGCCTAAGGATACTAACGAATATTGCCAGACACATGGAAAGCATCCATAATGCAAGCAGACAAGTAATGCAGAGCAATAAGCTACGAAGGATTTATGGAGGATCGAATAGTATTTCGAGGACAATTGTGAAACACATGAACAACTGGGGGTGAGCGGATACTGGATAAGGGCGAGAAATTATCTGTAGGGGTATTCATGTGGCAAAGAACTGCAAGGCAGTAGGCACATAATATTCTCGGAAAAATAGAGAGGATTTCAGGGTATCTTGTAAAAACAAGATCAACTGGGAATAAAAGTAAGAATGGCAAGTGCATGTATTTATTCATAGGGATATTTCGGTGGTAGGGAATTGCAAAAGCAACGGGCACAAAGTCACAAAAGAGTATCGAGAGTAACTTTGAAATCTCCAGGTGCAGCCGGCGATCATCTAGACTGAAGGGGCTCTCCGGGAGAAAGTGTTTTCGAGAACCTAAGGTTAGATTTTTAGAAAATCATTTAACCTGAATAGAAGAGAGATTAGAATCCCAGAGAATAGATGAGGAATAAAAGATTCTAATACCACCCAATGGAGACGTGGGCCCAGGGGCCGCACAGCCAAGTTAGTAAAACAATTTTCATCGACTAGACTCAACTTCGGCCAAGGAGTGTGGAAGGGGGATTCCTACATACAGTCGGCTCTGATACCAACTTGTGACACCCCCGATTCAATCATACACTAATCATGCACGCAAATTATACGATCAAGATCAGGGACTCACGGGAAGATATCACAACACAACTCTACAAATAAAATAAGTCATACAAGCATCATAATACAAGCTAGGGGCCTCGAGGGCTCGAATACAAGTGCTCGATCATAGACGAGTCAGCGGAAGCAACAATATCTGAGTACAGACATAAGTTAAACAAGTTTGCCTTAAGAAGGCTAGCACAAACTAGGATACAGATCGAACGAGGAGCAGGCCTCCTGCCTGGGATCCTCCTAACTACCCCTCGTCATCGTCAGCGGGCTGCACGTAGTAGTAGGCACCTCCCGTGTAGTAGGAGTCGTCGTTGAAGGTGGCGTCTGGATCCTGGGCTCCAATGTCTGGTTGCAGCAATCGGGTAGAGAGATGGGGAAAAAAGGAAAACAAGGCAACCGTGAGTACTCATCCAAAGTACTCGCAAGCCAGGAGCTACACTACATATGCATGGATATATGTGTAAAGGGACATATCAGTGGACTGAACTGCAGAATGCCAGAATAAGAGGGGGATAACTAACCCTGTCGAAGACTACGCTTCTGGCAGCCTCCGTCTTGCAGCATATAGAAGAGAGTAGACTGAAGTCCTCCAAGTAGCATCGCATAGCATAATCCTACCCAACGATCCCCTCCTCGATGCCTTGTTAGAGAGCGATCACCGGGTTGTATCTGGCACTTGGAAGGGTGTGTTTTATTAAGTATCCGGTTCTAGTTGTCATAAGGTCAAGGTACAACTCTAAGTCGTCCTGTTACCGAAGATCACTCCTATTCGAGTAGATTTACTTCCCTGCAGGGGTGCACCACATAACCCAACACGCTTGATCTCATTTGGCTGGACACACTTTCCTGGGTAATGCCCGGCCTCGGAAGATCAACACGTCGCAGCCCCACCTAGGCTCAACAGAGAGGTCAGCACGCCGGTCTAAACCTAAGCGCACTGGGGTCTGGGCCCATCTCCCTTAGCACACCTGCACGTTGCGAACGCGGTCGGAAGCAGAACTAGCCCCCTTAATACAAGAGCAGGCTTACGTTCCAATCCGGCGCGCGCCGCTCAATCGCTGACGTCACGAAGGCTTCGGCTGATACCACGATGCCGAGTGCCCATATCTTTCCCGCGTAGTTGGTTAGTGCGTATAGGGTCAACGACCCAACTCAGATCAAATACCAAGATCTCGTTATGTGTGTTAAGTATCCGCGAACGCCGAACAGGGCCAGGCCCACCTCTCTCCTAGGTGATCTCAACCTGCCCTGTTGCTCCGCCTCAAAGATCCACTCGCGGGTACTCCTACGAGTCGACCCGTCTTTGGTCACCACATGTATCATGTATAAAGTATATAGTATATACCCGTGATCACCTCTTGAGTGATCACGGCCCGATAGTATAGCACAGCAGACGGACAAGAATGTAGGGCCACTGATGGAAAACTAGCATCCTATACTAAGCAGGTAGGATTGTAGGTAAAGGTAACAACAGTAGTAACAAGGACAGGCTATGCATCAGGATAGGAATAACGGAAAGCAGTAACAAGCTACAGTACTCTAATGCAAGCAGTATAGAGCAGAGTAGGCGATATCTGGTGATCAAGGGGGGGCTTGCCTGGTTGCTCTGGCAAGAGAGAGGGGTCGTCAACTCCGTAGTCGTATTGGGTAGCAGCGGCGTCGGTCTCGGTGTCTAGCGAGAGAAGAGGGGGAAGAAACAATAAATATTTAAGCAAACATATGCATAGCGATGCATGACATGACAAGTATCGGTGCTAGGGGTGCCCTAACACGGTATGATGTGATACCGGTGAAGGGGGATAACATCCGGGAAAGTATCCCCGGTGTTTCGAGTTTTCGGGTAGAGGGGCCGGAGGGGGAAACTTGCGAGTTTGATATGTTAGGGGTGTGTGGTGGACGAACGGGCTGTGTAACTGGGTTCGTCTCGTCGTTCTGAGCAACTTTCGTGTTGAAAATATTTTAATCCGAGTTACGGATTAAAAGATATGATTTTCTAAAGATTTTATTAATTTCTGGAATTTAATTAATTATTTAATTTAATTCAAAATTAGATTTATGACATCAGCATGATGTCATGCTGACAGTCAACAGAGTTGACTGGTCAACCTGACCAGTGGGTCCCACTGGTGACACATTTTAATTAAACAGTTTATTTAAACTAATCAGAATTAATTAGGGGGTGGGCCCCACTGTCATACTAATTAATTAGCTAATTAACAGTAGTTAATTAGGTTAATTAATCTTAATTGGTTAATTTAATCAGAGTTAATTAGTTAATTAATTAATTGATTTTTTAATATTATTATTATTATTATTATTATTATTATATTTTTAAATCGTTTTTTTTTCTTCTTTTTTTTGAACGTTCTGAGGCCATGGGGCCATTTGGTCAGTGGCCCAGGGGGCCTATCGGGCGTTGGGCACTAACGGGGCGGGCGCCCACCCGATCAGGCTCGGACGATCCGGGCGCTGGCACGGCGCCGGCGCCAGGGCGTGGAGGCGGCCGTGGGGATGGGGGTTTCGTGCGACGCGCGCAGCAGCGTGGCCAGCGGCGGACTGAGCCGGCGAGGGCGCGCGGAGGCGCAGGAGAGGAGCGGTTGCGTCGGGAGGGAAGTGGGGCGCGAGCGGGCAGGAGAGCTCGCCGGCGCGGACGCGGGGCAGCACGCGAGCGAGGCGGCCACAGCGCAGGCGAAGGCTCATGCTGGGGGGCGGATCGGACGGTGCGGTGGCGCGGGTGAGCACCGACGTGAGGGCACGGGGAGGAGGATCGGGGTGGTCGCCGTCATGGGCGGCGATGCGCGCCGCGGGCGGGCGTGGAGGCCAAGGAGCGGGGCCGCGCAGCGCGGGGCAGGTTGCCGAGCATGGCGGGGCGCCGGCGTCTAGAGCTTGCAGCAGAGCAGCAGCGCACAGCAGCGGTGAGGCGACGGGCGGGCGACGACGATGCGGATCAGAGGTGAAGGAAGGAGACATACGGTGGAGCTCACAGGGGTTCGTAGGGGTTCGGGCAGCGGGCTTGGGGTAGTCCGGCGAGGCAGATCGACGACGGGGGCAAAGTGGCGGCGACGGGGTCGACGTCGGGGTGGTCGAGGCGGAGGCGCTCCGGGTGGCGGCGGCAAGGCGTGGTGTCAGGGACGAGCGGTGGCGTGGTGGTGGCGATGGGCGTCGGGGGCGACGGGGTCACCTGGATCGGGGGGGGCGAGCGCCCCGATCCAGATCGGGTCCTCGGGGGGGAGAGCGAGGGGAGAGTGGGGAGAGCGATGGGGTCGTGCGCCCTCCCCTGTGACGGCGCTGGAGGGAGAGGGGGGATCGTGGGGGGAAGTGGGGTGGGGCTCTAGGGTTTCGGGAGCAGTGGGGGATATGGGCGCGGCTGGTGGGCCAGCCTGGTGGCCTGCTGGGCCGGTTGGCCCAGTGGGGGGGCTTCTCTTTTTCTTTAGCTTTGTTTTCTATTTTTTTTATTTTCTTTCTGTTATTTATTTTCTATCCTGTTTTATTTCATTTTAAATCATTTAGTCATTTTATAAAAATGTGTTCTCTTTACTATAATTATCCTTGTAATATTCGGCACCCACCGATAATTTTTGTTTCAACTTTTGAAAACTTTTGTTGTTTAACATATTTAGAATTTAAATTTTGGAACGGCTTCGAATCATTGCGAGGTTAGCAACAGTAACCGAGGTGACGTGGCATGATTATCGTGGGATTATTGTAGTATGATTATCCGGGCGTCACAACTTGTATCGCCGCTTATTGTTCTTCTTGTCCCGGCCAACCTCTGTGTGTGGGGGTGTGTGTTGTAATTGCAATAAATAGAAAAGGTTAAAAGCTAAAGTGATAGTTTAGAACCTATTACCCACAATGTCCTCGCTACATGTAGAAGTTGACAAGTTTCTGAAAACAAATAAACAATTGATTAGTTGGAAATTATAGTTTGCTCAAAACTAAAAGAACAAGTACAAAGAATCATGTTTATCTGACAAAAATGTAGGTTAACATTGCTATTTTTATCTACCTAAACGATGAAAATAAGCATTTACATATTCTAGAAATTCAAAAAGGAAAAATTGTAAACATATATACATGCTCTTGCTACACTGATTTGTTGGAAAATTATGTATATTGTGGCAATTGGAGGAGAAACGCAAAGACATAAAAACCTAAGGGCCTGCAAATCAATTACATGACTACATAGGTTGATAGAATATAAAATAATTGATCCATTTTCACTACAATCAATAATGCAATCATATTGATATTGCCAGGAAAGTAGTTAAAATCATTTAAAGATTTGAGATGAAGATTACAAATCCTATGTGCGATCCATTATACCATTGTATTAAGTTGGTTTATACATTTTTTGTTTTTAGAGATCCTTGTGCAAAAATCGCAGCGAATGAAAAAAAACTGGCATGAAAATAGGAGAAAAACAAACTAGATGTAGAAGTCAAAAACAGAAAACATCGCACTCGTGTGGGACATCTGCATGACACAACATGCCAATGGGCTTGGGCCCATCCGCGAGATCGTATATGGTATGATTAGTTCTCTGCATGGATTTTGGCCCCCCTGCGTATGCTGCCCTGTAGAGTTTGGCTAGGAAAAGATAGCCTCTAAACCATGTCATGCACTTTGTTTGCCTGCTCACATTCCATCAGGAGGTTGTTTGATACATGGCGTCTCGTTGGCAGCAGTTGAGGGTTATGGTTGTGAAGACACAATTACTTGCTATTTCATTGCTTGAGGCCTAATTTTGCAGTCACCCCTTCTCATTTGTGGCGTAAATAGCACAAAATACACTACACAGGTAGTACAAAATTAACATTATTTCAGTCCTAACTACTAAACAAATGTCAGTTCATTCTATTATTCCTCTTCTTTTTCTTTTTCAAATCCTTGTGCTATCTCTATTAACCCAAATTGTGTCAGCCCACTCCAACATTTTGCTCTTTCAAGATTCATTGTCATGTGCCTCCATACTATATATGGCCAGAGCGAATATCATTAGGCAACACGTTGTACTCCTCTAGCACATACTCATCAAGACCCCATTCTTAGAAGATCCAGTTATGAAGAGTGCAACATGCAAGAACAATTTTAACTTAGGTGGGGAAAGCGTGAGATCCCTTCTGACCAAGGATAGAAAATATATTCTTCAAAGCACCAAATGCCCCCTCAACTATAACTCCAAGTCTAGAGTGTTTGAGATTGGCACTTAGGCAGTGGTCTTAGTATAGTTCCTACCAAAGAACTCACTGAGATGGTAGCTCATAACCTAGGAATATGTCGAGTAGTGCTCGGCATACATGCCACATGGCATGATATGGTAGCTCGTAGCCAAGGACTATGTTGAGTACAATACTTGGTATACATGATAGTTATGCCAGGCATAGTACTCGCATAACCCAGTGGGATGTGGCAACACCGTCTTCGTCGTTCGATCATCAACTTACTTTATTATCACTAGTAGGGAAACCTCTTATAGGATCTTGCCAGTAGCAGTGTTCGTCTAAAAAAGACGTGGCTGCTAGTTTGACCAACTACTAGCGGCGTCCAGGAAAATAATGGGTGCTTATACTGGTTTAGAACTAGCGGCGTTCGGGAGAATAAACGCTACTAGCGTTATACACCAAGGAAGGTATTCTACCTCGAAACACCAGCAGTGTTTGAGGAAGGCGGACACCACCAGTTGGTAGTGAACTACTCCCTCCGTTTAAAATTACTCGTCGCGAAAATGAATGTATCTAAAACTAAAATACATCTAGATACATCAATACCTGTGACAAGTAATTCGGAACGGAGGGAGTAGCAGTGTTCGGCCAAGGCAGAAGGCGGCAAAACTAACTTGGATCAACACACCAGTCGAACACATGTTTTGTACTCGGCATAGTATTTGGCGAGCACGTGTGAAAAGGCAACCTTCATACACCACTATGTCGGCCAGGTGTATGTCGAGCCGACTTTGCCAAGTGTAGTACCCTAAATACACAATGCCGAGTATATTTCTTCCTTCGCCGATCACCCTCCATGCTCGGCATATAATGTTTTTTCCACGAATGCATGGTGTTATTACTTTACTCTATAACGAAGATTAGTGAAGCTAATAAGTTACAACAATATAAGCCTACATATTTGTTATTCGCCCCCCCCCCCCCCCACACACACACACACACAAACACACACACACACACACACACAAATGTTTGTTGAAGTGTTCATAAAAATGGATGGCTAAAACCATGGATCTAAGAAATAGTCGCTATGTGGATAAGAAAATTAGTGTGCAAGAAAATGCCTTCATGAAAAAAGGAACAATATATTTTTAGAGGGAAAAGGAACATTATTGATGACATTATTTCATTACACAAAAGCATGCAGCATTTCCATGTCAGGGTTTAGGGTTTAGGAAACTCCTACATAAACTAAACTGGTAATTCCTGATTAGGCGTCGCCAAGTCAGAGGCTTTAATGAAAAACAGTGGAATTGGGTTAAACAAATTTTGTATAATGGTACTATCTCTACGATAGTCAATGACAGGGTGGGAGCCAACGTTGAAAGTGCAAAAGTGATGAGAGAGGAGGCACCTTCTCACCTTTCCTTTTTAATATGGCAGTTGAGTTTTTACTAAGATGATTTTGAAAGCCCAAAAAATAAACTCATGAATGGTGTAGCACCTAATTTAGTTGAAAACGGGGTGGATGTGCTCTAGTATGTGGATGATACTATTATGTGTATTCTCATGAACCTCACAAAATTGTGAATTTGAAATTCTTTTCTATACGTTGGAGTTTATGTCCAGCTTTAGAATTAACTATCTTACGAGCGAGTTTGTTTTCTATTGGTGGTGACAATAGAAAATTGAGGCTGAAATAGAGGCGGAGAAAGGGGAATAAAAAGTTTGTTCATTTTTTTGTTCAATGCAATTAGGTTGAACTTAATTACTTTATGTATGGTTATACTCGTGTTTGCAACGTAGTTTGAATCAAATTGAGCTATCGATGATCATCTTTTGTTAAATTTGTTTTTACGGAGTTAAGTTTAGGGGATCGGCTAGAAACCATTTTTATTTGACAGGCCAAATATAAGGAGTTAAAGGATAAGAGGCCGTAATTCACCCCAAAAAATTTCTCCCTAAAATTTCCAGTTCACACCGAGCTGTTTCTCCACCAGGTTGCATGCTCGGATCGTCCGGACATCATCATGGACAATCCAGCAACCGCCCGGACATCCGGCTTGCTTCCCAGATCCTGGCTTTTGACTGACGAAACTGAATTTTTCTCCATCATTTTTGCCCCTTTTTTCACCCTTCTTCTCCATTTTTTTCCTTGGTTATTTGAGGTTTCGAGCTGCAGTTTCACCGTCTCTTGCTACTCTAAATTATAAGGGATCGGTTAGAGATGCTCTCACAGAGGTGGCAGCTTAGGCAGGGCGGAGCAACGAGGCGCATGCAGTATTGTCTAGAAGGAGCAAGATATTCGACCGATGGCAAAATGAAAATTGAAGGAAAGTTACAAATAATTGCCCCCAACTTATGGAAGAACTTGTCTTTTTTAATACAATACAGGCACAAGCCGCATATATACACGCATATGCTCACCCATATGAACACTAACACGCACACCTTATCCTATAAGCACCTCCGAGATACTGAGCCGGCATTATCATTTTGAGATTTACGAAGTCACCGTAGCTCTTCATCATTGACATCAATGTATCCTCCCACTGAAAGCGTATCGCCAGAATCCTAAAATAAATACAAAAATAAATGCAGGCACTAGGACTTGAACCCTGATGGGCTAGGGACCATTGTCCTCCTAACCAACCAACCACAGGTTGGTTCGCAATTATGAAAGAACTTGTCAAAAACCAGAGAACCCGTAAGTCAGAACAATATTTGGGTGTTCCAAAAGAACGGACACGTGCACGTACACAGCCGAGTGTGATGCGTGATGGACGCCGCATACAACGGAGGTACCGATCATCTGGCATGCAATGGGACGAGCTAGCTAGCGTCTCCCACTTCGGTTTCTTTCGTCGCCTCCCACATTTTCTACAAGGCCAGCCAAGAATTTCTTGCCAGTTTCCTCACTACAAATCAATGCAACGTCAGAGGTCTGCCATTCGTCTCCATCCATCCACACGTCTGTATAGTACCATAACCATCTTCCAAGAACTTGCACATGAGACAATATTTTATTTCGTCTTCCTCTGCAATAGTAGATCCCAAATATGATGGCTAGCACATTACGTCGACGTATAGTCAAGACCGATCAAGGAAAAGTTCGGCGTACACCGTACGTTGTGTGTGTGTGTGTGACGTGACGCCTCGATCGTGTAGCAAGCTGGCAAGTCTGTCACGTGAGGATCATGCATGTGGAAGTCTTGTCTAAGAAAGAAAGAGCGCCAGTCAAGGCTAGAAGAAAACTTGCACAAGCAAGCGAACGTGTCCATACGCATGGATAGATATACACCACGAACGTGAAATATGGCCCCTTTTCCCACAACCAGCTATACACGATATTTCAGATATGCACATTAAGTGTCTTCATTGTTCTTATGAAAGTTGGCGATGAAAGTTTGGTTGTTCCCCATGCCATGTAGTGCACATTAATTTTATCTAACCTGATTCCCATAATTTTATGCTAAATCCAATAATACAACATTTCAACCTGAAATTTTGCACGGGCATCACCGATTTGTGCATCTTGAATGAAAAAAAAATCAGCTTTAAAAAAAGAATCGGTTGTCGTTTTTTATTTTAGTGTTCTTGGGGTGCAAATGTGCCCATGCACCGAATTGAGTTAGCGATGTTGTTGTTGTTGCTGCTGCTGCTACTACAATCATTTTTATTATTCCAAGTCAAACTATGAACTAGTTTTATCTAACCACCCGACTATTATTATTATTGTTGTTGTTGTTGCTCCTCCTCCTCCTCCTCCTCCTCCTCCTCCTCCTCCTCCTCCTCCTCCTCCTACTACTACTACTACTACTACTATTACTACTACTAGAAGTCGAACTATGAACTATGCTTCCTCTTGTTTAAAATGCAGAACTTCAATTTCACAGTATTGTTATATTCTTCAAGATGTTTTTTACGCATTACTTCTGCAATAGAAAATATTTGTTCACACAAAGACAACTATTCATTATAAATATATATTTCACGAAATCTAGTATAATATCAGTTTGATCCTTTGTACTTAATACTATTTGACAGGTTGGAAAATATGTTTTTTTTTGCATGCAACTACTCAAAATGTTTGACTGTTCGGCAATGGGATAGGAGAAATCCCAACTTCAAGCAACAATTAATTGTATGCATGTTGAATTTTCAAACACTTATTTTTTACAAACTTGTCAAATCCAACCAACTCAAAAACTGAACAAATGAAGGTTTAAATCCTCTAATCCCTTGAGTGCCACCATGAGACCTTCGTATCCCTGGTTTCTCACAAGACGATCCTCGATCGCACCCTCCTAGTCTCGTTACCATTCTGCATGGTCACCAATGTTCGCCGCATCTCATGATGGAAAATTTAAAATCCGCTCAACAAAGGTTGAGAGAAGACGATTGTTATAGTAGTAAGTTGGTATTAAGAAGAGGTGACGGCAAGAGGTTCATCGAACCATAGCTGCCTCAATAGAACGTCACCGGTTAACTCACAGCTCGGAGATGAATATGGAGGGTAGTGGTGCACTGGAAAAAATTTGAATTGGTTTTCAGCACCCACAAAAAACACCACGAGACATACTTATAACATTGAACCATTTATTTATTATTGGTCAACATACAGGCACAGTCATGCATATGCATATATGTGACGACATGGCACATACATATAGTAGTCCTTGTTCCTTATTGCTCCCAGTTGTTATTATACTTTTGATCCTTCAACGCGTCCTAATCTAAGGGCAGAGGACGATCTGGTAGTTGGTTCCGGCGGGACATGTGAAGGTGCTGGTCTGGTCGTCCTTGGCGTAGCTGTAGGCGTCTGGGCACTTGCCCTTGAAGAACCTCGAGTAGTTGGTCGGCGGGCAGTTGTGCTCGAACTGGCCCCGGCAGCAGTACGTGTCGCCGCCGAACTTGCCGCACGCGCTCGCGCACCCTCCCGGCACCTGCAGCTCCTTGAGGCACTCCTTGGTGATGTCCGTGGCGCAGCGCGCGGCGCGGCACGACGCGCCGACGGGCTCGAAGCTCATGGGCACGTTGAACCCGTCGATGACGGACAGGTCGAAGAAGTCCTTGTTCCCGCCCTGGCCCAGGGTGTACTCCGCCAGCGTGGTGGGCTGCTGGCCGGACACGCTGCAGGCCAGCGCGCCGCCGCAGTCGCCCGTGATGCACCGGCCGCGGCCGCTGCCGTCGAAGGTGCACCCGGTGCGCGGCCACACCCTGGCGCCCGCGGTGCCGGCGGGCATGTTGAGCTGCCACGACTTGCCCGGGTCGAGACGCGCGCCGCCGCCTGGGAGCGCGCCCGGCCACACCGTGTAGGAGCACCGGTTGACCACCGTGATGGTGGCCGCGTCTGCAGCGGTGGCGACGGCGAGGACGAGGGCGATGAGGTGGAGGACGCGATTGGACGCCATGGATGATGCCGCTCTTGGTGTTCTCGGACGAGTTGTGATGGTAGTGTGCGTGCAGCGGTGGTGAATGGTGGTCTGCTGCTCTCGCCCGCGGTGGAGGTATTTATAGCCGCAATGCTGCCTGTTGCTAGTATAAAGTTAGGTTGCATGCGTGCCGTGCTCAGTCCAAAGCTAGCTGGCTGGCTCTATCGACGTTTTCCACGGTCGCGTTTGGCAGCATGCAATATGGCATGTATGATTCTAGTAGAATCCAAATTGTGCCACCTCATGCATGCTTGCAGCAGCGTTCAATGCACCACATGTAAGTCAGATGTTTGAAGGGATATATCACTTCTTACTAGTAGAGGCCTAATGAACGGACGATCAAAATGAAGACTTATGTGCCAAGTGTTTTTGGCCGTCTGATCGGCATCGGTCCCAAGTGATGTCATCTGTTATGCTCCATAATTACCTGGGGCGTGTTTGGTTATCTGCATCAATTTTTAGAGGTTGTATGAAAAAACGAACCAGGCTGAGCGAAGCCAGGTTAAGAAAATACAAGGTAAAATATGGCGTTTGCATGTTGCTTACAAACCTGGCCAGATGGCACGGCCCGGCCTGGATTAAACGGCCAGGCACGCTAACTACTCGGGCCGTGTCGGGCCCGGCACGCATGCTGACCTCCCAAGCACAGGCACGGTCTATGGCTAAACGTGTTGGCCCATAGGCACGTCTGGCACAAGATGGCCCAATTTTTTTTAAAAAAAATACCGCGTCCGGCCGTGCGTAGGCGCGCAGCACCGCAGCCAGAGCATCTCCAGCCGTTGGCCCCCGGAAGGCGCTAAAAATCGCCCCCGGGAGCGCACCGGTGCTAAACCGCGTGCTGCGGGCGTGATGTCTCCCTGTCGCGGCGCCCACGTTTTTTTGAAAATTTAAATTCCGGCACAAACACGGCGCAAATTAAACCAAACTTCGGCGAGTTCGTTCATATTTAAAATATTTTACAAAAAAAACGCTACTGCTCCTCGCCGTCTCCCTCGCCGCTCCTCGCCGCCCGCCCACCGCCCTTGCAGTTCTACATGCCGAGGAGGCTGTAGAACCACGTGTAGTCGCGTCGTCGTCGTCGTCGTCGCCTCCGCCGCGGCCGCTGTCCCTGCTGCAACCCTCCCCCGGTTGGTGCGGCGGGTTGGACGGTCCGGCGGCGTCCTCGTCGTCGTCGCTGTCGAGGATCACGACACCGTGCTCGTCCTCGCGCCCACGTTTGCGGGCGGCTATCTCCTCCAGGGTCCGGTGCTGCCGGACCATCTCGTCGCGGAGGTAGTCATCGCGCGCCCACCGTAGGGCGTCGTCGTCGGAGAAGCCGCGCCGGGCTATCTCCTCGTACTCCGGGGGGAAGTCGGGCTCCGGCTTGGGCGCGACGAGGACGAGGCGGCCAGAGACGGGGGTGGAGTCGCCGATGCAGACGCCAGAGCTGCGGGTGCGACGGCTGACAGGCGTGTCCTGGGGCTCCGGCTTGACGGGGCGGAGGCAGGGAGAGCCGGTCGACCAACCGGACGAGGAGGAGGACGCCCCGGGGTCCATGCGCCTCGGCGTCCACGAGCTCCCACAGTAGCGAGAGAAGGAAGGGGGGCGGGGTACTCCAGCCTCGGCATGTTGCCGCCCTTGATGTACTCGAGGACGGCCTCCAGCGTGCGGCCGGGCACGCCCCACCATCGGCGCCGCCCCTCGGAGTTGAGCCTTCCGGAGGGCATAACGTCGTTGGTGGCCACAAGCTGCTCGGTGTGGCGGCGGCGGAAGTATGGCTCCCAGAACGGGCTGTCGGGGACGTAGCGTGGCCCCTCCATCGCTGCCGCGGTAGGGAGGCTCAGATACGCGCGATCTCCGCACGACGCGCCGCCCCGGCGGGCGGTGGTGGCACCCGGACCCCGCCGGCGCTGATTCTCCACGCCCCGGGCACCCGCATGTCTGGCGGGACCGGGTACTCGGCCTCGAAGAGGAGCCAGGCTTCGTCCTCGTGAAGGTGGCGGCGGTCGAAGCCGTTCGCCGCCGCGCCGTCGCCTAGGAAGCGTTTGGCCATTCTTTGAACTAGATACGGCGAGAGGAGAGGGAGGAAGGGGGAAGAAAGGGCGCGTCGGTAGGCGGTGGAGACTCTATGCGTGCCATCGGCGGGCTGGGGGTCGGCCTATATAGGCGGAGGCGCCACGCGTACACGTGGCCGCCGCGTTACGCGTGGCATGCGAGGGGCCGCGCGTCGTCTCGTCTTCACTGTGCCGCCCGTGAGGCATCAATGGCGGAGGCTGACCGGTGCGGCAGCGCGCGGCAGCGCACGACAGCTCTGGCATTGATTCGCCGCGGGAAACGAGGCGATGAGGACGACGAAGAGGCAAGAAGCGAGACGAGTTGCTGGCAAGGAGGGCCCACGGCTCATTCACGCCAAAAACGATTCGCTCGGCGCCCCCGAGTGCCCCCCAGCGCGCCGGGTTCAGGTTGGGTCCGCTGGCGCCAATTTCGGCCCAAGCCGGCGAAAAATGAATCCTTGGGGGCGTGACTGGGCCGATTTTTCGGCGCCGGCGGCCGAAAAGTTGCCTGGGGGCTTTGTTGGGGGCGTGTCTGGAGATGCTCTGAGCATGCCCACGAGGCACATCGATGCAGCAGGGCTGCATGCATGCACGTTTCGCTCGCTGTGACACACCATTACACCAGCATGATTTTTTTCTTTTAAGGGGGTGTTTGGTTCACGGACTTTTTAGTCCCAGAGACTAGAAAAGGTTCCTAAAAGGTTCTTAGGAACCAAATGAGAGGGACTTTTTTTACAGGGACTAGTAAAAGACTTTACTAAAGAGTCTTTTTTAATTAGTCTCTGGGACTAGAAAAAATCCTAGGACTTCTAAACCAAACACCCTCTAAAAGTAGTAGAGTAGGAGTAGGCAGTAGCACACTGCTTGCACATTTAACATTTAAGTAGCACATTTCGCTCGCTATGACACACAGTGTGTGACGTGCCCGGGTTGGCACGCGTGCCAGGCATAGCAGCCCAGGCACGGCCCTGGCCGGGCCATGTAGCCTCGTGTCGTACCGGCCCATGACGTGCCAGGTACATGGGCTATCGTGCTGGCCCAATTAACAGGCCTGTTTGGCCAGGTTTAGTTGTTTGGTTGTCTGTATATGAAGTCTCTGCATTGTGAAATCAATTTTCACTGATGTTTGGTTACATATATACTACAGTTGAACAGAGAGGTCATAGCAGAACGCACATGTGACAGCACACACACATTTACATGAATAACACGCGCACATGTACCAGCACACCCACACGTTCGCAATGAACAACACACAACATGACAACACTCTCAAAAGTTTGAAGCACCGTTGTACATTACACTAGGGAGATTAGAAGGAACTACTAAGATATATATGTATTCATCTATGACCATTCAAATAGAATAGGTACAACACTAAGTCATGTGTAACAGAGAGATGAAGCTACTTGTCAAACGAAAATTCAAATGGTGAACCGTGCTTGATGAATTTATCGAAATTTAGCTTCAAACATAAACACGAAATTGAACATCTACAATCAATGAAACCACAAACCAATTGTCTGAATGGAACCACAATGTCGCCTTTGCATCTTCTCCGTGTACAGCTTATGTCGAATCGAAGCACGGCTGTGTAGATTATAAGATACTAGTGAACATGATTAGAGGTGGAACAGATTAGGAGGGTGACATGCATATTATAGTACAATGGTCACATGTAGATCTACTCGTCGATGATTTGTGAAACAGAGAACTCACAACATGAAAGTCATGTCAGATAGTGAGGTGAAGCTACTTGTCGAACGAAACTTCAAACGGTCGACCATGTGGCATGAATTTGTCAAAAAAATTGCTTAAAAAGGATCCAAATATGAACACCAAATTCAGCTTATATAGTGAACGAAACAACGACCTAATCGTATGAATGGAATCAGAACATCGATGTACATCTTTTTTGGTGTACAGCTTATCTCGAATCGAAGCACAGTTATGCACAAAAGAAGAGACTAAGTGAAGGAGATTAAGGAGGAGATTACAACAAACCATGTGCAGACACGTACTTTCACAGCCACCCACGTGCGCTCCAGAGCATCGCTCGGGTCTGACTCGTTGGAAACTACCGATTTTGCAGCTCCCAGTGATACATGCCCAAAGGTGCTTTAGAATTGCATCCTGTAGGCCCAAAAATGTTTGCATATAACCAAACAGACACAACAAGATGCTGCATAGCAATCAAACACATACTTACTGATTTATGTGGCATCACCTACTTAGATTAAGGGACCCATTGTGAAATATAGAAGCAAGAAGGTGAATATGGAGCGTACACAGGAGCGGGAGCTCCTATTTGCCGTATTCTGCGACAAATATTATAGGGCGTGCTCGACTGGGCTGAGCCATTGGGGTAAAACTTGCGTGACCTAGGATTAGTTCCGGAGACCTCCTGTTGATGAAGGCCGGTTTGTTAGCCAATGGAACTAATGAGTGCTAGTGACCAGTAAATCATGCAAAGTCTAAGGAACTAAAGGGTGCAATGTAACTCAACATTACTTGAAAATTGCAAACAACTTATGAAGTTAAGAGAATTATGAACAACATTAAAATTTCTAAACATTTTATGAATTATAAACATTTTTTCAATTTGTGAACAACAATTGAAAGCAGGAACATGTATTGAAATTCTGAACAATTTTTAGAAAATGCAAAGATTTTTTAATTTCCTGAATAATATTTGATTTGTGACAAAGTTTCTAAAACAGGAACATTTTTTAATTCTTAACAAAATTTAGTAACGGAGAACAATTCAAAATTACCGAGCATATTTTGAACACATGAACATTTTTTAAATACGTGAATATTTTTTGAAAATGGACATATTTTATGAAATTTTCCAACATCTTTTGTAAAACACTAACATGTTTGAAAATGTAAACACTTTTTGAAATTCTAAACAAATTTCGGATATGCGATGAAATTTTGAAACTTTAAAAATTAAAAATTTTAAATAAACGTCAATAAAAGGAAAAAAGAAGCAGAAACACGAAAAACAAAACAAAATCGAAAAAGGAAAGCAAAAAAATATATGTTGGAAAAAGAGTGTGAAGGAAAAACAGGGAAAAACAGTTAAATAAACACTGTTGGAAAAATAAAAATGTTGAGGAACCTTCTTGAAGGTAGCAAAAACAGGTTCAAATCGGGGAGCCCCTATTTCTCGCTTGACGCGGTTCCGGGAGCAAACCTCTCGCTGAAGGGCAGGTGAGCTTTGCAGGCCCATGAGCGCGGGAGTCCACATCCTCTTGTCCCTGTTTTTCTAAATTTTCTGTTTTATTTTTACTTTTTGTTGTATATTTCTTTATTTTTTAAAATATTAAATATATATATATTACAGAAAAACTCTTCAAAAAACATTTGAAAAATGTTGATCATGTATATAAAAATATTGAACAAGTATCTAAATAATCTTGAACAAGTATTTTAAGAAATGTTGAACAAGGATTTGAAACATTTGAATCATGTATATGAAAAATGTTGAACAATATTTGAAAAATGTTGAACAAGTATTTGAAAAAAAATGTTGATCATGTATATAAAAATGTTGAAGAAGTATTTTAAAAAATATTGAGCATGTATTTAAAAAATGTTGAACAAGTACTTGAAAAAATGTAGAACATGTATTCAAGAATGTAGAATGAAAAAAATATTCAAAAAAAAGGAGAAGAAGAAGGAAAAAAACAAACAAGAAAAATTATAGGGAGAAAACCATCTCGACTTGCTTCAAAGCAGGTCACATCCCTTCACATGACATGAACTGCCCTGGCGGGGAGGCTAGTCGCTCTTGGTTCGTTCAAGGTGACCAGGGATTGATCCCTCGCGTGCCCCCCTTTTTCCTTCTATTTTTCCACAGCTGTGCGCGAAAATGGACCGGCCCAGTAATAAAACTTCAACGCGAGACTTTCTAGGACTCTCTCTTAATGCGAAAAATAGTCCCCGCGTTCAAACAATCCACTTTGGTACACTTTAATGAGCCAGGCCATCCAGAGCGCTGCACAGTCTGCCGTGGGATCTCCTATACCACGTGTAGTTGTTGTTATGGTAAGTTAACACGGTTCGTTATTAAACCATGGATTTGATTTACCAAATCAATAATTATTGTATACTCTTTGATAGATATAGTGCAACCCAAATTAATCTCTGATCCTTATTTTACAAGTTCTTAATAGTTCTCTTTTCTTATTTTGAATGCAAATACCTAACTAAATACAAATAAAATTCTTTGTTGACAGCAATCTATGCTTCACAGAAGTATATATGTCACGCGCTGACAAATGAGCCACACGTAGGTGCACCACTCCCGTCTCCCACGCGCCCATATTGGGCCAGCCCATGAGCAGGCCGGGACAACCAGCCTATTTTTTAATTTCTTTCTTTTTGCGTTTTTGCTTTTGTTCTTTTACTTTTGATCTTTAAAAAAATTTGAGACTTCCAAAAAGTTCCAAAATTTAAAAAATTCTGATTGGAAAATTTTTCCTGAAACCATCCATTTTTCGCTGATTCAAATATCTTCATTATTTTCAAAAAAATGTGCACGTATTGAAAAATATTCGTAAATTTGAACAGATTTTTTGCAAATTTAGAAAATGCTCGTGATTTACAAAACGTACCCAGAAAAATGATTGTGAAGAAAATGGTCAGAAATTCGAAAATAGTTAAACAATTCAAAAAAAAAAATCACAGATTTCGGAAAAGTTCACCGTGTCAAAAAATGTGCACAGTTTCAAAAAAATGATCACAATATAGGCGTGATTTCAAAAACAATTTCGTTAATTCTAAAAATGTTCACAGTTTCATAAAAAATGTTCCCAAGATCAAAAATGTCTCTGAATTTGAAAAAATTTCCCCATTTCAAAAATATGTTTATGTGTTTCAAAAGAAATTACGAACTTTAAAAATGTTCGCAACAAAAAAAGGAAAAGAAAAGAAAAACCTAAAATAAACAAATAAGAACTAAAAAGAAAAAGAAAGGAAAAAGTAGAAAAAACAATGAAAAAAAACTAGTTTAGGGAAGGTTGCAGAACCTCCCCAAAACGCACGATGGGGGTACAACTCGAAATAGGCCGGCCTGGAAGAGGACCACACGCACGATGGGGGTAGGAAGTGACCTACGCACGAATAGTATTTCCCGTCTATCGCAACGAACAACAAATAGGATTTCCCATGGGAGTTCCTATGTGTCACACTCTTTGCGGCAAACACTAGGCTCCCGTTAGGGGAGCCCTTCGACTGGACTGACCCATGGGTGTAACGTAGCTGCAGCCTACTATGTAGCGTGACGAGTACTGCAGCGGTCATTTTTTTAGTTTTTAGTTTACTTGGTTTACGAAAAAAGATGAAAATATTTTAATACTTTCTGGACATTTTTTGAAAAATAGTGAATCCTTTTTGAAAACTGAGCAATATGGTTAACTGGGGCCGGCCCAGTGGCTCGCTCGCATCATTTCCTATGTGCAAATAGTTGACATTTTGATGATTATTTCCTCAAATAGGAATCACAAGCACAGATGCACGTACAATTCTCTCCTCCTCCTCCTCCTCTTCCAAGAAAGAAAGTTAGGGTTCGTGCCTCTCGCCGGCGCAGGTCCGCCTCGTGTCTGGTGGCCCTAGGGCCATGGAGGCGCGGTGGATCCTGGCAAGGGCCAGCGGGAGGGCTCCATTTTTAGTCATTTTTTTAATCTTGCTAGGATTTTTGTCCCACTCAGGAAGGCGAGACGGCGGCGGCTCGCTAAAGATGGAATAAAGGTCTTCCCGCCTAGCCCCCGTTCCGGCAGTGCGTCTAGCATCATTGGTGGGCGTGTGGAGGTGTGTCTCCGGCAGATCTATCTTTGGTGGATTTGCTCGAATCTCGCCGTTGTTCGTCTACGTTCGTGTGTCTTCGGTTTGGATGCTTTCGATCTACGTTATTTTTCATCGGCGGCGGTTGCTATTCTGTGGTGCTGGTGTCCTATGGGGCCTTAACACGACGACTTCCTGGCTGTCTACTACAACAAGTTGTGCCCGGCTCCGGCGATGGTGGGGAGATGACGGCGGCGCGCCTTCAGCTTGCTTCGATGATTATAGTTGTCGCTAGGTGGTTTACAGATCTGGATGTAATTTTTATTTCTGGTGTTACTGCCATGATTGAAGATGAATAGATTGAAAGTTTTCCCGCAAAAAAAAAGATGCACGTACATTTACTTCTCAATCCAAATGTGCAGGCCGTAATTTCAGCACTTTCAAATTTTTGACATTTAAGGCCCGCACATGTCTTTGCCAAACCCAGTTCTATTTACGCATTTTTAAATTACAATGCTTATAGCAATAAGTTGTTAGTTAGATAATAGGGTAGCTAAAATTATGAACGCAAAAGACTCTAATCAAATGGAAATTGCAACAAAAATTATAAGTCTAAAAAGTTTCATGAAGGGACAACTGTACTCGTCGACATTACTCAACCATTCCCCGCACGGGTGATGAACAACATACATACGTGTTTGTTCTTTATCCAGCTAAGGAGAAAAAAAGATGGAGCCCAAAATATTATATGGTCATATCTCTATACCCTTGGATCAATAAATATGTAAAGGAGTAAAAGCACGTGTGTTTCATAAAATATTTACAAATTAAAAAAAGAAATATGTGCTTCTAAAAGACCGTTCATTTATTTTCCAAGAATTGTTCATTTATTGTTAAATGGTTCATGTGTTTTCCAAAAATTGTAGTTCAAAATATTGACATGAAATACCAACTGAAGCTTTAGTTCTCTACATTTGCTATCTCTGTTTGTAGGCGTAGTGCAAACTCTGTTGCTCATGAAATGGCCGGTGTTGGTCGCATTGTGTGTATGACCACTTCATGGAGTGGGAGTACCAGCCCATGTACGCGAACCTGTCTTGGGCGATCTGCCCAAACACCGTTAAGTAATAGAGCTATTTGCTTTCAAGTAAAAGCTAGACATGATAATAAAAGGCAATTCATTGTGAGATATTTGTATATTCCTATCTTGATAATAAAAGTATCTCACCAACCACTTTTGACTCCACGGTATATATGTTCACAAAGTCACATTGAGAACTTCTACCATCTCTTCCGGCCATCTCTGCTGCATAACTAGGCATCTACATTGTTCAAAACGCCCGAGATCTAGGATCTCCAGTGTTCAGCCCTCTCCTTTGTTGTACGTTCTTCTAGGAAACATATACATATGGCTCGCGATGCTAGTGTTCAGCCCTCTCCTTGTCTGTTGTATGTACATATACATAGATCGGCATGAGAAGCATCGTGAATTCCTACAACGCATTCATTCCAAATTGGACGAGACCTTCTGGCAAACGTCGAACCAGCTGAGGATAAATCGCTAGGGCACATTGTGAAGGAGCTCCATAAGTCATCACATATCATGTGCGACAACCTAGTCTCTCATGGTCGTGCATGTAGGATGAGTACATGAAATAGATATGCCACGTGTTATGTAGTAGAATATCGTGGTATGCATTTTTTATTCTCATGCCAAAAATTTGTGCGTATGCTAGGCATGGTTTCACATAGGGATGCTTTTTAATATATTACTTTTCATTGTAATTTAATTTCAGTATGTTTATGAATCGGTTCGTGAGCTTCCAGTGGTAACATTTAATATCTTTGTTGATCACAAATGTATGTAATTCTATTATGGGTTTGTTACCTGATGGTTCACGTCATTTGTTTTTATTGGCTTGTTTTCTTCAGTTTATTTCAGCTAGCTCTATTCTGTTTCGAATTTCTACGCCCAGTATTAGTAACGGCAGAGGTTCATTTTTACTGTAAGTACAGGTGAGAAATGTCTAAAATATTTAGATCTGTCTCGAAGGATAAAACGGGACATCTCATATGTTTATTTCGGTACTCGATAATATAAGAAGTGTCTATTTTCTTCGCCACATAACTTATCTGAGGGGAGAGGCCTCTATTATTTCCTTGGTGTGTGTAATTCATATGTGATGTGTAGCTTTGAATAAACATTTCACCCCACAACTTTCTGCTACACACTATAAATCTTCACCAAAGCATCATCTTTCTATCGACAATCTCAACCATCTTTTTCTTTCATCAACTCCTCCCGTGTGTTGGTTTTGCTTATATGACTCTCCAGATATAAATTAGAAGACTTATTCTGGTTTATTCTCATAAAGAAGGGATGCCGAACGCCCGCAGAGCTAGGGTAAAAGTGGAATGAACAATCAAGATGATTTTACGAGGGTTTTGCATGAATAATTTGTGCACTCTTCCGTTTAACTCATAAAATCATTTTACTACATCCATTTCTTGTAGTATAGACAGATTTGGTCACTATGATTGGTTGAAATAAATAGACCATGTTGAATGGACAATATCATGAAAGAGCTACACAAATTTCTGGGACAACCCCATCTCGGTCTCAAAGTTATCACTTCTTCATATTTCAAATAGTACTTGACATGAGTAAAAGTGTACATAATTAATTGTTGATGCATCTTGACTAGATGCAAATCGGTGTGTGTACATGTATGTATGATGATTCCTTCAATTACCTTTTTAGACTTGACCTACCATATATGCGGAAGAATGACGCATTGCAGGCAAGACTTCCGTAAACAGATCCAATATCCATTGGCAGTGGTACGTTGAAATCATGTGAAAATTAAATTGGCCCCATTTCTCACATTTATCTCTACCGAAAAAGGCTTTCGCCCTGCTTTATAAATAAAGCAAACCACCAACAGGACAAGTAGTGCGAGGTTCTGCTGAGGCACAGCTCAACAAGCCCTAAACATAAAAACAAGAACACAACAACGGGGACATGCCGCGGGTAAGCCGCAGGCAGGCCGCAGACGACGAGATCTAATCCGGCTCTGGAGGTGGCGGAGGAAGCGGCGGCGCCAAGCGGATAGCCAACGCACGGAGGGTAGTGATGATGTTGTTGATGGCGTCGTGATCCTGGGGGCGGCTAAGCGGCTGCCAAAGCTGTAACACACACTTTAAAAATTGCGTCAGTTGAGCACCGAAGGGGAACGCGTTGAATCACAAGCTTAATGTGGCGACAAGCCTGGGGCGAGGCCTAAACCTCGGCGAAGAGATCCGGGAAGTTGGTGTTGCACCAAGGACCACTGACCGCTTCACGGAGGCAACTCCACAAGAACTGGGCAGAAAAGCAGGAGAAGAAGATATGATTGGAGAACTCGAGCGTCCCACACAGGGGGCACATCCCATTGTCGGGGCCATTTCACTTCAGCACTTCCACGCCTGACGGGACACGCCCACGGATCCATTGCCAGAGGAAGATCCTGATCTTTAGGGGGAGTTTGATTCCCAGATCACTATAAGTGGCTCTGGGGCAGGAGTGGGGATGATGGCCCTATAGGGGGGTTTGGCGGAGAAGTAGCCTAAAGGCTCTAAGCGCCAAGAGACGAGGTCGAGGTCTCGCGAGGTCCGTCTCGTGGAGCAACAGTGTCCAGGAGTTCGTGCCACGTGCTCAATTCTAGAGGCCCAAAGGGCTGCCTGAACGCGAGACGACCTAAGTCAATAAGGGTCATCTCAGCGGAGACCCTAGGGTCCACAGCGATGGCGAACAAGTCCGGGAAGCGGGGCGCGAAGGGGGCGTCGCCAGCCCACCTATCGAACCAGTATAGCGTACTAGAGCCTGTTGCTACGGCGATGAAGGTCCCAATCGAGAGGACAGGGAGCAGCTAGACGATGGATTGCCAGAACTGGGAGCCACCAGTCCGCTAGCAGAAAGCAAGGGGTTGGCCGCGAAGGTATTTGTTCCGGATAATCTGCAGCCAAAGACCACCCTCACCGCTAGCGATCCGCCAAAGCCATCGAGTGAGGAGGGTGATGTTCATGCGTTTGGAGGACATGATGCCAAAGCCGCCTTGGTCACGAGGTTTGCAAATCTCGGACCACCGAACCATGTGGTATTTCTGTTTGTCTCCCTCGCCCATCCAGAAGAAGCGCGCTTGGATCGTGCCAATCTCATGGTGCAGGTCTAATGAACAGACGATCAAAATGAAGACTTATGTGCGAAGTGTTTTTAGCCGTCGGATCGGCACTGAGCCCACGTCATGTCATATGTTATGCTCCATAATCACCTAGGGCATGTTTTGTTACCTGCATTGATTTTCAGACGTTTGCATGTTGTTTGCTTGCCTGCATACGAGGTCTATGCATTGCGAGAGCAATTTTTACTAATATTTGGTTGCATGCATGGCGATTAGGAGTTAACAACTACACCTGAACCGTGAGGATACAACAGAATGAACACGTGACAGCACACACACATTTACACGAACAACACATGCATATGTGCTAGCACACCCACGCGTTTGCAAAGAACAACACGTGCACATGTTCGTAATGAACAACACCCTCATAAGTTTGAAGCACCGTTGTATTGTACACTGGGGAGATTAGAAGAAACTAGTGAGATGTATACGTATTCGTCTATGACAGTTGAAATAGAGTACATATAACACAGAAGTCGAGTGTAACTGAGAGGTGAAACTACTCGTCAAAGGAAAACACAAATGGTGAATTGTGTGTGATGAATTTATCAAAATTTAGCTTCAAGCATAAACACAATATTGAACATCTACAGCCAATGAAACCACAAACCAAACGTCTAAATGGAACCACAATGTCGCCTTGCATTATTTTCGTGTACACTTATCTTGAATCGGAGAACGGTTGTGTAATATTACAGTACACTGGTCACATGTAGATCTACTCATCGATGATTTGTGAAATAGAAAAGTCACAACACGAAAGTCATGTCAGACAGCGAGGTGAAGCAACTCGTGAAAGGAAACTTCAAGCGGTCGACTGTGTGGCACGAATTTATCAAAATTCTTCCAAAAAAGATCCAAATATGAACACCAAATTTAGCATATACTGTGAAGAAAACAACGATCTAATCATCTGAATGGAATCGGAATATCAAGGTACATCTTTTTCGTGTACAGCTTATCTCGAATTGAAGCACGGTTGTGTGGAAAAGAAGAGACGAAGCAAAGAAGATTAAGGAGGAGATTACCACAAACCATGAGCAGACATGTAATGACAGAGCCACCCACGTGCGCTCGAGAGCATCGCTCCGGCCTGCCTCGCTGGAAACTACCGATTTGGCATCACCTACCTAGAGTAAAGGCCCCATTGCGAAATTTAGAAGGGAGAAGGCGAATATGGAGCACACACAGGAGCTGGAGCTCCTATTCGCTGCATATGCCTCTTCTTATAAGGAGTGCTGGACTGGACCGGCCCATTGGGGTAAAACTTTAGCGATCGGTCATGCGCAAAAAATCCCAAAAATAAACGTGCGCAACCTAGGATTAGAGGTCCAGAGACCTCCTGTCAATGAAGGCATGTTTGATAGCAAGTAGAACTGATGAGTGCTAGTGACCAGTAAGTCATGCAAAGTCTAAGGAACTAAAGGGAGCAATGTAACTCAACATTACCTGAAAACTGCAAACAAATTATGAAGCTGAAGATACTTTTTTTAAATTACGAACAACATTTAAATTTTCTAAACATTTTATGAACGTGTGAAGAAATTTTACAAATCCTGAATATTTTTCAATTTTGCGAACAAATATTGAAAGCAGGAACTTGTACAAAAATTCTGAACAATTTTTAGAAAATGCAAACATTTTTGGAAATTCCAGAATATTTTTTTAATTTGTGAACAAAATTTTGAAAGACATGAATATTTATGAAATTCTTAACAAACTTTAGAAACGGAGAACAGTTAAAAAATTCTCAGCATATTTTGATCACACAAACATTTTTTAAATACATGAATATTTTTTTGAAAATGGGCACATTTTATGAAATCTTCAAACATTTCTGGTAAAACGCTAATATTATTGTAAAACAAACTACAAAAAGGCGGGTTGTACCCTCCCGCGCACCCATATTGGGCTGGTCCATGAGCGAGCGGGGACAACCTGCTTGTTTTTTCAGTTCCTTTTATTCTGCTTTTTTAGCTTTTTAATTTTTATTTTCTTCAACTTTAAAATAATTGAAGAATTCAAATAATTTATAAATTTAAAAGAAAACTGATTTTTTGAAAAATGTTACTGAAGCTATAAAATTTTCGTGGATTAAAATATGATCTTAATTTCGAAAAAATGTTCCCGTATTGAAATATAGGAGTATTCCACAATTTGAACACACATTTTGCGAAATAAAAAATGCTCACCATTTTTTCAAATGTTCGCAAAAAAATGATTGTGAATTAATATTCATGGATTCAGAAAATGTTCAAATGTTCGTAAAAAGTTTGCTGACTCGAAAAATTGTTCATCGATTCCCAAAAAAGTTCATCGAGTGAAAAAAAATCATCGGTTCAAAAAATGCAAATAATTTCAAATAAAATATCTTTGCAAAATATTCTTGATTTTGAAAATATTTCTCAATTTAAAAAATGTTCAAGGTTTCATAAAAAAATATTCCCGAATTTATAAAATGTTTGTGAATTTGAAAAATATTAAATATTGAAAAAATTATGTTAATGAATTTAAAAAAAAGTTCACGAATTTAAAAAGATGGTTTGAAACATGAAAAATTAAAGATAGAAAAAAAGTAAAGGAAAAGTAAAAAGAAAAAACTGGAAGAGAACTCGGGAAAGGCCAGCCCAGAAGAGGACCACACGCATGATGGGTGTACCAAGCGACCTACGTGCGGAATAGGATTCCCCATCTCTTATAACAAAGGATAGATAGGATTTCCCATGGGAGTTCCTATGTGCCGCATTATTTGCGGCAGGACAAGACTGACCCATGGCTGTATTGTAGATGGCAGCTTACCATGTAGTGGGACAACTACTTCAGCGGCCATTTTTTTAGGTTTTAGGTCTATTTGGTTTACAGAAAAATCATTTGAAAATATTTTCAAATTTTGTGAACATTTTTAAAAAACTATGAAACTTTTTTTGAAGAACTGAGAAATAGTGGAAAACATAATTTGTTTCCCATAAACATTTGAACATTTTTTGATAGCTCCAAAAAAGGTTGAAATTCCTGATTTTTTTCCGACAACATAGGAATTCTTTTCCAAAAATATTCTACAAATAAATTAAATTATGAACATCTTTAGAAAGTTTCATAATAAAAAAATTATGTATATCTTTAGAGATTTATCGAAAAGAAAAGCAGAACCGAAAGATATCCGGTTCAGGAACGTTATAGAAGGTTCCCAAAACCATAAAAAAAAACCAGCTGAAAACCTCTAGAAGAAGGTTCCCAAAACCGGAAACGTTGAAACCGCTTAAACAGGCTGGCCCAATACGACCTATCGGTCGACCGACTGTGCGAACCTGCGACATCTTGCCGCAACGAGCGACGAATAGTGCCCAAAGTGCTTTTGCCATATGGCATGTTATGTGAGAATGGCTCCACGAGTCCACTGCAGCGTTGCAAAATCATGCAAACATCATCTTGGGCCATGTTTCTGGCTGCTCGGACATCGCCTGTAGTTAAGAACACATGGGAAAGGAAAATCCTATATGCCGCTTGTTGCGTCAAACTGCCGGCGCTTCGCACAGGCGAGCGACCGAGCAGCGACGCAACGGGCCGGCCCGTTTAACCGTCCAGCGCTCCCGGTTTTGGGAACCTTCTAGAGGTTCCCAGCTGGGGTTTTTCGGTTTTGGGAACCTTCTAGAAGGTTCCTGAACCGGTTTTTTTATTTTCCTTTCTTTTTCTATTTCTGTTTCTTTTACTTTACTTTTTTTCTTTTTTGTCTTTCAAGTTTATGTTTTCTCTTTCAAAAAAATGTTCGCGCTTTTTCAAAAATGTTCGTGAACAAGTTTGCTCAAAAAATGTTCTTTTCATTCATAAATTTGTTCTCAAGATTCAAAAAATGTTCATGCTTTAAGAAATTGTCCAAATTTGTTCTTCGTTTCAAAATTTGTTCTCCAGATTCAAAAAATGTTCATACTCTTAGAAAATACTTATGTTGAAATTTTGTTCTCAATTTGAAAATTTTGTTCTCTAAAATCAAAAAATGTTCGGGATTTTAAATTTTTGTTCAAAAAAAGTTCTTTCCATTCATAAATATGATCTCAAGATTCAAAAAATGTTCATGCTTTAAGAAATTGTCCAAATTTGTTCTTTGTTTCAAAATTTGTTCTTAAGATTCAAAAAATGTTCGTGCTTTCAAAAATTGTCCGCGCTTCTAAATTTGTTCTCCATTTCGAAATTTGTTCTCAAGATTCAAAAAAATGTTTGCACTTTAAAAAATGTTTGTAATTTTTTGTTGTTATTTTTCATGTTTCTTTTGTTTGAAATTTTCAAATATTTGTTCTCAATATTAACAAATGTTCTCGTGTTCAAAATTTGAAAAAATGTTTCATGTTTCAGAAAATGTTCTGGAATTTTGAAATGTACTTGTTTACAATTTCAGAAAATGTCCAATAATTTTAAATGGACTCGCTCAGGTTCTTTAATGCTGGCGCTGCAAATTTGTCATATTAACTCGCGTGTCGCAGTGGCTAGCGTGCGGTGCTTATCTACAGCAGCTCGCGGGTTTGATTCCTAGCTAGCGCGCTTTTATTTTTCCGATTTTTCATTCTGCGGAGGTTAGCTAGCGGGCCGGCCCAGGCGAGTCGTCTCCTATGCGAAACTGTGACTACTTGCCGCAATAAGCGGCGCATAGGAGTTCCCCATGGGGAAGGCGCCATGTGAATTTTTTTACTTTCGAAGGAATTTTTACACCCCCAAATTGCAGACCACTGTGGTCTAGATTTGTCAAGATCAGATGGGCCTGGCCTATGCTCAAGCCAGTAAGAATAATAGGCGGTAGGCAATCAGCAAGCAGATAGACCGACATGTTTTTCCTCCCAACTCGAAACACCCGAGCGGGCCAAAGCCCATACGCCCCCTCCTCCTCTTGTCGATCCAACCACCACCAAACCCTACCCAGTCCACACCCCTTTCAAGCAACTGGCGGCGACGGTGGGCCGAGCGGCTCCCCGCCTCCCCGTCCCCAGGTCGCCGCCGTCCTCGCCTTAGCTCGCGGCCTCCCTTTTCCCAGGTTACCGTCCTCGGTTCAGGTCGCCGCCGTCCTCGCCCCACGGCCCTGCTCCAGCAGCTCCCGACAACGAGCTCAGCCTCCACTCCGACCATGAGCAATCCATCATAAAGTAAGCTTATCAATTATCATGTGGCTGACCATGGCAGTATGAGGTTGATGTCAGTAGGACTCAGTTGATTGTTCCTTAGCAGTATGGACTGTACATTTCTCTTTCAGAAGGGAGTAACAACAGGAATCCAACTTGTCCCACTCCGTAACCTCTCATCCACTCGGCCATGGCGGACTGGCTGTCGCTCCCGCCTGAGCTCAAGGCTTCAAGGCTTCGCTCTCACACTGGCATATTGCTGCTGCCGCTCTCTCTGGTCTCTTCACAGGAAAGCTAACTACGAGCTCTGTTCTGCACCTTCACCGACCCTCATCTTGCTCTCCGACAGATATGGCAGGCAGTGCATGGCTGTTCCTGATAGTTATGGTTTCGCCAAGGACGACAAAAGCGTAAAATCATTCCTTCTGTCGTGGCTGGCAGTCAGCTGCGGTATCTGCGCTGCCGACTGTTGGCAGACAACGGCGATGCTGCTTCCAGTTGCTATGGCTGATAAGATCTTCGCTTTGATGAAGCTGCTCCACATCGACTATTACTTAGCTTTCAACGACATACGGAGGGGAGAAACGAACCGCTTTTCCCTGGTGGAATCTGCTGGAGAATTGTTGGCTATCATCAAGCTGCAGCAACACCTGAAAGTTTTCAGGCTGGACAACGTCACCGACAGCGATGGGCTCGAGCCTGTGAAGAGCATTGGCCACCGTGCCATCTTCATTGGTCACCGTAGGTGTCTGTCTGTCCCTACGGACAAGTTCCCGTCCATCACCCCCAACTGCATCTACTACGCGAGGTCCTCAAATTCTTCACTTGACATCTACCAGTATGATCTCGGGGCTGAGAATGAAGAGAGGGTTTCCGAAGGCATAGGTTCTCTTTTCAGTAGGATGTCTTTCGCCAATCCTCCATTTACGATCGTTCAGCTCCTCTCCAGCTACACCATCAACGCCCGGGAATCTCAGCTAGCCATGGAACATCGTAAACAACTGCGGGATGCGGCGTACAGCTTTACATTATACTGATTTCTGTGACTGAACCATCGACCGTCAGACATCACTTTTATGTGGATTTTAGCGATGATCTATCAGCTGATGTTAGGAAGGAATTACATGTCCGAGTCTACTTTTAATTGCTCATGGGAAGCGAGAACAAGTGTTGCGGGTGTTAATTTCATCTTGTTATGAACCTATTCTTTCATCTTCTTTTGTAATGCTATTTAGCGCCTTAATTAATCGTCAAGTTTATTGTCCCCTAGCTTGTGCCGCTGAGTTGTGCAATCTGGTGCTTTTTGACACTTGCATTGCTGATGTTAGAGTAACTTGTCGCTCTAGTACGGCGAAGGCTGAAGCCAAGGTCTACACCCCCCACCTCCATCTTGTACAGAAAAGAAATCCATAACTTCATGCTAACAAATGTTAGTTTGATATTACTAGAAGATAAATGTTGAGGCGCATACAATCTGCACAGGTACGCCTCAAGAGGCACGCAAGTAATAATACCTTAGTTATCTAAAGGTTTTCATAGTATGGAATATAGTCTTGGACATTTAAGAAATAAATCAAGGGAAATTTCCAATTTGCGTTACATGTGTACTATCATATTCTCTGAATATAATATATAATCTAAGTTCGATGGTGTAGCCATGATCGAGCACCTAGGGGCTTGCCCCGGGATGGCCTGTGGACTACACAGAAAAAAAACATTCACTCCACTTTGTTGCACTGGGCCGGATCCAGCTCTAGGATTGGTGATACACTGCCTTTGATGTGTTTGGTTCACGGGACAGCCTCTTATGGACAGGGATAGCCAGTTTTTCACGGGGTACCGATTGTTTGGTTCCTTGGCGAGCATGGATATGGATAACCAGATCCCCGGAATATTCGCAAAATTCCGGCTCCGCTCGTCCGCCGAAAAGCCAGGGACATGACCAGCCACCCTCGCTCCCGAACTGTTTTCCTCTATGTCGCGCTCTCCCGGCCCCTGAAAGAGAAGCTGAAGATGGATCGCATTTTCTCTGCCCCATTGCCGGCCGGGATGAGAGGATGGCAAGAAAGCGGCACAAGGCGGCGACGGCAGATGGATAACAACTGCATCACAGGTAGGTTCATCAAGCCTCTCGCGTTCCTCTCAAGCTCGTGCATCTCTCCACGGGGCAACCAGGTGTGTGCTGGCTCGATCTATACCTCATGCGATGAGGCCGCGCAGATCGTGGGCTCCGGCGGCGGTGGCGGCTTACGGCTCGGGGTAGCAAATGCTGCAGGGGCACGCATCGGCTGCAGTAGCGCGAGGGGCCAGCAAACCGAGGGGCGCGTGGTGGCCTGAAACTACGTCCTGCTTTCTCCCCAGCGACAGCCTTCTATCTCCACCTCAGCCTGCTCCTCTCCAAATATTGTGCGGTGGTCTATGATGTGAAATTATTCAGTTAATATCCTTCATGGTCAATGCAGGAACCTTTTTTTATGCTGAAATAATTTTACTACTTCGTGTATGGCTGGTTAAAAAGGCCAGCACAACCCCTATCCATCGCTAAAATCTCTCAAACCAAACACTTGAATGGCTATGTCCAACCATCTCTCATCCTTCGAACCAAACAAAATATATATGGGCTAACCTCACCAACCCAACCAAACAAAATAAATGGCTATCTCTAGCTAGCTGGCTGGGATACCCATAACCATCTTAGAAGTCCATTGAGATATATCATTTCAGTGAGGCATTGACTAGTCGGCACCTTGCCGGTTTTCCCCATGTTTTATGTTTGACATAGCAGTGTGGCTATCAAGAGGGGAGGGAGGGCGGTATTGTGGCTCAATGACTCTTGAGATATATCATTTCGATCCGTGGACTAGTCTCATCTTGTTTCATGGTCCTAGCTAGCAATGACTGTTGAGCTCTATCATCAAGTATTCAAGTTTAGCTGGCCTACCGTGATGTGCTTGCTAACTAATCTTGACTTGTGTGGAGAGAAAAAGAACAGCAAGCTACTAATAACTTCATTGTAGATAAGAAAATTAGGTGACCATCTCCATCCTGGATGTATGTGGCGCACGACGGCGAGGAGAATTATTTGTACAATAGCAACGTGCAGCTACGAAGTCCTCGCTTGCACACGTTATCCTTGCTGCATGTTGGTCTCTGAATTAACAAAGTCTATGCAACTCTTATGCCATCTGATTCTACGTTAAGATTTATAAGAATGTTTCCCGTTTGATTGATTTTTTTTAATTTGAGTTTCCTTTTATTTTATCCACACCCATGCAACAAGTCGCCTGGCGTGAGCAACTGAAGTTGCATGTCGGTGTACTGACGCACAACTGCATGTCAATTAGTCGCGTGCAACTACGGTTGCATGCCCAATTGCTTTTCATTTTTTCAATACACGGTGATATTTTTTAAAACACACATTCAACTTTTTTCAAAAACATGTCAAACTTTTTTCTAAATACACGGTGGATATTTTTTTAAACATGTTGATCATTTCCTAAGATACACGCAGATAGTTTTAAAATACATGATGAAAATGCTTTGAACATACTTTTTTTAAACATGTCAACGATACTCTAAATGCATGATGAACAATTTTTTAATATATTGAGATTTTTGTATGATATATATTTAAATGTTTTACAAACATAACGACCATTTTTAAACAAATGATGATTTGTTTGTTTCTTTCCTACAAAAATACAAAGATTTTATGATACATAAATAATGAAATTATAATACACAGCGAATTTAACTTTGAATGCACAAGGATTCTTTTTTAAAATGCACGATAGATATATTTTAGTACACTATGTTGAAAGATATAGAATGCACATTTTTAATACATGGTGAATATTTTTTAAATATATGCTGAACAATTTCAAAACATAATGAACACTTTTCAATATACGGTTAAATGTTTTGAATTACACTATGGATTATTTGGAAAACACAATGAATCTTATATACTTAAGAAGTTCACCCCCACTATCTATTTATCTTAACATGCACCATGTCCACATCAGCCAAACTTTGCCCACCTCATGCATTCACCGAATGGGCCATGTCAATAATTTTTTTCTTAAGTCGTTCAGTTTACTGGAATGGTGTATCTGCCGTTTAGTCTGAGGCTTTCAATAGCGCGAGTGCGTGTCGCACGTCTAACCCTTTCCCTTCCACTTTCCCTCCCTCTTCAGTTTCCTTCTTTCTTTTTCTAATTAATTGGTAACCGAAGAGCATGGCAACCATTATTTCTTCCCTTCCTATAAGATTTTTTCCGGCTGTTTCCAATCTCAAACACGGAAACCATTAATCCGCCTGCATAGCCTCTCGTCTTCTCCATCGATCCCCTTTCATATCCCCCTCTGATTATGCGGTACGACGCAATCGTCGAAGAGGCCAGCTACGTCCGGGACAAAGGAGCCAAGCAGCGGACGTCCTAGGCTGAGGACCGACCGCGGCACCGCCGCACCGGGATGAAACTCGAGACCGGCAGACCTTCCTTGCAGTGGCACGGCTCGTCGCCGAGCAAGCCGACGAGGGAGGAGCAGTGAGTCGCGGTGCGCACATCGGCGCACCAGAAAAGGTCAGGGACGCCGTGCAGGTGTGCCAGGATCTCCAGTACGACGTCCTCCGGAGCCTCACCAGCCTGTGCACTTCCGGGCCCCTCACCTGTTATCTCATCCGCCCCTGCCCCGCCCACGCTACGTGAGGCCAACTCCACCGCACGACCCTAAATCTATATCCATTTTGTCCGTATGGGGTAGAAATAGGGAGAACAAATTCCGGACAGAGGCCGGACGCCAACGCTGCTACCCTATTTTTACCCCATATCACCAGTTGTCCGTCCTCGTCATTTCTTCAAACACGTAACAGGCATAGGAAACTTGACGCCGCCGCGGCCGCTCCTGCTCATGCACGCCCTCGCAGCTTCTTGGTTGACGCTGCCGCAGGGGCCGCGTCGCGGAGCCGCTTCACGGCCACGACGCTGCGTACGCCGTGCCACAGCCGCCCTTGCCGAGCATCTCCGCGGATGCGCGTAGCAGCTCCTCCAACTCGAACCGCCTCCCGCCGGCGTCCTCCAGAAACACCACCACCCTCGCTCGTACGTGCCACCGCTCGCCGCGACAATGTCGGCCGTTTCGTAGGGGCTCGAGGAGTAGACGACCTTCTCCCCCTCGCGGTGGCGCCTGTCGCTCCGGCGCCCGGAGAGGCGCGGCCAGAAGTAGCAGAAGAGCAGCCCGGCGCCCGGAGAGGCGCGACCTTCTCCCCCTCGCGCTGGCGCCTGTCGCTCCGGTGCCCGGAGAGGCGCGACCAGAAGTAGCAGAAGGCGAGGCCGTCGAGTCGGGCCAGCGCCGTGAGCGTGTCGGGCAGTGGCTGTGCGAGGTGCGCGTGCCCGGGATCTTGGTGAAGTACTCCCTGCTCCCTGGGCCAAGCCGGACACCACCGGCGCCACGACCCCTCCCCCGCCTCGACGCGTGCCGTTGGCCGCGCCGGCGGCCGCAGAGAGCGGCGCTGCCCTCTTCTCGTCCCGCTCCAGCCGATACGCGAGCAGCTCGGCCGCGGTGGCGTTCTTTGAGCAGTTCTGACGGGCTTGGCAGAGGCATGGCAGGCGGCGGCGAGCAGGAGAAGGAGCTTGGAGAGGGAGAGCAAAGGCGGAGGCGCCGTGGGTGTGAACTGGAGGTGGGGCAGTGCTGCTGCTGTACTGGAGTGGAGTGGAGCGGCGTGGTGGGTGCGCGTGGTGGGCAGGTACAGAAAACGAGAGACTGACAGGTGGGGTCGAGGGCGGACATAGACGGACGACGAGGACGCGAAGACGTCCGCTTTCTGTCCGTTTTGGCTCCAAAATCGAGAGCAACTTTGGTCTGAAAATAGGGCAAAAAGCGAACACAAACCGGACGAAACATCTGTATGCTCCCATGCGTTGGGTCGTTCGTTTTGTCCGTTTTACCTCAAACGAACACAAACGAACGATTTGGAGTAAATTTGGGTCACGCGGTGGAGTTGGCGTTTCGTCCTTGGCTGCCTCACCAGCGAGAGCGCCGCGGGTGTGTGCATGTTGCTGCTGTTACGGATGTGTGCATGCCGTCGCTGGTACTGACAGGCGTCCGCACTTATGCATGCAGGCAAGCATGATCACTTCCTTGCTAATTACCCTACATACGAATCCAATGGATCCTTGCTAAGAGACACATATATACCAGACCAGATTATCTACAATCCCAATTCCTATACTCTAAACAGAGTACACTAGAAGTTTAGAACAATGTGTAAAATTCTTGCCTCCTCTAATCAGAGATTCAGAGTACATATCTGAATTTCTTTTTGTCAGATTTCACCATTGTTGATTGGTTTATTTCTATTTTTTATAGTTAAATTTATCTACTATTTCTTTTTGGGTTATTATTACTACTATTGAACATGTAAACCACATGAGTTTCTCGAATTTAAGTTCTACCCATGCGTGCTAAAAATTTCCCGCAGCAACGCGCGGGATGTTATCTAGTTTTTTAAATACACGAGGAACAATTCTTAAGATTTCTGATGAACATTTCTTTAATACAGGATGAACACGTTTGAAAAAGTGTTCACACATTTAAGAAATTGTTCATGTGTAACAATAAAAAGTGCTAATGCATGATGAACATTTTATTCACGGTAAACATGTTTGAATTACGCTATGAAAAAAATTAGTGCACTACAGAAAAGATTTCAAAATACAATGTGTTTTTTAATATGTGATGATTTTTTTAACATGATGAATATTTTATAACAAACATATAATATTTTTCTAATACACACGAACTTTTGTTATATCCCGAACATTCCTTCGATCTACGTGAACACACTGATATTTTTAGCTCAGTGTATTTTACCCAAAAGAATAGCAAAGTGAAAATAAAATGTAAAGATAACCAAAAAAGAAAAGAAATAAAATAAAATAATAGGGCGTTCACTCCACTAGCATTTTCACAAAGTGCTTTGCTATCTTTTTCTGTTTTAGAGGAAGTATATGTTGCTACCCCTTTTTACTAAAGAAAAAGAAACCCGCGAAATAGCAGCGCCCACCGGCTTGTACACCCCGGCATGTATAGCCCACGAGAGATGGCTACCCATCACAAAAAAAGAAAACATCGAACAATTTCAGTGGTCCATGTAGCATGAGCATGCGAGCTCGTCCACCATATGTCTTTTCGAGTTAGCTACAAAAGATAGACAAAAAGGTATATAAAAGTGGATTCCCTCAAAAAGAAAAAGTGGATAACATAACACAAGGATCGAAAAAACTTGGCTGGACAAAGGGATTCTAATAATCCATTGCAATGGCAATTGCACAACTTGTTTTTTTTATTCGAAAAGGAGGTTGAAATCTGCGGCCTCTGCATCCAAAAGATGCACATAGTCGTCTTTATTATATTACTAAGCAAACTTTAACAAAACAAATACATTGATCTACCCAAAGTCATCTTCCTAACAACCTCTGTCGATACACCTATAAGCTTGATGATGTGGCATGACCTTGCACAAACTCACACCGTCTAAACCGATGGCCTCGCCAAGCCGTCCACGACGAGCCGAGAGCACCAACCTGACAAGCAGACCCTGAGCGTGCACCGCTTTCACACGCTCTAGAATTCGCCGTTGCCATCTTCCGTCGCCCCATCTTCCGTTGTCCCATCTTCAGCGGGATCAACGCAATGGCCTTGCCAGGCCCAACTGTCGTAGACGCCACCACGACGGCAGACAGCGCAACCACCTTGCGCGCGTGTCCGTCCATTCGTGCTGATGCGGCTGAACTGCAGGCCACTGATGGACCGCGCACATCCGAATGTATTGTAGGGACGCGTATAGTATTGTAGGGACGCGTGTCTAGCTCGAGTTCAAATGAGCTCGGATGGATAGTAAAATAAAAAGAATAAAAAAGTTCAGAATGTTTTTGGTGGTAAACTTTGACAAATGTTCTAAGTGCTTGCAAATTTTTCACCTTTAGATCACATTTGTGGAAGTCGTGACAAAAAAACCAAATTGATGCTCCAAAAATCCTATTTTGGAAAGCATTTTGAAGCATTGATTTTGTTTTTTGCCATGCCTTCCACGAATGTGATCTGATGATGAAAATCTGCAGACACTTATGACATTTGTCAAAGTTTACCACAATAAAAAAACATATTTTTTTGATTTTACTATTAATTTGAGCTCATTTGAGCTGGAGCTCTGAAGGGTACTTTCGGTATTGTAGTTGGTGCCTCTTGGCACATGATCAATGTATATGATGCACAAGGTTTGTAGCTTGCCAATGACGATGCTCTGCAAGACGGGCGTAGCCAGCGGCTCACCAGGCGGCGGAGCTGCACTGGACGGGGTATCTCCAGGAAGCACACTACGACAGCATGGAAGCGAGGCATGAGTTTTTGTGGTAATTGATGAAGAAATAATAACGTGTGATGGCTTATTCTTTTCACCGGCTCTAAATTAAAAAAAAAGGGGTCAAAGGGGAAAGTCACCTTCTCAGCGTGAGCTCAAATGAGCTCGGGTGAACTGTAAATCAAATTGAAAAAAAAATCAAACAAATCTTTTCTTTTTTGTGATAACATTGACAAATGTTCTAAGAGCTTGCAAAATTTCATCATGGAGGAACATTTGTGGAAGTCGTGGTAGCATATCGATTTGTTTTGCCATGCTTTCCAGAAATGTGATTGCATGATGAAATTTTGAAAGCTCTTAGAACATTTGTCATATTTTTCCAATTGTTTTCAGTTATACTGTTCACCCAAGTTCATTTGAGCTCGGGCTGAGAAACTCCATGTCCGGTCAAAGGTTCTTCTTTTAGACAGAGGAAACACTCTGGTTTTGAACATACTCTGGAATTAATATCTAAGTTTTAAATGGTAGCCAAACACCTCATAGTAAATTAAACTGTAGTAGTATTTTTTTTAAATACTTAGAAAATCCTTTGCTAACAAACAGGTCCTAAATCTAGCACATTAGAAGAGGCAGCCATTCACAGGTCGGCACGTAGCTGTTTATTTTTTTAAATGTTTTCTGTTGACATAGCAATGTGGTTGTCAAGAAGAGGGGAAAAGATGCCGTGACTCACTCCTGAAGTGGTCCTAGTAATGACTTCAGCTATAATCAAGTTCCGTGGACTATTCTCATCTTGTTTCATGGTCCTAGCTATTAATGACTCTTGAGTGTTCAAGGTTAGTGGTCCTACCGTGATCTTGAGTTGTGTCGTGAGAAAAAAAACAGCACATTGCTGATTAACTTGATTGTGGATAAGATAATTAGGTGACCGCCTCCATCGTGGATGTCTGTGGTGCACGACGGCGAGCAGAATTAATTCTACGATAGCAACGTACAGCTACCTCTTTGTCTTAGCTACAAAAGATACACAAAAGGTAGATCAAAGCAGATAAAAAGAGATGAAGATGCGGTTAAATTAAGGACATGATATATTGTGATCCGTCTAGACTAGGAGCATGTTAAAAAACCTCTCTAGACTAAGTCCTCCTGGGGCCTGGGCAAAGCGAAAATGCTAAACTTACAGTAGTAAGCAAAGCGGATGTAAGAAGGACCATGTTAAAATTGCTTTATTACTCAAAGCAAACAGAGTTGCCCTCCACATAACCGTAGAAATTACAGTACACTTCCATTTTATTTATACATTTATTCGCTCGCTGAATGGCGCGCACCAGCCATGCACGCACGCACATGTGACATTATGTATGGGTATATATATGGGCACACAAAGAAATGATCGATGATCATCATAAGTAAGGAAGACTACAAGGAGTAGTACGTCCTCTACTTACTGATCCATGTGTAAATCATTTCGGGCGGGGCAGAGGACGATCTGGTAGTTGGTTCCGGCGGGACATGTGAAGGTGCTGGTCTGGTCGTCCTTGGCGTAGCTGTAGGCGTCTGGGCACTTGCCCTTGAAGAACCTCGAGTAGTTGGTCGGCGGGCAGTTGTGCTCGAACTGGCCCCGGCAGCAGTAGGTGTCGCCGCCGAACTTGCCGCAAGCGCTGGCGCACCCACCGGGCACCTGCAGCTCCGGCAGGCACTCCCTGGTAATGTCTACGGCGCAGGTCGCCGCACGGCACGGCGCGCCGCCGACGGGCTGGAAGCTCATGGGCGTATTGAAGCCGTCGATGACGGACAGGTCGAAGAAGTCCTGGCTCCCGCCCCGCCCCAGCGTGTACTCGGCCAGCGTGGCGGGCTGCTCGCCCGACACGCGGCAGGACAGCGCGCCCGCGCAGTCGCCGGTGATGCAGTGGCCGCGTCCGCTGCCGTCGAAGGTGCACCCCGTGCGCGGCCACACCCTGGCGCCCGCGGTGCCGGCGGGCATGTTGAGCTGCCACGACTGGCCCGGGTCGAGGCGCGCGCCGCCGCCTGGGAGCGCGCCCGGCCATATCGTGTAGGAGCACCGGTTCACCACTGTTATGGTGGTCGCGTCGGCCGCGGCGACGACGGCGAGGACGAACGCGATGAGGTGGAGGATGTGCGACGACGTCATGGCTGCTGCCGGTGTTGTTCTTGGACGAATTGTGATGCGGCGACTCTGAATGTTGGTTTGGCGGTGTGGCAATGGAGGTATTTATTGCCGCGCGTCCATCCATAGGCTGCTATAGGCTGGTTTGGTGGCGTGTCCAAATCCAGGCCAGCTTGCCTAGTAGACATTTTCCACGGCGGCGTTTGCATCATGCAATTAATATGATTATAATGTAAGGTGCTAGAAGGCCAGAATCAGTGAATCACTACCAGAAACATTATTGTTTAGAAAAAAAAACAGCAAAAGCTTTTTTTTTAAAAAAATTATCACCTCCTTTATTCATTCATAAGGATAGTAGCATCACTTACAATAGGAGGAATAACCACATCCGGGGCGGTGTCCATCTAGATGGTTATAGAAGAAAATCTCGTTATCCTAGGCAGCTCATGAGCTACTTGATTTCTTTCTCTATTACAATCATCATAGATAACATGAGTAAAGTGAAGCGACGTAAGATAACAGTCATCAAAGATAGTAGAATCTACTAAAGAAGAGTAACCATCAATTAGGGCAGCAACAATCTCCACACTATCAGAGTTTACTTTGATCTTACCGCATCATACCGTATGTGTAGGGGGTTAATTTATTCCAAATGTCACTCAACTGCCTCCGTCGTGAATGAGTCAAAGCATAGATCAACCATTTCATTTGCAGCTATACATGTCCCCGAAGGAGAGGAGGTGCGGGCCGCCGCCGAAGGAGAGGAGGGCTGGGCCGCGCCGTCGCTGCGGGAGAGGAGGGGCGCCGTCGCCGGAGGAGAGGAGGGGCGGGAAGTGCCGTCGCTGCGGGAGAAGAGGGCTGGCCGCGGCGGAGGACAAGGTCCATCGCTGCAGAAGAGGTAATTTACAGGTCCATCGCTGCAGAAATCCATGCAGAAATCGCTGCAGAAATTGCAGATGTGATTTGTCTTTGCCCCAGTACATATTTGTTCCATATACTGCTAATTTCCATCGGCTGTGTGTTAGCATGTGCAATTGGCGGTGTGTCATTGAGACCGAAACAGCAGGTCTAATGCATGGAATTAAACTCTAATGCATTTTGTTTTTTGGTTCAGATTTATTTTACTTATTTGAGTAATTTTTAACTGAACTTTTTAGCATACAAATATTGTCACTAACTGAACTTTTTCCAGGCGTGAGTAACTGAAGTCAGCAAGAGTACTCTGCTCTGAAAATTGAGAACTCTGTTGTGCCTCACAATTTTCAGTGTTGTGGGATGGCAGAAATTGGTAAGGGAATACCTCAAGTTGGTATGAGGTTCAGAAGTGTAGATGAGGCTTGGGCATTTTGGAATGCATATGGGGGTCACACCGTCTTTGATGTGAGAAGGAGATACGCAAACAAAAGCAGACTTGATGGTCAGGTTGGTTCATACAGATTTGTTTGTTCCAACGAGGGTCATCGAAGAAAAGGGCTAACTGAGACATCGCCAAAGCGTTTTAGAGCTGAAACAAGAACCAATTGCCAAACTTGTATGTGTTTCAGTTGGATTGATAGGCCGGAAATTATGAAGTAACTGAGGTTGTGCTTGAACACAACCACTTGCTTCAATTGCCACAAACCCGCCACTTGATGATATCCCAAAGAAAGATTTCAGAATGACAAGCTTTTGAAATTGAAACCGCCGATGATTCCGGTATTATGCCACAAGCTGCACATAAGTTTGCGTCTCATCAAGTTGGTGGACCGATTAACCTTGGATATACTTGTCGTGACCAAAAAAATCATTTGTGAACCAAGCGACAGAGGGAGTTGGCTTTCGGACAAGCTGGAAGTATGTTGAAATATTTTTATGAAAAAATTGCTAACAATTCATCATTCCAATATGCACTACAGTTGGATTGTGAGGAGGATATAACCAACATATTCTGGGCTGATGCTAAAATGATCCTTGACTATGCACATTTTGGTGATGTTGTCACTTTTGACACTACTTTTGGCACAAATAAAGAGTATAGGCCATTTGGTGTTTTTCGTAGGCTCAATCAGTTCAGAGTAACCACTATTTTTGGTGCTGCCTTGTTGTTTGATGAAACGAATGACTCATTTATATGGCTATTTGAGACTTTTCTAGCTGCACATAATGGACGACAACCTAGAACTATTTATACGGATCAAGATGTAGCAATGGGAAAAGCTATATAGAAAGTATTCACGGAATCATATCACGGGTTGTGCACCTTTCACATTATGATGAATGCTGTCAAACATTTATCTCCAGTCAAGGATGATGAGAAAGATGAAGGGGAGGTGGAAGAGGAAGATGAAGGGGAGGAGGAATCTCATATTCTCTCTGATTTTAGTGCTTCTATGTATGGCTATGAGGACAAGGCAGTATTTCAAGAAGCATTTGACAACATGAGACATAAAGTGCATAAGAAAACTTGGTTAGATAGCATCTACAAGGTGGAAGAAAAATGGGATGAATGTTATATGAGAGATGTCTTCAGTTTGGGAGTGAGAAGTACACAACTAAGTGAGAGTTTCAACAATGCATTGAAGAACCATTTGAAATCTGATTTCCATATTGTCCGATTCTTGAAGCATTTTGAGAGAACGGTTGAAGTAAAAAGGAGAAAGGGATTGGAATCTGAATATGAGGCAAGAAAAAATTGCCAAGAATCAAAATGTGCACACCCATGTTGGTGCAAGCAAGCAAAGTGTACACTCCAACTATTTTTGAAGCTTTCCAAAGTGAATATGAAAGATCCATGGCAGCTTGCACTAGAGTGTTGGAGGAAAATAACCAATTTTCTGTTGCTATTGGGAGGTTGCATGGTGATTTGACTTATGAGGAGGAGGAGGAGTGCATAGTGATTGGTGATCCGTTGAACCAAACCGCTTCATGTAGTTTTCAAATGTTCAATAGGGCTGGAATATTGTGTGGGCATAGTTTGAAAGTTCTTGATTTGATGAATGTAAAGACATTGCCAACAAATTATCTCCTAAAGAGATGGACTAGAGAAGCACGCAACGGAAGTATACATTACATGCAAGGAAGGAAAGTGGTAGAAAATCCAAAATTGGAAGCTCAACTTTGGTACAAAGATATGTCTCATAAATTTCATGACATGACATATAAAATAGCCAACTCTCTCGAATGTCGTTTGATGCTAGAAGATGCACTTTCTTGTCTTTGGCCACAACTAGAGGATAAACTCAATGCATCATCCACCGGTGCTACTGATGCATGTTCCAATGACCAAGAAAATGTTGATCCAAATGTGCAACAAGCCAATGACTTGCTTAGTTTTGCACGACTGAAGAAAAAGAAGGTTTCATCTAAAAATTTGAGGAGAAAGTAAACATGGTTTGATAAGTTACGCAAAGGACGAAAGCCAACTAAATCAGCGGCAACGACAAAAAAAGAAGCAACGGTAAGGTGTAGTATGTATGTAATATGAGTTGTTATTCATTCCTGTACTAACAAAATAAGTTTTCATTTTTATTGGCAACAACAACAACAACAAAAGAAAAAAAAATAGTGCGCAACCTCAAGTGCAAGTGGAGAACAATGGCAATAGTCTGCAACCTGAAGTGCAAGTGAAGGTGAAAGAAAATAGTGAGAAGCGTCAAGAATATGATGCAATTGACAGCTTTACCGAGCTCTTGACAACTTCACGAGTTGACGATCGTATCTTTATGATGATATGATCTAGTATCTTCAAAGTTGTTAGGTAGTATTTTGGACAGTGCTAACAACAGTATTTTGGGGGGTTGCGATAGTCTCTTTTGGCCTAAATATATAAGTGAAATGGCCTGCTTTTGTATAGATGATTACTCAACATTGACACTTATTGCTGTAGCATTCGGACATTATGCGCTGCAGCCTTTTAATATCAGGTTCTACTGGATATAGTGTCAACTACAATTGATTTATTCCACTTTGATTGCATAATGCACTACTGTATAACCAGACCAAATTTTGTTTTACAGTCTGCTCATGAATATCTGCAGTTCTTTATTTTTTGGGTTTCAATCTGTTCAAATAAAACTGGGTTCAAGTGTCACTGCATCGTTGTTTGCAGCTAGTCTGTATTGATGTCTGCTGCTATGCTGAAAACTGCCAAGTGTTGGGAGCCTTTCCCCTTGTGTGATCTGGACCGTAGGATCGATGTGGATTGGATGGAGATTAGAAGGGTAAAGTTGCAGTGTGACTTCACTTGATAAAGGCACTGGATGTCAGTCCGTTTTCGATGGCAAATTTACGCGAGGATGATAATTTTAGTTGGCAAAATTACAACTTCGTGCTTCAGTTTATTTTTGACAGAAAATTATCGTCTCTATCCACTAACTTGCCATCGTGGCATGCCATTTCTGTTTGCTCGCTCGCTTCCTTGCACATTGGGCCGTATTTGCCGTTCTCTATTGCACATGCGAGCAACCGAGCGGACCGCAGATCGGCTGGCCCAAGTAGCTAGGCTCTGTTTGTTTTGTTATAATTTCTTCCCAGTTTTCTCTGATTTTTTCCTTTTATGTTTTTTTATTCATTAGTTTTCCTTTCCTAGTTTTAAGTAGAAAATTTTGAAAAATGCGCTGATTTGAAAAAGTGTTCATGTTAAAAAAATGTTTGCATGTACAAAAATGGTTAGTAATTTTTTTAGAAAAAAAAATCATGTTTTCAAAACTATTTGTGTTTCCAAAAAGGTTCGCAATTTAATTTTTTGTTCTTATTTTTAAATAATATTTGGAAAATACAATCAATTTTCTCATTTTAAAATTTTTGTAAAATTCAAAAATGTTTACCCTTTCAAAATTTGTCTTTGTCTTTGAAAAATGTTTGTGTTTTTATACTAGATAATGTTTTTTTTAAATAGTCATTTAAAATAAATCTATTTCTTTATAATGCTACTTCCTTAACAATTCAATATAACCGTTGTTGACACTGTCATCGATTCTAAAAACGACTTATAAAAATTATAGAGGGAGTAGTTACTACATTGCCTTGCTGTAGTGATTGGGCGCTGCAGTAATTCGCTGCTTCAATGGGCTCCTGTGGGTTGCAACTTTGCAGCTCGCTATTGTTGAACACAGTGAGCGTTACATAGGAGGTCAGGTCGACAAATTGAGGCAAAAAGCGTTATATAGGAAACACGAGATTCATGTTTTTTGGTTTTTGAGAAATCTCGCCCTGATCCATCATAGGAACAAGGTTTGGGTCATCTTAAGTAAAGTCAAAAAACTTGGGTCGGCCCTAGGCCTACACACTACAACACGGGTGTGTGTTGAGTATAATGTTTATTAGGAAAGACGAGATAGATTAGGATTTGTTCTGTCTTGTCTTATACTCTAAGTAGATGATTATACTTCTATATATATGCCCACGAGGCTCAAGCAATACATCGAACTATTCCACCAATCCTTTCTTTTTCTTCTAACATGGTATCTATCATAAGTCGATCCTAAACCCTAGCCGCCGCCGCTTCCGCACCCGCGTGCCGCCCCAGGATGGTCGGCCTCCATGACCGCCGCTGGGGGCCACGCCACCCGCACCTAGGGTTCGTCCGCCGGTCGTGTTGACCGGCTGTCCTAGAGAGTCTTTTTCCCGACCCTTTGATCCGGGTTTTCTCCCTCTCGCCGGTCGCTTTGATCGGTGTCTACTTTTTGATTTTCCGGTCTATATGATCCGGTTTGCGTCGCCCACCGCCGCTATCAACCCCGTGCGCCTCTACTCCAACACCGGCGCGATCGGCCGGCTTCTTCACCGACCCGGCGGCCTTGTGCGTCGTCCGCGCGTCTGCCCGCCGGTCGGCCTGACCCGGCGGCCTCGCGCGTCGTCCGCGCTCCGGCCTGCCGGTCGCCCCGACCCGGCGGCCTCACGTCATGCGGCGGACCTTCGCCGCCGCCGTTCACGCGCCGGCCCGCCCGTCGATCTACGCCGGCCGTCACCGCCCTACTCCGACCGGGACTCCTGCATCCCCCCGACCCGGCGGCCTCGCGTCATGCAGCGGCCAATCATAGACGCCCTGCTGACCGCCGCCGCCGGCTTCATCTCGGACTCCCTCGCCACCACGCCTCCACCAAGCGGCGTCCCCGACCTCGCGCGCGATCGGCTTGATCACCCTCTCGCCGCCGCGATCCGACTCATCTACGCCGCGCGACCGACCTGGCCCGTCGGTTATGCGCGCCTCCGCAGGTCCCGTGAAGATCGTCCCCGAGTTCAGCGCGCCTCTCCATCGATCGAGCATCGGGCTGCCGCTGTGTCGCCCCGTCGGGCTGCAGCGCCGCCGCCCCGTGGTTCTTCTCCCGGCTGCACCGACCCGCGTCACCGTTGCGTCGCCCCTTCGGGCCGTAGTGCCGCGGCCCGCGGTCCCCCGTCGCCCCGAGGGCGTCCGCTCTAGGCCGTCCCATGGCTGCATCGACCCTCGCGCCACCGCTGCGTCGCCCCGTCGGGCCATAGCGAGCGTGGCACGCGGTCCACGCCGTCGCCCCGAGGTCTTCCCGCCGTCGCCCCGACCCGCCTGCCGCCGCTGCGTCGCCCCTTCGGGCCGTAGCGCGGCGGCCCACGGTCCACTTCGTCGTCCACGCGCGTTGACTTCCCGTGATATGCGCCGCGCCGTCTCCCTTGGCGCGGGAACGCCACTCTCCGCGCAGGTCTTCGTCACGCTGTCAGGGTTCTTCGCCTACTTCGAGCATCGCCGCCGCGTTTCTAACCTAGCCGCCGCTGCCGTCAGGCCACCGCCGCCGCTCTTCTTTGGTCGCCGCCGCCGCTACCCACGTAGCCGCCGCCGCCACCCGTCCACCTTCTTCGTCTTCGTCCAGCATCAGCCCGTCGCCAGCGTCGCCGTCATCTACCACGACCACTTCGTCTACTCCGACAACCGCGGGCGACACCGGCCCCGCGCCGATTGGCGCCGCAACCGTCGTCGAGTCCTTCTCTGCTGGCCTCTCTGACTTCTTCGACATGGCGTACAGCTCATGCAGGTCCCAGTCCACGCATGCCCGATACTGGCAACACCGCCGCGTGCCTTCGTCCACGACGTGTCCCCGGGCCTGGCAAGCCTAGTGCGGCGCTTCGTCAACTTCGTCTTCGTCCGTCTACGCATGCCCGGTGCTGGCAACACCGACGCGTGCCTTCGTCTACGATATGTCCTCGGGTTTGGCAACCCCGCCGCGACGCGTCGTCAACAACATCTTCTTCCCGGCGCACCACTACTTTGACACCACTGCGCCCATGCTAACTCGGCGTCTCCTTGCGCCCGCGGCTCCACGGCGACTTCATCGACACCGGCTACCCCGACTCGACATCGACCATGACATTTTTCGCACGGCTACCTCGACCACGGCTCCACCACCATACGCTCTCGGCTACCTCGACAAACGGCACAAAGGGCTACCGCCTTGCTTGAGCAACCTCGTCGGTTACCACTCCAGCCACGACTCCGCGATGCGTCGACCGTTACAACTGTGGGGGGTGTCCGTCGGCTTGCCTTCGGATTCTTCTCCAGTCTCACCGTCTGCGTCGCTACCGTTGTGACGGGGGGGGGGGGGATGTTGAATATAATGTTTATTAGGAAAGACGAGATAGATTAGGATTTGTTCTGGCTTGTCTTGTACTCCAAGTAGATGATTATACTCCTATATATATGCCCACGAGGCTCAAGCAATACATCGAACTATTTCACCAATCCTCTCTCTTCCTTCTAACAGTGTGAAAAGAAGGCATTTTAGCCAAGGCGTTTTTCTAAATGCCTCAAAATCATGCTTAAGGAGGCGTTTTTACAAAGTGCCTCGGTTGTATGCACCTTTGGAGGCATTTTTGCAGAATGCCTTAGAATGTAAGCAGCTTCTGAGGCGTTTGTACGAATTGCCTCAGATTCTAGGTAGCTTTGGAGGCGTTTTCTATAGTAGCCTGTAATGGGTAGACATTTTGAGGCGATTCTGAAGAACGCCTGCTAATTGATCGCGGCGTTCCTAAAATATCGCCTTCAATCGCGTTCTGTGCTGTTTGCGGTTCTGGACATGCATGGCCATTATATATAAGTACTTAAGAGATTAAGGCGTGCCTCTGGAGTGTAACAATGCGCTAGTGTAATGGTTGATCGCAGGTAATGATACACTATAGGTCGTGGGTTCGATTTTCCTGTTCGATGCATTTTCTTACCTCGCAGGAGGTTATTTCTTTAGTACTACCATGCTGCTCAGCGAATTCTTTAATGCCATACTGCTCAGCGAACAAGAGATGGACCTGCTTAAAAGGAGGAAACGTGCACAGCGACTCAGAAATAACAACTACTTGTACTTGCTAATTAAGTTAGTGTCGCACTAACTGCCACACGTGTGGTAAGAAGGGAGACGCACTACATGTCTTTAATATAAACAGATTGCCACGTCATCGCATGCATGTAGGAATGTTTTTGATTTTCAGTTTTTAAAATGTTTTATCTCTTAAATGAAAAATCCAATTGAAAATCCGTTTTCACCATTAAATCCCTCGCGATGAGATCTTCGAAACTAGATCCCATGTTGATATATTTTGATGAATTTTTTTGAATTAAAAGTTGCCATGTTTATTGCATATGAATTGTCATGATGTTTACAGTGAAGTTGCCATCATATGTTTCAGCTATTTTCTTCTACATTTAAAAGTAATTTTTGACATTTATAAAACGGGGAATTAAGAAACTAGACTTGCCATGAACCATAAACTAAAATTGCCATGATACATGCACGTAAAATTGCCCTCGTTCATACAAAAAATAATTTGCATGGTCAAAGTACTGGAGTTGCCATCATCAAAATACTAAAATTGACAAGATCTACAAACTAAAATTGTCACATGACAACTTTAGTTTAAGCCCTATGGCAACTGCAGTGTAAACATCATGGCAACTTCTGGCAAAAAAAAAAAAATCGTTGAAGCATATTAACATGGGGTCTAGTTTTGAAGATCTCGTCGAGACGGATTTAATGGTGAAAACGGATTTTTAGTTCGCTTTTTTATTTAGGAGATACAACATTTTTAAGCCGAAAACCAAAAAAAATTCTGCTGATGTCATCTATTCATACGTGGCAAAATGAATGGTGATGGAGGCGTGTGGGCGATGTGCAAACGTCACACGTGTGGGCGTTAACATTTCCGTTAAGTTAATATACTTGGATTAGATTAGATAAAGATAATGAATGACTCTGAACGGGGTGGGGTACGAAGGGATTCCCAAACTGGTTGGGCTTGTGAACTGCGCCTAACTACAATACCGTGGTGGATGGGCCGGCCCAGCAGATTCGTAGTTGGTTGGGCTGGGCTGGGCTGGCTTGGTGGACAGCATCGTTTTCTCCTTTTACAATTTGCCGGACGGAGCTTCAGAGGCATTTCTGAAAATCGCCTCAAAACATCGCGGGCGTTCCTGAAGATCGCCTGAAAAGGCTGACCATCGAAGGCATTTTTCAAAAATGCCCGCATATGCCTTTCCCTTCGTGATCATCCATAGCGTTTTTCATAAGCATCTCGTTAGACGATTGAAGGCATTATTTGAGCTTTTAAAGGCATTTTTCAATGCCTCCTATTTGCTACCGTGATGTAGTGACAGCCAATGCGTTGTTTCATATACTCCCTCCAATCTGCTCAAAAGAAAAACTCCCTCCCATCCATATTAATTATCAGCTGTACTAAATCAACAACAATTAAAATGGATCGAAGGGAGTAGTATTTTTGTCCTCAAAACAAAGAAGTTGACTATTCTATCCTCCAAAAAGAAAAAAAGTTGCCGAACAATTTTCTCCATAAAGTTTTTCAGTAGAACTTTTTGTGGAATCATCAGTCAACATTATTTCCACTATCACATTACAGACTTATCCATCGAAGTAAATTGAAGCCCAATCGCCTCTATGGGCAGAAGGTCAGTTGGTAGTCTGATCCGACGGGGCAGGTGAAGGTGCTGCTCTTGTCGTCGTAGGCGTAGCTGTAGGCGTCCGGGCAGTGCCCCTTGAAGAAGCGCGAGTAGTCCGTCGGCCCACAGGTCGACGGCGTGAGCGGCGGCGTGCAGCAGTACTGGGGGGTGCTGAACTTGACGCAGGCACTCACGCAGCCTCCGTCCACCTTCAGCTCCGACGGGCAATTTGCGTTGATGTCCGCGGCACAGTTGATCGCGTGGCAGCTGCCGCCGGTAGGCCCAAAGCTCATCGGCACGTTGAATCCGTCGACGAGGGAGATGTCGTAGAAGTCGGGACTGCCACCCTTACCCAGTGTGTACTCGGCGAGCGTCGCGGGTGGCCTCCCGCCGGCGGCGCAGGCGAGCATGCCGCCGCAGTCGCCCGTGGTGCACGACCCGTGGCCGCTGGCATCGAAGTTGCAGCCGGTGCGCCCCCAAATCCTTCCAGCTGCTGTGCCCGGGGGGACTTGAATGGCCGCCGCCTGACCAGGGTCGAGCCTGCTCCCGCCGCCGACCGGGACGGCGCCGGGCCACACTGTGTAGGGGCACTTGTTGAGTAGGTGGACAGTCATAGCGTCGGTGGCAGCGATTGCGAGGAGAAGAACAAGGATGAAGGTAAGTGAAGATGCCATGGTCGTCGTTGTTGTTGTGTTGCCTGTGTGTAGTGAACGATGGAGGACCGGGGATGCTCCTGGATGCTAAATATAGATATTTGTGATATCTGTGTAAATGTGCCCTCTTACATGCATTTTAAATGGCATTAGATGTGCCAGATTATATACCTCCGAATATATATAAGCACTCATTTATATGATCTTAACGGGCCAGGGTGGCGTTTCCATCGGCCGATTAATACGTACTCCCTCTGTTTCTAAATATAAGTATTTCTAGGATTTCAATACAAACTACATACAGATGTATATAGACATATTTTTTTTGTATAAACTCACTTATTTTACTCCTATGTGGTCCGTAGTGAAATCTCTTAAAAAACTTATATTTAGGAAATGATGGAGTACGACATAAAGGCCAGACATATTAAACGGATTCTCGGTTTCCGATCGTTTCCAGGGCTGCTCATAATTAAAAAAGTTAGCCATGCAACAATTTTTTTTATTTGAAAGGAGGCAAAAATTTGGTTCTGTATATAAGTCTTTCTAGGATTTCAATACAAACTGCATATGGATATATATAAACACATTTTATAGTGTAGATTCACTCATTTGGTTCTGTATATAGTCCGTAGTGAAATCTTTAAAAAGACTTATATTTAGGAACGGATGAAGTACGATACAAAGGCCAAACATATTAAAACCCTGTACAATACAAGGTGCTTGGGATAGGTGCTTAGAGAAATAAATCAGTTTTTCTCTAAGCATCGGTGCTTATTTGCAAAGAGTAGATGTTTAATTAAGTGTCCGTCCTATAAAAATAAACACCGATGCTTAAAGAGAACTCGGTTTATTTTATAAAGCATCTCTCTAAGCACCTCTCATTGAGGAGACATGATGGAAGTGTGGTTTTTGCTGCATATCGTTGCTTGTTTAATTGCAATGACGCACTAGAGGCCGAGTTGCACGCACTGATGCAAGGTATGGCTCTGGCCGCTCAATATAGTGATGTTCCTATAATAGTGCAATCAGACTCCTCGGAGGCATTGGCGTCCCTAACCGGTGATAACCTGTCTCGATCGGCATATGGACATTTGGTAGCTGAGATCAAGCATCTTATGGTACTTCGTGAGTTTATTCCGCAGAAAATTAAGCGTGAGCAAAATAGGGTAGCAGATCGGTTGGCTTTGCATAGTCGTATTGAGAATGCGACTGCTGTATGGCTAGATCGTGGACCACCGTGCATAGAGGAACTTTTGCCTCTCGATTGTAACCCTATTCTTATGGAATAAAACTCTTTACCCTCGCAAAAAAAAGTACCTCTCATTATACAAGGCCTAAATAGGTTCTAGATTTCCGTTCATTGCCAACGCTGCTCAAAATAAAAAGGTTTGCCATGCAACAATTTTTTTGTTTGAAAGGAGGCAAAAATTTGCCTCATCGTATTATTATTGACGCCTATAAGTATGAACGTTCAGTTTTTGACCATGGTAAACTGAATTTTTTATGTCAATTTTAGTTGACGCGAGACTGGCTAGTTTAGTTGACAAACATGGTAAGTCTGTCTTAATTTATTTTATGCCAGAAAATTGCCGATCTTACCAACTAAAACTTGCCATCCCCAGGCAACTAAAGTTTCCATTAAAAACATTTGATTTGCCATGGTCAAAAGCCGAACGTTCGGTACTTATCATTTCCTTATTAATTAAGAGATGAGTACATAAGAATGAAGGCGGTCTAGGTTCGACCGCAACACGACGTGTCTACTCTCGCGACATCAACAAGCTCAGGCGTTTGGCAGCCGCCATCCACATAAAATGGACTCCGCTCTAATCCTCGCAATTATGACATTTGACATGGAAGTGACCTTATTAGAAATCCTTGCGTTCCTCTCATTGCAAATCCCCCATGACGTGAGCATGATCAGAGACGCAATCCCTTTTCTAATATTGCCATTGGCGTTGATCAAAGCGAACCACCTATCTTTGACGGAGGTGTAGTTGGTCCATGACTCAATACCCACATGGGTCAGCCCCAGTCAAGCCCCGATGCTGTCCCAGATGAGCTTGGTGTATTTACAGTGGCACATAAGAGTGCTTGGCGTATTTACGTGTGTCACCGTCTTCAGCTCCCTCTTGCACAGCTGGCATAGCCTGCAGTTAGGCCACCCGCTACGTTGAAGTCTCCAAATGTGATCTTGCAGAATTAGCCACGCAAAAAAATTGTGCTTGGGCGGTGCCCAATTGGACCATACCGCCGGCCTCATCTTGCAGGTGACTCAATCGACGAGCTGAGAACGATATGCAGAAGAGGTCATGTACTCCCCAGATGAGGTTGGCCTCCAAACGATTTGGTACTCGACCTTGACATTGAGGTTTTACCTCGTGTAGGTTAACCCATAGCTCAGAGAATTCAATGAGGTCCTGAACTAAGAGGCCCAAACTTATGTTGATATTTTGAATCCAAATATCATTCTCCCTCGATAAATGGAGCCCGCTCGGAGATTGCAAAAATGGATGGTGCTATGTATTTGAGTTTGCGGCCTCCTAGCCAACAAGAGTACCCAAAAGGTGCAGTTTTCCCGTCTCCAATAGTTATCGTGGTGCAATTGTTGGTGAGATTCATATCGCTCTCATCGCGAGGGTGCCCCGAGTTGATCCAAACAGAACCGGGGCCCTTCCAAGCTACCCATGGCCATCGTATATGAAGCGCCCTTGCGAATTTGTCCATATCAAGAGTGCATAGTCCTTTAAACTCCTTAGGCGTCCACGCGAGGTCCCATTTTATTTGCAATTTCTATACACCTTATCTGTTCCAACCCATAAGAATGCCCTTTGAATCTTCCAATAGCTTGCATGATCCCCATGGGAGGCCGAAGTGACGTGAGGTGATAGATTGCTTGCGTTGTGATGACGGATTTTATCCAAGCACACCTACCTGCTATCATGATGAACTTCCCATTTCCACACCTAACCTTCCTAGTGATCTTGTCAAGAAGGTGTTGGAAGTCAACGCTTCACAGCAGGTGCACCGCTAGAGGGAGGTCGAGGTATCTGAATGGGAATTGGGACCGCATAGCTGGGAAGGCGGTCAGGATATCATCAAGATTAATGCCCGCACATATGATGGGGCAACCAAACTTTTATAAACATTTGTTAATAAGCCAGTGACTTCTCCAAAACTTTGCAGAATGCTCGCTAGCATATGAATATGCTCCTTTATCGATGAGGGATAACGGCACCGATAGCGCCACCATCGTGTGGTATGGGAGACCCAAATCAAGTCCTCCCCCCGGAGACCGAACGAGGAGACGATGACTGCAACGCACCATGACCGAAGTCGGAGCTCGATTTTCACTAACTGCCACTTCTGCCCAACTCGTAGCCGGCTGGATCATTGCCAAGTCGCATAGGTAAGCTTTGTGCTAGCCCCCAACCGTGTCGTTGTACGACCACTGGCCACGGCGACGACGGATCTGGACGAGTGCGAGATCCACATCCCATCGCCACCAATCATCACCAAAGCAGAGTAGCACACCTGAGCAGGCTCACACCGTCAGGCCATGGAGGCAACGGCCACTGTGGCATAGTCAAGGGGCGGCGCCCTGAACGCCACGCCCGATCTCCCACAAGCACCACCCCAGTCGCCTCAGGGGACACCGTTGTAATCGACCCGCCCAAGCACCTTCGAAGTCGGTCCTGCCGCCACCATGGCCAATGCTGGCGACAGCGGTGGTAGGTGAGATGCCGAGATCGAGGCCTTGTGATGCTACAGATGGGGCCCTCGGTGTCACCGTGGGGAACAATGTGAGGTTTTTTTTTCCGGTTCCTATGAGGTCTCTGTTCAGCACTATCATAGGGTTTCCTAGATAATTAAGGCCTTATTAGCTGAATTTGTAGTTCCTTTCTTGTATATGATTCGACACTGTAGGTCCGTCATTCTTGTCATCAACAAGGTCAGGTCGGCTTAGTTATGAGAGCAGTGATAGCGGCACATATCTGTGCCTCGTTTTTGTGGTGGCAGTGGTTGTTCATTGGCCCGGAGAGCTCAATGTAGTCTTTGTTATATTTGTCGTGTTTTAGACATCCATTGAATCTTTATATAATAGATCCAGCTAAAAATGAAAAAGGTTTTTTTTTGTTCAAGATTTTCTTTCAAGCTCCGTGTTAGTCTTCGACATCGCTTTTTTTTCCTGTTTTTTTTCTTCCCGGTTTTCTCTATCTCTTTCCTTTTTTTTCTCATTAGTTTTCCTTTCCTTCTTTAAGTAGAAAATAGTGAAAATGTTCGCATATTTGAAGAAGTGTTCGCGTTTCTAAAAAATGTTTGCATTTACAAAATAAATGTTTTTGCTTCGTCATCCGGGGAAAAAAGCATGTTCATATAGTTTCGTGCAAATTTAAGTGGATTTTGCTTGTATTTTCATACTATTTCGAGTTCTACATGGCTTTATGCATGTCAAACCTCCACTTAAACATTTTCAAAATAAGTTAAAACTTCAACAAACCATATGAAGGTCAGGAAAATATGGGGAGGGGGAGCTGTTGAGCAAAACTGGAAGAACTTAAAGAACTGAAGAATATTAGAAATTTGAATTCCTAGGTGTGTTCTTGACGGCGCATATTATGATGCAACTTAAATATTAGAAATTGGAAACGAGATATTTTTAAACTTTATGTATCAACTTTATTGGGCACTCATACATATTCGCATGTACGGCCATTATAATTACATTGAAAATGGAAGTACAAATAGTTTAGCTTTGGTGCCGACATAGTACACTTGAAATATTATGGTCGTATATATCGTCCGTGGCATGGCAGAAGACGACGCTGAACCTCCTGTTGCCGCTGCAAGTTTTGGTCATGACGTCGTTGGGCTAGTGGTACGCGTCGGGGCAGCTGGGGTCGCGGCACCGTAGCGCGACGCCGGTGCTGCAGGAGAAAACCATGGGGAGATTGTACCCGTCGATCACTAAGATGTCGTAGGAGTCCATGGCGCCGCCAAGGGTGAACTCTGCCAGCGTCAACGGTGGCTGGCCGGACAGGGTGCAGGACAGCGCTCCGCCACGGTTGCCAGGGCAGAAATCACATATTTGATCTGAGGGCGAAATCAAATCAGAAACTGACCTGCTTTCGAAAAAATTTCACTTTGCTGACCCTTTCGTGTGCCGTCCGACAGCTAGGCGCCAAACACTATTATGCAGCGCCTCTGCCTTACGCGTCGCACCTCCTGCCAGCGTGGCAGCCCTGATCCAGTTGCGGCCCCACAGACAACACTGCAGCGCCTGGCTCTTGAGCGCTGCACTATGACTTGGTAGTTTTCGTGGATGGTCAGTGCTGAAGGCCTTCTGTGGTCCTCTGGATAGGCATGGCCAGTTCAGCAGCGCCTATGAGACGGACGCTGCACTGTACTATGCAGCGCCTAGGCGTTGGGCGCTGCATAGTACAGTGCAGCGCCTGACGGTTGGGCGCTGCAGTGTTGTTAACTGCCAAACTGCAGAAACAGATTCCATTTTGGCCTCATGCAACATTGACATAACTTGCGAGGAGAAGAACAAGGATGAAGGTAAGTGAAGATGCCATGGTCGTCGTTGTTGTTGTGTTGCCTGTGTGTAGTGAACCATGGAGGACCGGGGATACTCCGATGCTAAATATATATATTTTTGATATATGTGTAAATGTGCCCTCTTACATGCATTTTAAATGGCATTATATGTGCCATATTATATACCTCCGAATATATATAAGCGCTCATTTGTATGATCTTAATGGGCCAGGGTGGCGTTTCCATCGGGCGATTAATACGTACTCTCTGTTTCTAAATATAAGTTTTTCTAGGATTTCAATACAAACTGGATACAGATGTATATAGACATATTTTTTCGTGTAGATTCACTTATTTTGCTACATATGTGGTTCATAGTGAAATCTCTTAAAAGACTTATATTTAGGAAAGGATGGAGTACGACACAAAGGCCAGACATATTAAATGGATTCTCGGTTTCCGTTCGTTTCCAGGGCTGCTCATAATTAAAAAAGTTAGCCATGCAACTATTTTTTTTGTTTGAAAGGAGGCAAAAAATTGCCTCATTGTATTAATATTGACGTTGATAAGTATGAACGTTCAGTTTTTGACCATGGTAAACTGAATTTTTTTATGATAATTTTAGTTGACGCGAGACTGACAGTTCAGTTGACAAATATGATAAGGTTGTTTTAATTTATTTTATGCCAGAAAGTTGCCGAGCGTACCAACTAAAACTTGCCATCCCCGGGTCAACTAAAGTTGCCACCAAAAACATTTGATTTGCCAAAGTCAAAAGACGAGCGTTCGGTACTTATCATTTCTTTATTAATTAAGAGATGAGTACAGAAGAACAAAGGCGGTCTAGGTTCGACCGCAACACGACGTGTCTACCCTCGTGACATCAACAAGCTCAGGCGTTTGACAGCCGCCATCCCCATAAAATGGACTCCACTCTAATCCTCGCAATTATGACATTTGACATGGAAGTGACCTTATAAGAAATCCTTGCGTTCCTCTCATTGCAAATCCCCCATGACGTGAGCATGATAAGAGACGCAAACCCTTCTCTAATATTGCCATTGGAGTTGATCAAGGCGAACCACCTATCTTTGACGGAGGTGTAGTTGGTCCATGACTCAATACGCACATGGGTCAAGTCCCGATGATGTCCCACATGAGCTTGGTGTATTTACATTGGAAGATAAGACAGATTGGCGTAGACTCTATGTATTGTGCGTTCACGCATTTTGAGGTACCGGTGAGTAATAATAAAAAAATTTGGCGGTCGAAGATACCACTAAAAATTAAAGTCTTCATGTGGTATCTTCGTAGGGGAGTTGTTCTAACCAAAGACAACCTCGCACGGCGCAATTGGCAAGGGAGTAAGAAGTGTTGTTTTTGTACTCATGATGAGACCATCAGACACCTCTTTTTCCAATGCAACTTTGCACGTTCTACGTGGTCAGTCATCCAAATAGCGTCAAGTTTATATCCGCCCACAAGTGTTGCCAACATTTTTGGTCATTGGTTGGACGGTATTTCAAATAGGTTCAAAACGCTATTAAGGGTGGGAGCGTATGCCTTACTATGGTCGCTTTGGCTATGTAGAAATGATTTTGTTTTTAATGACAAAAATGCTTCTCCTTTACAGGCTATTTTCCGTTGTACGCACTCGCTTCGTATGTGGTCTATGCTACAACGAGCGGAGGTCCAACCGCTGTTTAAGGCGGTGTGTACGCGGTTGGAGCAGGTGGCTACGGAGGTTTTTACCCAACATGGGTGGCAGCATAACCTCCGGATCGGTCCATCTCACCTTTCGACATAGGCACAGTGTCGGTCTATAGGACTCTACTATTGCCGATTTGTCGGTTTTTGTTTTCTTCTGGTTGTCAGACTTTTAGTGTTCGGCTGTGTGCATCCTAGTTATGCAGAGGTCGGGTGTTGCTCATAATGCTTTGTATCCACTTGATGCTACATTTTTGAGTTAATAAAATCGCCCTTTATTGAAAAAAAAAACAGATTGGCGTATTTACATTGAACATAAGGTGTGTCACCGTCTCCGCCCCCCTAGGCCATCCGCTACGTTGAAGTCGGTCTGCTGTCCAAATGCGATCTTGTAGAATTATCCACGCAAAAAATTTGTCCTTGGGCGGTGCCTAAATGGACCATACCGCGGGCCTCATCTTGCAGGTGACTCAATCAACGAGCTGAGAACGATATGCAGAAGAGGTTATGTACTCCCTAGACGCGGTTGGCCTCCAAACGATTTGGTACTCGACCTCGACATTGAGGTTTTACCTCTCGTATAGGCTAACCCATAGCTCAGAGAATTCAATGAGGTCCTGAACTGAGAGGCACAAACTTATGTTGATATTTTGAATACAGATACCATTCTCCCTCGATGAATGGAGCCCGCTTGGACATTGCAAAAATGGATGGTGCAATGTATTTGGGTTTGCGGCCTCCTAGCCAAGAAGAGTACCAAAAAAGTGCAGTTTTCGCATCTCCAATAGTTATCATGGTGCAATTGCTGAAGAGATTCATATCGCCCTCATCGCAAGGATGCCCGGAGTTGACCAAAACACAAACGGGTCCTTCCAAGCTAGCCATGGCCATCGTACGTGAATAGCCCTTGCGAATTTGTCCATATCAAGAATGCACAGTCCTCCAGACTCCTTAGGCATGCACACGAGGTCCCATTTTATTTTGCACTTTCCCATTCACCTTATCTGTTCCAACCCATAAGAATGCGCTTTGAAGCTTCACAATAGCTTACATGATCCCCTTGGGAGGCCGAAGTGACGTGAGGTGATAGATTGCTTGCGACGTGATGATGGATTTTATCCAAGCACACCTACTTGCCATCACGATGAACTTTCCATTTTCACACCTAACCTTTCCAGCGATCTTGTCAAGAAGGTGTTGGAAGTCAACGCTTCACAGCCGGTGCACCGCTAGAGGGAGGTCGAGGTATCAAAATGGGAACTGGGACTGCATAGCCGTGAAGGTGGCCATGATATCATCAAGATTAATGCCCGCGCATCTGATTGGGGCAACCAAACTTTTCTGAACATTTGTTACTAAGCCAGTGACATCTCCAAAACTTTGCAGAATGCTCGCTAGCATATGAATATCCTCCTTTATCGGTGAGGGATAACGGCACCGATAGCGCCGCCATCGTGTGGTCTGGGCGACCCAAATCAAGCCCTCCCCCCAGGAGCCCGAACATGGAGACGATGACTGCAACGCACCATGACCAAAGTTGGATCTCGATTTTCACTAACTGCCACTTCTGCCCAACTTGTAGCCGACTGCATCGTTGCCAAGTCGCATAGATAAGCTTTATGCTAGCCCCCAACGCATCGTTGTACGACCACTGGACAAGCCGACGACGGATCTGGATGAGTGCCAGATCCGTAGCCCATCGCCACCAATCATCACCAAAGCAGAGCAGCACACCTGAGCCGGCTCACACCGCCAGGCCATGGAGGCAAGGCCACCGCCGCATAGCCAAGGGGCGGCGTCCTGACCGCCGCGCCCGATCTCCCACAAGCACCAACCCCAGTCGCCTCAGGGGACACCGTTGTAATCCACCCGCCCAAGCACCTTCGACGCCAGTCCTGCCGCCACCATGGCCAACGCTGGCGACAACGACAGTAGGTGAGATCGCCCTGTGGAACAACACGAAAGGTTTTGTTTCGGTTCCTATGAGGTGTGTGCTCAACACTATCATAGGGTTTCCTGGATAAGGCCTTATTAGCTGAATTTGTAGTTCGTTTCCCGTAGATGATTTGATATTGTAGGTCCGCCATTTTTGTCATCAACAACGTCAGGTCGGCTCCGTTATGAGAGCAGTGATAGCGGCACATATCGGTGCCTCATTCTGGTGGTGGCAGTGGTCGTTTGTTGGCCCGGATAGCTCAATGTAGTCTTTAGTATGTTTGTCATGTTTTATACATCTGTTTAGTCTTTATATAATAGATCCGGCTAAAAATGAAAAAGTTTTTTTTTTCAAGATTTTCTTTCAAGCTCTGTGTTAGTCCTCGACATCGTTTTTCCCTGTTTTTTTTCTTCCCGGTTTTCTCTGTCTTTTTCCTTTTATGTTTTTTTCTCATTGGCTTTCCTTTCCTTCTTTTAAGTAGAAAATTCACATATTTGAAAAAGTGTTCATGTTCTCAAAAAAATGTCCGTGTTTACAAAATAATGGTTTTACTGCATCATCTAGAAAAAAAAGCATGCCCCATTAACTCAATAACCATGACTCAAATCCCAATAGGTTGATGCCCTTTATTTCAACACATGGCATCTCATCTGTGTTTCCACTCATTCCCCTTCCCATCCTCGCTGCCGGTGGACTCAGTGCTCACCGAATCACAATATGTTCGATCATTGTCAAGTCTATCTCCTAAGGTGTCTCTCTCTTGGCATAACATGAAAAATCTGCTTTCTTTTTCTGTGGATTTTTGGTGAGGCATGCATGCATGCATGCGTGGTGATAGATGGTTTCTTTTGTCTCCAACATTCGTTTTGTTGAGGTGTTAAATTCTAGTACGGAACAGCACCGATATGAAAAAAAGACGGATCATGCGCTATTGATGAAGGTTACACCCTAAATAACATTTCTTAAATAGTCATATTCAGATTTTTTTCACATTTTTCTAATCAAAATCCATGTATAATATGTTAAATTTGAAGTTCGTATTTAAAATATATTGATATTTTTTTAAAGCATTTGAGCTGTACTGCGAGTTGATTAACCCAGATATTAGGGGTTTCCTGCAGCGGGTTGATTACCAGAAACATCATGCGGTATTTCGCAAGAGCGAAAATCTGGCTTAAAACTGAATTGCTGGTTCATTACCAGAAACAACAGGGGATTTTCTGCTAAATAGCAGTAGGACGAAGAATACCTATTTCCTTTATTAGTAGCTATATATAGTTAGGAGTTATTTTCTCAAAAATCTTCACCATTTCGCAGTCATTAGTGAACAGTGTTTTTTCGGCTAACAAGTTGCTGCGTTTTCAATAAAAAAAAAGTTGTTTCACTCAAATCAGTAGTATGCACAACTATTTCTATGTCGATTACTTCTACTGCTCTTGCTCAATCCGCTATGTTTCGTATCAAAAAAAAAAATCCCTGAGAGTACTTTACTGAAAGTTGTTGTCACTTCCTACGAATAAGTCTACCCACGTGAAACAGATTCTTGCAAAATAGAGTAAGGCTACCCAAATTAGAGGCAAATGGACACCGCACCGTTGACTATACTCAACTGAAAATTAGTTCTTGTATTTTAAATTTATATAGACCAGATTGAGAGCTATTAAAGGTACACTCCTGGCCCAGCCTAAGAAAATGAGAGCAAATTTGCTCAATTAGGTCCAAGTTGATCAATCTTGCACACTCCGACAACTTTTGTAAGTGGAATGAAACATTAATAAAACTTTCTGAAAACAATTCCTTTTGACGATGCAAGTATTATATGACTTTCGATGTGCATGGTTTCATGTGTTCATATAGTTTCGTACAAAGTTAAGTGGATTTTGCTTGTATTTTCATACTATTTTGAGTTCTACTTGGCTTTATGCATGTCAAACCTCCACTTAAACATTTACAAAATAAGTCAAAACTTCAACAAACCATTAATGAAAGGTCTGGAAAACATGGGGAGGTGGTGCTGTCTTGAGCAAAACAGGAAGAACTTAAAGAAGTGAAAAAAATTAGAAATTTGAATTCCTGGGTGCGTTCTTGACCGCGCATATTTTTATGCAACTTAAATATTAGAAATTGGAAATGAGATATTCCTTACCTTTATTTATCGACGTTATCGGGCACTCGTACATATTCGCACGGTCATTATTACATGGGAAATGGAAGTAGAAATAGTTTAGCTTTCGTGTCGACATAGTATTACACTTCAAATACTAGTATTATGGTCGTTTACATATATCGTCCGTGGCATGCATGGCACGCATATATGCGTATGGTAGAGCTCCTAGCTCATCATGGGCAGAAGACGACATTGAACCTCCTGTTGCCGCTGCAAGCTTTGGTCTTGGACTCCGGTGGCGTGTGGTACGCGTCGGGGCAGCTGGGGTCGCGGCACCGTAGCGCGACACCTGTGCTGCAGGAGAAATCCATGGGGAGGTTGTACCCGTCGATCACCGAGATGTCGTAGGAGTCCATGGCGCCGCCGAGGGTGAACTCTGCCAGCGTCAAGGGTGGCTGGCCGGACAGGGTGCAGGACAGCGCTCCGCCACAGTCGCCAGTGCTGCATCTCCCGCTGTTGCCGTTGAAGCTGCAGCCCGTGCGGCCCCAGATCCTGGCGGAGCTGGTGCCGTCGGGGATGTCGAGGTTCCAAGTTTGGCCGTTGTTGAGCTGCCGTCCGCCGCCCACCGGGGTGGCCGCCGGCCACACAGTGAAGGAGCAGCGGTTTGTGATGGAGAAGCTCCTGGCGCTAGCCCCCGCGGTCAGGGCCGCGGCAAGGAGGAGGATGAGCGCCGACGAGGAGGCGGCCATTGTTTCTTGCTTGCTTGACTGCTGTGGTATATTGTTGGTTGAATGGACGGGCTAGCACGTGCTTATTTATAGTAGTAGATAGCCAGAAGATAATTCAAGATTGGTTTCCTCTACATGGATGCGTACGTATGCGGCAGCCAATGCTGGCTGAGAAAATTCTCCAAGCTTCACTCCGTCGACGTCCGGCGTAGCTTAGCTAGCTGGTATCTTTTGAACTTTCTCGCTGTGTCAAGTAGGTTGGAAAAAGTTGCAACGTTTCCTGGTATTCGTCTTGTGCTGGAAAATACGGGGCATCCGAGAGGGACGTGCGCGAATCGATTAATCTATGCCCTTTGCATGCAGCTATTTGATCATGTGGACTAGGAAAAAACCAGGAGGCCCGATGTATGCAGCTACGGTTGGATGATGTTCCCGCATCCGTGTTCGCAGACTGGTCCATCCCTATCCGTAAACGGATGCGGAAGAAAATTTGTAGGTTGTCGTTGGAGATGCCCTTAGTAATCTGATATCTTTTGAACCTTCTCGCGTGTCTAGTAGGTTGGAAAAAATTGCAACCTTTCCTGGATATTGGTCTTGTGCTAGGCATCTGAGAGTGACGTCCACGGATTGATCGAGTCTGCACCCTTTGCATGTGACTACTTGATTGTGAGGAGTAGGAAAAAAACTGGGAGGCTGGAGGTATGCGGCTACGGTTGGATGACGTCCTTCCGCATTCATGTTCGCGAACTAGTCCCTTCCCTTTCCTTTTTCGCGAACAGATGCAGAAGGAAATTTGTGGGTTGCCATTGGATGCCCTTAGCTAGCTGGTATCTTTTGAACCTTCTCGCCGTGTCTACTAGGTTGGAAAAAATTGCAACGTTTCCAAGATATTGGTCTTTTGCTGGAAAATACGGGGCATCTGAGAGGGACATGCACGAATCGATCGAGTGTAAACCTTTTACATGCAGCTACTTGATCGTCTGAACCAGGAAAAAACCCGGGAGGCTGGACGTATACGATTAGATGACGTACTCCCGCATCCGTATTTCCGACTGGTCCCCCTCCCTTGTCTGCGAATGGATACAGGAGGAAATTTGTGGGTTACCGTTGGATGCCCTTAGCTAGCTGATATCTTTTGAACCTTCTCGCTGCGCCTATTAGGTTGGAAAAATTGCAACGCTTCCTGGAAATTGGTCTTGTGCTAGAAAATATGGGGCATCTGAGACGGATGTGCACGGATCGATCAAGTTTGTATCCGTTGCATGCGGCTACTCGATCGTGAGGAGTAAGAAAAAAACAGGAGGCCGGATGTATGCGGCTACGGTTGGACAACGTTCTCCCGTATCCATGTTCGCGATTAGGAAGGAAATATGTCCTATAGGCAATAATAAAGTTGTTATTTTATATTTTCTTATTCATGATAAATATTTGTTATTCATGTTAGAATTGTATTGATCGGAAACCCAAATACACGTGTGAGTACATAGACAAACACTGTGTCCCTAGTGAGCCTCTACTTGACTAGCTCGTTGATCAAAGATGGTTATGACATCGGAGTCAGAAGTACATGTGTGGCTATGACCGAAAAGCTGACCCGCTCCCCCTGCTCCCCTTCCGCCTAGGGTTTCCGCGCCGCCGCCGGCGGCTCCCCCGCGCGGGGCCGTCCCCGCTCGCCTCCCCCGCTCCCCCGCTCCTCCCTCCACCTCCTTCCGTCCCTGTACCCCCCACATCGCCTCCCCGGGCGAGGCGGCCGGGGGGCCCCGACACCGCTCCCCTCCCGCGCGCCCCCAAGCTCCTCCCTCCCCCCGCCGCCACCAGCGTGCACCGCCTGGCCTTGCCCGCGTGGTGCCGGTGGCGGCGGGCCTGCCTGTCCCCGCGCGCGACCTCCTCTGCTCGGGCGATGGAGGCTGGCGGCGGTGTTCTTCGGCTGACGATGGTGCGTCCTGGCGGCGGGGTCCTCGGGGCACGGGCGGTTCTGATGCGGTGGCGCGGCCGTTGGTGGCCGGGCGCGCGGTGGTGTGGCTAGCCGCCGGCCTCCGCTCCGCCCAGATCTGGGTTCTTCTGGGCCTCAGCTGGGTTGGGGCGGGCCGACGTTCCAGCGTGCGGCGGCGTGGCTCCTCGGTGGTGGTGGCGCGACGTCGAGGGATGCGGGTGGTGGCGGCTTCGTCGGCCGAGGTGCTGCAGCGTGGCGGCATGGGTTGTACGGATTCTTTGGGGTCCGGCCGGGCCTGTGCGGGCCTGGTAAGCTCCTGTCGTCATGTCCGATCGGCTCTGCGTCGGCGGCGGTGGTAGTCCCCTCCCATCGGCTGAGCTGCGGCTGTCCCCGAGCCCGTTGACCCCTCGTCCCTCCTCCAGGTCTCGTGTCGGTGGCTCAGCGAGACGGCGATGGTGGTTCAGTGACTGTGGTGGCACATGTTGGTGGGTGACAGTTTTGGGGAGCACTTTCGATCGTCCGGGGTGGTGGTGGTTGTTTGGGTTGGGAGAAATCCCTGGTGGCCGGACCTTCCTGATGGGCGTCAGATCTGCCTCTTGGACTTGTCCGGGCAGCAGCGGCGTCATCGTCGCATTCCTTTCTGAAGGTGTTGCTCGGTACGCGACGCCTCGAAGTGCTAGTAGTGCGGTGGTACTTCTCCGGTGGGTGCAGCGGTCGCTGGTCATCTTTGTTTCGTCAACCTGCCGTTGTCGGCATCTGTTTCTTTTTCTTTTTCTTTTTCTTTTCTTTTAGGCGTGTTTGTGCTGCTTCCGCCCCATCACCTATTGTTGGTTGTATCGGATGGTTGCTTTGTAATACAAAGCGGGGGGGAACCCTTTTTCTCATCAAAGATGGTTAAGGTTTCCTAACCATGGACATGAGTTGTCATTTGATAACGGGATTACATCATTAGGAAAATGATGTGATGGACATGACCCATGTGTTAGCTTAGCATATTGATCGTTCAGTTTTATTGCTATTGGTTTCTTCATGTCAAATACATATTCATTCGACTATGAGATTATGCAACTCCCGTATACCGGAGGAATACCTTATGTGCTATCAAACGTCACAACGTAACTGGATGATTATAAAAATGCTCTACAGGTATCTCCGAAGGTGTTTGTTGGGTTGGCATAGATCGAGATTAGGACTTGTCACTCCGAGCACCGGAGAGGTATTTGTGGGCCCTCTCGGTAATGCACATCATAAGAAGCCTTGCAAGCAAAGTGACTAATGAGTTAGTTACAAGGTGATGTATTACGGAACGAGTAAAGAGACTTGCTGGTAACGAGATTGAACTAGGTATGTGGATACCGAGGATCGAATCTCGGCAAGTAACATATGATGGACAAAGGGCATAACGTATGTTGTCATAACGCTTCGATCGATAAATATCTTTGTAGAATATGTAGGAGCCAATGTGAGCATCCAGGTTCCGCCATTGGTTATTGACTGGAGATGTGTCTCGGTCATATCTACATAGTTCTCGAATCCGTAGGGTCCGCACGATTAACGTTCGATGACGATTTAGTATTATATGAGTTATGTGATTTGATGACCGAATGTTGTTCGGAGTCCCAGATGAGATCACGTACATGAAGAGGATTCTCGAAATGGTCGAGAGATAAAGATTGATATATAGGATGATAATATTCAGACACCGGGAGTGCTCCGGATAGTATCGAGTTTTTATCGGAGTACCCGGGGAGGGAGGGGGGGCTAGGGAGGGGGTTATCCGAACCCCCGGGGAAAAGATATGTGCCATATGGGCTATAGGAGGGGAGCACACCAGCCCACAAGCGATGCCCCCCCCCCCCAAGGAAGAAGGCCGAGTGGGAGAAGGGAAACAGGGGGTTCGGCCCCCCTTTCCTTCTCTCCTTCCTCTTCCCTTTTCTCCCTCCGGCAAATATGGAAGGGGGGAGGCCGAATTGGGGAGGACCCCAAGTAGGATTCCTCCTACTTTTGGGCGCACCCTTGTTGCTCCCCTCCCCCTCCCACCAATATATATGTGGAGAAGGGGCGCCTAGAACACACAACATCAATTGTTAGCCATGTGCGGTGCCCTCCTCCACAGTTTACACCCCCGACCATATTCTCGCGGTGCTTAGGCGAAGCCCTGCGCGGATCCTTCACCATCACCGTCATCACGCCGTCGTGCGACGAAACTCATCTACTTCCTCGACACCTTGCTGGATCAAGAAGGCGAAGGACGTGATAGTGCTGAACGTGTGCAGAACTCAGAGGTGTTGTACATTCGGTGCTTGATCGGTCAGAGTTAGAAAAAATTCGACTACATCAACCGCGTTGTCAAACGCTTTCGCTTTTGGTCTACGAGGGTACGTAGACACACTCTCCCCCTCATTGCTATGTATCTTCTAGATAGATCTTGCGTGAGTATAGGAATTTTTTTGAAATTGCATACTATGTTTCCCAATAGACTGGTTCCCCTGTCTGCGAACGGATGCTTGCCATTGTCGATCGACCGACATTGTAGCAATAATTTTTAAAAAACCCCACGGCTCCGCTGCTCAGCTCGATTTGCACGTACCACGTATATGCTTCAATTTGGGTTCCTGTCCGTCTTCCCCTGCTCCAGTGAATGACCATGGGGCCGCCGCGTTTACCTCCTCGAGCTTCCTGCCGTCGTCCCTAACCCGACCATGTCCACCTGAACCAAAATCAACCCCACCCCACCTACGCTCCCCTCTTCCTCGTCTCCGGTCAACAAGTCGGCCGGGCACCGATTTCGAGCAAAAGCAGCCGCCTTTTTCTCCGATTCCTCGCACCACCATACCATCTCCATGACACAGGGAGGAGAACGAGCTCCCTGCATGTTGAAACTGCACGTATTCCGCCCAGGGGAATGAATTCATGTCACGGGAGGCGTTTCTCTACAGGAGTAAGGTGCAGTTCGGCGCCCTAGTCTTCTCCGACATAGCCGTTGCCACTGCCGGAATCCATGCCTCTCCGGCGATGCAAGTTTTATCAAAGTTTCAAAAAGCCGGCTATAGCCAAACTATAGCGGTTTGAGCAGATGCCGCTATGTGGCATAGCCTGCTAAACTTGCGAAATAGCTCGCTATAGCGTCGCTATAGCTGATGTGAAGGGCCACTGCTATTTGCCATAACCCACTATTTTAAACATTAAATTTTATATGTAGACCAAAAAGAAATGAAGGAATTACTACGCTTCAATTTCGGTTCCCGTCCGTCTTCCTGGCTCCGGCGAATGACCATGGGTGTGGCCCCGACAAAAAGTCGTCGGCATAGAAAAGACTGTCGGAATAGCTAGTTATTCCGGTAGTGCTCCGGCCAGGGGAATGAATGCATGGCGCCTGGAGGCGTCCTCCTCTAGCCAGGAAGCGTTTCTCTACATGAGTGGGGTGCAGCCCGCCGCCCTTGTCTTCCCCGGCCCAGCCGTTGCCACTGCCGGAATCCATGCCTCTCTGGCGATTGATAGCGGTGGTTTGGCCGTCTACTCCTAGCTCGGCTGCTGTCGGCCCATGTAACATCCTAAATTTTCAATTTGAAATGTTATGCATTACATCATCATTGCATATCATATTTTATTGCATTTTATTTTGATCCTAGAAATTCTACGCAACTCAAGGACCCACGGAGAGAGTTGGGAATTTCGTTATTTTCATATTTGAGTTTTCTCGAATTTTGAAAAGAGGATCGTTTGATTTAATTATTTTCTCTTCGAATATTTCTTTTATGAAAATAAAAGAGAGAGGATAAAATGACTTCCTCAAAATAAAGAAATATTGGAGATTTAATATTAAAATCAAATAAGAATTTTATTCAGAGTTTTATCGCTATTTTATTTGAATTAGGAGAAATGTGCGTTTTTTCAAAATTGCATTAGAGTCCCAAATAAATGTCACCTTGTCCGGTAGATTTTTAGAGGACGGGGAAATTTTATTTCAGGATTTTTGGAGTCCGTTTAGTATTTCTTTTCCTTGTTTTTCTGCGCGGAATAATTTTCTTAAAGGCAACCGACCTAACCTGGCCGTGTCCGACCTGGACACTAGCCCAGCCGGCCCTTATAAGCCGCGGAGGCTCGAGCTGCATCCCCCGCACCCGCAAACCCTAGCTGCCGGAGCCTCGCCGCACCGCCGCCCGCGACGCCGCCGACGCCCCGCCGCCACCGGACGCCGCCTCGCCGCCGCCGCCCGACCCCACCGGAGGAGCCGCCCGCTGCCGCCGCCGTTTCGCCGGACCTCGCCGGAGGTAGCCGCCACCGCCTCGGTTTTTGCGAGAAACCGATCGGTTTTTTGTAACCCTAGATTTCGTTTTTTTATTTTAGATCGGTTTTTTTCCGGTTCAGTTATTTAGCGAACGCCCATTCGTTCGTTCGTCTTAACGAACGGTTCTCACCGTTTAGCCGCAGACAGCGAACGTTCGTTCGTTAGTATTTCTTTTTCTCGGATTTTTTTCGCGATTATTTTTTATCGCGATTTCTGATCTGAATTTCGTTTTAGTTTATTTTTTCGCTTGTATCGGAATCAGGCGATTCAAGCGCCTAGAGTTTCGTCTCGAAGCCCTCTTTCTGTTTAATCAACTTAAATAAGTTTTTGCTACTGTAAAATTAGATTTTAGTCCAGATTAATAATCGAAGCTTGTTTCTTTCGCAGTTTGAGTTTTGTTGCTTCGTTTGGTTTGATTCTTTTTGTAAATCGGAGTTCTTAAGTTGAACTTTCTGGTTAGATTTTCTTATTTGAGTTTTACCCGCCAATCTTTGCTTGATTGCTTATTGTATACTTGTTTGTTTGTGATAGAATACCTGGAGTGCAAAGCGTGCTACTACGAGTCTCTAGCTTTCGCGGATCATCATCAAGGCAAGTAACACTTTGATCATACCTTCTTACTACCGAGTTTTATCACATTAGATCAATCCTCAAACAATTGCATGGTTAGGATCTGATTAAATTGTGGGTTTGGGAAGTAGATTGAGGTACTACCTAATCACCTGTTTATTATCAAACCTAAGTTACTTCTACGTTGCTTATATTGCTATGCTATGCTCTTAGACGTGTTTTGGGTTTGAGTGTATTCATGACAGATGTGAGTATTGTTATTAATGGTTAAGTTAAGTTGAAAACTTTAATACACATCTGGGTGGATTGAGGCACCTGGGGAACCCAGTGTTGTCTGTATTTTTAGAAATCCCGGGGTACCGTGTGATTCTCCTATGGACTGCCACCCAGTCTCAAAGGGGTCATAAGATTTTTCATGCTAGAAACTTTCGTGTGCAGCCACATGCCATTATGGACACTGGCATACTTGGGTAAGTTGTGGGAAACCTTTCCATGATGGGCTAGCAGATGTAGGGGATTGTAGGTGTACAGGCCTATCTATCGGTTAAGGGGACCTCTTAGGAAAGACTGTGTCTCGGTCATCCATTTCTCAAACATCATGTAGTGCGAGAAATCTAATGGAGGAGATCTAGTCTTGTGGGGAAATGTGCGCAAACCTCTACAGAGTGTACAAACTAATCATGGTTAGCCGTGTCCCCGGTTATGGACATCTTGAGTATCTAGTTCTTGGATTATCATGTGGATCTCATCACTCTTAATATAATTTGATTGGGTTTAATGATATTGCTTAATTGGGATTGAGTTGGGTGAACCTTCTCAATGTTTAACAACTACCATGATAATTAAATAAAATTTATTCCATTGTTGTAGGGAAAAATTGGCATTCTGCAAAACATATTAACCATACAGCCTCCACCAGCCATATATGCATGTAGTGATAGCATTATTCTGTTCATTACTTTCTTGTGTTACATTGCCAGCATATGCCATGTGCTGACCCGTTTTCGGGCTGCAATGTATCATGTTGCAGACTTTTCAGACAATGAGTAAGGAGTCTTAGGTCGTGGTCTTTCACTCAGTGATGCCGTTGGAGTTGATGGACTCACTTTATCTTCCAAGCCTTCCGCTGTTATCGTATTAGATGGCCTTAAGCCATATTTATTGTAATAAGTTCTCTTTTGAGACATTTGATGTAATAAGTGTGTGATTGCTACTCTGTTATAAATCCTCAAGTATTGTGCGTGTCAGCATTGCCGATCCTGGCATGACACTGATGCACAGAGATCAGACTGTTTGAGGTCTGGTGGCTACAAGATGGTATCAGAGCACACGCTGACTGTAGGACACGACCACTAAGATAAAGCCCTAGATCACTACTCTCTTATCATTTCTGACTCCTCTCCTTTTTTCTACTCTTTAGGATGGCGGATGCAAGGATCAAGTTCACACAACCGGATGAAGATACCCCTTTTGGACGCCACTTGAAGGAAGTCACTAGGTACTTAAACATCGGAATACCAAGATTCACCGGGACTTACAACGCCATTTTACCAGAAGAGGAGCGCTGGATGATTCAAGTTCAAATTCCAAGAAGGACATTCACGCCAGTCACCGAGCCCATAGAGTTTTCCTTTGATGCACCAACCTAGAGTCTAGGAAAGAGTATGGCAGCCCACATCACCATGAGACGCATTGGAGATGTTTACCACAAGGATCTCAAGGATACTATCTACCAGATTTGTGGGCGCCGAGATGAGCAATGGGAGATGATCAGCACCAGGAAGGATAGATCGATTGCAACTTTCATCCAAGAGTTAAACCAACACATTCGACGCCAGGAGAACCAGATGTGCGGAGGCATGCCAGACTTGAAGAAGGCGATGACAAGGATCACGGAGCTGGAGGAAGAACTCAAGGCTACCCGTGAAGATTATGAGGAGGAAATCGTCATGCTAGTGGAGAAGAATGACGACCTGACAAGGAAGCTGGGAGTATTCATGGGAGACCCCGTGCCAGGAGGAGAAGATGACAGTTCCCCATGCCCGGAGAACTAGATCATCATCGGCGACATCGACTCGGACCCCGACGATAGCGATGATGACTATGTTGATGAAGCTGGAGCGGATATCATGGAGTCTTCGACCGATCAATTTTTCTAGTCGACCACCATATCAGTAGTAGTATTCCAGCATGTATATAGTATAGTCCGAGCACTTTTGTAACGATAGTTCTAGACCGATTGTATGCCCTTGATGATTGATTGATTGATTGAGTGATATGTTTGTGTTTGTCTCATGTGCATATGGGTAGTGTTTTCCCCCTAGACCTCATTCTACTCTGTTTTCTCACCTTTTCTAAACCCAACAGATGCCTCCGAGACGCGATAATGGATTTGATTTCCCACCAGAGCTCACTCAACTGATCCAGCAGCAGAATGCATTGATGCAGATATGTAAGTGCATCTAGTGCCCCTTAGTGATTTTGGTGTATTGAAGACTTATAGGTTAAGTATCTAATGCGTTTATGAGTGTACACAGATCTATAAGTCTATGAGGAGTTTGATATTTACAGAGAAAGTCGACCCCTAAAAATGAAGTTCTTCGACTGAAGACTTTGATATACTGAAGACTTTCTAAAGACTTTGAAAGTGAAGAAATTGGTGTGACCTTGAAGACTTGGTATTCATTCGAGGAACATGAAGCGTGAAGACTTTTGTTTTCATAGTTTCATTTTCTCTTTCTTGAGTTATAGGAAACACCGTACTGTTAAAGGGGGTCGAGGAAATACTAAGGAGAAAATTTCCATGTGATGCTCAACTCAAATCATACACCTACTAATCCCTTCGAGTGAAGCCATTGGAAATCTCATACAGTTCAGTCAATTTCTTTAGTGAGAGAGACGCAGTTCTTCTGGTCACTGAGGACTTTGCTCTGACTGAGGAGTTAGAAATTCGCCAGTGCGAATTGCCTACACAGTGAGGAACATGATAGCCCTGAGGAATTTGTACCTCAAATTTCCGACCGTTGCCGTGCTACGTGCCAGCTGTCCCAAAATATCTTGTCCACCTAACGGTCATATCATTGAAGGGCATTTATGTCTTATCATGTCGGGCTGCTCCCTAGGCTATAAATAGCCGCCCCCTACAACCACTAGCTGGTTGGCTGCTCCGCGTGAACTTGACACTTGTCATTTGAGAGCAACCCATCCTCCGAGGACTTTGAACGAAAATCATCAAGTGAGGAAAATCTAAACCCAAACCCAAAACACCTACAAACCCAAAGTGATTGAGCATCACTGAAGAGATTGATCCTGCGTGGATCCGACGCTTGTTACCTTTGAAGACTGTGCTTCTTCCAAACGGTTAGGCGTCAAGGTCTAGAGCATCCAAGAGGAATTGTGGATCGCCGAGTGATCAAGTCTGTGAAGGTTTGGAAGTCACCTGAAGACTTACCACGAGTGATTGGACGAGGACTGTGTGTCCTTAGCTCAAGGAGAATACGGTGAGGACTGTGTGTCCGGGACTAGGTGTCCTCGAGTTTAAATACCCAGCCGCTCCAACCAGATGTACAACTGAGACAGCAGTTGGAACTGGTCTACCAAATCATTGTCTTCACCAAGCTTACTGGTTCTATTTCCTCAACTCTTTCATTTCCTCAGTAGTGTGCTGTTTGTTTATCATATCTGTGTTTGAAGACTTTGACTGAAGACTTTCTCAATTTCCTCAGTTTAATTTCTTCAGTCCGTTTGTCTTCATCTTGTGTTATCATGTGTTTACGCTTTCTGTACTCTGTGTTTGTCTTCATTTCATCATGATGACTATGCTTGAATTCTGTTATGTTTTCATCTGAGTACTTATTCCGCTGCTAGTAGTTCTTCGCTAAGGAATTTCCTCATGAGCAAATTCCTCAGTGAAGAATTTCATAAAAATCGCCTATTCACCCCCCCTCTAGTCGATATAACGCACTTTCAATTGGTATCAGAGCTAGGTACTCCCTTTTTCTGTGTGATTTTGGTTTAACCGCCTGGAGTTTTAGTTATGTCGACCGCAGGTATGATCAAGGTCTCTGCTGGGTGTCCTACCTTCGATGGGACGGACTACCCCTACTAGAAGAATAAGATGCGAATGCATCTTGAGGCAATTGATAACGATCTCTGGTACATTGTGGAAAATGGTGTTCCCTCCGTCACTCCCTCACTGAACGCTACCGATGTGAAGAGATTCAAGCAACTCGACTCCCAAGCAAAGAATATCATATGTGGCCATCTGAGTAAGGGTCAGTATGGTAGAGTGAGTGCTTTGGAAACTGCAAAGCTTATCTGGGATAGGCTATCCAAGGTCAATGAAGGAGTTTCAACTCAGCGTGACTCTCGAGTTGATGTTCTTCGCAATCTCTTCAACCGCTTCAAAAGACTCGACAATGAAAATGTGCAGCAAACCTTCGATCGCCTCACTGACATCTCAAACGAGCTTCAAGCACTTGGTGCCACTGACATCACCGACCATGAGGTGGTGAAGAAATTGCTGAGATCGCTTGATTCCTCATTTGACACTCTGGCACTGATGATACAAGAGCGTGGTGATTACAAGTCACTTGACCCCGCTGATATCCTCGAGAGGCTAAACACTCATGAGTTCCAGCTTGCTGAGAAGAGAGATCTCTACGGTACAAGCTATAGCAGATCACGTGCACTGAAGGCCAAGGTAGTATCTGAGTCCGAAGATGAAGACTCTAGTAGCAGCCTTGGTGATCCTGAAGAACTGAGTCGTGATGTAGCACTGCTTGTGAAGAAATTGCAGAAGTTCTCAAGACGTGGTCGCTTTGGAAAACCCTCAAGGAGCAATGATTCCTCATCCAGTGACTATAAGAAGAGGCTTTGTCACAAGTGCAAGAAACCAGGACATTACATTCAAGATTGTCCTCAGTGGGAAAAGGAATCAAAGAAGAAGAAATACAAGGATTACAGTTCTGATGATGCGAAGAAAAAGAAGAAGTCCTCAAAATCTTCATCATCAAAATCCTCAAAGTCTTCGTCTCACAAGAAGAGCAGCTCCAAGAAGGGTCGGGCATTCATTGGCAAGGAAATGGACTCTGAGGCTGAATCTGAAGAAAATGAGGAAGAGGAACAATCTGAAGATTCTGAGTCTGGTGTGGCAAGCCTAGCCCTCGCTACTGCATTCGTCAGCAAATCCATCTTCAACACTGAAGAAAGTGATCTCACCAACAAGGCTGATGAAAGCAGTGATGACTACGCTTCCACCTATTGCTTCATGGCAAAAGGATGATCAACCCAAAGCCACTGAATGAGTACTTGATAGTGGATGTACAAATCACATGACTGGTGACAAGAATATGTTGATGGATGCTCCCTTATCAACGTCACACATGAAGCATATCATCTTCGCTGATAAAAGCAAAAGTCAGGTATTGGGTCTTGGTAAGGTTGCTATCACAAAGGATCGACACATGGACAAAGTCATGCTTGTTGAGTCCTTAGGATATAATCTTATGTCTGTCTCAATGCTTTGTGATCTTGATATGGTTGTTTTCTTTGGCAAGTATCGTTGTGTTGTGATTATGGAAGCTGACAATTCCAAAGTCTTCGAAGGCTTTAGGAGAGGAGACTTGTATATTGTTGATTTCTCTGCAGATTCACAACCAGCCGTGTGCCTACTTGCAAAAGCTTCAGAAGGATGGCTATGGCATCGACGACTTGGTCATGCAGGCATGAGGAATTTGAACACGCTTGCAAAGAAGAAGCATGTCATTGGCATTGAGAATGTCAAATTCCACAAGGATTACTTGTGCGGTGCCTGTGAAGCTGGAAAGATGACAAAGGCCAAGCATCCAGCGAAGACTATCATGACCACTACTCGTCCATTCGAATTGCTTCACATGGATCTCTTCGGTCCTAACCATTATTCCTCTGTTTCGAATGAAGCATCTCAATATGGCTTTGTTATTGTTGATGATTACTCTCGTTACACATGGGTACACCTTGTCTCTTACAAAACTGAAGTGCAGGAAGTCTTCAAACGATTTTCCTCGAGGGCTTCAACAAACTTTGGTGTGAAGATTAAGCACATCAGAAGTGACAATGGCACTGAGTTCAAGAATTCGGGTCTCGATGACTATCTTGATGAACTTGGTATTACTCATGAGTTATCTGCTCCTTATACTCCTCAACAGAATGGCGTCGTGGAGCGCAAGAACAGGACTCTTGCTGAGATGGCTCGCACTATGCTCGATGAGTACAAAACCCCTCGTCGTTTCTGGGTTGATGCAGTTGATACTGCGTGCCATATCATCAACAGAGTATATCTTCACAAATTCTTCAAGAAGACTGCTTATGAACTCCTCACTGACAAGAAACCAAATGTGAGTTATTTCAAAGTCTTCGGTGCTAAATGCTGGATTAGAGATCCTCATCACAACTATAAATTTGCACCGAAAGCACATGAAGGTTTTATGCTTGGTTACGGAAAGGACTCGCACACCTACAGAGTCTTCAACAATGTTCTTCACAAGATTGTTGAAACTGTAGATGTGCGGTTCGATGAAACTAATGGCTCGCAAAGAGAGCACCTACCTTCTGTGTTAGATGAACCTGCACCTGAGGAATCTATCTAGCACAAGGCTACTGAAGATGTCATTCCTACTGAAGAATCTGCTGAAGAATTCATTCCAGAACGTGAAGAACGTCGAGCTGATGCACCTGAAGAAAATGCTGAGGAAATTGATGGTGAAGAAAATGCTGATCAAATTCCTCAACGACAACCAGCTCACCCTCGCGTTGCAAAAGAAGTGCAAGTGGAGAAGATCATCGATGACATTAGAGCACCAGGTCCTCTCACACGCTCAACAGCTTCACATCTATCTAACTTTTGTGGGCACTTTGCTTTTGTCTCTATCATAGAGCCCACTAAGGTAGATGAATCATTTCTGGAGCCTGCGTGGATTCAGACCATGCAAGAAGAATTACATCAGTTCAAGCTCAACAACGTATGGGAATTAGTCGATCGTCCCGATCCTCGCAAGCATGACATCATTGGCACAAAGTGGATCTACCGCTACAAGCAAGATGAAAATGGTGTTGTGGTGAGGAATAAGGCACGACTAGTAGCTCAAGGCTACACACAAGTTGAAGGAATTGATTTCGATGAAAATTTTGCACCTGTTGCTAGACTTGAGGCTATTCGCATATTGCTTGCTTATGCTAACCATCATGATATCATCTTACACCAAATGGATGTGAAAACTGCATTCCTCAATGGTAAGCTTGAGGAAGAAGTATATGTTGCTCAACCACCAGGTTTTGAAGATCCAAAGCATCCTGACAAAGTCTTCAGACTTAACAAGGCCCTCTATGGCCTCAAGCAGGCCCCACGGGCGTGGTATGATACATTGAAGAAATTCTTCATGAAGAAAGGCTTCACACCCGTGATGAATTTGCCTATATGATGAGAGAAGAATATCAAATGTCTATGATGGGAGAGTTGAAATTCTTCTTAGGTCTTCAAATTCGTCAACAACGCAATGGCATATTCAAATCTCAGGAGAAATACCTCAAGGATGTCCTAAAGAAATTCGGCATGCAAGATTGCAAAGGCATCAAAATTCCTATGCCCACAAATGGTCAACTATGCACTGATGAAAATGGTACTGACTTCGATCATAAGGTATACCGCTCCATGATTGGTTCTTTATTGTACTTATGTGCATCTAGGCCAGATATAATGCTTAGTGTTTGCATGTGTGCACGATTTCAAGCTGCACCGAAGGAATCACACCATAAGGCTGTGAAGCATATTCTTCGATATCTAGCTCACACACCAACACTAGGATTATGGTATCCGAAGGGCTCGGATTTTGATCTCATTGGATATTCTGACTCTGACTATGCTGGTGACCGTGTGGACCGCAAGTCAACATCTGGTACTTGTCATTTCCTCGGACGATCCTTGGTCTGTTGGTCCTCGAAGAAACAGAACTGTGTATCACTGTCTACTGCTGAAGCTGAGTACATTGCTGCTAGTTCTTGCTGTGCTCAACTGCTATGGATGAAGCAAACGCTCAAGGACTATGGCATCAACGTGAAGAATGTGCCTCTCCTCTGTGACAATGAGAGTGCCATCAAGATTGCTCGCAACCCAGTTCAGCACTCGAAGACAAAGCACATTCAGATTCGTCATCATTTTCTTCGTGATCATGTGTTGAAGGGCGACATTTCTATTGAGCATGTGAAGACTGAAGAACAGCTAGCCGATATTTTCACTAAGCCCTTGGATGAGAAGAGATTTTGCAAGTTGCGGTGTGAGCTAAATATCTTAGAATCTTCGAATGTACTTTGAAAAGGCACTCATCCTAACATTTATGCAAAATTGATGACTTAGATGTGCAACACATGAAGAAACGTTTTTCTTCAATCAATGAAGAATAACACTCTAAGTGTGAAGAAATTGATGAAGAATTTGATTCTCAGAACCCTATGCCAATTGTACGCGGTGTCTGAAATCATCATTCTTATACGGTGGGTCACGCCACCACAAAAGTTGAAAATCTTCAGTTTGAGTTTTTCCTCAACTTTTGAAATTCTTCAGTTTTTCAAATTCTTCAAACTTTACAAAGTCTTCACTTGTGCCGTCGTTTTTCTTCATTGGCTATATATATATATGTATGAGTTTATGTCCTCTACAGCATTCACTTATAGCTATTTCTTCAAGTTGGAACTTTTCTGCTAAGTGAATGTGATCGGACCCTTCCCCTCTATGCTATACTCAATCCAATCTATTCACAAATTCTTCATGTGCGTTCTATTTGAAACTCGTTCAAATTCTTCACTGTGTCCTTGTCATCTGAAGAAATTGCGAACGGAACATTAAAACAAATCTTATCCAAACTTTCGGTTTTGCCGCTCAAACCGTTCCGCATCCCACGATGGATTATTTTATCCACCCACGATCTTACACGATCTCCACCACACAGTACGTGGGTGACACATGTCGCAAGAAGGAGAACGGCCAGGGGCACGTTCGTCCTAAATCTTCGGACGAGCAGTTTTTCACCGCGGCTATAAATACCCCTATCGCCATCCTCACTTCTTTTACCCCGCTCGATCTCACTCCCTCGCTCGAGCTCTCCAAACCCTAGCGCCGTCGCTACTCCATCATCGCCGGTGAGGAAGAGCATCACTGCCTCGACCTCGTCGCCGTCGTACTCGCGCCGACCGCGGAAATCTTCACCTCCGCCGCCGCCGTAGACGTCTTCCTCCGCCAAGTTAGGGCGTGGAAGATCTGCATCGACGAACTTCACTGTTCCAACTCCCAGTTCGTCGTGTTCTTCGCTCAGGGTAATTAAAAGCTAATTTTACTGCCCTCGTTGATTCGAAATTTTTCTACAAAATCTTCAAAGGTGTTTTATTCTTCAAATCCTCACACACAAAACACCTCACATATTATCTGTTCTTGATTCATTTCCCTAAGCATCAATTTCTTCAAAGATTCCTCAATTGTGTGGATCTTCGATCTATACAACTCTGGAACCTAAGATATAAAGCGCTTAGTGAAATTCCTCAAGACGAATCTGGTCAAATTCCTCAAACTTGTTCTTTATGAAAAACCCTCTGAGAACGCATATGACCTCTTCAAATTCCTCGCAACTATACTCTGTTCATAGGTACACATGTCCGCTGCTGAATCTTTAGGTTCTCATCAACTTAACTCGTTTGCAGCGTTCCTCGAAGAAAAGTTGCATACTTCTTCAGAAAATTCAATTGTTCAAATTCCTCATCTGAAGAAAATGGCTGAAGGTAAAAGGCCACAGAAAGGAGGAAAGAAGCCTGAGGTTATGACAACTTTTGAAATACCTGAGGACATCTATGATGAGTACTGCACGCCTGATGAAGCCAAGTTTGGCAAAGAAGATAAAAATCAGCGCAAGGTGCGAATCCAGAGGATTGAAAGGAGATGGGCACGTGAATGGAGGGAGTACAGATATGTTACTCCAAAGTACATGAAGAAATTCGCAGTAAACCCTCCATGCCAAAGACCTCCATTGGCACCTGGCCAATTGGCTGATCCCACCAGCATCAAGCGTGGTGAGGAATTTCCTAAAGAATGGGCCAAGCGCCAAGCTAAACTGGCAAGGCAAGCCAGAGAAGCAGTGAGGAAATTCAATGAAGACTCTGCTGCTGCAACTACCACTGAGGCCTCGGTCAAGCCGAAGAAAGCGATGCTAAAGAAGCCCGCTCGCAAGCCAAGTGCTTCATCTTCAATGCCCTCACGACCAAGTTCCTCAGCTGCACCCTCACGGCCAGAATCTTCAAAATCTTCAAAGCAAATTCCTCATGCTGCTCCTGCTCCACCAAAGTCCTCAGCTGTCCCGACGAAGTCCTCAGCACCCGTGCATCTGGCCTCATGCCAAAGGACGACTGGCATCTCTATTGCCTCTGGTGTCTTAGCTAGTTCTTCAGCTGCACCAAATTCCTCAGCAAGACCCTCACTGCTGAAGAAAAAGGCTACTGCTGGACGCGGCACTCGCACAAGTCTTCAGAAGAAGCAGGTAGTCTTCACTGTGCCATCTGATGATGATGAAGCTGATGAAGAAGAACTTACTGAAACCATCAGGGACCGACAAGAACGGGCTGCTAAAGCCAAAGACACACCTGTGCCCTTGCTATTGGATCCAAAGGCGATCCTAGATTATATTGATCTCTGGCGTAAGGATCCTCACACACCTATGCCTGATTTTAAGCTGACACCTGGTCAAAGTCACATGTTGACTCACTTCATCCAAGAGGAGAAGTGGAAATATGATAAGGCCAGAGAGATCAAGAAATCGCAGTACCGTAAAGAGAAGCTACTGAAGAAAAATGTTCTCACAATGAAGCCTGAGGAACTTGTCAAGATGCAGGCTGAGATCAAAGCCCTCAGCGACAACTTTGACTCGTACTATGCTGACTGGCAAGGAGCCAAGGTCAGATTTGTGAGGCTGACTGATACCTTCACCAAGGGTGCAGCCTCAACGCAACAAATTCCTCAAGATGAAGCATCTGTTTAGCAAACTGAAGAACATGCCAGCACCGCTGATGAAGTTCAGGCTGCTGAAGAAAATGTTAGTTCCAAGGCTGATGACTCTGCTCCAGCCGCCGATGAAATTGCCAGGGCATCCACTAGTGGTGCGCCTGAAGAAATTGAAGAAACCAGGGCAACTGCATCAGTTGCGCCTGAGGAAAATCAACCAGATTCCTCAGCTCCACCTGCGCCTACGCCAACTCCAATTCTTCCATCTGCATTGGATGTGAAGAAGCCAAAGGCTGCAGAACGAGCTGCTGTGATGAAAAGGAAGGCATCCAATGCTTCAGAATCTTCAGCTCCCAAGAAGATGAAGCCGATGACAAGCTCTTTTGCAAATCCCATTGATGTCGTTCCTATCTCCTCCGTGCCATCAAAGGACCTTGTTCCTTTTGGTGAAGATTATGAGATCCCAAGTGGATCAGATGAAGAAACTCAATCTGTTGCTTCGTCAGAGCAGATTGATGAAGAAATTAAAGCGGATGCAATCCCTTCAACCCCAATGGTCTCATCACCAATGCCTCAGTTTGACGCTGAAGAGGCTGGTGTTGAAGAAATTGATGAAGATGTGGATATTGGAAGCACCACTCCAGTGATGAATGATGACTTTTGGGAAAGTCAGCACCCCAATTCCCCACTCTTCACCCCAGTGCAGCAAATTCCTCACTCTCCTTCACCAACAGTAAAATTGGGCTCTGAAGAAACTCATCCCACTGCATCTGTGAATGAAGAAATTCCAGCCACTAGTGCTGAAGAAACTGCTGCTGAAACAGACAAGGTGACTGCACCTGAGGAAAATCCTGAAATTCCTAGGCCTGAAGAACCTGAGATCATTATTCCTGAGGTCGTGATGCAACTCACTGACACTCCTCTGCCAAGGCCAAAGGATCCGTTCTCACGAAAACAGAAATTCAAGGCTGAAGACTTATATGGCGAGCACGTGTTCTTCATTGAATACAACCCATATGACTCTGCTCGCATAAGGAAGAGGCATTTCTGGACTGCCAGCCAAGCAAATTTCTATTCCTCAGTGCTTTACAACAAAGACAAAGTCTTCAACCATGCTCATATTCCTCACGTGGATATGGAGTCTTTGCCGTGCTTCACGCCAGTGCTCAGTGTTCTTCACGAAGCTGGGCTGCTCAATTTCTGCACAGATATATGCGATTGGAATGAAGAACTTATTCTTCAATTCTATGCAACGTTGCACATCACCGGCAACTCTGAAGATATCAATTCATGGGTTTCTGACTGGATGACTGAGAACACCCATTATAAGGCCCCTGCATCTGAATTGCTTCGGGTCCTTCCTCTGAGTCCACCCACTGAAGATGCTCGCTGTGTGTACAACGAACCTGAGCTTTCAAATCACTATATGCAAGTGCTGATGAAGCCTTTGAAGCCAGGGCAAGCTCCTAGAACCAATTTCCTCGTCAAGGAATTGCTGTATGTGCCAAGGACTGTCTATCGCATTCTAACGAAGACAATGAGTCCCATCAAAGGCCATGACTCGTCTGATGAAGAAGTCGTTGGCATCATGAAGAATCTGCTTTTCAACATCATTCATGGCGTTCCCGTCAACTTCCATGATTTCTTCATGAGGACTCTGGCCAACATTGCTATGTCACCATTTGAGATGAAGCCTTATGCACCTTGGATAATGAAATTCATCAGGATAAGGTCTTCACTCAACTACAAAGCTGAAACGCTCAACCACTGCAGCTACTTGCCTCCCATTGAAGTCCTCAAACGGGCATTTTCCTCAGCTGAAGAAAAAGGCAAGGCCACTGCTGTGATAGATGAAGGCATTCGTCCATTGGATGGTCAATTTCGCAAAGCTGCATGTTACTCCACCAATGATGACTCTGCCACACATGACTCTGCTGCTAACACTGCCAAGCCAAATCCTCAAGCCACAGCACCCAGGGTGATGACTGACTGTGAGTTACTCCTCAGTCTTCATCAAAAGGTTGATCGTAATCACAAATGGGTCAAGCGTCAGTTTGGTTCAATTCTTCACAACATGACTTCCACACACAATGCAGTGAAGAAAAACCACTACTACCTTCATGAAACCCTCAACCGCACCTGGGTTGTTCTATCTCAAGTGTACAGTGCTGATGATTTGAAGCAAATGGGTCTCAAAGAAGATTTTGACTGGTTTGCACCTCCTCCGAAGAAATACAAGAAGGTCCCAGTTCCTTCTTTGGTGGCCAGTTCATATTCTTCATCGCGTGAGACTGATGAAAATGAAGACTTGGACGACACTGCAGCAGGCCCTACTTCAACGATCGACCCCAACAATGCTGGCGCTCCTTCATCAACTTGAAAATCTTCAGGGGCGTTAGTCCTCAGTTTCGATCCTTTTGGTCATTTGATGACAAAGGGGGAGAAATCTGAGTTAGTCTTCAAGCGGGTCTATAATAAGGGCTTATTTGTTTTTTTAAGTTACAACTCTCGTTCTTCCGAAACTTTTATTGGATCGAGTTGTAATCTTAAGTCCGATGGTGCGCTGATACTTTTGTTGCACTATGCTTTGATACCTTGATGCACTATTCTGCATGCTTATTCCTCATTAATATTATTGCACGCATGCTGAATTACATCAGGCACCATATTTCATCATGCATTTCAAATTCTTCATATTATATATCAAATGCGTGTATGAATTACAAGATATAGGGGGAGATCTCCATGATTCAACTCTTCAAGTGTGCATTGCTTCAAAAGCAAATTCCTCACTATGCACATCTTCAGGGGGAGTTCTTCTATATCTTGCAATCAAATTCCTCAATATCAGTTTTTACACTTCATATATTTATCCCCGTTGAAAACTTAACCTATGTTGTCATCAATCACCAAAAAGGGGGAGATTGTAAGTGCATCTAGTGCCCCTTAGTGATTTTGGTGTATTGAAGACTTATAGCTTAAGTATCTAATGCGTTTATGAGTGTACACAGATCTATAAGTCTATGAGGAGTTTGATATTTACAGAGAAAGTCGACCCCTAAAAATGAAGTTCTTTGACTGAAGACTTTGATATACTGAAGACTTTTTGAAGACTTTGAAAGTGAAGAAATTGGTGTGACCTTGAAGACTTGGTATTCATTCGAGGAACATGAAGCGTGAAGACTTTTGTTTTCGTAGTTTCATTTTCTCTTTCTTGAGTCATAGGAAACACCGTACTGTTAAAGGGGGTCAAGGAAATACTAAGGAGAAAATTTCCATGTGATGCTCAACTCAAATCCTACACCTACCAATCCCTTCGAGTGAAGCCATTCGAAATCTCATAGAGTTCAGTCAATTTCTTCAGTGACAGAGACGCAGTTCTTCTGGTCACTGAGGACTTTGCTCTGACTGAGGAGTTAGAATTCGCCAGTGCGAATTGCCTACACAGTGAGGAACATGATAGCCCTGAGGAATTTGTACCTCAAATTTCCGACCGTTGCTGTGCTACGCGCCAGCTGTCCCAAAATATCTTGTCCACCTAACGGTCATATCATTGAAGGGCATTTATGTCTTATCATGTCGGGCTGCTCCCTAGGCTATAAATAGCCGCCCCCTGCAACCACTAGCTGGTTGGCTGCTCCGCGTGAACTTGACACTTGTCATTTGAGAGCAACCCATCCTCCGAGGACTTTGAGCGAAAATCATCAAGTGAGGAAAATCTAAACCCAAACCCGAAACAACTACAAACCCAAAGTGATTGAGCATCACTGAAGAGATTGATCCTGCGTGGATCCGACGCTTGTTACCTTTGAAGACTGTGCTTCTTCCAGACGGTTAGGCGTCAAGGTCTAGAGCATCCAAGAGGAATTGTGGATCGCCGAGTGACCAAGTCTGTGAAGGTTTGGAAGTCACCTGAAGACTTACCACGAGTGATTGGGCGAGGACTGTGTGTCCTTAGCTCAAGGAGAATACGGTGAGGACTGTGTGTCCGGGACTAGGTGTCCTCGAGTTTAAATACTCAGCCGCTCCAACCAGATGTACAACTGAGACAGCAGTTGAAACTGGTCTACCAAATCGTTGTCTTCACCAAGCTTACTGGTTCTATTTCCTCAACTCTTTCATTTCCTCAGTAGTGTGCTGTTTGTTTATCATATCTGTGTTTGAAGACTTTGACTGAAGACTTTCACAATTTCCTCAGTTCAATTTCTTCAGTCCGTTTGTCTTCATCTTGTGTTATCATGTGTTTACGCTTTCTGTACTCTGTGTTTGTCTTCATTTCATCATGATGACTATGCTTGAATTCTGTTATGTTTTCATCTGAGTACTTATTCCGCTGCTAGTAGTTCTTCGCTAAGGAATTTCCTCACGAGCAAATTCCTCAGTGAAGAATTTCATAAAAATCGCCTATTCACCTCCCCTCTAGTCGATATAATGCACTTTCAAGATACTAGTCTAGAATCGGAATCAGGGGAATAACAACAACAACAACAACAACAACAACAACAACAACAACAACAACAACAACAACCCACCACCACCACCACCTGTTGATCACTTAGCCCGTTTTCTAAGGTTGAATCTGCCGGTGTTCTCTAGTAGCACCAAGCCGATAGTGGCAGATGATTGGCTCCGCAAGATTGAAAGGGAGTTGACCACTGCAGGACACACAGATGCGGAGATAGTGCGTTTTGCTGCACATCAGCTTGATGGAGCCGCAACATCATGGTGGGATAATTTCACAACCACTTACCCCATCGACACTGTTACATGGGACCAGTTCCAGCAGGCTTTTCGCACTGCCCATGTATCAACAGGAGCTATGGCCATGAAGAAGCGTGAGTTTCGCAACTTACGCCAAGGAGGGCGCACCGTTGGCCAGTATGTGGGTGACTTTAGCAAGCTAGCACGTTATGCCCCAGGGGACGTCGCTACGGATGCAGCTAAGTAAGAGAAGTTTCTGAAAGGACTGAATGATGAGCTGAGCATGCAGTTGATGGTGGCAAATTTCAATAACTACGAGGAGTTGGTAGATAGAGCTCTCATGATTGAAGGGAAGCAGCAGCAGATTGACAACCGCAAGAGGAAGTATGGACAAGGGAAGTATAATTCTGGAGCTCAGGAGAGACCCATTTTACCCCGAACTCGGGAGGACCCCTTCAGCATAACCATGGAGGTCACAATCACACTGCAGGAAGTTCGCACAACCATAGTGGCCCCAAGAACGGGAATGGTAATGGAGGAAGCAACGGACAGAACCGTTCCAACCCGGCAACGCCTACCAAGAAAGACCTAAGCCACGTTACTTGCTACAAGTGCCAGAAGACTGGACATTACACCAATGAATGTCCTAAAGCTAAGAATGGAAACAGCAATGGAAGCGCTGAGAAGAAGCCCAACCCTTTCAACAGGGGACAAGTGAACCACGTTAACGTGGAGGAGGTTGAAGCCCAACCAGATGCAGTAATGGGTAAGTTTTTGGTTAAGTCATTTACTGCAGTCGTTCTTTTTGATACTGGTGCATTGCATTCATACATATCAAGGGGATTTGTGGATAAGTATAAACTGCCCACCAAAGTTCTTAGTACACCTATGTTAGTGAGCTCGCCAGGAGCAGAGTATATGGCAAGCCAAGGATGTTTTTAGATGCCATTGACCATAGGTAGGCATGTTTTCCCCTCAAATCTGATAATTTTGGAATCGCAAGGTTTGGACGTGATTCTGGGTATGGATTGGCTATCGATGTATGGAGGAAACATCAATTACGCCAGTAAGTCGATTTTGCTCACCACCCTAGAAGGAAGAAGGATCAAGTATGTATCCCGGCATGTGCCGAATAGGACGCAAGTAAATTCCTTATCAGGAGTTGTACAGGAGGAAGTACCAGTGGTGAAGGATTTCCCGGATGTATTTCCAGAAGAGTTTCCAGGCATGCCACCGGATAGAGACATTTATTGAGCTTTTGCCAGGCACAGAGATCGTATAGAATGCCCATAAAGGATTTGGAGGAAATTAAGAAGCAGATTAAGGAGTTATTGGATAAAGGTTATATTCTCCCAAGTTCCTCACCTTAGGGATCACCAGTGCTTCTAGTGGAGAAGAAGGATGGATCATTAAGGATGGTTGTTGATTATTGAGGATTGAATGAGGTGACGAACAAGAACAAGTACCCACTACCGATGATCAATGATTTGTTTGACCAGCTACAAGGAGGTAAGGTGTTTTCCAAGATTGATCTGCGATCAGGGTACCACCAGCTGAAGATTCGAGAGCAGGATATACCCAAGACAGCTTTTACGATGAGGTACGGGCTATATGAGTATACCGTTATGTCATTTGGCCTGACTCACGCGCCTGCCTATTTTATGAACATGATGAACAATGTGTTTATGGAGTTTTTGGATAAGTTCGTCATGGTGTTCATTGACGATATTCTGGTCTACTCGAAGAATGAAGAGGAGCATAAAGAGCATTTGCGTTTAGTACTTGGGAAGCTCAGAGAACATCAGCTATACGCCAAGTTCAGCAAGTGTGAGTTTTGGTTGAAGGAAGTTGAATTCCTTGGACATGTTATATCCAGAGAAGGAATAGCGGTAGACCCCACCAAGGTTGCCACTGTGATAAATTGGGAAGCACCCACGTCAGTTAGAGAGATCCGGAGTTTTCTTGGACTCGCAGGATACTACCGGAGGTTCATTGAGAATTTCTCGAAGATTGCAAAGCCTATGATGGAGTTGTTAAAGAAGGACACCAAGTTCAAATGGACTGAGGAATGTGATGCCAGTTTTCAGGAGTTGAAAAAACGCTTGGTTACATCACCAGTGTTGATTCTGCGAGATCAATGCAAGGATTATGAAGTGTATTGCGACGCTTCTCGTCGAGGACTTGGAGCCGTACTTATGCAGGAGGGAAGAGTTGTTTCATATGCCTCACGACAGCTTAAAACCCATGAGTTAAAATATGCTACGCATGATTTGGAGTTAGTATACATAGTGCATGCGTTGAAGACTTGGAGACATTTTCTCATCGGAAACCATTGTGAGGTATACACGGATCACAAGAGTTTGAAGTATATCTTCACGCAGAAGGAGTTGAATCTCAGGCAGAGGAGATGGTTGGAACTCATTAAGGATTATGATATGAGATTACATTATCATCCCGGAAAGGCTTACGTAGTAGCCGATGCGTTGAGCCGCAAGAGTCATGCCAATACACTCATGACTGGAGAGTTACGCAAGGAGTTAGCAAAGGATCTTCGCGAGCTATGTTTGGAGATAGTTCCGAGAGGCTATGTAGCAGCTTTGGAGATTCAATCTACTTTGATGGATAAGATCAAAGAAGCTTAGACGACGGACAAGGAGATTGCCGAGATAAAGGAAAGGATGAGCAAAGTAAAGGCTAAAGGATTTAGTGAGGACGAGCACGATACCTTATGGTTTGAGGACCGCGTATATGTGCCAAATGATCAGGAGATTAGGAAGCTGATTCTGCAAGAGGCCCATGATTCGCCATACTCGATTCACCCAGGAAATACTAAAATGTTCCTGGATTTGAAGGATAGTTTCTGGTGGACCAGAATGAAGAAGGATATTGCAAAGTATGTAGCAGTTTGTGATGTATGTCAGAGAGTGAAGGCAGAACATTAGAAGCCAACTAGATTGCTACAGCCATTGCCGATACCCGAATGGAAGTGGGATAAGCTAGGCATGGATTTTATCACGGGATTGCCCAGGACTCGTTCAGGATATGACTCGATATGGGTTCTAGTCGATCCTTTGACGAAAGTAGCTCATTTCATCCCAGTGAAGACCACTTACACCAGTGCTAAGTTGCAAAGATATACATGACCAGGATTGTATGTTTGCATGGAGTTACGAGGACCATTGTATTAGATAGAGGAACCCGGTTTACCTCAAAGTTTTGGAATCAGTTGCATGAAACTTTGCGAACCAGGCTAGAGTTCAGTACAACTTTTCACCCGCAGACGGATGGACAGACTGAGAGAGTCAATCAGATTCTGGAGGACTTGCTGAGAGGTTGTGCGCTAGACTATGGATCTAGTTGGGACGACAATTTGCCTTATGCAGAGTTCTCTTACAACAAAAGCTATCAAGCCAGTTTGAAGATGGCCCCTTTCGAAGCATTGTACGAAAGGAGGTGCAGGACACCGTTGTTGTGGGATGAAGTTGGAGACCGACAGTTGTTTGGACCAAATTTGATTAAAGAGTCTGAAGAGAAGGTTAAGCTGATTCGCGATAGACTCAAGGTAGCCCAGTCCAGGCAGAAGAGTTATGCGGATTCTAAACGCAAGGAGACAGTTTACGAAGTCGGAGACGGAGTGTATCTTCGTGTATCCCCACTTCGAGGAGTGAAGCGTTTTGGAGTTAAGGGAAAGTTAGCACCACGTTTTGTGGGACCATACAAAGTTTTGGAACGTATGGGAGAATTTGCTTACAAGTTGGAATTGCCCGAATGATTGTCAGGAGTTCACGAGTGTTCCACGTTTCTAAGTTGAAGAAGTGCCACACAGTGACGGTTGATATTCCTCTGAGAGATACAGTGCCACTGGAAGTGATTCAGTTGGATAGCGATTTGACCTACGAGGAGAAACCAGTCAAGATTCTTGAGTTTGCCAGCCGAGTCACACGCAGCAAAGTTAACAAGTTTTGCAAGGTTCAGTGGAGCCACCATACCGAAGACGAAGCCACCTGGGAATGAGAGGAAGACTTATGGAAGGATCACCCTCACATATTTTCTAGCCAACCCAAATCTCGAGGGCGAGATTCATCTTAAGGGGGATAGGTTTGTAACATCCCAAATTTTCAATTTGGAATGTTATGCATTAGATCATCATTGCATATCATATTTTATTGCATTTTGTTTTGATCCTAGAAATTCTAGGCAACTCAGGGACCCACGGAGAGAGTTGGGAATTTCGTTATTCTCGTATTTGAGTTTTCTCAAATTTTGAAAAAAGGATCATTTGATTTTAATTATTTTCTCTTCGAATATTTCTTTTATGAAAATAAAAGAGAGAGGATAAAATGACTTCCTCAAAATAAAGAAATATTGGAGATTTAATATTAAAATCAAATAAGAATTTTATTCGGAGTTTTATCGCTATTTCATTTGAATTAGGAAAAATATGCGTTTTTCAAAATTTCACTAGAGTCCCAAATAAATGTTCACTTGTCCGGTAGATTTTTAGAGGATGGGGAAAATTTATTTCAGGATTTTTGGAGTCAGTTTAGTATTTCTTTTCTTTGTTTTTCTGCGCGGAATAATTAAAAAAAGGCAACCGACCTAACCGGGCCGTGTCCGACCTGGACACTAGCCCGACCGGCCCTTATAAGCCGCGGAGGCCCGAGCCGCAGCGTCCGCACCCGCAAACCCTAGCCGCTGGAGCCTCGCCGCATCGCCGCCCGCGACGCCGCCGACCGACCCCGCCGGAGGAGCCGCCCGCCGCCGCCACCGTTTCACCGGACCTCGGCGGAGGTAGCCGCCGCCGCCTCGGTTTTCGTGAGAAAATCGATCGATTTTTTGAAACCCTAGATTCCGTTTTTTACTTTAGATCGGTTTTTTTGGTTTAGTTATTTAGCGAACGCCCGTTCGTTCCTTCGTTTTAACGAACGGTTTTCACCATTTAGCCGCAGACAGCGAACTTTCGTTTGTTAGTCTGTTCGTCAGTTTTTCTTTTTCTCGGATTTTTTTCGTGATTATTTTTTATTGCGATTTCTGATCCGACTTTCGTTTTAGTTTATCTTTTCGCTCATTTCTCAGAATCAGGCGATTCAACTGCCTAGAGTTTCGTCTCGAATCCCTCTTTCTGTTTAATCAACTTAAGCAAGTTTTTTTACTGTAAAGTTTGACTTTAGTCCATATTAGTAATCGAAATTTGTTTCTTTCGCAGTTTGAGTTTTGTTGCTTCGTTTGATTTGATTCTTTTTGCAAACCGGTGTTCTTAAGTTGAACTTTCTTGTTATATCTTCTTATTTGAGTTTTACCCATGCATCTCTGCTTGATTGCTTATTGTATACTTGTTTGTTTGTAATAGAGTAACTGAAGTGTGAAGCGTGCTACTATGAGTCTCTAGTTTTCGCAGATCATCAGCAAGGCAGTAACACTTTGATCATACCTTCTTACTACCCAGTTTTATTGCATTAGATCAATCCTCAAACAATTGCATTGTTAGGATCTGATTAAATTATTGATTTGGGAAGTAGATTGAGGTAGTACCTATTCACCTGTTTATTATCAAACCTATGGGCGTTACTTCTACGTTGCTTATATTGATATGCTATGCTCGTAGACGTGTTTTGGGTTTGAGTGTATTAATGACAGATGTGAGTATTGTTAATTAATGGTTAACTTAAGGTGGCAACTTTAATACACATCTGGATGGATTGAGGCACCTGGGGAACCCAGTGTTGCCTGTATTTTTGGAAATCCCGGGGTACCGTGTGATTCTTCTATGGACTACCACCCAGGCTCAAAGAGATCATAAGATTTTTCATGCTAGAAACTTCCGTGTGTAGCCACATGCCATTATGGGCTCTGGCATAGTTGAGTAAGTTGCGGGAAACCTTTCCATGATGGGCTAGCAGATGTAGGGGATTGTAGGTGTACAGGCCTATCTATCGGTTGAGGGGACCTCTTCGCAAAGACTGTGTCTCGGTCATTCGTTTCTCAAACATCATGTAGTGCGAGAAATCTAACGGAGGTGATCGAATCTTGTGGGGAAAAGTGCGCAAACCTCCGCAGAGTGTACAAACTAATCATGGTTAGTCGTGTTCCTGTTATGGACATCTTGAGTATCTAGTTTTTGGATTATCATGTGGATCTCATCACTATTAATATAATTTGATTGGGTTTAATGATATTGCTTAATTGGGATGGAGTTGGGTGAACCTTCTCAATGTTTAACAACTACCATGATAGTTAAATAAAATATATTCCATTTTTGTAGGAAAAAATTGGCTTTCTGCAAAACATATTAACCATACAACCTCCACCAGCCATATATACATGTAGTGATAGCATTATTCTATTCATTACTCTCTTGTGTTATATTGCCAGCATATTCCATGCGCTGATCAGTTTTCGGGCTGCAACGTATCATGTTGCAGACTTTTCAGACGACGAATAAGGAGCCTTAGGTCGTGGTCTTTCACTCAGTGATGCCGTTGGAGTTGATGGACTCACTTTATCCTCCAAGCATTCCCCTGTTATCGTATTAGATGATCTTAAGCCATATTTATTGTAATAAGTTCTTTTTTGAGACATTCGATGTAATAAGTATGTGATTGCTACTCTGTTACAAATCCTGAAGTACTGTGCGTGTCAGCATTACCGATCCAGAGATGACACTAATTCACAGAGATCAGACTGTTTAAGGTCTGGTCGCTACATCCCCAGTGTTCGATCGATTTAGACACTCCAGTTTATGTGCTTTCCACCTCTTTCCAGCGTTCGGCCACGTCCACATGCACACCATCGATCGACCCTTCCAACGCCAACGGTCTTCTCTTCATTATATCTGGCCGACGACATGGCCGCTGCCGATTCCAAGCACCAATTAATAACCCCCCCCCCACGCACCACCGACCCTTCCACCAACCCTCCAATTTTTTGCACGCGGACCTTGCCATCGATTCGGTTTGACGCTCCCTGTCTTCCCTAGCTGGACGGAGAGGAAAAGGACCTCCCTGCCTGACCATGTTCACGTGATCACGCCATCTCAAGTTTTACTTCTTGCCAAATCTGCAATCTTTTTTGAATTATTTAGATTGCTGAAAGTGCAACTATCCCTAGGTGGTTTTGGTAATTCATAACAATATATAGCTCATTGAGCTAATGCTATTCCAAGATAATTATTTCAGGAAAGCTCAATGATTGGCATGACATGGATGATGAAAGTAGATTCCTCAAAATGCTAAGGACAAAGGATTGGCTAAAGCTTGAAGCTCAAGACTCTTCATTTTATATTTCAGTGATCCAAGATCACATTGAGTCTATAGGAAAAGCCAATACTATCAAGGAGGGATGAGGTATTGCTTAATGAGCCTCTTGCTTCATGTGCTTAGTGATATGCTCCAAAACCCTCAACTACTTTCCCATATCCACATTTGACCTAAACCCAAAGCCAAACTCGGTCATACCGATTCTTTCAATCCGGCGCCACCGAGTTTCACTTGTCATAGCCACTGTCAAACCCTAAGCAAATCGATTCTACCGATAGGGATCTCGGTCTCACCGAGATGGGATTGCAATCTCTCTGTTTCCTTTTCGTAACTTTTCGGTCTCACCGAAAAAGCGGATCGGTCCCACCGAGATTGCAATGTAAACTCTCTGTTTCCTTTTTGTAACTTTTCGGTCTCACCGAAAGAGCAAATCGGTCCCACCGAGTTTACCTGACCAACCCTCTGGTTAGCTTATTACCAAATCGGTCTCATCGAGTTTGTGTAATCGGTCTCACCGAGATTACGTTATGCCCTAACCCTAACCATATCGGTCCTACCGAGTTGCATGTCGGTCCCACCGAAATCACTAACGGTCACTAGGTTTACTAAATCGGTCCGACCGAGTTTGTTGATTCGGTCCCACCGATATTGGTGAATTGTGTGTAACGGTTGGATTTTGTGTGGAGGCTATAAATACCCCTCCACCTCCTCTTCATTCGCGGAGAGAGCTATCAGAACACATCTACACTTCCAACCCATATGTTCTGAGAGAGAACCACCTACCCTTGTGTTGAGGCCAAGATATTCCACTCCTACCATATGAATCTTGATCTCTAGCCTTCCCCAAGTTGCTTTCCACTCAAATCTTCTTTCCAATAAATCCAAATCCTGTGAGAGAGAGTTGAGTGTTGGGGAGACTATCATTTGAAGCACAAGAGGAAGGAGTTCATCATCAACACACCATTTGTTACTTCTTGGAGAGTGGTGTCTCCTAGATTGGCTAGGTGTCACTTGGGAACCTCCGACAAGATTATGGAGTTGAACCAAAGAGTTTGTAAGGGCAAGGAGATCGCCTACTTCGTGAAGATCTACCGCTAGTGAGGCAAGTCCTTCGTGGGCGATAGCCATGATGGGATAGACAAGGTTGCTTCTTCGTGGACCCTTCGTGGGTGGAGCCCTCCGTGGACTCGCGCAAACGTTACCCTCCGTGGGTTGAAGTCTCCATCAACGTGGATGTAGGATAGCACCACCTATCCGAAACACGACAAAAACATCCTTGTCTCCAATTGCGTTTGAATTCTCCAAATCCTTCCCTTTACATTCTTGCAAGTTGCATACTTTACTTTCCGCTGCCTATATACTCTTTGCATGCTTGCTTGAATTGTGTGATGATTGCTTGACTTGTCCTAAAGTAGCTAAAATTTGTCAAGAACTAAAATTGGGAAAATGTTAAGTTTTTATTTGGTCAAGTAGTATTATCACCCCCCCTCTAGACATACTTTCGATCCTACAATTGCTTACTACATGGGTCCGTAAATACCCGACTTAAGCCCAATGATAACTTTTTCGTACTAAGAGCATCTCCAACTGAGGCGGAATGCTAAAATAGTTTTACAACACCACTATAGCACTTTTAGCGCACCGCGACCAACATTGGTTTTCCGCATGCCTAAAAACACGCGCTCAAAAAATACGCAGTGCAAATTATGAAGCATGCGCGGTCCGGTGCCCAACATTTGCAGCGTGTGATAGCGCTTTTAAGCGTGTGTGCTAAATTCTTTGGCAAGCACACTATTTTGCAACATTTGCTGGAGCGTCTCCGGCGCGCAAAAAAAGACGATTTTTAGCGTGCGGAGCAGTTTTTAGGCACCTGTTGAAGATGCTCTAACTCCTATCTTCTCTTGGATGAATACATAATGGCCGGTGCATTGCAGATGACTGGGGTGAAGGATAGCCAGAGAGAATGGTCATGGATTCGATTGCGCCGGCTTGGTCTTTGTAATCTCCACCGAGAGTGACTTGCGGCGTAGCTTAGCTAGCTGGTCTCCTTTGACACTTCTCGCTGTGTCATATTGGTTGGAAAAACTTGCAACGTTTTCTGGATATTCGAGTTGTGCTGGAAAATATGCGGCATTTGAGAGGGACGTAAACGGATATCGACCGAATTATTTCGTATGGTGTACAAATTAGCATTCCCTTCTCAAGCTAGCTCCTCTTCATCGACTTGTTTTTTCTACACAAGCTGCCAGAGTGACGTTTTTTTCCGCACACAAGACAAACCGAGCAAACACATCACAGCACGGTTCCATAAGTTTTCAAAACAAATATAGCCCCTGTTGATTTTCCTCATTTTATTGTAACGGACACCATGTTTTCTTTTTGAAACTCCATAAGATTTGCTTCATCCATTAATTAAGAAGATAATAGCCATGTGTAATAAAATGATTACCATCCCACTATTAGTGTCCCTAATTTCTTGGCACCCGCTATGATCCGAAGATTTTATCTCGTCCATGATGATGTTGAGCAAGATCGGAGTAAGAATTAACTTTTGGTCATGCCAAGCCTTCCAAACCTATGCTCCATGGGAGGAAGAATATAACTCTGGATTTGACTCCATCGCATCTCGCGCACTGACTCCATCACACCTCACGTGCTGACCGCAGCCCCTTTTGAACACCCTCGCCGCGCATGACATTGCCTGCATGGCCCATGCGCCGCCCACATATAGCCACCGCGCCCGCACAGCCGTGCACCGCTACCACCATGCCGGGGTAACCACCTCGGCATCGAGACTCCACCTCGCGCAGCGACAGGAGTGCTCCCGCCTCGGTTTTGGAAGGATGCATGGCGCACGTGCGGCAAGGGCTGGCTACAGTGGCGGCGTGAAGGGTAGGTAGGGGGGTGACCTTGCGGCAGGTGGGGCTAGGTTTGCCCCAAGTCGTTGGCGACGTGGGGTCAAAGGGACACAACAGGTCTTGCTAATCAGAAAAGGCTTCTGCCCCGCTTTATATATAAGGCCACGATCAATAATTGTCGGTACAAACGCACGCCCCCATAACACACGTACACACCCATGGCAGGATACATAGGCGCTGAGCGCAGCAACCCCTTCCCTAACTATAAAAAGATGAAGCCACATACGACGAACCATGGACTCCAAGACGGCGCCTTCAGGAAGGATACGGCACCGGAGCGCCGCCACCGCCCGACACGAGGGCAAAGCTTCCCATGGAGCAACGCAACGGGCAAAACAAGTCGCGACGGCCTTCAAGAAGGGAACGGGTTTCGCCATCGCCGGCCTGTCCGAGGATAGAACAGGTGTTCACCCCGGCCAACACTCACCGCCACCAAACGCCACACCCCGACAAACATGCTTCCCACCCGACCATGGCCACCGGGCAGCACCAAGCGACGACCTCTATCCACGAGCACCATGCTACCACCACCAGGGCCGCCGCCCAGGCATCCAAGACCAAGACACCACCTCACTCGAGAACCGTCGCTACCCCAACCAAATAGACGAGCGGAAAGGCCCGAACTTTCGCATCCCTGTGCGCCCCCCAGCGTCGAGACCCAATAGGCCTGCCAAAACTGGCCACCATCGCCACGTCCTGCAGCACCGGGCGCCGAGACGGGCTCGGTCCTACTGCCGGGCGCGAGACGAGCTCGGTTATGCTACCGGGCGTGAGACGAGCATGGTCCTGCTGCCGGGCGCGAGACGAGCATGGTCCTGCTGCCGGACACGAGACGAGCTTGGTCTTGCGGCACCGGGCGCGAGACGGGCAATGGACCGCGGCTGGGAGCGGGCCAGCCCTTCGATGCAAGTAGAGCTCGGACGACGACGAGATGAAGCGAAGGCCGATACGGCCCGATTGCAGACGAGCCGACGCCGGAGAAGCCGGCCGCCACTGCGGGCAGAGCCCCCGAGCCGCTGTGTAGCCGCCTTGCCACCAGGAGGTCACCACCCATGGCGGACCTCCCCGCGCCGCCGCCCACGGCCGGAGCAACAACCACGCCCGGCCGTTGCACCCACTCAGAGCAACTGGCACGCCGGACAGCTGCCCCCATCTCGTGTCACCCACCGAGTTCAAGGCGTCAGATCCGGCAGGCACGCACCTCCAGACCACCACCACCAACGCACATAGCCGAGAAGGCTGCCACCGCTGGTCCACGCCGCCCGCAACCCGCACCTGCCAGATCTGCAGCACCAAGCCGCCCTGGAGGACGCCCCCAGCCTAGCCAGGCCTCGCGGCCCCAGCACCGCCGCCCTGCAGCCGCCGCAGCGCCACGCATCGAGCGCCGCCGCCGAGCCCCACGCCACAGCACGGCGTCCTCGCCGAGCGGCCACGCCCCGCGTCGCAACCCGCAGCAGCAGGAGGAAGAGGAGTCCCCGCCGCCGCCAACGCTGGCCGGGCTTTGCCCGGCGGCGCCTCTGGGCGGCGGCGAGGGAGGGGAGACCGGGGAGAGGTGGCTCGAGAGGGGTGGCTAGGGTTGGTCAATGAAACAGTAAGTTTAACAGAACACTGAGAGGCAAACATGCATCATGCCAGAGTGACGGTAATGGTTGTGGTAGTTAGTATTTCCATGGGTTTATGTCGGGCTATTGGCTGTTGTGAAGTCAGAGTTGTAGTAGTGGAGTCCCAATGGCAACGACGACAGACGATGGGTGGTTCATTCTGTAATGTTTTGCCGCATCAACCTTGTGTTACCCCCCTTCGGTACTAGATGAACACTATTTAGTTCCACTTATCGTTTTGTTGTACTAATAGTCCTGAACTATCATGTGACTTTTTCTCAAGTACTGTTGCAATTGGATTAAACAAAATCAATAATTATTTTACATATGCATACATGCCACTCTAAGTAGCATTTAGCTTTCAAAAATATACATAGAATGGCATAGACCACGGGCAAGACAGTTGTCCATTTTCTTAAAAATATATGTATATATATCGAAGCAAGAGTGATCTCTACTCCTAATGGACCACTTGATGAATAGTCTGCGCGGTTTAATTTTGCTGGATTTTTTTCGTCATCCTCCCACCTCCGGTTTTTTTCGTCATCCTCCCACCTCCCAAAAACCACCCCCACACACGAACCATTCCCCTCCCTCTCCTCGCGCAAGCATCCTCTCCTCGTACCCTCGCACGCGCTAGGGTTCCTGCGCCGCCGCCACACGGGAGCTTGTCGACCAGCCCAACGTCCTCCGGTTCGCCGCCGCCCCTCTCCGGATCGCCGCCGTCACCGTCGCGGATCGCCACCTTCGCCGTCGGAACCGCTGCCAACGTCTCGTCGCCCCGGATCGCCGCCGTCGCCGGGCCATGGCGGTGGAGGCCGACAGCACCCGGAAGCGCGGGGCGGCGGCCTTCCTGGACGACCCCTTCGAGGTGCTGCAGGCGAATCGGGGCCGGTGCTCACCGTCCGCCACCACGGCCTCGGTCGCCGACCTCGGCATCAACGGAGTTCGACCCCGTCGAGGCGCTCCAGTCCGTCTTCCCCAGCGCCGATCCGCAGGTACCCCCGCCGCCGCTCCGCCGTTCCGAGCTCTGTGACCTCGCCTGAGTGCCTTCATCTCTCCCTTCTCCTCATTTTTCCACTTATCTCTCTCCTCTGAACTGCGCGCCATTCATCTCCATAGGTGTCACCATGGCCGTGTCATGGAGCTCGCCGACGTGCCCTCCGAGCCCCTCTGACGATGCCCTGCGTCGCCCGCATCCAGGTCCTCCAGATCCCGATCTGGGCGTCTGTTTTTTTTCATGCAATCGATCCTGATTTGGGCGGGATTTTTTTCCAGTCATCGCGAGCGCGCTAGATGGCGGAACGACCGCGTCAAGGTGGACACCAAGGGACGGTAGCTTTTTTTGTCCACTGTGCTGAATTGATTTGAGATGACCCTTGCATTTGCTGGTGCCAGACTGGCTGTTGGCATCTGAATGTTAGGGAACAGAGGACACATCTTAAAACACGTCTTTCTCCAAATGCTCTTACTGAAGGTGCAATCAACCTATGTGTTTGCAGTTTCAGGTTCAGTGCTTATAGGATTATGGGAAATTGCTCTCTGGTGCAAATTGTCTGGCATCATGCATCAGTCTCAGATGGCAAGCCAAGCAAACAGTTCGGTCTTTCTATTCCCTTCTGGTATGTGATACTATAGCCTGTAATCAAATAATGTACCGCAAAATCGTGCTTTCTTTGGAAAACTAATAAGTGCTAATTCAGTCGGCAATTAAAGTCTTTTTCGGCTATGCAATCACATTAACAATAAAATGCCAGGTTAACCATGGTTATTGTGTACAAAAGTTCACTAAAAAATTTAGCGCCACAAATATACAAATTATGCCCGGTTACAACGCACGTGAACAAATAGCAAAGATTACTCAAATGATAACTAGCTTGCATGGCTCAAAAGGATGTTGGCGGCATAGCTCCGGAAATGATGTTTGTTGCATGTGCCTTTCTTCTCCAGAATGAGATACATAGATGATTATGAGGTTGAGGTCGTCAGAACTGAATTTGCAGACATTATCCTTATTCTCTCCAATTGTGAGGAGATTTCACATTCATTCGTCTGTATGCTCATTGATGTTGATTTGTTGTGTTGCAGGGTCTGGTTCATGCAACATCAGTGCCCTTTGGTTCTTCCTTCCACCTTATATGGTTGTGTATCTGCAGAAATTCCACTCTCATGGTCAACTGATGCATCTAGAATACATATAGGACGCATATATCTTATATTTTAATCAACCTGGCACCTGAAGCTATTCTCTTTATTTCTGCATCTATCGTGAGCTAATTTGGGGATGATACGTTGTTTTCTTGTTATCTGAACCTCACAACAGAACATTTTCTCATTGTTATGATGGATGTCATATTTGCATTGGCCTATGAAAATTCGGAATGTATCTGCATATTGGGGTGGGGGCGAGATATACATAATGTGTCCACATATGGTATGTTGTTTTCTTCTTGAATTAACATATGTTTTGATTTTTTTACATAACTATGGTATACATCCCTTCAATTATATAAACATGAAACTTCTTGTATACATGCCAGTTGTAAAGCAAATACTGTTTTCGTTCTCTGCTATGTTGGTGCAGCACAATATAGGCTTAATATTAATCCCCTTGGGTGTCTAGACGAGGGCAACCAACAAAAGAAAACCTATGCTCTATCAGAGACGCAGGTTTGCCATATTTCACAAAACCAAAACACAATTTAATTGTTGCCAATTCAGTCATGAATTTCTGCGCATGCCTATGACTAGCGGGTGTGCACACTTTATTCTGTCCTTCTCCACAAACAAGTTTCCAAAAAAACATATGAAAACCAACTAAGAATATAATATTACTGCTCAGTTTGATAGGAGCTGGGATCCTACCAGGTCTACCTCGTAGGTTGTAGGGGTGGAAGGGGGCTTGGCGAGGAGGAAGGCGAGGTCGTCGGCGCTGGGGCGCCATCGTCACATGTGCGAGAGAGAGGGAGAGCAGGGTGCGGCGGCTAGGGTTAGGTCTCCCGGCTCCCTTCAGGAAGCCGATCAAATATGATTGCTTCTGCTTCATCTCAAAACGGGTCCTTACCTGAGTTTATATAATCTCCAAATACGATAACTGGGCTAAGCCCCTAATAACGATAAGATAACTGGGCCAGTTCCCTAACTACCTGGGCTGTAGTATATGCCAGTCATAACATCTCTCCCCGCCTGCACAAACAGCTCGTCCTCGAGCTGGAAGACGGGGAAGCGCTTGCGGAACTCCTCGAGGTGATCAACGGGCGCCAAACACCTCCGTGTCAGCTGGGGCGGGCAGGTTGCCGAGCCCGGCGGCGGCGGTGTCCTCCTCAATGTAGTCTGCAGCCTCCAGGTAGAAGAGTCGTGGGTAGACATGGTCGGGCACGTAGGGCTCGTCGCAGTTGAAGCATAACCCTTCGCGACGACGCTCGAGTAGCTCGGCCGGGGTGAGCCGGACAAACGGGCGCGCCGCAGAAGCCTGAGCGAGCCAGGCCGGTAGTGGATATGGCGATGGGCACTAGTAGAAAACCGTCCTTTTGTCCCGGCCCGTAAGGGCCTTTAGTCCCGGTTCCTGAACCGGGACTAAAGGGTCGTTACTAATACCCTCACCCTTTAGTCCCGGTTCAAACCAGAACCGGGACAGATGAGCCTCCACATGGCCTGTGCGCCGAGCCCAAGCAGGAGGGCCTTTGGTCCCGGTTGGTGGCACCAAGCGGGACCAATAGACCTCCATGCGTCAGCATTTCTGTGGCTGGGGTTTTTGGTTTTTTTGAAGGGGGGGGGGGGTTGGGGGTTTTGGGGGTTTAATTTAGGTATTTCATATAGTGTTAGATAGCTACTTAATTGAGAGAAGTGTCCTCTCTTATGTCCGTGCTTGGTCGACGCTACGTACTATACATATGTATAGAGAGGACTAGGCACGCTAACTAGCTAGTAAGCAAACGAAGGAAACAGAAGATCGTCATGAACATATATGCATACAGAGAGAAGTGATATCGACCACCTCTCCTTCTCCGAGAGATTGGTCGAACAACAATTTCTCGTATATCTATCGTCCGACACTACCGGCTACATATATACAATAAGTATCTCTTACAAATATAATCTCCTACATTATGGACGCATGGTCCACATAGTATTCTCCGTCTTCAGCGATCACGTGGTCAAGAAAGAATGCCGCCAATTCCTCTTGAATTGCTCGCATGCGATCTGGTGCTAGGAGTTCATCCCGCTGCCGAAACATCTAATTTGAAGAAGGGGGTCAATACATACATACATACATACATATATATATATATATATATATATATATATATATATATATATATATATATGAATGAATGAAACTCAACACAAATGATGGTAATAAACAAAAATTGTGAATATTATTTCTTACGCACTTCATATTGTTCGTCAGAGTACCCGCCCCGCTCACAGGTCGTGTGGCGGATGGACTCGCAAACGTAGTATCCATAGAAATCATTCCCTTGTTCCTGCCACAACCACTTTACAAGAAATAGAGGTCAATCAAATAGATAAGCAAGAATGTCAAATGATATTGATGAAACTAGCGCTTGAATCAATAGCTAGGAGACGCGTGGAACATGCTACTATAGTACTTACTTTCGGGTATCTAAATTGCAGCATCTTCGGCAGTCCCGGGGATTTTGTGGTGAATTTTCTCCAAACCCTGCCAGACAAAAGAAAACAATTACTTGATATCAGGAAATGAACAAAGTTGCTGATATGGTGGATAATGATCGATTTAATTTACTTCTCGAGGATTTCAGTCATGTCCGCATACTCCTGGGGATCTTTTCGTTTAGAGTCCAAGACAGTTACTACTCCCTGCTCAAGCCTAATCTCTAGGAGAATATAGTGGTACCTGCGCACGCATGCATAACTCATCAATTACATTACTATAATCTGGACTAATATATAAGGGAAACCGAATATGCACAAGACAGTAACACTCACTTGAAGTTGTAAGGAAAGAGTATTATATCTTTGTTTTCATTTATATCTTTGTTTTCACTCGTAGCAAGTTGGCCTTGGTTTCTGTGGCATGATCTTTAACCTGAACTGCATCTATGAGATTTGTGTTAATGAACCCAATATCACCGATTTGTCTTTTCTTCAACTCGGCGATCTTCAATCTGCATAATATAGTGAGGATAATTATAAATACATGCAATGAAAGAGCTGAGCTATATAGAGAGACTTACTGACAGAAGTAGTAGTACTTACGGACAGTAGCAGGTGACCGTTGCTTTATCGAGGGCCAATTGATTGAAAAACTGATAGAACTCCTCAAATGGAATAGGCAACAGATCAATTCCAACAAGGTCATGCTCCGGTTTAACTCTCGCATACAAAGTACTCCTCCCCCCAGACTCTCTGCACATTTTCAAGTACCAATCATGCAATCTTCGCATCATCGTTGTTAGAGATTTCTCATCTTTGACGAGAGGCTTCCCGTACTCGTATCTGTGTATCTGCATGTCCAGGAAATCGTAATGTACTTCGTCGGGCAGGTAATCGTCAAGATTGTTATAACCGGGCACCATCCTCGGATCGACGCTAGGCACCTTGAGCGGGGGGCACGATTGTTTTGCTTGTTCGCTGAGCTGGGCAATTTGTTTCCCAGCTCGTCATTCTTTCATCCTTTGATCACTGACAGTACTTCCCGACCGCTCCACTTCGGCAAATGCCTTTCCAATAATGCGCTCATAGTTGCCTTTCGGCGGAGACTTGGGTGGTTTTGCCAGGGAAGCCAGAGTGCGCTTCACTTTCACCGAATCTACCTTCTCCTTTGGAGGTGGATGTCTCTGTGCTTTCAACCCTTGAAACCAGTCATCCTTCTCGGTTCGCGCGGTCCTCGCGTTCTCCTCCGGGGTCCTCTCGTATGGTAACTTCTCCGGAGTCTTCAGCGAAGGACCGAATCTGTATTTCCTCCCGCCTCTGGTTGTACTGCTAGACGCCGGCAGAGCAGACGGAGCGGCAGTCTTCTTGACTTGCTTACGAGGCGGAGGAGAAGGACTACGACGCGCCGGAGCAGCTGCCGGAGCGGCGGCGGGTCTTTTCCGCCCTTGCCGACGAGGCGGAGAGGGAGTAGGCTGGCTGCTCGGGCGCGCCGGCGCAGGCGGAGAAGGAGGCGGAGTGCCGCCACGCGCCGGAGAAGGAGCCGGCCGAGGGCCCTGATCGTCACTTGCCGGAGGAGGAGGCGGTGGAGGATACGGAGTGCCCTGACTCGCCGGAGGAGGAGGAGGAGGAGGCGGAGGCGTCCAGTTTGGAAGGTTGATGAGCTCCTTCCGCCATAGGCATGGAGTCTTCAGAGCAGAACCCAGCCGAGTCTCCCCTTCTCCGGTAGGGTGGTCAAGCGGGAGGTCCTCGAATCCCTTCGTTATTTCATCCACCATCACCTTAGCATATCCTTCTAGAATCGGCTGGCAGTGAAAAGTTGCGTCGGGTTCATTAGGAAAAACAGAGCCAACAGCCGCCTTGACCTTCATATTCATCCATTGCGTCATAAGGTGGCAATTTTGAGCCTCCGTGATAGCATCCACGGGATAGCTGGCAGGAGCCGTCAAGACAAGCTCCGGCTGAAGCAGCTCGGTGGAAGCCACGCTGCTTCTCCGCTGAGATGGCGGGGTAGCTTCAGGGGAAGCTTCGGCAGTTTGTTTGCTGCGATTTGCTTCTCGTTCCTCTATCCCGAGTACCCTTGTTTTAAGCGCCTGCAGTTCGGTCTGCTGCACTTTCTCCCTCCTCTCCTGGCTTTTGTAACCTCCTGCGTCCGGAAACCCAGCCCTCCACGGAATGGAGCCTGGCGTGCCTCGTGTCCGTCCAGGGTGCTAAGGATTCCCGAGGGCCGATGTGAGCTCGTCGTTCTCTCTGTCTGGAAGGAACGTCTCTTTCTGCGCTGCAGCGATATAGTACCGAAGCTTCTTCAAGGGTATGTCAAGTTGCTCGTCCGTCCAAATGCACTTCCCTGTTACAGGGTCCAAGGTTCCGCCAGCCCCGAAGAACCAAGTCCGGCAACGGTCTGGCCAACTCATTGTCTCTAGTTCGATCCCTTTTGCAACCAGGTCATTCTCAGCCTTGGCCCACTTAGGCTGGGCTACGAGGTAGCCACCTGACCCTGTGCGATGGTGAAGCTTCTTCTTCACAACATTTTTCTTGTTTGTCGCCGACATCTTCTTACTCTTTTCCGATGTCTTGTGGGCCACTAATGCAGGCCAGTCATCTCTGATCTTCTCATATATGCCCTTGAATTCTGGTGTCTCTTTTTTCTCGACAAACCTATTCAGGTCTTTCTTCTACCTACTGAATAGGTCTGCCATCCTCTTAAGAGCAAAAGACTTGATTAATTGCTCTTTAACTGGCTTCTCCGGATCATCCTCTGGCGGTAGGGTGAAATTTGTCTTCAGCTCAGTCCAAAGATCATTTTTCTGCATATCATTGACTTAAGACACCTCAGGGTCTTCAGTAGCCGGCTTCAACCATTGCTGGATGCTGATCGGGATCTTGTCCCTAACCAGAACCCCGCACTGAGCAACAAATGCCTTCTTTGTTCGGATGGGTTCAATAGGTTGGCCGTCGGGCGCGATTGCTATGATCTCAAACCTTTCATCTGAGCTCAACTTTTTCTTCGGGCCTCGTCTCTTTACCTCAGTTGTGCTCGATCCAGAGGGCTAGAAAAAAGAACAAAGACTTAATTAATATGTGTACATACCAAAACAATGAATGCATCAATTAGCTAGTCAGCACAGGCTTAACTGATATATATACCTGGCCGGACTCGGTTCGGTCACCGGAGCCGTCATCACGGTCTCCTTCTTGCACCGACATTGGGTCACCGGAGCCGTCCTCATGTTCTTCTTCTTGCACCGGCATTAGGTCACCGGAGCCAGCTTCTTCACCCTCTCCTTCCAAACCATCGGTGTCGTTGAGAAACAACGAGACGGTATCACTTCCATTTGCGATTATGTCCCTCAACAATGCTTCTTTTGCTTCGTCTCGGTCGGTGTCCATAGTTTCTACAAATATTTACAACATGGCAATTATTATTCAAACATGACAGATGGATATATTAGTGGCAAACGTAGAGGGTTTGAAGAACTCCTCTATTCTTTCTTCTCCTCTTTTTTTTTCTTCCTCCTCTTCTTTTTTTATCCTCTTCGTCCTGTCATGTTCGAGAGGATCGCCGAGGGGTCGGGAGGTTGCCTAGTGCCGAGCGATCCTCGACCCCTCGAACCCTCGACCCTAGTTCCCGACCCTCGACCCCTCGGCGATCCTCGACACCCTCGTTCCCGATAAAAAATAAGAAGAAGAAGAAGAAGAAAAAAAAAGAGGAGAAGATCGAAGAAAAAAAAGAAGAAAAAGAAGAGGAGAAGAAGAAAGGAATAATGCAGAGGAAGAGAAAATATAATATTCTATTTTCTCTTCCTCTCCACAATTCCTTTCTTCTTCTCCCCTTCTTTTTCTTCTTTTTTCTTCTTCTTATTTATTTCTCCTCTTCTTTTTCTCTCCTCTTCTTCTATCTTTCCTCTTCTTATTTTCTTCTTTCCTATCCTTCTTTTTCTAAAATTGTAACTTTTGCAGATATAAAACATTTTTAACATATATATTTAGCAAATTCTAGCCACATACATCACATACACATATACATTATAGCCACATACACATATACATCACATATGAACAAAAAAATAAACTAATAAAAAAACATATTGCAACATATGAACAGAAACATATAGCCACATACATACACATACATTATATATATATGAAAAAAATTAAACTAATAAAAAAATTGTTGGCGCCGGCGGGGCAGAGGGGCATGGCGGCAGCGGTGGCGCTGGCGGGGCAGGGCAGGGGCGACTGGGCGGCGCGCGGCGCCAGCGCAGGGCAGGGGGCGGTGCACGGCAGCCGCGCAGGGCAGGGGCGGCGGCGCGGCGGCAGCGCAGGAAAGGGGCATGTTGGGGAACGTTGCAGAAAACAAAAATTTTCCTACGGTTTCACCAAGATCCATCTATGAATTCATCTAGCAACGAGTATTCAGATTGCATCTACATACCTTTGTAGATCGCGAGCGGAAGCGTTCACTAGAACGTGGATGATGGAGTCGTACTCGTCGTGATCCAAATCACCGATGACCGAGTGCCGAACGGACGGCACCTCCGCGTTCAACACACATACGGAGCGGATGACGTCTCCTCCTTCTTGTTCTAGCAAGGGGGAAGGAGAGGTTGAGGAAGATGGCTCTAGCAGCAGCACGACGGCGTGGTGTTGGTGGAGAAGCAGCACTCCGGCAGGGCTTCACCAAGCACGTGACGGAGGAGGAGAGGTGTAGCAGGGGAGAGGGAGGCGCCAAGATGCAAGGGTGTGGCTGCCCCCTCCCCCCCCTTTATATAGGCCCCTTGGGGGGCGCCGGCCCTTGGAGATTGGATCTCCCAAGGGGGGCGGCCGCCAAGGGGGTGGAGTACCCCCCAAGGCAAGTGGGGCGCCCCCCACCCTAGGGTTCCAACCCTAGGCGCAGGGGTGGGCCAAGGGGGGCACACCAGCCCACTATGGGCTGGTTCCCCTTCCCACTTCAGCCCATGGGACCCTCCGGGATGGGTGGCCCCACCCGGTGGATCCCCGGGACCCATCCGGTGGTCCCGATACAATATCGGTGACCCCCGAATCCTTCCCGATGGCCGAAACTGCACTTCCTATATATAATTCTTTACCTCCGGACCATTCCAGAACTCCTTGTGACGTCTGAGATCTCATCCGGGACTCCAAAAAACTTTCGTATTACTGCATATTCATATCTTTACAACCCTAGCGTCACCGAACCTTAAGTGTGTAGACCCTACGGGTTCGGGAGACATGCAGACATGACCGAGACACCTCTCCGGCCAAGAACCAACAGCGGGATCTGGATACCCATGTTGGCTCCCACATACTCCTCGATAATCTCATCGGATGAACCACGATGTCGAGGATTCAATCAATCCCGTATTCAATTCCCTTTGTCAATCGGTATTTTACTTTCCCAAGATTCGATCGTCGGTATCCCAATACCTCGTTCAATCTCGTTACTGGCAGGTCACTTTACTCGTGCCGTAATGTATGATCCCGTGATCAAATACTTTGATCACACTGAGCTCATTATGATGATGCATTACCGAGTGGGCCCGGTGATACCTCTCCATCATACGGAGTGACAAATCCCAGTCTTGATCCGTGTCAACCCAACAGACACTTTCGGGGATACCCGTAGTATACCTTTATAGTCACCCAGTTACGTTGTGACGTTTGGCACACCCAAAGCACTCCTAAGGTATCCGGGAGTTACACGATCTCATGGTCTAAGGAAAAGATACTTGACATTGGAAAAGCTCTAGCAAACGAATTATACGATCTTTTGCTTCTGCTTAGGATTGGGTCTTGTCCATCACATCATTCTCCTAATGATGTGATCTCGTTATCAATGACATCCAATGTCCATAGTCAGGAAACCATGACTATCAGTTGATCAACGAGCTAGTCAACTAGAGGCTTACTAGGGACATATTGGTGTCTATGTATTCACACATGTATTACGATTTCCGGATAACACAATTATAGCATGAATAAAAGACAATTATCATGAACAAGGAAATATAATAATAATAATGCTTTTATTATTGCCTCTAGGGCATATTTCCAACAGTCTCCCACTTGCACTAGAGTCAATAATCTAGTTACATTGTGATGAATCGAACACCCATAGAGTTCTGGTGTTGATCATGTTTTGCTCTAGGGAGAGGTTTAGTCAACGGATCTGCGAGATTCAGATCCGTATGCACTTTACAAATTTCTATGTCTCCATCTTGAACATTTTCATGAATGGAGTTGAAGCGACGCTTGATGTGCCTGGTCTTCTTGTGAAATCTGGACTCCTTGGCAAGTGCAATAGCTCCAGTGTTGTCACAGAAGAGTTTGATCGGCCCCGACGCATTGGGTATGACTCCTTGGTCGGTGATGAACTCCTTAACCCAAATTGCTTCATGCGCTGCCTCCGAGGCTGCCATGTACTCCGCTTCACACGTAGATCCCGCCACGACGCGCTGCTTGCAGCTGCACCAGCTTACTGCTCCACCATTCAACATATACACGTATCCGGTTTGTGACTTAGAGTCATCCAGATCTGTGTCTAAGCTAGCGTCGACGTAACCCTTTACGACGAGCTCTTCGTCACCTCCATAAACGAGAAACATGTCCTTAGTCCTTTTCAGGTACTTCAGGATATTCTTGACATCTGTCCAGTGTTCCTTGCCGGGATTACTTTGGTACCTTCCTACCAAACTTACGGCAAGGTTTACATCAGGTCTGGTACACAGCATGGCATACATAATAGACCCTATGGCCGAGGCATAGGGGGTGACACTCATCTCTTCTATATCTTCTGCCGTGGTCGGGCATTGAGCTGAGCTCAATTTCACACCTTGCAACACAGGCAAGAACCCCTTCTTGGACTGATCCATATTGAACTTCTTCAATATCTTTTCAAGGTATGTGCTTTGTGAAAGACCTATGAGGCGTCTTGATCTATCTCTATAGATCTTGATGCCTAATATATAAGCAGCTTCTCCAAGGTCCTTCATCGAAAAACTCTTCTTCAAGTAGGCCTTAATGCTGTCCAAAAGTTCTATATCATTTCCCATCAAAAGTATGTCATCTACATATAATATGAGAAATGCTACAGAGCTCCCACTCACTTTCTTGTAAACGCAGGCTTCTCCATAAGTCTGCACAAACCCAAACGCCTTGATCATCTCATCAAAGCGAATGTTCCAACTCCGAGATGCTTGCACCAGCCCATAAATGGATCGCTGGAGCTTGCATACCTTGTTAGCATTCTTAGGGTCGACAAAACCTTCCGGCTGCATCATATACAGTTCTTCCTTAAGATAACCGTTAAGGAATGCCATTTTGACGTCCATTTGCCATATCTCATAATCATAGTATGCGGCAATTGCTAACATGATTTGGAAGGACTTCAGCTTTGCTACGGGAGAGAAAATCTCATCGTAGTCAACCCCTTGAACTTGCCGATAACCCTTAGCGACAAGTCGAGCTTTATAGATGGTAACATTACCATCCGCGTCCGTCTTCTTCTTAAAGATCCATTTGTTTTCTATCGCTCGCCGATCATCGGGCAAGTCTGTCAAAGTCCATACTTTGTTTTCATACATGGATCCTATCTCGGATTTCATGGCCTCTAGCCATTTGTTGGAATCTGGGCCCGCCATCGCTTCTTCATAGTTCGAAGGTTCACCGTTGTCTAACAACATGATTTCCAGGACAGGGTTACCGTACCACTCTGGTGCGGAACGTGTCCTTGTGGACCTACGAAGTTCAGTAGTAACCTGATCCGAAGTTTCATGATCATCATCATTAACCTCCTCTCTAACCGGTGGAGGCACCACAGAAACATTTTCTTGAGCTGCGCTACTCTCCGGTTCAAGAGGTAATACTTCATCAAGTTCCACTTTCCTCCCATTTACTTCTTTCGAGAGAAACTCTTTCTCCAGAAAGGATCCATTCTTGGCAACAAAGATCTTGCCTTCGGATCTAAGGTAGAAGGTATACCCAATGGTTTCCTTAGGGTATCCTATGAAGACGCATTTTTCCGACTTGGGTTCGAGCTTTTTAGGTTGAAGTTTCTTGACATAAGCATCGCATCCCCAAACTTTTAGAAACGACAGCTTAGGTTTCTTTCCAAACCATAATTCATACGGTGTCGTCTCAATGTATTTAGACGGTGCCCTATTTAAAGTGAATGTAGCTGTCTCTAGAGCGTATCCCCAAAATGATAGTGGTAAATCTGTAAGAGACATCATAGATCGCACCATATCCAATAGAGTGCGATTACGACGTTCGGACACACCATTACGCTGAGGTGTTCCAGGCGGCGTGAGTTGTGAAACGATTCCACATTTTCTTAAGTGTGTGCCAAATTCGTGACTTAAATATTCTCCCCCACGATCTGATCGTAAGAACTTTATTTTTCTGTCACGTTGATTCTCAACCTCACTCTGAAACTCCTTAAACTTTTCAAAGGTCTCAGACTTGTGTTTCATTAAGTAGACATACCCATACCTACTCAAATCATCAGTGAGAGTGAGAACATAACGATAGCCTCCGCGAGCCTCAACGCTCATTGGACCACACACATCTGTATGTATGATTTCCAACAAGTTGGTTGCTCGCTCCATTGTCCCTGAGAATGGAGTCTTGGTCATTTTTCCCATGAGGCACGGTTCGCACGTGTCAAATGATTCATAATCAAGAGACTCTAAAAGTCCATCAGCATGGAGCTTCTTCATGCGCTTGACACCAATGTGACCAAGGCGGCAGTGCCACAAGTATGTGGGACTATCGTTATCAACTTTACACCTTTTGGTATTCACACTATGAATATGTGTATTATCACGCACGAGATTCATTAAGAATAAACCATTAACCATCGGAGCATGACCATAAAACATATCACTCATATAAATAGAACAACCATTATTCTCGGATTTAAATGAGTAGCCATCTCGTATTAAACGAGATCCACACACAATGTTCATGCTCAAACTTGCAACCAAATAACAATTATTGAGGTTTAAAACTAATCCCGTAGGTAAATGTAGAGGTAGCGTGCCGACGGCGATCACATCGACCTTGGAACCATTCCCGACGCGCATCGTCACCTCGTCCTTCGCCAGTCTCCGCTTATTCCGCAGCTCCTGCTTTGAGTTACAAATATGAGCAACGGCACCGGTATCAAATACCCAGGAGCTACTACGAGCACTGGTAAGGTACACATCAATTACATGTATATCGCATATACCTTTAGTGTTGCCGGCCTTCTTGTTCGCTAAGTATTTGGGGCAGTTCCACTTCCGGTGACCCTTCCCTTTGCAATAAAAGCACTCAGTCTCAGGCTTGGGTCCATGCTTTGACTTCTTCCCGGCAACTGGCTTACCGGGAGCGGCAACATCCTTGCCGTCCTTCTTGAAGTTCTTCTTACCCTTGCCTTTCTTGAACTTAGTGGTTTTATTGACCATCAACACTTGATGTTCCTTTTTGATTTCAACCTCTGCTGATTTCAGCATAGCAAATACCTCAGGAATGGTCTTTACCATCCCCTGCAAATTGTAGTTCATCACAAAGCTCTTGTAGCTATGTGGGAGCGACTGAAGGATTCTGCCAATGACCGCCTCGTCTGGGAGGTTAATCTCCAGCTGAGTCAAGCGGTTGTGCAACCCAGACATCTTGAGTATGTGTTCACTGACAGAACTATTTTCCTCCATCTTACAACTGTAGAACTTGTCGGAGACTTCATATCTCTCGACCCGGGCATGTGCTTGGAAAACTAGTTTCAGCTCCTCGAACATCTCATATGCTCCGTGATGCTCAAAACGCTTTTGGAGCCCCGGTTCTAAGCTGTAAAGCATGCCGCATAGAACGAGGGAGTAATCATCAGCACGAGACTACCAAGCATTCATAATGTCTTGGTTCTCTGGGATGGGTGCTTCACCTAGCGGTGCTTCTAGGACATATTGTTTCCTGGCAGCTATGAGGATGATCCTCAGGTTCCGGACCCAGTCCGTATAGTTGCTGCCATCGTCTTTCAGCTTTGTTTTCTCTAGGAACACGTTGAAGTTCATGTTGACATTGGCTTGGGCCATTTGATCTACAAGACATATTGCAAAGTTTATTTAGACTAAGTTCATGATAATTAAGTTCATCGAATCAAATTATTTAATGAACTCCCACTCAGATTAGACACCCCTCTAGTCATCTAAGTGTAACATGATCCGACTCGACTAGGCCGTGTCCGATCATCACGTGAGACGGACTAGTCATCATCGGTGAACATCTCCATGTTGATCGTATCTTCCATACGACTCATGTTCGACCTTTCGGTCTCTTGTGTTCCGAGGCCATGTCTGTACATGCTAGGCTCGTCAAGTCAACCTAAGTGTTTGCATGTGTAAATCTGTCTTACACCCGTTGTATGTGAACGTTGGAATCTATCATACCCGATCATCACGTGGTGCTTCAAAACAACGAACTGTCGCAACGGCGCACAGTTAGGGGGAACACTTTCTTGAAATTGTTACGAGGGATCATCTTATTTACTACCGTCGTTCTAAGTAAACAAGATGCAAAAACATGATAAACATCACATGCAATCAAATAATAATAGTGACATGATATGGCCAATATCATATAGCTCCTTTGATCTCCATCTTGGGGCTCCATGATCATCTTGTCACCGGCATGACACCATGATCTCCATCATCGTGTCTCCATGAAGTTGCTCGCCAACTATTACTTCTACTACTATGGCTAACACGTTTAGCAATAAAGTAAAGTAATTTACATGGCGTTTCCATTGACACGCAGGTCATAAAAATAATAATGACAACTCCTATGGCTCCTGCCGGTTGTCATACTCATCGACATGCAAGTCGTGATTCCTATTACATGAACATGATCTCATACATCACATATATATCATTCATCATTCATCACAACTTTGGCCATATCATATCACAAAGCACTTGCTGCAAAAACAAGTTAGACGTCCTCTAATTGTTGTTGCAAGTTTTACGTGGCTACAATAGGGTTCTAGCAAGAACGTTTTCTTACCTACGTAAAAGCCACAACGTGATTTGTCAACTTCTATTTACCCTTCATAAGGACCCTTTTCGTCGAATCCGCTCAAACTAAAGTGGGAGAGACAGACACCCGCCAGCCACCTTATGCAACTAGTGCATGTCAGTCGGTGGAACCGGTCTCACGTAAGCGTACGTGTAAGGTTGGTCCGGGCTGCTTCGCCCCACAATACCGCTGAAGCAAAATAAGACTAGTAGCGGCAAGAAAGTTGACAACATCTACGCCCACAACAATTGTGTTCTACTCGTGCAAAGAGAACTACGCATAGACCTAGCTCTGATACCACTGTTGGGGAACATTGCAGAAAACAAAAAATTTCCTACGGTTTCACCAAGATCCATCTATGAGTTCATCTAGCAACGAGTATTCAGATTGCATCTACATACCTTTGTAGATCGCGAGCGGAAGCGTTCACTAGAACGTGGATGATGGAGTTGTACTTGCCGTGATCCAAATCACCGATGACCGAGTGCCGAACGGACGGCACCTCCGCGTTCAACACACGTACGGAGCAGATGACGTCTTCTCCTTCTTGATCTAGCAAGGGGGAAGGAGAGGTTGAGGAAGATGGCTCCAGCAGCAGCACGGCGGCGTGGTGTTGGTAGAGAAGCAGCACTCCGGCAGGGCTTCGCCAAGCACGTGACGGAGGAGGAGAGGTGTAGCAGGGGAGAGGGAGGCGCCAAGATGCAAGGGTGCGGCTGCCCCCTCCCTCCCCCTTTATATAGGCCCCTGGGGGGCGCCGGCCCTTGGAGATTGGATCTCCCATGGGGGGCGGCGGCCAAGGGGGGTGGAGTACCCCCCAAGGCAAGTGGGGCGCCCCCCCACCCTAGGGTTCCAACCCTAGGCATAGGGGTGGGCCAAGGGGGGCGCACTAGCCCACTATGGGCTGGTTCCCCTTCCCACTTCAGCCAATGGGACCCTTCGGGATGGGTGGCCCCACCCGGTGGACCCCCGGGACCCATCCGGTGGTCCCGGTACAATACCGGTGACCCCCGAATCCTTCCCGATGACCGAAACTGCACTTCCTATATATAATTCTTTACCTCCGGACCATTCCAGAACTCCTCGTGACGTCCGAGATCTCATCCGGGACTCCGAACAACTTTCGAATTACTGCATATTCATATCTTTACAACCCTAGCGTCACCGAACCTTAAGTGTGTAGACCCTACGGGTTCGGGAGACATGCAGACATGACGGAGACACCTCTCCGGCCAATAACCAACAGCGGGATCTGGATACCCATGTTGGCTCCCACATACTCCTCGATGATCTCATCGGATGAACCACGATGTCGAGGATTCAATCAATCCCGTATTCAATTCCCTTTGTCAATCGGTATTTTACTTGCCCGAGATTCGATCGTCGGTATCCCAATACCTCGTTCAATCTCGTTACCGGCAGGTCACTTTACTCGTACCGTAATGCATGATCCCGTGATCAAACACTTTGATCACACTGAGCTCATTATGATGATGCATTACCGAGTGGGCCCGGTGATACCTCTCCGTCATACGGAGTGACAAATCCCAGTCTCGATCCGTGTCAACCCAACAGACACTTTCGGAGATACCCGTAGTATACCTTTATAGTCACCCAGTTATGTTGTGACGTTTGGCACACCCAAAGCACTCCTACGGTATCCGGGAGTTACACGATCTCATGGTCTAAGGAAAAGATACTTGACATTGGAAAAGCTCTAGCAAACGAATTATACGATCTTGTGCTTATGCTTAGGATTGGGTCTTCTCCATCACATCATTCTCCTAATGATGTGATCTCGTTATCAATGACATCCAATGTCCATAGTCAGGAAACCATGACTATCAGTTGATCAACGAGCTAGTCAACTAGAGGCTTACTAGGGACATATTGGTGTCTATGTATTCACACATGTATTACGATTTTCGGATAACACAATTATAGCATGAATAAAAGACAATTATCATGAACAAGGAAATATAATAATAATGCTTTTATTATTGCATCTAGGGCGTATTTCCAACAGGGCCCAGGGGCGCGGGACGGGAGGGGGCTGTGCTCACAGGGGGCGGCGGCGACGGCGAAGGCGATCAGCCTGACGGCGTCGGTGGCGGCAGCAACGGCGAAGGTGAGCAGCCTAACGGCGTCGGGCGGCGACGACGACGAGGAGGAGCAGGGGCGTCGGGCAGCGACGGCGACGAGGAGGAGCAGGGGGCGTCGGGGGAGAAGTGCGTGATTTGGTCGAAAACTGCTAAGTGTTTGCTTATATAGAAAAGGCTTTGGTCCCGGTTCGTGGCACAAACCGGGACTAATGCCCCCCTTTAGTCCCGGTTGGTGCCACCAACCGGGACCAAAGGTCCCTTTTCAGCAGCCCAAAGGGCGGGAAGCGGCGGCCTTTGGTCCCGGTTGGTGCCACCAATCGGGACTAAAGGGCGGCATTAGTCCCAGGTCGTAGCATCAACCGGGACTAATGCCAGCCTTGAGCCCCGATTGGAGCCAACAACCGGGACAAAAGGCGTGTGCTGCCCCGAATCCAAATATTTAGTGCCACCTCGCTAGTTGAGAGGGAGGCGCACCTGTTTATAAGGTGCGGTGCGCCATCCCTCTCGAGCTCCTCTCTAAAGCAGGCTTTCGGGCCTAACACTGCAATCTGTGCCTGTGGGCCTACTGGGCCTCCCGCGGGCCTGAATCCTGGCCCATGGTAGGGTTTCTAGTCGTATTCAGGCCGTGGGGGCCTAGTAGGTGGCACTTTTTTTATTTTTTTGTTTTTTTGTTTCTACTTAGAACTAAATACTTATTGTTGCTATATTTAATTTTTTTTCCAGTTTTTTTGTTTTGTTTTCTGTATTATTTATTTTCTTTTGTTTCTTGCTTTATTTTTTAATTCTTTTAGCTTTTAGTTTTAGAAAAATTATAAACTTTCTGTTAGTGCCATTAGTTTTCAAATTTGAAAACACATTTTTAGTTTTTTTGTTTTCTTTGTTGCTTTATTTATTTCCATTAGTTTTCAAATTTGAAAACACTTTTTTAGTTTTTTTGTTTTCTTTGTTGCTTTATTTATTTTATTTTGTTTTATTTTTTAATTCTTTTTGCTTTTAGGTCAGCAAAATTATAAACTTTCTGTTAGTGCCATTAGTTTTAGAAAAAAATATAAACTTTCTATTAGTGCCATTAGTTTTCAAATTTGAATAGTTAAAATTTGAACATAGATGCACCTATAGAGAAAATTAGACCTAAATTCATAGTTTTCAAATGAACTCTGAAAAAGTTGGCATAGCATACTCGTCTGTTACAAATTTGGCATGGTATCATCATAATAGTTGTGGGAGAAAGTCTTCACTTTTTCTTCGCTTGTGTCATTTGCTTATTGCGCCGTAACCATGGATAATTTTCATCGTTTATCAGGATGCTTGGGTCAACCTTGACATTGAAGGGAGGAACATGAAACCTTTCATAATCTTCAGACATGTTTGTCTTGCCCTCCACTCTCAGGATGTCCCTTTTTCCTGAAAGAACTATGTGGCGCTTGGGCTCATCGTATGATGTATTCGTTTCCTTATCTTTTCTTTTTCTCGGTCTGGTAGACATGTCCTTCACATAGATAACCTGTGCCACATCATTGGCTAGGACGAACGGTTCGTCATTGTACCCAAGATTTTTCAGATCAACTGTTGTCATTCCGTACTGTGGGTCTGCATGTACCCCGCCTCCTGACAGATTGACCCATTTGCACTTAAACAACGGGACCTTAAAATCTTGTCCGTAGTCAAGTTCCCATATGTCCACTATGTAACCATAATATGTGTCCTTTCTCTTCTCGGTTGTTGCATCAAAGCGGACACCGCTGTTTTGGTTGGTGCTCTTTTGATCTTGGTCAATCGTGTAAAATGTATTCCCATTTATCTCGTATCCTTTGTAAATCAATACAGTCAAAGATGGTCCCCTGGACAACAAGTACAACTCATCACAAACAGTGTTGTCACCTCTGAGACGTGCTTCCAACCAACTGCTGAAAGTCGTAATGTGTTCACATGTAATCCAGTCGTCGCACTGCTCCGGGTGTTTGGAGCGCAGACTGTTCTTGTGTTCATCGACATACGGGGTCAACAAGGTAGAGTTCTGTAGAACTGTGTAGTGTGCTTGAGACCAAGAATGCCCGTCCCTGCATATTATTGAGTCCGCTCCTAGCGTGCCTTTTCCAGTCATTCTCCCCTCATACCGCGATTTAGGGAGACCTATCTTCTTAAGGCCAGGAATAAAGTCAACACAAAACCCGATGACATCCTCTGTTTGATGGCCCATGGAGATGCTTCCTTCTGGCCTAGCGCGGTTACGGACATATTTCTTTAGGACTTCGATGAACCTCTCAAAGGGGAACATATTGTGTAGAAATACGGGCCCCAGAACGACAATCTCGTCGACTAGATGGACTAGGACATGCGTCATGACATTGAAGAAGGATGGTGGGAACACCATCTCGAAACTGACAAGACATTGCGCCACATCACTCCTTAGCCTTGGTACCATTTCTGGATCGATCACCTTCTGAGAGATTGCATTGAGAAATGCACATAGCTTCACAATGGCTAATCGAACGTTTTCCGGTAGAAGCCCCCTCAATGCAACCGGAAGCAGTTGCGTCATAATCACGTGGCAGTCATGAGACTTTAGGTTCTGAAACTTTTTCTCTGGGATATTTATTATTCCCTTTATATTCGACGAGAAGCCAGTCGGGACCTTCATACTGAGCAGGCATTCAAAGAAGATTTCTTTCTCATCTTTCGTAAGAGCGTAGCTAGCAGGACCTTCATACTGCTTCTGAGGCATGTCGTTTTTTTCGTGCAAACGTTGTAGGTCCTCCCGTGCCTCAGGTGTATCTTTTGTCTTTCCATACACCCCCAAGAAGCCTAGCAGGTTCACGCAAAGGTTCTTCGTCACGTGCATCACGTCGATTGAAGAGCGGACCTCTAGGTCTTTCCAGTAGGGTAGGTCCCAAAATATAGATTTCTTCTTCCACATGGGTGCGTGTCCCCCAGCGTCATTCGGAACACCTAGTGCGCCAGGACCCTTTCCAAAGATTACGTGTAATCATTGACCATAGCAAGTACGTGATCACCGGTACGCATGGCGTGCTTCTTCCGGTGATCTGCCTCGCCTTTTAAATGCTTGCCTTTCTTTCGACATTGATGGTTGGTCGGAAGAAATCGACGATGGCCCAGGTACACATTCTTCCTGCATTTGTCCAGGTATATACTTTCAGTGTCATATAAATAGTGTGTGCATGCATGGTATCCTTTATTTGTCTGTCCTGAAAGGTTACTAAGAGCGGGCCAATCATTGATGGTCACGAACAGCAACGACTTTAAGTTAAATTCCTCCTGTCCGTGCTCATCCCACGTACGTACACCGTTTCCATTCCACAGCTGTAAAAGTTCTTCAACTAATGGCCCTAGGTACACATCAATGTCGTTGCCGGGTTGCTTAGGGCCTTGGATGAGAATTGGCATCATAATAAACTTCCGCTTCATGCACATCCAAGAAGGAAGGTTATACATACATAGAGTGACCGGCCAGGTGCTGTGATTGCTGCTCTGCTCCCCGAAAGGATTAATGCCATCCGCGCTTAAAGCAAACCATACGTTCCTTGGGTCCTCTGCAAACTCATCACAGTACTTTCTCACGATTTTTCTCCACTGCGACCCGTCAGCGGGTGCTCTCAACTTCCCGTCTTTCTTACGGTCCTCACTGTGCCATCGCATCGACTTGGCGTGCTCTCCGTTTCTGAACAGACGTTTCAACCGTGGTATTATAGGATCATACCACATCACCTTCGCTGGAACCCTCTTCCTACGGGGCTCGCCGTGAACATCACTAGGGTCATCTCGTCTGATCTTATACCGCAATGCACTGCATACCGGGCATGCGTTCAGATCCTTGTATGCACCGAGGTATAGGATGCAGTCATTAGGGCATGCATGTATCTTCTCCACCTCCAATCCTAGAGGGCATACGACCTTCTTTGCTGCGTATGTACTGTCGGGCAATTTGTTATCCTTTGGAAGCTTCTTCTTCAATAATTTCAGTAGTTTCTCAAATCCTTTGTCAGGCACAGCATTCTCTGCCTTCCACTGCAGCAATTCCAGTACGGTACCGAACTTTGTGTTGCCATCTTCGCAATTGGGGTACAACCCTTTTTTGTGATCCTCTAACATGCGATCGAACTTCAGCTTCTCCTTTTGACTTTCGCATTGCGTCCTTGCATCGACAATGACCCGGCGGAGATCATCATCATCGGGCACATCGTCTGGTTCCTCTTGATCTTCAGCAGCTTCACCCATTGCAGCATCATTGGGCACATCGTCTGGTTCCTCTTGATCTTCACCAGCTCCCCCCGTTGCAGCATCACGGTATTCAGGGGGCACGTAGTTGTCATTGTACTCTTCTTCTTCGTCGTCTTCCATCATAACCCCTATTTCTCCGTGTCTCGTCCAAACATTATAGTGTGGCATGAAACCCTTGTAAAGCAGGTGGGTGTGAAGGATTTTCCGGTCAGAGTAAGACTTCGTATTCCCACAATCAGGGACTGGACAACACATAAAACCATTCTGCTTGTTTGCCTCAGCCGCATCGAGAAACTCATGCACGCCCTTAATGTACTCGGAGGTGTGTCTGTCACCGTACATCCATTGCCGGTTCATCTGTGTGCATTATATATAATTAAGTGTCCAAATTAATAGAAGTTCATCATCACATTAAAACCAAAGTACATACATAGTTCTCATCTAACAACATATAGCTCTCCAGAGCATCTAATTAATTAAACCATACATTGATACTATGTAAAACATTTAAATGCGAAAACAAAGGCGATCATAATCGCAACCAAGGTAACAATTGATCCAATGGCATAATGATACCAAGCCTCGGTATGAATGGCATATTTTCTAATCTTTTTAATCTTCAAGCGCATTGCATCCATCTTGATCTTGTGATCATCGACGACATCCGCAACATGCAACTCCAATATCATCTTCTCCTCCTCAATTTTTTTTATTTTTTCCTTCAAAAATTGTTTTCTTCTTCAACTAAATTTAACCTCTCGACAATAGGGTCGGTTGGAATTTCCGGTTCACATACATCCTAGATAAATAAAATCTATGTCACGTTGGTCCGCATAATTTTCATAAACAATAAATGAACCAATAGTTATAAAGATTAATATATATACCACATCCGAATCATAGACAGGACGAGGGCCGACGGGGGCGGATACCAAAACCATCGCACTATATAAGATGCAATAATAAAAGTAAGAAAATGATACAAGTATCTATCTAAACATACAAGTAAGAATATTTTTCCTTTCAGAAAGAAGATAAGAACAAGAGGCTCACCACGGTGGTGTCGGTGATGAGATCGGCGCGGGTGATCGACGGCGGTGAAGACGCGGGTGGGGTGTGACGGACCGCTAAATCTAGACAAATCTCAAGGAAAATGGAGCTTTGAGGTCGAGCTTCGAGAGGAGAAAGCTTAACTAGTGTGGCTCGGGCATTTCATCGAACACCTCATGTGCATAGGAGGTGAGCTAGAGCACCACAAACCCCTCCCCTCGCCGGCCCAGAAAAACAGAGCACTGGAGTGCTCTGCTCTGGCGTGAGGGGTATATATAGGCAGCACCATTGGTCCCGGTTCCTGGCATGAACCGGGACTCCACGTGAGCCTTTGGTCCCGGTTCATGCCACGAACCGGAACCAATGGTGGTGGGCCAGGAGCCAGGCCCATTGGTCCCGGTCCGTCCCACCAACCGGGACCAAAAGGTCCAGACGAACCGGGACCAATGGCCCACGTGGCCCGGCCGGCCCCCTGGGCTCACAAACCGGGTCCAATGCCCCCATTGATCCTGGTTCTAGATTGAACCGGGACTAATGGGCTGACCGGCCTGAACCGTTGCCCCCTTTTCTACTAGTGGGGGGGGGGGGAAACGGACCTGGTGGATGGGCACCCCGGGCGCCGTCGACGGAAGGCTCGGCCCCGAGAGCCGCCGGCGGCGGCGACGGCTGCTACTGCTGCGGCAGCGGCATGATGAATGCAACGGAGGTCGCCAGTTGTAGGGGTGGAAGGGGGCTTGGTGAGGAGGAAGGCGAGGTCGCCGGCGTTGGGGCGCCGTCGTCACGTGTGCGAGAGAGAGGGAGCAGGGTGCGGCGACTAGGGTTAGGTCTCCCGGCTCCCTTCAGGAAGCCGAGCAAATATGATTGCTTTTGCTTCATCTCAAAACGGGTCCTTACATGAGTTTATATAATCTCCAAATATGATAATTGGGCCAAGCCCCTAATAATGATAGATTTTGACATAATCATGTCTTGCTAAGGATAAAATAGTTATGCTGAACCATTGTGTCATCATATGAACAGTGTAGATTTAATAACAGTGTAATGTCTACTTTCTAGATGTTGAATAATTGTTTGTAACTTACTTATAGGCTTAAGTAGAAACTGCATAGAGTATGTAACAAACCAACCCATGATCTTGCAGCGCTTTCCCAGGCTGATAAGACTAGAAATGTTTGGATGGGGCCTACCATTTTCTACAGAAAGATCACTGGGAAAATGATGAAGAGGTCCTGATTTTTGAATAAAAGGTAAAGAAAATAATACAACAACAACTCCATGGTATCTCTAGTATTAAAGGGAAGTTGGTGATTATATGTGGTAGGTCCCCTCCTCCCCTCCCCACTTCTCCTGTTTGATTCTTTTATATTGTGTTTTTCGCTCCTTCCACAATTCTGGCAGGCATATCTGATGGATCAATTCTGAAGTGCCAATGTCGGACGACCAAATCACATCATTCCTTTATATGGACTGCTTGCGATTGATTCTGTCGATTGCATTGATCGAGATGCAAATGTCGGACAACCAAATCACATCATTCCTTTATATGGAATGGCTGGGATTGATTCTGACAATCGCATTTCCTTTCCATGCATGCCTATATGATGCTCGCCAGCCCATCTCATCTACTGCTCTGTGCGGCTCTTTATTTTGTTTGCTCTTGACTCTCGAGACAGTGTGCTTTCGACTCTCTGGACCAGCCGGCATCCTGGGTGCCGATATGGCCATCTAAGGCACGGTGCCGCCACCTCAAGAAGGGGCAATGGGTTAGTCGTACGTTCCATCATTGGCCACTTGCGACCGCGAAAAGAATCCCTTGTGACCATGGTGCTGTTGACATTCCCATAGAATGCTAGATCGCCCTTTATAGAGTAGATTGGCATGTCTTTTTGTTTGTATGTTGTTTCATTGATTCTGTTGGACTTGACTCTTGACACTCTGCTGCCGGTGGATTTTCCAAAGTTCTCTTGACTATGCCGATTTTTTCTAAATGAATTATGTCAAATTGTTTCCTTTTCAAAGCATTTGTTAGTACTCCTACTTGTGAAGGAGGCAAATAGCTGAACTCTAGGCTCTTTTCTGAATGATAATAAATCTGCCTGAGAATTAAGAATTAATTTGTGCAGATTTCCCCTTATTTGTGTACATGGGAAGTCATTTCTTCCTTGATTTTATAATAACGAATTAAGCATTTCTTGCTTAGGAACAGCAGATTACATCCCCGTTCATTGCATGAACAATAACATACATATATATAGTACTAGAGCAACTGAGCTTACGCATCATGAATATATAGTTAGCGTAAGCAAGTAGGCAACCTTCATGTTTTATACTACCTTTGTAACTTAATATAAGATGTATTTTGACACCGATAGTATCAAAAAACATCTTCTATTACGTTACGGAAGGAGTACTCAGTTGTGTCTGCTTTCCTTATATTTCTTTCATGTATGCATTGCTCTACACCCAATCGATTGAATTGCCATATTTTGTGTAATGCAAGATTCCTGTTAAAATCCGGTTTAGCATTGAGTCCCATATTTTATCATAATTTAACAGCGGCCTAACTTAACACAGCTTCCTAGCAATTTATGGGATAACAGCTTAGTGTCCAGACGCTCTTGTGATCTTTCATAAAGTTGAAAGCCACCATGAAACAACATTTTTTTTAATCTTTTCGGAGAGGTTCATTTAACTTGGCTGGTGCCATTCACACACTCTAAATTTCCTGGCGTAGATGCTTTGAGTGAGTTTCCTATTCAAAGATATTATTGGGCCATCTAGCAAATTAACTATATTTTGGTGGGGATATAGCCAACTTGTAAGGAGCTAATGAAACATGAAATGATTGATTTTGCTTGCTCTAATCATCTCAATTCGTGGATAAAATTTCACGCAACTATCCTACATTATCACCCCCTCAAAAGAAGAATCTACGTCATTATCTAAATTCATGGATAAAATTTCGCCCAACTATTCAACTGTATGTTGGCGATGGCTTAGGAGACATTGGATTTGCCTTTTTTTCTCTCGAGGGGCATCACGGGCGGCGCACGCCTCCGCTCCCTTGAAGGTCGTGACGGATCGACACAAACATTGTGGGACGGGGCCAGGGCGAAGAGCGAGCGGCCTGCAGGGGACTCCTCCTTAGCGGTTTTAAGGAGAGGGCATCAACGAGAAATGTCCTGTTATGGCAAGAAGGAGAGGGTCATGTCATGGGGTGGGTTTTTTGTGTAGGGACCGTATGTTGTAGGTAATGGACAACCATATTTCTCCCCCGCATATCGTATGAATTGGAGATAGTCCAGACTGTCGGAGACAGTTGACTTTTGGGGAGACTTGTTGGGCACCAGTTTAATGTATGAACATGTTCGGATGTATGAGGAATAAATGAGTTTCAACCTTGGAGACAAACTTAGTCATTTGTTTTAGCAACACCAGCAGCCTCCTCCACCTCCAAGAAAGAAAGCTAGGGTTCGTGCCTCTCGCCGGCGTCGGTGCAGGTCAGCCTCGTCTTCGTTGGCTTTAGGGCCATGGTGGCGCGGTGGATCTTGGCAAGGGCCGGCGGGAGGGCTTCGTTTTTAGTCGGTTTTTTCAATCTTGCTAGGGTTTGTGTCCTGCTCAGGAAGGGAGGCGGCGGCGGCTCCCTGAATATGGAAAAAGGTCTCCCCGTCTAGCCCCATTCCAGCGGTGCATCTAGCATCGTTGGTGGGCGTGTGGAGGTGTGTCTCCGGCAGATCTATCTTTGGTTGATTTGCTCGGACCTCGTCGTTGTTCGTCTACGTTCGCGTGTCTTCGGTTTGGATCCTTCCGATCTATGCTATTTTTAATCGGTAGCGCTTGCTGTTCTGGGGTGCTGGTCCTATGAGGCCTTAGCACGACGACTTCCCGACTGTGTACTACAACAAGTTGTGCCCGACTCCGGTGATGGACGGGCGATGACGGCGGCGCGCCTTCGGCTCACTTCAATGCTTGTAGTCGTCGCTAGGTGGTTTACGGATCTGGATGTAATTTTTATTTCTGGTGTTCGTTGTATTGCCATGATTGAAGATGAATAGATTGGAAATTTTTCCGAAAAAAAAGAACTTAATCATTTGTTTGACTTATTTGTATGCATGGTAGCCCGTAGCAACGCACGTGCGTTCTACTAGTCAATCATTATGGCGCACTCAATGATGTCTCTGTTGTCCATTTGATGTACTTCATTTGGATCCTTTTTAGCAAAATGACAACGTCATTCATCTTTATCCTGTCACCAGGTGAGTCGTTGGAGCAGAGCAAACCAACTTCCAATACTGGCAAAAGAAAGTTATTGTGCAAGTCGCATCTTGAAGAGGAGTCTTGCAGTAGTTGGCCATCGACGACATGGCCAAGCTCTCCAGGAAATGGCTGGTGAACCCATCGCCTAAGGCTTAGTTCTTCAACGAACATAGCATCTGTAGGCTTCCTTCTAGTGAAGACTTCAAAGAGCATTATTCCATAGCTAAACACATCACTCAGTCGTGATGCTTTTTCCATATGAATATTTTTTTTAAAAGGAGAAAGACCCCAGCCTCAGCATATGGACGATGCATTCAGCCACTTTATTAATTATCCACACAAGATCTTACAAAGTAATACAATAGTAAGACTAAAGCCACCATCTAGACAACATCTGTCACTATGCCTAACCAGTTGATGAACGGGCGCTGATAGTCTGGGCTTAATACCAAACATACCTCGCATCCAAACCTAACATTTAAGACCTGAGGTCCCAACCAGGACGCCTGCCGGGTATGGAGCACTCACCAGTCCGGCGCACTACTCAACCAGGACGCCTGCCGGGTATGAGTCCGCCGCAACCACCTGCCACCAATCCATCTTCAGTGTTGTACTGCTGCATCTACCTTGCCCGGTCTCGGTGCCGTCGATGCCACCATGGCGTCAAACATCTCCACCGCCCTGCGCTCGTCCATCCAGCCGCATCCGTCGTCGATATGCAGCTGCACCATGCCGCCAAAACTCGTCGTCATCTATGCGGTAGATACAACGCCGCGCCACCTGGCAACCTCCACACTGTCGCCACTGCTGGAGGTACTCGGAGCCTATCATCCACAACATCTCTTCCCCGAACAGTAGGTCCTCCCAAGACGACGCCTCCATGGAGGATACGACATGCAAGACGCCGCCGCCGCCCAATCCAGACTGAATTTTGAACTTTCGTCCGAGAAGGGTTCGGAGGTGGATAGGAGAGACCTCGGCTTCGCCTCCACGGAGGGTAACGGCGTCGAGTGACGTTGCCGATGCCGGGCCGGCCTAGCCGATCAAAGTTTCCTCCGGTCCCCATCCCATGCCACCAAACCTCCGTCTGGTCCGGATCCGGCAACGAGCCACAATCCAAAACCTGCGAAGATGCAAGAGCCATGGGGCTCGACCCTCCAGAAAGGAGGATCGAGAAGAACCCGTTGTAGATCTCCAGACGTCGAAACCAGCGGTCCGACGTGGCCAGCGACGACCATCACCACCCCGCGGCGGCCGACGAAGTCCGAAGACAAGATCCAGATGGATCCATTCTGGATCCGGCACCCGCGACCACCGGGCAGGCCCAACACAGCCACCACCTCACGACACGCTTGCCGCCACCGTCGCGCCGCGCACGACGCCGCCGGGAGACCCACCCGCTGCGCCGCCGAACCCCACGTTCGCCTGGCACGCCTCTCAACCCCGTTGTCCCGCCGGCCAGACTAATATGATACACTCTACACAAGAAAAAGATGAACAAAATTTAGACATGATTTATCTGTCAAAGGAAATGGATATGTATGTTAAGAAAGATAGCCAATCTGAAGGACCTGTTGACATGTACCCAGCTGGCATGTTGGGGGACATCGTTGAGCTGTGATCACCGTGTAATAACCTTGCAATACCAAAGTCCTGAAACTCTCCAGCAGCTCCTCGTCATCTTCGTCCGCCGCCGTTACCACCACAGGCTCTAGCAGCAGCAGGAGCACCGCCAGGCACAAAGCACGCCCATCAGAAGCTTCCGCTCTCTTATTCTCATCCGCCGCGACACCAGCTGGGAAGAAGGCCTAGCAAGAGAGCGGGGAAAATACTAAATGTATTGGATTTTGCAGGCACAGTTAGCAACCATTCCGATCTAATTCCAACCCATACAACACGAATTAATCATGCACCACACACATCCACGATCGAGACGGTAATAATTTTTTTTTCTCCACACTCGACTCAAGGCAAGTTTCCAACCATAGCCTGTGTCGAGGATCGACGCATGGGCACCCCGGGCCGAAGTCCCAAGGCCGAAAGATCAGTTGAGAATGCGGCCTGTTGAAGCCCCACCAGCGTGTGCTTGGCCCATGGGCAGTAACAGCATTGCTTGAAGCAAGGGATGGACTAACTTTCGACTGTTCTATTTTTAAGCGACTGTTCTATTTCTAATTACATGCATGCGTTTATTAGAATAAAAACCCCTTCTCTCACGTGGAGTATTCTCTCTAATTATCACAAATTACAAGTATACATGCACTAGAAGACAAAACTCATAGATTCTCCCTATTTCGAAAAATTAAAATGCTTTGTAGCTTAAACCGTCGGTCCAACTGAAAAATCATTTTTCACATAAAAAATTGTGCGAGCAGACTTTCGAAACTAGATCCGATATTAGTATGTTTTGATGACTTTTTCTCTGGGTAAAAGGTTACCACACCTAGGCTACACAAGTTATCACGTCGGTGACACATAAGTTACCAAGTTGTTTAAAAATCACCGGGCATGAAAAATGGACTTCCAACATTTCTCCCCATATGCATCTGCACGATTGCACTAGGGGACAAAACGCTGATGTCATCCTATAATCTTCCTATTTCGAACCTTGAAAAGTTTTGTAGAACAAACCGTTGGTCCGACTAAAAAATCATTTCACATAAAAATTCATCGCGACGACCTTTAAAATTAGATCTCATATTAGTATGTTCTGAAGACTTTTTTTAATCAAAAATCATCTAAGCCTGGCTTAAAAGTAATATATCAGATATGTTGTCTGTATATTACTGTCCTATTATACATAAATTATCAGGGGTGTTTTTCAACAACTTCTTTTTCTGGGCAAAAAAGTTACCACATGTGACGCCCCCGATTCAATCGTACACTAATCATGCACGCAAATGTGTACGATCAAGATCAGAAATTCACGGGAAGATATCACAACACAACTCTAAAAACATAAATAAGTCATACAAGCATCATAATACAAGCCAGGGGCCTCGAGGTCTCGAATACAAGTGCTCGATCATAGATGAGTCAGCGGAAGCAACAATATCTGAGTACAGACATAAGTTAAACAAGTTTGCCTTAAGAAGGCTAACACAAACTGGGATACAGATCGAAAGAGGCGCAGGCCTCCTGCCTGGGATCCTCCTAAGCTACTCCTGGTCGTCGTCAGCGGGCTGCACGTAGTAGTAGGCACCTCCGGTATAGTAGGGGTGTCGTCGACGGTGGCGTCTGGATCCTGGGCTCCAACATCTGGTCGCAGCAATCAGGTAGAAGGTATAGGGGGAAAAAAGGAGAAAGCAACCGTGAGTACTCATCCAAAGTACTCGCAAGCAAGGAGCTACACTACATATGCATGGGGATGTGTGTAAAGGACCATATCGGTGGACTGAACTGTAGAATGCCAGAATAAGAGGGGGATAGCTAATCCTGTCGAAGACTACGCTTCTGGCAGCCTCCGTCTTGCAGCATATAGAAGAGAGTAGACTGAAGTCCTCCAAGTAGCATCGCATAGCATAATCCTACCCGGCGATCCCCTCCTCGATGCCCTGTTAGAGAGCGATCACCGGGTTGTATCTGCCACTTGGAATGATGTGTTTTATTAAGTATCCGGTTCTAGTTGTCATAAGGTCAAGGTACAACTCCAAGCCGTCCTGTTACCGAAGATCACGGCTATTCGAATAGATTAACTTCCCTGCAGGGGTGCACCACATAACCCAACACGCTTGATCCCATTTGGCCGGACACACTTTTCTGGGTCATGCCCGGCCGCGGAAGATCAACACGTCGCAGCCCCACCTAGGCACAACAGAGAGGTCAGCACGCCGGTCTAAACCTAAGCGCGCAGGGGTCTGGGCCCATCGCCCTGAGCACACCTGCACGTTGCGTACACGGCCGAAAGCAGACCTAGCCTAGTGGCGTTCCAGTCCAATCCGGCGCGCGCCACTCAGTCGCTGACGTCAAGAAGTGCTTCGGCTGATACCACGACGCCGAGTGCCCATATCTTTCGCGCGTAGTTGGTTAGTGCGTATAGGCCAGTAGCCAGACTCAGATCAAATACCCAGATCTCGTTAAGCGTGTTAAGTATCCGCGAACGCCGAACAGGGCCAGGCCCACCTCTCACCCAGGTAGCCTCAACCTGCCCTGCCGTTCCGCCACAAAGATCCACACAGAGGGCCGTCAGGACAAAGGTCCTTTCAGCCCCCAATCCGTGAATCACTCGCGGGTACTCCTCGAGCCAACCCGACTTTGGTCACCACATGTATCATGTTTAATGTATAGTATATACCCTTGATCAACTCCCGAGTGATCACGGCACGATAGTATAGCACAGCAGACGGACAAGAATGTAGGGCCACTGATGGTAAACTAGCATCCTAAACTAAGTATGTAGGAGAGCAGGTAAAGGTAACAACAGTAGTAACAAGGACAGGCTGTGCATCAGGATAGGATAACGAAAGCAGTAACATGCTACACCAGTCTAATGCAAGCAGTATAGAGGAAGTAGGCGATATCTGGTGATAGAGGGGGGGGGGGCTTGCCTGGTTGCTCTGGCAAGAGAGAGGGGTCGTCAACTCCGTAGTCGAACGGGGCAGCAGTGTGACGCCCGGGTAATCAAGCTACAGTAATCCTCTGGTAATGATGCCACGTCACCTCGATTATTGTTGATAATCTCGCGTTAGTTCAGAGCCGATCCAAATTCAAATTTGAATTAAAGTCAAAACCATTGAAGTTTTCAAAAGTCAAAACTAAATCGTTCCTAATGTGTCAAATAATACATAATAAATGTTGGTGAAGAAATCATCTTTTAATAAAATACTTAAATGCACTAAATAAACTAAAACAACAAAAGAATAATTATATAAAATGCTTTTAAGATAATAAGCCAATGCAAAATACTTTATTGAAAGTGCCAAAAATGTTTGGGGGTGTGACCTATTTAATAACACCAAATTAGTTGTCGCTTTTAAATTTTGTAAAACTAAAATAAAAGAAAACAGAAAAGTAATAGAATAAAAAAAAGGAAAAGAATAAAACAGAAAACTAAACTTACAAAAAAAAAGAAGGACCCCCCAACTGGGCCTAGGCCCAGCAGGCCATCGGGCCCCCAGGCTGGCCCAGTCGCCCCCGCATAACCCCCCTTCCCACTCAGCCGAACCGTAGCGCCACCCCACATTCCCCCATCGCCCCTACTTCCCCCCTCCCGTTCTAATATGGATCGGGATCGACCCCCGCGCCGCCCCTCACCAGGATGCCGCCACCCGAAGGCCTCCCCGTCGCCGGAGCCACCACGACGGACCCGCCTCCCGTCTCCTCCCGCGCGGCGCCTTCCCCCGCGACCCGTACTGGATCGGGGCGCTCGACACCGCCGCCGTCGCCAGACCTCGTCGCCGCCTCACCATCCTCCTCGTCTCCTCCTCGCCAAACTACCCCGCCGGCCTGCCTCCTCGACGCCGTCGTCTCCGACCACCACCCCGAGCACCGCTACCCCGTTCCCTACTCCCCGCTGTGAGCACGCGCCCCTCTCCTCCTCCTCACTCCCTCGCGTCACGCGCGCGTGCGCCGGCGCGCGCCACGACGCCCCGCGTGCCTCCCCGCTCATGGCTCCTGCCGAGCCGCCCGGACCTCGCCCCTCCGCGCCCCACCTCGCCGTATAGCCGCACCGCGGCCTGGCCGAGTGCCCCAGCGCCCCGGCTCCCCTTGTCCCGCTGCTGCGTCGCCCCCCCCACGCCAGGCCGCACCTTCCCTGGCCAACGCCGTGGCCACCGCCCCCCCTTGGTCCGGCGCCGCGCCGGATCTGGCCGCCCCTGGGCGTGCGCCCGTCCGGGCTGGGCGCCAGCGCCCGTGCGCCCGCACGCTTGATAGCCCGGCACCCGCTAGGCCGTAGGGCCATTGACATGTGGGGCCCCAGCCCCAGAAACGTTAAAAAATAATAATAATATTAATAAAAATAATTAAATAAATAATAATAATTAAATTAATTAATTAATTAAGGAATTAATTAAGTTAATTAATCTTAATTAGATTAACCTAATTAACTGTTAGTTTAATCAAACCAGTAATTAGTTAGTTAAACCCTAATTAACCTAATCAGGGAATGACAGGTGGGTCCCACTGGACCCACTGGTCAGTTTGACCCAGTCAACTCTGTTGACTGCTGACGTCAGCATGACATCATGCTGATGTCATAAATCTAATTTCGAATTAATTAATTAATTAATTAAATTTCCAAAATTAATAAAACCTTTAGAAAATCATATCTTTTAATCCGTAACTCAGATTAAAATATTTTCAACATGAAAGTTGCTCAGAACGACGAGACAAACCCGGATACCCAGCCTGTTCGTCCACTACACATTCCTAACATATCAAACTCGCATCTTTTCCCCCTCCAGCTCCTCTGCTCGAAAACCCGAAACCCCGGGAAAACTTTCCCGGATGTTTCCCCCCTTCACGGTATCATCCCAAACCGCGTTAGGGCACCTCTAACGCCGTTACTTGTCATGTCATGCATCACTATGCATCTGCTTGCTTAAATATTTATTGTTTCTCCCCCCTCTTCTCTCGATAGACACCGAGACCGACGCTGCTGCTGCCCCGTTCGACTACGGAGTTGACGATCCCTCTCTCTTGCCAGAGCAACCAGGCAAGCCCCCCCCCCCTTGATCACCAGATATCGCCTACTCTCCTCTATACTGCTTGCATTAGAGTAGTGTAGCATGTTACCGCTTTTGGTTAATCCTATTCCGATGCATAGCCTGTCCTTGCTACTACTGTTGTTACCTTTACCTGCAATCCTACTTGCTTAGTATAGGATGCTAGTGTTCCATCAGTGGCCCTACACTCTTGTCTGTCTGCCATGCTATACTACTGGTCTGTGATCGCCTCGAGAGGTGATCATGGATATATACTATACTTTAAACATGATACATGTGGTGACCAAAGTCGGGTTGGCTCGAGGAGTACCCGCGAGTGATTCACGGATTGGGGGCTGAAAGGACCTTTGTCCCGACGGCCCTCTGTGTGGATCTTTGTGGCGGAGCGGCAGGGCAGTTCGGGGCTACCTGGGTGAGAGGTGAGCCTGGCCCTGTTGGCGTTCGAGGATACTTAACACGCTTAACGAGATCTGGGTATTTGATCTGAGTCTGGCCATTTGGTCTATATGCACTAACCAACTACGCGGGAAAGATATGGGCACTCAGCGTCGTGGTATCAGCTGAAGCACTTCTTGACGTCAGCGACTGAGTGGCGCGCGCCGGATTGGACTGGAACGCCACTAGGCTAGGTCTGCTTCCGGCCGCGTTCGCAACGTGCAGGTGTGCTCAGGGCGATGGGCCCAGACCCCTGCGCGCTTAGGTTTAGACCGGCGTGCTGACCGCTCTGTTGTGACTAGGTGGGGCTGCGACGTGTTGATCTCCCGATGCCGGGAATGACCCAGGAAAGTGTGTCCGGCCAAATGGGATCAAGCGTGTTGGGCTATGTGGTGCACCCCTGTAGGGAAGTTTATCCATTCGAATAGCCGTGTCCCTCGGTAAAAGGACGACCCAGAGTTGTACCTCGACCTTATGACAACTAGAACCGGATACTTAATAAAATACACCCTTCCAAGTGCCAGATACAACCCGGTGATCGCTCTCTAACAGGGCATCGAGGAGGGGATCGCCGGGTAGGATTATGCTATGCGATGCTACTTGGAGGACTTCAGTCTACTCTCTTCTATATGCTGCAAGACGGAGGCGACCAGAAGCGTAGTCTTCGATAAGACTAGCTATCCCCCTCTTATTTTGGCATTCTGCAGTTCAGTCCACTGATATGGCCCTTTACACATATATCCATGCATATGTACTGTAGCTCCTTGCTTGCGAGTACTTTGGATGAGTACTCACGGTTGCTTTTCTCCCCCTTTTCTCCCTTTCCCTTCTACCCGGTTGCCGCAACTAGATGTTGGAGCCCAGGATCCAGACGCCACCGTCGATGACGACTCCTACTACTCTGGAGGTGCCTACTACTACGTGCAGCCCGCTGACGACGACCAGGAGTAGTTAGGAGGATCCCAGGCAGGAGGCCTGCACCTCGTTCGATCTGTATCCCAGTTTGTGCTAGCCTTCTTAAGGCAGCTTGTTTAACTCATGTCTGTACTCAGATATTGTTGCTTCCGCTGACTCGTCTATGATCGAGCACTTGTATTCGAGCCCTCGAGGCCCCTGGCTTGTATTATGATGCTTGTATGACTTATTTATGTTTTAGAGTTGTGTTGTGATATCTTCCCGTGAGTCCCTGATCTTGGTCGTACACATTTGCGTGCATGATTAGTGTACGATTGAATCGGGGGCGTCCCAAGTTGGTATCAGAGCCGACTGCCTGTAGGAATCCCCCTTTCCAACTCCTTGGCTGAAGTCTTGTCTAGGCATTGCAAAACTTTTACTAACTTGGCTGTGTGTCTTACGGGCACACGTCGCCATCGGGTGGTATTAGGATCTTTTTTATTCCTCGACCTTTACTCTGGGACTCTGAACTCTCTTCTATTCGGGTTAAGTGATTTTGCTAAAATCTAACTTTAGGTTCTCGACGATACTTCCTCCCGGAGAGCCCCTTCAGGCCAGATGATCGCCTGCTGCAACAGAAGATTCTGACATTACTCTCCGATGTTTTCCGAAGACCTTTGTGCCCTTCGCCGTTGCAATTCCATACCACCGATAAGTCCCTATGGAAAGCTACATACACTTGTCGTCCATGACTTCATTCCCAGTTGATCTTGTTATTACAATATACCTCGAAAATTCTCTCTATTTTTCCGAGAATACTTTGTGCCTACTGCCTTGCAGTTCATTATCCACATATACACCCCTACGGATAATTCTCGCACTTATCGGGTATCCGCTCATTCCCAGTTGTTCAGTTGTTTCGCCAAAGACTTCAAAATATCATTCGATCTTCCGAAAATCCTGAGCAGCCTATTACTCTTGAAATTCTTGCTTTCTTACATTTTGGTTAATCCCATAAGTCTAGTAATCTTATTGGCATCCTTTGTCACTATCATTTAAGTCCGTTGATTCTATATGTGTGCGAATTGCACGCAATCAACAGTTGATCCTTATAAATTATCTTTCCGCTCAGACGTCTTTCGAACATGAGCTGATTCTCGGCCAATCAGATTGCCATCGATGGTACCCCTAAGTCTATTCAACTTATCCATCCTTGATCAGAGCGTTGCTCCTGATCCCTTGATTTAAAAATCATAATTCCTTTGCTATTTAAACGTTGAATTATTCAGATGTCCTATAAACCGACGCATATGCATTCTTTCTTCCTCTGATTGGGTATCGATACTCACATCAACTCCATTTTGGATCACCATATCCACTGTTGGATTATTGTCCGACAGTGTCCTTCGTAATTAATCACCTTGTGAGTTCTTTCTCCGATACATAATGCCTTTGGTAAATTGTATCCTCTCCTTTTGCCAACCATGCTCTGCTTTTGAGCTGGTGATATCTACTCTTGAATATTGTGGTATATGTTTCCACGATACCCTAACGGGTTGATCCGATGCCTTCCTTTATATGTGTGAACTCGGAAGTTTTCATGAGTCATACTCATCTGGTATTTCACCAGGTAAAACTTTCAACACTAATGCCATTATCAAAGCGAGAAGTGAATGGAAGGTTATACATTGAAGAAGTGGGAGTCGACCTTGAACCTTGCGTTCATGCCCATGGACACGATGTATAACTTATCATGGAAGCTGCTCGTAAAAATAATTACCCCCTTGATATAAGTTCATCTTGTATCCGTGGTTCGATCATTTATGATCGTGGTTTCCGACCATGTTCTCCTTTAAAAATACCATTTCTCGTGCAAGTTTAAGCACTTGCCTTCTATGGATCAATACCCCAGTCCAACCTTTACTTTGATCTACCTTCGAGTATACCCTCTGGTACCTCGAGGACATCACGGAACTACACAACTTCTTATGAGTTCTTCATCAAATATTCTTCTCGCCGATTCCAGTCCCCCTCGGGTTCTGAGTTAGTAGTCACTCGAGAACACCGATAAGTGAATCGATCGGCACTCCGATTAAATAACTCTAAGTAATTTTCGTTGCTTATGAGTTTAATAATCCTTCAAGTCATTCATAGCCTGATCGGCTATATCATTATTGTGCTAAATCTTAACTGTGCTACCTGGTCCTTATTCCGGGAGCACCAGTTTCGACGATGAGCTAAGCTTACGTTGATCTCCCTCGTCATACCATTTCTCCTTGACCAACAAAACTTGATTTCGAGTTTGAGTCGTACCCATGTTTCCAATGACCTTTTGCTTCATCATTCCTTTGACTTGGTGTCATCGCTGATTGATTACGTCTTCAAGAAATCTCTCGACAAATGTGTCATGGTCATCATCAGCCTTATGAGATCTTCCAGGATATCAATCGAATTCATGATGATAAATACCATCCTTGCTCACGATGATTTGTCTTATCATCGGCCACTTTATTTCCCTACCTCCAACACAAACATGATCGTGCTTTGTGTTATACCTTGAGTTCCTTGCTATCCAGCATTTGTTATTCTTTACCTTGGAGTATTACCATCTTTAATGTCAAGGATGTCGTGGGAATTTCACCACCTCTTAAGGATTCTTGGTATGGTGATACTACTCACCATCACCATTTTTCTTGGGTCCTCGTGTTGATTCCAACCGGGGTACCAACAAGTGAGCGGTGTTGTTTGGATTCTGCCCTTCTAGCAACCCTATTGCTTTGAAGTTAATGGTCGATAGTTCATTCTTAGACTATTGGTTATCGAATCACCGTTCAACATTGATCATGCTACCTAGGCCATAATTTGGGTGCACTTTTCAACCAATGCTTAACTGTGTATGTTTTCCTCGATCATACATCCTTATATCATTCGATCCGGCAAATGTTATCTCCTTGTTCACATAAGTGTGGAAATGCGTCTTTTTGGATACCTCGTTGAATTATCGTTGAGTCCGTCAGCACTTCCTCATCCTCTCCTTGGTTTAATGATGAACCCTTGTATGGAACTCGCTTCCAGTGTTCATTTCTCGAGAATCTTACATTGTCATCTCGTAAATTGTGTTGCACCTTTTCTTCTGAGTTATCCTGACACCAATCGGATCTGAACCTCGGTCAGATATGATGGTTGGAACATTTTTCCAAGAGTTATAACACTGGTCTTCTATGACCCGGTAAGGTGATGGCATGTCCAGCACACCTGGCCGGATGACCTGCTGTTATAGTTTTCTTTTTAACAAGGTTAACCATTTTTCCATGAGAAAATTGAATGCCATGTTTAAATAAGTTGTTCCTGATGAATCCTTCGTGTATCCAGAGTCTGACCTTTTGCTTGAAGACCATGTCAATGCTATCCTAAAGCACGTCTATGGTACTCCGAGTTTCAACAGGAAGCCAGTGCTAAATGTTTCCTGCTCAATTATCCAAACTCCGCTGTATGGGTAATATCATGAGATTCCTTCCCCCTTACCTAAATGGTTTTCTACTTTATATCCTGTCTTGGATATCATCCTCTGCTTGACTTTGGGGAGGATATAACCCTGATATATGTGTTTAAACACATTTTCCTTTCCCTTGTTCTGATTAATTTGATAATCATATTATCCTTCCATTGTTTGGTTTAACCTTTTCTTGAGGTTTATATGATCGAAGCAGTAATATTTTCCTGCTTACGAAAACACCTCGGTGTACCACCTTATCAGTCAGACCCTGTTACTATTATTGATGTCATTTCGATAGCCACCGATGGACGAGAACCTTGCCTATTGGCCCGCCTCGTTCAACGAGCAGGAAAATGCTTCTCTTCGTCCCTCGCCCTTGGTATCGATGTTGTTGCCGACATAACTGATAGGCTATCCTCTGACATGCCTTGCTATCGTGATCGTACAAGATGTCAACCCCATTCCTACTTTTAACCGCATGGTGGGCCCATAACCCACAGTTCCACAGGATCGAAACCTGACTCTCCTGTACACCCCCTGTTTCCAAAGTTATTCCTCCCGTGTGGACTCGTATGTAATTCATGAGCCACCTTCCGATGAGATCATCAATTCTGGCATCGGACACAATAATTGTTCTGTGGCTTTGAAACCACTTTCACCTTCTGTCTAGGCATTGAACGATTGCCTGGCTGCCTGAAACTTCTTATTGTACCTTCCAAATTTACTCTCGTTGTGTTTTATCTGTTCAACTCGAGAGGTACTCATATGCTCCTTCATGGATTAATCCCAGATCATTACCCTTATAATATTCTATCGTTGCCGACCTGCCTCGTTACCTATTCGTAAATACGATGAAGATCCCGAAGAAAGGATGCCGACGACGTAAAGCAGAGAAATGAAGACATCTATGTACTGGACCGATCTCTTCGAGAAGAGCAAGCCAGAATGAGAAGACCCACTAGATTCATTACCAAACCTTTCCCCCTTTCACTACCTCTTAAATCTCGGGACGAGATTTCTTGTAGTGGAGGAGAATTGTGACGCCCGGGTAATCAAGCTACAGTAACCCTCTGGTAATGATGCCACGTCACCTCGATTATTGTTGATAATCTCGCATTAGTTCTGAGCCGATCCAAATTCAAATTTGAATTAAAGTCAAAACCATTGAAGTTTTCAAAAGTCAAAACTAAATTGTTCCTAATGTGTCAAATAATCCATAATAAATGTTGGTGAAGAAATCATCTTTTAATAAAATACTTAAATGCACTAAATAAACTAAAACAACAAAAGAATAATTATATAAAATGCTTTTAAGATAATAAGCCAATGCAAAATACTTTATTGAAAGTGCCAAAAATGTTTGGGGGTGTGACCTATTTAATAACACCAAATTAGTTGTTGCTTTTAAATTTTATAAAACTAAAATAAAGGAAACAGAAAGTAATAGAATAAAAAAAGGAAAAGAATAAAACAGAAAACTAAACTTACAAAAAAAAAGAAGGACCCCCCAACTGGGCCTAGGCCCAGCAGGCCATCGGGCCCCCAGGCTGGCCCAGTCGCCCCCGCATAACCCCCCTTCCCACTCAGCCGAACCCTAGCGCCACCCCACATTCCCCCATCGCCCCCACTTCCCCCCTCCCATTCTAATTTGGATCGGGATCGACCCCCGCGCCGCCCCTCACCAGGATGCCGCCACCCGAAGGCCTCCCCGTCGCCGGAGCCACCACATCGGACCCGCCTCCCGTCTCCTCCCGCGCGGCGCCTTCCCCCGCGACCCGTACTGGATCGGGGCGCTCGACACCGCCGCCGTCGCCAGACCTCGTCGCCGCCTCACCATCCTCCTCGTCTCCTCCTCGCCAGACTACCCCGCCGGCCTGCCTCCTCGACGCCGTCGTCTCCGACCACCACCCCGAGCACCGCTACCCCGTTCCCTACTCCCCGCTGTGAGCACGCGCCCCTCTCCTCCTCCTCACTCCCTCGCGTCACGCGCGCGTGCGCCGGCGCGCGCCACGACGCCCCGCGTGCCTCCCCGCTCATGGCTCCTGCCGAGCCGCCCCGACCTCGCCCCTCCGCGCCCCACCTCGCCGTATAGCCGCGCCACGGCCTGGCCGAGTGCCCCAGCGCCCCGGCTCCCCTTGTCCCGCTGCTGCGTCGCCCCCCCACGCCAGGCCGCACCTTCCCTGGCCAACGCCGTGGCCACCGCCCCCCCCCCTTGGTCCGGCGCCGCGCCGGATCTGGCCGCCCCTGGGCGTGCGCCCGTCCGGGCTGGGCGCCAGCGCCCGTGCGCCCGCACGCTCGATAGCCCGGCACCCGCTAGGCCGTAGGGCCATTGACATGTGGGGCCCCAGCCCCAGAAAAGTAAAAAAATATATTAATAAAAATAATTAAATAAATAATAATAATTAAATTAATTAATTAATTAAGGAATTAATTAAGTTAATTAATCTAAATTAGATTAACCTAATTAACTGTTAGTCTAATCAAACCAGTAATTAGTTAGTTAAACCCTAATTAACCTAATCAGGGAATGACAGGTGGGTCCCACTGGACCCACAGGTCAGTTTGACCCAGTCAACTCTGTTGACTGCTGACGTCAGCATGACATCATGCTGATGTCATAAATCTAATTTCGAATTAATTAATTAATTAATTAAATTTCCAAAATTAATAAAACCTTTAGAAAATCATATCTTTTAATCCGTAACTCAGATTAAAATATTTTCAACATGAAAGTTGCTCAGAACGACGAGACAAACCCGGATACCCAGCCTGTTCGTCCACTACACATTCCTAACATATCAAACTCGCATCTTTTCCCCCTCCAGCTCCTCTGCTCGAAAACCCGAAACCCCGGGAAAACTTTCCCGGATGTTTCCCCCCTTCACGGTATCATCCCATACCGCGTTAGGGCACCTCTAACGCCGTTACTTGTCATGTCATGCATCACTATGCATCTGCTTGCTTAAATATTTATTGTTTCTCCCCCCTCTTCTCTCGATAGACACCGAGACCGACGCTGCTGCTGCCCCGTTCGACTACGGAGTTGACGATCCCTCTCTCTTGCCAGAGCAACCAGGCAAGCCCCCCCCTTGATCACCAGATATCGCCTACTCTCCTCTATACTTCTTGCATTAGAGTAGTGTAGCATGTTACCGCTTTCGGTTAATCCTATTCCGATGCATAGCCTGTCCTTGCTACTACTGTTGTTACCTTTACCTGCAATCCTACTTGCTTAGTATAGGATGCTGGTGTTCCATCAGTGGCCCTACACTCTTGTCTGTCTGCCATGCTATACTACTTGGCTGTGATCGCCTCGGGAGGTGATCATGGATATATACTATACTTTAAACATGATACATGTGGTGACCAAAGTCGGGTTGGCTCGAGGAGTACCCGCGAGTGATTCACGGATTGGGGGCTGAAAGGACCTTTGTCCCGACGGCCCTCTGTGCGGATCTTTGTGGCGGAGCGGCAGGGCAGTTCGGGGCTACCTGGGTGAGAGGTGAGCCTGGCCTTGTTGGCGTTCGCGGATACTTAACACGCTTAACGAGATCTGGGTATTTGATCTGAGTCTGGCCATTTGGTCTATACGCACTAACCAACTACGCGGGAAAGATATGGGCACTCGGCGTCGTGGTATCAGCTGAAGCACTTCTTGACGTCAGCGACTGAGTGGCGCGCGCCGGATTGGACTGGAACGCCACTAGGCTAGGTCTGCTTCCGGCCGCCTTCGCAACGTGCAAGTGTGCTCAGGGCGATGGGCCCAGACCCCTGCGCGCTTAGGTTTAGACCGGCGTGCTGACCGCTCTGTTGTGCCTAGGTGGGGCTGCGACGTGTTGATCTCCCGAGGCCGGGCATGACCCAGGAAAGTGTGTCCGGCCAAATGGGATCAAGCGTGTTGGGATATGTGGTGCACCCCTGCAGGGAAGTTTATCTATTCGAATAGCCGTGTCCCTCGGTAAAAGGACGACCCGGAGTTGTACCTCGACCTTATGACAACTAGAACCGGATACTTAATAAAATACACCCTTCCAAGTGCCAGATACAACCCGGTGATCGCTCTCTAACAGGGCATCGAGGAGGGGATCGTCGGGTAGGATTATGCTATGCGATGCTACTTGGAGGACTTCAATCTACTCTCTTCTATATGCTGCAAGACGGAGGCGACCAGAAGCGTAGTCTTCGATAAGAATAGCTATCCCCCTCTTATTCTGGCATTCTGCAGTTCAGTCCACTGATATGGCCCTTTACATATATATCCATGCATATGTAGCGGGCCGCAACTAGATGCTGAAGCCCAGGATCCAGACGCCACCGTCGACGACGACTCCTACTACTCTGGAGGTGCCTACTACTACGTGCAGCCCGCTGACGACGACCAGGAGTAGTTAGGAGGATCCCAGGCAGGAGGCCTGCGCCTCGTTCGATCTGTATCCCAGTTTGTGCTAGCCTTCTTAAGGCAGCTTGTTTAACTCATGTCTGTACTCAGATATTGTTGCTTCCGCTGACTCGTCTATGATCAAGCACTTGTATTCGAGCCCTCAAGGCCCCTGGCTTGTATTATGATGCTTGTATGACTTATTTATGTTTTAGAGTTGTGTTGTGATATCTTCCCGTGAGTCCCTGATCTTGGTCATACTCATTTGTGTGCATGATTAGTGTACGATCGAATCGGGGGCGTCACAAGCAGCAGCGTCGGTCTCGGTGTCTAGCGAGAGAAGAGGGGGAAGAAACAATAAATATTTAAGCAAACAGATGCATAGCGATGCCTGGCATGACAAGTATCGGTGCTAGGGGGTGCCCTAACGCGGTATGAGGTGATACCGGTGAAGGGGGGAAACATCCGCGAAAGTATCCCCGGTGTTTCGCGTTTATGGGCAGATGGACCGGAGGGGGAAAATTGCGAGTTCGATAGGTTAGGGATGTGTGGCGGACGAACGGGCTGCATACCCGGATTCGTCTCGTCGTTCTGAGCAACTTTCATGTACAAAGTTTTTCCATCGGAGCTACGGTTTATTTTATATTAATTTTAAAAGATTTAAATTAATTATAGCATTTATTTAATTAATTTAATACAACATTATCCAGAACAGTGCATGCTGACATCAGCTTGACATCAGCAGTCAACAGAAGTGTTGACCTGGTCAAACTAAAGAGTGGGTCCCGTTGACTACCCAGTCAGCAGTCAACTGTGGACATTGACTAGTCAAACTGACCAAGGGGCCCACCTGTCATAGACAGAGCCTGTTTTAACAGAGTTTAACCCTTTTAATTAACTTAAACAAGCGGTGGGGCCCGACTGTCAATGATAGATAAATTTAAAAGAGTTTTATTTAGCCAACTAATTAATTAGCGGGGTTGGCCCCATGTGTTAGTGGCTCAATGGGGGGGGGGGTTGCTAGCGCAATTAGCGCTAATGGCCTATTAGGCCGGCGATTAAACGCTGCTGGCTTCGAGCCACGACGGAGGCATGCCGGATGGCTGCTATGGGCGGCGACTCGAGTCGCGGAGGCCACCGGGGGCGGGCTCGCGCTCACGCGCTTCCAGAGGAAGCAGAGGGAGGCCGCGGGGTGAAGAAGGAGGTCCATGGCGGAGCTGGACGGCGCCGGCGCGGCGGATGCGTGCGGGGAGGCAGGGGAGGGCGCGGGCGAGCAGAGGCGAGCGCGACAGACAGGGCAGCGGCGCGCGTCGCGCACGTGCGCGCGGGGTGTAGGCGTGTTTGCACGCGGTGGCTGGAGCACACGGACTGCAATAGTAGCAGCTCGCAGGCACAGTGTGGCCGGGGTTGGGCGGTGCGTCGAGGTCAGGGGACGGCCCGAATCGGAGCTCGACGGGAACGAAGCTAGGGGGGCGAGGGGATGCACTGGAGAGTGCTATGGTGTCTCAGTGGTGCTGGGAGCACGGTTACACGGTCAGACGCGAGCCGCGCGTGCGGTGACCGCGACGGCAAGCTCGGCAATGGTGGTGCCTTGCGCACGGCTAGCTACGGTATGGAAACGTGGTAAGGACAGGGAGAAGGAGGGGGTGGAGCTCACCGAGCGGCACACAGAAGGCCTGCGGGGAACGGGAGCGCAGAGGCGAGGCAGAATCCGACGCGGTGGAGCTCGGTGTTCAGAGGTTGAAGACGACCTCGTCCACGACGCTGCGCCGGCGCGGAGCTCGAATCAACGGTCGGGGACGACGAGGCGGTCGATGAGGGAGCTCGGTGACGCGTTGGCGCGGTGCCGGGAGGACGGCGGCCACGGCTACGTGACGCCCGCGGCCATGGGAGCGCTCGGACGGGGGCGGATCTGAGGAGCGAGGAGGCAGAGATCCGGGAGGAGAGCGAGGGGTGAGTGGGAGAGGAAATCGAGTGGCCGCGGCGCTGGCGGCCTTATCCCACCGACCGGGAGGGCGATGGGGTGCGACGGGGACGCGCCCCTGTTCATGGCGCGGTCGGAGGAACAGGGTGCGGGGAAGAAGACGACAAAGGGGAACGGGGGAGTTGGTGGCCGGTTGGGCCGGCCAGGCGGCCTGATGGCCTACTGGGCCGAAGCCCAGTGAGGGGGGTTCCTTTTCCCTTTTTTTGTCTGTTTTGTCTCCTTTTACTTTTTCTTATTTTTCTTTTCTGTTTTCTTTTAGTTCCTAATTATTTTAGTTTTGTCCAATATAAAAACAACACCTAATGTAGTATTACTGGTTATACCACTGCCAAAACTAATTAGGCATTTTAATTAAAAATAGTTTGTAACCTTATAATTTGAAAATGTATTTAATTAATAGTTCTAGTTGCTGTTTTAGTTAATTTAGAGCATTTAAATATTTTATAAAAATATGGTTTCTCCACCATTACTACTTACGATTTATTTGACACAACCCGAACATTTTAGCTTTAGTTTTTTGAAAACTTTTGTTGCTTAGCTATATTTTAAATTTGAATTTGAATCATTTTGAATTATCGCGAGTTTATCAACAGTAACCAAGGTTACGTGGCATTATTAGCAAAGGTTCACTGTAGCCTAATTAACCGGGCGTCACAATTCTCCTCCACTACAAGAAATCTCGTCCCGAGATTTAAAAGGTGGTGTAAGGGGGAAAATTGTGGTTGTGAAATTCTAACGGATCTTCTCGGTCTTGGTTGCTCTTCTCGAAGTGGTCGATCCATAACATTGATGTCTTCATAACTATGCTTCAGTCATCATGATGAAGTCGGCATCCTTCCTTCAGGATCGCCATCGTACTTACGAAAGAATAGAGGGTGGGTATTCCAGAAGAACGGACCTCTGTAAGGTTGACTATCTGGTCGATAACATTGGGGAAGGTGGCGGAAAGAAACTCTCTAACTGAAAATTAAGAAAATATCGAGAGTAAGTAAGGAGGTGCCATGAGAAGTTTCCAATGGGCAGGCAATCGTTGGATGGCCTAATCAAAAGGTGAAGGGGGTTCAGAGCAACGAGAAGAAGTATTGCTTCTGATATCAGAATAGATCAACAGGCAGGTGTCCCATGAATTACATACAAAGTCAAGCACGAGGAATAACTTTGACAACAGGATGTACAGGAGATTCAGGTTTCAATCCTGTGGAACTATGGGTTATGGGCCCACCATGTGGGTTAAAAGTAGGAAGGGCGATGACGTCTTGCATGATCAGGTAATCAAGGCATGTCAGAGGATAGCCTATCAGTTATGTCGGCAACAACATCGGTACCAAGGGCGAGGGACGAAGAGAACCATTTTCCTGCTCGTTGAACGAGGCGGACCAATAGGCAAAGTTCTCGTCCATCGGTGGTTATCAGGATGTCATCAACAATAGTAACAGGGTCTTGCTGACAGAAATGTACACCGAGGTGTTTACATAAGCAGGAGAATATTTCTGCTTGGATCATAAAGATCACAAGAAAGGGTTAAACCAAACAATGGAAAGGAAAATACGATTATCGGATCTAAACAGGACAATGGAACACATATTTCAAGGGTATATCCTCCCAAGGACAAGCAGAGCATGATATCCATGACTGGATATAATGTAGAAAACTCTTTAGGTAAGGTGAGAGAAATTTCATGACTTTACCCATACAGCGGTGTTTGGATAATTGAGCAGGAAACATTTAGCATTGGGCTTCAAATGTTCTTTGATGAAAATTGGAGTACTGCAGACATGCTTCGAGATATCATTGGTCTTTAAGCAAAGGTAGGTCTCGGATACACAAAGGATTCATCAGGAACAACTTATAGAATAAGCCTTCATGGAAGAATGGTTAACCTTGCTAAATAGGAAACTATAACAATAGTCCTCCGCCCGGGTGTGCTAGGCACGACATCAACTTACCGGGTCACATAAAGACCGATGTTATAACTCTTGGAAATTTGTTCCAATCATCATATCTGACCAAGATTCAGATCTGTTTGGTGTTAGGATAACTCAGATTCAGGATGTCTGAGAAGAAAGGTGCAACACAAATTGTCGAGATGACATTGTAAGGTTCTCAGGGAAATGAACTATGGAAGCGAATTCCAAAGCAAGAGTTCATCATTAAAACAAGGGGAGGGTGAGGAGATGGCTGATGGACTCGGTGACAACCCATCGAGATTGTCAAAAGATGGGTCTCCCCAATTATGTGAACAAGGAGATAATAGTTGTCAATTCAAAATGGTATAATGATGTATGCTCGAGGAAAACATACACAATTAAACATTGGTTCAAAGCAACAGGGTTGCTGGAAGTTTTGAATTCACACATCATAGTTCATTCGTCGGTATTCCGGTTAGGAACAACACAAGGACCAAGAAGGAATGGTGATGGTGATAAGTATTACTTGTATCAAGAATTCTCAGGAGGTGGTGAAATTCTCACGACATTCTTGACATCAAAGATGGAAATACTCCAAGGTAAAGAAGAATAATTACTGGATAGCACGGATCTCCAGGTATAACACAAAACACGAACAAGTTTGTGTTGGAGGGAAAGCAATAATGTTGTCGGTGATAACACAAATCATCGAGGGGCAGGGATGGTACTTCTCACCATGAATTCGACCGATATCTTAGAAGACCTCAGAATGTTGATGATGATCACAACATAGTTGTCGAGAGGTTCCAAGAAGATGTAACCGGTTGGCGATGACATCAAGTCAACGGAATGATGAAGCGAAAAATTATTGGAACCACGAGTACGACACAAACTCGAAATCAAGCTTGTTGTTCAAGGCGAATGATATGACGAGGAAAATCGACGTAAGCTTAGCTCATCGTCAAAAGTGGTGCTCCGGGGATAAGGACCAGGTAGCACAGTTAAAAATTAGCCCAATAATGGTATAGCCGATCAGGCTAGGAATGACGGGAAGAATTATTAAACTCATAAGCAATGAAAATTAATTAGGTTTCTCAAACCGGAATGACGAATCGGTTCACATATGGGTGTTCTCGGTTGACGACAACCCAGGACCCAGAAAAATTAAAATCGGTGAGAAATAACAGTTGATGAGGAACCCATAAGAAGTTATGCAGTTCCATGACATTATCAAGATATCCTAGTGTAATACTCGACGGTAGATCAAAGTAAAGGTTGGACAGGTGCAATGATCTGCACGAGTTCCGATAAATGGTAATAATGAGAAAATATGGTCGGAACCATGATTGCAAAGGACCAAACATAGATACAGGATGAACTTATAACAAGGGGATTAATATCGTTTACAAGAAGCATTTGATGATAAGTTTCACATCGGGTCCATGGGCATGAATGCAAAGGCTCAAGGTCGACTCCCACTTCTTCCATGCATAACCTTTCATTTTACTTCTCGCTTTTGATGAAGCTGTAGTGTTGAAATTTTATCTAGCAAAATACCAGAAGAGTATGACTCGTGAAAACTTTCGAGTTCACACATAATAAGGAAGGCATAGGTCCAACCCATCAGGGTATCGTGGAAACATATACCACAAGCTTCAATAGTAAATACCACCAGCTCGAAAACAGAGCATGGTTGAGGAAGCAGAGGATACAATTTACCAAAGGCTTTTATATATCCGTGGAAAGGCTCACAAGGTTACTTGAATATGAAGGACACTGTTGGATAAGATCCAACAAAGTTCTGATGGTCCATAAAGGATCTGATGTGAGTATCGGCTCACAACCAGAGGAAGAATCAATGCAAAGACATTGGATTATAGAAACAACTGAGTAACTTAGAGGTCAATTGCAAAGGAATTATGATTTACAAGGCGAAGTATCAGAAGCAGACGCTCCGATCAAGGATGGATAAGTTCAATAAACTTAGGGGCACAATCGATGACAATTTGATTGGCGAGAACCAACTCACGTTTGAAATGACGTCTGAGCCGGAAGGATGAATTCTAGGATATGACTGAGGATTGAGAGCATTCACATCATATTGGATCAACCGACTTAAAATGATAATGACAAAGAATGCCAATAAGATTACCAGACTTATAGGATTTAATCCCAATGCAAGCAACCAAGAATTTCAAGAGCAATAGGTTGTTGAGGATCTTCGGAAGATCGAATGGTATTTCAAAAGCTTTTGTGAAATACCAGAATCAACTGGGGATGAGCGGATACTCGATGAGTGCGAGAAATTATCCGTAGGGGTATTCAGGTGGCAAAGAACTGCAAGGCAGTAGCCATAAAGTATTCTCGGAACAATAGAGAGAATTTTCGGTGTATCTTGTAATAACAAGAGCAGCCGGGAATAAAGGTAAGAACGACAAGTGTATGTATTTATCCATAAAGATTTATCGGTGGTAGGGATCGCAATGGCGAAGGGCACAAGGGTCTCGGCAGAACATCAGAGAGTGTCTTCAGAATCTTCTGGTGCAGCAGGCGATCATCTGGCCTGAAGGGGCTCTCCGGGAGGAAGTATTTTCGAGAACCTAAAGTAAGATTTTTAGCAAAATCATTTGACCCAAATAGAAGAGAGTTCAGAGTCCCAGATTAAAGGTCAAGGAATAAAAGATCTTAATACCACCCAATGGCGACGTGGGCCCATGGGCCGCACAGCCATGTTAGTAAAACAGTTTTCATCGACTAGACTCAACTTCGGCCAAGGAGTTGGAAAGGGGAATTCCTACAGGCAGTCGGCTCTGATACCAACTTGTGACGCCCCCGATTCAATCGTACACTAATCATGCACGCAAATGTGTACGATCAAGATCAGGGACTCACGGGAAGATATCACAAGACAACTCTAAAAACATAAATAAGTCATACAAGCATCATAATACAAGCCAGGGGCCTCGAGGGCTCGAATACAAGTGCTCGATCATAGACGACTCAGCGGAAGCAACAATATCTGAGTACAGACATAAGTTAAACAAGTTTGCCTTAAGAAGGCTAACACAAACTGGGATACAGATCGAAAGAGGCACAAGCCTCCTGCCTGGGATCCTCCTAAGCTACTCCTGGTCGTCGTCAGCGGGCTGCATGTAGTAGTAGGCACCTCCGGTGTAGTAGGGGTGTCGTCGACGGTGGCGTCTGGATCCTGGGCTCCAACATCTGGTCGCAGCAATCGGGTAGAAGGTATAGGGAAAAAAGGAGAAAGCAACCGTGAGTACTCATCCAAAATACTCGCAAGCAAGGAGCTACACTACATATGCATGGGGATGTGTGTAAAGGGCCATATCGGTGGACTGAACTGCAGAATGCCAGAATAAGAGGGGGATAGCTAATCCTGTCGAAGACTACGCTTCTGGCAGCCTCCGTCTTGCAGCATATAGAAGAGAGTAGACTGAAGTCCTCCAAGTAGCATCGCATAGCATAATCCTACCCGGCGATCCCCTCCTCGATGCCCTGTTAGAGAGCGATCACCGGGTTGTATTTGGCACTTGGAAGGATGTGTTTTATTAAGTATCCGGTTCTAGTTGTCATAAGGTCAAGGTACAACTCCAAGCCGTCCTATTACCGAAGATCACGGCTATTCGATAGATTAACTTCCCTGCAGGGGTGCACCACATAACCCAACACGCTTGATCCCATTTGGCCGGACACACTTTTCTGGGTCATGCCCAGCCGCGGAAGATCAACACGTCGCAGCCCCACCTAGGCACAACAGAGAGGTCAGCACGTCGGTCTAAACCTAAGCTCGCAGGGGTCTGGGCCCATCGCCCTGAGCACACCTGCATGTTGCGTACGCGGCCGGAAGCAGACCTAGCCTAGTGGCGTTCTATTGGGGATCGTAGCAGAAATTAAAATTTTCCTACGCATCGCCAAGATCTATCCATGGAGTATTCTAGCAACGAGGGGATAGGAGAGCATCTACATACTACTTGTAGATCGCAGCGGAAGCGTTCAAGAAGAACGTGGATGATGGATTCGTACTCGTCGTGATCCAAATCACCGATGACCAGCGCCGAACGGACGGCACTTCCGCGTTCAACACACGTACGGTTGGGATGACGTCTCCTCCTTCTTGATCCAGCAAGGGGGAAGGAGAGATTGATGAAGATCCGGCAGCACGACGGCGTGGTGGTGGATGCAGCAGAGTTCCAGCAGGGCTTCGCCAAGCTTTTGTGGAGAGAGGGAGAGGTGTAACGGGGAGAGGGAGGCGCCAAGGCTGCAGGGTGCGGCTGCCCTCCCTCCCCCCTTTATATAGGCCCCCTAGGGGGGCGCCGGCCCTGGAGATCCATCTCCAGGGGGGCGGCGGCCAGGGGGGATGGCTTGCCCCCCAAGCCATGTGGGGCGCCCCCTGCCCTAGGGTTTCCAACCCTAGGCGCAGGAGGGAGGCCCATGGGGGGCGCACCAGCCCACTATGGGCTGGTTCCCTCCCCACTTCAGCCCACGGGGCCCTCCGGGATAGGTGGCCCCACCCGGTGGACCCCCGGGACCCATCTGGTGGTCCCGGTACAATACCGGTGACCCCCAGATCATTCCCGATGGCCGAAACGACACTTCCATATATATAATTCTTTACCTCCGGACCACTCCGGAACCTGTCGTGACGTCCGGGATCTCATCCGGGACTCCGAACAACCTTCGGTTTGCTGCATACTAATATCTTTAACAACCCTAGCGTCACCGAACCTTAAGTGTGTAGACCCTACGGGTTCGGGAGACATGCAGACATGACCGAGACGATCTCTGGTCAATAACCATTAGCGGGATCTGGATACCCATGTTGGCTCCCACATGCTCCTCGATGATCTCATCGGATGAACCACGATGTCGAGGACTTAATCAATCCCGTACTCAATTCCCTTTGTCTAGCGGTATTGTACTTGCCCGAGATTCGATCGTCGGTATCCCGATACCTTGTTCAATCTCGTGAACAACTCCTTGATCACATTGTGCACATTATGATGATGTCCTACCGAGTGGGCCCAGAGATACCTCTCCGTCACACGGAGTGACAAATCCCAGTCTCGATTCGTGCCAACCCAACAGACACTTTCGGAGATACCTGTAGTGTACCTTTATAGCCACCCAGTTACGTTGTGACGTTTGGCACACCCAAAGCATTCCTACGGTATCTGGGAGTTGCACAATCTCATGGTCTAAGGAAATGATACTTGACATTCAGAAAAGCTCTAGCAAACGAACTACACGATCTTTGTGCTATGCTTAGGTTTGGGTCTTGTCCATCACATCATTCTCCTAATGATGTGATCCCGTTATCAATGACATCCCCATGTCCATAGTCAGGAAACCATGACTATCTATTGATCAACGAGCTAGTCAACTAGAGGCTTACTAGGGACACATTGTGGTCTATGTATTCACACATGCATTATGATTTCCGAACAATACAATTATAGCATGAACAATAGACAATTATCATGAACAAGGAAATATAATAATCCATTTATTATTGCCTCTAGGGCATATTTCCAACAGTCTCCCACTTGCACTAGAGACAATAGTCTAGTTACATTGTGATGAATCGCACACCCATGGAATTTTGGTGTTGATCATGTTTTGCTCTAGGGAGAGGTTTAGTCAACGGATCTGCCACATTCAGGTCCGTATGTACTTTACAAATCTCTATGTCTCCATTTTGAACACTTTCACGAATGGAGTTGAAGCGACGCTTGATATGTCTGGTCTTCCTGTGAAACCTGGGCTCCTTCGCAAGGGCAATTGCTCCAGTGTTGTCACAGAAGAGAGTCATCGGGTCCGACGCATTGGGTATGACTCCTAGGTCGGTAATGAACTCCTTCACCCAGACTGCTTCTTGTGCTGCCTCCGAGGCTGCCATATACTCTGCTTCACATGTAGATCCCGCCACGACGCTTTGCTTGCAACTGCACCAGCTTACTGCCCCTCCATTCAAAATATACACGTATCCGGTTTGTGACTTGGAGTCATCCAGATTTGTGTCGAAGCTAGCGTCGACGTAACCCTTTACGACGAGCTCTTTGGCACCTCCATAAACGAGAAACATATCCTTAGTCCTTTTCAGGTACTTCAGGATGTTTTTGACCGCTGTCCAGTGTTCCTTGCCGGGATTACTTTGGTACCTACCTACCAAACTTACGGCAAGGTTTACATCGGGTCTGGTACATAGCATGGCATACATAATAGACCCTATAGCTGAGGCATAGGGGATGACACTCATCTCTTCTATATCTTTTGCCGTGGTCGGGCATTGAGCCGTGCTCAATCGCACACCTTGCAATACAGGCAAGAACCCCTTCTTGGACTGATCCATTTTGAACTTCTTCAAAATCTTGTCAAGGTACGTACTTTGTGAAAGACTGATGAGGCGTCTCGATCTATCCCTATAGATCTTGATGCCTAATATATAAGCAGCTTCTCCACGGTCCTTCATTGAAAAACACTTGTTCAAATAGGCCTTTATGCTTTCCAAGAATTCTATATCATTTCCCATCAATAGTATGTCATCCACATATAATATGAGAAATGCTACGGAGCTCCCACTCACTTGTAAACGCAGGCTTCTCCATAAGTCTGCATAAACCCAAACGCTTTGATCATCTCATCAAAGCGAATGTTCCAACTCCGAGATGCTTGCACCAGCCCATAGATAGAGCGCTGGAGCTTGCATACTTTGTTAGCATTCTTAGGATCGACAAAACCTTCCGGCTGCATCATATACAATTCTTCCTTAAGGAAGCCGTTAAGGAATGTCGTTTTGACGTCCATTTGCCATATCTCATAATCATAGTATGCGGCTATTGCTAACATGATTCAGACAGACTTCAGCTTCGCTACGGGAGAGAAAGTCTCATCGTAGTCAACCCCTTGAACTTGTCGATAACCCTTAGCGACAAGTCGAGCTTTATAGATGGTCACATTACCATCCAGGTCTGTCTTCTTCTTGAAGATCCATTTATTTTCTATGGCTCGCCGATCATCGGGCAAGTCACTCAAAGTCCATACTTTGTTTTCATACATGGATTCTATCTCGGATTTCATGGCTTCTAGCCATTTGTCGGAATCTGGGCCCGCCATCGCTTCTTCATAGTTCGAAGGTTCACCGTTGTCCAACAAAATGACTTCCAGGACAGGGTTGCCGTACCACTCTGGTGCGGAACGCGTCCTTGTGGACCTACGAAGTTCAGTAGGAGCTTGATCAGAAGTATCTTGATCATCATCATTAACCTCCTCTCTAATCGGTGCAGGCACCACAGGAACATTTTCCTGAGCTGCGCTACTCTGATTTTCAAGAGGTAGTACTTCATCAAGCTCTACTTTCCTCCCACTTACTTCTTTCGCGAGAAACTCTTTCTCTAGAAAGGACCCGTTTTTGGCAACAAAGATCTTGCCTTCGAATCTGAGGTAGAAGGTATACCCAACTGTTTCCTTGGGGTATCCTATGAAGACGCATTTTTCCGATTTGGGTTCGAGTTTTTCAGGTTGAAGTTTCTTGACATAAACATCGCAACCCCAAACTTTCAGAAACGACAGCTTAGGTTTCTTCCCAAACCATAATTCATACAGTGTCGTCTGAACGGATTTTGACAGAGCCCTATTTAAAGTGAATGCGGCTGTCTCTAGAGCGTATCCCCAAAATGATAGCGGTAGATCTGTAAGAGACATCATAGACCGCACCATATCCAATAGAGTGCGATTACGACGTTCGGACACACCGTTTCGCTGAGGTGTTCCAGGCGGCGTGAGTTGTGAAACGATTCCACATTTTCTTAAGTGTGTGCCAAATTCGTGACTTAAATATTCTCCCCCACGATCTGATCGTAAGAACTTTATTTTTCTGTCACGTTGATTCTCAACCTCACTCTGAAACTCCTTAAACTTTTCAAAGGTCTCAGACTTGTGTTTCATTAAGTAGACATACCCATACCTACTCAAATCATCAGTGAGAGTGAGAACATAACGATAGCCTCCGCGAGCCTCAACGCTCATTGGACCACACACATCTGTATGTATGATTTCCAACAAGTTGGTTGCTCGCTCCATTGTCCCTGAGAATGGAGTCTTGGTCATTTTGCCCATGAGGCACGGTTCGCACGTGTCAAATGATTCATAATCAAGAGACTCTAAAAGTCCATTAGCATGGAGCTTCTTCATGCGCTTGACACCAATGTGACCAAGGCGGCAGTGCCACAAGTATGTGGGACTATCGTTACTAACTTTACATCTTTTGGTATTCACACTATGAATATGTGTAACATCACGTACGAGATTCATTAAGAATAAACCATTAACCATCGGAGCATGACCATAAAACATATCACTCATATAAATAGAACAACCATTATTCTCGGATTTAAATGAGTAGCCATCTCGTATTAAACGAGATCCAGATACAATGTTCATGCTCAAACTTGGTACTAAATAACAATTATTGAGGTTTAAAACTAATCCCGTAGGTAAATGTAGAGGTAGCGTGCCGACGGCGATCACATCGACCCTGGAACCATTCCCGACGCGCATCGTCACCTCGTCCTTCGCCAGTCTCCGTTTATTCCGCAACTCCTGTTTCGAGTTACAAATATGAGCAACGGCACCGGTATCAAATACCCAGGAGCTACTACGAGCACTGGTAAGGTACACATCAATTACATGTATATCACATATACCTTTAGTGTTGCCGGCCTTCTTATCTGCTAAGTACTTGGGGCAGTTCCGCTTCCAGTGACCAGTTCCCTTGCAATAAAAGCACTCAGTTTCAGGTTTGGGTCCATTCTTTGACTTCTTCCTGGCAACTGATTTACCAGGCGCGGAAACCTCCTTGCCGTCCTTCATGAAGTTCTTCTTACCCTTGCCTGTCTTGAACTTAGTGGTTTTATTTACCATCAACACTTGATGTTCCTTTTTGATCTCCACCTCTGCAGATTTCAGCATTGAATACAACTCGGGAATGGTCTTTTCCATCCCCTGCATATTGTAGTTCATCACAAAGCTCTTGTAGCTAGGTGGGAGCGACTGAAGGATTCTGTCAATGACCGCCTCATCCGGGAGATTAACTTCCAGCTGAGTCAAGCGGTGGTGTAACCCAGACATCTTGAGTATGTGTTCACTGACAGAGCTATTCTCCTCCATCTTACAGCTAAAAAACTTGTCGGAGACATCATATCTCTCGACCCGGGCATGAGCTTGGAAAATCAATTTCAGCTCCTCGAACATCTCATATGCTCCGTGTTGCTCAAAACACTTTTGGAGCCCCGGTTCTAAGCTGTAAAGCATGCCGCACTGAACGAGGGAGTAATCATCAGCACGAGACTGATGGGCGTTCATAACGTCCTGGTTTGCTGGGAATGGTGCATCACCTAGCGGTGCTTCTAGGACATAATCTTTCTTGGCAGCTATGAGGATGATCCTCAGGTTCCGGACCCAGTCCGCATAGTTGCTGCCATCATCTTTCAGCTTGGTTTTCTCTAGGAACGCGTTGAAGTTGAGGGTGACATTAGCGTGGGCCATTTGATCTACAAGACATATTGTAAAGATTTAGACTAAGTTCATGATAATTAAGTTCATCTAATCAAATTAATGAATGAACTCCCACTTAGATTTGACATCCCTCTAGTCATCTAAGTGATACATGATTCGAGTCAACTAGGCCGTGTCCGATCATCACGTGAGACGGACTAGTCATCATCGGTGAACATCTCCATGTTGATCGTATCTTCTATACGACTCATGTTCGACCTTTCGGTCCTCCGTGTTCCGAGGCCATGTCTGTACATGCTAGGCTCGTCAATCCAACCTAAGTGTATTGCGTGTGTAAATCTGGCTTACACCCGTTGTATGCGAACGTAAGGACCTATCACACCCGATCATCACGTGGTGCTTCGGAACGACGAACCTTAGCAACGGTGCACAGTTAGGGAGAACACATTTTTGATATTTTAATGAGGGATCATCTTATTTATGCTACCGTCGTTCTAAGCAAATAAGATGTAAAACATGATAAACATCACATGCAATCAAATAGTGACATGATATGGCCAACATCATTTCGCTCCTTTGATCTCCATCTTCGGGGCGCCATGATCATCGTCGTCACCGGCATGACACCATGATCTCCATCATCATGATCTCCATCATCGTGTTTTCCTGAAGTTGTCACGTCAACTATTACTTCTACTACTATGGCAAACGCTTTAGCAATAAAGTAAAATAATCACATGACAATTTAAGTTGACACGCAGGTCATAAATAAATAAAGACAACTCCTATGGCTCCTGCCGGTTGTCATACTCATCGACATGCAAGTCGTGATTCCTATTACAATAACAAAATCATCTCATACATCACATGATTCATCACAACTTCTGGCCATATCACATCACAAAGCACTTGCTGCAAAAACAAGTTAGACGTCCTCTAATTGTTGTTGCAAGTTTTTACGTGGCTGTTATAGGTTGCTAGGAAGAACGTTTCTTACCTACGTTGAAACCACAACGTGAATTGTCAATCTCTATTTACCCTTCATAAGGACCCTGTTCATCGAATCCGATCCAACTAAAGTGGGAGAGACAGACACCCGCCAGCCACCTTATGCAACCAGTGCATGGCAGTCGGTGGAACCGGTCTCACGTAAGCGTACGTGTAAGGTTGGTCCGGGCCGCTTCATCCCACAATACCGCTGAACCAAGATAGGACTAGTAACAGCAAGAAGAATTGACAATTCGACGCCCACAACTACTTTGTATTCTACTCGTGCATAGAAACTACGCATAGACCTAGCTCATGATGCCACTGTTGGGGATCGTAGCAGAAATTAAAATTTTCCTACGCATCGCCAAGATCTATCCATGGAGTATTCTAGCAACGAGGGGATAGGAGAGCATCTACATACCACTTGTAGATCGCAGCGGAAGCGTTCAAGAAGAACGTGGATGATGGAGTCGTACTCGTCGTGATCCAAATCACCGATGACCAGCGCCGAACGGACGGCACCTCCGCGTTCAACACACGTACGGTTGGGATGACGTCTCCTCCTTCTTGATCCAGCAAGGGGGAAGGAGAGGTTGATGAAGATCCAGCAGCACGACGGCGTGGTGGTGGATGCAGCAGAGTTCCAGCAGGGCTTCGCCAAGCTTTTGTGGAGAGAGGGAGAGGTGTAACGGGGAGAGGGAGGCGCCAAGGCTGCAGGGTGCGGCTGCCCTCCCTCCCCCCTTTATATAGGCCCCCTAGGGGGGGGCGCCGGCCCTGGAGATCCATCTCCAGGGGGGCGGCGGCCAGGGGGGATGGCTTGCCCCCCAAGCCATGTGGGGCGCCCCCTGCCCTAGGGTTTCCAACCCTAGGCGCAGGGGGGAGGCCCATGGGGGGGCGCACCAGCCCACTATGGGCTGGTTCCCTCCCCACTTCAGCCCACGGGGCCCTCCGGGATAGGTGGCCCCACCCGGTGGACCCCCGGGACCCATCTGGTGGTCCCGGTACAATACCGGTGACCCCCAGATCATTCCCGATGGCCGAAACGACACTTCCATATATATAATTCTTTACCTCCGGACCACTCCGGAACTTCTCATGACATCCGGGATCTCATCCGGGACTCCGAACAACCTTCGGTTTGCTGCATACTAATATCTTTAACAACCCTAGCGTCACCGAACCTTAAGTGTGTAGACCCTACGGGTTCGGGAGACATGCAGACATGACCGAGACGATCTCTGGTCAATAACCAACAGCGGGATCTGGATACCCATGTTGGCTCCCACATGCTCCTCGATGATCTCATCGGATGAACCACGATGTCGAGGACTTAATCAATCCCGTACTCAATTCCCTTTGTCCATCGGTACGATACTTGCCCGAGATTCGATCGTCGGTATATCGATACCTTGTTCAATCTCGTTACCAGCAAGTCTATTGACTCGTTCCCGTAATACATCATCCCGTGAACAACACCTTGATCACATTGAGCTCATTATGATGATGTCTTACCGAGTGGGCCCAGAGATACCTCTCCGTCACACGGAGTGACAAATCCCAGTCTCGATTCATGCGAACCCAACAGATACTTTCGGAGATACCTGTAGTGCACCTTTATAGTCACCCAGTTACGTTGTGACGTTTGATACACCCAAAGCATTCCTACGATATCCGGGAGTTGCATAATCTCATGGTCTAAGGAATGATACTTGACATTCAGAAAAGCTCTAGCAAACGAACTACACGATCTTTGTGCTATGCTTAGGTTTGGGTCTTGTCCATCACATCATTCTCCTAATGATGTGATCCCGTTATCAATGACATCCCCATGTCCATAGTCAGGAAACCATGAATATCTATTGATCAACGAGCTAGTCAACTAGAGGCTTACTAGGGACACATTGTGGTCTATGTATTCACACATGTATTATGATTTCCGAACAATACAATTATAGCATGAACAATAGACAATTATCATGAATAAGGAAATATAATAATCCATTTATTATTGCCTCTAGGGCATATTTCCAACACGTTCCAGTCCAATCCGGCGCGCGCCACTCAGTCGCTGACGTCAAGAAGTGCTTCGGCTGATACCACGACGCCGAGTGCCCATATCTTTCCCGCGTAGTTGGTTAGTGCGTATAGGCCAGTAGCCAGACTCAGATCAAATACCCAGATCTCGTTAAGCGTGTTAAGTATCCGCGAACGCCGAACAGGGCCAGGCCCACCTCTCACCCAGGTAGCCTCAACCTGCCCTGCCGCTCCGCCACAAAGATCCACACAGAGGGCCGTCGGGACAAAGGTCCTTTCAGCCCCCAATCCGTGAATCACTCGCGGGTACTCCTCGAGCCAACCCGACTTCGGTCACCACATGTATCACGTTTAATGTATAGTATATACCCGTGATCAACTCCCGAGTGATCACGGCACGATAGTATAGCACAGCAGACGGACAAGAATGTAGGGCCACTGATGGTAAACTAGCATCCTAAACTAAGTATGTAGGAGAGCAGGTAAAGGTAACAACAGTAGTAACAAGGACAGGCTGTGCATCAGGATAGGATAACGAAAGCAGTAACATGCTACACTACTCTAATGCAAGCAGTACAGAGGAGAGTAGGCGATATCTGGTGATCAGAGGGGGGGGGGGCTTGCCTGGTTGCTCTGGCAAGAGAGAGGGTTCGTCAACTCCGTAGTCGAACGGGGCAGCAGCAGCGTCGGTCTCGGTGTCTAGCGAGAGAAGAGGGGGAAAAACAATAAATATTTAAGCCAACAGATGCATAGCGATGCCTGGCATGACAAGTATCGGTGTTAGGGGGTGCCCTAACGCGGTATGAGGTGATACCGGTGAAGGGGGGAAACATCCGGGAAAGTATCCCCGGTGTTTCGCATTTTCGGGCAGATGGACCGGAGGGGGAAAGTTGCGAGTTCGATAGGTTAGGGATGTGTGGCGGACGAACGGGCTGCGTATCCGGATTCGTCTCGTCGTTCTGAGCAACTTTCATGTACAAAGTTTTTCCATCCGAGCTACGGTTTATTTTATATTAATTTCAAAAGATTTAAATTAATTTTAGCATTTATCTAATTAATTTAATACAACATTATCCAGAACAGTGCATGCTGACATCAGCATGACGTCAGCAGTCAACAGAAGTGTTGACCCGGTCAAACTGAAGAGTGGGTCCCGTTGACTGCCCAGTCAGCAGTCAACTGTGGACATTGACTAGTCAAACTGACCAAGGGGCCGACCTTTCATAGACAGAGCCTGTTTTAACGGAGTTTAACACTTTTAATTAACTTAAACAAGCGGTGGGGCCCGACTGTCAATGACAGATAAATTGAAATGAGTTTTATTTAGCCAACTAATTAATTAGCGGGGTTGGCCCCACGTGTTAGTGGCTCAACGGGGGGGGGGGGGGTTGCTAGCGCAATTAGTGCTAATGGCCTATTAGGCCGGCGATTAAACACTGCTGGCTTTGAGCCACGGCGGAGGCACGCCGGATGGCTGCTATGGGCGGCGACTCGAGTCGTGGAGGCCACCGGGGGCGGGCTCGCGCTCGCGCGCTTCCAGAGGAAGCAGAGGGAGGCCGCGGGGTGAAGGAGGAGGTCCATGGCGGAGCTGGACGGCGCGGCGGATGCGTGCGGGGAGGCAGGGAAGGGCGCGGGCGAGCAGAGGCGAGCGCGGCAGACAGGGCAGCGGCGCGCGTCGCGCACGTGCGTGCGGGGTGTAGGCGTGTGTGCACGCGGTGGCTGGAGCACACGGACTGCAATAGCAGCAGCTCGCAGGCACAGTGTGGCCGGGGTTGGGTGGTGCGTCGAGGTCAGGCGACGGCCCGAATCGGAGCTTGACGGGAACGAAGCTAGGGGGAGCGAGGGGATGCACTGGAGAGTGCTATGGTGTCTCGGTGGTGCAGGGAGCACGGTTACGCGGTCAGACGCGAGCCGCGCGTGCGGTGACCGCGACGGCAAGCTCGGCAATGGTGGTGCCTTGCGCACGGCTAGCTACGGTATGGAAACATAGTAAGGACGGGGAGAAGGAGGGGGTGGAGCTCACCGAGCGGCACACGGAAGGCCTGCGGGGAACGGGAGCGCAGAGGCGAGGCAGAATCCGACACGATGGAGCTCGGTGTTCGTAGGTTGAAGACGACCTCGTCCACGACGCTGCGACGGCGCGGAGCTGGAATCAACGGTCGGGGACGACGAGGCGGTCGATGAGGGAGCTCGGTGACGCGTTGGCGCGGTGCCGGGAGGACGGCGGCCACGGCTACGTGACGCGTGCGACCATGGGAGCGCTCGGACGGGGACGGATCTGAGGAGCGAGGAGGCAGAGATCCGGGAGGAGAGCGAGGGGTGAGTGGGAGAGGAAATCGAGTGGCCGCGGCGCTGGCGGCCTTATCCCACCGACCGGGAGGTCTATGGGGTGCGACGGGGACGCGCCCCTGTTCATGGCGCGGTCGGAGGAACAGGGTGCGGGGAAGAAGACGACAAAGGGGAACGGGGGAGTGGGTGGCCGGTTGGGCCGGCCAGGCGGCCTGATGGCCTACTGGGCCGAAGCCCAGTGAGGGGGGTTCCTTTTCCCTTTTTTTGGTCTGTTTTGTCTCCTTTTACTTTTTCTTATTTTTCTTTTCTGTTTTCTTTTAGTTCCTAATTATTTTAGTTTTGTCCAATATAAAAACAACACCTAATGTAGTATTACTAGTTATACCACTGCCAATACTAATTAGGCATTTTAATTAAAAATAATTTGTAACCTTATAATTTGAAAATGTATTTAATTAATAGTTCTAGTTGCTGTTTTAGTTAATTTAGAGCATTTAAATATTTTATAAAAATATGGTTTCTCCACCATTACTACTTAGGATATATTTGACACAACCCGAACATTTTAGCTTTAGTTTTTTGAAAACTTTTGTTGCTTAGCTATATTCTAAATTTGAATTTGAATCATTTTGAATTATCGCGAGTTTATCAACAGTAACCAAGGTGACGTGGCATTATTAGCAAAGGTTCACTGTAGCCTAATTAACCGGGCGTCACACCACACCTGGCTAATTAATCAGGGGATGTTTCAACAACTTTTTTTCTCATGTCAAAGTTACCATGTTGTTTACACAGAAGTTATCAGGTGTGTGTTATTAGGTTAAAATTATAGTGGTGCATGTACCTAAGTTATCAGGTTAATGATGTGTCTACACTAGTGGAGAAAAGTCTAGCTATGACATGCCAGAAGTATCCTTGCTGGCGTAGACACACGACACCACTAATATGTCATCATTGCTAAAAAGTAGTGACGGTGTTGGAGGACACATTAGCAGTATCCTACATTGTGCTGGCGTATTACCAGTCCAGCGCCAGCACTAAGTTCATCATAACTCTGGCATGTCTACTTGTCCAACGCCGGCAAATGGTTTTTTTGGTAATAAAAAATTGATCATCAACACTAGTTACTTACTTAATAGATACTACTAATCACAATATACTCATCAACACTAGGTACTTACTTAATAGATAATCATTACAGAAGAGGCTCATGAACTCAACAAGTTGATATTAAACTTCACAAAAGTTGCTCACTCAAGTACTCTAGTTACTTGATCATCATCAACTAATAAGATAAACTTGCTAGCTACTTAAAAAACTAATCTTCATCAAGGAGTATGCCCAGCTGGCGAAACTTCTTTCTATCCCCCTCTCCTTCTCTTCAGAAATGACCTATGTCCATCTTCAGGTCAATCCTATCAGCCCTAAGGAGTCTCCTCTCCTCCTTCAGTTCATCCCGATCCTTGACGAGCTTATCCCTCTTGTTCCTAAGCTCGTTAGTCTCCTGAACGAGCCGAACAGTCTCCTTGCGTAGCTCTTTAATCTCTCCCTTTAGCTCGTCATTTTCCCCCTGCACGCTCTTGATGACATATTCATAAGTGTCTAAGAAATCATTGTTGGCCACGTTCACATCGCACACCGACTCGTTGTTGCCTCCAGAATTGGCCATGATCTACAAACACAATGCGTATACGATCAAGATAATATGCAATTTCATATCACTGAATATTGACACCAATCTAAAGTAGTTCAAATATTGCAATGTATAAAACTAATTAAACTAAATAGCATGTGGTGACCTACAACAGCAAATTGCATAGGAAACTCGAAAAGTTACATCCGATTTTAACTGGGGGAACCCCTTTAAACATTTTTAAAATCCTCAAAAACCTAACAGAAAAAAAGTTATGGGGCTTTTAAGATCTACAGTCACTACAAGAAATATGTCAACTTATGACCTTCTGTCAGTGACCCTCGAAGAATTGGTCATAAATTTATGACCATTTCAGACCAATTGGTCAAAAGCTGTTCGGGGGCTCCAAACCCTAAACCATTGCGACCATTTTGGTCAGAAAGGTCGTAATTTCCTCACACGAAAAGGTCATAAAGCAAACAGCGCTAGTCCGCTGCCTTATTTCTAGTTGTTAACGACCAATATAGATGGTCATAGCGTTGTAAATTGTGGTGGGTTGCTATGACTAGGCGCCACCTCATCAGTTTTGCCTATGTGGCATGTCCATGTGGCAGTTTTTGCCCTAGGTTGTGAAGCAACCTATATTTCTGTCATTCCCAAAATTCCCAAAAAAATCTCATAAATTCTTTGGGTCATATCTTCATCAAATATGTAAAAACCTTCCTTGCCTAGTTCAAAAATAATTCAAAAATATTCATTTTCCTATTCTGTTCAAAGTAACAGTTTGTGAAGGAAGTACCACTTTGGCATGTCCAAATAGTATCCATTTTCTACAGTGCTTTCCTATGCCCAAATAACCATCCTCCACCAAATGCCAGCTCAATACATTCATTATTTTGAGTCGAGCTTCAACATTCGTATTTATGTCCAATGTGGTGGTTTGCAAAGCAAGTACCAGCTAGGCTCCTCCTTTTGAGCTGAAAATTTGTGAAGACGGTCTTCTTAGTAACTGATCATCCTCAGCCAAAACTCACGCCCATTAGCCATGTACATTTCCTGTACCACTAATCAAACACTTGGCTGCTAGTTCATGTTTGAGCACCGATCGGTCTCCTCGTGAGAATCTTATGTTGTAAGTTTCTTCCTAGCACCTACATGGGGAGTGCCCAACCCACTAGACATGTCTAGGCCACCCAGAACAAATGGCAACGCCACGGTCACGCGGTGACCACGCGGCGGGCATGCGAGCTTACGCGCTCTAGAGTTGGGGCCCTCGGCACCGCCCAAACCTCGACGTATCGCCACCAAACCATGTATTTATGATTAAATAGGTACTTATTTAAATATAAATTATTTTTGGAAAAAATAAATAGCAAACTATGAGGCAGCTGCAGTTCAAATTTGACCCGCTTCCAACTGAATCGGCGGGAATTTGTATTTTTCACGAGAGGTGGATCAAAACTTTTTGCACCCAACCATTTTGTCGATTGTGCATTAAATATGGCCTAGTATTTTATAAAAATGATATGGTCCAATTTTGCAACAATTATTTGGCAGTTCCTTCACAAAAAAACCTCCTTTCGGGCACTCGAAAAATGGAAAATGGTTTTTTCGTCCAACGAAAATGAAAACTTCCTTAGGCAACATTGTTTGCCATTCCAATATGCACCCTTGTGCACAATATGAGATCATTTGAACAAACTATGCCATGAATGTGGCCATAGGATTGATCGTTTGGCTTGAAAGCCATTGATCTCCACACATGATAGCTCGTTTCTGAGAACACTTTTTAAAAATAATTGCCGTATTAAAAGTTTGTTATTTTTCCTAGGAACTTGGCCACATATGATGACACAATGCGAAGGTTTCCCAATTTTTTGATTTTTTTTTGAATTTTTTATGCCCGTTTCAAAATGCGGTCAAAACGGCGGGAATGACTGTTCCTAGCTAGTGGTTGAATCTTGGAATTTTTTTGGTGTTTCTCTGATTAAATAGATACTTATGTACCTAGAAATGATTTTTGGAAAAAAAATAAATAGCAAACTATGAGGCAGCTGCAGTTCAAATTTGACCCGCTTCCACCTAAATCGGCGGGAATTTGTCTTTTTCACCAGAGGTGGATCAAAACTTTTGACACCCAACCATTTTGTCAATTGTGCATTAAATATGTCCTAGTATTTTATAAAAATGATTTGGTCCAATTTTGCAACAATTATTTGGTAGTTCCTTCACAAAAAAACCTCCTTTCGGGCACTCGAAAAATGGAAAATGGTTTTTTCGTCCAACGAAAATGAAAACTTCCTTAGGCAACATTGTTTGCCATCCCAATATGCACCCTTGTGCACAATATGAGATCATTTGAACAAACTATGCCATGAATGTGGCCATATGATTGATCGTTTGGCTTGAAAGCCATTGATCTCCACACATGATAGCTCATTTCCGAGAACACTTTTTAAAAATAATTGCCGTATTACAAGTTTGTTATTTTTCCTAGGAACTTGGCCACATATGATGACACAATGAGAAGGTTTCACAATTTTTTGATTTTTTTTGAATTTTTTATGCCCGTTTCAAAATGCGGTCAAAACGGCGGGAATGACCGTTCCTAGCTAGTGGTTGAATCTTGGAATTTTTTTGGTGTTTCTCTGATTAAATAGATACTTATGTACCCATAAATGATTTTTGGAAAAAATAAATAGCAAACTATGAGGCAGCTGCAGTTCAAATTTGACCCGCTTCCACCTGAATCGGCGGGAATTTGTCTTTTTCACCAGAGGTGGATCAAAACTTTTGACACCCAACCATTTTGTCAATTGTGCATTAAATATGTCCTAGTATTTTATAAAAATGATTTGGTCCAATTTTGCAACAATTATTTGGTAGTTCCTTCACAAAAAAACCTCCTTTTGGGCACTCGAAAAATGGAAAATGGTTTTTTCGTCCAACGAAAATGAAAACTTCCTTAGGCAACATTGTTTGACATTCCAATATGCACCCTTGTGCACAATATGAGATCATTTGAACAAACTATGCCATGAATTTGGCCATAGGATTGATCGTTTGGCTTGAAAGCCATTGATCTCCACACATGATAGCTCGTTTCTGAGAACACTTTTTAAAAATAATTGCCGTATTAAAAGTTTGTTATTTTTCCTAGGAACTTGGGCACATATGATGACACAATGCGAAGGTTTCCCAATTTTTTGATTTTTTCTGAATTTTTTATGCCCGTTTCAAAATGCGGTCAAAACGGCGGGAATGACCGTTCCTAGCTAGTGGTTGAATCTTGGAATTTTTTTGGTGTTTCTCTGATTAAATAGATACTTATGTACCTAGAAATGATTTTTGGAAAAAATAAATAGCAAACTATGAGGCAACTGCAGTTCAAATTTGACCCGCTTCCAGCTGAATCGGCGGGAATTTGTCTTTTTCACCAGAGGTGGATCAAAACTTTTGACACCCAACCATTTTGTCAATTGTGCATTAAATATGTCCTAGTATTTTATAAAAATGATTTGGTCCAATTTTGCAACAATTATTTGGTAGTTCCTTCACAAAAAAACCTCCTTTCGGGCACTCGAAAAATGGAAAATGGTTTTTTCGTCCAACGAAAATGAAAACTTCCTTAGGCAACATTGTTTGCCATTCCAATATGCACCCTTGTGCACAATATGTGATCATTTGAACAAACTAATGCCATGAATGTGGCCATAGGATTGATCGTTTGGGTTGAAATACATGAATCTTCACACATGATAGCACATTTCTGAGAACACTTTTTTTAAAAATATTGTTGTATTACAAGTTTATTATTTTTTCTGGTAACTTGGTCACATATAATAACACAATGCAATGGTTTTCCAATTTTTTATTTTTTTTTTAATTTTTCATGCCCGTTTCAAAATGTTGTCAAAACTGCGGGCATGACCATTCCTAGCTAGTGGTTGAATCTTACAAAACTATTGGTGTTTCTATAATTAAATATATACTTATGTACCTAAAAATTATTTTTAAAAAAAATAAAGAACAAACTATAAGATAGCTGCAGTTCAAATTTGACCCGTTTCCAGCTGGATCAGCGGAAATTAGTCTTTTTCATGAGAGGTGAATCAAAACTTTTGACATCCAAGTATTTGGTCAATTATACATTAAATATGTTCTAATATTTTAAAAAGTTGATTTTGTCCAATTTTACAACAAATATATTGTAGGTCCCTCACAAAAAACTCGTTTTAGGCACTTGAGAAATGAAAAATGAATTTTTAATCAGCTAGACCAATTTTTTAGTCAATTACGACCAATTTAAATGGTCATGACATCGTACCCGTGTGCTGCATTTTAATTGGTCTGTGGGCGTTTCACGCGGATCGTGGATGGACACCGTCGGATGCTCGCGGATCCAACGGTAGTCCTCACCCCAAGCCCACCTAAGGCGAAACCCTAGTCGTCGTGGACATTTTCCATCCACCCCCCCCCCCGCCTCCATTCTTTCTCCCCTCGCTCTCTTCTCCGTCCGCGCACGCCTCCCCTCCCCGCTCCCTCCCATGGCGAACCCCGTCGCCTCCCCTCTCCTCCTCCCCTCTCCGACCTCCCCGCCCCACTGCCTCACCACACCCCCAGCACAACGGCGTCCACCACCAATCCGCCATGCCGCCCTCGCTCCCCCTGCCGCCGCCACCTCCATCACCATCTCCATCTCTCTCCCTCTCCCCGATCTCTGACCCAGCCACCACCCATGGCGCCAGCCAGAGCAGCCACCAGCTATGGCGACGACGAGGCTAGAGGCCGCCGGATCCGGGATCAGGGCGGCGCATAGCCCCTCCTCCCGTGAGATCCTCTGCATCGAGCAGCTCCTCTGCCCGCTGCACCGTGTCCCCATCCGGATCGAGCAGTTCCTCTTTGCCCGCTCTACCAATCCCCTCCGTCAGCCGTGGCTACGCAGTACACTTCCATCGCTTCCGCCGCCTCCCAAGTCATCGTCCTCCTGATCCCCTCCCCTTCCCCTTCGTCTGCTCCGGACACCCCATCTCCATCGAGCCGGGCGCCCCATCCACCTCTACGGGCGTAGACGGCGTTGGTGTATGAGCAATGGCGCCGCCCGGGTCGCGACGGTGGGCGTACGTGCGGATCATGGCCGGCACCATCTTCGGTGGCGGCCTCGGCTTCTACGTCATGCACCGCATCGAGACCTCCTACAAGGTACGGCGAATCCCGTCGCACCAACCTGCCGCGATCTGTGGACCATTAGGTCGAAGCCGCGGTGCTTACTCCCGCTTTTCTTTGTCGTGTGCAGGCGAGGATGGAGGAGAGGCTGCGTCGATGGCAAGCTGGAGTGCCTCTACCATGGCTGGCTGTTGGACGGCCAGGGCAAGTGCGTCAAGATCCCACAGGTCCCAACATTCCACACTTTTTTCTAATCAAGTTCAGTCATGGATCCGTACAAACGCATGAGATTCTAGTCCAAAATTTATGTGTGATACTGTATAACTGTGTTATGTTTGAGATACATTCATTTATGTACAGGACTGTATTATTTTCCGAAAATTGGGCGACTGAACTAATGTTGACTCACGTTTGATTGTTCTCATGAATAATCATCTGTCCAATACATGATGTGATCCGTTCTGAAATCGTGCTAGTTGTTTAGCTTCGCCAGGTTAACTGTCTACATCAGATCCATCATTCATACTCAGGTTGACTATATGACATACTACTGCAATTTGCACTAGCCTAGCTCTGATTTTTTCTGCTAGGAATAGAATTGACATGCATAGCTGAACTGATTGGAAAGGGATGGCAGTATATACTTGTTGTCATGTAGTAGCATCATTCATACTCATTTGTTGGTTTGTTTGCATTCATTGAAAGCATATAATATATATCTGGTCTAATGATTTATGTACTGTTATCTCAAATAAAAAAGCTAAATCCCATTAGAAACTAGTATGCACATTTAGAAGGCTGTATTTGGTAATCACCCAAAATGCCTCTCTTTTTTTAGCTGATGAATCGTCCTACATGCACATTTTGCTTGATGTCCGTGTTTATCCAGATTCCAGAATGTTTGATTGCAACATTCTATAGAAGATAGAAGTATAGGACCAGCGTACATGATCTGGAACCTTTTGGTTTCGATCAGTTGCTGCTGCTGATTTAATGCCTATGCTCACACTGATGTTGATTAAATGCTTATGTTGTTGCTGCATGCTTATGCTACTGTAACATGCTTTTGTGCTTGTAACTTTGGCCCACATGATTTTGTGGGGATTTGGTACCAGACTAGAGGTAGAGGCTTGACAATTTCTTGCTGTTTCAGTCAAGTGCTTGATAGATAGCTGTCTCATATGCATTTTCCATTCCTAATGGTGCTTTTTAATTTCCTTGCCAGGCCAAATAAAAGATGTTGTTCTCGGTGGAGTTGCACTTGAGGATGAGCACAGAGAGAAATTTAATCAAATCCAAAAGGTAGGTTCTTTGTTCTTATCAGATGTTGGCAGATTCTATTTTGTTGTGCATATGCCAAGTGTGTCTACCTGATTGTGAACATAATTGCAATACTGTATATATGTTGACAGTCTGGTAAAAACAAACTTGTTGTGCCTGGGTTTGTGGATCTTAAAAAAAATCATCTATGCTTTCCTTACTCATACAAAATGCCCAGCTGTTGTTCTTGTTAATACAAGCGTGCATACCATCTGCACCTTCACCAAACAGAAAAGGCTCTAGCCATATATTCCTCTTTACTGAAAACTCATTGTTCTTTTCTAAACTATTGCAAAAATCGAGCAGTGGTACTGATTATATAAATTTTTTATTGTCTTGGTAGCTTCACTCGTGTTTGCCACTGATTCGTTTCCACTGAGCAGTGGTACTAAACAGCAGGGTTTCAATCACCTTGTGTACACTAGCAGCTTGCTTACACAGTTGTCACTTTTGCTTGTGGTAGCCATTATGTGGCTGAATCATGTTTGTGTCTACTAATCATCAGTTAATAGTATTTGGCTTCTTTGTGATGGTCTGGACTATTTTAGGGTGATGAGGATATGCTTTCTGATTTATAGTTACTAATCTATGGTCTGGTGTCATATTATGGTCTAGTATTTTTTGCTTTGACTCTTTTTCTGGTGCGAGGAAAGCTGTGAGTAGACATCAATGATGCCTACTTGTTTGGCTGCTACAGTGATGCATGCGCCGGTCAAGCAAGCACACATGCATATACGTTCCTACTATATTCCTGCTATATACGTACATGTGTAAATGTATTTCTGAGAGATGTGTTATGTAAACCTGGGAGATGTGTTATGTGATGTGATATGATGGATGATTTGAATTCGACATGGAGTTTTCCTGATTTGAATATGAATCAACTTTGTCCAAACATTTCTTTCAAAATCTGAGATCTAATATTGGACTAATAATTGGGCTGGAAAAGGCAACAACCGAACAAGCATTGGACTGTTTAAAAAGCGAAACAAAAAAACCTTAGAAAATAAAAAAAGAAATATACTGCAAAAAAGGCCGAGGCCCCTAGTATGGAAAAACCTAACAAAAAGGCCGAATTGTTGGGCCAGGCCCATGTAGCTAGAGAAAATCTATAGAGAAAATATACAGTAAAAAGGCCGAATTGTTGGGCTCGGGCCATGTAGAAAATCGAATTGGACCGGGCTGAATCTTGTGCCACATCAGCTTGCCACGCTGGATGACTACGTGGCCTGGGGGAGGTTGCTAGTGACCAAAACGCCACAGTAGGAATATTTTGGTCGTAAACGTCTTTGACCATTCCAGAAGAAAGGTCGCTATAGTCAGTTTACGACGGCCAGCTTTTGACCTTCTGTTTTTGGTCACAAAAAGGTCATAAATGGAAATTTGTGACCTTTCAGTGACCAACAGTGGTGGTCATAAGTTGACATATTTCTTGTAGTGACATGACACAAAGCAAAACCCAATATGGATCCCGGGCGCGTGGCGTGTCCGCGAACGGAGGAGTAGTGGATCTAACCTTGGTGCCGGCGAGGGGCGTCGACGGGGAGGCGATGGGGCGGCGACGGCTTTGGTCCAGGGGGAGGACCTGTGTATACGACCGGGCAGGGTGGTGTGTGAAATGAGAGAGAGGGGTTACTTAGGTCTTTTTACTAAGTTGACTCAGATATGTTATTGCTAGCGTTGGATAAAAGGGCAATGCAATATATAGCTAATCACTAGCCAAATAAAAATGGAGTAATTAAGATTAATGAAAGACTTGACAATATAAAAGACTCACAATTTGAACCGTTGTAAAGAAATAAAAGTCCTAAATTGATAAAAACAGTAAAAATAATAATGATGACTACATATTTTGATAAAAAACACTAAAAATGTCCTACATTGATCAATATTTCCATTCAAAAAAATGTAAATTGAAAATCATCAATATTTCCATTTAAAATAATATAAATTGAAAATCATCAGTATTTTTTTTAAAATAATGTAAATTTGAAATCATGAATATTTCCATTTCAAATAATGTAAAATTAACAAAATAAAAGACTCAAAATTACTAAAAGACTTAACAAAATTAAAGACTCTAAATTAGAACTGGTGGTAAAGAATTAGAATTTCTAAAATGATAAAAACTGTAAAAATAATGATGACAAAAAGCATAATATAAAATTTTCATTAATTTGTGACTAGTATAATCATAAAATACTGAAAACACTTGACCAAATTAATGGAAAAATGGTTTCTGGCATGCATAGAAAACGAACGCTAGCACTAACAAATTAACTATGGCGTGCAAAGAAAACGAACGCCACCACACGCATTCCAAACGGTGAGCGCATATGGGCCAATAGATTTGTGGCGTTTCTAAATAAGTAACGCTAGCAGTAAGCATGTAAAGTTGACGTACTAATTTGGCCGATGGAAAATGGCGCGCCAACAAGGGAAGTTGTGGCAAGCCGTTTTTCCACTAGTGCTATTATCGTGCTATTTACATAGAACTTACCGGAAGGGGACTAGGGGGGGGGGGTGGTGTTTGTCAACTTTTTTCCCTGGTCAGAGTTATGGTATTGTTTGTACGTAAGTGATGAGGTCTGTGCTGCATAAATTACCGTGCTATTTATATACTCCCTCCTTCCATCTATATAGGGCATAATGCGTTTTTCAAAACCGCCTTTGACTATTGATAAGATTAATAATACATGAGATCTATAATGTAAAAATTATATCATTGGAAGCTTCTTTCACGTTAGAATTTAACAGTATGCTTTGTGTAACTTGTATGTCATATATTATTGCTCTAACACTTGATCAAAGTTAGCCTCGAAAAACACATTAGGCCCTATATAGTTGGAAGGAGGGAGTAGAAGTGATTGGACGTATATTTTCAGCAAGTTTTCTTCCATGGGTGAACGTTATCGCGACGTTTGTACCTAAGTTATCAGGTCTGCCATGCACAAAATATCATGTTAGTTACACAAAAATTATCGAGGGTATGTTTTCAACAACTCCCCTTACCCCTAAGGTCAAAAGTTACCATGATGTTTGTACATAGATTATCAGGTTTACCTTGTGTATATTATCATACTATTTAGGCATAAGTTACCGTGGGTATATGTATATCTTTCAACAACCTTTTCCGGGTCAAAGTTATCGCGGTGTTTGAATATAAGTTATCACGTATGCGGTATGTATATTATCATCCCACTTACACATATGTTACCGGGGGTATTTTTCAACAACTTTTTCCTAGGTCAAAAGTTACATTTTTTTGGTATATTGGTTATCATATATGCATTGCATACATTACCATGCTATTTACATCTAATTTACCGAGGGTATTTTCAACAACTTTTTCCCTGGGTCAAAAAGTTATCGTGATGTTTGTACATAAGTTCTCACGTATGCACCGCGTATATTACCATATTATTTTACCAGGTCATGTTTTTAACAAGTTATCTAATTGCACCTCCTATAAAATTTTTGTCGAACCCATCACCGAACATCACCCTCGCCACCAAGAATTCATGGTACACTAGCCAACCTTCTCAATGTGAAATGCATCATTGAGGATGCACGTGAAAACCAAAAGGAAAAAACTAGAAAACTATCTTTTCTACACTAACAATGGAGAGTAAAAAGGGTGGAAAATAATTAATTTCCATGCTTTGTCATTAAATTGTGTGAGCTGTCACTGGTAGAAAAAGAGGCTTCCGTCCAGCCCCATTAGTCGCGGAACTGTAGGAACCACGACTAATGAAGTCTTTAGTCCCGGTTCGGCAGACGAACCGCGACCAAAGTCCTGGGCCCAGGGCGCTCGGTGGCCAGCTGGTGCACGTGAGGGGCTTTAGTCGCGGTTGGCCAGGCCAACCGCGACTAAAGGTGCCCAAAGGCCTTTAGTCGCGGTTGGCCAGGCCAACCGCGACTAAAGCTCCTCCCCTATATATACCAGTTCAGCGCACTCGCTTAGCCATTTGGTGCCACTTCTCTTCACAAGCTTCACAAGGGGGTGTAGGTTTGCTTTTGGTTCCTCTTATGCACACAAGGTGTTTGATGAAATGCCCCAAGAGCCACACTTGAGGTTCCTCATTTATTTTTTTCCTCCTCGATCGCGGTTAGCAACTTGAACCTTTCATGCATGTGTGTCATTGATAAAATATGCATGTGTGTTGTTCATTGTTTAATTTCTATTGTTTATAGCTAGTTAGTTTAACAAATGCATGATGGTTAATTATATATTTTATATTATAATAATGCAGATGAATCGGCAATGGATGTACGGTAACCGACTCTCCCGCGAGTTCACTACGGGTTTGAAAGATTTCCTCGTAGTGGCTAATGCGAACAAGCAGAAGGGTTTTGTTATCTGTCCATGTGTTGACTGTAAGAATCAGAAGGGTTACTCTTCCTCAAGAGAAGTTCACCTGCACCTGCTTGGCACGGTTTCATGCCAAGCTATAATTGTTGGACCAAGCATGGAGAAAGAGGGGTTATAATGGAAGAAGATGAAGAAGGGGATGATTTCATCGATGAAAGCTATCTTGCTGATTTCGGTGATACTTTCATGGAGGATGCTGAAGGTGAAGGGGAAGGTGAAGGGGAAGGTGAAGGGGAAGGTGAAGGGGAAGGTGAAGGTGAAGAAGAGGCACGTGATGAGACCGTTGATGATCTTGGTCGGACCATTACTGATGCACGGAGACGCTGCGAAACTGAAAAGGAGAGGGAGAATTTGGATCGCATGTTAGAGGATCACAGAAAGTCATTGTACCCCGGATGCGATGATGGTCTGAAAAAGCTGGGCTGCACACTGGATTTGCTGAAATGGAAGGCACAGGCAGGTGTAGCTGACTCGGCATTTGAAAACTTGCTGAAAATGTTGAAGAATATGTTTCCAAAGAATAACGAGTTGCCCGCCAGTACGTACGAAGCAAAGAAGGTTGTCTGCCCTCTAGGTTTAGAGGTTCTGAAGATACATGCATGCATCAACGACTGCATCCTCTACCGCGGTGAATACGAGAATTTGAATGAATGCCCGGTATGCACTGCATTGCGTTATAAGATCAGAGGCGATGACCCTGGTGACGATGTTGAGGGCGAGAAACCCAGGAAGAGGGTTCCCGCCAAGGTGATGTGGTATGCTCCTATAATACCACGGTTGAAACGTCTGTTCAGGAACAAAGAGCATGCCAATTTGTTGCGATGGCACAAAGAGGACCGTAAGTCGGACGGGGAGTTGAGACACACCGCAGATGGAACGCAATGGAGAAAGATCGACAGAGAGTTCAAAGATTTTGCAGCTGACGCAAGGAACATAAGATTTGGTCTAAGTACAGATGGCATGAATCCTTTTGGCGAGCAGAGCTCCAGCCATAGCACCTGGCCCGTGACTCTATGCATCTACAACCTTCCTCCTTGGTTGTGCATGAAGCGGAAGTTCATTATGATGCCAGTGCTCATCCAAGGTCCTAAGCAACCCAGCAACGACATCGATGTGTACCTAAGGCCATTAGTTGATGAACTTTTACAGCTGTGGGGCAGACCTGGTGTCCGTGTGTGGGATGAGCACAAACAAGAGGAATTTGACCTACGAGCGTTGCTTTTCGTAACCATCAACGATTGGCCTGCTCTTAGTAACCTTTCGGGACTGTCAAATAAAGGATACAATGCATGCACGCACTGCTTACATGAGACTGAAAGTGTACATTTGCCAAATTGTAAGAAGAACGTGTACCTTGGGCATCGTCGATTTCTTCCGAAAATTCATCCAGTAAGAAAGAAAGGCAAGCATTACAACGGCAAGGCAGATCACCGGCCGAAGCCTGCAGAACGCACTGGTGCTGAGGTATTTGATATGGTCAAGGATTTGAAAGTCATCTTTGGAAAGGGTCCTGGCGGACAATCAGTTCCGAAGGGAGCTGACGGGCACGTAGCCATGTGGAAGAAGAAATCTATATTCTGGGAGCTAGAATATTGGAAAGTCCTAGAAGTCCGCTCTGCAATCGACGTGATGCACGTTACGAAGAATATTTGCGTGAACCTCCTAAGCTTCTTGGGCGTGTATGGGAAGACAAATGATACAAAGGAAGCACGGCAGGACCAGCAACGTTTGAAAGACCCTGATGACCGGCATCCGGAATGGTTTCAAGGTCGTGCCAGCTACGCTCTGACCAAAGAAGAGAAGGTCATCTTTTTTGAATGCCTGAGCAGTATGAAGGTCCCGTCTGGATTCTCGTCCAATATAAAGGGAATAATAAACATGGCGGAGAAAAAGTTCCAAAACCTGAAGTCTCACGACTGCCACGTGATTATGACGCAATTGCTTCCGATTGCTTTGAGGGGGCTCCTGCCGGAAAATGTTCGAGTAGCCATTGTGAAGCTATGTGCATTCCTCAATGCAATCTCTCAGAAGGTAATCAATCCAAAAGATCTACCACGGTTACAGAACGATGTGGTCCAATGTCTTGTCAGTTTCGAGTTGGTGTTCCCGCCATCCTTCTTCAATATTATGACGCACCTCCTGGTTCACCTAGTCAAAGAGATTTTCATTCTCGGTCCTGTATTTCTACACAATATGTTCCCCTTCGAGAGGTTCATGGGAGTATTAAAGAAATATGTTCGTAACCGTGCTAGGACAGAAGGAAGCATCGCCAAGGGCTATGGAAATGAGGAGGTAATTGAGTTTTGTGTTGACTTTGTTCCTGACGTTAAGCCGATTGGCCTTCCTCGATCGCGGCACGAGGGGAGACTAAGTGGAAAAGGCACGATCGGAAGGAAATCAACGATATGTATGGACGGCCATTCTCTGACTGAAGCACACCACACTGTACTGACCAATTCCAGCTTGGTGGCTCCGTACTTTGAGAAACACAAGAATATTTTACGCTCGGACAACCCGGGGAAGCCTGAATCCTGGATTAGGAAGGCCCACATGGAGACTTTCGGCAGTTGGTTGAGAAAACATTTAATGAATGACAATAATGTTGTAGATCAGCTGTACATGTTGGCCAAGACACCATCTTCGACTATAACGACTTTCCAAGGGTACGAGATAAATGGGAATACATTTTACACGATCGCCCAAGATAAAAAGAGCACCAACCAAAACAGTGGTGTCCGCTTTGATGCAGCAACCGAGAATGGGCAAAAGGTCACATATTATGGTTACATAGAGGAGATATGGGAACTTGACTATGGACCCTCCTTTAAGGTCCCTTTGTTCCGGTGCAAATGGTTCAAGCTAACAGGAGGTGGGGTAAAGGTGGATCAGCAATACGGAATGACAATGGTGGATTTCAACAATCTTGGTTACCTTGACGAACCATTCGTCCTAGCGAAAGATGTCGCTCAGGTTTTCTATGTGAAGGACATGAGTAGCAAACCGAGGAAACGGAAAGATAAGAAAACGATCAGTACATCATGCGATGATCCAAAGCGCCACATTGTTCTTTCAGGGAAAAGAAACATCGTGGGAGTGGAGGACAAGACAGACATGTCAGAAGATTATAATATGTTTGCTGAAATTCCGCCCTTCAAAGTGAACACCGACCCAAGCATTAAGTTAAATGATGAGGATGCTCCATGGATACGGCACAATCGTAAGCAAGCAGGGACACAAGGGAAGAATTGATGTGTAATAATTATTGTACCAAACTTTGTATTTGGTCGATGAACTGAATGATGTATCAAACCTTTTGTCAAACCTTCAAGGGATTAGTTTTATTTTTCTGATTTTTTTGATATATAATTGTATTTTTAAGATTTTAAAATGAATTAGTTTTATTTTTCTGATTTTAAAAGGAAAAAGGAAGAAGAAGAAAGAAGGAAAAAGGAAAAAAACCAGAAGAAAAAAGGAAAAACAGAAGAAAAAAACAAACAGAAGAAAAAAGGAAAAACAGAAGAAAAAACAAACAGAAGAAAAACATAAGAAAAAAACAAACAGAAGAAAAACAGAAGAAAAAAGGAAAAAGGAAGAAAGGAAGAAAAAAAAGAAGAAAAACAAGAAAAAGGAAGAAAAAAACAGAAGAAAAAAATAGAAGAAAAAAGGAAGAAAAAAACAGAAGAAAAACAAGAATTTAAAATGAATTAGTTTTATTTTCTGATTTTTTTGATATATAATTGTATTTTTAAGATTTTAATAACATAAATAAATAAGTAATTAGAAACTTTAATAGCAAAAATAATTATCATAAAGTAAAATAAATAAGTAATTAGAAACAAAATAAAATAAAATAAATAAGTTTTTTGTTGTAAGTAGAAACAAAACAAAATAAATAAAGCAAAAATGAAAACAAAAAACAGGCAAAAAATAAAAAATATGCCACCTACTGGGCCACCACGGCCAGAATACGACTAGAAACCCATTATTGGGCCAGGATTCAGGCCCGCAGGAAGGCCCAGTAGGCCCACAGGCTAATAGTAACAGAATAGGCCCGTAAGCCTGCATTTGAGAGGAGCTCGAAGTGGTGAGCGCAGCCGCGCTTATAAACCACTTTCGAAGCCTCTCGGCTAGCGAGGTGGGACTAAACATCCCACCGCACCGCGCCAGTGCCAGCACAGACCTTTAGTCGCGGTCCGCCACACCCACTGCGACTAAAGGCCAGCTTTAGTCGCGGTCCGCCTCCCCAACCGCGACTAAAGGCTCTTCCTGCGCGGGAACGAAAGCGGCGCCAAAACCCTTTAGTCGCGGTTGGTGTGGCGGACCGCGACTAAAGCTAGCCTTTAGTCGCGGTGGGTGTGGCGGACCGCGACTAAAGCTACCCTTTAGTCGCGGTCCGCCTCCCCAACCGCGACTAAAGGGTTTTCTATATATACTTCACTCTGCAGTTTTGCCACTCCATCTCCTCTCTCTTGACGCACCGCGAAGCGCTGCCGCCCCGACGCCGATCGACGCCGAAGCCCTGCCCCGACGCCGACGCCGGCGCCGAAGCCCTGCGCGCCGCCGCCCCCGTCCCCAGTGAGCGCCGCCGCCCCCGTCCCCAGTGAGCGCCGCCGCCCCCGTCCCCAGTGAGCGCCGCTTCCTTGCCCGCGCCTGCGCGCCGCCCTTGCCCGCGCCTGCGCGCCGCCGCCCTTGCCCGCGCGCGCGCCGCGCCCTTGCCCGCCGCCCGCCGCCCTGCCGCCCGCCGTCCGATGCCTTGCCGCCCGCCGCCCGTCGCCCTGCCGTCCGCCTGCTGGCCGGCGCCGGCCGGCCCTGCTTATTTTACCCGCGCCGGCCGAAAAAGCAAAGGAAAATGAAGAAGAAGAAAAAGAAAAAGGAAAAAGGAAAACACAAAAAAAAACAAATTAAACAGAAGAAAAAACAAAAGAAAACAAAAAAAAACAAGAAAAACAAAGGAAGAAGAAAGAAAAAGGAAGAAGAAAAAAAACAAGAAAGAAAAAGAAAGAAGAAAAAAGAAAGGAAGAAGAAAAACAAATTAAGGAAGAAGAAAAAAAGAAAGAAGAAAAAGGAAGAAGAAAAAAAGAAAGAAGAAAGAAAGAAGAAAGAAAAATGAAGAAGAAAAAACAAGAAAAAAAATGAAAACCAAATAAAAACCAAATGAAAACCAAAAGAAAGAAGAAAGGAAAAGGAAGAAGAAAAAAAGAAGAAGAAAGGAAGAAGAAAGGAAGAAGAAGAAAGAAAGAAAAAACAAAAAGGAAAGAAGAAGAAAGAAAATAGAAAGGAATAAGAAGAAAAGGAAGAAGAAGAAAGAAAGAAGAAAGGAAAGAAGAAAGAAAGAAGAAGAAAGGAAGAAGAAGAAAGAAAGAAGAAGAAAGGAAAAAGGAAGAAGAAAAAAAGTAACTTAAAACTTGATAATTAACAAAAAACCATAAAATTTGATAATTAACCAAATGGCGAGGGTTATACATGTGTGTTGTCCTCGCCTCCCTCTCCGTGACGCCGTCGTCTGCCGCCCCGTCTCGCGCTCTACCGCGACACCCTCTCCCACCCCTTCCTTGCCCCCTCCTTTTGCCACCGCCCTTTCGCCACCGCCACCGCCACCGCCCCCCTTCTTCACTTAATTAATTTGTTTTTACTACATGTTTTCAGGACTGACATAATGGCGGACGATAGAGCTGACCCGATTATGGACAACTATGATCCGGACGGTGAAGCACATATGTTCGGCATCATAAACGGCGATATTCAATATGTGCCGACCGGACAAGAAGAAGATGATGTCTCTTCTTATCTGAACCTTGACGGTGAAGATGAAGGGCACCGTCAGCAAGATGATGCCGAACAAACGTCGATAAACGACGATCTTCAAATGGAAGTAGCAACCACCTCCGGCGCCGAGGTATATATATACATTGAGCCTCTCGTGATACAAACTAACTGATTTGAATAAATATGTGTGTACTAACGGGCGCGACTCTCTTTCTTATTTTAGCCCTCGGCCGGATCGTCGAAACAATCGAGTACGTCGTCAAAGCGTGGCGCAACCAAGACGATGAAACAAGGGGAAACATGCACCATCGAGGTTGTCGACAGTGCAACCGACAGGCCGCTGGAGCCCCGCAAGAACGCCATCAAGTTTGTCAGCCAATGCGGAGCCGTTGTTAGAGACAACGTCTCGATCACCGTCCAGGAGTGGAATGAGCCAAAGAAGGCACGAATTGTTGGTTTCACTTTTGTCGATAAGAGAACAAAAAAAGATTGCTTCAAGAAGCTTATGAAACATTTCGTTCTACCTCCGGAATACAACAAATTCGATGAGGAGGGTAACAAGATTGAGGAAAACAAGGAGAGGAGGAGGCTAGTCAAACAGTTCGCTCTTCATAAGATGGCCGACGCATTCCGGAAATTCAAGCAAAATCTAAACCATGACTTTGTCAAGCAGAACAAGACTCCGGATTTCAAAGGACAATATGAGAAACTGAAACATGATTGGCCAGAATTTGTGAAGCAAAAGAAATCGGAGCAGTTCATTCAAATATTGAAAAAAAATAAGGAAAATGCGGCTAAGAAGGAGTACAATCATATTATGGGGCCAGGAGGGTATCGCCTTTGGCAGCCTAGGTTGGAGAAGATGGAGAACGAGCTGAGGGCGCGAGGAATCCGTCCAGGTACGGAGGGATGGGACCCAAGGGCCAAAAGCTGGTGGTACGGGCATGGGGGAACGCTGAACCCGGAGACAGGGGAGTGTGTTTACCAGGGCAAAATAATGAAACCCACCCAAGCCCTTATTGACGCAATGAGGGATGCTCAAGAGGGGAAGATCAAGTTCAACAGAGAGAACGACGCACTGACAAAAGCCCTCGGGAATCCTGAACACGGAGGACGTGTACGAGGCATGGGGCACATTCCGTGGAAAATAGGGTTCCCCCAGAACGATGACCCGTACGGTTACAGAAGCCGTAAGAGAAAGATGGATCGGGAAGCAGATGTTGTGGCGCGGTTGGCATCGGAAATGGATGTGATGAAGAAAACCGTGAGTGTACTAGTAGCCGAAAGAGATGCAGCTTGGGCGCAGCATGAAGATCATCCAGCGGATCTCGATAGCCAGCAGCGGAGAAGCAGCGTGGCTTCCATGGAGGCCCCACCGGCTGGTGCAGATGCACCGACGATCGAAATTACTGCACCGGAGCCTCTGGTGGTCGAAATTACTGCACCGGAGCCTCCTCGCTACCCCGTGGACGATATAAAGGAGAGGAAAGAATGTCATCTGTATTATCCTATCGGGAACATGTCCATGAAGGTAGCCATCGGCAGTGCTTTACCATGTTTACCTGGAGCACTCCACCACAACAACCCCATTCAAGATGGCTATGCTCGTGTCACGGTGGAGGACATAGTCCAAGGGTTTGAGGACCTGGAGATTGACATTGCTACACCTGAAGGGGAGAAAAGACTTGGAGATGTCAAGCGCCATTTCATTCTATGGCAAAAGAAGTTTATCAAGTTTCCAGGCGAGGCGCCAAGGACAACAAGTCCACCCCCCTACGGTGGTGGTGGTGGCGGTGGCGGCGGTGGTGGTGGTGGTGGTGGTGGCGGTTCACCTACACCTCCGTCACGTCAACCGATGCCTCCCAGTCCACAACGTCCGGCGGGTGATCAGACGCCGCCCCCCTGTCCTCGTCCGGCGGGTGATCAGACGCCGCCCCCCAATCCACCTCCGGCAAAGAAGCAGAAGCAGTCCTGGATTATTAACCCGGACCCTTATGTACCTAAGACCACAAAGGTACCGGAGCCATCACTGAAGCCTCTCCCCACAAGGCCTTGGGAACGTAGTGCCGAGGAAACTGCCGCGGCCGCGGCTGCTGATCTTGAGAAATGGAAGGCGGACTGCAAGAAGAAAAGAGAGCCCGAGCCCAAGCCAGTATTTTCTGATGAGCAAAAGAAGTGGGCTAAGTCATTTTTGAGCACACCGTCCCAAGCCGCGAAGAATCTGCCTGAGGACTATGCACGTGAACTTCGTAGGCAGGCACTCATGTTGAAGGAGAAGAAAGGGCGGGCGGATGACCCCGATCCGGAACAAAGTAAACGAGTTGCCCAGCTCGGGGAACAAAGTAAACAATCGATTGCCCCGCTTATAGTGAAAGCCGCCGGTCCGGATGACCCCGATATCATAGCAGCTGCGGCAGCACTTGGATTGACTGTAACGAGTGCCAGAGAACAAGCGGCCAACTTAGGTATTACTCTTCGTGAACTGTTAGGCCTTGATGAGGCGCCAGTGAAGGAGGTAGTAATTACATATGTGAAGAATGGGCCTCTCGTCGAGCCTGCGCAGGAACAGGATCTACCTCCACAAATGAAAGGTCTGCTGAAATGGTACAAGGGTTACATAAAAAATAAAAACGCCAACGAATATATTTATGCGGAAGTTAGATATGAGCATCACTTCAAACATTACTATGTACAAATTCATCTGAGTGAATTGTTCCAGCTTTTCAATCTGCGCGAGCTCGACAAATCTATCATCAGTTGCTACGTTCTGTAAGTGATTTATTTCTACCCCATCTCGTTCATATTGCCTGCACTATATATATGTCCTAACTATATTGTTGTGTCCGCTATTATACATGCAGAATGAAGATTAAGGAATGCAGAGTAAGGAACATCCATGATGTTGGGTTCATTGACCCACACATCGTTAATGGATATGTGTTGCGGCATCACCCCGACGACATGGAGGCAGACCTGTGGCAGTTTCTTACAAAGCAGGAACTCAAAAGTGATATTCTATTTCCTTACCATTTTGGGTGAGTGTTTCTGTCTTGAGCACATTCTCTTTTGTTTACTCCATGCATGGTATGTGGCCGGCTAATCGATGAGTTATGCATGACGTACTGTGCATGTATCGTGTCCGCAGGTTCCACTGGATTCTGCTAGTAATTAAAGTTGACACCTCAGAATGTCTCGTCCACGACTCTCTGAATATGGATCCAAAGCTTTGGGGCGACCTGAGAAAAATGCTGCAGAAGTAATTATTTTCATTCATTTGTGCTCTATATCGATCGGCCTATTTCGTTCATTTCCTAATATCAAGTAACTAATAACTCTCTTGTTCATTTAATTTTCTTTGCCTCGTAGGGTTTGGAGACGGTTCGTAGATACAAAGGTCGGTGAATTCAAAAAAGAGCTAGAATTCAAAAAGTCAAAGGCTAAGAATGCTGGGGATATTCAGCCAGCGGGGACCAATCTATGTGGATACTATGTTTGTGAGATGATCCGGAGATACACCTCTGAGCGGGTTCCGAGTGATACCAATGCTCAGAGGAATAACCTTCGGATGATGCTTAGTCCAGAAGCTCGCTTCCGACCACTTCAAGAGGAACTAGCTGGATGGTTCAGGAGGGAAGTCCTCCATCCTAAAGGAGAACACCATTACGAGGACGTAGAACTTTATATGCCTTAAATTATGTATGGAAACTTGTTCAAAATTGTATATGGTCATCCGATGATATTTAATATATACTGTATATTCCTCTATAATTCTTTTTGGTTCTAATTTCAAATTTGTTTGAAATTGTACATTCATATGCATGTATGTAGTAGCGTAGAATATGTGAAACTCCTTCAAAATTAAAATAAAGCATAAAAGAAATAAAACAATACAAATTAAACAGAAAACAGGTTTAGGGGGGGCAGGTTTAGGGGGGGGCTAAAACCCTAAACCTGCGGCGGTCTTTAGTCGCGGTTGGACAGAAGAACCGCGACTAAAAGTCCTCCGCCCTGACGGCCACCTGGCGCCCACGTGGACGGGCCTTTAGTCGCGGTTCTTAAGCAACCGCGACTAAAGGGTGGAGCCTTTAGTCCCGCTTGTTTGGTCGCAGTTGCGCAACCGCGACTAATGGCAGTTGCGAACCGCGACCAAAGGCCCTTTTTCCACCAGTGTGTAGCGTCTATTGGGTAGTAAGGTGTTACACCTAGGGGACCTAGGTTCGAGTCCGTGTACTCACAGGTTTTAATTTCTTTTTCTTCTTCTTCTTATTTTCGAGTGAAAAAAAGGCCCCTCGGACGTGTGAAACGGCAGCGAGAAAAACGGTGGTTAATGGAATTCCTGATTTCCTCGGATCGTGCCATCGAATGGCAAGAAAATCTAGACGGGACCGCGTGCTTTGAAAAGAAAACCGAAACGTGCCCGTCAAAAAAAGAAGAGAAAACCGAAATGTGCAGACGCGAGGCAAAAAAATTCGAGGGAGAGGTGGACTTGCGCGGGGCGTTCGATGCAAATCCAACGACTATCGAGTCTGTTCGGATCTGACGCAAAAATGTAAACGTTCGGAAGCTAGAATTCTCGTTTAATTAATGTTGTAACAATTAAGAGGTTGTTTCAGTAGACGTGCTGCGATATCTGCACGAAATAAAATGTCTGCATGAAAAAAAAAGTGTCACAGTGGAGAAGAAATTTGGGTGGATGCAACACGACACTGGAATTTTTGTATGCATGTAGTACACCTATCTAAGCGCACTCTAATTAGTCCATTCAGTAGTGAACATCAGACATTCGTGAGCTGCCATATGTTTAGTGGCATAAGTTTGGCTAGTGGACTCAAACCAAACCCACCATATTGTACGTATAATATCTTTGGTGCTCACTAAAGCAGACAATACAATACATGGATACATGGAGAAACATTTAAAAAAAGATAATTGACAAGCATGTACTACTAGACTCATTCGGACATCCCTGTCAAATGCACTCACTTTTTCCAGCCCGAAATCACTACGTAGAAACCGTTGCAAACTTTTTCCAACCATTCTCGCACGGCGATAAAGCTCAAGGATAGCGTCGCTCTCGGCGTGGCGGTAAATTTCCAAAGCAAAATGTTCACTTTTCTCTCTTGCTTCTCTTCACCCCGGTCATCTATAAATAGGCACGTAATAGCTGGTCCAGTAAGAAAGCAGCGACACGAGCTAAGTAGTGGTACATCAAACAGAAGTATGGCGGCCTCCCCGTGGGCGCTCATCCTCCTCCTGGCCGCGGCCTTCACCGCAGGGGCCGGCGCGACGACCTTCTCCATCACTAACCGCTGCTCCTACCCGGTTTGGCCGGCTGCCATCCCTGTGGGCGGCGGCAGGCGGCTCAACAGCGGGGACACATGGAACCTCGAGGTGCCTGGCGGCACCAGCGCCGCCCGGATCTGGGGCCGCACGGGCTGCAACTTTAACGGCGACAGAGGGAGCTGCGCCACCGGCGACTGCGCTGGCACGCTGCACTGTGGCTTGTCCGGCCGCCCGCCGGCGACCCTCGCGGAGTTCAGCCTCGGCTCGCAGGACTACTACGACATCTCGGTGATCGACGGGTATAACGTCCCCATGGACTTCTCCTGCAGCACCGGCGTGGCGCTCCGGTGCCGGGACGCCCGCTGTTACGACGCGTATCACCCAATGTTTTAAATAGCGGGCTATGCCAAATAGCGGCGGACCTCAAAATCAGCTATAGCGGAGCTATAGCGGGCTATAGCAGGCTATAGCGGGAAATTTGTACATGAGTCCATTTAGCGGCACCCTGCTGAAAAGGCTATAGCAGGCTATAGCGAAGCTATAGCCGGCTATTTAAAACTATGGTATCACCAGCCCAACGACGTCAGGACCAAATCTTGCGGGGGCGGCAACAGGAGCTTCCGCGTCGTCTTCTGCCCATGATAATGACATTACCATGCATGACGGGTACGAGATGCATCCAGGCATGGCATGTACGGCTCACATATATGTACAAGGAGTGTAAGTGTGCGACGATCGAGCGAGACGCACATTTTAATAAAATGTTGGATAAATGTAAGGTAATTTGGATAAATGTAAGGTAAAGAATTACCAGTACTCCCTCTGATCCATATTACTCGTCGCTCAAATAGATGTATCTAGCAAATGCAGTTGACCACAGACTCCATTAACGGGCTTCGGACGCGTCCAGTGGTTCGCCACCGTCCGGATTTATGGGTTTTGATGAGCTCAATTTTAAAAATAGCAGCGATGAAGTTATTTTCTGTCTTATGGAGGGTTGCGGACGCGATCTGTGTGCATTCCTATGCACGGACCAATTTGGCACGGTCATGGTGGTCATGGTAGACCATTCAAAAGCACAACGGTGGCCGATCTGGTAGCACTAGTGCCTTTACCATTTAGTATTGGCCCCGAGTGATGGAGCTTGAAAGAAACTCAGGAACTATCAGTAACGCCCCGGATTTGATGCGCGAGATGTCCGCTAGTTATTCGCCGTGCCATGTCATGTGCTTGCATGTTGCATTTTGCCATGTCATCATCTGCATTCCATATCATGTCATCATGTGCATCGCTTTTGCATACGTGTTCGTCTCATGCATCCGAGCATTTTCCCCGTTGTCCGTTTTGCAATCTGGCACTCCTATGTCCTTCGGCGGCCCCGTTTTGCCTCTTTTCATGAGCGGGTGTTAAACTTTTTCGGAATGGCCCGAGGTTTGTCAAGAGGCCTTGGTATAGCACCGGTAGACCGCCTGTCAAGTTTCGTGCCATTTGGAGGTCGTTTGATACTCCAACGGTTAACCGGGTAGCCGCAAATGCCTCTCTTGTGTGCAGCCCGACACCCCTCCAAAGTGGCCTAAAACCGATCCAAACCCCCTCCATGTTCTCGGTCGTTCGATCGCGACCGCGTGGGCAAAAACCGCACTCCATTTGGAGCCTCCTAGCTCCCTCTACCTATAAATATGTGTGCCCCCCCAAAATTTCGCGCAGATGAAACCCTAGATCCAACTCCCTCCGCGCCGCCGGACATGTCCGTCCGCGCCGGACGCGTCCGCCGCCGCCGCCACATCGCTCCGGCCAATGAGGGGCTGACACCTTAGCGCCGCCGGCTCTCTCCTCCACTCCGCGGGCGCCACGTCATCGACCCCGCCGCCGGTCAACGCGCGCCTCCCGCCGAAGCCCGCGAACCCAGATCCGGCCCACTCGGGCCCGGATCGGGCCGCGCCCCGCCGCCTCGGGCAACCACGCCGCGTGTGACCGCCTGCGCCGCCGCGCACCGCACCGGCGACGCTCTCCGCTGCCGCCGCCATCCTTCGCCGGCGATCGCGCCGCCCGGTGCCAGCGCCACCTGCCGTCGTTCCTCGTGGCCCGCGTCACTCCGGGCCGCCTCGCCCCGAACCCCTCCACCGCCAGCGCCTCCCCGCGGGACCCGCCTCGCCGCCTGGCTGCCGCGCCGGCGAGCGCCGCCGCCACCCGGTGAGGAGCGCCCCTGCCGCCGCCTTCCTTGCCCCGCACGCCTTCCGTGGCCGCGTGCCTCCCTCGGCGCCGCCCTTCCTCCGGCGATCCCCTTCCCCGGCGGCCGTGCCCTCGTCCCGTCGTCGTCCCCGCCATCTCCGGCTACCCCCACCGCGTCTCCGGTCTCCTCCCTCGTCGCCGGTGCCGCCCTACTCCGGCCATCCTCGAGATCCGCGCAGGATATGGATCCAAAAAGGTTGACCCCGATTGTTCCTGTCCCAGATTTTCAGTATTGTGTGTGCATATTTTCCATGCCATAACTTCCTGTGCATCGATCCGTTTTGCATGTAAGATATATCTAAACGCTCATCAGGATGTATTCTTCATTTAATTCCATTGTGCCATGCTTGTTTGAGGTCATCTTGATGCCCTAATCATCGTTGCAAGAGTGCTATGTGATATTGTCTGCTGTAGTTAACAGAACATGCTCATTTGTCATTTTTGCATCTTTTCGTGTGATTTTTCTTTTGAGCATGAAGTCTACATGTGTTAGGCCAACTACACCGCGCGACCCCAGACGGACGTCCGTTTTGTCCGGATTCTGTCCGTTTGGGTAGGGATTTGGGGCCGTGTCCGGGCCTGTCCTGAGATGCGGTGGCCGTGCGCGCATCGCGCGGCCGCATCCTTTTGCCCCATCCTGTCCGCGTATTTTTCTTTGCAAGTCCTTAACTTTATTTCATCATTCATTTGTGGTACATGGAAAATGCATCATCACATTTTGACTACTAAAACAAGGCCAAAGAAAACAAGAACCACAAGAATACATTTTAGAAGATAACCAATTTCCATAACTGCTCCCTTGAGTTGGGTTAGGGCCTTCTCGATGCACTCGTTGTTGATCTGTGGAGGAGGGTCGATCTGGCATCCTCCTTTCTTCTTCAAGCCAGAAGGCTCGATCTGGCATCCTCCTTTCTTCTTCAAGCCGGAAGTCGATGCTGCTTCCTCCTCACACCTAGTCTCATGTCTAGCCTCTAATCTAGCATCAAGTGCACTTGTCTCATTTACAACCTCTATGCTAGCTAAAAGTGCACGAACATGTACTAAATTTCGCTCTATCAATATATCGATGTACTCTTCTTCCCAATACCAAAACTTGCATCCGTTCTACACAACAAAATTTGAAGTTAGCACAACTAGTTAAATCTAGAGCATAAATCTGATAGAGGCGAAGGTGTCCCGATGTTTCGATGAGATAGCAATCGTTTTCTGTGGGAGTCGACTTTGACGATCCGACTACCAACGTGCGGAGACGTCGCGCCTTAGCAATCGCTAAACCAACTTCCGAGGGGTTATTGACCATGCCGGAGCACGATCAACCTGACCACGAGGGTCTATTTCCTGCGAGCAAACGAAGAACAAGCAAGAAACTGAGATTGCAATCTGGATATTGCGAATAAAAGAGGAAAGCTTTATTAATGAAGGTGGGGTTCTGTGACGCCTTGGTCTGGTCGTTGAACACAAACAAAGTACGCGAAGTTGCAGCTATGGCGAACTTTTGATCTAAACAAAACCGAAAGTCTAAACGATGCCCTAGGGGCTGTATATATGGAGGAAGAGGGGGGAATTTCGTGGCCCTTGGAGGAGGGGTCCGAAACCCACCCTAACTCTTGTTTCCCCACACATACGGACTCTAAAAACAGCCTATATTGAAGTATTTCGAAATTACATGGGCCTGGCCCAAAAAGAAGGTGACGCAGCACCTAGAATAGCCTCTGGACGAAAATTATGAAGTGGCATCTTGTATATTTCGTCCAAGGCTTCATGCACTCATTATGGTGGCTTCAAGTCCTGAAATCATCACTTGAAACTCTGTTCTTGTCTCCCTTGCGCATGCCATCAACTCCATGCTTGTTCTTGCTCCAATGATTATCCTTCTCCAAGCTTGGCCCTTCATTTGTAAGCAAAACAAATGTATCCAATTTAGGCAGCATCATATTCTCATGAACATTAGAATCATTACCAAGAAACGAAAGTACCTGATAATTCAATTGGCGTGCGCGAGCTCTAGTAATTGGTCCAGTATGTATAGCAGCAGGGGCTGTGGGTGTAACAATGGTATTGATGTCCTCATCATCCTCCCCTTCTTGAAATGAAGTCGTCCTCGACGGAAGCTCATCTTCCTCACCCAAATAAGGCTTCAAATCTGCAATGTTAAAAGTGGGACTAACCCCAAAATCTGCAGGCAACTCAAGTTTATATGCATTATCATTTATTTTCTCTAACACCTTAAAAGGACCATCAGCACGTGGCATTAGCTTTGATTTGCGCAAATTAGGAAATCTATCCTTACGCAAATGTAACCAAACAAGATCTCCAGGTGCAAACACAACATGTTTTCTACCCTTATCTCCAGCAAGTTTATATTTAGCATTCATACGCTCAATGTTTTCCTTAGTTAACTCTGCATTTTTAAAATCAATTCAGCACGTTCTTTAGCATCAAAATTAACCTTCTCCGAAGATGGAAGAGGCAACAAATCAATAGGTGCACGAGGTAGGAAACCATACACAATTTCAAAAGGGCACATCTTAGTAGTAGAATGCAATGAACGATTATAAGCAAATTCAATATGAGGCAAGCATTCTTCCCACATTTTCTTATTATTCTTCAAAACAGCCCTAAGCATAGTAGACAATGTTCTATTGACTACTTCAGTTTGTCCATCAGTTTGGGGGTGACAAGTAGTACTAAAAAGCAGTTTAGTCCCCAACTTAGCCCATAAACATCTCCAAAAGTGGCTAAGAAATTTAGTATCACGATATGAAACAATAGTATTTGGCACACCATGTAAGCGAATAATTTCACGAAAGAACAAATCAGCAACATTAACAGCATCATCGCTTTTATGACATGGTATAAAGTGTGCCATTTTCGAGAATCTATCCACGACAACAAATATACTATCCCTCCCCTTCTTTGTTCGAGGTACAAAGTCCATAGATATATCCTCACAAGGAACACTAGGTACAGGCAAAGGCATATATAAACCATGAGGATTGAGTCGTGACTTAGCTTTTTGACATGTAGTGCAGCGAGCAACAAAACGCTCAACATCCCGTCTCATCTTTGGCCAAAAGAAATGTGTAGCAAGTATATCCTCCGTCTTCTTCACGCCAAAGTGTCCCATTAGTCTTCCTCCATGCGCCTCCTGCAACAACAAAAGACGAACGGAGCTAGCTGGAATGCATAGCTTGTTAGCACGAAACACAAATCCATCGTTAACGACGAACTTGTTCCATGTTCTTCCTTCTTTACAATTCTACAACACATCTTTAAATTCAGCATCATGCACATATTGATCTTTGATGGTCTCCAATCCAAATATTTTAAAGTCAAGTTGTGAAAGCATAGTATAACGACGAGACAATGCATCAGCAATAACATTTTCTTTACCCTTCTTGTGTTTAATGACATAAGGGAAAGTCTCAATGAAATCAACCCATTTAGCATGTCTACGGTTCAGTTTAGCTTGACTTTTAATGTGTTTCAAAGATTCATGATCAGAATATATAACAAATTCTTTGGGTCATAAATAATGTTGCCATGTCTCTAAAGTCCGAACAAGAGCATATAATTCTTTATCATAAGTAGAATAGTTCAGACTAGGCCGACTCAATTTTTCAGAAAAGTATGCAACAGGTTTGCCATCTTGTAATAACACACCTCCTAATCCAATTCCACTAGCATCACATTCAAGCTCAAAAGTCTTATTAAAATCAGGAAGTTGGAGTAAAGGAGCATGTGTCAACTTATCTTTCAATACCGTTGTCGGTGTACTAAAGTAGGGGTACCTTAGTACCCCGAACTTGTGCACGGGCAATCGTAGCACCCCGCAGCAAGGCTTGCCAGGTGATCGCCAAGACCCTCCATGGTCCCCTTTTGGGCCACTCAAGAACAAAGTATTTGAGCCAAGGCCCCGGCAGGAGGAGCTTGCCGGGAAGGCCACCCGAAGAGAGCGAGGCCCCGGCAAGAGGAGCTTGCCGGGAGTGCCGCTCGAAGCACAAGACCCCGACAAGAGGAACTTGCCGGGAAGGCCAACCACGGCACGCCAAGAGGCTTGCCGCGACGCGCCCCGCGCTCCGGCAAGGCTCGGTGAGCGACAAGCTCCCGGACGCGACAAGGCATCAACCGCGGCAAAGCACTTGCCGCGGCAAGTTACCACCTCGTGCCTGCGCTCCAGCTCACCCACCAACGTGTCGCTCTGGGGTCGTCCCAGGCGCACGTGGCGGGAGGCTGTCTAGCCATGATAGTGGCGGGGTGTCCCGATCTTTCGATGAGATGATAACTATCGATTTGGTGGAGACGACTTTGACGATCCGACTACAAACGTGCACGACGTCGCGCCTTAGCAATCGCTAAACCAACTCCGAGAGGTTATCGACCACGCCGGAGCACAATCAACCTGACCACGAAGGTCTATTCCTGCAAGCAATCGAAGGACAAGCAAGAATATGATAAAGCAATCTGAATATTGCGAATATAGATGAAGTATTGATAATGGTGGGGATCCGTAAGCGGTCTTGGTCTGGTCGTTGGACACAAACGAAGTACACGAAGTTGCAATGGCTAACTTTTAACTAAACAAATCCCAAGGAAAAAGCTACTAGATGGATCTACTTATATAGGAGCAAGGGGTGGCGGCCAAGGAGGTGGGAAGACGTCCCAAGGCAGCCTAGAACTAACCCTAGGTCGTACAAGGCCAATGGGCCCAAGTGGAGGTGGTGCAACACCTTTGGACTTGTTGTTTGATTCGGATTCTGCTGCAGCGTCAGATTGTTTCGTCCATATCTCAATGCTCCGGACGAATTTAAAGGTGATTCCAATTGGAGTGGAAAGAGGACGAAATCTAGTTTCCAAAAAATAAAGAATCACCCAATTCGGAGTCCGTATGAAAAAGTTATTGCCGTTTTGAGTCAGGTATGTCTGTGCAGTCCGAATCTGAATCCAGAACGTGAGAGACTTGGACTCTATCTTCTCTTGGACCAAAAGTGACGTGAAAGAACTTTTTGAACAGCAAGTAAACATCTCTTTCTCCCTTATCTTCATATGTGTGTTGTACAAATGTCCCATACACCTGCAATTAGACAAAACACAAAAGTGTGTGAAGTATTTTTGTTCTGGATAACAAAAATAGATTATTGAATAGTTTGCACTAGAAATCACCTGACAAATATGCATGTATGCAATATTTTTGGTCGTATCCAAGGTAGTCATGTCCTCATCATCCTCCCCTTTTTGAAAACAAAGCCGTCCTCGGCGTTGCTTAATCTGAAATGTGGCTAACAAAAGAGACAAGGTGTACATGTTGTATATGTATATGTCATCCATTTTTACTTCCCTTGGTTTTTGCACATATGACACATGTATAGATGAGTAACTTGCATAGTTCATAAAATCTGAAGCCAAAATATTATCACTAGAAGTAGAAGACATGAAAATATTGCAACTCAATTTGCACATATAAGTGATGCTCTTATTCATATCAAAAGATTGACAATGTTCATCATTAAACCATCCCAACATTGGTGAATAAACCTTACTTGCATCTAATTTACATGCTACAACATGCTTAAATAGGCAAACATGCAATAAGTCTTTGGTCACAGAATCATCACCAAGATTAGAGGTCATATCAAAATGATTAAACATTGATTCTTTTGCATCAACAGTTAACTCAATGGGTGCACTCGAAATTGTTGGTATTTCAGTTGTTTGATCACATGACGCATTCATGACAGTATCAAGATTCTCTAAAATAGGTGTTGTGCTCAAATCACCAGGTAACTGAACACATGATGCATTTAAGTTAACTAGGGATGCATCATTCTCATGTGAAGTTATATCATCAATATCTTTACTGTTACCTTGTCGCAAAGACGTAGCTGATGTAGGTACGGACGTTGACAATGCACCATACTCTTGAGATGATGTCGCGCTCACAATCCGAGGTGGGGCTGCTCTAGTAGGTGCAACTGTGGAGGAACCAACCGGCGGCGGTGAGCATGAACTGGAATAGTAGTCGTTGTAGTCACCCAATGCATCCTCCTGCATCTGTCTCTCAAAGGTACAAGCACGAACATACATACCAGTAATGCAACGGGGAATATACTGAAATCTTGCCTGAATATCATGGTTCAAACCACCAAAAAATCTATTCATTGTATCATCCTTAGATTCTTCTATATCACAATGATGCATATAAGATTTGAACTCTTGGTAGTAAGCATGAACAGTGTTGTTGCCTTGTTTAAATTGTTCAAATTTGCGAAGCAATTCACGACGATAGTAAGGAGGGAAAAAATGTTGTCTCATTACATCTTTCAAATCTTTCCAAGTTGTGGGTTGGTTATCAATGTTTTTCTTACAATGCACATTCCACCAAACAGAAGCAAAACCAGTAAATGCTCTAGTGGCAGCTCGTACTCGCTCAAGTTCAGAAAAGTCATGGTGACTAAAAACTTGTTCAACTTCAAGCTCCCAAGCTAGATAAATAGAAGGATTAAATCTACCCTCAAATGACGATAAAGAGATAACCTGACCATGTGCTTGTGTGTGTTGTCCCAACTCTCGTGATGGTGATGTTGTGTCCGTCGTCCAAGAACTTCTGTCTCCGGAACCTGTCATGATTAGTAGAAAAACAAGAAACAAAATCCGAGAATAATGTTCCTATGAACTACTAGGATGTGGTGGTAAAACGCTCACAGTATAGCAAATATCAAAGTCTTACAAGTTCTTACCATGCAGCAGGTGGTGACCGGCAACCAGCGGTGTCAAATAACTCCGAAGATTGAGTAAAGCGATTGCCAGGTGAGCGTATGTATACACGGTGTAGAAATATGTGGAGCTTGGAAGGCCAATATATGGTAGCAAAATATCAGCAATAATCAATTCAGAGATGCAATGTTGAATAAACGCTCACCGACGGTACTGTGCTGGTCCTAGGCTAGACCGTGCTAGAGACGCGAGCCTAGAACACTAAAAAAATCACGGCGCGACGCGTAACAAAGGCGGAGCACACTCTGAATATCTTTTTTTTCTTCTTTTTTCACGGAATTTTTTCACTTTTTTTTTCTTTTTTTTTTCTCTTTTTTTTTCTTTTTTTCTCTCACTTTTTTTTTCTTTCTCTTTTTTTTCACAAACAAGCTAGATAAGATGCAGATTGGATCTAGTGATGACGCGAACGGCCAGAAGTATGATTATGACAATGAATGATGGGGAGTACGTGGTGGAAATTGATGGATGGCGGTGGTGGACAACGGATGCAATAATGACGCGGTGGTGGTATATGGCAATGACAATGAAGATGGTGCGGCGGTGGCGTGACAAACTGTGAACAGAACTCGAAACTCTAAAGGACTAGACACTAAGACCAGCAACTCGACACGACGATGCAACCGATAATTCAATAATGCAAACAATGAAAAGAAAATTGCAAAGGCTCAGACTGGCTTGGACAAAAGGATGAATAGATCTAACTTTTTTTTGTGGCTTTTTCTTGGACAATAGGTAAGAAAAATAGATCTAATCTAGAGAAAACTGGAAATTCTCACCGAGCAACCTGAAAACTGATACCACTTGATAGTGGCGGGGTGTCCCGATCTTTCGATGAGATGATAACTATCGATTTGGTGGAGACGACTTTGACGATCCGACTACAAACGTGCACGACGTCGCGCCTTAGCAATCGCTAAACCAACTCCGAGAGGTTATCGACCACGCCGGAGCACAATCAACCTGACCACGAAGGTCTATTCCTGCAAGCAATCGAAGGACAAGCAAGAATATGATAAAGCAATCTGAATATTGCGAATATAGATGAAGTATTGATAATGGTGGGGATCCGTAAGCGGTCTTGGTCTGGTCGTTGGACACAAACGAAGTACACGAAGTTGCAATGGCTAACTTTTAACTAAACAAATCCCAAGGAAAAAGCTACTAGATGGATCTACTTATATAGGAGCAAGGGGTGGCGGCCAAGGAGGTGGGAAGACGTCCCAAGGCAGCCTAGAACTAACCCTAGGTCGTACAAGGCCAATGGGCCCAAGTGGAGGTGGTGCAACACCTTTGGACTTGTTGTTTGATTCGGATTCTGCTGCAGCGTCAGATTGTTTCGTCCATATCTCAATGCTCCGGACGAATTTAAAGGTGATTCCAATTGGAGTGGAAAGAGGACGAAATCTAGTTTCCAAAAAATAAAGAATCACCCAATTCGGAGTCCGTATGAAAAAGTTATTGCCGTTTTGAGTCAGGTATGTCTGTGCAGTCCGAATCTGAATCCAGAACGTGAGAGACTTGGACTCTATCTTCTCTTGGACCAAAAGTGACGTGAAAGAACTTTTTGAACAGCAAGTAAACATCTCTTTCTCCCTTATCTTCATATGTGTGTTGTACAAATGTCCCATACACCTGCAATTAGACAAAACACAAAAGTGTGTGAAGTATTTTTGTTCTGGATAACAAAAATAGATTATTGAATAGTTTGCACTAGAAATCACCTGACAAATATGCATGTATGCAATATTTTTGGTCGTATCCAAGGTAGTCATGTCCTCATCAAGCCAGGGGCATGCGGTGGCGAAGCAGCACTGACAGAGTAACCATCGTGGCAAACGGTGGCGCTCCTGACGGTCCCTTTCCTGCACCGTCTGGGCGATGCGGACGGGCATTTAATGCCCTTGTCCCCCGCCGTCAGAGTTAGGTATGATAGCACTGTACAGCCACTGCGCAGGCAGTTGTACCCACTACAGCATTCTCCCATTTTTGCCCCCACCTACGCTGCCACCTGTGGGTAACCCCTTTGAGTATATAAAAGGAGGCCCCATGCGCGCGTAGAGGAGGAGGACACCCATTTTTACGCTCGGTCTCGCTAGCGGCTCGTGTGTACTGTAGCACCACGCGCCTCCGAGCAAGAACACAATACAAACCACAAAGCAGCAGTAGGGTTTTACGCATCCGTGCGGCCCGAAGCGGGGTAAACCCCTTGTGTGCATCGCCTCGATCCGCTCTTCGCGCGACCTCCGCCCCCCGCCGAACCAGTAAGGGGCTCGGTCCCCATAGGTGTTCGAGGAAGCCGATTTCCCCCGACAACCGTGAAGGCTTCTTCCTGTGCGGTACCCCAAACAAAAGGCACATCCTTCTTTGTAAGCTCATTGAGAGGTGCATCAATGGTGCTAAAATCTCTCATAAAACGCCTATAGAAACCAGCGAGTCTAAGAAAACTCCTTACTTGTGTGACCGTTTTGGGCTGCGGCCAACTCTCAATAGCTTCAATCTTGGCTTTATCAACTTCAATTCCCTGTGGAGTAACAACATAGCCAAGAAAAGATACTCGGTCGGTGCAAAAGGTGCACTTCCCAAGGTTACCAAACAAACGTGCATCACGTAGAGCATTAAAAACAGCACGTAAATGTTCCAAATGTTCTTCCAAAGATTTGCTATAAATCAGTATATCATCAAAATAGACTACCACAAATCGTCCAATGAAAGCACGTAAAACTTCGTTCATTAGTCTCATGAAAGTACTAGGTGCATTAGTTAACCCAAAAGGCATGACTAACCACTCATATAAACCAAACTTAGTTTTAAATGTCGTTTTCCATTCATCTCCCAATTTCATACGAATTTGATGGTATCCACTACGCAAATCAACTTTGGAGAATATTGTAGAGCCACTCAATTCATCAAGCATATCATCTAGCCTAGGAATAGGATGACGATAACGAATAGTAATATTATTAATGCCTCTACAATCAACACACATACACGACGTACCATCCTTTTTAGGCACAAGTATAATAGGAACAACACAAGGACTAAGAGATTCGCGTATATAACCTTTGTCGAGCAGCTCCTGTACTTGACGCATAATCTCCTTCGTCTCCTCTGGATTGGTACGATATGGTGCACGGTTGGGTAGCGATGCACCGGGAATTAAGTTAATTTGATGCTCAATCCCTCGAATAGGTGGTAATCCTGATGGCACGTCTTGTGGAAAGACGTCAGCGAACTCCTGCAAAATGTTAGTAACAGCAGGAGGCAAAGAGAAGGCACGGCCTCGAATGAAAATAATACCTCTTTGCACACAAAAGCATAGCAAACAGATTTGCGAACATCTAGATCATCAATATTAGATTTTGTGGCAAATAAACATGCACTTTTCAATTTAATTTCAGAAGCAACACTAGATGGTTTATTATTAGGCTTCATTTGTTGCTCAAATTCTTTTGCCACAATCTGATTTTCACTCTTATTTTGCTCCTGGTTTGCTTTATTAGCTCTATTAATATCATCTTTCAAAATGGAATCAGGAGTTATAGGAAGCAAAGTAATATTTTTGTCCTTATGAACAAGAGTATACTGATTGTTTCTACCATGGTGTACAGAATTTTTATCAAATTGCCATGGTCTACCAAGTAATAAGGAACATGCTTGCATAGGTACCACATCACAATCAACATAATCAGCATATGTAGAGATACTAAAATACACACGAACAGTACGTGTTACCTTAACCTTAACGCTGTTGTTGAACCATTGGATGTAGTAAGGATGTGGATGTGGTCTTGTGGTGAGAGATAGCTTCTCCACCATCTCCATGCTAGCCAAGTTGTTGCAGCTCCCTCCATCTATGATGACGCGAATAGAACGTTCCTTCACAACTCCCTTTGTATGGAACAAATTATGCCTCTGATTTTGCTCAGCTTGTGTAACCTACACACTCAAAACACGTTGAGCAACCAAACATTCATACCTGTCAGCATCTTTAGGAGCCATGTATTGTGTCTCATGATCAGAATCATCTCCACCGTGCTCTTCACGTGTAATAAGAGCCAAAGTCTCCTCATCATAGTCACTAGCGGACTCATACCCACCATCCTCGGTAGCAATCATCACACGCTTAGATGGGCATTCTCTCGCATAATGACCTCCACCCTTGCAACGACGACAAATAATATCATGTGTTTGCCCTGTTGATGCCATGGATGAAGAAGAGCTTTGTGCAGGCCCAGAAGGTGTGCTCTTGGCAGATAGTGGTGGTTGTGCCTGCTTTTTTGTATCACGGTTGGAGGGGGCAGTTGATGGAGGTGTTGATGCAGTAGAACGTGTAGAAGTAGAGGATGCATGCGGTGTCCATGATGAAGGTCGACCTGCAGAAAAGTTAGTTCGCGTCAATGCCTGTCGATCCTGCACTTCACGTTCAGCTTTGCAAGCAAGATGGAATAAACGAGTGATATTATTATAATCCTTATAATCTAGAATGGTCTGAATCTCTCTATTTAATCCACCCAGAAAACGTGCAAGCATAGCTTCATTCTCCTCAACAATACCACATTTAATCAAGCCAGTTTGTAGTTCCTGATAATGTTCTTCTACAGAATTTTTTCCTTGTCTTAAGCGCTGCAATTTTTTGAAGTAATTCACGTTGATAATATGGTGGAACCCAACGAGTACGCGTAGCAGTTTTCAAAGCAGCCCAAGTAGCTGGAACAGGATATAATCTACAATATTCAGACCACCAAACACATGCAAAGCTAGTGAAAACACAAACAGCAGCAGGAACACGTCTCTCCTCAGGATATTATAAACATGTAAATCGTTGTTCAGTTTCTAACTCCCAAGTAAGATATATATATCAGGAACATATCTACCCTCAAATGGTGGAATATTCAATTTCAGTTTAGGGAGATGGTCATGATCTCGTACCTGAGGAGGAGCCCTAACGTTGCCATTATTTGCATGGGGACGACCTGGTGGTTGTGGTGCTGGTGGTTGCACGTAGTTCTGATTTTGATCAACCTCATCCTCGTAATATCCCACATAATCATCCTCCTCCGCATCAGCAGCAGGAGCCACAGAAGTATCAACAGCAGCACCAGCAGGTTAGCCAAGCGCAAGATGAACACGGGTCGCTCGGCGGAGGGTTGTTTCGCGATGTGGAGGTAGTCGTTGTTGTTGTTGTTGTAGAGGTGCGTTAGGTGCAGCCGGTGGTGGAAGACGCGTGAGCAATTCATTAAACTTGTTATCGAGCTTTGTTTCGAACGTCTTCTCCATGCCATCTATCTTCTCCATGGCCTCTTCAAATCTGTTTAGCACATCTTGCACCTGTCCACTCATCATTTGCTGAAACTTATCATGAAGCTCCTTGTTCGTCAAGTTCTCCCAGTCAGTCTCGTCGGCTTGTGATCCTGGCATGGTTAGCAGCAATAGAAACACACAAGAATATGATCCTACAGACTACTAACAAGTGGTGGTGGTGGCGGGTGTCACAAATCCGTCAAGCAAATCTCAAATTCTTACCAGTTCTTACCCAGCAGCAGGCGGTGATCGGCAACCGTTGTAGTCACAACTCTCAAAAGCTTGGATAGAGCGATTGCCAGGGTAAGTCAAACGCACGACGTAGATGTATGTGGAGCTGGGAAGGCTTATAGTATGGTAGCAAAAAGGGTCAGCAATAATCAATTCAGAGATGCAAAGTTGAATAAACGCTCAACGACGGTACTGTGCTGGTCCTAGGCTAGACCGTGCTAGAGACGCGAGCCTAGAACACTAACAAAATCACGGCGCTGCATGGAAACAATGGAAAAGCACACTCTGGAAAAAAAATTCGCTCTGTTTTTTTTTTGCGATTTTTTTTGCGCTCCTCTTTTTTTTTTGCGAAAAATCACTATAAGGGCGAGTGTCTCAAAACTTTTCACAGGTCAAACTGACACGATGGGTACGAAATTTTTTTGACAATTTTTTTTTCGGAAATCAGGGCAGCGACGACGAATAAGTGCGACAAAAAATCACTATGATGGCGAGTGTCTCAAAAGACTCAGAACAGCCTAAAAATAGGATAGGGAAAAAATATTTTCGGTCGCCGAATTTTTTTTCCGAGACCTACGCAGGCAAGGAAACACGAATCGGAATTTAGATGGATCTCAAAACAAACCTAATATGAGAAGAACTCGGATTGGTGGTGGATATATGGTGGTGATATATGGCAGTGGTGGTGGTATATGGATACGGATCAGTGGTGGTATATGGGTATGGATCGGTGGTGGTATATGGATACGGATTGGTGGTAGATATATGGATACGGATTCAGAGCGGTGGCGGATACGCAGTGGTGGTAGATGGCAAGGCGATGATGATGGTGCGGCGGCGGCGTGACAACTTATGACCAGAACTCGAAACTCTAAAAGCCTAGACTCTAAGACCAGCAACTTGACACGACGATGCAACCGCAAATTCAACAAAGCAAAAACCCTAAAAAGATTATGCAAAGGCTCAGATTGGTTCGGATATGATGAACTAACCCTAATTTTTTTGTGGCTTTTTCGTGGACCGTAGGGATGAAGAACAGACTCGATCTAATCTACGAAAAACTGTAAAATCTCACCGAGCAACCTGGAAATCTGATACCACTTGATAGAGGCAAAGGTGTCCCCATGTTTCGATGAGATAGCAATCGTTTTCTGTGGGAGTCGACTTTGACGATCCGACTAAGAACGTGCGAAGACGTCGCGCCTTAGCAATCGCTAAACCAACTTCCGAGGGGTTATTGACCACGCCGGAGCACGATCAACCTGACCACGAGGGTCTATTTCCTGCGAGCAAACGAAGAACAAGCAAGAAACTGAGATTGCAATCTGGATATTGTGAATAAAAGAGGAATGCTTTATTAATGAAGGTGGGGTTCTGTGACGCCTTGGTCTGGTCGTTGAACACAAACGAAGTACGCGAAGTTGCAGCTTTGGCGAACTTTTGATCTAAACAAAACCGAAAGTCTAAACGATGCCCTAGGGGCTGTATATATGGAGGAAGAGGGGGGAATTTCGTGGCCCTTGGAGGAGGGGTCCGAAACCCACCCTAACTCTTGTTTCCCCACACATACGGACTCTAAAAACAGCCTATATTGAAGTATTTCGAAATTACATGGGCCTGGCCCAAAAATAAGGTGACGCAGCACCTAGAATAGCCTATGGACGAAAATTATGAAGTGACATCTTGTATATTTCGTCCAAGGCTTCATGCACTCATTATGGTGGCTTCAAGTCCTGAAATCATCACTTGAAACTCTGTTCTTGTCTCCCTTGCACATGCCATCAACTCCATGCTTGTTCTTGCTCCAATGATCATCCTTCTCCAAGCTTGCCCCTTCAATTGTAAGCAAAACAAATGTATCCAATTTAGGCAGCATCATATTCTCATGAACATTAGAATCATTACCAAGAAACGAAAGTACCTGATAATTCAATTGGCGTGCGCGAGCTCTAGTAATTGGTCCAGTATGTATAGCAGCAGGGGTTGTGGGTGTAACAATGGTATTGATGTCCTCATCAAAATCGAAGTAAAAAAAGTGCATACCCCATCGTTTAAGCACTTGATGAACACCCATCCGGGATGTTCCGGCATTGTAGACACGCGGCGCACGACCATCCTTGGGCAGTGGTCGCACTTAATGAGTGGCAACGGTGCGCCGACGAGCTTTTGGGCAAGCACCGAGCCCGGCCGACCGCCATTCGTGTATCTGCCGGCGGACCACCGACGGTGCAGATCCGAGCGGCTAAAGGAGGAGCCACTGCCTGCATGTGGCCTTGCGGCCCTGGCAGGGCCTTCCGGCGAGGTGCCCGGCCAGTCCATGGCGCGGCCCGGCCTCCCACATCCGGCGGAGCTCAAGACCGACCGGATCCGCCCCGAAACCGGCCGGCGGATGCGCAAACCAGGTGGTCGTGGTTTGGTAGCCCGGCAACGCCGAGGGGAAGGGGTTGGGAGAGCTCGCGTCTGAACTGCCCGGCTGCAATGGCAGCGGCGGCGGCGGCGGCAGCGACGGGAAGAGTGGGGAAGAATGGAGGGGGTGCGGCCAGAGGGAGGGAGGGGGCGGATAGAAAAAGGCCCGTCTTGTGCCACCGACGGGCGGGCCAGGGGAGGACATGCGCAGACGACACGCGTGTCCGCGTGGTGTCCGTTTCACCCCAAAACCGGCGCAAGTTTGGGCCGGGAATGGGTCAAAAGCGGACACAAAGTGGACAAAAGTCCGTTTGCTCCCGCGCGCTGGGCCGCCTTTTTTGTCCCTTTTACCCCAAACGGACGGGGCCGGACAGGATAGGGTCGCGCGGTGGAGTTGGCCTTATGTGCTACAACATGCTATGTTTGCTGTGGTGCAATCCATTCTTCATGATATGCCATGTATTGATTGTTTCAAGCATGAAAAGTAGCCTCCGTGATGTTGCTGATTCCAGGGACTTAGAATTTCACCATCTTTGTCTGCTGTTATTTTCATGCCATGTATTCATGTTGCTACAGTGAGATCCATGCTTCTTTTGAGTATGTTCAGTAAGGATGTTTTGTACATATGGCTATGCTCTATCGATCCATGCCTTTGTTTGTATTTATGGAGTGATCTAGCATGGCTTAATCTTGCTCTACTTTTGCTATAAAATGTTCCTGGCAGATTGTTAACATGTTTAGCAATTTTGCTTAGCTTGTTGTTGTTGGTCCGTGCATGATATGTTATTGTTCTTGCCATGTCTAGCTTCTATGCCATGTCTAGTTACTGGGTATATGCTTAGTTTGTCATGCATTGCCTCGTAGTGAGTGCATCAAGCTCGTAAACATGCCTACTTGTTATCTGTTTTGTCATGCTCCAGTTTTTCATTAAGTCTGAATCTGTAACGAAACTTGCTATGTTTACATGGTTGCCATCATATCTTCTGTGCCCTTTTGGCTCATGGTCAGTAAAGGACTCTTGTTATATGCTTTGATTAGATTCATGCCATGCTCTATTTTGACACGATAGCTTGCTGTACCATGTTTTGTGAAAGCTCTAAACTTGGTAACCTGATGTTAATTCTGCCATGTCTAGTGATTTCCACTAAGTCTATGAACCTGTTATTATTTGCAATCTTGCCATGTTCTCTTCAGCATGTTCTAGTAGTTTCTGGAGTTAGCTCAGTGTTCATGTTTTGTAATGCTTTACATGTGAATCATGTCCATGTCTTTTGTTTTCATGTTGAGATCCCGTACCTTGTTGATTTGATGCTTGGAATATGCCTAGTTGCTGTTTTGGACAGCATGTCCTTTAAACTTGCATAGGGTGTATGTGTTGATCCCTTGCTCTGTTTTGAGGGTGCTCTATAGGAAACTTACTTAGTTTTGCATGTAGTTTCACGTTACCTTGTTGCATCCATGTTTTGAGGTGTTTTCTTGATGTTTGAATGCATTTTGCATCAATGCCATGTTTAACTTGTTTTGCTTATATCTTCTAGGCCGTAGCTCCAAATTAAATGAACTTTATATGTAACTAGACTAGATTTTCTTGTAGATCATCATGGTGCATCTTAACTTGCTGTTTAACAAATTGAACATAATATTTATTCAGATCTGGACCAATTTCGAAATTTGCATATGAGGACTTACCGGAATTGCTATATGTTGTTTCCGGCCTCATTTAAACTTTCTTTGATGTGTTGTTCTTGTATGCATCATCTCTTGCCATGCGTAGCCTCATGTAGCCTTGTTATGCATCATACTTGGTTGAGCATCATGCCTTGTTCATGAGTGGTGTGTTTACCATGTTGTGTGCTTCTTCTCGATAGTTCCCGTTTCGTTGCGATCGTGAGGATTCGTTCATCTACGGTTGGTTCGTCTTCGTGGATTCATATTCTTCATGGACTCGTTCTTCTTCCTTGCGGGATTTCAGGCAAGATGACCGTCACCTTGGATCTCATTACTATCATTGCTATGCTAGTTGTTTCGTTCTATCGCCATGCTGCGTTACCTACCATTTGCTGCTCAAGCCTCCCAAACTTCCATGAACCTCTAACTTTTGTCTCCCTTCCTACAAAACCGTTGTTTGGCTATGTTACTGCTTTTGCTCAGCCCCTCTTATAGCGTTGCTAGTTGCAGGTGAAGATGAAGATTGCTCCATGTTGGATTATGTTTATGTTGGGATATCACAATATCTCCTATATTATTAATGCATCTATATACTTGGTAAAGGGTGGAAGGCTCGGCCTTATGCCTGGTGTTTTGTTCCACTCTTGTCGCCCTAGTTTCCGTCATATCGGTATTATGTTCCCGGATTTTGCGTCCCTAACGCGGTTGGGTGATTTATGGGACCCCCTCGACAGTTCGCCTTGAATAAGACTCTTCCAGCAAGGCCCAACCTTGCTTTTACATTTGCCTAACAACTTATCACCCCTTCCCTTGGGTCGGCCAACCCAAGGGTCAACTTTATTTAGCCCCCCACCCCGGGCCAGTGCTTCTCTAAGTGCTGGTTCGAACCGAGCCGCTTGCGGGGCCACCACGGGGAAACTCGAGGCTTGGTTTTACTCGTAGCCTGTCTCATCCGGTGTTGCCCTGAGAACGCGATATGTACAGCTCCTATCGGGATTGTGGGCGCATCGGGCGGTCTTGCTGGTCTTGTTTTACCATTGTCGAAATGTCTTGTAAACGGGATTCCGAGACTGATCGGGTCTTCCCGGGAGAAGGAATATCCTTCGTTGATTGCGAGAGCTTGTCATGGGCTAAGTTGGGACACCCCTGCAGGGTTTGAAATTTCGAAAGCCGTGCCCGCGGTTATGAGGCAGATGGGAATTTGTTAATGTCCGGTTGTAGTAAACTTGAAGTAAACTCTTCTAAAATACACCAACCATGTGCGTAACCGTGAGTGTCTCTTTTCGGAGTTGATCGAGAGGAGAACACGGTTTCTGGGTTATGTTTGACGTAAGTGGGAGTTCAGGATCACTTCTTGATCATTACTAGTTGACGACCGTTTGCTTTGCTCCTCTTCTCGCTCTGGCTTCGTAAGTTAGCCACCATACATGCTTAGTCGCTGCTGCAACCTCACCATTTTATCCCTTTCCTTTCCCATTAAGCTTTGCTAGTCTTGATACCCATGGTAATGGGATTGCTGAGTCCTCGTGGCTCACAGATTACTACACCAATAGTTGCAGGTACAAGTATGCGATGATCATGACGCGAAAGCGATGGTTATTTGTGTTGGAGTTCTTCTTCTTCGTCGTCGATCTTGGGTTAGGTTCCTCGTCGGCAGCCTGGGCTAGCAGGGTGGATGTTGTTTGAGTTGCTGTTTCTGTTTCATCCGCAGTCGGATGTTGATCTTGTATATGATGTATTGTTGTATTCCTATGACATTGTATGTCTTGGTTGTATTCCCACTATTATGTAATCTTGATGTAATGATATCCATCTTGCAAAAGCGTCTCCAAGATGCGCTTCTATCCTTGGTGGGACCTTCGAGTTCCTTTAGGATAGGGTCGCATCTTGGGCGTGACACTATCAAGCTGTAAAAAAAGTTTGAATTCGCAATCATACGACTATAACTAGTTAGATTTCGTATAATATTAAGGAACTTAGTTAATTATGTTGATCTTGTTTACAAAATACATATGCACTGCCAATTGTATGTTGATCAGCTACATCCATGACAAAAGAAACTGTAACAAAACACTACTTATAAATATGTGTGAATCGATGCAAAAACATGCAGAATCAAAAAGTTGGACTGCAATAGGAAATGATAAAATTACCAGGTAGCGAGCGGGGGACTAGGCTGCTCTTGCTGCTTACTTGATCACCGTGCGTTGGGGTCTGGCTCGCCAGGTGCCCAAGCATGGCCTGCGGCAATGATGTAAAGTCGGAGATGTACCCTGATGGCCTGACGACCACCCCACAATGCCAGTCCCGCGAGTTCACTAGCTCGCGAGGCAAAGAGTGGAAGACGAAAAATCAGAGTTAGAGCAACTACAATAGCTCCCCTAGCAACCTTTTATGGAGAGTTAAGGCAAAAATAGGAGCCAATTACAGCGATGGTGCTAGAACTTGGCGCAAACGGTCACTTTAGTGCTACAAGTTACGGCATACATCAAAGTGGTGTAAAAACTTGGCTTCGACGTGCAAATACAGTGCTTATCTCGCTTGTATACGGAATCTACGCTGAATAGGCGCGTGGAGTCCGCTGTCAGCCACTAGACAGGTAGAAGGGGGTGTGTGACTTGTTTTTTTTTCAGAAACATCCTCGAAATATTTAGAAAAAAAAATTGTTGACGTGGGATTTTTTTTAATCTAAGACCAAAGATCAGCACCAAGCGTGCAAGCCGGCTAACCAATACACCCATCGCACTACTTTGTTTAATATGGATAAGAACGTTATATATGCGTACTTAACCTGTATGCATGTGGAACTTTTTTTTTAGGGAAAGGCCTGCTGGCATTTTATTTAAACTTGGGGAAGAGTTACATCAAAGAGTACATGTGGTAAAAGGAAGGAGGGCATCTCATCTATCCACTCTTCACGAATCTTAGAATCATAGCAGCGCCTAGCTATAAAATGTGCAAGTCTATTTGCCTCTCTTGGACAATGTATGAAGGATATATCCGGGACCCCATGAGCCAGGTGAAAACAATCAGCAAGTATAGCTGAATATGGGCTCAGAATTTCATTCTCACCGTTGCATGCATGTGGAACTTAAATGGGTTGCCGAACCACCATGAGTTCAGTAGAGGCCAGTGTATTTATGCGACGCTGTTGGCGCTTCGCTAGACCGCTTTTTCCTTCTTCTTTTTTCTTTTCCATACAGTTGCCTGTAGTAACTGTTCACTTCTACCATGTCATTAGATACATCATGAAACTTATCTTGCCTGTATTCTCGGAAAAAACGATTGGCGATCTGAAGGCGATCTAGGTTTTGCCCACGGCCGCCGGCGGCGGGTGCCGCCGCCTGTCTGCTGGTTACTACTGCAGGGGTCATGGGCCCCTCTTGGCCACTAGCGTGATGTCCTGATCTGATCCTGATGAGAGAAGGAGAAGAGAAGAGGTAGTGTGGTTCTTGGTTCTGCGGTTTGCTGGCTTTTTCAGAGGATCGGAAGCCTGCATAGTTCATGTCCCAGCGTGCGTCTCGCGAAGCTGCTTTTCTGTCCCGGCACATCTCTTTTGCCTTGCAAGGTGTTGTGATTGGTTTACTGTCCCTCTGTAGTGTTCCGATTGCGGTAGGGTTTTTATACAGTTTGTCTGCTCAATCGACTTTGTCGTAGGAGTATCGTGTGAGTTTTAGAAGGATTAAATTTTATTGGTGGCGGTCTCCGAGGTGAGGGAGGCTGACCGGATGCAATGAAAATACTCAGTTGGAATTTGTCGTGGCTTGCACCAAGGCGCGGCGGTCTGGGCCCTCCTTGAAGTTCACACGAGCAGGAGCCCTGACATAGTTTTTCTATCGGAAACACATTTAGATGAATTCCCGGCAGAGTGTCTGAGGAGGAGAATGAAGATGGATCACAAGGAGGTGGTCCGTAGTGATGGTAAAAGTGGCGGGTTGGTTGAGGGAGTCCTGGATTAGGGGGTATCCGGACAGCCGGACTGTTGAACTATGAAGATACAAGATTGAAGACTTCGTCTCGTGTTCGGATGGGACTCTCCTTGGCGTGGAAGGCAAGCTTGGCGATACAGATATGTAAATCTCCTCCTTTGTAACCGACTTTGTGTAACCCTAGCCCCCTCCGGTGTCTATATAAACCGGAGGGTTTAGTCCGTAGGACAACAACAATCATACCATAGGCTAGCTTCTAGGGTTTAGCCTCTATGATCTCGTGGTAGATCAACTCTTGTACTACTCATATCATCAAGATCAATCAAGCAGGAGCCAGGAAGTAGGGTATTACCTCCATCGAGAGGGCCCGAATCTGGGTAAACATCTTGTCCCCTGCCTCCTGTTACCATCCGCCTTAGACGCACAGTTCGGGACCCCCTACCTGAGATTCGCCAGTTTTGACACCGACATTGGTGCTTTCATTGAGAGTTCCGCTCGTGCACGGAAGGTTTGGTCTGCGCTCGGGCTCCTGGATATCACTGATGATGCACTGATTGCAGACATGTCAGGATCAGTAGTACTTGAGCATATTATTTGCAACCCAAACAGGAAGTCGCCGGTCCTGGGGATGTTAGGATTGCAGGAGTCAGTAGCCGTTGCGTGTTGGTATGTATGGTGGCAAAGGAGGGAAGCAGTGAAGGGCGAAATTGTAGCGGACCCCCCCCCCCCCCCAAGACGGCCTTTGCGATTCAGGCTCTAACATCAAATTTTGGAGCTGTTTTCCATTCCAGTAAACCACATAAAATAACGTGGGAAAAGCCAAGCCGAGGATGTTATAAATTAAATACAGATGCTGCTTTCCGCCAAGATGGTTCGGGTGCAGTTGGGGTCGTCATACGTAATAGTGCAGGTGAGGCAGTGGCAGGAGCTGCAAGTCCTTTTCATACGGCCTTTGATATTGCCTCGGCGGAGGCCCTTGCACTGCTAAAAGGACTAGAATTAGTTGAGAAGTTGGGCTGCACCCATATCACATGTGAGTCCGATTCATTGGAGCTCATTCAGGCATGCAATGGGGAGCTGGAGATCTATGGTCCTTATTCTGCGACTTTAGCTGACTGCTTTGCAAGAGCCAAGATGATTGATGGAGTTTCTTTCTCCCACTGCCCTAGGGAAGCCAATCGAGTTGCTCACCATCTGGAGAAGCACTCTTATGATACTCAGTCTGCTTTTGATTGGGATGGAGATCCACCCAATTTCATTCTTCCTTATGTAATAAATGATGTAACTCTTTTGACTGTGAAATAAAACACCGATAGGCTTTCCCTAAAAAAAACAGTTTACTTCTACCACTTCATCAATGAAAATCAGCAATCTGCTGCTTTTTCGACAAAAAATGGGTTGTCGATATTGCGGCCCAATTTTCACCTGTTTGTTTTTCATTTTTTTCTAAAACATAAATAATAAAAATTACTTTCAAATAATTTTTTGTTATAAATATTAGACATAAAAACAATGATTAGTTAATAAAAACAAAATATACATCCGTGTATTATACAAACAATATGTAGTTGATATGGAAAAAAATTATCAATAAAAATTATCACACACTCGCGGCTTATATTTAAATTATTAAAAAGTAATATTATTATCAACAATTTAAATTATGAATAACTTTAATTATACGAACATTGAACTATACAAACTGCGAATGATTGAAATATTTTTTATAACTAAAATAATTTTCTGAATTGTAATTTTAATAATATTTGCTATTATTTTAAAATATACAATATTTTTGTAACTCATAAATATTATACTAGATATATGATTGTTTTCTAAATAATATGTGAACAATTTTTTAAAATTAGGTATTTCATTTGTCTGTATATTTATGGACACAAATATTCAAACTTTGTTGTTGTACTGAGATTACAGTTTATATTTTGTTTCAAGGAAAGAGATTATAATTTACATACTTTCTACAAATAAAATAGAAAAAGAACCGAACTGGTGTAAAAGGGGTCGCAGTATCTGCAGCCCAAATTCCACGCGCTTTGTGTTACGTACAACTTTGTTATCCATTGCGTGCACAGGAACGTGAATGGTGGGCTAGTTTAGCCGGGTTGCTACTAAAGTCTCTGTTGTGGGTTCGAGACCTAGAATCCGCATGTTCTGTTTAATTTTTACTCTCACCTGACAGGTGGAACCCACTTTTCATAGAGGTGAAAAAAATGGCAGCTTTCCCACACCAAGAGGGTTTATTTTTGTAAAAAAAAATTATATTTCGAGGGTGTTTCTAGAAAAAACAAGTCACACACCCTCTTCTCCTGGTTCAGTGGCTAACAGCGGGCCCCACACGTCTAGTCAGCGCCGATTCCGTATGCAAAAATGAGATAAGCACTGTATTTGCACGTCAAAGCCAAGTTTTTGCACCACTTTGATGTATGCCACAACTTCTAGCACCAAAATGACCGTTGTGCCAAGTTCTAGCACCACCGGTGTAATTGACTCCAAAAATAGCCCTCCAACATCTTCCGTAAATCTGGACAAATTATACAGGATCCCGTATAATTTCCCTAACTTCCCTCATCTTTACAGGAAGATGACCCTTCCCTTCACGATAGGAGACCCTCACGCTGCTATGCAGCCATAGCAGCCCCGACACTGTCACCATGTTGTACCGCATCCGCCCCCACACCGGACCTCCCCAGGCACCATCGCAGGTATCACTGACTTGTGGGTCCTAGCTCATTAGCTAGGCTTATTCAATAAAATTAATGAAAAAGATTTTAGATGAATATATTTACGGCAACTGAGAGAAGTAGTTATCACACAACTTCCTCAACATTATACGACATCCTATATAACGACTTTTTACAGGAAGTTTTCTAGGAGAACCATTTGAGTTGCTCTTAGTCGCTACAGCTTGCACACTTAGCCGATATAGGGTGATGCTTGGCTTTTTTAAGACAATCTCGCTAAGCTTTATTTATATCATCACAATGTTTATAGGGAAGAACATAACATCATCGGGGTGCCATACAAAACACGGCGGCCCACCTCTAAATGTAAAGCATGCTTCGCTAAATTGCGAGCCTCGAAAATTGAGCTTCTAAGCTAGTGGACAAAATTACATAAAATGAAAGAACTACTCTAGGCTATGTTTTTCATGTATGATAGCGTAGCTGGCCAAACTCCGCTGCTAGATGTCATCCACCGCCACCTTGTTGTCAGATGCCACATGGAACCTCTGTTGATTCAAGTCTTCGACGAGGGCTAGTGCCTCCTGAACAGCCAATGCTTCCAACGTTGTCGGATCTATTATGCCTCTGAAAGCAATTGCCGAAGCTCCCCAAAAAATACCATCGTGCTCTAGACATATTGCACAACTTCCCCTCTACCTTAAGAGCTTGCAACTGATGCATCAACACTGATGCAGCAACTGCATGTTGACGATGCTTGGCTGTCTCCAAGAAAGGAGGACAATGTAAACGAGCCTTATGGCCGGTGTGGCTTGCAGTTGTACCATACTCCCTCCTTTTCGGTTTATAGGGCTTAAATTTTAAATCTCATCAACCAAGGTAAATGATGACGGAAAAAATGTATCTCGTAGTTTATAAAATTACTCAAACTTTAACATGCATTAATTAAAATATATGCATAGATGACCACTAAATGAGTAGGGATGCTTACATGCATTCGTTGGTTTCTTTTAATCCTTGCATGCATCAATTTAATGCACCTTGGAAATGTGAACATGCGGTGGAAAGAAGTGAAAATAAGACTTATAATATGGTAAAATCAAGAAAATAAGATGAGCCCAAGAAACCGGAAAGGAGGAAGTACTATTTAAGGGGGTGCAACATCTTTAGTTTTTTCGCTGGTCTCTTGAGCAAAAGCTAAATTCGTGTACTGTGAGACATCCATCGTTCTTGCCTACAGGGAAAGAGGAAGTGGGCCATCCCAAAAAGTGTGGTAGCAAGCGATTTTGGGAAGGTTCTAAGACTGATTCACGGAACCTTCCACCCGGTTTGCCCAAGTTATTGGAAGGTTACATGCTTTTTGTGTGTGTTTTTCTTTATCGGTTTTCATCGGCTTTACATTTATCTTTTTATCTTTCAACTTCCTTTTTCCTACTCATTCCTTTTCTTCCATTTTTCACAGTATAAGTCCACATTTAAAAAAAATATTGAGCAGTATTAGTGTACATGTCAAAAAAAGAATTGATACATGTTGAACATTTTTTGAAATATATGTTGAACATTTTCATCTGAACACATGTTGAACAGCTTTGTAAAAGGCACGTTCATCATTTTTAAATACACCATAAATATTTTGTGAACATACCTTGAATGTTGTATAAGATTTCATGAATTGTTTTTTTGATTTCTTCAATATTGTTTAAAATTTGAATGAATATATTTCTGAAGTGCGTTAATATTTTTTAAATGTAGTGATCAATTTTTTAAATCTTAGACACATTTGTTTACAAATTGTGCAAACAAGTTTTATATTTCATGAATTGTTTTAATGTCATGAACATTGTTTTAAGCATGTCAACATTTTTTAAATGTAAAAAACGTACTTTTTGAATGGTATGATCAATTTTTATAATTGCACATTATTTTGCATTGCACGCTTAAGTAATATCGATATTGTGGGGATGACATGCAAAAGCATATTATGGGCCTTTACATCAGTGTTTCGTTGTTTCCTTTTTTGGCCTACTCTCATTTTTTTTTTTTGATTTTTAACGTCGAAACTACCATTTTTAAAATAAAAATACAAACACTTTCTCATTACATGAATATTATGCAAATGCATGGGAATTAAAAAATTCACCATGTACTAAAAAGTGTTCAAATGTGTTCTGATAAAACAATATTCACCATATATTTTTCTTATATAAACTCCAGAAATATATTTTACTAGCAAAATAAAAAATAAAAAATAAAACAACTTAGAAAAAAGAAAATTTTATTAGAACTAAAATTAAAAAAAGAAAAACAGGGAAAGAAAATATTAATAGGCCCGGAAAAGTAAAAAAAGTAAAGAAGAAAGCAAAACAAAATGACGAAAAGCGATAAACCTAAAACCCAGAGCATAAGAGCAATGGACTAATATCGAGAATGGCTGAACCTGACTGGCACCAATCACATCGCTCCAATACGTCTACCATTCTATTCGAGGTTATTGGCGCCATATAGGGTTTTCTTGGTGTGTGTTTGTGGGGGAGAGTGGGGGTAGGTTTAACCTCAAGTACCTCCGCCAATCCCTAGCACATCGTGTTGCAGCATAAAAAGCACACCGGTGCCCGTGACCTCGTAGCTCAGACGGTTGCCTTGCCGCACCGATGCCCTCACCTTGTAGCACAATGACCACCTTGCAATTGCAACCCCCTCTCCCCCCAACCCCCACTCCGCAACGTGTCATTGCAGCCTCGGTGCCCTAACAACATTGGTGGTAGGCGTTTCTGTCTTGTAGCAGCAACTTCCCCAAGCTAAAGTGTCGAGGCGTAAGATTGCGTGTAATGTCACAATGCAGGCGATCTTACCCTCACATCTGGCTGACTAGATCTTTAAATGTCATCTTTTACTGCGGCAATGGATACCATCCGGGAAACAACGGGGCGTTGATGCAATGCCGAAGGTTATGGTGAAGATTCGGAACATCCAAGTCAGTCTCGAGCGGAGTCATAGATTCAAGTGCCTTTTGCTGTTGAGCCTGCCTGTTTTTTTGGCTGGCCGTGGCCAGGCATTGGCCGTGTATGGATTGTTAAAAATATGTTACTGCTTTCCTGGTTTATGGGCTTTATTAATTTAAAAGCGGACACTTATTGTGTCTTCGTTCTAAAAAGAGATGATGTTGATGGTGCGATCACATGCAGCTAAGCTAGTACCATTTCTCTCATGGATTGGTTGGGGACTTAATTAACAACATTAGGATTACACATTCTTAGTAGCACCAAGTAAATTGCAAAGACAAACATATATACTCATACAACCTTTCCTTGATAATCATGAAACATTAATATTTAGAAATGAATCACACTTTTGAAAACATATCATATTTCACTGAAATAATAATGTCCTCTTTAATGACATGCAAAGACTCAACGATATTAACCTCTTTATTCTGGAGGAGTGAGAGCCATGATTTTATCCTACAAGACTAGGACTAAGAGCCGCGAAATATCTACGGGCCATCCGGTAAATGGTTGGTTCATGCGAAAAACATACTATTTTTTCCAACTTATAACGATTTGAGTTGGGGGTGAGTTCGCCCTCCTGATCCTCCTCTTACAAATGAGAGATACTGCAAACAAAATAAAAATTCCAACACTGGAAGTTGAACTTGGATAGTTGCACAGCAGCGACCTCCTCCTTTCCACGTGGAACTCTTCCTAACAATTTCATTCGTCGTCGTTCTTCCCCAATTATCATCCTATGGTCGTCTCCGCTCTCCAACTGCTTTCATAATGGCATCCAAGATAGGCATCCAAGATTTGGGCATCATCTCTCTATTGGACGCTTGGGTGGTTGCTACTTTGTCATAATGGCGTCCAAGATGCTGCACTGAGGTCGCGTTATGGCTAATATTCTTCCCATGAATAGTAGAAATCATGGTTGCACCCTTGGCAACAACACCGTAGACAAATAGAAAGAAGAACTCCATGAAGTGGAGGAGGAGCCCCACCATCCTGGGCATTGACGATTAGTGTGACCCGGGCAGGGATGTTTGACAAAGGGTGCCACCTGAGCGCGGAGCTGGGGCATCGACTCGACGACATCGGGGAAGCAAGGTTGCTAGTGCGGATCGTGGGTACGTATAGTGCCACCATCGCATAAGCTCGACGAAGGTGGGGAGCACCCAGTCGATGGCGTCCTACAGGTCGGCCTTTTGTCGCCATTGTGAGCGGGACGAGCCTGAAGATCCCTCTACCCTTGTACGTGTGAGTCCTTTGCTCTCGTGTTCTGCTCAGCACCTGGATGACCGATGACATCCTCAACTGAGAATTCATGTCTCAAGTGCTTGAGAGAAGTAGAAAAGTTCCACCAAGAAGGAGGGAGTTTAGCTATAATGCATGCCGAAAAACTTGTCCGGTAACCCACACTTCAAGAGTTCCAGCTCCATAGCAATGCACTGTATATCATGAGCCTGCTCCAAAATAGGACGATAATCAACCACTCTGTAACAATGGAACTACTTCATAACATACAACTCGCTTCCAACATCGGTGCGTTGAACTTAGCTTCGAGCACAACACACAAGTTCTTGTCGACCCACGTATGGAGATATGCGAGAACGAACTTGTCTCCGATCACACTAAGAAAAGCCCCCACAAAGACAGTGGTTGTCTCTCCAACCGCCTTCTCCTAATCATGAGAAAATGTTCCCATAGGAGTCACGCCACCAATTGAGAACACATTCATGGATATGAGCCACAAGCTTGTTTTCATTAGGCAATGCATAAAATGTGTTCCCATAAATGGGACCGGTCTCAATTTTGCAGCAATGCCTTGAATTGAAAAGTTCCTTAAATAAACGTTTTAGATTGCGCGATCTATTAGCACATTTTTGATTAATCTAATTCATGAGTAAATCATAAACATGACATTCACAGTATGCCACTCAGATCGATACCTAAACATGTGAGCACATACAAAACATAGATGTGAAACATCTATGAACAGAGCGTATACATCTAGCACATGAAGGAGTATGTAGGGGATGAACAAATCGTACGCCCCGTTAGGCCGGGCTAAATCCACTGCGATGGTAGCAGCCTCATCAGCGGTTTTCGACTTGGCAACGATGTCATCAGCCCTGGAGTCACTGTGAGGGGAAGTAGTCAAAGTAGAGGACGAACATGGGGACGGAGCAGTCGTGTTGAGATGCTTCCCAAAAACCTTATCGCCTTCCTCTCGGTGTAGGATCTCGAAGGACGGTCGGGATGATGGGACGTGATCCCCAGAAGTAGCACATAGGGACGAACAGTGGATGACGACTAGGGTTTCTTGGGGAAGGAGTGAGTGTGTTGGGCGTTGTGGTCCTGGGTTAGGCTGACAGCCAAGTCGGTAGACAGCCCACGGTCCAACGTCTCAGACAATGGCACATCCATTAATTACTCTTTTATTAATCTAATTAACCATTCATGACCGACAAATATATATCACAAGCATAGGTCTGAGCTCGGTTAACTAATTCAAGAGAGCGCGTGTCACTACAGGAATCCAGTACTTTGCCGTCTGCCATGGCGGACGGCAAAGGCACGGACGGCTGACGGCAAAGCTCTTTGCCGTCTACGGCGGACGGCAAACAGTGACGGCAAAGATAGGGTCGGCAAACAGGTCCTTTGCCGTCAGCTTTTTAAGGCGGACGGCAAAGAGCCCTTTGCCTACAACGGCGGACGGCAAAGAGGGGGACGGCAAAATGTTGCACGTCCGCCAGCGTTACTCCGTTAGGCGGCTAACGGCGGCCTTTGCCGTCGGCCAGCGGATGACAAATTTGAGCGCCTCTTTGCTGTCCGCCAGATGACGTCAGCAATACGTCAGCGCCCGCTTTTTTTGCCGTCCGCCTGGTGGACTGCAAAGGCAAAGTCTTTGCCATCAGCTTAGCTTTGCCGGCTGCCACGATAGGCAAATTGGCCAAATGGTCCATCCCCCAGGATGCACAGGTGGGCGCCACGTGCCCCCTTTGCCGTCTGCCACCGACGGCAAAGGGGTCTTTGCCGTCGGCCGCGGATGGCAAAGAGCCTGCACTGCCTCTTTTTTATTCTGTTTTTCTTATATCCAACAATTATCACAACAAATATATCACAGCACATATATATCCATCACATAAATACCCAGCACATATATATCCAACATATTAAATATCCAGCACATATATATCCATCCATACATACATAGTAGGTTGCACATAATTCCATCGATCCATACATATTACAATATGCAAAGTTTCATCATAGCAAGCGAGCAGAATACAAGAAGTGCATCAAAGGAAAAAACAGGAAAAAGCAAGCAATCCATCATAGGAAGCTGGCTTCCGTGAAGTGAATGAAACCTGCAAAATGACAAATAAGAAAGTTAGAAAAAGAAGACTAGAAGAAAAAGAATAGAAGAAGAAGACTAGAAGAAGAAGTATATGCCATTTATTAGCTAACTTAGGTGAAATGTATCGTTTATGAGCTAACCTAGGTGAAATGGGTAGTTTATGAGCTATCCTAGGTGAAATGGATCATTTTGGAGCTAAGTTAGGTGAAATGGGTCGTTTATGAGCTAACCTAGGTGAAATGGGTCGTTTATGAGCAAACCTAGATGAAATGGGTCGTTTATGAGCAAAACTAGGTGAAATGAGTCGTTTATGAGCAAACCTAGGTGAAATGGGTCGTTTATGAGCAAACCTAGGTGAAATGGGTAGTTTATGAGCTAACCTAGGTGAAATGGGTCGTTTATGAGCTAACCTAGGTGAAATGAGTCGTTTATGAGCTAACCTAGGTGAAATAGGTCGTTTATGAGCTAACGTAGGTGAAATAGGTTGTTTATGAGCTAACGTAGGTGAAATGGGTCGTTTATGGGCTAACCTAGGTGAAATGGGTCGTTTATAAGCTAACCTATGTGAAATAGGTTGTTTATGAGCTAACCTAGGTGAAATGGATCATTTATGAGCTAACCTAGGCCAAATGGGTCGTTTATGAGGTAACCTAGGTGAAATGGGTCGTTTATGAGCTAACCTAGGTGAAATTGATCATTTTGGAGCTAACTTAGTTGAAATGGGTCGTTTATGAGCTAACTAAGGTGAAATGCCACATTTTTGAGCTAACTAAGGGAAAATGGATCGTTTTTTAGCTAACTTAGGTGAAATGGGTAATTTTGGAGCTAACCTAGGTGAAATGGGTCATTTTAAAGCTAGCGTAGGTAAAATGGATCATTTAGGAGCTAATCTACGTAAAATGGGTCATTTTAGAGCTAACTTGGATAAATTGAATCACTTGTAAGCTAACTAAGGTAAAATGAGTCATTTTAGAGCTAACTTAGGTAGAATTGATGGTTTATGAGGTCAGTAAGCTTATTAAATCATTTTGGAGGAAAAGAAGCTAACTCTAGGTCATTATGGTAAGCATATTGGAGGAAATAAAGCTAAGTCTAGGTCTTTATGCATTTGTTAAGCAAAACACTAGAGAAACTTACTGTGATCACGGAGGTGTAGGAGCGGGCTGGCTCGCGCCGGTACCTGGAGAAGGATCGTGCGATGCGTTTCTGGAGTTAAGCTTCACCAAAGATCATTTCCAATGTCTCGTTAGCATTATGACACTCAAATGTTAAGACTAGCAAGTAATGTCCATTCAAATTAAACTCACCGTGCTCCCAGGAGCAATCACTCGCATCGGCGGAGCGGTCTGACCGGACTTCTCGCAAACAGACTGCACATTTGGTTTTCACAACAGAGTCATACTAGTTAGTAATGAGACTCAAATGTTAAGACTAGCAAGTAATCTGCAGAAGAAACTTACCACAAGGAGCTCGTACGTGGCCCTTGCCTGCATGTCATTCCGTGCCCTCTCCTCCTCCAACATCTTTGTCGTCCTCTCCTCCAACTCCCTCTGCCTCTCCACCGCCTCCGCCAGAAGTTTCTCCGTTCTATCTCTCTCACTCTGTATAGCAGCCTGCAACACCACTCACATGACCATTTGTAATCATTGATGGAAGCGCACACAATGTAATGGAAAAAGATAGCTGAGTACGTATAACTAACCTTGAAGGCGAATTGGACTGGCCGTTCACGAGGCCTTATCTCAGGAGCGGAGCTCGACTGGCGCGCCTTGGTCTCCGGGAGAGTTCTAGGACAACGGATAAGTCCATCTCCCATGGCTATGGAGCCATGGGACCTCCCGCCACCAGATATCATCAGCAGCTCTGTATCAATGGGACCCTGGCTACACATACTCGGGCCGTCCATGGATAGCGTTAGACAATTCGAAAGAATCAAGGTTATAAATATGCAAATGCATGCATATTTATAACTATGACGCTTTCGAACGGGAGACACATATTGGTTACGCATAATGATGATTCAAGACACATATATAGCTAGCTATCAAGTTTCATCGGAATAGATCAAATAATTAATGGGGAGGAGGACTTGTCATTTGTGCTCACCCACGAACGAAGGGGCAGAGCTCGTCAAACGCACGGCGAGGTCGTCGAACACCAAACCTCGCAGCGATGAAACAACTGCACATTTAAAACTACACGATCAACACAATTATATATGATGTTTTTCATAACAAAATCGAAAAATATATGACCTAACTAATAATTCACAAATATATGACCCCGTCGGCCTCTGGAAGGCCAAAGAACACCTTTTCGGGAGGTGTCGGGGGTCGGGGTGTTGTGTCGGTGTCGGGGTGCCGTGTCGGGGTCGGGGTGCTGTTTGGGGGTCGGGGGGTCGGGGTGTCGTGTCGATGTCGGGGTAGTGCCGTGTCGGTGTTGGGGTGCTGTTTCGGGGTCGGGGTGTGGTGTCGGGGTCAGGGTGTCGGGTCAGGCTCGGGGTCGGGGTGTCGGGTCAGGCTCGGGGTCGGGGTGTCGGGGTCGGGGTGTCGGGTCATGCTCGGGGTCGGGGTATCGGGGTCGGGGTCGGGGTGTCGGGGTCGGGGTCTCGGGGTCGGGGTCGGGGTGTCGGGGTCGGGGTCTCGGGGTCGGGGTGTCGTGTCGGGGTGCCGGGTCGGGGTCTGGGTACCGTATCGGGTCGGTTTTTTTCCTTTATTTTCCTTTTCTTCTTCTTCCTCTTCTTCCTTTTCTTCCTTTTTTTTCCTTCTTCTTCTTCTTCTTCTTCTTCCTCCTTTCCTTTTTCCTCTTCTTCTTCTCCTCCTCTCCTCTTTTTTCTTCTTCTTCTTCCTCTTCTTCTTTTTTCTTCTCCTCCTCCTCTTCTTCTTCTTCTCCTCTCCTCTTTTTATCTGCTTCTTCTTTCCTAAAACTAAACTAAACCTAAACCTAAAACAAAAAAAAACAAAAAAAAGGAGAAAACTAAATCTAAACCTAAAACTAAACTAAAACTAAACCTATAAACCTAAAACTAAACCTAAACCTAAAACTAAAACTAAATCTAAACTAAACATAAACCTAAAACTAAAAAAATAGAAAAAAAGGAAAAAAAGAGGAGGCAGAGAGCTCACCTGGGTGGAGCAGGGGGGTGGGGCGGCCTGGGGCGGCAGAGGAGGGGGGCGGGGCGGCCTGGGGCGGCGGCAGTGGCGACGGGGCCGGGCCCGGCCGAGGCGGCGGGGCGCGGGGGTGCCGGGGCGCCGGGGCGTGGCGGCGCCCAGACGGCAGGGCGGCGGGGGCGCCGGGGGCGCCGGGTCGGCGGCGGGGTGGTGGGGCGACGGGGCGGGGGGGGCGCTGGGGCGGCGGCGGGATGGTGGGGCAACGGGGCGGCGGTGAGTACTGGGGAGAGAAAGAGAGAGAGAGAGAGAGAGGGGGGGGGGCGGGGTGGGGCGCGCGGCCATTAACATTAGTGGGGCCCTCCCTCTTTGCCGTCCGCCCCCCTTTGTCGTCCGCTTTTTTGCTCTTTGTCGTCCGCTAGCGGACGGCAAAGAGGGGGGCCGTTATGTTTTTTTAAGCAGCTCGTCAGTGGGGCCCCCTCCCTCTTTGCCGTCCGCTTGCCGACGACAAAGAATCTTTGCCATCCGCTAGCCGACGGCAAATAACTGGCTGATGGCAAATTAGGTCTTTGCCATCAGCCAGTTCTTTGCCGTCTGCTTTTTGGTAGCTGATGGCAAAGAGCTTCTTTGCTGTCCGCTAGCTGACGGCAAAGAGCTGGCAGATGGCAAAGTAGCTGATTCCAGTAGTGTGTGGGCGTGGCGAAGGAGGAGGAGCACGTGTGTACCACTCCCCTTCTCAAGCATCCAATGGCATGTTGTACAGCAGCCCTTATAGAAGGGTATCAACTCTCCTCAACTTGCGAGGTGGTATTAAACTTCTGATGCACAAATATGGGCCTTAGAGATTAAAAAGAAATTATTGTGTGATATGGGCCGAAGCCCTTATATTGTTCAACATTTACAACACAATGTGTACCGCAATTGCAGAGAGGCAGAGAGCTAGTGAGCAAATTTCTACTAGTACTTCCATATTAAGATGCAACACACACTTATCTGCTTGAATGTTACAACAGATTTGTAATCTACTAACTTCGTTCCTAAATATATGTCCTTTTAGTGATTCCAACAAGACTACACATGGAGCAAAATGAGTGGATTTACACTCTAAAATATATTTATATACATCCGTATGTAGTTTGTATTGAAATATGTAAAAAGACTTATGTTTAGAATCGGAGGGAGTATTAATTAAAGGCTACCGTGGTTTCATGGGCGAGTAATTCACTTCTTCCTAGTCTTTTGGCAACCGTAGTTATCTACTTATAAACGTTGTGCATAGTTCCTTTCTTTTGCGGAAGATTAATGCTTGGACGTTAATGTCTTACATCACAATACCAGACAGTGGGAGTAAGGTGTTACACCTTCTTGGTGGCCCGAACCTGGGCAACTCCAGCGTTCTATGTGTTGTTTTGCATCCTTTCCGGTCCACGGCGCATGAAGAGGCATAGTGTGTTCAGTCCCAGACCGAACTAAAAAGGGATGCTCAACATCTCAATGTCGTGCTCGTAGACACTGACAAAAATCAACACGCTAAAATGCTTTCAAAATTAGTCTTTTTAAAGCATCAGTTTATTGTTTTACAAAGAATAAAAAAAATCTTTACAATACTTTGCACACATGTAGTACATTCACTAATTTTTGTTGTAAGAAAATCATTTTTTGTACTACTTACTTCATTTTACTGCCATAAAGATGCATTTGAGTTTGGGAGTAGAAACTCCACGACCTTACATTTCGTTCTTACTTTGTGATGTGTTGCATACGTTTTTTGGCATGCACCGTGCTGCAACTGCTCCATGGAATATTGTTCTCGGGAAATGAGAGCCTCAAACTATCTTCATTTTGAGCTCCATGGCTTGCCTACGTATCATTTACGTGATAATGCGAACTAAGCTGCATGTTGGAGTAGTTAGCATGAAGTAGACCTAGCAGAAACCAGCCCAATGGCGCTGGCCAGTTGTACCCATGTTCAAGATACGAGGCCTATAAAAAACAGTGCACATATCTAAACTAGACAAATGCGAGAGTTCAAGCACTAGACTTGACATTGATGTTCGCATTATTTCTGAATTTATTTCAGGCTTCTAGCGATGTTTGTTCACTAAAAGAAGACGTTCATGTCGACCGAGGGGCGCCTAGACAAGAAAAATGTGTATTGATAAAATAAATCCGCTCCCCGAGTACAGTTCCACAGCCATGTAAGAAGTTCCACTAAAAACAATTTAATTGAGGGCGTTATCTAAAATATGAAATTTTTTATTGAACCGGTTTCAACTCTCTTTATACTTGGTACAATGACCATGAGCGGTGGCAAATGCATATAATATTTCACAAAGTTCCTCCGAAGACAAACCTCGCCACGTTTTTTACGTCGTCGGGTGATTTCTTAGCGGGAGACATTTGGTAATTAAAAGATTATCAGGCCTAAAACCCATTTAACATTATTTGTTGGATAAACCTCAAAGGCCCATTGTTATAGGTATATACGGCATTTTAAAGAACATTTTTGTCTACTTCCAACATGTTTTACATCAATTAGTACAAATTTACAAGACACATTTGTACCACACAACTGCAGAGAGGCAGAGAGCTAGTGAGCAAATTTCTACTCGCATATTAAGATGGAACGCACGCTTATGTGCTTGAACGTTACAACAGACTTGGCAATACATTAATTAAAGGCTACCGTGGTTTCAGGGGTAAGAGGGTGCTTGGATACGTTTTAGTTCCATGACTAAAAGTAGTGGGACTAAAACTTGCTAGCCTCACCCATGCTTGGATCCAAATACTAAAGAGACTAAAATCAAGTTATTGAGCATTTATTATCCTCCAAACCATCCAATCCTGAATTTGCATGTGTTAAAGTGGAGGAATTAAATGAGGGGAGAGAGAGCTAATCCATATTTTAGTAGGGTTCCCTTGACTAAAACTTTTTAGCCTCAAGACTAGTTCTAGTCTCTTTTTAGTTAGGGGTGCTTGGAACTTTAGAGGGTGTTTGGATACGTTTTAGTCCCATGACTAAAAGTAGTGGGACTAAAACTTGCTAGTCTCACCCATGCTTGGATCCAAATACTAAGGAGACTAAAATCAAGTTATTGAGCATTTATTATCCTTCAAACCATCCAATCCGGAACTCGCATGTGTTAAAGTAGAGGAATTAAATGAGGAGAGAGAGGGCTAATACACATTTTAGTAGGTTTCCTATGACTAAAAAATTTTAGCCTCAAGACTAGTCCTAGCCTCTCTTTAGTCAGGGGTGCTTAGAACTTTAGCCTCTAAAAGAGACTATTTTTAGTCAGACTAAAAATAGTCCCTTGGATCCAAGCACCCTCTTAGCCTCTAAAAGAGACTATTTTTAGTCAGACTAAAAATAGTCCCTTGGATCCAAGCACCCTCTAAGTTATTCACTTCTTCCAAGTATAGAGCAACCTTCTACTTGTAAACGTTACAAAGTTCCTTCTTTTGCGGGAATTAATTTTTGGACGTTACAAACTTATCTTCTTCCAAGTATAGAACGACGAATTAATTAGTCCTTATCTACTTGTGAACGTTAATAGCAATGAATTAATCTGTGCCATATATTGGAGGAAGCATTCGAACTGCATGACGTTGCACATTTACATAGATACCTACAAGTTATCTATATTTAGCAATCCAGGATCGAGCTACAATTAGCCTATAAATACCGTCAGACAGGCCTTCGGTCCACATCGGTCACTGCATACACACACCACCACCACCATCATCAATCACAAGTTCACAACATCCAACCATGGCGTCTTCACTCTTCATCCTTGCGCTCCTCCTCACCGTCGCTGCAACTGACGCGGCCACCATCACGGTGGTGAACAAGTGCTCCTACACGGTGTGGCCAGCCGCCACCCCGGTGGGAGGCGGGACCAAGCTCGAACCGGGCCAGTTGTCCACAATCCATCCACCCGCCGGCACAAAATCTGGCAGGATCTGGGCGCGTACGGGCTGCAAATTCGACGCCAGCGGCAAGGGGTCCTGTACCACGGGAGACTGCGGCGGCGTGCTGGCCTGCCGTGCCGGAGGGAAGCCACCCGCCTCGCTCGCCGAGTACACTCTGGGGACAGGCAGCAGTGCTGACTTCTACGACATCTCCCTCGTCGACGGATTCAACGTGCCGATGAGCTTCGGGCCCGTCGGCGGCAGCTGCCGCGCGGTCAGCTGCGCCGCGGACATCAACGCAAACTGCCCGTCGGAGCTGAAGGTAGACGGGGGCTGCATGAGTGCCTGCGGCAAGTTCGGCACCCCACAGTACTGCTGCCCGGCGCCAAGTACGCCGGCTACCTGTGGGCCGACGAGCTACTCGCGTTTCTTCAAGGGGCTCTGCCCAGACGCCTACAGCTACGCCTACGACGACAAGACCAGCACCTTCACCTGCGCCAGCGGAACAAACTACAAACTGACCTTCTGCCCGTAGATCCGTCATGGTCATGCATATTCATGCATGCTAGGAACTGAATTTGGTTTGATGAATAAATATGTACTGGAAGTCTGGAACTAGAATTGGAATGAATGAATGAATGAATGAAGTAGTTTCCCAAAAAAGTCTTGCCAAATAATTCATAAAACTGAAGTAAATTTCTTCAACGATGTACCACCTCCTCGGGGGCTGACTGCCTCCGCACCGATAATGGCCCACGCGACTGCAAGCAAAGAAACTCCGGGTCGACGACGAGAGCCCGATTCCTCACCAAGCTGCGTGCCAGCTCGGTGGAGCCCAGTCCCAGACATGGCGCCTCTCAAACTGGTTGTCGCCGCCGAGTCGACGTCGAGAACAAATTCTTATGAAAACAAATTCCTATGCAATAATTATCATTTTCTTATGCTACTCATATTTAATACTTTTGCAACTATATAGTAGATGGGCAAATATGAAAAACTCTCTACGACGCAGAGACATCACACACGTCATGTCCAGATAGTTCTCAACGAAGAAGACCCACCCGGAGAACTATAAAAAAATTTGCAAGCCCATATTATGCACTACTTATATTCAGTAAAGAATTATGACTATAGACATGCATTTTCAGTTTAAATTAACATAGCATTGATCCAACCATTCGTCTACTACACAACCGAATATCATCCAAATGTATTTGCAACCAATATTCATCCAACTATCATCCAACCATTGATCCAACCATTCGTCTACTTTACAACCAAATATCATCCAAATGTATTTGCAACAAAATATCATCCAACTTATATTCAGTAAATGTGTGTGTGTGTGTGTGTGTGTGTGTGTGTGTGTGTGTGTGTGTGTGTGTGTGTGTGTGTGTGTGTGTGTGTGTGTGTGTGTGTGTGTGTGTGTGTGTGTGTGTGTGCACTGGCGGTGAGCTAGGTCTTGCGGTGGCACCGGCAGGGCTCCTACAGCGAAGATGGACAGGGTGGCGGCTCTCGGGCGTCTAGGGGGCATCTAGTGGTGGCTAGTTGGGGGATGGGCTCGGCCTTGCCCGAATTTAGGCCGAGGATGGTGACGGCCATGGCGGCAATGGCGGACGGGGAGGGGGCTCCGAGGGAGGAGAGGGACGAGAGGCGCTCACAACGGGCTCGCCGAGGTCGAGGCAATGCTCTCAACGGGCTCGAGGAGGGGCTGGAGCGAGCGGGACGGCGTCGGCGATCTCCGGCGGCTGCAGGTTGAAGACGAGCGGCCTGGCGGCACGGTGGTCGATCTGTTCGGGGCAGTGGCTGGCCCCGGGACAGCAATTATATACCTTGGACATTTAGTCCCGGTTCCAGCCATGCACAGGGACTAAAGGTACCTTTAGTCCCGGTGCGTGCCTGGAACCGGGACTAAAGGTGTTTTTCAGCGGCCCAAAATACATGCGGGAGGAGGACCTTTAGTCCCGGTGCGTGGTGGCAACCGGGAGTAAAGGTGTTTTTACTTTTGTTTTTGTTTTTTTGCTTTAGTTTTTCACTTTTGTTTCTACTTAATTCTAAAAGGATCATAACTAGAGTTTTATAGTTGGATAAATTTTATTTAATTCTAAGTTAATATTGTTTTGATCATAACTAGAGTTTTATGAAATCTTTTTAGTTGATTCTTTTTGCTATTGAAAAATATTATAAAATACATTTTATTAACCTAATATTGTTATATTTTCTTTTCTGTTAAGTTATTAGTTTAGTATTTTTATTTGCTGCTAAGTTTTATTTAGGAAAAAAAATATGTTTGTTATTTGGAGTTAAGTCCTGCTGTTCCCTTGGGAGTTTTTATTTGGATTTCCTTGAAGTTTTGTTTTGTTTTCTATTTGCTTTTTCGTATTATTTTCTTTATCTCTTTATTCACTGATTTTATTTTGATTGCTAGAATGCTTGCTAGAGTGAATAGGATAGGAATATTTGAAAATTCATAACTTAATAAATAATTATTCAAAAATCATGTTTCAAATGCCAAAATGCCCTAGCTCTTACAAGGGTTGGCTCCGGTTTGTCCGAAGTGGGACTTTCCAGATATAAGTCCGAAAACTCATTAGAGAAAAAAGTGATGACGGTGAAGCGGTCACATCCCAGAGTGGGATCTTGGGGTATAAAACTTTTTTCTTTTCGTGTGTCCCTTTGCGCCGTAACCATGGACAATGTTCATCATTTAACATGATGCTTGGGTCAGTCTTCACTCTGAAGGGAGGAATTTCATGAAACTTTTCATAATCTTCTGACATGTCTGTGTTGTTCTCCACTCCCACGATGTTACTTTTCCTTGAAAGAACTATCTGGCGCTTTGGCTCATCGTATGATGTATTCACTTCCTTGTCTTTTCTTTTTCTCGGTGTCCTTCACATCAAAAAACCTGCGTCACATCATTGGCTAGGACGAATGGTTCGTCTGTGTACCCAAGATTGTTGAAATCCAATGTTGTCATCCCGTACCGTGGGTCTTTCTCTACCATGTTTCCTGACAGATTGACCCATTTGCACCGAAACAAAGGGATCTTAAAACGAGGTCCACAGTCCAGTTTCCATATCTCCTCTATGTAATCATAATATGCGTCATTTTTCCTATTGTTGTTTGTTGCATCAAAGCGGACACCATTTTTTTGGTTGGTGCTCTTTTTATCTTGGGCGATCGTGTAAAATGTATTCCCATTTATCCTGTACCCATTGAAAGTCAATATAGTCGAAGATGGTGACTTGGCCAACAAGTACAACTCATCTCCAACAGTGTCGTCATTCATGAGTTGCGTTTGCAACCAACCGCCGAAAGTCACCATGTGTGTACGTTTAATCCAGGGCTCGGACTGCTCCGGGTTGTTGGAGCGTATAATATCCATGTGTTTCTTGATATACGGAGCCACCAAGGTGAAATTTTATAGAACTGTGTAGTGTGCTTGCGCCCAAGAATGCCTGTCCATACGTATTACTGAATCCTTTCCTAGCATGCCTTTTCCACCCATCCCCTCATGCGGCAATTGAGGAACACCAATCGGCTTAAGGTCGGGAATAAGGTCAACGCAAAACTCAATGACTCCTCTCTTTAATGGCCCTTGTAGATGCTTCATTCTGGCCTAGCACGGTTATGATACTATTTCTTTAATACTCCCATGAACCTCTCAAAGGGGAATATATTCTGTAGAAATATAAGACCCAGAATGGCAATCTCTTCGACTAGGTGAACTAGGACGTGCGTCATGATATTGAAGAAGGATGGTGGGAACACCAACTCGAAACTGATAGGACATTTCTCCAAATCATTCTATAACCTTGGTAGGATTTCTGGATCGATTACCTTCTGAAAAATTGCATTGAGTAATGCACATAGCATCACAATGGCTAATCGAACGTTTTCCGATAGAAGCCCCCTCAATGCAACCGAAAGTAATTGCGTCATAATCACGTGACAGTCATGAGACTTTAGGTTTTAGAATTTTTTCACTAACATATTTATTATTTCCATTATATTCGACGAGAAGTCAGACGGGACCTTCATACAGAGTAGGCACTCAAAGAAGATTTCCTTCACTTCTTTGGTAAGAGCATAGCTGGTAGAACCTTGATACTGCTTTGGATGCATGTCGTATTTTTCATGCATACTTTGCTGGTCCACCCGTGCCTCCGGTGTATCTTTTGTCTTCACATACACGCCCAAGAAGCCTTGAAGGTTCACGCAAAGATTCTTTGTCACGTGAATCATGTCGATTGCAGAGCAGTCCTCTAGGACATTCCAATAGGGTAGGTCCCAAAATATAGATTTCTTCTTCCACATGGGTGTGTGTTTGTCAGCGTCATTCGGAACAGATTGTCCGCCAGGACCCGTTCCAACGATTACCTTTATATCCTTGACCATATCAAGTATATGATCACAAATACGGTGGTCAGTCTTCTTCCGGTGATCTGCCTCACCTTTGAAATGCTTGCCTTTATTTATTGAGAAGAAATCGATGATGTCCCAAGTACATATTCTTCTTACATTTATCCAAATATATACTTTCAGTGTCATCTATATTTTGGTCGGAAGAAATCAGTGAGCATTGCGTGCATGCATTGTATCCCTTGTTTGTCTGTCATGAAAGGTTACTAAGAGCAGGCCAATCATTGATGGTTACAAACAGCAATGCTCGTAGTTCAAATTCCTCCTACTTGTGCTCATCCCACACACATACACCTTTGATAAAAGTTCTTCAACTAATACCCTTAGGTACACGTCAATGTCATTGCCGGGTTGCTTAGTGCCTTGGATGAGCACTGATATCATAATGTACTTCTGCTTCATGCACAACCAAGGAGGAAGGTTATAGATACATAGAGTCATAGGCCAGGTGCTATGATTGCTGCTCTGCTCCCCAAAAGAATTAATTCCATCAGCACTTATACCAAACCATAAGTTCCTTGCATCATCTACAAACTCCGGCCACTTTCTCGCGATCTTTCTCCACTGCAACCCATCAACGGTCTTCTTTGTGCCATCGTAACAACTTGTCATGCTCTTTGTTTTGAAACAAACATTTCAGCCGCGGTATTATGGGAGTATACCACATCACCTTGGCAGGAATCCTCTTCCTGTGGCGCTCGCCCTCAACATCACCAGGGTCATCGCGGATGATCTTATAGCGCAATGCACTGCATACCAGGCATGCATTCAAATTCATGTACTCCTCACCGCGGTAGAGGATGCAGTCATTAGGTCATGTATGTATCTTCCGCACCTCTAATCCTAGAGGGCAGTCAGCCTTCTTTGCTTCGTACGTACTGTCTGGCAATTCGTTGTCCTTTGGGAGCATCTTCCTTAACATTTTCAGCAATTTTTCAAATCCCTTGTCATATACACCATTCTCTGCCTTCCATTGCAGTGATTCTAGTTTGGTACCCAACTTTTTCTTGCCATCTTCGTAATTTGGGTACAACAATTTCTTATGATCCTCTAACATGCGGTGCAACTTCAACCTCTCCTTTTCACTTGCGCAGTTTCTCTTTGCATCAGCAATACCAGGATCATCAGCGGGCTCATTGATGCCTCTTCTTCAGCTTCTTCCCCCATTGTAGTACCATCCTATTCAGGGAAACTAGGATAGTTGTCATCATCCTCTTCTTCTTCATTCTCTTCCATGAGAACCCTTCTTTCTTCGTGCTTGGTCCAACAGTTATAGACGGACATGAAACCGGACGTAAACAGGTGGACTTGAATGGTTTTTGAGCTAGAGTAATTCCTATCATTCTTACAGACACCACATGGACAACACATAAAACCATCCCTCTTGTTTGCCTCAGCCGCATGCAGAAAACTGTGCATGCCATTAATAAACCGGGGAGAGCGTCGGTCATCGTACATCCATTGTCGTCTCGTCTTCATTACACAACACCGAAAAGATCAAATTAATACAAGTTCATACATAAATTTTATACACACTTATTCTCATAAAACAACATACAACTATCCAGCTAATGCATTTAAATGCAACAACAAATGCGATCAAAATCGCAACTAAGGCAATAATTGATCCAACAACATAATGATACCAAGTCTCTTTATTAACGACATATGTTCTAATCTTTCTAATCTTTCTAATCTTCAAGCGCAATGCATCCATCTTGATCTTGTGATTATCGATGACATGGCAAAATACAACTCCAATTTCATCTTCTCTTCTTTAATTCTTTTCAATTTTTCTTTCAAATACTCATTTTTTTCAACTAAGTTTAACTTCTCGACAAGAGGGTCGGTTGCAATTTCCGATTCACATACCTCCTAGATAAAAATATCTATGTCAACTTGATGGGCATAATTGTCATATACATGAAATGCAACAAATATTTATAAAAGATATTATACCACATCTGAATCATAAACCAGACGAGGGCTGGCGGGGAAGGATATCAAAACCATGGCACTACGTATAACAAACAATCATACAAGTAAGAAAATTATACAAGCAACTATCTAAATCATACAGATAAGATTTATCTTTTACAAAAAGGATAAGGATAAGAACCTCACCAAGGTGGTACCGGCGACGGGACGGCGCGAGCGATCGTCGGCGGTGAGGACAGGAAGGCACTAGGTAAACCACACCTACACGTATGCAAACTAAGAAGTTAATTTGAGCTCAAATTGCATATAAATCAAATACACTCCCACATAATTTCTCCCAAACAAAAACCCACAAATGACTATATATAGAGCATGAAACGAGCTAAACTAGCAATGAGATATGAAAGGGCAAAGTTGCCAACCTTTTAAACACTTGGATAGATGCGGTGCCTTAAATCGTGACAAATCTTGGAAACAATGAAGGATGAGCTCGAGTTAGGGGAAGAACAGAGAGGAGAGAAAGGAGAAAACAGAGAGCTGGACAAAGCAAGAGTTTATATAGGGATGTCTTTAGTCCCGGTTTGTATCACCAACCGGGACGAAAGGTCTACCTCTAGTCCCGTTTGGTGATACAAACCGTGACTAAAGGGGCTCGCAGGGGCCCCATCCTGACGCCAACCTGCCACCACCTTGATACGTCTCCAACGTATCTATAATTTTTTATTGCTCCATGCTATATTATCTACTGTTTTGGATATTATTGGGTTTTATTATTCACTTTTATATTTTTTTGGGACTAATCTATTAACAGGAGGCCCAGCCCAGATTGCTGTTTTTTGCCTATTTCAAAGTTTCGAAGAAAACGAATATCAAACGGAGTCCAAACGGAATGAAACCTTCGAGAACGTGATTTTCTCACCGAACATAATCCAGGAGACTTGGACCCTACGTGAAGAAACGAAAGAGGAAGGCACGAGGTAGGGGGCGCGCCCACCCTCCCAGGGCGCGCCCTCCACCCTCGTGGGCCCCCTGTTGCTCCACCCACGTACTCCTTCCTCCTATATATATACTTATGTACCCCCAAACGATCAGATACGGAGCCAAAAACCTAATTCCACCGCCGCAACCTTCTGTACCCACGAGATCCCATCTTGGGGCCTATTCCGGAGCTCCGCCGGAGGGGGCATCCATCACGGAGGGCTTCTACATCATCACCATAGCCTCTCCGATGAAGTGTGAGTAGTTTATTTCAGACCTTCGGGTCCATAGTTAATAGCTAGATGGATTCCTCTCTCTTTTTGGATCTCAATACAATGTTCTCCCCCTCTCTCGTGGAGATCTATTTGATGTTATCTTCTTCTTGCGGTGTGTTTGTTGAGACCGATGAATTGTGGGTTTATGATCAAGATTATCTATGAACAAATATTTGAATCCTCTCTGAATTCTTTTATGTATGATTGGTTATCTTTGCAAGTCTCTTCAAATTATCAGTTTGGTTTGGCCTACTAGATTGGTTTTTCTTGCAATGGGAACAGTGCTTAGCTTTGGGTTCAATCTTGCGGTGTCCTTTCTCAGTGACAGTAGGGGCAGCAAGGCACGTATTGTATTGTTGCCATCGAGGATAACAAGATGGGGTTTTTATCATATTGCATGAATTTATCCCTCTACATCATGTCATCTTGCTTAAAGCGTTACTCTGTTTTCTTGAACTTAATACTCTAGATGCATGCTGGATAGCGGTCGATGAGTGGAGCAATAGTAGTAGATGCAGGCAGGAGTCGGTCTACTTGTCTCGGATGTGATGCCTATATACATGATCATACCTATATATTATCATAACTATGCTCAATTCTGTCAATTGCTCAACAGTAATTCGTTCACCCACCGTAAAATACTTATGCTCTTGAGAGAAGCCACTAGTGAAATCTATGGCCCCCGGGTCTATCTTCATCATATTAGTCTTCCGTCACTTAGTTATTTCCTTTGCTTTTTACTTTGCTTTTATTTTACTTTGCATCTTTATCACAAAAATACCAAAAAAATTATTCTATCATATATATCAGATCTCACTCTCGTAAGTGACCGTGAAGGGATTGCCAACCCCTTATCGCGTTGGTTGCGAGGAGTTATTTGTTTTGTGCAGGTGCGAGGGACTCACGCGTAGCCTCCTACTGGATTGATACCTTGGTTCTCAAAAACTGAGGGAAATACTTACGCTACTGTGCTGCATCACCTTTCCTCTTCATGGAAATCCAACGCAGTGCTCTAGAGGTAGCAAGAAGAATTTCTGGCGCCGTTGCCGGGGAGGTCTACGCAAAAGTCAACATACCAAGTACCCATCACAATCCCTTATCTCCCGCATTACATTATTTGCCATTTGCCTCTCGTTTTCCTCTCTCCCACTTCACCCTTGCCATTTTATTCGCCCTTTCTTTTCCGTTCGCCTCTTTTTCGCTTGCTTTTTGTTTGCTCGTATGTCAGATTGCGTGTTTGTCGCGATGGCTCTACCTAGATTTGGTGATCTTCACCTTAAAAGGTTCGAAGAGATCGAAATTAACGTCAGGTGTTTTATAGTTTTGCAATTTGAGCATAATAATTTCTTCGGAAACGAGCTTAAGGAACAAAAAAGTTACATGAGTTATATGAATAAAGAGCTCGATGATATGTCTAAATAATTTGATGGCCTTAGATCCCAAATAGCTCGTCTTGAGAAGTTGACTGCTGAAATATCGGATAAGCAGGCTACCTTAGTTAATAAGATGGCTGCTAAACCGGATTTCTATGAAAATAAAGATGAAGATCTAAAAGATATTGATGTGTCCCCTATTAAATCTTTGTTTTGCAATATGAATCTTGATAATGATGGGACTGAATATGATCCACCTTTACCTAGAAGGCGTTCCAAAAATTCGGAGTCTTTAGATCTTGATGCCAAATTTGATGAAAGTGGGATTGAAGAAATCAAAACCTTAGATACTAATAAACCCACTATTTTGGATTTCCAGGAATTTAATTATGAAAATTGCTCTTTGATTGATTGTATTTCCTTGTTGCAATCCGTGCTAAATTCTCCTCATGCTTATAGTCAAAATAAAGCCTTTACCAAACATAGCGTTGATGCCTTGATGCATTCTTATGAAGAAAAACTTGAGTTGGAAGTTTCTATCCCTAGAAAACATTATGATGAATGGGAACCAACTATTAAAATTAAGATTAGGGATCATGAATTTTATGCTTTATGTGATTTGGGTGCTAGTGTTTCCACTGTTCCCAAAACTTTGTGCCATTTGCTAGATTTCCGTGATTTTGATGATTGCTCTCTAAACTTGCACCTTGCGGATTCCACTATTAGGAAACCTATGGGAAGAATGAATGATGTTCTTATTGTTGCAAATAGGAATTATGTGCCCGTAGATTTTATCGTTCTTGACATAGATTGCAATCCTTCATGTCCTATTATTCTTGGTAGACCTTTCTTTAGAACGATTGGTGCAATTATTGATATGAAGGAAGGGAATATTATATTCCAATTTCCATTAAAGAAGGGCATTGAACACTTCCCTAGAAAGAAAATAAAATTACCATATGAATCTATCATGAGAGCCACTTATGGATTTCCTACCAAAGATGGCAACACCTAGATCTATCCTCGCTTTTATGTCTGGCTAGGGGCGTTAAACGATAGCGCTTGTTGGGAGGCAACCCAATTTTATTTTAGTTTTTTGCTTTTTGTTTCTGTTTAGAAATAAATATTTGTTCTAGCTCTGGCTAGATGTGTTTTTATGTTTTAATTAGTGTTTGTGCCAAGTTAAACCTATAGGATCCTCTTGGATGATAGTTCTTTGATCTTGCTGTAATTTCCAGAAACTTTGTGTTCACGAAAAAAATTGTTAAAAATCACCAGAACGTGATAAAATAGTGATTCCAATTTCTACTGATCAATAAAAAAAATTCCTAGGTCGTCCTATTTTGGCTGATGTTTTGGAGTTCCAGAAGTTTGCGTTAGTTACAGATTACTACAGTCTGTTCTGTTTTTGACAGATTCTGTTTTTCGTGTGTTGTTTGCTTATCTTGATGAATCTATGGCTAGTAAAATAGTTTATAAACCATAGAGAAGTTGGAATACAGTAGGTTTAACACCAATATAAATAAATAATGAGTTCATTACAGTACCTTGAAGTGGTCTTTTGTTTTCTTTCGCTAACGGAGCTCACGAGATTTCTGTTGAGTTTTGTGTTGTGAAGTTTTCAAGTTTTGGGTGAAAGATTTTTGATGGATTATGGAACAAGGAGTGGCAAGAGCCTAAGCTTGGGGATGCCCATGGCACCCCCAAGATAATCTAAGGACACCAAAAAGTCAAAGCTTGGGGATGCCCCGGAAGGCATCCCCTCTTTCGTCTACTTCCATCGGTAACTTTACTTGGAGCTATATTTTTATTCACCACATGATATGTGTTTTTCTTGAGGCGTCTTGTATGATTTGAGTCTTTGCTTTTTAGTTTACCACAATCATCCTTGTTGTACACACCTTCTGAGAGAGCCATACATGATTTGGAGAATACTCTATGTGCTTCACTTATATCTTTTGAGCTATATAGTTTTGCTCTAGTGCTTCACTTATATCTTTTAGAGCACGATGGTGGATTTGTTTTATAGAAACTATTGATCTCTTGTTCTTCACTTAGATTATTTTGTGAGTCTTAAATAGCATGGTAATTTGCTTAAATAATCCTAATATGCTAGGTATTCAAGAATAGTAAAAACTTTCTTATGAGTGTGCTGAATACTAAGAGAAGTTTGATGTTTGATGATTGTTTTGAGATATGGAGGTAATAATATCAAAGACATTCTAGTTGAGTAGTTGTGAATTTGATAAATGCTTGTGTTGAAGTTTGCAAGTCTCGTAGCATACACGTATGGTAAACGTTATGTAACAAATTTGAAACATGAGGTGTTCTTTGATTGTCCTCCTTATGAGTGGCGGTCGGGGACGAGCGATGTTCTTTTCCTACCAATCTATCCCCCTAGGAGCATGCGCGTAGTGCTTTGATTTTTGATGACTTGTAGATTTTTGCAATAAGTATGTGAGTTCTTTATGACTAATGTTGAGTCCATGGATTATACGCACTCTCACCCTTCCATCATTGCTAGCCTCTTTGGTACCGTGCATTGCCCTTTCTCACCTTGAGAGTTGGTACAAACTTTTCCCGTGCATCCAAACCCCGTGATATGATACGCTCTTTCACACATAAACCTCCTTATATCTTCCTCAAAACAGCCACCATACCTACCTATTATGGCATTTCCATAGCCATTCCGAGATATATTGCCATGCAACTTTCCACCATTCCGTTTATCATGACATACTCATAATTTTCATATTGCTTAGCATGATCATGTAGTTGACATAGTATTTGTGGCAAAGCCACCGTTCATAATTCTTTCATAGATATCACTCTTGGTTCATTGCATATCCCGATACACCGCCGGAGGCATTCATATAGAGTCATAATTTGTTCTAGTATGGAGTTGTAATCATTGGGTTGTAAATAAATAGAAGTGTGATGATCATCATTTTCTAGAGCATTGTCCCAGGTGAGGAATAAAAAAGAGAGAAAGGCCATAAAAAAGGCCCAAAAAAGAGAAAAAGAGAGAAGGGACAATGCTACTATCCTTTGCCACACTTGTGCTTCAAAGTAGCACCATAATCTTCATTATAGAGAGTCTCTTATTTTGTCACTTTCATATACTAGTGGGAATTTTTCATTATAGAACTTGGCTTGCATATTGCAACAATGGGCCTCCTCAAGTTCCCTAAGTCTTCGTGAGCAAGCAAGTTGGATGCACACCCACTTAGTTTCTTTTGGTGAGCTTTAATAAATTTATAGCTATAGTGCATCTGTTGTATGGCAATCCCTACTCCTTGCATTAACATCAATCGATGGGCATCTCCATAGCTCATTGATTAGCCTCGTTGATGTGAGACTTTCTCCTTTTTAGTCTTCTCCACATAACCCCCATCATCATATTCTATTCCACCCATAGTGCTATGTCCATGGCTCGCGCTCATATATTGCGTGAAAGTTTATAGGTTTGAGATTTCTAAAGTATGAAACAGTTGCTTGGCTTTTCATCGGGGTTGTGCATGAAGAGATCATTGTTGTGTGACGAAAATGGAGCATGACTAAACTATATGATTTTGTAGGGATGAACTTTCTTTGGCCACGTTATTTTGAGAAGAAATAATTGCTTAGTTAGTATGCTTGAAGTATTATCATTTTTTATGTCAATATGAACTTTTATCTTGAATCTTTCGGATCTGGATATTCATACCACAATTGAGAAGAATTACATTGAAATTATGCCAAGTAGCACTCCGCATCAAAAATTATCTTTTTTATCATTTACCTACTCGAGGACGAGCAGGAATTAAGCTTGGGGATGCTTGATACGTCTCCAAATTATCTATAATTTTAGATTGCTCCATGCTATATTATCTACTGTTTTGGATATTATTGTGCTTTATTATTCACTTTTATATTATTTTTGGGACTAACCTATTAACCGGAGGCCCAGCCCAGATTTGTTGTTTTTTGCCTATTTCAGAGTTTCGAAGAAAAGTAATATCAAACGGAGTCCAAACAGAATGAAACCTTCTCGAACTTGATTTTCTCACCGAACATGATCCAGGAGACTTAGACCCTATGTCAAGAAACGAAAGAGGAAGGCACGAGGTAGGGGTTGCTATAGTGCATCTGTTGTATTGGTCACTGAAAGGTCACAAATTTCCATTTACAACCTTTTTGTGACCAAAAACAGAAGGTCAAAAGCTGGCCGTCGTAAACTGACTATAGCAACCTTTCTTCTGGAATGGTCAAAGACGTTTACGACCAAAATATTCCTACTGTGGCGTTTTGGTCACTAGCAACCTCCCCCAGGCCACGTAGGCATCCAGCGTGGCAAGCTGACGTGGCACAAGATTCAGCCCGGTCCAATTCGGTTTTCTACATGGGCCTAGCCCAACAATTCGGCATTTTACTATATATTTTCTCTATTAATTTTCTATAGCTACATGGGCTTGGCCCAACAATTTGGCCTTTTTATTTTCTAGGCATGGCCTTTTTGCTAGTCTATTGATTTTCTATTTTCAACCATTTTATTTTGCAGCTGGTCCTACCACAGATTGGTCCCACTTGTCATGCTTATCCCAAAATTGGTCCCACACATCAAAAAATTTGAACTTTGCCAAATAACCATTATATAATTTCACAGGTGTTCAAATCACATACACAATAATTATCAGACCAGAGAGCAAACGAAATTCATCCAAAACAACACTACATTGGTCTATTACAATCACTACAGTATACTACAAGCAAGATATGCCTACTACTGCCTACAATTACAACACATAATATGCTACTGTTTGTTGATATGCTTCACAGCTTCAGACTTTGATTCGCACTTCACCTATGCAAAGAATAAGAATGAAAATATAAGAATAAGAATGTGTACAGAACATCAAACAATAGCCAATGAGGAATCCAATAACTTATAAGAAAAAATTGACAGCAAATGCCATGTAGATAAATAGTATGACTAACACTAACCAGTATATGTTCATGGAGTGACAAATGTTCTCACTAGCTAGGATTTTTTTGGCATATAGTATACTGACATGTGCAACTCTTAACTAAATTGATCATATAAATGAAAAGAACTGTAAGAACGAGTTCATTCATTCATTCAAAATCCAGGCATGTCAAATTTTAAGCACCAACAGAACAGATCTAACAAACCAGACTATAATCATCATGCATCAGGATTTATGGTTCTAGCAAAACAGTAAGGAAACAAAGATACACGCATCAAGCATACCAGCTACTACAATAAGAGGTCGAGATGCTCCAGAAACTGTAGGGAGTATGCACACCGGCAGTCGTGCAGTAGCTAGGGATTGAGGAGGATGAGCTTGCTCCCATTGTACCTGGATGGTAGACAAGAAACCAAGTTATGGCAGCAGAAGCATCATGTTGTATCCACTGTACCTGGGTCATATTTAGGTACATAATTAGCTAATATGTTGATAAAAAGTACTCAGTAGCTACAATGTATAGTTTACACATATGAACGGAAGATTCAGCAAAGGCATGTTGATAAAACAGTGAAAACAATGGTATCAGGTATACCGCCATGCATGAGCACTTCATGATATTTATATTCATCATCACAGCAACCTATAACCACCTATGCTCATTGTTACAAATCTATGCATAGTTAAGAAAATAAACCTATCTATTTGAAACCAGAATAGATTTCTCACTCAAATCTGAATTCATTAGTTTATCCTCCAGACTATTGAAATCTCAGGCCTCTAATTCGCTAGGTTCTGGGGCAACAAACATCATTGCAAATTTGCAATGCAGCATAGATAAACCAAATGTAAGATCGGAAACAACAAGGTAGAATCATCTAGACCACATGTTTACCAGCAAAAAATCTAGAACACATGTTCAACCGGAATGCACTACTCCATTCTCGTAATATTAACATAGAGGACGATCCCCACAAGGTCCAAGCATCCACAATGCACAAACAGCATGCTCGCATTCACAGAAATAGAGCTCAGGCAGTAGCAAATAAACATTGATGGATTACCCACCGTGCATAGACCAATCAGCAACAGCAACAACATTAGGTAGTAGAAGAAGCAGAAGGGGGAGGGCACTGTCTTGAGAGGAACTCCCCTGATTGCAGGAACCACAAAACAGCTGGTGGAGCATGGCCGCCGCCATCTGAGCGAGCTCACTCCTTCCTTGGTAGAGGGTGGCAAGGTCCAAGCCACGGCCTTGATGCCCGCCGGCGGATCTGGTGGATTTGCTCGCCGCCACACCAAGATCAAGGGTATAGGGTTCCCGGAGGAAGCGACCAAGACGCGTCCGCCGTGCACAGGGCCACGACCAGGCATCGGGGAGGACGGGGCCGGAGTCGGTGAAGAGGCCATCATCCTTCTCGTGGTGCATGCCGTTGCCGTTGGAGTCGGGCATTTTCGGAACTCCTATAAATGAGATGGAAAACAGATTAGTCATAAGTAAACAATCATTGTTTGCATCAGTACATTGACACTTGCAAGTTTATTATTGCACTGGTAACTAGCAAGGTTGTGTTTCAGTAACTGCAAATTCTGGCAAATTGTGGTTAATTTGCCCTGGTATGTAGTCAGTACTATCCAAGAATACATGAATGATATATATAGTAAACAGACAGTGTAGGGAGCACTGCATAACTGTATGATATCTAAGCTAAAAAGCACTGTGTAACTATATGAACTCTACGCTAAAAGGTCTTTGGAAGTGTATGTCAGCAGACAGAATGGTAATCGGTGTACTCTGCTATTTTACCTACTATACACAAAACAGATTAAATGTCCATGGACAATTCTAGTAAACGCAAAAATAGTATCATCAGTTGGGATCACTTCTGATTTTGCTTGCTCGCACACCGACCACAAACGTGTCACAGCCAAGTATTTAACTAGTTTGCCGCCAAGTTTAAGTTACTACTAACCGAAAGTGAATAATCAATTAGTAAAGATAATGAAGTTAATCGAACAATTTTTACACATGTATAATGGCGTGAATAGAGCAATGGAGCAATGCCCAATCTGATATGATGCAATATGAGTATGTATATTACAAGGAACAGTTTTCTGCATTGACAACAGAAGCTATGCTCACAAATTTATATTGTAGGTACAAGAAATGTGCCAGGCATCATATAAGCATACACAATTACACACATGATACTTAGATCACACTGTCAATTCATACTACACTAGTCACTCTTATGAGATATTGGCATGCAGCTGTACACAGCTACTTGACCATGACAATTTATAATACACAAGTCACTCTTATATAATATAATTGAACAAAACACTGTCATGCATTTAGTGGACTACGACCAGGTGCAAGTTGATGAGAATCATCATGCTGAAACTGATACAACCACATCATATCCTTCTAACGTTCCTAGTTCACTCAGAATGTTCTCTTACACAAAGGCATACATGTATCAACATGCAACATGCTGCCTTTTGGAATTGAATCACACAATGAGGATAAACAGAAGGAAGTGGTATGTGTAAAACAAGCAACATTCATGGTGACCTTCCTGAATATCTCAGACACTGCATCTTCAGGTCTGACAAGGCAGGGAGAGGGGGGGTTACCTGCAACTGCAGGCAGGAAGATGGGTGGGAGTTGGGCGAGGTCCATGGTGACCTTCCTTGCTTCCTCCCTCCCTGCTCGGGTGGTTCTACAATCCAACACATCCTCCAGGCCTAGCTAGGGTTTTTTCTTCTTCTCCTGCATCAATGGAAAGGGAGGACCATGGCATCACCAACAGTATAGAACTGAGCAACAAACAAAAGCAGAAGCAAATCAAAATCGAAACGAATCAGGCATCTTGGCGATGGAGCTCCATGGATGGCTTGGAGAAGGTCGGGGCAGAGGAGGCGCAGCGAGCACGGGATCTTCGAGCGCCCCGAGGGAGGAAGGAAGGAGGCGGTGGCGGGGCGACGCAGCTGACCTCCGTCGCTTCGGGTGGGTCCTGGCCGCCGGGTTGATCTGGACTAGGAGAGAAGGTGCATGCGATTGATGTAGGGGATCGCCGGTGGGGAGATCGCCGGGGTGGGGGTGGTGGGCGGCGGCGGTGGCGGCATGGGATGGGCCTGAATCGGGAGGGGAATGGAAGAGACAGAGAGAGTTGCGCGGGCTCGACGCGGTCGAAGGGCGGGAAGTCGAAGTCGGCGAGCAGCGGGTTGCTGCTGCTGTCGGCGTCCGCCATGGCGTCGGGGGCAACGGTGGATTAGGCGGAGCGGGCGGGGGTGGCGGAAGGGGGGTAGTCGGGGCTGGGGGAGGAAGAATTATGGGTGGGGGAAGAAGAGGGGCGAGAGGAGTAGGGCGTGGGGGAGGCCATGGACGGCGGCGAGCTCCACCAGAGGTAGATGGCGGTGGCGATCTGGAAGGGAGGAGGCGAGCTCTCGCTCTCGCTCTCTCTCTCTCTCTCTCCATCGGGCGAGACAGCGAGGAGAAAGGAGGATGTGGGAAAGAAAGGAGGCGGGGGGGTGGATGGAAAATGACCAGCTAGGGTTTCGGGGTTGGTGTGGAAGGGTTGAGGATGGCCGTTGGATCCGCCAGCATCCGACGGCGTATGATGCACGATCCGCGTGAGACGTCTATGGACCAATCAGAATGCAGCATGATGTTATGACCATCTAAATAGGTCATATTTGCCCAAAAATAATGTGTTAAAATCATGTCAGCTATTCTATGACCTGAAAAATACAAAAAGAAAATGGAAACCTTCTCATTGTGTCACCAAAATGTGAACAAGTTTACAAAAAAAATAACAAACAAGAAAAAAGATAAATATCTTTAAAAAGGTGTTGTCCGATATGTGTTTTTTGGCAAAAAAAACATTTTCCATTTCTCGAATGCCTGAAATGAGTTTTTTTTGTGAAAGACCTACTATATATTTGTTAAAAAATTAGACCAAATCAATTTTATAAAATACTAGGCCATATTTAATGCACAGTTGAGCAAATGGTTATGTGTCACAAGCCTTGATCCACCTCCGGTGAAAAAGATAAATTTCGCTGATTCAGCTGGAAGCGGGTCAAATTTGAACTGCGGCTGCCTTATAGTTTGCTATTTGTTTTTTTCAAAAATCATTTCTAGGTACATAAGTATCTATTTAATCAGAAAAACACCAAAAAAATTCCAATATTCAACCACTAGCTAGGAACGGTCAAGCCCGCCGTTTTGACCGCATTTTGAAACGGGCATAAAAAATTAAAAAAATAAAAAAAATGGAAAACCTTCGCATTGTGTCATTATATGTAAACAAGTTTCCAGGAAAAATAATAAAATTGTAATACAATAATTATTTTAAAAAAGTGTTCTCAGAAATGAGCTATGAAGTGTGAAGACTCATGGCTTTCAAGCCAAATGATCAATCTTATGGCCACATTCATGGCATAGTTTGTTCAAATGATCTCATATTGTGCACAAGGGTGCATATTGGAATGGCAAACAATGTTGCCTAAGGAAGTTTTCATTTTCGTTGGACGAAAAAACCATTTTCCATTTTTCGAGTGCCCAACAGGAGGTTTTTTTGTGAAGGACCTCCCAAATAATTGTTGCAAAATTGGACCAAATCATTTTTCTAAAATACTAGGCCATATTTAATGCACAACTGACCAAATGGTTGGGTGTAAAAAGTTTTGATCCACCTCTCGTGAAAAAGACAAATTTCCGCCGATTCAGCTGGAAGCGGGTCAAATTTGAACTACAGTTGCCTCATAGTTTGCTATTTATTTTTTCAAAAAATCATTTCTAGGTACATAAGTATCTATTTAATCAGATAAACACCAAAAAAAATTCGAAGATTCAACCACTAGCTAGGAACGGTCATTCCCGCCATTTTGACCGCATTTTGAAACGAGCATAAAAAATTAAAAAAAAACAAAAAATTGGGAAACCTTCGCATTGTGTCATTATATGTGGCCAAGTTCCCACGAAAAATAACAAACTTGTAATACGGCAATTATTTTAAAAAAGTGTTCTCAGAAATGAGCTATCATCTCTGAAGATTCATGGCTTTCAAGTCAAATGATTAACCTTATGGCCACATTCGTGGCATAGTTTGTTCAAATGATCTCATATTGTGCACAAGGGTGCATATTGGAATGGCAAACAATGTTGCCTAAGGAAGTTTTCATTTTCTTTGGACGAAATAACCATTTTTCATTTTCCGAGTGCCCCAAAGGAGGTTTTTTTGTGAAGGAACTACCAAATAATTGTTGCAAAATTGGACCAAATCAATTTTTTAAAATAATAGGACATATTTAATGCACAATTGACAAAATGGTTGGGTGCAAAAAGTTTTGATCCACCTCTCGTGAAAAAGACAAATTCCCGCCGATTCAGCAGGAAGCGGGTCAAATTTGAACTGCAGCTGCCTCATAGTTTGCTATTTATTTTTTCCAAAAATCATTTCTAGTTACATAAGTACCTATTTAATCATAAATACATGGTTTGGTGGTGATACGTCGAGGTTTGGGCGGTGGCCGAGGGCCCCAACTCTAGAGCGCGTAAGCTCGCAAGCCCGCCGCGTGGTCACCGCGTGACCGTGGCGTTGCCATGTGTTCTGGGTGGCCTAGACATGTCTAGTTGGTTGGGCACTCCCCATGTAGGTGCTAGGAAGAAAATTACAACATAAGATTGTCACGAGGAGACCGATCGGTGCTCAAACATGAATTAGCAGGCAAGTGTTTGGTTAGCGGTACAGGAAATGTACATGGCTAATGGGTGTGAGTTTTGGCTGAGAATGATCAGTTACTAAGAAGACCGTCTTCACAAATTTTCAGCTCAAAAGGAGGAGCCTAGCTGGTACTTGCTTTGCAAACCACCACACTGGACATAAATACGAATGTTGAAGCTCGGCTCAAAATAATGAATGGATTGAGCTGGCATTTGGTGGAGGATGGTTATTTGGGCATAGGAAAGCACTGTAGAAAATGCATACTATTTGGACATGCCAAAGTGGTACTTCCTTCACAAACTGTTACTCTGAACAGAATAGGAAAATGAATATTTTTGAATTATTTTTGAACTAGGCAAGGAAGGTTTTTACATATTTGACGAAGATATGACCCAAAGAATTTATGAGATTTTTTTGGAAAATTTGGGAATGACAGAAATATAGGTTGCTTCACAACCTAGGGCAAAAACTGCCACATGGACATGCCACATAGGCAAAACTGATGAGGTGGCGCCTAGTCATAGCAACCCACCACAATTTACAAGGCTATGACCATCTATATTGGTCGTTAACAACTAGAAATAAGGCAGCGGACTAGCGCTGTTTGCTCTATGACCTTTTCGTGTGAGGAAATTACGACCTTTCTGACCAAAATGGTCGCAATGGTTTAGGGTTTGGAGCCCCCCGAACAGCTTTTGACCAATTGGTCTGAAATGGTCATAAATTTATGACCAATTCTTCGAGGGTCACTGACAGAAGGTCATAAGTTGACATATTTCTTGTAGTGACTGTAGATCTTAAAAGCCCCATAACTTTTTTTCTGTTAGGTTTTTGAGGATTTTGAAAATGTTTAAAGGGGTTCCCCCAGTTAAAATCGGATGTAACTTTTCGAATAGATGATTTTTCATATAATTTTTTTTCATCCGAGTTGTATGCAAAAGTTATGCCCATTTTTACAAATTTCAGAGAGATTCTGCAAATAAAGTCAAAATTCGCATTTGCAAATTTTTCCAACAACTAGACCACATATCACATGGAAAACTTATTTTCTTTTATTTTTTTGTCAATTCCATTATTTTCTTTTAATTTTTTTTAAACTGAAAAGGCGATCCACTGGGGGGTAGAGTTTGAAAATGGGACCTTTAGTACCGGTTCGTGCCACGAACCGGGACTAAAGGTCTCAACCCCATTAGTCCCGGTTCGTGCCTCAAACTGGGACTAAAGGTCTAATCTTTAGTCCCGGTTTGAGGCACGAACCGGGACTAAAGGTCATCGCACCCTTTAGTCCCGGTTCATGTCTTAAACCGGGACTAAAGGGCCCGAGTGAACCGGAACTAATGCCTTAGCCGCACGAACCGGGACCAATGCTCACATTAGTCCCGGTTCGTGACTGAACCGGGACTAATGTGAATATTGCCCCGTGACCATAGCCCTGTTTTCTACTAGTGTGACCATGAAGGCCCCTTATCGCGTTGGTTGCGAGGAGTTATTTGTTTTGTGTAGGTGCGAGGGAATCGCGCATAGCCTCCTACTGGATTGATACCTTGGTTCTCAAAAACTGAGGAAAATACTTACGCTACAGTGCTACATCACCTTTCCTCTTCAAGAAAATCCAACGCAGTGCTCAAGAGGTAGCACACCTCTTTAGTCTCAGTTGGTATAACCAACCGAGACTAGAGGTCACAAACGAACCGGGACTAAAGGTGGCCGTGGCATGGTCCGCTCCTAGCTGTTGGGACCGGGACTAATGGTCCCATTAGTCTCGGGCCAAAACCAGGCCGCGCCTATTGTTCGGGACGGAAGCCCTATTTTCTACTAATGGAGGAATGTATATCATAGTTTACAAAATTACTCAAAATTTAATCTGCATTAACTACAATGTATTGATGGATGGCCATTAAATGTGTAGAAATAGTTACATGCATTGGTCGGTTTTCTTTAATCTTTGCATCCACCAATTTAACGCGCCTCGGAATGTGAACATGTGGTGGACAAAAGTGAAAACAAGACTTATAAAATAGAAAACCAAAGAAAATGATATGAGCCCAATAAACCGGAAAGGAGGGAGTACCTATCCACAAATTAATGCACTTAATTACTGCTAAATTAGGGCAACTTATCCATTCTTCTTCTGTGCTTTTTTTGGATTGTAGTAATGAGCATTAATATCCCATCTACTATAAAGTAGCCCTGCCCGTTCATCTTCTTCCTCACAACTCAGAAGTCCAACAACCGACCATTAGAGACTCTTCTTGTGAACACCACATTTGAGCTAACATGAGGATTGCTCTAGTGACGCTCCTTACCCTTGCCGTCCTTCTATTAGGATCAGGTACCACTTAGTTTGTTCATACATGCACACAATTTTGCTTCATCAACACGGCCAATAAATTATATATGTTCATGATGTGTGTCTCTTTTTTCTGGTGATATGTTCTAGATGTGGAAGCAGAACAACTTTCATTGTACGACTGCAGTTATGAAACGGCCCGGTGGGTGTTCAAACAGTACTTGTGAGTACGATTGCGACCAAAAGCGCAAGCCCATCTGCGGTCCACGGTGCTCTTGGAAGGCCAATTGTGTTGGCGGGAGCTGCAAGTGCCTGGTGTGCAATGTGAAGGAAACTACGATGGTATAACTACCTAACATAAGATTAGTTCATGTCGAAAATAACAAGCAATACTGTAATATACAGTATGGCAGCAATACTTTTGCTGTAAAGTGATGTAGCACAAAGTTAATGTTGCACCTTGAGGTATATAGCCGTAGCGCGGGTCCTGTAGACGCGCTACAGGTAAGTATCTAGCAGTAGCGCCGGCTAGGTATCCCTCGCTGCTGCTAAGTGGCCCCCCTCCTCACTCACCGGGCCTACACGTAGTAGCAACGTGGGTCACGAGAACGTGCTACTGCTAAGGCAGTTAGCAGTAGCGTGTGCTCCCAAACACGCGCTGCTACTGGGGCCAGCCCGGGCCCAGCTCATCGGCCCCACTTAGCAGCGGCGTGGGCTATGGAACCGCGCTATAGCTAAGTGGACTAGAAGCAGCATGGGGTTGTACCCGGCGCTTCTGTAATTCAACTTATCTTCTCTGCGTGCCCCTCACTCTCCATCTCCACTCTCTCCTTCCTCTCCATCTGCCCCCTCGCCGCCCCCGCTGCCGCTCGCTGCTGCCGTCGCCCCTCGGTAAGTCTCCCTCCCACCATCTCCCTCCATCCATCCATCGTCCCTCCATCCTCCCTCCGTCCCTCCCACCATGTCCCTCCTCCCTCCCTCCCTCCCACCCTCTCCCTCCGACCCTCAACCTCCATCCCTCCCTCCCTCCCTCCTGGATTGCATAAATGGATGGATGGAACTAGGTTTTTTTTAGTAATGCTTGGATAGATAGATGGATAGACAGATGGATTGAACTAGATTATTTAGTAATGCTTGCATAGATAGATGGATGGATGGATAGCTGTTTGGTTAGAACTAGGGTATTTTTGGTAATATAATTTTTTAGTAAAAAAAACTAGTAATAGAAATTTTTAGTAAATGTAGATCTTTGTAATAGAGTAGCAAAATTAGAATGGTGTTGCTAATACAATTTTTATGAATGGTAATAAAATAGAAAAAAATTAAGTAAAACAATTGTAATAGAATAGAAAATTTTAAGTAAAATATAGTAATAGAATAGAAAATTGTTGTTGCCAGTTATATTGATGATGATATAATTTTTCAGTCGGTGGACTATGCAGGATTTCAAGTGTCGCATCTCCCTCTCCCGCTCGGTCCCCTCCCCGCTAGCGTCAGCACCTCCCTCTCTTCTCTGTTTAGTTTTTTGTTTAGTTTTGTTTAATATGTATGTAGATGTATGTATGTTTGCTAGAATGGATGGTTAGATGGATGGATGTATGGATGCATTATTGATTGTTGCACTTTTGTTTCATTATTGATTTTAAAAAAATGCCGACAAAATGGATGCATAGATGCGTTTTGCAGGGAACACCTCCGATTGGCCTATGTTTTGCCGAAATGTTGATTCATTTTTGTTTCGCCAAATTTTAGGCGCTCGATATGTCCTAATTTAGTAAAGGTCATGCCGAGTTTTTTTCATGAATTTTGGCATGACTTGTGCTAGAAAGTACGAAATATCGAGTGCCCATAATTTGCTTGAACGGAAATTAATCGACATTCCGGTAAAAGATAGCCCTTTTTTTATGCCATTGCTCCATATATATAACGGGTTGACATTTAGTGTTGTTGGGGCTCCTTGCTCCATATATGAGAGAGAAGAGTCCAGGCTGTTGTCGTGGGGGGCGCTTCTACTTTTTTCGAATGTGCTAGACAAATTAGTGTAATGCACTTTTGAACGAAAGTAGGAGCAAGCGCCCTCACCGACTCCATGTTTCCCAGCAACACCCACTCACCAAAATGCCACAGTTCCGCAGAATGGCCGGCCGGAAGCGCGAGCGCCACTCCGGTCCTCCTCCTTGTCGTGGTGGTCACGGCCCTCGCCGCCGGGGCCAGCGCGACTTCGACGCTGACGCCGCTCACCATCACCTCGGTGCTCCTTCACGGTGTGGCCGACGGTCGCCTCTGCAGGCCTCGGCAACGAGCTCCATCCGGGAGCCAACTGGACCGTGGACACGTCAGCGATCGACTACACAGCGGACATATGGGGGCGCACGGGCTGCTCCTTCGACGCGGCAGGCGGGGGCGGTGCCGGACGGCCGACTGCGGCAGCGGCCTGCGGTGCGGGAGCACCGACCCTGCGGCACCCAGCGATCGACCAAGGCCCAGATGGCCACCTCCGAGGGGTTCTATCACTACGGCATCACGACGTACAAGGGGTTCAACCTGGCGCTGGACCTGACGTGCAGCTCCGGCGACGCGCTCCGGTGCCGGGAGGACGGGTGCCACGACGCGTTCCCGAACGTGAAGTACAACTAGCACTCGTGCACCGCCGCCGGCAGCCGGGTCCAGATGGTCTTCTGCCCATGATCGATGAGCTAGCTAGCGGCAGAACGTAAACATATAACCTACACATATAGTACGTGTAGTAGTACATACTCATACTCATACGTGTAGTAGTACGTGCGCTCCGGTGGTAATAGGTTGATGGCGGTCAATCTCACAGCTGAATCGATTTCCATCATGTGCAAACTCACCAATTCTTGTATTTTCCGGTTAAGCCAATGTATTGAGATCTCATTCATATTGGCATCCATTTTAACCACGCTTTCATTTGGACACTTAAAGTGCCTATAAAATAAAGATTTCTATGTGGTATCTAGATATGAGAGGGTGATCTTAACCAAAAACAACATGAAAAGGCGACGATGACACGTTTGCAAAAAAAAGTATTTTCTGTGCAAATAAGGAATCGGTTTAGCTTCTTTTTCCTATATTGCCTGCTTGCTGATATATTGTGGCGTTTATTCATACTGCATTCAACTTTCCACCACCACCGCAACTAATATTACAAATTTGTTCGGTAACTGATTCAGTGCGGTACATCATAAGTTTTAAGTGCATATCTTAGTGGGAGTTTGTGCTTTACATTGGGATATATGGGATTGTCGCAATGACTGTGTTTCTAACCAGGACGAAATTAGTTTCCCTCCTTTTGTAGGTCATGTACATAGCCAATTTCTGAATCCATACGTGGTCCTATCTTCGCCGGAGGGAAGACTAGGAATCCATGGCCAACTTATGGAAGATGATCACTAGGGGTTTGTTCAACCTATTTGGGTAACAACCTAATAATAGGTTATGCGAGGCATCACGACTCATATTTTCTTCTTTGTGATCGGTAATCTCGTAGCCTGTTGTCCTTCTGGCTTTGTTTTTGCTTTTCAGATCTGTTGGATACTTATAGACCATACAATTATCAATTGGGAGTTGTGTGGGTCAATCGATGAAGAGACCGGGGTTGTTACCCTTTTTTTTTCAATAGAGCCCTACAGCTGCCATTGAGGTAGAATGTTGTGTACTACTAATCAAAATGTGAACCTTGTTTGTGAAAAAAGTGTCCATGTCACTCACTTAAGAATGTAAAGTTGTGAATTTATAAGAAAATCAATCCACAATGAACTAGCAATTCCGAATAAACCAACAGGAAACTTTGTGAGTGTAGACCATTGTGCCCGCTCCACCGTCGGCCCGTCGCTGTTGATACCACCGGGGCCTCAATGGACACGTGTATTTTAGGGCGTAAGATAAACTTTTTCTTTCTTTGGGCCATCATTATCTGATGGAGTCGTGTGGCACCACAGACGGTGGGAATTGTCACCGATCTTCAACGGATGAAAGGGAAAAGCGGCCAATCTTGGCAACATTGGCGTCCTATAAGTAGGTAGGTAGATAGTTGCCAAATCTTGGCGCCATATTTGACTTCAATGCTCCCACCCAACTGGTTGTAGTCTAGCTCGCTTACACATGTTGAGCACGATAGATAAATAAGCATGCAGGCCTCTGTGGACTTCGGCCTCATCACTACTGCCACCACACACACACTGCACACAATGGCGTCTTCCGCAGGAAGCCGATGCGTGAGCCCGTCTAAGGTCCTTCTCCTCTTTGTCGTCCTCGCCGCCGGGGCAAGTGCGGCGCCCCTCACCATCACCAACCGATGCCACTTCACGGTGTGGCCGGCGGTCGCGCTGGTGCTCCACCAGGGGGGCGGCGGCACCGAACTCCACCCAGGGGCCAGCTGGACCCTGGACACGCCAGTGATCGGCTCCCTGTACATATGGGGGCGCACGGGCTGCTCCTTCGACGGGGCCGGCAGGGGGCGGTGCCAGACAGGCGACTGCGGTGGCAGCTCGCTGATTTGCGGGGGCAACCCGGCGGCGCCGGTGACCATGGCCGAGGTGTCCGTGCTCCAAGGCAACTATACCTATGGCGTCACGTCCACGCTCAAGGGGTTCAACCTGCCCATGGACCTGACGTGCAGCTCCGGCGACGCGCTCCGGTGCCGGAAGGCTGGGTGCGACGTCGTGCGCCCGTACGCGAAGAGCTGCAGCGCCGCTGGAAGCCGGCTCCAGGTCGTCTTCTGCCCATGATGAGCTAGCGGCAGAACATGGCACGTATACGCATGTAGTAATAACCACCGCACGTACGGTACACCGTACACGTGTCATGTATTCCCAGCCGCAGTGCGTACACTCGAGCGAGGTTCCAATAAAGGCGCCATTACCTTTGGTGTTTATAGTTCACGGGAATTTTTACACACAAAAGAAAGTGAAGAACAACACAATCTACAAATATGTAAATGTCCTAACATTTGGGACCAAGATTAATACTCCCTCATAAATACTACTGTACTTCTTAAACTACAATTAAAAAACTACAAAACATCTTATATTTTAATAAGAGAGAGTATGTGATTGATGCATGATACGAGCGGCGCCATGGTCACCGTTGTCTGTCAAGGACGGAGGTGTCGTTGCCGTTGCCGTTGCCGCTCAGCCATTTGGGACTATTGAGGAGGGCCACACGTGAGGACAGGCAACAGACTATCCTTGCCAGCTCCTCCTCCACAGCCTTTCTTCATGCGACCCTGAGGAACGACTAGGAGACAGTCGTTGAGTAAAATGCATAAACGGTCCTTGAATTTGAAGATGATGTTCACAATGGTCTGTAAACTCAGAAACTTATACAATCCAAAAACTTGAAAATACAGCTTCAATACAATGATTAAACCTTGCGAACTGGTCCTGCGACGCGTCTCACATCCGTTTCATGTATGCTTTTGTTTAGAAACCTGCTTTTTTTTTTGTGCAGAAAGTGGTCTCAGATTTTATTTAATTACAATAAAAAAACTAAAGTTAGAAATGTGGGTTTCACTTGTAAGACAGTCTTAGAGAGAAGGTACTATGATGTGCCCTAGATTTTCTATAATTGATCTTATATCTACATAGCTTTGCGCTAATTTTAAAAGCCAATTGTTCCTTTTAATTTCAGCACCACCATGTGAGGCTTATGTAGAAGTATCTATCCAACAGTGATTAAAAGAAAAAAAGGAAGGAGGTAGATGAGATGAAAAGATCATCGCCTAAATATTTTAAGAGTGATACAAGCACTTCAAGAAATCCACGAGTTGGCGATAGTTCTTGCGATGGCCAAACTCATACTAGTCAGGTCAAAAAAAAACTAATCAGGGCAAGGTTGTCAGAATCGTGATTTTGAATCGGATCTGAGCTCCGATGGTAGGATCACAAATCGTAGAATCTTCACTATCAGGATCGTAGAAACGTAGATTCTATGAACTAAAGTCGTAGAATCAGGGGGGGTTAGTTTGGATCGTAAAGTCGTAGAATCGCATAAAAGAATCGTGATTCTGACAACCTTGAATCAGGGAGATGATCCTACAGAATGCAATGCTGACATCAACATGGATAATATCAATGTGAGTGATCCTGAGCACATATTTAATTCATCTCCGCCAGAATCCGATAGTGTTGATGCACTTGACTGTTTTTTTTATTTGCACACTGATTTTGGATGCACTTGACAGTCTTTTTAATACAAATTTATATCTAGATATGTTGATTATACTATTTAAACATTTATACTAAGGGCCTCGAAGGGCCCCGGATTATAGTTTGGCCCCGGGCCCCTGAAATCTCAGGACCGGCCCTGCTAAGACTTCCTGGTTGCACGTTGCTTAACCCACACAAGCTACCGACCAGACCATTTATATGCTGCTTCACAGAAATATATATTGTGTTCCTATATACCTCTTCAAGCGATTTTCTTTATTTTTATATTTTGTTTGAGTAGATTATATATTTTTATATATGGCGCTCCTATTGACCCGCACAAGTTTTCATTTGTACTTTTCTTTTCAAGTTGACGTTTTTCTTCGAAATGAAAGAAAAAAAGTTGCCATAAAACTCAAAGAAAGTGTCCGTGCATTTAAAAAAATATGATCAATATGTTTTCAGAAAATGTTTGATGCATGTAAAAAAGATTGTAAACATGTTTCTAGAAAATGTTTCACATGTGTTAAAAAATTTCTAACGTGTTTTGAAAAAATGTTCGTCATGGATTCAGAAAATTCTCAACGTGTATTAAAAATTTTGTATAAAATAATTCTTACATTTCTACAAGTACTTTTAACACGTGTCAAAAATTTTCTGTAATTTATTGTTTATGACACAATAATTTTTAATACAAGTTGAACAGTTTTCAAAATACAATGTTGTCATTTTTTTCATAATTGTGTATTTTAAGTATACAACGAAAATACACAGTAATCATGCATGCTTGTGGTCCTGAATGAAGATACATAAATTTACAGAATATTTTTAATACAGGTTGAATTTTTTTGAAGTACACGTTGTCAATTTTTTGAATGCATGACGAACATATTTCAAAAACACGTTTGCAGTTTTTAATACATGTGAAACATTTTCGGAAAACATGTTTACAATTTTTAATACACAGGAAACACTTTCCAAAAACATGTTGATTTTTTAAATGCACTAACACTTTCTTCAAGTTTTATGGCAACTTATTTTTTTTCTTTCATTTCTTTTTCCAAATTGGGAAAATAACGTAAGAAACCAGGGACTTGAATTAGAATAAATTGAAACTTGTGCGGACCTATAGGAGCATACTATAATGTCTCCCAAGCAACGTATGGGGTAGTTAGCTTATGTCTCATGCAGTCATGCTTCATAAAATGTGCCACAAAGATCCTGAAAGCATTTGCGCCTCCTGGAGGCTGGAGGAATGGCAGAACTTGCAGGATCTGAAATCTTTGGCACCGGCTAGAAGGGCAGAATCCTGGAAACGTCCAGCGGCGGGATGGGTCAAGGCGAATGCTTAAGGTGCCCTAGCGAAGCACTCGGCCGGCAAGGGATGTGGAGGGGTCGACCATCGGGGCAGCTTTGCTTGGGCACCTGATAGAGGAGATTAAGATGCTGCTTTGTGGGTTCAAGGAGTTCGGTGTGTGCTGAGCTCGTCGATCGGCTAATGGTGCTGGGCATAGGCTAGCTAAGCAAGGCTGTGGTGATGAGTTGTGTAAGACCTGGTTGCAGGTCCCTCCTGCCTGTATTGTGAACACTCTGGATTGGATTTGGCCAGGAGTGAGCAATAATAACCACAGAAAATCCCATCTAAAAAACCTGGTCTAAGTTATTTCTCTCATAATAAGCCTTCACTAGTGCAGAACCGGGCAATAGCACCGGTTCGTAAGGCCCTTTAGTGCCGGTTCCATAACCGGCACTAAAGTTTGGGCACTAAAGCCCCCCCCCTTTAGTACCGGTTCAGCACGAACCGGTGCTAAATGGCAACCACGTGGCACGAGTCAGCTCCGGAGACCGGGAGACCTTTAGTACCGGTTGGTAACACCAACCGGTACTAAAATGTTTGGGGGGGTTTGGTTTTATGATTTCTTTTTCATTTAATTTTGTGTTTTCCATTTTAATTCTTTTTCGTTTCACCCGCAGATATATATATAATAACTCATGCATGCTTGCATCATACATCATCATATATAATAACAAGTCCTACTAGCTAATTATTCAAGCATCATCATACAACTTCTACTCGTTATTAATAATAAGTCATACGATCATCATCCTCATAGTCATCGAACCCAACCCTACATAATTGTTCTTAGCACATGATCATCAAGTATCAGGTAGGATCGGACCTAAACACACTTAAGGTAAAATAGCATAAAACAATATAGACCCTGGCTCTCCATTATGAAGAATGGAGATCATCCTGTCTCCAATTCTTGCGCCTCGCTTCCTTTTGCTTCCAAGAAGCTCCTTACGACTGTCCATACATTTTTTCCATCCTTTGACTGTCATGTCTCCACTTCTTTTAGAAATCCAGTATGGACAGTTGAGATTCGTAGGATGACCTGGATATATGTTCAAAACATGAAGGCTGCCGCCATTCTGATACATCAAATGAGGCACACAATCCTCTGGGATAAGCTGTTGAAAAACATAGTAATAACTTCGTAGTTAGCAATGATCGATGTACTAGTTTTAGAAGTATACAAAAAGATGCACGAATGTCGTAATAGTAAAAGAAACTTATCAGGGTATCTCAATGGTAGTTACCGTAGTTCAACACGTGCACTAGTGGCACGTATTCACCATAATGTTGAGGAGTTCGACTGTAGATATTGTAATTCTCAATATCATTACAAAATCCAACCAGATGAGTTTTCTACTTGTAAGTTAACTCAGAGCCATCGGTGTAGTAAGTTCTATCTACCATCTTCTACACATTCTTTGATACTTCAAAATAAGCTGTCAATGGAAATAAGCTGTCAACTATTTTGAAATGAACAATATAAGTTCTATTAATAATTAACTATGTTTGAGAAACTCACATAGCGGTAGAACTGGAGGAGTATCAACAAGGACCCAAATGTCCATATTGTCTTGCTCGATTTCAGGATCACCAAGATCCATGGTGACAAGCATACCCTCATCAAAACCGTACAATTTGCAAAATGCTTCCTAATTTTTGCAACCAAAATGGGTTACGCTCTCAGCATTATACAACTTTACTTCAAAATCCACATGGGTCCTTAGGTGAATTTTCTTCATTTCAAAATTTTCATGGTCTTCAAAATCCATCCTCTCCAAGACATAGCGTCTTGCATGGCATGGGATCAACTATACTCGAATTGTAAAAAATGAAAATTACACGTTGAAATAGTTGAAGTCATGCTTAATTATGAAAAAAAAAACACTTGTCGTCGTTGCATACCGTTTCAACTTCGAAGGTCTCCTCGAGCTTAATGCTGAAGCGCCGACCATCGTCCAGGTGAGGCCTGTCGCACTCACCTCGATCGCTATGGCACCAGTCGCACTCCCCCGGAAGACTTTCGTCGTCCGATGATGACATTTCCTATACGTTCATAATTCAAAGACTAAATTAGATCATTATTATTCAACTAATCATATGCATATGCGTTGCAAATAATGCTCTCCAATTTGAGCATTCAATAAGAAAAATCAAATCGCAAAATTATTCAATTTGAGCATATATAGTCCACGTCGATGCGGGAATAATTGCTTTAACTAAAAAAATAAACTAGTTCTATTAAACACCTATATGTAGCTAAATATATATTCATCTCACATTTGACATTAATATATCTAACTAGTTCTAATCTCATATAGCTAAATTTTCTTACTAAAAATAAACTAGTTATATTAATTATTCAACTAGTTCAAATCTCATATACCTAAATAAACTAGTTCGACAATTTTCTTACTAAAAATAAACTAGTTATATTAATTATTAAACTAGTTCAAATCTCATATACCTAAATAAACTAGTTCGACAATTTTCTTACTAAAAATAAACTAGTTATATTAATTAGTCAACTAGTTTAAGCTCACATACCTAGCTATTTAATATCTAATTAAATTTTCTGAAAAACAGAAAACAGAAAACAAAAAATAAGTAAAAAATGTGTGTGTGTGCGCGTGTGTGTATATATGTATGTGTATGTGTGTGTATATGTGTGTGTCGTGTACGTATATACGTATATACACTGCAGTGCGCGGCCTCGTACGCCGCCCCGTACGTACGAGCGGGGGCGCCGGCGTACGGGGCGGGGGCGGCGGCGTACGTACGGGCCGGGTGCGCGCGCGGCGCAGGTACGCGAGAGCGAGAGAGTACGTACGGACCGCGGCGCGACGACGACGGACGGCGGGCGACGGGCGGCGGGCGGACGACGGGCGACGGGCGCGGCGGGCGACGACGACGGGCGACGGGCGCGGCGGGCGGACGACGGGCGACGGCGCGCGAGAGGTTGGAGACGAAGAAGTGGGGAGATATAACTGAATTTACGTAAGTGATGTATATATAGGAGAGGCCTTTAGTATCGGTTGGTGGCTCCAACCGGTACTAAAGGCCAACTTTGGCCAGGCCAGGAGGCGGGAAAACAAGGCCTTTAGTACCGGTTGGTGGCTCTAACCGGTACTAAAGGGTGGTCTTTAGTACCGGTTGGAGCCACCAACCGGTACTAAAGGCCTCGCGCTGCCTGCACAAAGTTTAGTCCCACCTCGCTGGGCGAAGGGCAGCCGCACTGGTTTATAAACCCAGTCGCGGCTGCCCTTTCGAACTCCTCTGTATAGCAGGCTTGTGGGCCTAAACTCTGCGCGCTGCCCTGTGACTCTGCTGGGCCTATAAGGCCTGTAATTGCACGCCCGTGGCCTAGCAGGCCCACAGGGCAGCGCCCCAAATTTTTTTATTTGTTTTTCTTTTCTGCTTTATTTTCTTCTATTTATTTTTCTTTTCTGCTTTATTTTCTTCTATTTATTTCTGCGTAGTTTTTTGTATAGTTTTTTCTTTTCTGTTATATTTATTTGTGAGTAGTTTTTCATCTAGTTTGCCAAAATTCAACACTTTCAGAGTTCATTTTATAGTGATTTTCAATTTCACGGTCATTTTGTGAACGATTGAAAAATAGCAAATACATTTTTTTTCTTTTCTGTTTTATTTTTTCTTCTACTTATTTCTGAGTAGTTTTCAATTTCACGGTCATTTTGTGAACGACTGAAAAATAGCAAATACCAAAGTTATAAAAAAAGAAATGCCGACATGTAGTGTAATAAGTCCGGAGTTGTAATAAGTTATTAAAAATAAAAAAGAGGTGCAATGCTTCGTTAATTTGCTTCAAGCCTTTCGGAATAGTGTAAACTGCACTGCGCGTAGCTCCGTGCAATCTACCATATTCCTGAAGGCTTGAAGCTAAGCAACGTGAGCATTGAGCCTCTTCTTCATCGTCTCTGCACTCAGGGCTTATAAATCGCTCCTAGTCCCTCTCTCTTGGCGAGGTGGGACTAAAAAAGAGCCTGTAGTACTGGTCACCCTTTAGTACCGGTTGGAGCCACCAACCGGTACTAAAGGTGGTGCTATGCCTGCACAAAATTTAATGTCGTTTAGTTCAAAACAAATCATTGCATGCATGAAAAATAGCAAATGAAGGCAGAAATGGTTGAAAGTTGATGGCGTCGCTTTGAATGGTGCATACTGAATGCACAAAAATTCTGGAGTTGTAATAAGTTTTAAAAAATGAAATGCCTTTGTAATAGATGAGTTTAATTTCGTCAGAAACCTGAATACTTCGAAAGAGATTGTCCAGTTTATAAACGAAGTGCATCCAGTTTTAGCCGTAAGCCTCTCTACTTTCTTGCACATGCTATGTGGGTGAAATGATGATACCATGCCAAGTTTCAACTTTTTCAGAGTTTATTTGTAGTGCTTTTCAATTTCCAGGTCATTTAGTTCTCAAAACAAATCATTGAATGCATGAAACATAGCAAATGAAGGCAGAAATGGTTGAAAGTTGATGGCGTCGCTTTGAATGGTGCATACTGAACGCAAAAAATATAAGAGCATTTACATCATGATATTATATTTCTTTGCAGTCTACATTGTCAATATGATCTTATAACATAAAAAATACTTTAATCATCAATGATCTTTGTGTGTACAATCTGAATTGTCAATATGAGTCATCAACGATTTATAAACCGATGAAGACTCATATTGCAGCCACAAATTCTACACATAGAGTTTAATGAAGACCAAGTGCTTGTGATAGTTTGAGAAATAACGTATTTAAGGTGGTAAAAGGCTTGTTAGGGGGGCGAGGTGGGACTAAACACAGCCTGCCACAACGTCATTAGTACCGGTTCGTCGTCCGAACCGGCACTAAATGGTGATGGTGGGGCCATAGCCTGACCGCGGGCTGACACAGCCTCTTTAGTGCCGGTTCGTGGCACGAACCGGTACTAAAGGTTCTCCATGAACCGGTGCTATTGATCGCCGCCACGAACCGGCACTAGTGTACACATTAGTGCCGGCTCTAATTCAAACCGGCACTATTGTGCTTCACAAAAGACCCTTTTTCTACTAGTGCTTACACATGACATTGTAGTAGTGTTTCCCATTAAGCTTCACACGATTGGTCCCCTGCGTTGGTAACCTGATTTCACGTCAATGAAGCTGTTAGGAAAATAAGCCGCGGCGACACGTCGGGCACGACCAGCGCGTGTATGGGCACGAGCTGGGCGTACTGGGCGTGTCGGGTCCGCGGCGGGTCACGTGTGTGTGTGTGCGTGTGGAGCATGGTTGTGTCCGTGGACTTGTACACCGTGTGTGTGAGTGTAGTCGAAGCTGTTGGCGATCAGGATGCAGTGAGCGCGGTGGTTCGTTGCGGGCTCTGCGCGGCGAGTGCGTGGAAACGCGGTCGTGGGCGCGCACGGAGCGGGCCGAACCAGGCGCAGTAGTGGGTAGAGGCGTGGGGGGTCTTGGCCCAGCGCTGGCCCGGTTATAAGATCGCAGAGTCAATCGTTGTAACGGTGGAGGTGTTGAGTTCGTGCTCAAGGAAACGCCGTAGTTGCGGCAAAGCGTTCGTGCGCTGGAAACCTTCCTGTTCATTGCGTTTTTCTTTCTCCTTCCTTCTTCTTCCTCGCTGGTTTGTGCCACAGAGAGAGAGAGAGAGCTCAGAGAGAGAGAGGCAGCAGCTAGGGCGGTCTAGGGCTAGGGTAGACAACAACAGAAGCTACTCAAAGTTCCAGATTTTTTTTTAAATATTATTTTTTATAACAAATTCGTAAAATGTTTGCCCTAGATTAAAATTTTCAAAACTATGACCCCGTCGGCCTAGCTGAAGCCGAAGAGGTACTCTTCAGTCTAACTTAGGCCGAAGACAGGTTTTTGGTGTACCTTGGACTGAAGAACTGCGGAATCGGGCCTAAATGAACTCTTCGGCCTATGCTTGACCGAAGAGTGCACTTCGGTTTACGGCTTTACGGCTTTACGCCAAGCCGAAGTCCTCTGAGGCCCACCTCTTCGCATGAACTGCAGATCGAACTTCCATGGCACCACACTTCGGTTTATGTCTGGCGAAGGGCACCTCTTCGGTTTATAATAGGCCAAAGAGTGACCATTCCCAGCCAAGCCTTTCCCGCCATATGTAATGTATCTTTTCCTGCATTTGTTTTCGCCATTTTATTTCCCGCCATTGTTTCCTTCCATTCTCTTTTTCGTCCAATTTTCCTGCCAACCCCTTACCCTCATTCCATAAAACCGACCCCTTGCCTATTGTTTTCCGCATCTTTTCCTTAGCGATATTTTCAATCATGTCCGACGACAATTCCCGCGGTTTTACTCCATTGATGTCTCATTTGCTCTTATGCAATGCCTCAAGAATGCATAGGCCTAGGATGCGAGGTGTGCATTTTAAAGAATTTGTTAGTAGTGATAGGCACCTGGCGGAGTTGGGTAAGTGTTTTTCCCGACCTGGTCTCCCGGAGAAGTGCCTGGAAAGGAACCCAGAGGAGATTCGACAAGAACTTTTCCGGTTGCGTGGAAGGTGGGATAGGATTGTTGAACTCAAACATATGAGTGCATGTGTTACCAATAGGCCTTTACCTGTTGACAACCCAAGAATAAACTATCCACAGAAGCAATACGAGGACCATGTTAAGTTATTTCATACTACTTCATTTTAGCTTGCACCCGTTAGACCATATGCTCGTACGTAACTATGTTATTATTGTTGTTTCTATTTTTCAGAGGTACCCTGAGGATGCAGAATTGTTGTACAATGATATCTTCAAATTTGGATGGATGAAGTCTATCTGAGGCCCTATACCAGAGGTGAGACCACCGAGACAGAGTGCTGCATCATCGAGGGGTGGTGCTTTTTTGGAACGTAGACGCACCAAGCGTCCGGCTTTAAATTAATAAAGCCACTAGGCAGCATCCACCCAAGTCATACTCCACAACCACATAACACTCAAGTTCAGCGGGCTCGCAGTCCCGGCAAAGTAAGATACTAAAGTTTAAGGGGATGCTAAAAGCACATAAGCAAAAAGATAATAGACGCAAAAGCTCAGTCTGGCGGATCTTGAAGTCTTGCTCTTGTCGTGCATGCTTTGATCTGCTCCAAGACCTCGTTCATGCGCCCCTCGTCACGCTGCTTCCCCAATGGCGCCCAAGCATGTAGGAAAATATGGCATTTGAAAAGAATCTCAGCTGGGTGAGCGGGGAATTTATGTTCGATAGTAATTTTGTTTCTCACAGTCCAAATGGACCAAAACAGCGCCCCGACGCAGCGCCACACCACACGCGCGTTCGCACCCCTCTGTGCGGTTAATAAAGAAAGAAGGTCCGAGCTATTTTGCGGGTTCCAATTCTGCTTAAATGTGTCCCTAACAGCGCTCCACGCAAATCTATCAAGGCAGCACTTGAAGAAGACATGGTTAGCGTCCTCCCCAAGCCCACAGATGGCGCATGTCCCGTTCGCCGGCCCGTTGCGTTTCGTTGGGGAACGTAGTAATTTCAAAAAAATTCCTACGCACACGCAAGATCATGGTGATGCATAGCAACGAGAGGGGAGAGTGTTGTCTACGTACCCTCGTAGACCGAAGCGGAAGCGTTGACGCAACGTAGAGGAAGTAGTCGTACGTCTTCCCAGTCCAACCGATCCAAGCACCGTCACTCCGGCACCTCTGAGTTCTTGACACACGTACAGCTCGATGACGCACCCCGGGCTCCGATCCAGCAAAGCTTCGGGGAGGAGTTCCGTCAGCACGACGGCGTGGTGACGATCTTGATGTATTACCGACGCAGGGCTTCACCTAAGCACTGCAACAATATGACCGAGGTGGAATATGGTGGAGGGGTGCACCGCACACGGCTAAGGAACGATCTCGAAGATCAACTTGTGTGTCCTAGGGTGCCCCCTGCCCCCGTATATAAAGGAGGGAGGGGGGAGGCCGGCCGGCCCTATGGGGCGCGCCAAAGGGAGGGGGAGTCCTCCTCCTAGTGGGAGTAGGACTCCCCTTTCCTAGTCCAACTAGGAAGAGAGAGGGGGAAGGAAAGAGAGGGAGAGGGAGAGGGAAAGGGGGGCCGCGCCCCCCCCCCTCCTAGTCCTATTCGGACTCCCCATGAGGGGGGCGCGCCACCTCCTGGGCTGCTGCCCTCTCTCTCCCCTCAGGCCCACTAAGGCCCAATACTTCCCCGGGGGGTTCCGGTAACCCCTCCGGCACTCCGGTTTTCTCCGAAATCACTTGGAACAATTCCGGTGTCCGAATATAGCCGTCCAATATATCAATCTTTATGTCTCGACCATTTCGAGACTCCTCGTCATGTCCGTGATCACATCCGGGACTCCGAACAACATTCGGTACATCAAAATGCATAAACTCATAATAACTGTCATCGTAACCTTAAGCGTGCGGACCCTACGGTTCGAGAACAGTGTAGACATGACTGAGACAAATCTCTGGTCAATAACCAACAGCGGGACCTGGATGCCCATATTGGCTCCTACACATTCTACGAAGATCTTTATCGGTCAGACCGCATAACAACATACGTTGTTCCCTTTGTCATCGGTATGTTACTTGCTCGAGATTCGATCGTCGGTATCCAATACCTAGTTCAATCTCGTTACCGGCAAGTCTCTTTACTCGTTCTGTAATACATCATCTCGCAACTAACTTATTGGTTGCAATGCTTGCAAGGCTTATGTGATGTGCATTACCGAGAAGGCCCTGAGATACCTCTCCGACATTCGGAGTGACAAATCCTAATCTCGAAATACGCCAACCCAACAAGTACCTTTGGAGACACCTGTAGAGCACCTTTATAATCACCCAGTTACGTTGTGACGTTTGGTAGCACACAAAGTGTTCCTACGGTAAACGGGAGTTGCATAATCTCATAGTCATAGGAACATGTATAAGTCATCGAGAAAGCAATAGCAACATACTAAACGATCGGGTGCTAAGCTAATGGAATGGGTCATGTCAATCAGATCATTCAACTAATGATGTGACCTTGTTAATCAAATAACAACTCCTTTGTCTATGGTTAGGAAACTTAACCATCTTGATTAACAAGCTAGTCAACTAGAGGCATACTAGTGACACTAGATTAGTGTTAAAACTTGCATCGACGTAACCTAGATTGAGACTTAGAGTCATCTAGATTAGTGTTAAAACTTGCATCGACGTAACCTTTTACGACGAACTTTTTTGTCACGTCCATAATCGAGAAACATATCCTTATTTTACTAAGGATAATTTTGACCGATGTCCAGTGATCTACTTCCTAGATCACTATTGTACTCCCTTGCTTAACACAGTGTAGGGTATACAATAGATCTGGTACATAGCATGGCATACTTTATAGAATCTATGGCTGAGGCATAGGGAATGACTTTCATTCTCTTTCTATCATCTGTCGTGGTCGGGCTTTGAGTCTTACTCAATTTCACACCTTGTAATACAGGCAAGAACTCTTTCTTTGACTGTTTCATTTTGAACTACTTCAAAATCTTGTCAAGGTATGTAATTATTGAAAAACTTATCAAGCGTCTTGATCTATCTCTATAGATCTTGATGCTCAATATGTAAGTAGCTTCACCGAGGTCCTTCTTCGAAAAACACCTTTCAAATACTCCTTTATGCTTCGCAGAATAATTCTACATTATTTCCGATCAACAATATGTCATTTACATATACTTATCAGAAATGTTGTAGTGCTCCCACTCACTTTCTTGTAAATACAGGCTTCACCGCAAGTCTGTATAAAACTATATGCTTTGATCAACTTATCAAAGCGTATATTCCAACTCCGAGATGCTTGCACCAGTCCATAGATGGATCGCTGGAGCTTGCATATTTTGTTAACACATTTAGGATCGGCAAAACCTTCTAGTTGCATCGTATACAACTCTTCTTTAATAAATCCATTAAGGAATGCAGTTTTGTTTTATCCATTTGCCAGATTTCATAAAATGCGGCAATTGCTAACATGATTCGGACAGACTTAAGCATAGATACTAGTGAGAAACTCCCATCGTAGTCAACACCTTGAACTTGTCGAAAACCTTTTGCGACAATTCTAGCTTTGTAGATAGTAACGCTACTATCAGCGTCCATCTTCCTCTTGAGGATCCATTTATTTTCTATGGCTTGCCGATCATCGGGCAAATCCATCAAAGTCCATACTTTGTTTTTATACATGGATCATATCTCAGATTTAATGGCCTCAAACCATTTCGCGGAATCTGGGCTCATCATCGCTTCCTCATAGTTCGCAAGTTCGTCATGTTCTAGTAACATGACTTCCAGAACAGGATTACCGTACCACTCTGGTGCGGATCTCACTCTGGTTTACCTACGAGATTCGGTAGTAACTTGATCTAACGTTACATGATCATCATCATTAACTTCCTCACTAATTGGTGTAGTGGTCACAGGAACAGATTTCTGTGATGAACTACTTTCCAATAAGGGAGAAGGTACAATTACCTTATCAAGTTCTACTTTCCTCCCACTCACTTCTTTCGAGAGAAACTTCTTCTCTAGAAAGTATCCATTCTCAGAAACGAATGTCTTGCCTCTGGATCTGTGATAGAAGGTGTACCCAACTGTCTCCTTTGGGTATCCTATGAAGACATATTTCTCCGATTTGGGTTTGAGCTTATGAGGATGAAACTTTTCACATAAGCATCACAACCCCAAACTTTAAGAAAGGACAACTTTGGTTTCTTGCTAAACCACGGTTCATATAGTGTCGTCTCAACGGATTTAGATGGTGCCCTATTTAACGTGAATGTAGTTGTCTCTAATGTATAACCCCAAAACGATAGTGGTAAATCGGTAAGAAACATCATAGATTGCACTATATCCAATAAAGTACGGTTATGACGTTGAGACACACCATTATGCTGTGGTGTTCCAGGTGGCATGAGTTTGTGAAACTATTCCACATTGTTTTAATTGAAGGCCAAACTCGTAACTCAAATATTTTACCTCTGCGATCATATCGTAGAAACTTTTATTTTTGTTACGATGATTCTCTACTTCACTCTGAAATTCTTTGAACTTTTCAAATGTTTCAGACTAGTGTTTCATTAAGTAGATATACTCATAACTGCTCAAATCATCTGTGAAGGCCAGAAAATAATGATACCCGCCGCGAGCCCTAACACTCATCGGATCGCATACATCAGTATGTATTATTTCCAACAAGTCAGTTTCTCGCTCCATTGTTCCGGAGAACGGAGTTTTAGTCATCTTGCCCATAAGGCATGGTACGCAAGCATCAAGCGATTCATAATCAAGTGATTCTAAAATCCCATCAGCATGGAGTTTCTTCATGCGCTTTACACCAATATGACCTAAACGGCAGTGCCACAAATAAGTTGCACTATCATTATTAAATTTGCATCTTTTTGGCTTCAATATTATGAATATTTGTATCACTACGATCGAGATCCAACAAACCACTTTCGTTGGGTGTATGACCATAGAAGGTTTTATTCATGTAAACAGAACAACAATTGTTCTCTAACTTAAATGAATAACCATATTGCAATAAACATGATCAAATCATATTTATGCTCAACGCAAACACCAAATAACACTTATTTAGGTTCAACACTAATCTCGAAAGTATAGGGAAGTGTGCGATGATGATCATATCAATCTTGGAACTACTTCCAACACACATCGTCACTTCACCCTTAACTAGTCTCTGTTTATTCTGCAACTCCTGTTTCGAGTTACTACTCTTAGTAACTGAACCAGTATCAAATACTGAGGGGTTGCTATAAACACTAGTAAAGTACACATCAATAACATGTATATCAAATATACTTATGTTCACTTTGCCATCCTGCTTATCCGTCAATCACTTGGGGTAGTTCCGCTTCCAGTGACCAGTCCCTTTGCAGTAGAAGCACTCAGTCTCAGGCTTAGGTCCAGACTTGGGCTTCTTCACTCGAGCAGCAACTTGCTTGCTGTTCTTCTTGAAGTTCCCCTTTTTTCCTTTGCTCTTTTCTTGAAACTAGTGATCTTGTCAACCATCAACACTTGATGCTCTTTCTTGATTTCTACCTTCATCTATTTCATCATCATGAAAAGCTTGGGAGTCTTTTTCGTCATCCCTTGCATACTATAGTTCATCACGAAGTTCTACTAACTTGGTGATGGTGACTAGAGAATTCTGTCAATCACTATCTTATGTGGAAGACTAACCCCCACTTGATTCAAGCGATTGTAGTACCCAGACAATCTGAGCACATGCTCACTAGTTGAGCGATTCTCCTCCATCTTTTAGCTATATAACTTGTTGGAGACTTCATATCCCTCAACTCGGGTATTTGCTTGAAATATTAACTTCAACTCCTGGAACATCTCGTATGGTCCATGACGTTCAAAACGTCTTTGAAGTCCCGATTCTAAGCCGTTAAGCATGGTGCACTAAACTATTAAGTAGTCATCATATTGAGATAGCAAAACGTTCATAACGTCTGCATCTGCTCCTGCAATAGGTCCGTCGCCTAGCGGTGCATCAAGGACATAATCCTTCTGTGCAGCAATGAGGATAAACCTCAGATCACGGATCCAATCCGCATCATTTCTACTAACATTTTTCAACACAATTTTCTCTAGGAACATATCAAAATTAACATATGAAAGCAACAACGCGAGCTATTGATCTACAACATAGATATGCTAATACTACCAGGACTAAGTTCATGATAAATTAAAGTTCAATTAATCATATTACTTAAGAACTCCCACTTAGATAGACATCCCTCTAATCTTCTAAGTGATCACGTGATCCAAATCAAACTAAACCATAACCGATCATCACGTGAAATGGATTAGTTCTCAATGGTGAACATCATTATGTTGATCATGTCTACTATGTGATTCATGCTCAACCTTTCAGTCTCCGTGTTCCGAGACCATATCTGCATATGCTAGGCTCGTCAAGTATAACCCGAGTATTCTGCGTGTGCAAAAACTGGCTTGCACCCGTTGTAGATGGACGTAGAGCTTATCACACCCGATCATCACGTGGTGTCTGGGCACGACGAACTTTGGCAACGGTGCATACTCGGGGAGAACACTTCTTGATAATTTAGTGAGAGATCATCTTATAATGCTACCGTCAATCAAAGCAAGATAAGATGCATAAAAAGATAAACATCACATGCAATCAATATAAGTGATATGATATGGCCATCATCATCTTGTGCTTGTGATCTCCATCTTCGAAGCACCATCGTGATCACCATCGTCACCGGCGCGACACCTTGATCTCCATCGTAGCATCGTTGTCGTCTCGCCAATCTTATGCTTCTACGACTATCGCTACCGCTTAGTGATAAAGTAAAGCATTACAGGGCGATTGCATTGCATACAATAAAGCGACAACCATACGGCTCCTGCCGGTTGCCGATAACTCGGTTACAAAACATGATCATCTCATACAATAAAATTTAGCATCATGTCTTGACCATATCACATCACAACATGCCCTGCAAAAACAAGTTAGACGTCCTCTACTTTGTTTGTTGCAAATTTTACGTGGCTGCTACGGGCTTAAGCAAGAACCAATCTCACCTACGCATCAAAACCACAACGATAGTTTGTCAAATAGACTCCGTTTTAACCTTCTCAAGGACCGGGCGTAGCCATACTCGGTTCAACTAAAGTTGGAGAAACTGACACCCGCCAGCCACCTGTGTGCAAAGCACGGCGGTAGAACCAGTCTCGCGTAAGCGTACGCGTAATGTCGGTCCGGGCCGCTTCATCCAACAATACCGCCGAACCAAAGTATGACATGCTGGTAGGCAGTATGACTTGTATCGTCCACAAATCACTTGTGTTCTACTCGTGCAAAACATCAAACCATAAAAACCTAGGCTCGGATGCCACTGTTGGGGAACGTAGTAATTTCAAAAAAATTGCTACGCACACGCAATATCATGGTGATGCATAGCAACGAGAGGGGAGAGTGTTGTCTACGTACCCTCGTAGACCGAAGCGGAAGCGTTGACGCAACGTAGAGGAAGTAGTCGTACGTCTTCCCGGTCCAACCGATCCAAGCACCGTTACTCCGGCACCTCCGAGTTCTTGACACACATACAGCTCGATGACGCACCCCGGGCTCCGATCCAGCAAAGCTTCGGGGAGGAGTTCCGTCAGCACGACGGCGTGGTGACGATCTTGATGTATTACCGACGCAGGGCTTCGCCTAAGCACTGCAACAATATGACCGAGGTGGAATATGGTGGAGGGGTGCACCGCACACGGCTAAGGAACGATCTCGAAGATCAACTTGTGTGTCCTAGGGTGCCCCCCTGCCCCCGTATATAAAGGAGGGAGGGGGGAGGCCGGCCGGCCCTATGGGGCGCGCCAAAGGGAGGGGGAGTCCTCCTCCTAGTGGGAGTAGGACTCCCCTTTCCTAGTCCAACTAGGAAGAGAGAGGGGGAAGGAAAGAGAGGGAGAGGGAGAGGGAAACGGGGGCCGCGCCCCCCCCCTCCTAGTCCTATTCGGACTCCCCATGAGGGGGGCGCGCCACCTCCTGGGCTGCTGCCCTCTCTCTCCCCTCAGGCCCACTAAGGCCCAATACTTCCCCGGGGGGTTCCGGTAACCCCGCCGGCACTCCGGTTTTCTCCGAAACCACTTGGAACAATTCCGGTGTCCGAATATAGCCGTCCAATATATCAATCTTTATGTCTCGACCATTTCGAGACTCCTCGTCATGTCCGTGATCACATCCGGGACTCCGAACAACATTCGGTACATCAAAATGCATAAACTCATAATAACTGTCATCGTAACCTTAAGCGTGCGGACCCTACGGTTCGAGAACAGTGTAGACATGACTGAGACAAATCTCTGGTCAATAACCAACAGCGGGACCTGGATGCCCATATTGGCTCCTACACATTCTACGAAGATCTTTATCGGTCAGACCGCATAACAACATACGTTGTTCCCTTTGTCATCGGTATGTTACTTGCTCGAGATTCGATCGTCGGTATCCAATACCTAGTTCAATCTCGTTACCGGCAAGTCTCTTTACTCGTTCTGTAATACATCATCTCGCAACTAACTTATTGGTTGCAATGCTTGCAAGGCTTATGTGATGTGCATTACCGAGAAGGCCCTGAGATACCTCTCCGACATTCGGAGTGACAAATCATAATCTCGAAATACGCCAACCCAACAAGTACCTTTGGAGACACCTGTAGAGCACCTTTATAATCACCCAGTTACGTTGTGACGTTTGGTAGCACACAAAGTGTTCCTACGGTAAACGGGAGTTGCATAATCTCATAGTCATAGGAACATGTATAAGTCATGGAGAAAGCAATAGCAACATACTAAACGATCGGGTGCTAAGCTAATGGAATGGGTCATGTCATCAGATCATTCAACTAATGATGTGACCTTGTTAATCAAATAACAACTCCTTTGTCTATGGTTAGGAAACTTAACCATCTTTGATTAACAAGCTAGTCAAGTAGAGGCATACTAGTGACACTCTGTTTGTCTATGTATTCACACATGTATTATGTTTCCGGTTAATACAATTCTAGCATGAATAATAAACATTTATCATGATATATAAGGAAATAAATAATAACTATATTATTGCCTCTAGGGCATATTTCCTTCAGTCTCCCACTTGCACTAGGGTCAATAATCTAGATTACACAGTAATGATTCTAACACCCATGGAGTCTTGGTGCTGATCATGTTTTGCTCGTGGAAGAGGCTTAGTCAACGGGTCTGCTACATTCAGATCCGTATGTATTTTGCAAATTTCTATGTCTACAATGCTCTGCACGGAGCTACTTTAGCTAATTGCTCCCACTTTTAATATGTATCTAGATTGAGACTTAGAGTCATCTAGATTAGTGTTAAAACTTGCATCGACGTAACCTTTTACAACGAACCTTTTTGTCACGTCCATAATCGAGAAACTTATCCTTATTTTACTAAGGATAATTTTGACCGATGTCCAGTGATCTACTTCCTAGATCACTATTGTACTCCCTTGCTTAACACAGTGTAGGGTATACAATAGATCTGGTACATAGCATGGCATACTTTATAGAATCTATGGCTGAGGCATAGGGAATGACTTTCATTCTCTTTCTATCATCTGTCGTGGTCGGGCTTTGAGTCTTACTCAATTTCACACCTTGTAATACAGGCAAGAACTCTTTCTTTGACTGTTTCATTTTGAACTACTTCAAAATCTTGTCAAGGTATGTACTTATTGAAAAACTTATCAAGCATCTTGATCTATCTCTATAGATCTTGATGCTCAATATGTAAGTAGCTTCACCGAGGTCCTTCTTCGAAAAACACCTTTCAAATACTCCTTTATGCTTCGCAGAATAATTCTACATTATTTCCGATCAACAATATGTCATTTACATATAGTTATCAGAAATGTTGTAGTGCTCCCACTCACTTTCTTGTAAATACAGGCTTCACCGCAAGTCTGTATAAAACTATATGCTTTGATCAACTTATCAAAGCGTATATTCCAACTCCGAGATGCTTGCACCAGTCCATAGATGGATCGCTGGAGCTTGCATATTTTGTTAACACATTTAGGATCGACAAAACCTTCTAGTTGCATCGTATACAACTCTTCTTTAATAAATCCATTAAGGAATGCAGTTTTGTTTTATCCATTTGCCAGATTTCATAAAATGCGGCAATTGCTAACATGATTCGGACAGACTTAAGCATAGATACGAGTGAGAAACTCCCATCGTAGTCAACACCTTGAACTTGTCAAAAACCTTTTGCGACAATTCTAGCTTTGTAGATAGTAACGCTACTATCAACGTCCGTCTTCCTCTTGAGGATCCATTTATTTTCTATGGCTTGCCGATCATCGGGCAAATCCATCAAAGTCCATACTTTGTTTTTATACATGGATCATATCTCAGATTTCATGGCCTCAAACCATTTCGCGGAATCTGGGCTCATCATCGCTTCCTCATAGTTCGCAAGTTCGTCATGTTCTAGTAACATGACTTCCAGAACAGGATTACCGTACCACTCTGTTGCGGATCTCACTCTGGTTTACCTACGAGATTCGGTAGTAACTTGATCTAACGTTACATGATCATCATCATTAACTTCCTCACTAATTGGTGTAGTGGTCACAGGAACAGATTTCTGTGATGAACTACTTTCCAATAAGGGAGAAGGTACAATTACCTTATCAAGTTCTACTTTCCTCCCACTCACTTCTTTCAAGAGAAACTTCTTCTCTAGAAAGTATCCATTCTCAGAAACGAATGTCTTGCCTCTGGATCTGTGATAGAAGGTGTACCCAACTGTCTCCTTTGGGTATCCTATGAAGACATATTTCTCCGATTTGGGTTTGAGCTTATCAGGATGAAACTTTTCACATAAGCATCACAACCCCAAACTTTAAAAAACGACAACTTTGGTTTCTTGCTAAACCACGGTTCATATAGTATCGTCTCAACGGATTTAGATGGTGCCCTATTTAACGTGAATGTAGCTGTCTCTAATGTATAACCCAAAACGATAGTGGTAAATCGGTAAGAAACATCATAGATTGCACTATATCTAATAAAGTACGGTTATGACGTTTAGACACACCATTATGCTGTGGTGTTCCAGGTGGCATGAGTTTGTGAAACTATTCCACATTGTTTTAATTGAAGGCCAAACTCGTAACTCAAATATTTTACCTCTGCGATCATATCGTAGAAACTTTTATTTTTGTTACGATGATTCTCTACTTCACTCTGAAATTCTTTGAACTTTTCAAATGTTTCAGACTAGTGTTTCATTAAGTAGATATACTCATATCTGCTCAAATCATCTGTGAAGGTCAGAAAATAATGATACCCGCCGCGGGCCCTAACACTCATCGGATCGCATACATCAGTATGTATTATTTCCAACAAGTCAGTTTCTTGCTCCATTGTTCCGGAGAACGGAGTTTTAGTCATCTTGCCCATAAGGCATGGTACGCAAGCATCAAGTGATTCATAATCAAGTGATTCCAAAATCCCATCAGCATGGAGTTTCTTCATGCGCTTTACACCAATATGACCTAAACGGCAGTGCCACAAATAAGTTGCACTATCATTATTAACTTTGCATCTTTTTGGCTTCGATATTATGAATATGTGTATCACTATGATCGAGATCCAACAAACCACTTTCGTTGGGTGTATGACCATAGAAGGTTTTATTCATGTAAACAGAACAACAATTGTTCTCTAACTTAAATGAATAACCGTATTGCAATAAACATGATCAAATCATATTTATGCTCAACGCAAACACCAAATAACACTTATTTAGGTTCAACACTAATCTCGAAAGTATAGGGAAGTGTGCGATGATGATCATATCAATCTTGGAACTACTTCCAACACACATCGTCACTTCACCCTTAACTAGTCTCTGTTTATTCTGCAACTCCTGTTTCGAGTTACTACTCTTAGTAACTGAACCAGTATCAAATACTGAGGGGTTGCTATAAACACTAGTAAAGTACACATCAATAACATGTATATCAAATATACTTATGTTCACTTTGCCATCCTGCTTATCCGTCAATCACTTGGGGTAGTTCCGCTTCCAGTGACCAGTCCCTTTGCAGTAGAAGCACTCAGTCTCAGGCTTAGGTCCAGACTTGGGCTTCTTCACTCGAGCAGCAACTTGCTTGCTGTTCTTCTTGAAGTTCCCCTTTTTTCCTTTGCTCTTTTCTTGAAACTAGTGATCTTGTCAACCATCAACACTTGATGCTCTTTCTTGATTTCTACCTTCATCGATTTCATCATCATGAAAAGCTTGGGAGTCTTTTTCGTCATCCCTTGCATACTATAGTTCATCACGAAGTTCTACTAACTTGGTGATGGTGACTAGAGAATTCTGTCAATCACTATCTTATGTGGAAGACTAACCCCCACTTGATTCAAGCGATTGTAGTACCCAGACAATCTGAGCACATGCTCACTAGTTGAGCGATTCTCCTCCATCTTTTAGCTATATAACTTGTTGGAGACTTCATATCCCTCAACTCGGGTATTTGCTTGAAATATTAACTTCAACTCCTGGAACATCTCGTATGGTCCATGACGTTCAAAACGTCTTTGAAGTCCCGATTCTAAGCCGTTAAGCATGGTGCACTAAACTATTAAGTAGTCATCATATTGAGATAGCAAAACGTTCATAACGTCTGCATCTGCTCCTGCAATAGGTCCGTCGCCTAGCGGTGCATCAAGGACATAATCCTTCTATGCAGCAATGAGGTAAACCTCAGATCACGGATCCAATCCGCATCATTTCTACTAACATTTTTCAACACAATTTTCTCTAGGAACATATCAAAATTAACATATGAAAGCAACAACGCGAGCTATTGATCTACAACATAGATATGCTAATACTACCAGGACTAAGTTCATGATAAATTAAAGTTCAATTAATCATATTACTTAAGAACTCCCACTTAGATAGACATCCCTCTAATCTTCTAAGTGATCACGTGATCCAAATCAAACTAAACCATAACCGATCATCACGTGAAATGGATTAGTTCTCAATGGTGAACATCATTATGTTGATCATGTCTACTATGTGATTCATGCTCAACCTTTCAGTCTCCGTGTTCCGAGGCCATATCTGCATATGCTAGGCTCGTCAAGTATAACCTGAGTATTCTGCGTGTGCAAAAACTGGCTTGCACCCGTTGTAGATGGACGTAGAGCTTATCACACCCGATCATCACGTGGTGTCTGGGCACGACGAACTTTGGCAACGGTGCATACTCGGGGAGAACACTTCTTGATAATTTAGTGAGAGATCATCTTATAATGCTACCGTCAATCAAAGCAAGATAAGATGCATAAAAAGATAAACATCACATGCAATCAATATAAGTGATATGATATGGCCATCATCATCTTGTGCTTGTGATCTCCATCTTCGAAGCACCGTCGTGATCACCATCGTCACCGGCGCGACACCTTGATCTCCATCGTAGCATCGTTGTCGTCTCGCCAATCTTATGCTTCTACGACTATCGCTACCGCTTAGTGATAAAGTAAAGCATTACAGGGCGATTGCATTGCATACAATAAAGCGACAACCATACGGCTCCTGCCGGTTGCCGATAACTCGGTTACAAAACATGATCATCTCATACAATAAAATTTAGCATCATGTCTTGACCATATCACATCACAACATGCCCTGCAAAAACAAGTTAGATGTCCTCTACTTTGTTTGTTGCAAATTTTACGTGGCTGCTACGGGCTTAAGCAAGAACCAATCTCACCTACGCATCAAAACCACAACGATAGTTTGTCAAATAGACTCCGTTTTAACCTTCTCAAGGACCGGGCGTAGCCATACTCGGTTCAACTAAAGTTGGAGAAACTGACACCCGCCAGCCACCTGTTTGCAAAGCACGGCGGTAGAACCAGTCTCGCGTAAGCGTACGCGTAATGTCGGTCCGGGCCGCTTCATCCAACAATACCGCCGAACCAAAGTATGACATGCTGGTAGGCAGTATGACTTGTATCGTCCACAACTCACTTGTGTTCTACTCATGCAAAACATCAAAACATAAAAACCTAGGCTCGGATGCCACTGTTGGGGAACGTAGTAATTTCAAAAAAATTCCTACGCACATGCAAGATCATGGTGATGCATAGCAACCAGAGGGGAGAGTGTTGTCTACGTACCCTCGTAGACCGAAGCAGAAGCGTTGACGCAACATAGAGGAAGTAGTCGTACGTCTTCCCGGTCCAACCGATCCAAGCACCGTTACTCCGGCACCTCCAAGTTCTTGACAGACGTACAGCTCGATGACGCACCCCGGGCTCCGATCCAGCAAAGCTTCGGGGAGGAGTTCCGTCAGCACGACGGCGTGGTGACGATCTTGATGTATTACCAACGCAGGGCTTCGCCTAAGCACTGCAACAATATGACCGAGGTGGAATATGGTGGAGGGGGGCACCGCACACGGCTAAGGAACGATCTCGAAGATCAACTTGTGTGTCCTAGGGTGCCCCCCTGCCCCCGTATATAAAGGAGGGAGGGGGGAGGCCGGCCGGCCCTATGGGGCGCGCCAAAGGGAGGGGGAGTCCTCCTCCTAGTGGGAGTAGGACTCCTCTTTCCTAGTCCAACTAGGAAGAGAGAGGGGGAAGGAAAGAGAGGGAGAGGGAGAGGGAAAGGGGGGCCGCGCCCAAGGTTGTCAGAATCGCGATTTTGAATCGGATCGGAGCTCTGATGGTAGGATCGCAAATCGTAGAATCTTCACTATCAGGATCGTAGAAACGTAGATTCTATGAACTAAAATCGTAGAATCATAGGGGTTAGTTTGGATCGTAAAGTCGTAGAATCGTATAACAGAATCGTGATTCTGACAACCTTGGCCGCCCCCCCCCCTCCTAGTCCTATTCGGACTCCCCATGAGGGGGGGCGCGCCACCTCCTGGGCTGCTGCCCTCTCTCTCCCCTCAGGCCCACTAAGGCCCAATACTTCCCCGGGGGGTTCCGGTAACCCCTCCGGCACTCCGGTTTTCTCCGAAACCACTTGGAACAATTCCGGTGTCCGAATATAGCCGTCCAATATATCAATCTTTATGTCTCGACCATTTCGAGACTCCTCGTCATGTCCGTGATCACATCCGGGACTCCGAACAACATTCGGTACATCAAAATGCATAAACTCATAATAACTGTCATCGTAACCTTAAGCGTGCGGACCCTACGGTTCGAGAACAGTGTAGACATGACTGAGACAAATCTCTGGTCAATAACCAACAGCGGGACCTGGATGCCCATATTGGCTCCTACACATTCTACGAAGATCTTTATCGGTCAGACCGCATAACAACATACGTTGTTCCCTTTGTCATCGGTATGTTACTTGCTCGAGATTCGATCGTCGGTATCCAATACCTAGTTCAATCTCGTTACCGGCAAGTCTCTTTACTCGTTCTGTAATACATCATCTCGCAACTAACTTATTGGTTGCAATGCTTGCAAGGCTTATGTGATGTGCATTACCGAGAAGGCCCTGAGATACCTCTCTGACATTCGGAGTGACAAATCCTAATCTCGAAATACGCCAACCCAACAAGTACCTTTGGAGACACCTGTAGAGCACCTTTATAATCACCCAGTTACGTTGTGACGTTTGGTAGCACACAAAGTGTTCCTACGGTAAACGGGAGTTGCATAATCTCATAGTCATAGGAACATGTATAAGTCATGGAGAAAGCAATAGCAACATACTAAACGATCGGGTGCTAAGCTAATGGAATGGGTCATGTCAATCAGATCATTCAACTAATGATGTGACCTTGTTAATCAAATAACAACTCCTTTGTCTATGGTTAGGAAACTTAACCATCTTTGATTAACAAGCTAGTCAAGTAGAGGCATACTAGTGACACTCTCTTTGTCTATGTATTCACACATGTATTATGTTTCCGGTCAATACAATTCTAGCATGAATAATAAACATTTATCATGATATATAAGGAAATAAATAATAACTATATTATTGCCTCTAGGGCATATTTCCTTCACGTTTGGCCGTAAGCCTCTCTACTTTCTTGCACATGCTATGTGGGTGAAATGATGATACCATGCCAAGTTTCAACTTTTTCAGAGTTCATTTGTAGTGCTTTTCAATTTCCAGGTCATTTAGTTCTCAAAACAAATCATTGAATGCATGAAAAATAGCAAATGAAGGCAGAAATGGTTGAAAGTTGATGGCGTCGCTTTGAATGGTGCATACTGAACGCAAAAAATATAAGAGCATTTACATCATGATCTTATATTTCTTTACAGTCTACATTGTCAATATGATCTTATAACATAAAAAATACTTTGATCATCAATGATCTTTGTGTGTACAATCTGAATTGTCAATATGAGTCATCAATGATTTATAAACCGATGAAGACTCATATTGCAGCCACAAATTCTAACATAGAGTTCAATGAAGACCAAGTGCTTGTGATAGTTTGAGAAATAACATATTTAAGGTGGTAAAAGGCTTGTTAGGGGGGCGAGGTGGGACTAAAAACAGCCTGCCACAATGTCATTAGTACCGGTTCGTCGTCCGAACCGGCACTAAATGGTGATGGTGGGGCCATAGCCTGACCGCGGGCTGACACAGCCTCTTTAGTGCCGGTTCGTGGCACGAACCGGTACTAAAGGTTCCACGAACCGGTGCTATTGATCGCCGCCACGAACCGGCACTAGTGTACACATTAGTGCCGGCTCTAATTCAAACTGGCACTATTGTGCTTCACAAAAGACCCTTTTTCTACTAGTGCTTACACATGACATTGTAGTAGTGTTTCCCATTAAGCTTCACACGATTGGTCCCCTGCGTTGGTAAGCTGATTTCACGTCAATGAAGCTGTTAGGAAAATAAGCCGCGGCGACACATCGGGCACGACCAGCGCGTGTATGGGCACGAGCTGGGCGTACTGGGCGTGTCGGGTCCGCGGCGGGTCACGTGTGTGTGCGTGCGTGTGGAGCATGGTTGTGTCCGTGGACTTGTACACCGTGTGTGTGAGTGTAGTCGAAGCTGTTGGCGATCAGGATGCAGTGAGCGCGGTGGTTCGTTGCGGGCTCTGCGCGGCGAGTGCGTGGAGACGCGGTCGTGGGCGCGCACGGAGCGGGCTGAACCAGGCGCAGTAGTGGGTAGAGGCGTGGGGGGTCTTGGCCCAGCGCTGGCCCGGTTATAAGATCGCATAGTCAATCGTTGTAACGGTGGAGGTGTTGAGTTCGTGCTCAAGGAAACGCCGTAGTTGCGGCGAAGCGTTCGTGCGCTGGAAACCTTCCTGTTCATTGCGTTTTTCTTTCTCCTTCCTTCTTCTTCCTCGTTGGTTTGTGCCACAGAGAGAGAGAGAGAGAGAGAGAGAGCTCAGAGAGAGAGAGGCAGCAGCTAGGGCGGTCTAGGGCTAGGGTAGACAACAACAGAAGCTACTCAAAGTTCCAGATTTTTTTTTTAAATATTATTTTTTATAACAAATTCGTAAAATGTTTGCCCTAGATTAAAATTTTCAAAACTATGACCCCGTCGGCCTAGCTGAAGCCGAAGAGGTACTCTTCAGTCTAACTTAGGCCGAAGACAGGTTTTTGGTGTACCTTGGACTGAAGAACTGCGGAATCGGGCCTAAATGAACTCTTCGGCCTATGCTTGACCGAAGAGTGCACTTCGGTTTACGGCTTTACGGCTTTACGCCAAGCCGAAGTCCTCTGAGGCCCACCTCTTCGCATGAACTGCAGATCAAACTTCCATGGCACCACACTTCGGTTTATGTCTGGCGAAGAGCACCTCTTCGGTTTATAATAGGCCAAAGAGTGACCATTCCCAGCCAAGCCTTTCCCTCCATATGTAATGTATCTTTTCCTGCATTTGTTTTCGCCATTTTCTTTCCCGCCATTGTTTCCTTCCATTCTCTTTTCCGTCCAATTTTCCTGCCAACCCCTTACCCTCATTCCATAAAACCGACCCCTTGCCTATTGTTTTCCGCATCTTTTCCTTAGCGATATTTTCAATCATGTCCGACGACAATTCCCGCGGTTTTACTCCATTGATGTCTCATTTGCTCTTATGCAATGCCTCAAGAATGCATAGGCCTAGGATGCGAGGTGTGCATTTTGAAGAATTAGTTAGTAGTGATAGGCACCTGGCGGAGTTGGGTAAGTGTTTTTCCCGACCTGGTCTCCCGGAGAAGTGCCTGGAAAGGAACCCAGAGGAGATTCGACAAGAACTTTTCCGGTTGCGTGGAAGGTGGGATAGGATTGTTGAACTCAAACATATGAGTGCATGTGTTACCAATAGGCCTTTACCTGTTGACAACCCAAGAATAAACTATCCACGGAAGCAATACGAGGACCATGTTAAGTTATTTCATACTACTTCATTTTAGCTTGCACCCGTTAGACCATATGCTCGTACGTAACTATGTTATTATTGTTGTTTCTATTTTTCAGAGGTACCCTGAGGATGCAGAATTGTTGTACAATGATATCTTCAAATTTGGATGGATGAAGTCTATCTGAGGCCCTATACCAGAGGTGAGACCACCGAGACAGAGTGCTGCATCATCGAGGGGTGGTGCTTTTTTGGAACGTAGACGCATGAAGCGTCCGGCTTTAAATTAATAAAGCCACTAGGCAGCATCCACCCAAGTCATACTCCACAACCACATAACACTCAAGTTCAGCGGGCTCGCAGTCCCGGCAAAGTAAGATACTAAAGTTTAAGGGGACGCTAAAAGCACATAACCAAAAAGATAATAGACGCAAAAGCTCAGTCTGGCGGATCTTGAAGTCTTGCTCTTGTCGTGCATGCTTTGATCTGCTCCAAGACCTCGTTCATGCGCCCCTCGTCACGCTGCTTCCCCAATGGCGCCCAAGCATGTAGGAAAATATGTCATTTGAAAAGAATCTCAGCTGGGTGAGCGGGGAATTTATGTTCGATAGTAATTTTGTTTCTCACAGTCCAAATGGACCAAAACAGCGCCCCGACGCAGCGCCACACCACACGCGCGTTCGCACCCCTCTGTGCGGTTAATAAAGAAAGAAGGTCCGAGCTATTTTGCGGGTTCCAATTCTGCTTAAATGTGTCCCTAACAGTGCTCCACGCAAATCTATCAAGGCAGCACTTGAAGAAGACATGGTTAGCGTCCTCCCCAAGCCCGCAGATGGCGCATGTCCCGTTCGCCGGCCCGTTGCGTTTTGTTGGGGAACGTAGTAATTTCAAAAAAATTCCTACGCACACGCAAGATCATGGTGATGCATAGCAACGAGAGGGGAGAGTGTTGTCTACGTACCCTCGTAGACCGAAGCGGAAGCGTTGACGCAACGTAGAGGAAGTAGTCGTACGTCTTCCCGGTCCAACCGATCCAAGCACCGTCACTCCGGCACCTCTGAGTTCTTGACACACGTACAGCTCGATGACGCACCCCGGGCTCCGATCCAGCAAAGCTTCGGGGAGGAGTTCCGTCAGCACGACGGCGTGGTGACGATCTTGATGTATTACCGACGCAGGGCTTCGCCTAAGCACTGCAACAATATGACCGAGGTGGAATATGGTGGAGGGGTGCACCGCACACGGCTAAGGAACGATCTCGAAGATCAACTTGTGTGTCCTAGGGTGCCCCCCTGCCCCCGTATATAAAGGAGGGAGGGGGAGGCCGGCCGGCCCTATGGGGCGCGCCAAAGGGAGGGGGAGTCCTCCTCCTAGTGGGAGTAGGACTCCCCTTTCCTAGTCCAACTAGGAAGAGAGAGGGGGAAGGAAAGAGAGGGAGAGGGAGAGGGAAAGGGGGGCCGCGCCCCCCTCCTAGTCCTATTCGGACTCCCCATGAGGGGGGCGCGCCACCTCCTGGGCTGCTGCCCTCTCTCTCCCCTCAGGCCCACTAAGGCCCAATACTTCCCCGGGGGGTTCCGGTAACCCCTCCGGCACTCCGGTTTTCTCCGAAATCACTTGGAACAATTCCGGTGTCCGAATATAGCCGTCCAATATATCAATCTTTATGTCTCGACCATTTCGAGACTCCTCGTCATGTCCGTGATCACATCCGGGACTCCGAACAACATTCGGTACATCAAAATGCATAAACTCATAATAACTGTCATCGTAACCTTAAGCGTGCGGACCCTACGGTTCGAGAACAGTGTAGACATGACTGAGACAAATCTCTGGTCAATAACCAACAGCGGGACCTGGATGCCCATATTGGCTCCTACACATTCTACGAAGATCTTTATCGGTCAGACCGCATAACAACATACGTTGTTCCCTTTGTCATCGGTATGTTACTTGCTCGAGATTCGATCGTCGGTATCCAATACCTAGTTCAATCTCGTTACCGGCAAGTCTCTTTACTCGTTCTGTAATACATCATCTCGCAACTAACTTATTTGTTGCAATGCTTGCAAGGCTTATGTGATGTGCATTACCGAGAAGGCCCTGAGATACCTCTCCGACATTCGGAGTGACAAATCCTAATCTCGAAATACGCCAACCCAACAAGTACCTTTGGAGACACCTGTAGAGCACCTTTATAATCACCCAGTTACGTTGTGACGTTTGGTAGCACACAAAGTGTTCCTACGGTAAACGGGAGTTGCATAATCTCATAGTCATAGGAACATGTATAAGTCATGGAGAAAGCAATAGCAACATACTAAACGATCGGGTGCTAAGCTAATGGAATGGGTCATGTCAATCAGATCATTCAACTAATGATGTGACCTTGTTAATCAAATAACAACTCCTTTGTCTATGGTTAGGAAACTTAACTATCTTTGATTAACAAGCTAGTCAAGTAGAGGCATACTAGTGACACTCTATTTGTCTATGTATTCACACATGTATTATGTTTCCGGTTAATACAATTCTAGCATGAATAATAAACATTTATCATGATATATAAGGAAATAAATAATAACTATATTATTGCCTCTAGGGCATATTTCCTTCACGTTTGGCCACATTGTCCGAGGTTGAAAGACGGTTGCGGAACGTTTGCCACAAAAAGATCTTGATTTTGAGTGGAATGCCAGCCTTCCACAGCTCCCTGGCCATATCAAGCCCATTCCCCTCCGTAAGCTTCTCGTATAAGGATTTTACCGAGAATTTACGAGAAGCGGAAAGCTTCCAATCAATCTGATCTTGATCGTGGCTGAGACTCCATCCCTCGAGCTCAGCCACCAATGCCTCCCAAGCCGTCGCCTCTCCCGCTTCCAGAGGTCTGAAGAAGGAGATCGTCGGGGGGTGCACTCTGAGAGCGTCAGCGACCATGATGTGTGTGTCCGTGGCAAGCTGGAACAGCTGCGGGTAGGACTGCCACAACGACGTTTGACCCTTCCAGCAATCCAACCAAAACCGCGTGGACTTGCCATCGTTAACTGTAAATTAGGCCCCAACCGCAAACGCTGGCCTAACCGCTTGAATGCTATTCCAAAAGGGCGATCCTTTAGGTTTGGCCTTAAAGAGGTTGCCATCCGGGAAATACTTGGCCCGGAGAATATCAGCCCAGAGACCCTTCTCGTTTTGGGCAAGGCGCCACCACCATTTGGTGAGGAGAGCAACGTTCATCAGCTTCGAGTTCGTGATCCCCAGACCACCGAACTTCTTAGGGCGACAGACCGCAGCCCATTTTACCAGATGATATTTGCGCTTTGTCCCAGTTCCTTCCCAAAAGAACCGGGCGCGAGGCGTGTCAAGCTTGGCATGCACTCCATCTGCTAGGAGGAACAAACCCATCGTGAAGATAAGCAAGGAGGATAAGCTAGAATTGGTCAAAATCAACCTAGCAGCAGAGGACATGAACCTACCTCTCCACGGACTGACCCGGTTCACCACTTTGCCGTAAAGTGGCGCCCAGTCGGCAATCGTCAAGTTTTTGTGGTTTATCGGTAGTCCCAAGTATTTAATCGGAAACTTCCCAATCTTACAATTGAGCAGGTTTGCGATTCTCCAACCTTCGTGATCATCCATCCCTATGGTGATCACTTGTCACATCCCTAGCTTTACCCTGGCCTTGGACTAGCTTGGTTGCTGCATCATGTGTAAATTCCATTGAAATTTGAATTGAGGAATTTTCAAAGCCTCAGAAAACCTCTAAAAATAACCAACATTTAAATCTCATCAAATGAATCCAAGAAAATGTTCTTGTTATCCTCTGGAAATATTGGCAAGAGGAAAAATCCAAACCAATATTTTTGGTGTCTCAGAAACATTTATTTTGGGCATTTGAATTAAATAAATAATTATTTGAATTGGATTTATATCTACTATTAAATAAATATAGGTCCAATAATTCTGAAATATTTTATGGAGCTTTGGTTTAATTCCTTTTAGCTTCTAAAAATATTTCTAGAAGCAACAAATTGAATTGGTTTCAAAACCAAATTCAAAACAAACCTGCAAAATAGAAAACATAACAGAATTAGATAAAAACAGAAAGAGAGAGAGAGGGTTTTACGTGTTGCTTACCTGGCTAGGCCCAGCACGGCCCGGCCCATCTGGCCGTGCCAGTCATCCCCAACCTCTGCCAGTAGGCAGAGGAGGGACAACGCAAGGCGCGTGCGCGGGCGCCACGCCACCAGGCTGCCTGCCTGCGTCGCCTGGCCACCGCGACGCCTCGCGTCTCCTCCTTGGCGCCGCCTCGACCCCCTGGACGCCACTCTCCCATCCTCTGCCTCTCCCTCGTTCCTCTCCCGCTAGACCGAACGCGTCCGCCGCCGACGACGAGCACCACTGCGGCCATCGCCTCCCCCTCGTTCCCTCGAGCAACCCAGAAGCACCGCCGCGTCCTCCTCTTCCTCTCCACCGAGCCCCGCCCCGCCGGACACCTTGCAGCGCCGCCCCGACGCCTCCTTCTTCCTCGGGTCACCGAAGATCCGCCTCACCGCCCCGCTCGCTCCGACACCTCCCCAGCCTCGCCGTTGCCTCTACCGGATCCATTGTGAGCTCCTCTTCCTCCTCCCCCTAGGCATGTCGCTCGAGCTGCCCCCTAACCCTATTGGCCACCACGGCCGAGAGCTTGGCTCCGCCGGCCATGTTGCTGTCGTGGCCACAGGCATGTAAGCTCGAAACTGAGCTCGTTACCGTGCTCAGCACATCACCAGGAGGCCGAAGCACCCAGCCGTTCGCTCCGCCGTGCCCCACAACACCATTTCCAACCCCGCCCGCACTCCGGCCGCCGCCTGGCTCAACGCCGGCGCCATTCCCGGCCACCCCAGCAACCCCCACCATCACCAATGGATGCGCGCTGCCCCCAGCTAGCCCTAGGTCCAAACGGCGCTCGATTCCGTGGACTACAGCGCAAACCCGAGCCGTTCCGCCGTGTCTGGCCTCGCCGGCGTCGAGTCGCCGGCGAGTTTGACCCTGTTTGACCCTGGTTGACCCTGTGTGGGCCCAGGTTGACTTCCCCCTGACTCCATGACAGGTGGGACCCGGCTGCTAATTAAATTAGTTTTAGTGCTAACTAAAAACTAGTTAGGCTAATTACACTGACATGCGGGACCCACAGGTCAGGGTTTGACCTGGACTGTCCCCGTTGACTGCTGACGTCACCCTGACGCAATAATTCATTTACTGGATTTATTCTTATATAGGAAATTCCAGAAAATAGTATAAACTTCTAAAATTCATATAAAATCAACCGTAACTCCAAATTAAATAATTTATATATGAAAAATTATCAGAAAAATTCAAGGAATCTGTTTATGGCATTACCATGCATGTTTGAATAACCTAGGGTTGCTGTACAGGGCAATTTGCATATATGACACTTAAATAAGCACATATGGAGTTTGAGTTGGAACCCTTGGTTCAAACCAACTTCATTTAATATGGATGCTAGTTGCATTAGCTCAATCAAAAGCATATTGCCATGACATTATCATGCATCATAATTGTTGCATTGCATTGATTGTGTTCCTCTTTGTTTGCCGGTATTTGTCCCCTCTCGATAGACGTGGTTCGACGATGAGTTCGATGACACCGATGAAGAACTATATTATATTCAGAAGTGCCAGGCAAGCAAAACCCACCTTGTTCATTCCGATACAATCCCACTCTCTCGCTCCTGCTCTCTTTTACTGCATTAGGACAACAACGATTCAACTGTTACATGCTGCGGTAGTTGAACCCCTTATCCTCTACATGACCTGTCATTGCCACAGTAAATAGATGAAACCCACTAGCATGAGTAGGAGTTGTTTGAGCCCTGATGTGCCTACTCATTCATGCTTGTTTGTCGTGCCTGCTACTGCTTAGAGTTGAGTCGGGTCTGATTCATCGGGAATGAATTGGAATGGTGATGAACATGTCCTACTGTGTGTGAGCTAAGTGTGTGAATACGATTTGGTAAAGGTAGCGGTGAGAGGCCATGTAGGAGTACATGGTGGGTTGTCTCATTGAAGCCGTCTTCAGGAACTGAGTTCTGTGTTTGTGATCCATGAAACAGCTACTACCACACATTGAGATCCTTAATTGACTCTCTCGGCTTCTTAATCACCCTTGTCCTCTGTCCAGGAGTTGCAAGTAGTTTCTGGTGTTTGTAGTATGCTGGGGGCCGCACGCAGTGCTGACCGTAGGGGTGGGCTGTGTTGCGGTAAGCACGTGGCACGGTGTACCAGGCGCCCGTTTGGTGTCTCGGGAACCCTGCACACATCATTCGGGGCCGTATGTGGAAACCTCGGTCGGACTCCCTGCGGATGGAACCTGAATAGGCGATAAACCTGGACTAGAGACTTGAGTGTTTAGGTAGGCCGTGGCCGACACCCTCGCTGGGCTTCCGCTTGAAGGTTGCCGAGTACATGTCGTGTAAACGGCGATAAGTGGTGAGAGCGTGTGTGAAGAAGTACACCCCTGCAGGGTTAACATCATCTATTCGAATAGCCGTGTCCGCGGTAAAGGACTTCTGGGTTGCCTATAACAGTTCATAGACAAGCGGAAGTGGATACTCTAAAATGCGCAAGATAAGCGTGAGTGCTATGGATGGCCTTCTCGTAGGGAGACAGAAGTGGATCCATAGTGGTGTATTGATATGGTGAATATGTGGACTCGTGTGCGCCACCTCAAAAGAGTTACTTGCAGTCGTAATTCAGGATAGCCACCGAGTCAAAGCTGGCTTGCTGCAGTTAAACTCCACCACCCCCTTTTGATACTGATGCATATGTAGCTAGTTCTGATGTAAGTCTTGCTGGGTACATTTGTACTCACGTTTTCCTATTTTATGTTTTGCAGAGAGACTTCAGTCTCGCTAGTAGTACCGCTTGGACTCCGACGTTTAGCTTGATACCTCAGCTACGATCTTGTGCCCTCGGCAGGATCTGGTAGATAGTCAGGCTTCTCAGCCTTTTTCATTTATAGATGTCTGTACTCAGACATGTTAAGCTTCCACATGTGCTTGTTGCTTGTATGCTCTGAATGTTGGGTCATGAGACCCATGTTTGTAATATCTCGCTCCTCGGAGCCTAATGAATAAATATTGGAGTCGTAGAGTTATGTTGTGATGCCATGTTGTATTTACACATATCGAGCATATTGTGTGTATGATTGAAATGCTTGCTATGTGTGGGATCTGACAATCTAGTTGTTTATCTTTGGCAGCCTCTCTTATGGGGAAATGTAGTCTAGTGCTTCTGAGCGATAGTAGTCCGCTACAGCCCGGTTCACCGGAGTCCTGCTAGCCCAGCACTACTGCTCAGAACACATGACTGGCCGGCATGTGTTTCACTTCGTTCCTGTGTCTGTCCCTTCGAGGAAATGTCACGCGGTGTTATCCGGAGTCCTGCCTAGCCTGCTACAGCCCGGGTTACCGGAGTCCTGTTAGCCCAGTGCTACAACCCGGATTTATACGTTGTTGACCGACATGCTCGATGTGATTCATGTATGCCTGTCCTCATGGGTTAGTGCCGCCTTGGGTTCACGACTAGCCATGTCGGCCCGGGTTCTCTGTCATATGGATGCTAGCGACACTATCATATACGTGAGCCAAGAGGCGCAAACGGTCCGGGCCAGGTAAAGTGGCACCCGTGGGAATACCGTGCGTGAGGCCGCAAAGTGATACGATGTGTTACATGCTAGATCAATGTGGCTTAGGATCGGGGTCCTGACAGCGTTGGTATCAGAGCCTGACTACCTGTAGGATTACCAAGCCAAACCAGACGAAGTCGAGTCTAGAAATGCTTTAGTTATGTAAGGGAATTGATTGTGGAAGGGAACGTAAGGCTCTTTTTACTCCTTATACCTCATGGCCTTCTTATCTGAGTCAGCCTCTTCTTTTCTACGGGGATTAAGAACTAGGCCTTCTCGTCTATCTATCAGGATGACGTGTTACTAATCCATGGACTTATAGGATTGATGGATTCAAGCCTCAGTTCGGTTTCTACTACTTCTGTTGTTGATAGTTGATCTCGGAACCTTGATATTGTGATGTTGAGTGGTTATGCCACAATTTTTGCAGGATGTCTCAAATAATTTTGAGCATTTACAGCCGTTATGCTGTCCGAGTCATCCCAGGTCTATAAATAGTCTGATGCATTTGCAAATCCTTTTCCCTCCGTTCCCGATGTCCTTTTTGGTCAGAATAAGCACACTAATCAGTTTGTTGAGGTACTCCGTTGCCTTGACATATATGTTGGAGTTATTATTATGGCCCTAGGTGTCTTAAGGGATCACCTAGTAATCTAGCCATGTTTTGTGTTCCCGGTGTGATAATTCTGGCCACCTTTCTCGAAATCATCCCGTGATGTTATTCAGTATGTAGGTATTCTATTTCTGCGTTTTGAACCCGAGATTCACCCTACTTACTTCATGTTGATAGTGTTTGCTAGTTCCTTTAGGATATTAGTAACCTTGCGATAGTCCTCGAGGTCCGTGGTATTTCCTTCTTCCAAATACCATGAACCATTAAGGCAGATGTTCTTTGAACCAAAGGCTCGCAATCAGAGTGCTCTTAATGAGTTCTTGATTCTATATTGCGATTCTGCCAATTCTACCTCTCTGCATGGGTTATCCGGAAGAAATATGTTGAATTCGTTCGACATGCTAATCTTTGCATCCACAACTCAGAAAGTTATATGTTCCTTGAGTTGTCCCTCTTTAGTTGTTTTCTGACCTTCGTCTATCAATATATAGTCAGGGGTATATGTGCATTCGTTCATCAATGCCTATTATTCTTGTGGTCTGTCAAGCCATTCTATTCCGGAATGACTAAGGAGAAACAAACTCCAGTACCTCATCCATATCTAGGAATGGGTCAAAACAGTTGTATTCCGCAGATCAAAATGCCAATCCAGCTTTTGATTCTGTTCTACTCTGAAGTATTGCCCTCTTTATGTCAGGAATATCATAGGAATTGCATAACACCCTATGAACTCTTGATACAGTGATACTTCTTGCCATCATCATTCATTCCCCGGTCTCCGTGTTATTGTAACCGGATTGCCGACAAGTGAATTGTGATGTGCGAAATAAATACATCGAGCACCTCGTTGCTTTGTAGTAAATGGACAATATTCTCATTCTTAGCGTGTTGGTTACTAAATCATCATCCTAAGATTGATCGTGCTACCTAGTCCTTATTTCTGGTGCACTCTTCGATCCATGAGTTGGGATTGTGTCGATCCCTCACTCTTTCGACCATATCGTCTTGCCCTAAAAAGCAAGATTGATCTCGAGCTTAGTATCATATCGGTGGTTCGTGATTTTCCGAATATCTTCTCGGAAGTATTACCAGGTTGTCACCCGACCGCTATGTTGAGTTCGTGATCAAGTTGGTTTTCTTATAAATCACCCCTTTCTCCAAGAATCTGTGTTGGATATCCCTGAGCTAGTTGGTTAAGCTAGACAACAACTTGGAGAGTTGGAAGGTAAAAGCTTTGCTTAACTTAGTTCATCTCTAAGGGATATCTTCTGTGTGTGTGTTGAAGAAAGATGATATCTCCATCGATTGGTCCTCGTGATCAGTTGATTGGATCTATTGCCTTGTCAAAACTTAGACTTGAGTATGGGCTATCGTCAAGTCAAATCAGAACCAACGATGTTCGTAATGTTGTCTTACTCGTGGTTGATCCCTCGAGCATACACCATTATATCTTTTGGTCTGACCAATGCTATCACCGTGTTCACATGATGGTGGAAGTACAGTGATATGGAAATTCCGATGAGTTGTTGTTGAGCCCATCAGCAGCATTTTGTCTCCCCCAAGATTCATGCTGAACATCAACCTAGTGTTGAAAATTTTATAAGCAATGCCTTCGTGTTCCGTTCATGAAGCATATGTTTGGATGAAAGTAGTGACTTCCTTTAGTTCACGTGCATTTGACGAAAGTTGTCGCTGTGAATTCGAGAAAGCTTGTTTTCTCCCTTCAGAACCATCCCAAGTCAGTCATGCATATGTGCGAAGTATTCTATGGTTTGAAGACTTGCAACCTTCAGCTCATATGTATTTCCTAGCACACCAAGCCACTGATTGATTTGTTGGAGGAAAAGAAGTTCCTTCGTAAGAGCTAATCATATGACTTACGCAAGGACTTCATTATCCGCAATGATGGTCCCCACCTGAACTCGGTAGTGTTTCATTGTAAGACTACCATGTGGTCATGCTTGTCTGGGACAGTGTGTTCACAGGGGTGTAGCAGAACTAGCTCATGTTTTGGAGCTTGCAATCGTAGTTCATCTCCCGAGAATCTGGCAACGTCATCTCGTCGATTTGTGTAGCAAACTTTCTTTTCCAAACAGGCTGTCTGAAATATTCTGATACCAACCAGATCTGAATCTCAGGCAGATATGATGGTTGGAACTTTTCCAAGATCTATTATGTAGGTCCCGACAAGGTTGGTGTCCGGCCGACACACCTAGCCGGAAGATCTATCATGGTAGTATCTTGATTGTACTATTTGACCATCTTCTCTATGAGGATTTTGTGCGACTTATTGTAGGAGTTGCTCCCTAGGAATTCTCGTGCTCTGAGTTTCTTCGATTACCCTATAACCACTCAAACAGGGGAATCACTCTCAACTGTTGAGTTTTCTTCCCAGTTACTAGAATCATTCCTAGCAGTTGCATTTCGTTCCCATCTTGCACCACCATTGTGTCAATTTCCCATGGGCTAGCCCTCTCGGTAGTTGTTGTTTAGGATCATCTTCAAAAGTGGTCCTGTCATGGTCCCATCCATTTCCGGTGATAAGCAGAAGTCATCCATTGCGTTGTCTTCAACAAGGTAGTCCACATCATCCACATTAGTTTGAGTATACCACTCTTTCGAACTCCATCAAATGATCGTTTGTAAATTGCCTTAGGCTGGTAAGCAGAGTTCCAATGATCTCTGTATCAAAAGTAATTCTTTTTGCCACTTAAGGGAAAAGTTCTACGAGTCACCTCCCCCAAGGTGCCCCGTTATGGAATCATGGCAATTATTTCCTCGCCACCTTGACACTATCCACCATCTCTCTAAGCGTTGAATTGTTGCCCACCAAATCAAATCCTGTCGTTCCATCCCTCTCGATGTGTTTTGTGTCTCAACTCGAGATGTGTTGACATCCCATTCCGCGAGTTTATCTTATATAGCTCGGTCTTCGAGAAGATCAATCCTAGTAGAGTTCTTTCCGTCGTCATCGCATGGATGAAGATCTCGAAAGCAAAGGCGTTAAGATCAATATGATGCAATGAAGCTATTTCCTCGAGAAGGGCAGTTGGATCGTGAAGATTGTTTTAGCTTGTGTCCCTTTGTCTTCTTACCTCACGAATTGAATCTCGGGACGAGATTCTTGTTTAGTAGGGGTGAGTTGTCACATCCCTAGCTTTACCCTGGCCTTGGACTAGCTTGGTTGCTGCATCATGTGTAAATTCCATTGAAATTTGAATTGAGGAATTTTCAAAGCCTCAGAAAACCTCTAAAAATAACCAACATTTAAATCTCATCAAATGAATCCAAGAAAATGTTCTTGTTATCCTCTGGAAATATTGGCAAGAGGAAAAATCCAAACCAATATTTTTGGTGTCTCAGAAACATTTATTTTGGGCATTTGAATTAAATCAATAATTATTTGAATTGGATTTATATCTACTATTAAATAAATATAGGTCCAATAATTCTGAAATATTTTATGGAGCTTTGGTTTAATTACTTTTAGCTTCTAAAAATATTTCCAGAAGCAACAAAATTGAATTGGTTTCAAAACCAAATTCAAAACAAACCTGCAAAATAGAAAACAGAACAGAATTAGATAAAAACATAAAGAGAGAGAGAGGGTTTTACCTGCTTCTTACCTGGCTAGGCCCAGCACGGCCCGGCCCATCTGGCCATGCCAGTCATCCCCAACCTCCGTCAGTAGGCAGAGGAGGGACAACGCACGGCGCGTGCGCGGGCGCCACGCCACCAGGCTACCTGCCTGCGTCGCCTGGCCACCGCGACGCCTCGCGTCTCCTTCTCGGCGCCGCCTCGACCCCCTGGACGCCACTCTCCCATCCTCTGCCTCTCCCTCGTTCCTCTCCCGCTAGACCGAACGCGTACGCCGCCGACGACGAGCACCACTGCGGCCATCGCCTCCCCCTCGTTCCCTCGAGCAGCCCAGAAGCACCGCCGCGTCCTCCTCTTCCTCTCCACCGAGCCCCGCCCCGCCGGACACCCTGCAGCGCCGCCCCGACGCCTCCTTCTTCCTCGGGTCACCGGAGACCCGCCTCACCGCCCCGCTCGCTCCGACACCTCCCCGGCCTCGCCGTTGCCTCTACCGGATCCATTGTGAGCTCCTCTTCCTCCTCCCCCTAGGCATGTCGCTCGAGCTGCCCCCTAACCCCATTGGCCACCACGGCCGAGAGCTCGGCTCCGTCAGCCATGTTGCTGTCGTGGCCACAGGCATGTAAGCTCGAAACTGAGCTCGTTACCGTGCTCAGCACATCACCAGGAGGCCGAAGCACCCAGCCGTTCGCTCCGCCGTGCCCCACAACACCATTTCCAACCCCGCCCGCACTCCGGCCGCCGCCTGGCTCAACGCAGGCGCCATTCCCGGCCACCCCAGCAACCCCCACCATCACCAATGGATGCGCGCTGCCCCCAGCTAGCCCTAGGTCCAAACGGCGCTCGATTCCGTGGACTACAGCGCAAACCCAAGCCGTTACGCCGTGTCTGGCCTCGCCGGCGTCGAGTCGCCGGCGAGTTTGACCCCGTTTGACCCTGGTTGACCCTGTGTGGGCCCAGGTTGACTTCCCCCTGACTCCATGACAGGTGGGACCCGGCTGCTAATTAAATTAGTTTTAGTGCTAACTAAAAACTAGTTAGGCTAATTACACTGACATGCAGGACCCACAGGTCAGGGTTTGACCTAGACTGTCCCCGTTGACTGCTGACGTCACCCTGACGCTATGCCGACGCAATAATTCATTTACTGGATTTATTCTTATATAGGAAATTCCAGAAAATAGTATAAACTTCTAAAATTCATATAAAATCAACCGTAACTCCAAATGAAATAATTTATATATGAAAAATTATCAGAAAAATTCAAGGAATCTGTTTATGGCATTTCCATGCATGTTTGAACAACCTAGGGTTGCTGTACAGGGCAATTTGCATATATGACACTTAAATAAGCACATATGGAGTTTGAGTTGGAACCCTTGGTTCAAACCAACTTCATTTAATATGGATGCTAGTTGCATTAGCTCAATCAAAATCATATTGCCATGACATTATCATGCATCATAATTGTTGCATTGCATTGATTGTGTTCCTCTTTGTTTGCCGGTATTTGTCCCCTCTCGATAGACGTGGTTCGACGATGAGTTCGATGACACCGATGAAGAACTATATTATATTCAGAAGTGCCAGGCAAGCAAAACCCACCTTGTTCATTCCGATACAATCCCACTCTCTCGCTCCTGCTCTCTTTTACTGCATTAGGACAACAACGATTCAACTGTTACATGCTGCGGTAGTTGAACCCCTTATCCACTACATGACCTGTCATTGCCACAGTAAATAGATGAAACCCACTAGCATGAGTAGGAGTTGTTTGAGCCCTGATGTGCCTACTCATTCATGCTTGTTTGTCATGCCTGCTACTGCTTAGAGTTGAGTCGGGTCTGATTCATCGGGAATGAATTGGAATGGTGATGAACATGTCCTACTGTGTGTGAGCTAAGTGTGTGAATACGATTTGGTAAAGGTAGCGGTGAGAGGCCATGTAGGAGTACATGGTGGGTTGTCTCATTGAAGCCGTCTTCAGGAACTGAGTTCTGTGTTTGTGATCCATGAAACAGCTACTACCACACATTGAGATCCTTAATTGACTCTCTCGGCTTCTTAATCACCCTTGTCCTCTGTCCAGGAGTTGCAAGTAGTTTCTGGTGTTTGTAGTATGCTGGGGGCCGCACGCAGTGCTGACCGTAGGGGTGGGCTGTGTTGCGGTAGGCACGTGGCACGGTGTAACGGGCGCCCGTTTGGTGTCTCGGGAACCCTGCACACATCATTCGGGGCCGTATGTGGAAACCTCGGTCGGACTCCCTGCGGATGGAACCTGAATAGGCGATAAACCTGGAGTAAAGACTTGAGTGTTTAGGTAGGCCGTGGCCGACACCCTCGTTGGGCTTCCGCTTGAAGGTTGCCGAGTACATGTCGTGTAAACGGCGATAAGTGGTGAGAGCGTGTGTGAAGAAGTACACCCCTGCAGGGTTAACATCATCTATTCGAATAGCCGTGTCCGCGGTAAAGGACTTCTGGGTTGCCTATAACAGTTCATAGACAGCGGAAGTGGATACTCTAAAATGCGCAAGATAAGCGTGAGTGCTATGGATGGCCTTCTCGTAGGGAGACGGAAGTGGATCCATAGTGGTGTATTGATATGGTGAATATGTGGACTCGTGTGCGCCACCTCAAAAGAGTTACTTGCAGTCGTAATTCAGGATAGCCACCGAGTCAAAGCTGGCTTGCTGCAGTTAAAATCCACCACCCCCTTTTGATACTGATGCATATGTAGCTAGTTCTGATGTAAGTCTTGCTGGGTACATTTGTACTCACGTTTTCCTATTTTATGTTTTGCAGAGAGACTTCAGTCTCGCTAGTAGTACCGCTTGGACTCCGACGTTTAGCTTGATACCTCAGCTACGATCTTGTGCCCTCGGCAGGATCTGGTAGATAGTCAGGCTTCTCAGCCTTTTTCATTTGTAGATGTCTGTACTCAGACATGTTAAGCTTCCGCATGTGCTTGTTGCTTGTATGCTCTGAATGTTGGGTCATGAGACCCATGTTTGTAATATCTCGCTCCTCGGAGCCTAATGAATAAATATTGGAGTCTTAGAGTTATGTTGTGATGCCATGTTGTATTTACACATATCGAGCATATTGTGTGTATGATTGAAATGCTTGCTATGTGTGGGATCCGACAATCTAGTTGTTTATCTTTGGCAGCCTCTCTTATGGGGAAATGTACTCTAGTGCTTCTGAGCGATAGTAGTCCGCTACAGCCCGGTTCACCGGAGTCCTGCTAGCCCAGCACTACTGCTCAGAACACATGACTGGCCGGCATGTGTTTCACTTCGTTCCTGTGTCTGTCCCTTCGGGGAAATGTCACGCGGTGTTATCCGGAGTCCTGCCTAGCCTGCTACAGCCCGGGTTACCGGAGTCCTATTAGCCCAGTGCTACAGCCCGGATTTATACGTTGTTGACCGACATGCTCGATGTGATTCATGTATGCCTGTCCTCATGGGTTAGTGCCGCCTTGGGTTCACGACTAGCCATGTCGGCCCGGGTTCTCTGTCATATGGATGCTAGCGACACTATCATATACGTGAGCCAAGAGGCGCAAACGGTCCCAGGCCAGGTAAGGTGGCACCCGTGGGAATACCGTGCGTGAGGCCGCAAAGTGATATGATGTGTTACATGCTAGATCAATGTGGCTTAGGATCGGGGTCCTGACATCACTTTGCTTTTGAGAAAATTAATCTTTAGACCCGAAAGAATCTCAAAAGTAATCAAAAGCAACTTAATTGTTGTAATGCTATGGTCGTCTGGCTCGAAAAGCAGCAAGCTGATCATCTGTAAACGCATTCAAGATACGGTAAGATGGTAGGGGATTACCTGTAACCTCCAGGTTCTTGTCAGTGAGCCGCAGTTTAGCGCTTTCCAACGACGTCAGTTCTCCCAGCTTGGCCTTGGCGCGGGCGCTGGGGGCCCGCGGAGTCACCGGAGTAGCCTTGGAGCGTCTTGCCTTGTTGCCCACGTCTGCCTTGCCCAACGCCTCCCCTAGCTCCCCACCCAGCGTCGCCACCGCCACCGTCGATACTGTCTTGGGGGCCGGCTTCTGCCCAGCCGTCTTCTTAGCCTGATGTCCCGCACTGTTGGAACCACGCTTGTTGGCAGGGGTCAAGTCGATGTCAGTCCCCGGAGCCACAGGAAGGGAAGACAATGGGTCCGCAACCACAATGGCCCCAACCACCTCTTGAGTATTCGTCTGTGCCCTTGCCAGGGCTAGGATGTTGGATCCGTACTCATCAAAGGAAAGCGTCAGGGATTTGGCCAGGGGTGGCAGACTCACCGCTGTGTCCTGGGTCGCCACACCCAAGGCTCCCGAATCAGTGGACGCCGCTCCCAGCTTGTCCCAAGTCTCCGTGTCAATAGAGTAGTCCTGTTGGTTGTCATCCCCTTCTTCGCCCATATCCTGCATCTTGGAGTCGCCGTCAGGGGCCTTGGCAAGCGCCCAGTCCTCTCCCTGAGGTTCATTACCAGGGGCGGCCCCTTCAGGCGGAGCGCTACCCGATGACCGAGCTCCACCGTGACCAGCAGAGTCTTTTGGCGGGGGTTGGGAGGTTCAGAACCATTCATCACACGTTCTCCCCCACGCTTGGGCAGGACCTCACGCTCCACCTTGATCTGGTACCCTTCATGATTGAACCACACTTCCACAAATCCATTCAGTTTCTCCGGAGCCTTGCATGCTAACTTCATCCTCACAGGCCCCAACCTGATAAGGGATAATTCATCCACCACAAACGGGCGGCCAAGCATCCGGAACCCTTCCCTTATGTGGTCCTCACGCCTGTGTTTCTTTGGAATGCCATGCAACCGAACCCACGTCTCTGGCATGGCCATGGGCTGCACCTCCTCATGAAGCATATCCCGAACCGATGTCGTGATGTCATTGATTGACAGAAAGAGTTTCCCACTCGTCTTTGCCATGTGAAGAAGATCTGCAGAAGTGAAAACCACCAAGAAAGTGACTGAAGATGATGATGATGATGATTTTATGCCAAGTAAACAAGCTCAGAACAGAGGCAAGGCACCTTGAGAGAGTCCTGGATTAGGGGGTGTTCGGATAGCCAGACTATACCTTCATCCGGACTCTAGGACTATGAAGATACAAGATTGAAGACTTCGTCCCGTGTCCGGCAGGATCTTTTCTTGGCGTGGAAGGCAAGCTAGGCGTGCGGATATTCAAGATCTCCTACCATTGTAACCGACTCTGTGTAACCCTAACCCTACTCGGTGTCTATATAAACCGAAGGGTTGTAGTCCGTAGGACAACCATCATCATACACAATCATACCATAGGCTAGCTTCTAGGGTTTAGCCTCCTTGATCTCGTGGTAGATCCACTCTTGTACTACCCATATCATCAATATTAATCTAGCAGGAGTAGGGTTTTACCTCCACCGAGAGGGCCCGAACCTGGGTAAAATAAAGTGTCCCTTGTCTCCTGTTACCATTCGACCTTGACGCACAGTTCGGGACCCCCTACCCGAGATCCGCCGGTTTTGACAACGACATTGGTGCTTTCATTGAGAGTTCCTCTGTGTCGTCGCTTTTAGGCCCGATGGCTCCTTTGATCATCAACAACGACGAGGTCCAGGGTGAGACTTTCCTCCCCGGACAAATCTTCATCTTCGGCGGCTTCGCTCTGCGGGCCAATTCGCTTGGTCATCTGGAGCAGATCGAAAGCTATGCCCCTAACCATCAAGTCAGGTTTGGAAGCTTAAACTACACGGCCGATATCTGCGAAGACTTGATCTTCGACGGGTTCGAGCCACATCCAAGCGCGCCGCACTATTTCGAGGGGCATGATATAGCTCTGCCTCTGAATAGTACCCTGGAGGCCGCACACGCTCCGGCCCCGATCCTTGACTCGGAGCCCGCTGCATTCTCCGAGGATGAACGGTTGGACGTCACCTCGGGGGCTGCGATCTCAAAGGCGATCGAGCCGAACGCCAGCCCCGTACTCCGCACGGCCTAGGACTCCAAGGAGCCGGACTCTTCTCCGAACTCCGGGCCTTCCGTGCCCCCGCCGATCGAATCTGATTGAGCGCATGTAATGGAGTTCACCGCCGCGGACATCTTTCAGTGCTCACCTTTCGGCGATATCCTGAATTCTCTCAAGTCTCTCTCTTTATCAGGAGAGCCCAGGCCGGACTATGGTCTGCGAGGTTGGGATTCGGACGACGAAGAAATTCAAAGCCCACCCACCACCCATTTAATAGCCACTGTCGATGATTTAACCGACATACTTGACTTCGGATCCGAAGACTTCGACGGTATGGACGACGAAGACGGAGACGAACTAGGACCAGCACCTATAGGGCACTGGACCTCCACCCCACCTAACAATGTATTCATGGTGGATACCCCTACAGGAAACGACAACAAGGAAAAAGGGGGCGGAAAAAGGGGTAAACCCTCCGAAAAGCAGTCAAAGCGGCGACGTAGATGCCAAGCCAAGCCTCGCCTCGATCAAGACCCAGCCGTAGAGTAGGATGAGCCGGTAGACGACGAGCATGCCTCAGAGCAGCCGTCCGAACAGGGCAACACGGATGGAGAGGATAGACAGCCCTCCCCCGGCCATAACAGAACTCCGAACGGTCTCACGCCGGATAAAACCACGGAGCAGAAGAATCTCCACGAAAGGCTCGTTGCCACAGCACGCAGCCTGAAAAAGCAGAAGCGGAAGCTAAAGACGGCAGAAGATGCACTCAGAACAAGATGGAGCAAGGTAATCAAGACCGCAGATAAATACAGCGGCAGCCGCCGCACTAAAAGCTATCCGAAGAAAAAACTACTGCCCGAATTCGACCAGGAGGCCCTAGAGCCCCCACACTTAAAAAATAAAAAAGCCACACGGTCGGATAGACAACCCCACGGCCACCATAAAACGGCAAGCGGCGCCGCACTCAAGGCGGCATGCGACCCAATTAAAGACTCGCATCATGGCCCAGCCAGGTCCATTTACGGGCCAAGGAAGCAAGCTCTCACAAGCAATGCAAAAAATCCATCATCAGAATCCGGCACACCCAAATACAGGGGCGCCGCACACCCCCTATGTTTCACCGATGAGGTCTTGGAATATGAATTTCCAGAGGGATTCAAACCCGTTAACATAGAGGCGTACGATGGAACAACAGACCCTGGAGTCTGGATCGAGGATTATATCCTCCACATACATATGGCTAGAGGAGATGATCTCCACGCCATAAAATATTTACCCCTTAAGCTTAAAGGGCCAGCCTGGCACTGGCTTAAAAGCCTTCCCGAAAACACAATTGGAAGTTGGGAAGAGCTCGAGGATGCTTTCCGAGCAAACTTTCAAGGGACCTATGTCCGCCCTCCGGATGCAGACGATCTCAGTCACATAACTCAACAGCCCGGAGAATCAGCTCGGCAGTTCTGGAATAGATTCCTTACTAAAAAGAATCAGATAGTCGACTGTCCGGACGCTGAAGCCTTAGCAGCTTTCAGGCATAATGTCCGAGACGAATGGCTCGCCAGACACCTCGGCCAGGAAAAGCCAAGAACAATGGCCGCACTCACAAGCCTCATGACCCGCTTTTGCGCAGGAGAGGACAGCTGGTTGGCACGATGCAGCCCCAGCGACCCAAGTACATCAGAAATCAGGGATGGAAACGGAAAACCGCGGCGAAATAAGGATCGTCGCAGGATCAAAGGAAAAAGTCCGAAGAGCATGGCAGTCAATGCCGGATTCAAAAGCTCACGGCGAAATCAGACAAAACCACCCCTTCAGGATAATAGGGATGATCCGTCCAGCTTAAATAGAATCCTAGACAGAATATGTCAGATACACAGTACTCCTGGGAAGCCTGCCAATCACACCCACAGAGATTGTTGGGTTTTTAAACAATCCGGACAGCTTAACGCCGAACATAAGGGGCTCGATACACCAAGTGAAGAAGAGGACGAACCCCAAAGGCAGAATACCAGGAAACAAAAGAACTTCCCGCAAGAAGTCAAAACAGTGAACTCACTTCACGTACCAAAACGTGTGGCGCCCATAAAGGTACGCACAATCAAACCTACCCCTCAGGAGTCCCGCCACTGGTCACTAAAGCCAATCATTTTTTATCAGCTAGATTATTCTAGAAATATCAAAAACGCAGGCCGGACTGCCCTGATACTAGATCCAATAATCGATGGATTTCAGTTTACCAATGTCCTTATGGACGGCGGTAGTGGACTAAACCTGATATATCAGGATACAATCCACCGCATGGGCATAAACCCAGCAAGAATCCGCCACAGCAAAACCTCCTTTCAAGGGGTAGCACCAGGCCCGGACACCCATTGTATGGGTTTTCTCCGGCTTGTAGTCATATTCGGCTCTGCCAATAACTTTCGTCGCGAAAAGCTGACCTTCCATGTAGTCCCGTTCTCAAGTCGCTATCAAGCACTAATGGGACGCGGAGCTTTCGCTCGCTTTAACGCAATACCGCATTATGCATCTCTCACGCTTAAGATGCTCGGTCCTCGAGGCATCATCTCTTTAAAGGGAGCACACTAAAATACGCCTCCTCCAAACGGAGGATTGCGCGGCCGCTTAAACAGCCGCACAATAAAGTGGCCTCGCCAGCCATAGGACTTTTTTATAAGTCATCAAAGGCCACGGACCCGGACTCAACGAGTTCGGCACAAGTCCATCATTAACGCAGGCTTAGTACGCCATATACCCCCATACCAGGGGCTGTACGCAGAGACAATAAAACTCAACCTTATATATTCTTTACTTTATATTTTGTTTCGCACAACCCATTTTTCAATTTAGTTCCTCTCTTTTACAGATGAACATCGTGCGGCGCCCGTCCAGGACACGGCACAGCGGAGACACAGGCGCAGACGTGCAGTAGGGACCCGTCCTAAATGATTCTTTTTAGATTAAGACCCTGCGTAAACCTTTTTTACTGTTTCTTGCTGCTATACATCCCCTGGTTTTTTCCTTCCTGCTATAACCAAGGAGGAGGCTGGCGTCTTGGCATGTGGCCACGCCAGAATTCTTGCTCGTACCTGGACACTAAGGGCTCTTTTCTTTTGTTTAAGGGTGTTGTTTCACACGCACTCACAAAGACCGAACACCTTAGGGAGTGTTCGGCGTCGCGAGTTTTGGCACTATATGCATCAACTTCGAATCATGATTTTGGTCACATGTTGGGTTGCCCGGCTCCTGAGTTTGGCTACCTTACGTTTCGCTCTATCGGCTAAGGTAGCACCAGGAGAACTACTGCGATTGTGCCCCGGTTCGGCCGGGTGAGCACCTCAGTAGAGAAAGCCGAAAACCGACTGTCATGATGTAGCGCGAGACTGGTCGCCACTCGATGACTCATAGGAATTTATCGAAATCCTCCGCTTTGACGAAGGGCCGTTTCCCGGTCAGGCACGTACGCGCTCCGAACTCGGGCAAAGCGCAGTCGCCACTAAAGGGCTACCTAAAGAGTCCCACTGTCAAGCTCCTATGGCTAAGTGAAAGTGTTAAAGCATTATAGTCCGGTTGCCTAGCCCGCTGCGCTATCACCTCCTTTATAGGACCAAGACGTTGGGTTAAGTGTGAAAATACGTCTTCTGCGCGCACCCCCGCACTATGTGCGTGGGGGATGAAGCCAACGACTGCAATCTTTGAGAATTTATATATTTAAACGGCCGCACAGGAGGTGTTGCTAATACTTGAAGGCACAAGTCTAAAAATATGCGCCTACAATTTATCAAAATACTGTTTCATGATTACATATGCTATCATAACATAGCATCCTTCGAGTACTGCGTCTCTATTATGCGAGCGCCTTCGAGGACTTCCTCAAAATATTGCTCGGAAGGTATTCGGCTTTTATCCGAATCCCGGGACGCAACAACGGTGGGCTCCATATCTGCCCAGTATGTCTTGACACGGGCAAGAGCCAACCGAGCTCCCTCCGTGCACGCTGACCTCTTCATAGCACCGATACGTGGCACCACGTCGAGAAATTGCTGCACCAAGCTGAAATAACTCTTCGGCTTCGATCTCCCCGGACACAGATGATCCGTGACGTACTTCATGGCGAGTCCGGACAACCTATTCAGTTCGGCCCATTGGGCCAGGCGATCGTCCACTGCAAGTGGACGCTCTGGATTGATGAATTGCGACGAGAAGAGCTTCTCCACTTCATGACCCTTCTTATCTTGAAAGTGTTTGGTCGCATCAGCAGCACTAGCCGCCAAATCCAGATAGGTGTCCTCTACACTCCACGCTCGGTCCAACGGGGCAAACCTCGGGTCGCAAATTTTCTCCGCAGCAAGAAGGGCTTTCCATCCGCAATTAGTCCGGCTTGACGTAGCTCCTCCTTTGCCGCTCTCATTACAGAGCGGGCGTCCTTGGCGTCGGTAACAGCTTTCTCTAAGCTCGTTTGCCTCGCCCGACCTTCTTCTTCAAGAAGCTTGCAACGGTCAGTAGCACTTTTTAACATTACGACCATATCAGCCACCTCCTCCTTGCTTCGGTAATGGGCAGCCTGTTCGGCTTTCAGCTCTTCAAGGGCTTTCACGGCAGCCGCATCGCTTTTTCTGGCTTGTTCCTTCGCTCGGGCGAGTTCGGCCCTAAGACCTTCCACGGCGGCCGCACCATCTGCGTCAAGCACACACACGGTAAGATATTGACATAAAGCTCCTCTTACTCACAATCGCCTAATGATTTCAATACCTTGAGCACCATCAAGCTGCTTGTTAACAAGCACGATGTCGGCTTCTGCCTCATCCAGTTGTCGCTTTAGTTCGGCATATTCACGAGTCCGGCTCGACTCCGGACAATCAGCCACCTACGTATAAAGGTGCCACCTAAAGGACCTGGGATTAAGATCCTCTGCGCGTCGTACATCTTTACGACGCACAGAGTCTCAGGGGCTACTATCTACACAGGGCGCACTTTATTTATGCGCAATTAATACAAATATACGTTATTTAAAACGTACCTCAAGGCCTGCCACTAAACTCTTGACGGCCTCGTGCAGTCCGCTTTCTGCGGATGAAATCTTTTCAATCATCATGCTCATTAACGCACGATGCTCCTCTGAGACAGAGGCTCGCCCCAGCAGAATCTTTAGCTCCTCCGACCGAACACCAGATGGTGCCGGACTCGTCCCATGGCCTTCCTCAAAGGCCGTACACGGAGAACCTCGGGGGGCTGCACCATCCACCCCTAGCGGATCCGGAGAAATCCCCCGCGACGACACTTCAGCGTTGCCCGCCTTGCTAGGCGATACAGAAGGAGGAGGCGTTCCGCTCTCCATCATCTCCGGAAGAAGATCCCCCGAAGACGATTTCTGCTGAGAAGGGCTGAGGTCCGAAGTACAAAGTAAAGTTTCGGTTAAAACTTCTCAGATATAAATCAAGGATTTCTCTTAAAAGAATAACTCTTCTTCTACTTACGGCTCGCTGGAGAGCTGTTCCCTTTGAGGGTTTAGTTCGGCCAAGGGGCTCCCTGGCGTCGGGCCCTCTGACAAGGATTCTTTTCCCCGCTTCGAAGCTATGGTTTCTGGGTTGTCAGAGGCGGCCCTTTTCTTTCCCTTAGGAGGAGAATTATCGATTCCCCCCTTTGGAATGGTCTCTTTCGGAGAGGCCACGGTCTCCTTGTCTGCTCCCATATTTCCCTCCAAAGGCACTACCTCTAGCATCCTGACTAGCACAGGATCCAGCCTGGTTTCGGTAAGGGGAGCCGGACACCGGATCAGCTTCGCCTTCGCTATCCACTCCTGCTTAAAAGGAAAAGTGTTGTTAAAAAGCAAGTTAATTATGCGGATAGAAGGTCCGGTCGCAAGGTCACCTACTTGAGTATCCGGGCGATTGCAGCTTAAACCAGCATCCTCAGTCAAATCCGGACTCACTTCTTGTGATCCGAAGAACAGTTTATACATCTCCACAGGCGTCACGCCGATAAAATTCTGGAGAGCTCGTGGTCCCTCCGGATTGAATTCCCACAAGCGAAGGGGGCGACATTGGCTGGGCAGTGTCCGGCGAATCAGCATGACTTGTGTCACCTTGACCAGGTTGAGGTCTCCCTTCAAGAGATCCTTAATGCGGCCCTGCAGCAGAGGAACGTCTTTGGGCAAGCCCCGACCTATCCCTGTGTTAATCCATGATGCTAACCGTGGTGGGAGACCCGAGCGAAAGGCCGGAGGCGCCACCCATGCGGTGCCCCGAGGAGTGGTGATGTAGAACCACTCCTGTTGCCATAAGACAAGCTCCTCTTGAAAAGCGCCCTCGGGCCATGGAGCGTCGGCATTTCTTTTTATAGCAGCGCCTCCGCACTCTGCGTGGCGCCCTTCGATTATCTTCGGTTCTACTTTGAAGGCCTTGAGCCACAATCCGAAGTGAGGGGTAACACGGAGGAACGCTTCGCACACAACTATGAACGAGGAGATATGGAGGATGGACTCCGGAGCTAAGTCGTGGAATTCCAGCCCATAATAAAACATCAGCCCCCTTACAAAGGGATCCATGGGGAAGCCTAATCCCCGAAGAAAGTGGGATATGAATACCACACTCTCGCCGGGCTGGGGGCTAGGGATCACCTGTCCTTGAACAGGCAGCCTGTGCGGAATCTCCCTGGTCAGGAATCTAGCTTCCCACAATCTTGATACGTCCTCCTCCGTAACAGAGGAGGGCATCCATCGGCCTTGGAGGTCGGAGCCGGACATTATCGAAGATCCGGTGCGCTCGGAATCTGGAAGCCTAGGGTGTTGGAACTCGAGGCGACGGGCGAGCTCGTTTTGAGAATAGAAGCGGGGAACAGAGCCTTGGTCTCTTTATAAGAGGCAGAATATCAAGCGCCCTCCCCGTAACCGTCTTGGACTAGCCTTTAATTAAGACAAGACGTGCTAACAGGCACGATTGGGTTATCCACGTCCGTATTAATGAGAATCCCGTTAGAGGGGGCACACGATCTCTGCTTTGACAAGACGTGCCAAGGAAACCGCCTCGCTAAACGCGCTGAGGTGGAACGATGAAAGCAATTTATATAGAAGGCTTGGTCGCAGTGTTATGACACACTGCGGAATACGTCAGCAGATTTGATTTGCGTTAATATTATTCTCTATATGGCAATATGTGGAAACTTATTTTGCAGAGCCGGACACTATTTTTGGTGTTTATAATCTTTTTGAAGAACTTGGAGGAGGAACCCGCCTTGCAATGCCGAAGACAATCTGCGCGCCGGACTCGTCGTCATTGAAGCCTAGTTCAGGGGCTACTGAGGGAGTCCTGGATTAGGGGGTGTTCGGATAGACAGACTATACCTTCAGCCGGACTCCAGGACTATGAAGATACAAGATTGAAGACTTTGTCCCGTGTCCGGAAGGATCTTTTCTTGGCGTGGAAGGCAAGCTAGGCGTGCGGATATTCAAGATCTCCTACCATTGTAACCGACTCTGTGTAACCCTAACCCTACTCGGTGTCTATATAAACCGGAGGGTTGTAGTCCGTAGGACAACCATCATCATACACAATCATACCATAGGCTAGCTTCTAGGGTTTAGCCTCCTTGATCTCGTGGTAGATCCACTCTTGTACTACCCATATCATCAATATTAATCTAGCAGGAGTAGGGTTTTACCTCCACCGAGAGGGCCCGAACCTGGGTAAAATAAAGTGTCCCTTGTCTCCTGTTACCATCCGACCTTGACGCACAGTTCGGGACCCCCTACCCGAGATCCGCCGGTTTTGACACCGACACACCTGTTGCATTTGAGAGGGGTGGCAGTAACACTACAAAAGTGAAGAGCAATGACGATGACTTTATGCCAAGAAAAAAGCTCAGAACTGATCCAAGGCTTGTTCCAACACCAAGAGTGGTAGATCAAGAGTGTAGCATCATCGAAGAGCGTCGTTGCTGATTATAATTCCGTTGATGAATTTATGCCAGGGAAACTAGTTCAGATAAAATTTGGACGCTGTGGTGAAGACTTCTGGAAGCCCCATGTTACCGAGAATAGTGATGATGATTGTATATAGTTTTTGCACGACGTTGCAGAATCAGTTTGTAGTGTCTAATTCTAGTGTAGTGTGTTATTCTAGTGTAGGAGCATTATATTGTATCTTAATTTCCTGTTGTAGTGTGTCACAATTTCTATTGTTTTACGATCTATTCATCAGAATTATCATATGAAGTAGAAAACTTGAAAATATCATGAAAACAAAAGATGTCTCATACATAGATAGTGGCTCACACATGTAAGCAAGTGCGATAGTAACACATACATGAAAGCATGTCGCATACATAGATAATGACTCACACATGAGAAAAGTCCGAAACTAATATGGATGGACATATGTGTCATACATACATAATCATATCACTAATGAGGAAGACGACAAAGATGTGGCTTCCTCGGACGAGGACCGGAAGACAATAAGCGCTCAGCCAGTGGGCGAGGCTCACGATAACCATGACCGTAGATAGCCTCGTCTGTCATGGTGTACGTCTCATGCGTGGATGGTGGTGGTGGAGTCTGAAACACTGTCTGAAAGGAGTCATAAATGTGTGCAGCTTGGTCATCGTCATCGTCGTACCCCTCTAAAAATTAAGCACCTTCCCAGGACAACCAGTTTCAATACATTTTATGATATAGTTTTTTGGACTTGATATGTGTGTCCGAAAAACCCTCTGCATAGACATAGCCCACTTTATCACCGCATACTTCATTTTTTATTTGTATCATACATTGCCCCTATCTGCACTTGGTTCTGATGATACTGCCATGGCGTCAGGGCCATCGTTGATCATAAGGCCGGTCGATATGTCCTGATGCCATGAAGAAGGTATCGGCAGCTCCACTTCCTCCTCGTAATTTTCAAAATCCAAATCTTCCGCCAATCCATCCTCGTCCTTCTCTTCTGCCACCCTCTGCATTTCCTCCCCTGCCTCATCCCCGTCAGCAAAACCACTACTAGCAAATAATGTCGACTGATTACTTTGTCATGCATCTTCAAGACCATGCAAATTGTGTGACCTGTAATCTAACTCTTCCTCCGGATGGCTTGCATTCATATCCATTGGCTGTGACCCGGATAGATCAATCTCGTTAGCAACTTGACTGCCCTGACCGGGTTCATACACCCCACCGACTTGTACGACATTCTCCTCCCTTCGCCACAGGTTGCACTAGGGCATATGGGTGGATTCTTCGGTCTCTGCAACGCCTTAAGAGAGTCAACCACCTCTGGCTCCTATCTATTAGCATCAACTCAAACAATACATTTTTAGAGGATTTGGTCCATAATGCATGAATACCGATGGAACACACTTCAGGATCCGACCCAAAACTAGTAGTCAACAAGTAGTTCAACTGTCTAATGTCTAGTCTTTATGGGTGTGGAAGTGTCATCACGCAATTTTTATTTATACTCGCTAAGATCAACCACCAACTGATTATATCGAACATTACCAGGGCCATAGTAAACAGACAAATTAACCGATTTAGACATTTTCACATGTCAGGCATTTTCATTTTGTCATGAATCACAATGAAAAAATAATCTCCCTTTATAACTAACTAAGCACAATACCACCACACAAAATTTAACACTACAAGTATGCAATATGACTCACCTACACTAACTAAACACTAAAACTTAATATGTACAAAGAACAATAATTAGAGAAAATATACGATGACATGGTTATACCTTCGACGCGTGGGTCCGCTGCTTCTTGCTCCTCTCTTCAACTCAGCGCCACCGGCCACCTCCCGTAGTTCTTGCACCACCAGACACCACCGCCTCCCCCTCGGCTCCCGGAGGTTGGACTCCGGCTACCTCCAACCAAGGTTCATCACAACCAGTGCCTCCTCCCCTCCCCCAAGCCACACCTCCTCCCCACCACGACCTCCTTCCCAGCCACACGTCCACTCCACCATGGCTCCTCCTCACCTATGCTCACTTCATGCCCAAAAAGCTACCTCGTGGATAGATCAAACCCTAGGCCGCTGTGGATGGCTATGCTCTACTATTTCTATAGGTTAGATGCGACCTTGGCCAAAAAACGAAGGAGATCGATGGAAAATCATGAGAGAAAGGAGAGAGAAGTTAGAGAGGAAGCAAACGGCTGGAGGAAGAAGATGCTCGGCCTTATCCCGACCTGTTCGGTCATGGTTGGCCGAAGACCACTCTTCGGTCATTGGTAGGCCGAAGACCACCTCTTTGGTCGACGCCAGGCCGAAGCTAATCTCTTTGGTCAAAGGGACACCGACAGCCACTTTTCGGCCCCTAGGCACACCTCTTCGGCCCACAGTAGACCGAAGAGCTCTTTTCGGCCTAGGGAATACCGAAATGCCCAACTTCGGCTTCAGCCAGGCCGACGTGGTCATAGTTTTGAAAATTTTAAACTAGGGCACACATTTTCCGAACTTGTTATAATAATAATATTTTAAAAATAATTCGAAATTCCAAACCAAATAAAGAGCAGAGCCTCATAACCGTCCTAATAGAGATAATACCACATTCGTCTTGTTCTTTACGCCGATCCAACTCGTGCTTTTTAGAGCGCCAACGGCCTTTGGACGATGTCAGGAATGGGGATTTTTGGAGTATGTACCTCGATTTCGAACGGGAAATTCATATCTAATAGAGGACTAGATTGATGCTTTAATGCGCATTTTGGCGAGACGGAGGCAGCGAATCACCTGGGCTACAGATTTATCGGTTAGTTGATTCTCGAAATAAGGTCATTCGGAAAAAAAACTGCCGCTTTCTCTGCCGGTTTCTTAAGGCTTCAAACGCCTTTTGGCAAAGCCAAGTCAATTTCGGCTCACCAAACCCTGCAACTGTGGAAAATGCCCTATGGAGTAAAGGGAAGCGTGTACGTTGTCACACTCCCCGCCCTCCAAAGGTGCCTAGAGGACGGGCCATACGCAGCAGAGCGACGCCCCAGGAGCGGATCCAAATAGAAAAAAATTCAGAGCGGGGAATCTTCCTACAAACTAAAATGTGAACTGAGGGTACAGAGGAAGAACGAAACAAAGTGAGAGGCCGGGGGTTAGGGAAAAGAGTCGAGTCGATTAGCCTCGCTAGTCCTCGTCGAGGAATCTCCTTGCCGCACTAGAAGTTTGAGATCGTGCCCGACCATTTTGGAGTCTGTTCAGGAGCTCCTTCAGCGCCCGTGGATTGACGTCGGACTGGAGTCGGCTCAACATGAAATCGCACCGGGAGCGGTTCCAGATGCACTTTCAGGTGAAGTCACATCAGACGTTTTCAAGGATGTTATTGCACATTGCTGGGGTATCGAAACCCGGTGCAAGAAGCAAAGTTGAAACGGGAGGTTTCCCACCACGGCATCCAACTCAGTCCTTTGACTCAGGAATCCCTGATAAAAGCTTTTAGTCTGTGTCTGGCAATTTCAGCCGCGGTCCAGTCCAACAGCCTCTTTTCGGGAGCAACCGAACCATCTTCTCGTTGTCCTTCCATTCTTCTGACAAAAAAAAATAGCTCTTGGTCATAAGAATCGAGCCAGAGTTGGAAATCGAAGATAAGAATTGAATCAATTTCAGGCACTTCCCTCAAGTCGAAACCGGAACAGGAAAGTTGTAACTTCTAGCCGAGAAGGATAAGAGAGGTTTGTCTTGCCATGCTGCAAACAGTCAAATCTGAACCTTGTCGCTCTTCTTTCCTCGTGGGCAGGAAGCACACCAGCAGCGTGCGTTTCGTGATCCCACTGTGTTTTTTGCACTTGACTGGGTGGACAGTTGACCGAAAGATAACTTCGATTCGCCCAGCCAGCAGACGGGCGGCGTGCTTATCTTGTGGGACAACACTACAGAGCGAGTAGCTCTTCTAGTCGGGCAGCTGTGTGGCAACAGTATATTTGTTCGAAATTGAAAAGGTAGATTGGAGTACCCGGTCAGGACCCACAGCAGTAGATGCTGTGGCCTAAGCCACTAATCAGCTTGTTTTGCTGACCTGAGCCCACAACAGCGCTGAGATCAGTTTGTTGAGAACTTGTGGTGCAGCAGGCGCATTTTTAGATCTGCTAGATACTCATCTTTCACTTTTTCACGGCACTTCCCTGAACCACATTATTTCACCTAATGCAGCTGCCTATCTTCAGATTTGGGATCCTTGGCACTATTTCAGTCGATTAAGCAGACGGTGCACATAAGCAAACAGATACTACACAATTTGGTTGGTTGGTCAGAAACTAGGATGAACGTCTGAAGAAACCACATTATTGTTCAGTATCACGTACCTAATTCATGGAGAATTTTTTTACTTATCTTGCACCACAAGCAATGCTTTCGTGAGAGAGACCTTGGAACAAGAACTTATTTCCATCCGTGTATTATGTACAGTAGATTTTTTTATTTTTTTTGCAAGTTATGAATTCCTGAACACAATGGAATACGGCGTTCGCATAAGTGTTTAGTACAACTCTGCTTATAACAATAAAACTGTGTCATATCTGAAGGTTATTCTTTGTTTTATTGGTCGTGTACATGGCATTCTTGTGTGTGTTTGGATCCTTGATAGGTAATGTACTGTTACAGTTTTGTTCACTTAGTAATCTTGAAAGACCCAATTTACTTGCAGAGCTATTTCTGTGGGAAACAAATATATGGCTTGCAAGATCCAAATTAACAGATCCAGTCGTCTATATACTTCCTAATTTTTTTTCATTGTCAGTAACTATGTCATATACTTCATCTATATAAATTATTAGATTGCTTTTGGCTTTTTTGTTGCAAATCTTGCTTTTCATCTGTCAAGATAGCCACTGGTCGGTGACATAAACCTGTACCATCTAAATCAAAAATCCCTTCTCAAAAGTAGCAAATTTTGTTTATTCTCCTGCTACAGTTATTGATTACATCTATGTATTTTGTTTATTGATTACATCTAGGAATTACAGTCATCTCAGTTAATGTATGACATGAAGTTAAAGGCAAAGGTAGGCACGACCGAACGAGTATGTGGAGGGCTTTCCGCGTTTTGAGAGAAGATGCTGTGCGTTAGCTGTTGATGAATGACAACATTTGTCATACATCCGCAAGTTACACTTCTTTTGGTACGATTGAAGCAACATGTCTCGCGACTTTGTATATACTCCATTCCTGCTTCTAATTTTGTAAGCAAAGACAAGATGTGGCAAATTGTCCACCCCATTCAATACTTTTTGTACGTAGATAATAAGTATATTAAGAGCACTTGGCGCCATATTCAGGCTGCCAAAATGGAATCCGTCACTCCGTCTTGATGAAAGACATTTGTCGCTCAAAGAGTATACAGTATTCAAATGCATGTTACAGTAGTCTCGAATTTAACCAGATTCTACAATAAAACCCATGGCTTATGAAGAAGACAACCCCGAGAGACCTGGAGGTGCAAAGTATTGCATGGCACCACTGCCAACCCCAAAGTATTGTGCAGGCGGGGCCGGGGGTGCACGGTGTTGCGTAGCTCCACTGCCTGGGAATCCTGGTGGTACACGGTCTGGGTCCGAGAATCCCGGTGGTCCAATGTATACCTTAACAAGACTGTCCCAGAACTTAGACGGTCTTGGTGGTCCTTCCATCATCTCTGGATCATCAAGGTACTGAACAACAGACATGCACAAGCAAGCAAGGAGTAATCAATCAAGTAACCCACATACATAATCACGCAACTAAGTAAAAGGTAGTACGTACTATTATCACACAAGATATGCCATTTTACCTGTAAAGTACTTCTCAATCTGGCCTCCTCAGCTTCATACTGCAAAAGATATGTCATTAGCAACGGATGAAGCAACAAAATGCTCAAGGTTGGCTTGCTAGGAAATAAATCGTCATGATATACGTACGCTTTCCTCTTCATAGCTTCCTAGCATTACCCTAGGTCCACTGAATGGCTGGTAAGTGTTCATCGCATGGCCACCAGCATAACCAACATCACTGGGATGCATCATATCAACACTTCCATTGTCTATACAACCAAAGCAGTTACCTATAACAAACACAAGAAAGAGGTGACATTTGTAATGAACTGCCAAGTAACCTACCAGGGACAAGACGCATGATAATATAATTTAATATAATAAAAAATGTGCCCAAATGATCATTTTGATCGTTCACAATTGGAGATATAACAAATGCAAACCTCACAGTCCTAGACAAGATGAACAAGGAGTATATATACAAGAACAACATATATATACAAGAACAACATATAAGATAATACTGCAAACAACATATTATACTAGAATCCATATATACTAAAATCTGAAACACATTTACATAACTATGTAACACATAAGTCAAAGTTAGCAACGCACACAAATGTATTTCAACCGCAAATAAGTTGGGATAAAAGTAAATTACCATTATCAGTAGGTTTAAGCCTGCATAAACAGCTGACTGGCAACTCCAAAGAGTTTTCTTGCATAAATATGACTTCAGCAAAGAAGAACTCGCAGTAAGCTGTTGCTTTAGTCTTTGCAGTGAAATTAATGTGATGGTACCACATACGGAGATCACCCTCACAAAACGGTTGGTAGCATGCTACAGCGTTCACTTCATATGCAAGATCCTAACATAATAAGCATGGATTTAATTAGCCATTAGTTGTTATGAATAAATAAATGAATAATGGGTAAATCTTCTATACAACGCAAGCACCGCTGCTTTACGGTGCGGCAGCTTGCATGGACCGACACGATCTATCCTGCACAACTGGCTAACAGACGCAAAAAAACGGACTAGAGTGCAGTAATCACTGCAATGTCCTGCAACAATGTGGTAGACAGTGATTCGCATGGCAACAGTGCAGCTAAAATACACTACAATCATGTGCCATTGACTTTTTTTCAACAGCCACAAGTCCTGTTAAACAGTTTGTAATTTAGGATTGCTAAGGTCAAACTTGGCTACAAATAATTGGAAGTGACAACAAGTACCTAAATATTGGCAATTAAGCTTTAAATTTCTTTTGCAACCAAGTATCTATAATCTGGAAACTGGACATGTTTAACCTTTTTGGCAACTAAGTAACTTGTATTTTTCTGGCAACTAAGTGTGTTTCAAACCTGGTAACTCAGCATATTTTAAACCTGGCAGCTAAGTGCATGTAATCCGGCAAGCAGTTATGTTCGTGCGACGCCGCTACCTAGCCAATCCCATGAATAATAGGACAGAAAATGAGAACCAGAGGGAGGGACAGAGAGCAAACCCCCAGCAGATTGTTGTCCTCATTATACTTGTCCATCAAAGCATTAACCAACTGGCGCTCGCTATAACGGATTTCATCAACCGGTTCCGATCTCAAACGTCTCCTCCTTGTGCCATCAGGAAAGTAAAGGGAGTTTCGTACAGCGATGTCCACTCGAGACATATTATCCATCGAGAACCTAGTTTACATCAAACAAGTTATATATGATTAGTATATGACACTTTCACAGAAGCTTCGACAATACAATGTGAGCTCTAGTGTCATTAGCACAACATATGCTTATAGTGAATTAGTTTGAGATGTGCTTTTTGTTCAAAAGGGAACAAAAAGAAACAAATTATGATGGTTTGTAATGGACAAAAACAAAATCGGAGGGCTTACATTTTTGGATCCCGACGATCATGAAGATAGCGCTCAATAGCATGTTCTGCTTCATGTAGGTTCTGAAATGGCCCACCAACATTAGGATAAGCATGGTAGTATCCCGCATTGTCGATCCTGATATAGAAGTCAATACCCCACTCATATTGTTTCCGGCACAGGAAAGGTGGCCCTAGAGATGGGATAAGACGGCGCCCTGGTGGCCTCTGAGGGTACTGGGGATGTCGCCAAGCAGGCTGGGAAGGGCAAGGCACATGCTCCTCCACATACCTGAAACAGAAGCAGGACAGTTTGTCTTATCATATATCTTAGGAGATGAATGAAATAATCAGCATTATCATGGTGCTATGGCAAGTTGATGTAGAACAAGAAAGATTTTTCATATATTCTTTTGGTGTTAGAAAATTTGTAATTAAATCTATGGACTGAAATGTTACACTCTATTCAGATGGATGCAAGGAGGCCAGTTTATCTACAGTCGGTTTTTGATTAATAAACCCAAAGCAAGAAACTCGGTCCTACGAAAACAAAAAATCCAGACTACACTATATAGATTGTCCAGTTCATTCCAATGCCCAACCAGTGGACATGACTAACCTGAAGCAGATACAATATTACTCCCTCTGTAAAGAAATATAAGAGCATTTAGATTACTAATTTAGTGATACAAACGCACTTATATTTCTTTACGGAGGGAGTAGATAAGAGTATCAACAATTCTGGCAACAAAAGTGCAAAGGTGATTTGAAGAAATCAAAGTGCAACAGCTGCTACTGCTTGGGAATTAGTGAGTGGAGATTTTAGCCTCCTCATGATGGAGGCTTTTCATGAGTGGTCTAAAATCTTTTTTTGTACAGCCCATGTGTGTTGTTAACACTGTCTAATTTTTCCTTTTTCATCTGCTCTGTTTGAGCCCTATGCAACTTTTTCTTCCAATCTTAATGCAACAGCAGAACAGCTGCTACTTATATACAGTAAAAACGAAACACAGGTCGATTTCGAGGATGAACCAACAGACCAAGTTGCAGCAGTCAGTCAGATCACATTTGCTCCTAGCAAGCAAGCTACTTTATGTTACTGCGGTTGATCTACAGCCAGATCGTATATCCTTAACCCAAAGGAAAGGATGGATGCAGGAAGGAGCATCAGCGATCGGTACACAAACCAACTCGATTTCCACCATGCCCCCATCTATCTATCCATCAATAGAATAGAAGAAACAACAAAGGAAGCGGCGGCGGCGGCGGCTGATGGGGGGAGACGTAGGGGTTGTTGCCGAGGAATGGTGGGTAGTTGGGTAAGGGGCGGCACCTCGGGAAACCAGGGTCGCCGATGACCGGCGGATCCATGGGTGGGCGGCGGCGGCGGCGACGACGACGAGGGTTTGGTGCGGGTGCGGGTGCGGGTGCGAGAGGAGAAGGGGGAAAGAAACGAAGCGGCTCCGTGGCCTTCGGCTTTTCTTTTTCTTTTTCTTTTTCTTTCTCAAGCAAACAAACTCTACGATAAAGTCGGTTTGCATCGTGTTGGAGACTTCCACCGTTGGATGCGTTCCCTCGCCGCATCTTCACCGTTGGCTTTCGCTGCTTCTATCTTTCCCTTGATTTTCCACATGCTCCTTTCTTTTCCTAACCAGGTTGTTCGTGTGTTAAATGCAGCTTCCTTACCTCAAGTTTCAAAATCCTATTGTCAGAGCTCCGAACAAATGATGAGTTTATCAAATTTTAGCATATTTTTCAGTCCTAATACACCGGCTACTTCTAGGACTGAAATATGTCAACTCTTACACATTGACACCGAGGCACTGTCCCGGTCTCCCTGCTATGTTGGGACCGGACATGAGTGATTGTTTCAGACACTTTTGTGAAAGAATGAAAGAAAGACTCAAGGAATGGATGGAAAAAACAGATGTTCATGGGTGGTAAGGAGATCTTATTAAAATCTATGGCACATGCTATTCCAACTTTTGCCATTCTAATTTTCAACTTACCAGTGAGAATTTGCAAGGAAATCGCCCATCGAATTCAACAATTTTAGTGGGGAGATGGTGAGGAAAACAAAAAAAATGCATTGGATATATTGGTGGAAGTTATGGTATTTGAAAAGTGAAGGTGGCATGGGGTTTAGGGATTTTCAATCCTTCAACCTAGCAATGCTTCCGAAACAATGTTAGAGTTTCAAGTCATTTTAAAATGTTAAAATATTTGTTTATTTTGAAATGGCTCAATTTAATGTTGTTGGTTCTATTCTAATGATGTTAAGGGCATTTTACAGACCATTTACGTTGGTTCCATCATGACAATTACTTAGGTAATATTTACAACAACACCAACATTTTTTTATTGTTTTTAACAATAATAATTTCACCTACAATTAGAATTTGAATTTGAGTTTGGTTTGAGACAGGTGGCATTCATTACTGCAAAACATGATGACATGGAAATCATTAGGGGGAGATCACTATAGCTTAATTACAGGGGCGTCACACTTTGGCTCTATCTCTTAGAAAAATGGAAAATGTTTCAATTTAACAATATCATTATCCACATCTTTAATTTTTTTGCATATCAGTAACTCAACAAAGGTATTAAGATGCGCCGGGAAGCAACATCCATTGCTGCAACTAATGTTGTACTGTGTCACATGGTGGGCCCCCGATACGTCCATTTTGCATCATGTTTTCATATTGATATTTATCGCATTATGGGCTATTATTTCACTTTATGTACAATTCTTATGCCTTTTTCTCTCTTATTTTGCAAGTTTCACATGAAGAGGGAGATTGCCGGCAGCTGGAGTACTGGACTGGAAAGGGCTATATTGGAGAGCGCCACCGTCTCAAGGCGGGACCTGGGCAGGAGCACTTTTGCTCTTCGGTGGAGCGATTCCGTCGGGGAAACTTCCCTGCGGGAGGGGGAAATTAAAGCCATTGTCATCACCAACAATCCTCTCATCATAGGAGGACCAATCTTCATCAACATCTTCACCAGCACCATCTTATATCAAACCCTGGTTCATCTCTTGTATTCAATCTTTGTCTCAAAAGCTCATATTGGTACTTGTGGGTTGCTAGTAGTGTTGATTACATCTTGTAGTTGATGCTAGTTGGTTTATTTAGTGGACGATTATATGTTGAGATCCTTCATGATATTCAATATCCCTCTGATCTTGAACATGAATACAATTTGTGAGTAGTTACTTTTGTTCTTGAGGACATGAGAGAAGTCTTCTCATAAGTAATCATGTGAATTTGTTATTCGTTCGATATTTTGATGATATGTATGTATGTTGTTGTTATGGCATATTTCTCCCTTAGTGTTTTTGGTGATTGATGACAATGCCTTTGTGGACTAATTGTTGGAAATATGCCCTAGAGGCAATAATAAATAGGTTATTATTATATTTCCTTGTTCATGATAATCGTTTATTATCCATGCTAGAATTGTATTGATAGGAAACTCAGATACATGTGTGGATACATAGACAATACCATGTCCCTAGTAAGCCTCTAGTTGACTAGCTCGTTGATCAATAGATGGTTACGGTTTCCTGACCATGGACATTGGATGTCATTGATAACGGGATCACATCATTAGAAGAATGATGTGATGGACAAGACCCAATCCTAAGCATAGCACAAGATCGTGTAGTTCGTATGCTAAAGCTTTTCTAATGTCAAGTATCATTTCCTTAGACCATGAGATTGTGCAACTCCCGGATACCTTAGGAATACTTTGGGTGTGCCAAACGTCACAACGTAACTGGGTGGCTATAAAGGTACACTACAGGTATCTCCGAAAGTGTCTGTTGGGTTGGCACGAATCGAGACTGGGATTTGTCACTCCGTGTGACGGAGAGGTTTCTCTGGGCCCACTCGGTAGGACATCATCATAATGTGCACAATGTGATCAAGGAGTTGATCACGGGATAATGTGTTGCGGAACGAGTAAAAGAGACTTGCCGGTAACGAGATTGAACGAAGTATCGAGATACCGACGATCGAATCTCGGGCAAGTACTATACCGCTAGACAAATGGAATTGTATGCGGGATTGATCGAATCCTCGACATCGTGGTTCATCCGATGAAATCATCATGGAACATGTGGGAGCCAACATGGGTATCCGGATCCCGCTGTTGGTTATTGACCGGAGTACATCTCGGTCATGTCTGCATGCTTCCCGAACCCGTAGGGTCTACACACTTAAGGTTCGATGACGCTAGGGTTATAAAGGAAGTTCTGGTTACTGAATGTTGTTCGGAGTCCCGGATGAGACCCTGGACGTCACGAGGAGTTCCGGAATGGTCCGGAGGTAAAGATTTATATATGGGAAGTCTTATTTTGGTCGCCAGAAAAGTTTCGCACTTTATCGGTATTGTACCGGGAGTGCCGAAAGGGGTCCGGGGGTCCACCTGCCCCGGGGGGCACATGGGCTGTAGGGGGTGCGCCTTGGCCTATATGGGCCAAGGGCACCAGCCCCAAGAGGCCCATGCGCCAAGATATAAGAAAAAGGGGAGAGTCCTCAAAGGGGAAGGCACCTCCGAGGTGCCTTGGGGAGGATGGACTCCTTCCCCCCCCCCTTGGCCGCACCCCTTCCTTGGAGGAAGGGGCAAGGCTGCGCCTCCCCCTCTCCCTTGCCCCTATATATAGTGGAGGGGAGGGAGGGCAGCCACACCTGAAGCCCTGGCGCCTCCCTCCCTCCCGTGACACCTCCTCCTCTCCCGTAGGTGCTTGGCGAAGCCCTGCAGGATTGCCACGCTCCTCCACCACCACCACGCCGTTGTGCTGCTGCTGGATGGAGTCTTCCTCAACCTCTCCCTCTCTCCTTGCTGGATCAAGGCGCGGGAGACGTCACCGGGCTGTACGTGTGTTGAACGCGGAGGTGCCGTCCGTTCGGCACTTGGTCATCGGTGATTTGGATCACGACGAGTACGACTCCATCAACCCCGTTCACTTGAACGCTTCCTCTTAGCGATCTACAAGGGTATGTAGATGCACTCTCCTTCCCCTCATTGCTAGTTTCTCCATAGATAGATCTTGGTGATACGTAGGAAAATTTTGAATTTCTGCTACGTTCCCCAACAGTGGCATCATGAGCTAGGTCTATTGCGTAGATTCTTTGCACGAGTAGAACACAAAGTAGTTGTGGGCGTTGATTTTGTTCAATATGCTTACCGTTACTAGTCAATCTTGATTCGGCGGCATTGTGGGATGAAGCTGCCCGGACCGACCTTACACGTACACTTACGTGAGACAGGTTCCACCGACTGACATGCACTAGTTGCATAAGGTGGCTAGCGGGTGCCAGTCTCTCCCACTTTAGTCGGATTGGATTCGATGAAAAGGGTCCTTATGAAGGGTAAATAGCAATTGACATATCACGTTGTGGTTTTGCGTAGGTAAGAAAAGTTCTTGCTAGAAACCCATAGCAGCCACGTAAAACATGCAAACAACAATTAGAGGACGTCTATCTTGTTTTTGCAGGGTATGCCATGTGATGTGATATGGCCAAAGGATGTGATGTATGATATATGTGATGTATGAGATGATCATGTTCTTGTAATAGGAATCACGACTTGCATGTCGATGAGTATGACAACCGGCAGGAGCCATAGGAGTTGTCTTTAATTTATTTATGACCTGCGTGTCAACATAAACGTCATGTAATTACTTTACTTTATTGCTAACCGTTAGCCATAGTAGTAGAAGTAATAGTTGACGAGACAACTTCACGGAGATCATGATGATGAAGATCATGGTGTCATGCCGGTGACGATGATGATCATGGAGCCCCGAAGATGGAGATCAAAAGGAGCAAAGTGATGATGGCCATATCATGTCACTATTTGATTGCATGTGATGTTTATCATGTTTATACATCTTATTTGCTTAGAACGACGGTAGTAAATAAGATGATCCCTCATTAAAATTTCAAGAAAGTGTTCCCCCTAACTGTGCACCGTTGCTAAAGTTCGTCGTTTCGAAGCACCACGTGATGATCGGGTGTGATAGATCCTTACGTTCACATACAACGGGTGTTGACGAGCCTAGCATGTACAGACATGGCCTCGGAACACATGCAAAAACTTAGGTTGACTTGACGAGCCTAGCATGTACAGACATGGCCTCGGAACACAGAAGACCGAAAGGTCGAGCATGAGTCGTATGGTAGATACGATCAACATGAAGATGTTCACCGACGTTGACTAGTCCGTCTCACGTGATGATCGGACACGGCCTAGTTGACTCGGATCATGTAATCACTTGGATGACTAGAGGGATGTCTATCTGAGTGGGAGTTCATAAGATGAACTTAATATCCTGAACATAGTCAAAAGATCTTTGCAAATTATGTCGTAAGCTCGCGCTTTAGTTCTACTGTTTTAGATATGTTCCTAGAGAAAATATTGTTGAAAGTTAACCGTAGCAATTATGCGAACAGTAGAAGGCTTATGTCCTTAATGCATCGCTCGGTGTTCTGGACCTCGAACGTGGTCTATGGATGTTGCGAACATCTGACATACACATTTTGATGACTACATGATAGTTCGGTAATTGAGGCACTGAAGACATTTTTAAAATGTTTCGGAACATATGAGATGTTTCGAGGGCTGAAATTGGGATTTCAGGCTCGTGCCCACGTCAAGAGGTATAAGACCTCCGACGATTTTCTTGGCCTGCAAACTAAGGGAGAAAAGCTCAATCGTTGAGCTTGTGCTCAGATTGTCTGAGTACAACAATCACTTGAATCGAGTGGGAGTTGATCTTCCAGATAAGATAGTGATGCTTCTTCAAAGTCATTGCCACCAAGCTGCTAGAGCTTTGTAATGAACTATAACATATCAGGGATAGATATGATGATCCTTGAAATATTCGCGATGTTTGACACCACGAAAGTAGAAATCAAGAAGGAGCATCAATTGTTGATGGTTAGTGAAACCACTAGTTTCAAGAAGGGCAAGGGCAAGAAGGGATACTTCATGAAACGGCAAATCAGCTGCTGATCTAGTGGAGAAACCAAAGGTTGAACCCAAACCCGAGACTGAGTGCTTCTGTAATAAGGGGAACAACCACTAGAGCAGAATTACCCTAGATACTTGGTAGATGAGAAGGCTGTCGATAGAAGTATATTGGATATACATTATGTGAATGTGTACTTTAATAGTACTCCTAGTAGCATCAGGGTATTAGATACCGGTTCGGTTGCTAAGTGTTAGTAACTCGAAATAAAAGCTACGGAATAAACGGAGACTAGCTAAAGGTGAGCTGACGAGATGTGTTGGAAGTGCTTCCAAGGTTGATATGATCAAGCATCGCACGCTCCCTCTACCATCGAGATTGGTGTTAAACCTAAATAATTGTTATTTGGTGTTTGCGTTGAGCATAGACATGATTGGATTATGTCTATCGCAATACGGTTATTCATTTAAGGAGAATAATGGTTACTCTATTTATTTGAATAATACCTTCAATGGTCTTGCACCTAAAATGAATGGTTTATTGAATCTCGATCATAGTGATACACATGTTTATGCCAAAAGATATAAGATAGTAATGATAGTACCACCTACTTGTGGCACTGCCATGTAAGTCATATTGGTATAAAACGCATGAAGAAGCTCCATGTTGATGGATCTTTGGACTCACTCATTTTTGAAAAGGATTGAGACATGTGAACCATGTCTATTGGTATATAGGCATGAAGAAACTCCATGCAGATGGACCGTTTGGACTCACTTGATTTTGAATCGCTTGAGACATGCAAATCATACCACATGGGCAAGATGACTGAAAGCTTCGGTTTCAGTAAAATGGAACAAGAAAGCAACTTGTTGGAAGTAACACATTTTGATGTGTGCAGTCCAATGAGTGCTGAGGCACGCAGTGGATATCGTTATGCTCTTACTTCACAGATGATTTGAGTAGATACTGAGCATATTTACTTGATGAAACACAAGTCTGAATTATTGAATGGTTCAAGTAATTTCAGAATGAAGTTGAATATCGTCATTACAAGAGGATAAAATATCTATGATATGATCATAGAGATGAATATCTGAGTTGCGAGTTTGGTACACAATTGAGACATTGTGGAAATTGTTTCACGACTAGTACCGCCTGGAACACCATAGTGTGATGGTGTGTCCGAACATCATAACTGCACCCTATTGGATATGATGCATACCATGATGTCTCTTATCGAATTACCACTATCGTTCATGGGTTAGGCATTAGAGACAATCGCACTCACTTTAAATAGGGCACCACGTAATTCCGATGAGATGACACCATATGAACTATGGTTTAGAGAAACCTAAGCTGTCATTTCTTATAAGTTTGGGGCTGCGACGCTTATGTGAAAAAGTTTCAGGCTGATAAGCTCGAACCCAAAGCGAATAAATGCATCTTCATAGGACACCCAAAATAGTTGGGTATACCTCCTGTCTCAGATCCGAAAGCAATAGGGATTGTTTCTCAAATCGGGTCCTTTCTCGAAGAAAAGTTTCTCTCGAAAGAATTGAGTGGGAGGATGATGGAGACTTGATGAGGTTATTGAACCGTCACTTCAACTAGAGTGTAGCAGGGCACATGAGTTGTTCCTATGGCACCTACACCAATTGAAGTGGAAGCTTATGATAGTGATCATGAGACTTCGGATCAAGTCACTCCCAAACCTCGTAGGATGACAAGGATGCGTACTACTTCAGAGTGGTACGTAATCCTGTCTTGGACGTCATGTTGCTAGACAACAATGAACCTACGAGCTATGGAGAAGCAATGGTGGGCCCGGATTTCGATGAATGGCTCGAGGCCATAAAATCCGAGAGAGGATCCATGTATGAAAACAAAGTGTAGACTTTGGCAGAACGGCTCGATGGTCGTGAGGCTGTTGAGTACAGATGGATTTTAAAAGGAAGACGGACAATGATGGTAAATGTCACCATTAAGAAAGCTCGACTTGTCGTTAAGATGTTTCCCAACAAGTTCAAGGAGTTGACTATGATGAGACTTTCTCACTCGTAGCGATGCTAAGAGTCTGTTGGAATTATCAGGTACTGCATTATTTATGAAATCTTGCAGATAGGATGTCAAAATATTGTTTCCTTGTTCTTGAGGAAAGGTTGTATGTGATACAACCAGAAGATTTTGTCGATCCTGAAAGATGCTAACAAGTATGCAAAGCCCCAGCAATCCTTCTAAGGACTGGAGTAAGCATCTCGGAGTTGGAATGTACACTTTGGTGAGATAATCAAAGATTTTGGGTTTATACAAAGTTTATGAGAAACTTGTGTTTCCAAAGAAGTGAGTGGGAGCACTATAGAATTTCTGATGAGTATATGTTGTTGACATATTGTTGATCAGAAATGATGTAGAATTTCTGGAAAGCATATAGGGTTATTTGAAAAGTGTTTTTCAATGGAAAACCTGGATTAAGCTACTTGAACATTGAGCATCAAGATCTATAAGGATAGATCAAAATCGCTTAATAGTACTTTCAAACAAACACATACCATGACAAGATTTTGAAGGAGTTCAAAATAGATCAGCAAAGAAGGAGTTTTCGGCTGTGTTACAAGGTGTGAGTATTGAGCAAGACTCAAGACATGACCACGGCAGAATAGAGAGAAAGGACGAAGGTCGTCCCCTATGCTTTAGTCGTAGGCTCTAAAGTATGCTATGTTGTGTACTGCACCTGAAGTGTGCCAAACCATGAGTCAGTCAAGGGGTACAAGTGTGATCTAGAAATGGATCACAGGACAACGGTCAAGGTTATCCTTAGTAACTAGTGGACTAAGGAATTTTCTCGATTATGGAGGTGGAAAAAGAGTTCGTCGTAAAGGGTTACGCCGATGCAAACTTTGACACTAATCCAGATTATTCTGAGTAGTAAATTGGATTCGTATAGTAGAACAGTTATTTGGAATAGCTCCAAATAGAGCGTGGTAACTGCATCTAGGAGATGACATAGATATTTGTAAAGTACACACGGATCTGAAAGGTTCAGACCCGTTGACTATAACATCTCTCACAAGTATAACATGATCAAACCCAGAACTCTGTTAGTGTTAATCACATGGCGATTTGAACTAGATTATTGACTCTAGTGCAAGTGGGAGACTGTTGGAAATATGCCCTAGAGGCAATAATAAATAGGTTATTATTATATTTCCTTGTTCATGATAATCGTTTATTATCCATGCTAGAATTGTATTGATAGGAAACTCAGATACATGTGTGGATACATAGACAACACCATGTCCCTAGTAAGCCTCTAGTTGACTAGCTCGTTGATCAATAGATGGTTACGGTTTCCTGACCATGGACATTGGATGTCATTGATAACGGGATCACATCATTAGAAGAATGATGTGATGGACAAGACCCAATCCTAAGCATAGCACAAGATCGTGTAGTTCGTATGCTAAAGCTTTTCTAATGTCAAGTATCATTTCCTTAGACCATGAGATTGTGCAACTCCCGGATACCGTAGGAATACTTTGGGTGTGCCAAATGTCACAACGTAACTGGGTGGCTATAAAGGTACACTACAGGTATCTCCGAAAGTGTCTGTTGGGTTGGCACGAATCGAGACTGGGATTTGTCACTCCGTGTGACGGAGAGGTATCTCTGGGCCCACTTGGTAGGACATCATCATAATGTGCACAATGTGATCAAGGAGTTGATCACGGGATGATGTGTTGCGGGACGAGTAAAAGAGACTTGCCGGTAACGAGATTGAACGAGGTATCGAGATACCGACGATCGAATCTCGTGCAAGTACTATACCGCTAGACAAAGGGAATTGTATGCGGGATTGATCGAATCCTCGACATCGTGGTTCATCCGATGAAATCATCGTGGAACATGTGGGAGACAACATGGGTATCCAGATCCCGCTGTTGGTTATTGACCGGAGTACATCTCGGTCATGTCTGCATGCTTCCCGAACCCGTAGGGTCTACACACTTAAGGTTCGATGACGCTAGGGTTATAAAGGAAGTTTGTATGTGGTTACCAAATATTGTTCGGAGTCCCGGATGAGATCCCGGACGTCACGAGGAGTTCCGGAATGGTCCGGAGGTAAAGATTTATATATGGGAAGTCTTATTTTGGTCGCCAGAAAAGTTTCGCACTTTATCGGTATTGTACCGGGAGTGCCGAAAGGGGTCCGGGGGTCCACCTGCCCCGGGGGGGCACATGGGCTGTAGGGGGCGCGCCTTGGCCTATATGGGCCAAGGGCACCAGCCCCAAGAGGCCCATGCGCCAAGATATAAGAAAAAGGGGAGAGTCCTCAAAGGGGAAGGCACCTCCGAGGTGCCTTGGGGAGGATGGACTCCTCCCCCCCCCTTGGCCGCACCCCTTCCTTGGAGGAAGGGGCAAGGCTGCGCCTCCCCCCTCTCCCTTGCCCCTATATATAGTGGAGGGGAGGGAGGGCAGCCACACCTGAAGCCCTGGCGCCTCCCTCCCTCCCGTGACACCTCCTCCTCTCCCGCAGGTGCTTGGCGAAGCCCTGCAGGATTGCCACGCTCCTCCACCACCACCACGCCGTTGTGCTGCTGCTGGATGGAGTCTTCCTCAACCTCTCCCTCTCTCCTTGCTGGATCAAGGCTCGGGAGACGTCACCGGGCTGTACGTGTGTTGAACGCGGAGGTGCCGTCCGTTCGGCACTTGGTCATCGGTGATTTGGATCACGACGAGTAGGACTCCATCAACCCCGTTCACTTGAACGCTTTCGCTTAGCGATCTACAAGGGTATGTAGATGCACTCTCCTTCCCCTCGTTGCTGGTTTCTCCATAGATAGATCTTGGTGATACGTAGGAAAATTTTGAATTTCTGCTACGTTCCCCAACACTAATCGTGTGCATTGAGCATTTCAGATAATCTTTCTTATGGCACAAGACGATTTGAACCCCTCTGGATATTTATGAAGACAATGTTTTTATTGAGTTACTTTTTAGGTGGACTTGAGTCGTAGGAACACTTTACTATTAAGATGGGGTCCGCTTCGGAAAGGTTTGGGTGGAATCAACACGTACACTATCTCTTTACACCCTCGTTCTTTCCCGATAATTGAGCTTGTCCCTCCTTTGTGTTTGTCCCTTGTCAGAACAGACTAAGCGGCAGTACCGCTCTGCCCCGCGGTAGTATCACTCTAGCGGTATTGCCGTTGTGCAGTGCTGCTCCTAGTTCCGCCTGTTTTGAGGGTTCTATAAACGGGCGGTAGTAAAGCTGTAGTTCTGCGCGGTAGTACCGCTCCTACGATACTTGATTGCTTGTATCTACGTTGGCATTTCCGCGAAGAGGAGAGGATGATGCAGCACAACAACGGTAAGTATTTCCCTCAGTTATGAAACCAAGGTTATCAATCCAGTAGGGGAACCAAGCAACACTATGTAAACGGTACCTGCACACAAATAACACATACTTGCAACCCAACGCGTAAGAGGGGTTGTCAATCCCTCCTTCGTATTGAGATAGATTAAACTGTATGAGATTGTATAAATAGACCTGAATAGAAAGACAAAAAATAAAGAAAAAGTATAGCAAGGTGTTTTTGGGTTTTTGGAACAATAGATCTGAAAACAACATGATAGAAAATAGACCCGGGGGGCGCGGATTTCACTAGTGGCTTCTCTCGAGAAAATAGCATACGATGGGTAAACAAATTAATGTTGGGCAATTGATAGAAGAGCAAATAATTATGACGATATCTAAGGCAATGATCATGTATATAGGCATCATGTCCAAGATTAGTAGACCGACTCATGTCTGCATCTACTACTATTACTCCACACATCGACCGCTATCCAGCATGCATCTAGTGTATTAAGTTCATGCAGAAACGGAGTAATGTAATAAGAACGATGACATGATGTCACTACTAGGGAAAAGCCTATACACAGAATCTTACCAGCAGCGCGCTTTAAAATAAGGCGCTGCTGCCAAGTAGCAGTAGTGCGCGCACAAAACTCGCTACTGAAACAAATGTATCAGTAGCGCGCCCGCTCTAAGACACGCTACTGCTACAATTGCCACAACGCCGCCGCGAGGCTAGTTCTAGTAGCAGCGCGTTAACATAAAGAGCGCTACTACTACGGATTATAGCAGCAGCGCATTTACACAATAACCGCTACTGCTAAGTTTACTACAAAAATTTAGTCCCACCTCGCTCCGTGAAGAGAGTTTGTACCACCTTAAATATGTTATTTCTACAACTTCCACAAGCACTTGGTCTTTATTGAACTCTATGTGTAGGAACCAACCGGTGAGGATTCCTATTGACAAATCAGATTGTACACAAAAAGACCATTGATGATCAATGTATTTTTTATGTCTATTTTTACATGCTGACACATAGCAGTAGCGCGTTCTTTGTGAAAGGTGCTACTGATAGGTCGTTTAGCAGTAGCGCCTTTTTCTATAGCACGCTACTGCTAAGCCATTCCATCTCCCACCCCACTCTCCTCTATCCGATCCAGATCACACTCACACTCACTCGATCTCCCCCTCAACCCCCCGCGCCGGTCCTCCCCCGTCGCCCCTCCTCGGATCTACGCCGCCGTCACCTCCTCCTCCTTGCCGGACTCGGTACCGGCCTCCTCCTCCATCCTCCCTCCACTCGCCGCTGGCCAGCCCCTCCTCGCTCCGCCTTCCTCCTCCGTCCTCCCTCCACTCGCCGCCGGCCGGCCCCTCCTCGCTCCGCCTTCCTCCTCCGTCCTACTCTCTTCTCCCTCCTCGAGTCGCCCCTCCTTCTCCCTCCTCCCTGCTACATTTTGATTTAGTAGGCTAGTTCATATGCAACATTTTGATTTAGTTGATATGATTTAGTTGATTTAGTAGGCTAGTTGATTTAGTTGATTTAGAACATTTTGATTTAGTTGATTTAGTAGGCTAGTTGATTTAGTTGATTTAGAAGATTTTAATTTAGTTGATTTAGTAGGCTAGTTGATTTAGTAGGCTAGTCGATTTAGTTGATTTAGAACATTTTGATTTAGTTGATTTAGTACGCTAGTGGATTTAGTATGCTAGTTGACTTAGTTGATTTAGTATGCACCATTTTATTGTTATTTTTTCTGTACATGGATAGGTAGATGCTTTTGTTTTTTTGTAATAAGTTATTTTTTTGCAAAATGTAGGTGCCAATTTAGTTAAATTTGGCACTTGTTTTTTTAATCAATTATCTTAGGCAATAGGGGCCAAATTAGATGAAATGTCTTGGTAGGTGCTACCTCTTGAGCACTGCGTTGGATTTCCTCGAAGAGGAGAGGATGATGCAGAAAAGTAGCGTAAGTATTTCCCTCAGTTTTTGAGAACCAAGGTATCAATCCAGTAGAAGGCCACGCGCGAGTCCCTTGTACCTACACAAAACAAATAGCTCCACGCAACCAACGCGATTAGGGGTTGTTAATCCCTTCACGGTCACTTACCAGAGTGAGATCTGATAGAGATGATAGATAATATTTTTGGTATTTTTGATATAAAGATGCAAAGTAAAATAAAAACAAAGTAAAAAGCAAAGCAATAATAAAGTGATGGAAGATTAATATGATAGAGAATAGACCCGGGGGCCATAGATTTCACTAGTGGCTTCTCTCAAGAGCATAAGTATTTTACGGTGGGTGAACGAATTACTGTTGAGCAATTGACAGAATTGAGCATAGTTATGAGAGTATCTAGGTATGATCATGTATATAGGCATCACGTCCGAGACAAGTAGACCGACTCCTGCCTGCATCTACTACTATTACTCCACTCATCGACCGCTATCCAGCATGCATCTAGAGTATTAAGTTAATGAAAACAGAGTAACGCCTTAAGCAAGATGACATGATGTAGCGGGATAAATTCATGCAATATGATAAAAACCCTATCTTGTTATCCTTGATGGAAACAATACAATACGTGCCTTGCCGCCCCTTCTGTCACTGGGAAAGGACACCGCAAGATTGAACCCAAAGCTAAGCACTTCTCCCATTGCAAGAACTACCAATCTAGTTGGCCAAACCAAACGGATAATTCGAAGAGACTTGCAAAGATAACCAATCATACATAAAAGAATTCCGAGAATATTCAAATATTGTTCATAGATAATCTTGATCATAAACCCACAATTCATCGGTCTCAACGAACACACCGCAAAAACAAGATTACATTGAATAGATCTCCACGAGAGAGGGGGAGAACATTGTATTGAGATCCAAAAAGAGAGAAAAAGCCATCTAGCTACTAACTAAACCTGTTCATGGACAACCCGGCCCGGCAGCCCGAACCCGAAGCCCGACATTCGGGCCGGGCTCGGGCTCCAATTTCTTGCCCGAAAGCCCGAAATAAGCCCGAAATGCGTATATATATGTTTTTTATTTGAAATATAGGTATAATAAATTAATATACTATCCTGAATATTATTAATTTAATTAAAAAATGCCACTGTTCATGTGCTTCGGGCCGGGCCGGGCCGGGCTCGGGCCTGAGATTTTTTCATCGGGCTTTGCCAAGCCCGGCCCGAACCCGACCCGGCCCGGAGAATGATCAGGTCTACTACTAACTATGGACCTGAAGGTCTGAGATAAACTACTCACACTTCATCGGAGAGGCTATGATGATGTAGAAGCCCTCCGTGGTGGATTCTCCTTCCGTCGGAGCTCCGGAACAGGCCCCGAGGTGGGATCTCGTGGATACAGAAAGTTGCGGTGGTGGAATTAGGTTTTTGGCTCTGTATCTGATCGTCCGGAGGTACGTAGGTATATATAGGAGGAAGGAGTACGTTGGTGGAGCAACGGGGGGCCCACGAGGCAGGGGGCGCGCCCTAGGGGGGAGGGCGCGCCCCCCACCCTCGTGCCCACCTCCTGGCTTTCGTGGCGTAGGGTCCAAGTCTCCTGGATCATATTCGGTGAGAAAATCGCGTCCCCGAAGGTTTCATTCCGTTTGGACTCCGTTTGATATTTCGTTTCTTCGAAACACTGAAATAGGAAAAAAAACAACAATTCTGGGCTGGGCCTCCGGTTAATAGGTTAATCCCAAAAGTAATATAAAAGTGGAAAATAAAGCCCAATATTGTCCAAAACAGTAGATAATATAGCATGGAGCAATAAAAAATTATAGATACGTTGGAGACGTATCAGGCATCCCCAAGCTTAATTCCTGCTCGTCCTTGAGTAGGTAAATGATAAAAAAGATAATTTTTGATGCGGAGTGCTACTTGGCATAATTTCAATGTAATTCTTATTAATTGTGGTATGAATGTTCAAATTTAAAAGATTCAAGACAAAATTTTAATATTGACATAGAAATAATAGTACTTCAAGCATACGAACAAAGCAATCATGTCTTCTAAAAATAACATGGCCAAAGAAAGTTATCCCTACAAAATCATATAGTCTGGCTATGCTTTATCTTCATCACACAAAATATTTAAATCATGCACAACCCCGGTTTCAGCCAAGCAATTGTTTCATACTTTATAATTTTCAAACTTTTCAACTTTCACGTAATACATGAGCGTGAGCCATGGACATAGCACTATATGTGGAATAGAATGGTGGTTGTGGAGAAGACAAAAATGGAGAAGATAGTCTCACATCAACTAGGCGTATCAGCGGGCTATGGAGATGCCCATCAATAGATATCAATGTGAGTGAGTAGGGATTGCCATGCAACGGATGCACTAGAGCTATAAGTATATGAAAGCTCAACAAAAGAAACTAAGTGGGTGTGCATCCAACTTGCTTGCGCACGAAGACCTAGGGCAATTTGAGGAAGCCCATCATTGGAATACACAAGCCAAGTTCTATAATGAAAAATTCCCACTAGTATATGAAAGTGACAAAATGAGAGACTCTCTATCATGAAGATCATGGTGCTACTTTGAAGCACAAGTGTGGTAAAAGGATAGTAACATTGTCCCTTCTCTCTTTTTCTCTCATTTTTTTATTTGGGCCTTTTCTCCTTTTTTTATGGCCTCTTTTTTTTCGTTCGGAGTCTCATCCCAACTTATGGGGGAATCATAGTCTCCATCATCCTTTCCTCACTTGGGACAATGCTCTAAAAATAATGATCATCACACTTTTATTTACTTACAACTCGATACTTAGAACAAAATATGACTCTATGTGTATGCCTCCGGCGGTGTACCGGAATATGCAATGATTCATGAGTGACATGTATGAAAGAATTATGAATGGTGGCTTTTCTACAAATACGATGTCCACTACATGATCATGCTAAGCAATATGACAATGATGGAGCATGTCATAATAAACAGAACGGTGGAAAGTTGCATGGCAATAATATCTCGGAATGGCTATGAAAATGCCATAATAGGTAGGTAGGGTGGCTGTTTTGAGGAAGGTATATGGTGGGTGTATGATACCGGCGAGAAGTGCGCGGTATTAGAAAGGCTATCAATGGTGGAAGGGTGAGAGTGCGTATAATCCATGGACTCAACATTAGTCATAAAGAACTCACATACTTATTGCAAAAATTTAGAAGTCATCAAAACAAAATATTACACGGATGCTCCTAGGGGAAGGGTTGGTAGGAGTTAACCATCGCGCGATCCTGACCACCACACATAAGGAAGACAATCAATAAATATATCATGCTCCGACTTCATCACATAACGGTTCACCATACGTGCATGCTACGGGAATCACAAACTTTAACACAAGTATTTCTCAAATTCACAACTACTCAACTAGCATGACTCTAATATTACTACCTCCATATCTCAAAACAATTATCAAGCATCAAACTTTTCTTAGTATTCAACGCACTCAAAAGAAAGTTTTACAAATCTTGAATACCAAGCATATTAGGATTGTTTAAGCGAATTACCATGCTATTTAAGACTCTCAAAATAATCTAAGTGAAGCATGAGAGATCAATGGTTTCTATAAAACAAATCCACCACCGTGCTCTAAAAGATATAAGTGAAGCACTAGAGCAAAACTATATAGCTCAAAAGATATAAGTGAAGCACATAGAGTATTCTAACAAATTCCAAATCATGTATGGCTCTCTCAAAAGGTGTGTACGGCAAGGATGATTGTGGTAACTAAAAATCAAAGACTCAAATAATACAAGACGCTCCAAGCAAAACACATATCATGTGGTGAATAAAAATATAGCTCCAAGTAAAGTTACCGATGGAAGTAGACGAAAGAGGGGATGCCTTCTGGGGCATCCCCAAGCTTTGACTTTTTGGTGTCCTTAGATTATCTTGGGGGTGCCATGGGCATCCCCAAGCTTAGGCTCTTTCCACTCCTTGTTCCATAAAACATCAAAAGATTTCACCCAAAACTTGAAAACTTCACAACACAAAACTCAACAGAAATCTCATGAGCTCCGTTAGCGAAAGAAAACAAAACACCACTTCAAGGTACTGTAATGAACTCATTCTTTATTTATATTGGTGTTAAACCTACTATATTCCAACTTCTCTATGGTTTATAAACTATTTTACTAGCCATAGATTCATCAAAATAAGCAAACAACACACGAAAAACAGAATCTGTCAAAAACAGAACAGTCTGTAGTAATCTGTAACTAACGCAAACTTCTGGAACGTTAAAAATTCAGCCAAAATATGAAGTTCTAGATAATTGGTTTATTGATGTACAGCAAAAAGAATCAACTAAAAATCACGTTCCTGTGATTTATGAAAACTAATCTCGTGCGCACAAAGTTTCTATTTTCTGCAGCAGAATCAAATAACTATTACCGTAGGTTATCCTAACGGTTTTACTTGGCACAAACACTAATTAAAACACAAAACCACATCTAAACAGAAGGTAGATGGATTATTTATTTCTAAACATAAGCAAAAAGCAAAAAATTAAAATAAAATTGGGTTGCCTCCCAACAAGCGCTATCGTTTTACGCCCCTAGCTAGGCATAAAGCAAGGATAGATCTAGGTATTGCCATCTTTGGTAGGCAATCCATAAGTGGCTCTCATGATAGATTCATATGGTAATTTAATTTTCTTTCTAGGAAGTGTCCATGCCTTTCCTTAACGGAAATTGGAATCTAATATTCCCTTCCTTCATATCAATAATTGCACCAATCGTTCTAAGGAAAGGTCTACCAAGAATAATAGGACATGAAGGATTGCAATCTATATCAAGAACGATAAAATCTACGGGCACATAATTCCTATTTGCAACAATAAAAAAATCATTAATTCTTCCCATAGGTTTCTTAATAGTGGAATCCGCAAGGTGCAAATTTAGAGAGCAATCATCAAAATCGCGGAAATCTAGCAAATCGCACAAAGTTTTGGGAATAGTGGAAATACTAGCACTCAAATCACATAAAGCATAAAATTCATGATCCTTAATCTTAATTTTAATAGTAGGTTCCCACTCATCATAGAGTTTTCTAGGGATCGAAACTTCTAACTCGAGTTTTTCCTCATAAGATTGCATCAAGGCATCAACGATATGTTTAGTAAACGTTTTATTTTGACTATAAGCGTGAGGACAATTTAGCACGGATTGCAACAAGGAAATACAATCAATTAAAGAGCAGCTTTCATAATTAAATTCCTTGAAATCCAAAATAGTGGGATTAGCAACATCTAGGGTTTTGATTTCTTCAATCCCACTTCTATCAATTCTAGCATCAAGATCTAAAAACTCCGAATTTTTGGAACGCCTTCTAGGTAAAGGTGGATCATATTCAGTCTCATCATTATCAAGATTCATATTGCAAAACAAAGATTTAATAGGGGATACATCAATAACTTTTAGATCTTCATCTTTATTTTCATGGAAATTGGAAGAACACGCTTTAATAAAAGCATCTTTCGTGGCACGTATCCTAGCGGTTCTTTCCTTGCACTCATCAATGGAAATTCTCATGGCTTTCAGAGACTCATTGATATCATGCTTAGGAGGAATAGATCTAAGCTTTAAAGAATCAACATCAAGAGAAATTCTATCAATGTTCCTAGCCAATTCATCAACTTTAAGCAATTTCTCTTCAAGCAAAGCATTGAAATTCTTTTGCGAATTCATAAACTCTTTAACACTAGTCTCAAATTCAGAGGGCATATTATTAAAATTTCTATAAGAGTTGTTGTAGGAATTTCCATAACTATTAGAAGGATTACTAGGATAAGTCCTAGGATTAAAGTTCCCTCTATACGCGTTGTTACCAAAATTATTCCTACCAACAAAATTCACATCCATAGATTCATTATTATTCTCAATCAAAGTAGACAAAGACATATCATAGGATCAGAAGAAACACTCTTAGTAGCAAATAATTTCATAAGTTCATCCATCTTTCCACTCAAAACATTAATTTCTTCTATCGCATGCACTTTTTTATTAGTAGATCTTTCAGTGTGCCATTGAGAATAATTAACCATAATATTATCTAGGAGTTTAGTAGCATCTCCTAAAGTGATTTCCATAAAAGTGCCTCCCGCGGCCGAATCTAAAATATTTCTAGAAGCAAAATTCAATCCGGCATAAAATTTTTGTATAATCATCCACAAATTTAAACCATGAGTAGGGCAATTACGTATCATTAATTTCATCCTCTCCCAAGCTTGTGCAACATGTTCATGATCAAGTTTCTTAAAGTTCATAATATCGTTTCTAAGAGAGATGATCTTAGGGGGAGGAAAATACTTAGACATAAAAGCAACTTTGCACTTGTTCCAAGAATCAATAGTATTTTTAGGCAAAGACGAAAACCAAGCTTTAGCACGATCTCTAAGCGAAAAAGGAAATAGCTTCAATTTAACAACATCACTGTCAACATCCCTCTTCTTTTGCATATCACATAAATCAACGAAGCTATTTAGATGAGTAGCGGCATCTTCACTAGGAAGGCCGTCGAATTGATCTTTCAGAACAAGATTCAATAAAGCAGTATTGATTTCACAAGATTCAGTATTGGCAAGAGGAGCACTTGGAGTGCTAAGGAAATCATTATTGTTGGTATTGGTAAAGTCACACAATTTGGTATTATCTTGAGCCATCGTGACAAGCAAGCAATCCAACACACGAGCAAACAAAACGCAAGCGAGAAAAAAGGGCAAACGGAAAAGAGAGGGTGAATAAAACGGCAAGGGTGAAGTGGGGGAGAGGAAAACGAGAGGCAAATGGCAAATAATGTAATGCGAGAGATAAGGGATTGTGATGGGTACTTGGTATGTTGACTTTTGCGTAGACTCCCCGGCAATGGCGCCAGAAATTCTTCTTGCTACCTCTTGAGAACTACGTTGGATTTCCCCGAAGAGGAGAGGATGATGCAGCAAAGTAGCGTAAGTATTTCCCTCAGTTTTCGAGAACCAAGGTATCAATCCAGTAGGAGGCCACGCGCGAGTCCCTCGTACCTACACAAAACAAATAGCTCCACGCAACCAACACGATTAGGGGTTGTTAATCCCTTCACGGTGACTTACGAGAGTGAGATCTGATAGAGATGATAGATAATAATTTTGGCATTTTTGATATAAATATGCAAAGTAAAATAAAAAGCAAAGTAAAAAAGCAAAGCAATAATAAAGTGATGGAAGATTAATATGATAGAGAATAGACCCGGGGGTCATAGATTTCACTAGTGGCTTCTCTCAAGAGCATAAGTATTTTACGGTGGGTGAACGAATTACTGTTGAGCAATTGACAGAATTGAGCATAGTTATGAGAGTATCTAGGTATGATCATGTATATAGGCATCACTTCCGAGACAAGTAGACCGATTCCTGCCTGCATCTACTACTATTACTCCACTCATCGACCGCTATCCAGCATGCATCTAGAGTATTAAGTTAATGAAAACAGAGTAACGCCTTAAGCAAGATGACATGATGTAGCGGGATAAATTCATGCAATATGATAAAAACCCTATCTTGTTATCCTTGATGGAAACAATACAATACGTGCCTTGCCGCCCCTTCTGTCATTGGGAAAGGACACCGCAAGATTGAACCCAAAGCTAAGCACTTCTCCCATTGCAAGAACTACCAATCTAGTTGGCCAAACCAAACGGATAATTCGAAGAGACTTGCAAAGATAACCAATCATACATAAAAGAATTCCAAGAAGATTCAAATATTGTTCATAGATAATCTTGATCATAAACCCACAATTCATCGGTCTCAACGAACACACCGCAAAAACAAGATTACATTGAATAGATCTCCACGAGAGAGGGGGAGAACATTGTATTGAGATCCAAAAAGAGAGAAGAAGCCATCTAGCTACTAACTATGGACCCGAAGGTCTGAGATAAACTACTCACACTTCATCGGAGAGGCTATGATGATGTAGAAGCCCTCCGTGGTGGATTCCCTTCCGGCGGAGCGGGAACAGGCCCCAAGATGGGATCTCGTGGATACAGAAAGTTGCGGCGGTGGAATTAGGTTTTTGGCTCCGCATCTGATCGTTCGGGGGTACGTAGGTATATATAGGAGGAAGGAGTACGTCAGTGGAGCAACAGGGGGCCCACGAGGCAGGGGGCGCGCCCTAGGGGGGAGGGCGCGCCCCCCACCCTCGTGCCCACCTCCTGGCTTTCGTGGCGTAGGGTCCAAGTCTCCTGGATCATATTCGGTGAGGAAATCGCGTTCCCGAAGGTTTCATTCTGTTTGGACTCCGTTTGATATTCCGTTTCTTCGAAACACTGAAATAGGCAAAAAAAACAGCAATTCTGCGCTGGGCCTTCGTGTAGGATCGAAAGTATGTCTAGAGGGGGGGTGATTAGACTACTTGACCAATAAAAACTTAACCTTTTCCCAATTTTATAGTTTGGCAGATTTTAGCTACTTTAGGACAAGTCAAGCAATCATCACACAATTCAAGCAAGCATGCTAAGAGTATATGGGCAGCGGAAAGTAAAGCATGCAACTTGCTAGAATGTAAAGGGAAGGGTTTGGAGAATTCAAACGCAATTGGAGACACGGATGTTTTTGGCGTGGTTCGGATAGGTGGTGCTATCGTACATCCACGTTGATGGAGACTTCAACCAACGAAGGGTAACGGTTGCGCGAGTCCACGGAGGGCTCCACCCACGAAGGGTCCATGAAGAAGCAACCTTGTCTATCCCACCATGGCCGTCGCCCACGAAGGACTTGCCTCACTAGCGGTAGATCTTCACGAAGTAGGCGATCTCCTTGCCCTTACAAACTCCTTGGTTCAACTCCACAATCTTGTTGGAGGCTCCCAAGTGACACCTAGCCAATCTTGGAGACACCACTCTCCAAGAAGTAACAAATGGTGTGTTGATGATGAACTCCTTGCTCTTGTGCTTCAAATGATAGTCTCCCCAACACTCAACTCTCTCACACAGGATTTGGATTTGGTGGAAAGAAAATTTGAGTGGAAAGCAACTTGAGGAAGGCTAGAGATCAAGATTCATATGGTAGGAATGGAATATCTTGAGCTCAACACAAGGGTAGGTGGTTCTCTCTCAGAACATGTGAGTTGGAAGTGTAGATGTGTTCTGATGGCTCTCTCCACGAATGAAGAGGAGGTGGAGGGGTATATGTAGCCTCCACACAAAATCCAACCGTTACACACAATTTACCAATCTCGGTGGGACCGAATCAACAAACTCGGTCGGACCGATTTAGTAAACCTAGTGACCGTTAGTGATTTTCGGTGGGACTGACATGCAACTCGGTAGGACCGATATGGTTAGGGTTAGGGCATAACGTAATCTCGGTGAGACCGATTACACAAACCCGGTGAGACCGATTTGGTAATAAGCTAACCAGAGAGTTGGTCAGGTAAACTCGGTGGGACCGATTTGCTCTTTCAGTGAGACCGAAATGTTACAAAAAGGAAATAGAGAGTTTACATTGCAATCTCGGTGGGACCGATCCGCTCTTTCGGTGAGACCGAAAAGTTACGAAAGGGAAACAGATAAATTGCAATCCCATCTCGGTGAGACCGAGATCCCTATCGGTAGAACCGATTTGCTTAGGGTTTGGCAGTGGCTATGACATGTGAAACTCGGTGGCGCCGGATTGAAAGAATCGGTAGGTCCGAGTTTGGCTTTGGGTTTAGGTCAAGTGTGGATGTGGGAAAGTAGTTGAGGGTTTTGGAGCATATCACTAAGCACATGAAGCAAGAGGCTCATTAAGCAACACCTCATCCCTCCTTAATAGTATTGGCTTTTCCTAAAGACTCAATGTGATCTTGGATCACTAAAATATAAAATGAAGAGTCTTGAGCTTTTGAGATTGAGCCAATCCTTTGTCCTTAGCATTTTGAGGAATCCACTTTCATCATCCATGCCATGCCAATCATTGAGCTTTCCTGAAATAATCATCTTGGAATAGCATTAGCTCAATGAGCTATATGTTGTTATGAATTACCAAAACCACCTAGGGATAGTTGCACTTTCAATCTCCCCCTTTTTGGTAATTGATGACAACATATAGATCAAAGCTTCGATAAATGATAATAAGATTTAGAACATCGTCGCTTTGAGAAGTATGTGAAAAGCAAGAGCTCCCCCTAAATTTGTGCATATTTTAAAATTTGCTTTGGGCTGCAAATGCACAAAGAGTTAGACTCATGGGTTACTCTTCCATGTCACATACATCTTGGTGGAGCGCTCAAAATGATAAGAATTGAATACATGCACTCATCACCAAGAAAGGTGAATCATCACATAAGATAGATAGGATAATATCAAGCATGCATAAGTGTAGCTTATGATCAAACACATGATCATCAATGTCTCACAAGCATATCATAGTATCTCAACCCAAAGCAAACAAAGTTTGAAAAACCACCAAATAAAGCAAGAGAGAATAAAGGCAACACTCTCTCTCTCTCGAAGCCTAGGATCTATACATTTTTCTCCCCCTTTGGCAACAAGTTACCAAAAAGTCCCTAGAAAATGCATAGTGCTAGATCGACTCTCAGGCTTGATCTTCTGGTGGTGGTGGAGTCTGGATCACTCCAAGGACGAAGGCTTCTGTAGAAGTGGTTGGAGCTGGAGCTGAGGTGAATGCTTGAGCTGGTTGGGCTGGTGCTGTAGCTGGAGCTGAGGTGGTGGCTCTGGTGTCAGGAACTAGCACTGCAATTGACCTCTGAGCTTGTGACACTCTGGCAAATGCATCAGTTGTAGTCTTCCCTTTCCTCTCCTGCATGTCACACTACTAGGAAAAGGGCTATAGATAGGATTGATACTAATGGCGCATCAGGGCAGCAGTGCGCCACTACTATATACTAATGGCGCACCTGTTTGTGATGCGTCATTAGTGTGGAAGACACTAATGGCGCACCAGAAATAGGGTGCGCCACTAGTATTAATTTTTTTTCATTTTTCCATACATACTAATGGCGCATCAGGTCGATAATGCGCCATTACTAGTTCTAACTAGTAATGGCGCACCAGGCAGAGAGTGCGCCATTACTGTAATTTTTTTTATTCTTTTTTTTGCAACACTACTAATGGCGCACCGTTTCAATTTTTTTTAAATTTCATGGGCACTTTTTGAATTCATGAGGACACTTGATCTCGATCCCCCTCCATCTTGATCTCGATTCCCCCTCCATCTCGATCTCGATCCCCCTCCATCTCGATCTCGATCCCTCCCCCACTCCACCGCCGCCGACGAGCACCTCCCGCACCCGCCGCCCCCGCTCCACCGCCGCCGACGAGCACCCCCCGCACCCGCCCCCGCTCCACCGCCGGCCGCCGATGAGCACCCCTCGCATGCACCCTCCCCCGCTCCACCGCCGCCGATGAGCACCCCCCGCACCCTCCCCTGCTCCACCGCCGCCGATGATATTTTCAAATAACAAATTTGATGATATTTTTTAAAAAATTATTATTGTTTTTATAAAAAATATTACTATTTCATATTCATATTCATTTTTTAAAAAATAATAATAATAAAGTGTAGACTACAATTGTTGTTAAACAACAATTATTACTGTTTGTATAAAAAAATATTACTGTTTCATATTAATATTCATATTCATTTTTTTAAAATAAAAAAATCTTACTTATGGCGCACGGGTGGCTGGTGCGCCATTGCTATCTAAAAAAAACATTCTAATGGCGCACCTCCTGGGGGTGCGCCATTAGTAATCTTCCCCCATCCATATACTTCGTCCCTCCGTCGTCCCTCTCCCTCTTGCGACACTTCCTTCCTCTCCCTCCACCATGCCGCTCCCTCCCTCCATCGCGCCACCGCCGCTGCCGGAGCCGCCCACGCGCCCCCGCCGCCTCCCTCTCCCCTTCCTTCCCCTCGAGCGCCGCCTCCCCGTCGAGCCCCACCTCGCCCGCGAGCGCCGCCTCCCTCGCCTCCCTCGAAACCCTAGAAACCCGCCGGAGATTTGGAGCCTCGGAGCCGCTGGAGACTTGGAGCCTCAGAGCCGCCCCAAGTCCACTAGGAGAGGAGGCCCCACGTCCACCAGGAGAGGAGGCCCGCGACCTCCCCGCCGTCTATCCCCGCCTCCCCCAAGCTCGCCGTCTCCGCCCTCCGTCGTCTCCGATCCGGCCACCACCTCATCGTGGATAGGTAACCCTCCTCCCTATGCCTCTCTTCTCCTCTCTTCTCCTCATCGCATCCAACTACAAACCTGAAATGTTGGTTTTCTGCACTGATTAAATCTTGAATGAATGACATACAGTAGCAATTGCTTATTCTCTTGTCTTTTTTCTAGTATGCCTCTAATTAAAATTGAGTACAGGATCAATCTCAGAAATAGAGGTGATTATCTCATGTTCGTGTGGACATATATAATACTTAGCATATCACACTTGACAGTCTCCTGTTATTTGGCGATTAACAAATAGGTGTGTTAAGTATGTGATCCAATTTGACGAGCCTACTATGTTCTGTTACTGTGAGGCAGTAACCTAGCATAAGGAGTTCTATGGTTTTTTTATCATCTTAACGAGATTCGCTTGACTAACTAAAATCAATAGACAGTAGAATCTCTTACACTCAATACTCATTGGTGTGAGTATGCTTGCCTAACTTTTAACTATGCAATGGAATCTCTGATGAGATTGTATGAAACTGTACAACACTAATATATTAAAAGAAGAATTGCAGAAAGGAAACTGCATATGCCTAGATAATGTAGCATGGTCCACAAGACACACCAGTAAAAGGCCATGAAAAAATGGATGGCATTATCAGCCAAGAAAAACCCTTGTTATTGATGAAAATTCCTATAGAATGTCCTGACAATTTGGTTCTGAGTTTGGTCCTAATTGGTTGTTCTACAGTTCAAGATTTACTCCTTAACTGAATTCTGTAACTAACAAACCTAGCTCTTGCAAGTAACAACATGATCAAGATCAAGGCTGACAGTATGTTCTGACAGTATAAGAGTAGGAATACTGTGTTGTTTCTAAAAGCTCTACAATATCCGGATTTTATGATATTTGTACATCCAGTTTTTGTGGTTAGATATCTGATAGTATGAGAGTATGTTCTGACAGTATAAGAGTAGTATAAGAGTATAAGAGTAGTATATCCAGTTTTTGTGGTTAGATATCTGAATTGAGAAAAAACATAGCTTTTGCGGTCTCTAAGGCAAAACTTGCTTCCATGCTCTGCTTCAGATAGCACACAGACAAGATACTACTCCATATACTACTAATACTACTACTGTATTTCATTTCAAAGTTCAAAATGTTGGTACTGAGATTTTCATTTCCAATGAGTGATGTTTTTCCTAGCAGTAGAAAAATAGCAGTAGCCATGTACTAGGAGTGCATTTTTTCTAGGGTGATGGATAGATCTAGTGAGTACTGCATTGCTTTTGTCCAACTTTTGATAGGACCAAGGAAATGAGTGCTCGAAAGCATGCCCATGCTTTTTCCCCCCTTCTCTTGGGCCTGGTCTTCTCCCCCTCTTTATGCCCTTTTCTTTTGAACAGGAAAAGAGGGTCATAACCCTTGTAATTATGCGCAAGCTCTTTGCTTTTTACCCACAAAAAATGTTGGTTCATGGCTGGCTAACTGCAGGTCCAGCCAACTGGTAGGTGGGTGTAGATGCTTGAATTGCATAGGGCCAACTAACTGCCCCTTGATGGGGGAAAACAAGATGTTGTTGATACATAAATGTAGTTTTCAGTATTCTGTCCAAACTGGAAACTGTTAAAAAGACCATGTGTTTTTTGGTCAAAATCTGCATGTAAAACTGAAATAATCTCCTAGTAGTTAACTGTTATGGACAATTGTCAATTTTCTGTAATGATGATGGAACATTATAAAGCATTATACTCCAGTGTATATGTAGGCCCTTGAGTTTTCCGGAATGTTGATTAACTTCCGTTCCGGCAAATTCGGGTACTCCATATGTCCTGTTTTCAGCAAAGGTCATGCTGAAATTTTCCATGAATTTTAGCATGACTTTGCTAAAAATAGGACATATGGGGTACTTGCGACTAATGCATGTTATCATGCATGTTTTATGATCTGTTGTAAGGGTACTAATTGGTCTCTTCTGCTGCTTATCAGAGATGGCGGGAAGCAGCCACCGCCGCTCCGCGACATCGCAGTACGAGTTGGATGCTTCCGAGTTCTTCACTGTCATACTTGGGACTTCAGTATCATCCATGACGCAGTTATATAAAACAAGAGATCACCCCTTCACCCATCTCGTTATGATATCTGTTGTTTGCCTACATCACTCATTGTCCCAAACTACAGAGGTTGCCTGACAGTTTTAAGAACATGCTGATGGGTGAAGATCCGCCAAATAATGTGAAGCTGCGACAGGCCGGCAGCGGGTTTCGCAGGCTGTGGGATGTGGAGTTGGTGATCAAGGAGGGCCACATGTACTTGTCTCGTGGGTGGGAGAAGTTCTACCGTGCCTACGACCTGCGGCTGGGGTACTTCCTTCTCTGCAGGTACGACGACGACGCCACCATGCTCATCGTGAAGGTGTTCAACGCAACTATTTGTCGCATGCGCTACGCTGAAGATTATGATGCCGGTACGTTCTACCTCTTCTTATTCCTGTACATTTGGCTTTGTCTCACATCGATTGTTAACGGTCATTGTTGCATTTGGACAGGTAATGGGAGCAGCAGCATCGACAATGGCTACAGCCAAAGCAGCAGCGACCATGGCTGTAGCGAAAGCAGCAGCGATTCTGGCAGCAGCATAGATAACAAGAAGGATGATCCGGACTGAAGTGCGGGAGAAGAGGAGCAGAGTGGGGATGAGGAGCTGCAGGATGACGATGGGCATCAGGCTGAGGATGACCTAGCGCTGGTGGTGGCTGACCAAGGGCAAGAGATGGTGGTGGCTGACCATGGGCAAGAGATGGTGGTGGCTGACCATGGGCAAGAGATGGAGGTGGCTGAGGATGACCTAGCGATGGTCGTGCCTGAAGGTGGCCTCGCGATGGTGGTGGTGCTTGACAATGACCACGCACCGGTGGTGGCGCCGGCGATCCCACAGCTGGGCGACATGACCACGCCAATTGAGGTAGAAGACTACATCCCACTGCCTCCACCGCCTCCACCGCCTCGCCGCTCTTGGCGCATCAGGTTGAGGAAGGAGAAGGAGAACAATGCATGAGAACTGAATTTTGTATCAATGTGAAACTTTTGTGAATTGATGGATAATGGTGTTGGATGAACAATGTCAAAATTTCGTAATATGTAACGATGGAACTATATATGTGTTGGCTATGTATGTATATATGATGGAACTTGTGTGTTGGCTATGTATGTTATATGGATGCTTGTTGTATATATATGTGTTGGATATCTCATAGGTGAAATAGTGACCTGAGATAAAAAAAATTAAAAAAATTGTTACTAATGGCGCACTACCATGTGGTGCGCCATTAGTATAGCAGACACTAGTGACGCACCATGGGCAAAACTAATGGCGCACTGCCTGGTGCGTCATTAGTATACCAGATACTAATGGCGCACCAGCGGTGCGCCATTAGTAATAAATACTAGTGGCGTGGCAGTGATGAGCCATTAGTAGGCAAAACTGGTGCGACATTAGTAGCCCTTTTTCTAGTAGTGTTAGTACCAGTTCGTGGCACGAACCGGTGCTAAAGGTTCGCCACGAACCGGTACTAAAGAGCTCCTCCCGCCTAGCAGTTGGAACCGGTACTAAAGAGCTCCTGCCGCCTAGCAGTTGAATGGTGCATACTGAATGCACAATAAGTCTGGAGTTGTAATAAGTTTAAAAAAAATGAAATGCCTTTGTAACAGATGAGTTTAATTTCGTCAGAAACCCGAATACTTCGAAAGAGATTGCCCAGTTTGTAAACGAAGTGCATCTAGTTTTTGCTGTAACCCTCTCTACTTTTATGAACATGATATGTGGATGAAATGATGATACCATGCCAAGTTTCAACTTTTTCAGAGTTCATTTGTAGTGCTTTTCAATTTCCAGGTCATTTAGTTCTCAAAACAAATCATTAAATGCATGAAAAATAGCAAATGAAGGCATAAACGGTTGAAAGTTGATGGCGTCGCTTTGAATGATGCATACTGAACGCAAAAAAATATAAGAGCATTTAGATCATGATCTTATATTTTTTTACAGTCTAAATTGTCAATAAGGTCTTATACATCAAAAAATACTTTGAACATCAATGATCTTTGTGTGTACAATCTGAATTGTCAATATGAGTCATCAACGATTTATAAACCGATGAAGACTCATATTGCGGCCACAAATTCTACACATAGAGTTCAATGAAGACCAAGTGCTTGTGATAGTTTGAGAAAAATAACATATTTAAGGTGGTAAAAGACTTGTTAGGGGAGCGAGGTGGGACTAAAAACAGCTTACCATAACCTCATTAGTACCGGTTCGTGGTACGAACCGACACTAAATGGTGATGGTGGGGCCATAGTCTGACCGTAGGCTGACACAGCCTCTTTAGTACCGGTTCGTGGCATGAACCGGTACTAAAGGTTCGCCACGAACCGGTACTATTGATCGCCGCCACGAACCGACACTAATGTACACATTAGTGCCGGCTCAAATTCAAACCGACACTATTGTGCTTCACATTTGACCATTTTTCTACTAGTGGTAGATGCAGGCAGGAGTCGGTCTACTTGTGTCGGACGTGAGCCTATATACAGGATCATTGCCTTGGATACTGTCGTAACTATGTGCTTTTCTATCAATTTCTCAACAGTAATTTGTTTACCCATCGTATGCTTTCTTTCAAGAGAGAAGCCTCTAGTGAAAACTATGCCCCCCGGGTCTATATTTTATCATATTAGTTTTAGATCTACAAAATCAAAAACACAAAAATACCTTGCTGTAATTTATTTATTTTTATTTTATTTCGCACTTTTATTTATCTTTTATATCCACCACTATCAGATCTCATCCTTGTAACTAACTGTGAAGGGATTGACAACCCCTTTATCGTGTTGGGTGCACGTATTTGTTCTGTTTATGTAGGTGCAATTATTGGAGACTTGTGTGTTCCTCCTACTGGATTGATACCTTGGTTCTCAACTGAGGGAAATACTTATCTCTATTTTGCTGCATCACCCTTTCCTTTTCAAGGAAAAAACCAATGCAAGCTCAAAAAGTAGCAGAGACCCTGTTGTTGGTTTGCCCGTCAACAAGCACGTTGGGAGACTCAGAGGAGGTCACACCAATGGTCAGAGGGAACTGCATGTGGACCACTCGTGTCGACACAACAACTTTGACAGAGCAAACTTAGTAGTGCTACAACACCTAGACGTGGTAGATCCTTTCACGACACTGCACAAAGAAACCATTGTAAAGAACTACCGTGACCCAGGGCTGCGCATGACGGACGCGAAAGTTATTAGAGAGCATAATTCCACTTTCTTGCCTTGGTTCAAAGAGCGAGTTCTTGCTAATCCCCCAAAAGAGGGCTCCACGGACGGATTGCTCATATACGCATTAGCACATGGCCCCGCGCCCAACCTCGCGCCCTACCAGGCATACGTTATCAACGGATACACATTCTACATAGAGGACAAAGATAAAAACAATGATTACTAGAACTCAGGGGTGACGATGGAATGCCTGACCGGCGACAACGGCGCAACTGAAAGATTCTACGGAAGGGTCGAAGAGATCTGTGAGCTTGACTACTCTGGACTGCACAGTGCGAGGATGTTCTGTGTCAGATGAGCTAAGTCCGTCCAAAGAGAAAACTCGTATTTCACTACCATGACTATACCCGATGCTATGATGCAGTAAAGTAGAGATAAGTATTTCCGTCAGTTAAGAACCTAGGTTATCAATCCAGTAGGACAACCACGCCATACCTTGTGAACAACACCTACACACAAAATAACAATACTTGCACCCAACCCAAATCGATTCTGTATGCCACACCATGGGGATCAAAGTGATGGAGGTGTCATTGAGACCCGTCGGCAGGTTCCCGCCATCAAGAAATCCAAGCACAACATTTGTAACATCATCTTTCAATAAATGCCAATGCCGCTGGAAGAAGCCGGATCTGAAACCATGAACCCCTAGGGCTTTTGATTGGGCCATCTGAAAAAGGGCTTCATAAACTTTGTTTGCCTCAAATGGTTTGTCCAGCATTTCATCTCTGGTGTAACTTTCCCCGAAACATGGGTCAGTAACTCGCTTGTATCAAGCATACCTTAAGAAGTGTACATGGCTTGACAAAACGATTGAATTTCATGCTTGTCTTCACTTTCATCAGCACAAACCGAGACATCAGCTCTCCTCAAGCCACTAATTTTGTTCATTGGCTGTATTTGCTTTGCTTGTGCCTCAAAGTAGTTTGTGTTACGGTCACCAGCACGGAGCCACAAAACTCTCAATCACTGTCGTAACCATACTTCCTCTTGCCGAAGCACCTTGCACAGTTTTAAGACAGTGCTTTTCTCTTTGTCAGAAGGTCCACGACCTATGGACTATCTTTCTAGTTTATCAAGTTTCTTTTGGAGTTGCCGAACTGTCCATGCGAGACATCCAAACTCCCTTGCACCCCATGGCTCAAGTTCCTTTTGTAGAGCACTGAGTGTCTCTACAATCCCTTGAAGACCAGACACACGTTGTTGCTTTCGCCACGAGTCGGTGATGAGTTGCTCATAATCAGAAAGAGTTTGCCAAACATTCTCATATTTGAATTGCTTAACTCGTTGTGCACATTCATGCTGCAGTTTCTCTTTGATTTCCGCCACCATAAAGCAATGAACTGACTCGACTGCACTAACATGTTGCACACTGATATTTTAATGTCTTTGTGCGAAGGCCTCATTAGCAAAACCCCGGTCAATCCGTGCTTTGACATTGGCATGCCCACCTTGCCAATTGTCCCAAGTAAAGACATCTGAGTCCACCCCAAGTCTTGGAAGGGAACCTCGTCGATGACTTCTCTAAACGCCTTCATTTGCCATTCCGGTCAAGCCAACCAGCTGAAGTCTTCCTCGCCAAAGAAGAGTCTCATTAAACTTGCCCATGCACATCCACAAGGAATGAGGCTGAGCATGCAATGTCCGAAGAACGCACCAACTATGGTGCCTGTCTTCGACCCTTAGTGCACCGTATAATCCTGTGAATCGCCACTCCAACGAGCTTTGATCTTTGACTCTCACCAATATTTCAAAGTGCCCAGTACTATAGTTGTTCAATTCAACCTCAACATCTATCGACAAATATAGGCCAATTCCTCCACTAAGTCCATCACTCTTCACAACAATTTTAAGTGGACCCTTGCCAGCCAGATCGAGTCTCCTATGCGGCAAGTGTCGCTGTACATTAACATAATTTTCCTAACCCAGACTTGCAAAGTAAATAAAACCAAAATTTCCAGCCACGTTTGAAGTCTCATTAAAAATCTTTCAGCCAAAATTAGTAGCAGTGCCCATAACAAACAAACAAGTCAAGAGAAGCTGTACCACCAGTGGACTGCAGACCGTAACTTAACATTTGTATCCACCATTTCACATTCAGCGAGCCTAAGTAATCATTGATTTCATAATTATCGCCTGAACATGGAAGAGAGCTACATCAGCTGCCATCTCACGAGGGAACACAATGTCAACCAAACCAGACGCATAACAAAACAACAATCAAGTGTTGAGATCCAATGCTCTTCTACAAACATAAATCGGATAAACTACAGAACCTGCACTAAACAGGATAGGCTAAACATCAGTCATCTGGGCTACGGTGCTGGTAATACCACTGCAGCTTAGCCTTTTAAGCACCCGAGTCCCTTGCTCCGACTAGTCTTCATCAGCCTCAGTGTTTGGCCACCCTTTTCGCAGAGGAAACAGTTTGTTCCTGTAAATAAATTTAAAACCCCAGAAAAAAAGAAAATAAGAGAACAACAGACAAAAAGTTTTGCACAAGGAAACATGAAACATCTAACAAAAATAGCACATTTTGAACACAGTTTAACTATGCAATTTTACATACTGGTATATATAGCTGCAAAAGAATACTAACAAATATCACAGACTGGAACTAACGAGTTTCTCACTGCTCTGTCATGACCCTTTTACTCAAAGGAGATCGACTACTCAATTTTCAGAAACAAATATGTGAAGAGCTAGAATCAGTCCCATCTTAAGTTCTGAACAAATGTTGGAAGAGACATGTAGAGAAATAACATACCTCGATGTCCTTGTAGTCGAGGCGTGGGGGGATCTTGGCCTTCTTACACGCCTCAGTCCCTTGTTTCGGCAATTCTTCATTAGCCTCAGGGCTATCCTTGAGGATATGTGTGTCAGCAAGCCTCTTCCTGGAAGACAATGAGTATTCCTGGAAATAAAGAAAACCGGAAAGAAACTTAGAGAACAGCAAACAAAAAGTCTGCACAAGAAAAACATGCAACATCAGACAAAAATAGCACATTTTGAACACATTTTTCATGCTATGCAATTTTCCAAATCAGTAAGATAGGTGCATTCAAGGTAAAAAAAACCAATACCTAGCAAACTAGCTTTCGCAAAGATCAAACATGATTGCACAAGCTAATACTCCCACTAGTACATATCATGCATCATGGCAAATGCAACTGCTAGTATGACGAAACAAATGACAGAACACTGTCTAAACATCACCTACAATTTGCAAGTGAAGACTAGACAAGATTTGTGAAGGTAAAAAAATATGTTTGCCTGTATACAAACAACATAACAGCAAGTGGGCACAATACTGGGACATGGTGAAGTATCTCCTAAAAACATTGCCCACACAATCCCAGCATATATGACACCGAGCGAGAGAACTCTCACTTCATGTCGCGGCATAGATAAAAAATGTAGCATACTCACAGTCACATATATACCGACATGGCTGCAAAAGAACAGTAGCATGATACTAACAAATTTATCTATCGCTGATTATTTTGTCTAGACCCTTTGGATCTAATCTAAGCAGATTATCTAGCTACTCTGTTTTCAGAAACAAAGAAGTTTAGAGCCATCCAAGTGCTGGACCAAATGCTAGCTGCAAAAGACCTTCAACAGTATAGATATTCAGAAATGGTAATATACCTTAATGTCATCTCCTGGTGAAGTTTCTGCAGGTTGCAGAATACTGCCACCCCCATGGACCTTCAGGTGTTCACAATCTGCAGGGCAATCAATCAATCAAAGCTTAATTAGAGCCATCATGCAGAGGAGTGTAAGCAGAGAAGATACATATATAGCTAGCCAGGAAGATGAGGATGGTGAGCGTTAATTAATTACCACTTGTCATGTGTGTGCTCTCAATCGGATTGTCCTTGCAATCTTGCATCATGTCCTCCTGGGCCTGGCTGGTAGGTTGATTGGTGACGCTGGAGAGGCCATGGGATGCTCCATTAGCCGATGATCCCTGGCTGGGTGGGGGAGATGGGGGTGGGGAGCCTTGAGGTTCCAGCGCCGGAGATGGATAAGGCGCATCTGGCGGCGGTGGAGAATGTGGAGGGGATGCAGGGATAGGGAGGGGAGGTGGCAGCATAGGGAGGGGAGGGACAATCACGCCGTCCATTTCCATTGTGTATAAGACATGTTGGGTTCCGGTGATCTGCAGCACCTGATCCCAGAACACCCTCCCAACGCCCAGCTGCCCCCACCACCATCCAAAGGCGTTGAGATACACAAGGTATGGCCTGCCTATGACTTCGCCACAGCCGCAGAACATGACCATATGGATCTCATCCCGCACTGTGGGCGGAGACTGGAGCTGGTAGATCATGCCCGCTGGGAAGTAGCTGAAGTCGGAACGGACGTAGAAGGAACCAAGCACTGGGTGTCGGCGCTGCACATAGTGCAGCACCTGCCGGAAGGAGAGCCTGGCATGGGCCTGGTAATCAGATATCCTCACAGGGGTGTACCCATAGTAGGAGGTCGAAAGCACGGCCGCCACTCCACGATCCCTGAAGATGCCCAGTGCGGTGGGCACGCGGTCGTAGTTGTTCCACGGATCGGCCAAGAGTGTGCCCGTGGACAGCTCAAAATCCACGACGAAGGAGTCATGGTGAAACGTCGTCACCTCCGCTGGAGGTGGAACCAGCACACCCCTCCGGATGTTGTTCTCGTTGATCACCTTCCCAGAATAGAGCATGGCCTCGAAGGAGCATGAAGGCCGTTGTCCCTGATACCTCACGGGAGGGAGCTGATCATGCCAGGAGATCTCCCATGTCGCCATGGTACTGGTACTGGTAGATGTACTACAGGCAGAATAAATTCAGATTCATCAGCGAGATATATACAGTACAATGCAAGAGGCCGGCTAATCAAGAAGCACTTGCATTGATTAAAAAAGGAGAGGTTTTTAAACCGAGAAACCAAGCAAGAAGCAGTAGTTAGAACAGAGGAAACTAGCTAGCAGAAGCAGAACCGATCAATCCTTTTACCTACCTAGCGATCGCCTGAGTGAAAAGGAGACATATTGGGGAAAAAAGCGGCCTTTTTGTTATACTACATACTTAAACAAGACGGCGACTTGCAAGCAAAGCAGCGTTCAATTCATCCACAAGCCCTGCTCCGGCCGTCTCCAAATCTCGATCCATTGTCTATTAGTAATTCCTAACAAGCGCCGGCCGCTAACAAATCTAACAGAAGATAACCCTCTGTTCATGTGTTGATCGCCCACACAAGATGCAAGAAGTGGATCGTCGATCGGTGGAAGCCCGGGAAGAAACAAGAAAGAAAGAAGTCGAAAGAGGTGGCCGCCGGCCGGTCGGGCGAGGGAAACAGGCCGATAAGAGAATCTACAGGTTCGTTCGTCTCCTGTTGATGCTGCTCGGCAAAGATGGATCGAAAGGAGCAATAAAGAAAGCAACGGAGAAAGGCGGCCGTTTTACCACCACAAAACACCGTCGGCGACGACATATATGCTAATAATTAAGCTTTCGAGGCTACGACCGACGCGCGTCCGCCGTCGATCGAATCGAACCAAAAGCAACAAGAGCAAGCAGCTAGCGAAGCAGGCAAGAGGATCAAGCGCCGGCAACTAACTAAGCAAGAAGGGGAAGAATCGGGCTGTTTAGAGGAGGAGGAGGAGGGCGATCGAACTCACCTGCCCTTCTTCTTGGGACCCCGCCGGCCGATGGGGACGATGAGGCCTTCCCTTCACCTGTAGTATCTATCTAGGGTTTCTTGGGAGGTGGCGGCGGGGGCGTGGGATCCTTGCGGCCTGCGTGCTGCTTTATAGAGCCAGGAGTCGCCGTGCTCGTGGCCGTGTGTGGAGAGAGAGGAGAGGAGAGGGAGCGCTTGTGCGAGAGAGAGAGAGAGAGAGCGCGCGCTTGGAAAATGGCGGACGTAGCAGGCGGGAGCACGGCTGTGGGGCCAGCCTGCAGCGACACAACGTCTCCTTGCCCTATACCTTTTCCCGGGCCCATCAGTCATGGACTAAGCCCCGCCACGTTCCGACCCTTGTTCCGCCCCGTCGGTCCCACCACACCACACCACACCAACCACGCTTCCATCCCCAATTCCCCATTCGCCCCCCAATCCCACCCGCCGAAACTTCGAGAAGCTTCCCGCCGCCTCCCAGGCCAGGCCATCGCCGCCTTCCACCACTCCCTCCCTCCTTCCCTCCCTCCCTCCCAGGCAGCGCGATCGTCCGTCGCCTTCCCCTACGCGCGCGCGGCACGCCCGTGGCTAGGGTTTCGTGGGTTCCTCTTCTGCCCATGAATGGCTGCAGCTCGACTCCCTCAGGCGGCGCGGTAGTGAGATCCAAGGTAGTTCCACGCCCGCCCTCCCTTCATTTGCCATCATCGTCAGGGTATTACCTTGCCACTTGTCAACATAGTCATTAATTAGGGCTGATTTGTTAATTTCATTCATCCCTTGGATGTTTTGGTACTCGTGTTTTGCCTGAAATTGCATCGAAAGTTGCACCGCGTGAATTTGCACTTTGCCACAGCTGCACTGCAAGAGCAGTATATATTTGAAGGGGTAGGATTTTGATTGTTTCAATTCACTTGTGTTCATTTTGTCAGCTACTGTATATTACATGTCAAATGTTGCAACGAAGGTGTTCCTTCACAGTGTACGTCCTATTTTTCATCAGTCTCCTTCACAGTGTATCCTTCCTATGTTGATGCTGCAATGCTGAAACCTGCATTGCTCTCACATCCTGGCTTAAATGTTTACCTGCTCCCATCAGCACAAGTTTCCACTTCAACTTTCATCCTACAATACATCATATATTATCAAGTGGTCTGATCTGCCGTTTACTCTTTGTTACAATTTCAGATTCGAACAAACCTTTTCAAGGATGTTCATGTTGGTCAGCTAACAGCCACAACACTTGTTATTTTCCCTTTCAACTCAACAACAGTCCATCTTTCCCTTCATTTTTTGTTTCTTCACTATGTAACCACTGTAACGAGTTCGCTGCTTTTGTAGCTTCATCCATTACTTCTGCACTTGAATTTCTTCAACCAGGAGAACGTGTGGTTTGTTATTCAGCCGGATATTTTGATTTGAATGTATTCAATCTGATGGCATATAACCTGTAATCTGGAGCCGATAATATCTGTGAGTATGTTTACAGTATTTATTGCCTGATGGTGCAACTTTTGCTTATTAATATTTGCTCACTCTTTTTTTAATGTTTTTTCATGCACCCCGCTCTTATAGACCCTCTCAAATGTGGAATGTCATCTCAAGTATGATTCACACAGTTCAAAGCAGCATATGTTTATAGTTGTGTTTGAACTAAGTGGTCCAAGTTGAGTGGTGCATAAAGTTGTTCTTTGCTGGGAGTAGACTGGTCTACAGATAATGAATACCAAAGCAAGTTCAGTAAGATGTTTTGATAGTGATATGGGAACTCCTTTGCTTCTATCATGGATATTACTTTGTCAACACTAGGAGCAATTTGAGATACCGATGACCGTGCGAGAATGCTGAATGTTGTGTGCTCTATTTTGTTAGTACCTTCATACAGGTATAATGCATCCTCTTATAGCTGTGTCACTAGAATTTTCTAATCCTGTGTTCGTGGAAGCACAAATGATGTGTTTATTAGAAAGTACAATGTTCCAAATTTGCAGGTGAACTACTTCAGCGACAAGAATCTTCTGACAGTTGACAAGAAGAACAAGCAAGGCTTTGGTAAGTAGTGTGCGATCTGTTTAGTACATATACATGTAATGAATTGCACTAGATCGTGATGCGCACAAGTTGAGATTTTCTGTTGTCGTGCCGGGACAATCCGGTATTACTTATTTTTTGTAACCAGTCATGATCATATTGTGTGACCCTTACTTGTGATTGTAGCTATGCTGTAGTTATGTGTTCGATCTTCAATGAATCTATGTTTTTTTCCTTTAATATTTTGTATTTGTCAGCCCTTTCATATGATATGCACATAATGGATTTTCATTTGTTTTATACAGAGTGCATTGCAGTGGTTAGTTACCCAATGGGACTGGCTGCTATTCTTTTTATTTAGTAATAAGTAGTTTAGGAAGTCTCATGTGGTGTACATTTTGGTTGAAGAACGATGCATTTTTAAATAGCCCTACTGAAGTTTTGAAATGATTTATATAGCTATTAAGATGAATCTTCTGTTTTCAGTTCAGGTTATAAAATAAACATAGGCCTAGAATTGTTGATAATTAAGTTCTCGCTATGCTGAGGGCATGTTTGGTTCGTACACTAAGTTTGTCACCATTTGCCACACTTTTTTGCCACACATGCCTAAGGTTAGGTGAGCAAAGTTGGCGCCTCACTTGAGGCAATCATGCCACACTTTTCTGAGTCAATTACATGTGGGGTCTTAGTTGCATGAAAGGAATCTTGCCACAAGTGTGGCCGCAAACCAAACAGGGGGCTAACTTAGTCGAACTTGCCTAACTCGTGGCGTGGCAAAGTGTGTCAAGTATGGCAACCAAATACGCCCTACATGTTAAACTTCTAGCTCATGTTTGCTCATGTTCAAGTACTGGTAAAAGCAGAGTCTTACTTATTAGTGTACTCTAAATGTTTAGTGTTTCTTCCCTTCTTACCAGATCAGTGTAGGACTATAATCAAGTGCTGACTTGCCTCACCTAGATGTGTTAATTACCTGAATATTGTGAAATATGTGATTAATCTTATCTAGTTGCTATGACGCCGACCTTTAGTTGTAGCGCAAAATTATCCTATTTTGTTGCCATCCGTTTTTTATTCACCTTGCCGGCATAAATATCATGCAACGACCATACATCTTATACAAGGCACATCCACCATAATTCATATTCTGTTTTGTGTATTTGTCTTTATCTATTTAGCAGCCATTGTGTGCAGGGGATGTACACCAACAAATTAACAACAAGGTGGATCCTTCACCTAATCATCCTGGACTCGACAGAACAATTGACTTTTGAATTAAGCAATGAGTGTTTGGGGTGAATTTTAATTGATCATCAATTAAATGGACTAGTCATCGACGTACTGAATCAAAGCTAATTACAAATAATTGGATTGTTGGATTTTGACGGGAGCAAAGAGGTCATATATCAGATTCATGAGAGATTGCCTTTCATTAACTTGAGCTCGCCAGCGGACTTCTTTTTGATATTACCCATCTTCCGTGTTTTTTAGATTTGCTGTGCTGCTATGACCAACTGATTATTGCTCATTTGTTTTTGGACTTTGTGCGTGTAACTATAGTTTTCCTTTTCAGTAAATCAAGTGGTCTCCGCCTTGTGAACATACTTTAGTTGAAAAGTGCAATGGATTCGGCACTTGCTGCGCTGGTGCAGCAGTGCTTGGTCCACGAATATAACAACGAATATGTCCGTGAATTAGCAACCAACAGAGAAGCAGTCGAAAAAAAAGCGTGGCAAAGTGCATGTATACTTTTATTACATTATCTACGGACAATGGGCTATCCATTGCCACAAAACTGGTGGGAAAAAGTTATCAAGTTGAAGCCAAACAGGACTATTCTTTGGGTGTTTTATCCTCAGGTTCCATGGGGACCATAACCATTCTGCCAAACCTAAGTTGATAAGTAATAACCATGCTTGATCATGGGGTTCACAATATTATGTGTGTTTTTCCCAATCATACTGAACTTACATTGCTATTAATTGCTCAAATAGGAATTATACTTATTTGCTGTCTTGCTGATGCTACTTATTTTTGAATGGCGCATTCATTCATGTCTAAAATAGTGTAGATTAGCTGCATCCTTCCATTGGCATGTTCTTGATGCTTGTTTTCACAGCAATTACATTTTCTCCCCCAAAACACAACTTCATGTTTCTTGGATTTGACATTGCCTTTTAGAGACACTAGTAGATAACCTTACTGCATGCAGTCAGACATGGTTCAGATAGATGCACATTGCATATACATTGTAACATTTTTGAAAATCTCATGTGGAAGTTGAGGTGCAAGATTGCTATATCGAAATATCATGTAAGAGAAGCGAAAACCCAATTCGGTGCCCAGGCTCATCTGCACCCGGTCAGAAAACAAATCAAAATAATTACTAAACAAATTCAAAAAAATCCATTTTATTGTGTGATAGATAATTCTATACGTGAGGTTCGCTCCAAATTTCAACTTATTTGAACATTTGAGCAGCTCTCAGCAAAAAACACAAATCGGGTCAGAACAGTGTGTGAACAGACCCTGATTTTGTCTTTTTTGCTGAGAGTTGCTCAGATGTCCAAATGAGTTGAAACTTGGGGCGAACCTCACGCATAAACTTATCTACCACACAAATTTTTTTAGTATTTGTTTTGATTTTTTCCGTTAGGGGGGGGGGGGGGTGGTGCAGATGAGCTCGGGAGCAGAAACGCCGCACTCGTAAGAGAAGCATCTATTTTCTTTCACCACCATACTCTTAATCAATGAAATCTGCTATGCAGGTCCACTGGCAAATAAATAACTATAAAGGCTATCAAATCAGTCTGTCAGGCCAATCGTCGATCGAGCAGAACCAAGTAACATCAAGGTATTATTTTTGCTTGACTGCTATGATCACTTCTCAGTATGCAAGTGGGTTGCCTTTTGTACCACTAGCACACAGTTACTATTATGATTATGTAGGAATATTTGTGATGGGTGTCATTTCACTTTATAAATATTGAACTTTGTAATGGGTGTCAACCACTCTCGAAACCTAAACCAAAATGATTATGTGATATTCCATTACCAAGGGTTACATTTGACCGGCACAAAATGCCAAGTGTTTACTGGCCTTAGAGATGCTCTTATATTTCATACTTTCAAAGCCTTCCCTGACTTGTTTTTGTGATACTTTTATCAATGTTTCTATCGATTTGGCTGACGTTATGTACTATGAGAACTATTTTGTGCTATGTCCTACTGCCATTTTCAATTGATCGGTGCATTTTTTATTATGTTAGTTCGTGTCAGTTGTCCATATGTATTAAATACTTGACAAGGATCTAGAATAGATTAGGACCTAGTTTATCTTGTACTGTTGTTGACCTATCAATTTGTCTGGCTACGTTAATGCTGGAAGATATGATGGAAGTACAAGCCACCATAGTCCATATTTGATATTGCTTCTCCAGACATAACTCATTCTAGTTGATTTTGCTTGAAAAGTTCTGACTGATTGACATTCTGCTCCTATGGCAAAACCATCCATGTAGATATTTACTTGGTCTATGCAAATTGATCCTTTGTGTAATAGATGATGTCCTAGGTAGGACTCAAAAGTTATATGTGCCCTCTGCTCTTGAACATAATCTTTCTTGTGAGCCGTCACGAAATGATCTCCTTTTTCACCATTAAATATCACAAACTACTCCTCTTTTCCTTGCTAATTTTCTAGGTTTGAAAATTTCTGTTGGTCTACTCTTTGTTAAAAGATGCACCCTTACAAGAATCATAGCATGATTGTCCAATACATTTTTTCATGTACCCGACAACTCAAACCCTAGAATAGGCTCTTGGCCCTTCCTCTTCAAGGAGTTTTCCCTCCTTTGACTTAGAATGAAATCTGATCTTGCTCCTGGGTTGATTCTTTTGTACAGTCACTTTCGTATAGCCCCTGTTCTCCTCCCCATTTTTCTCTGTATATCTGTTCTTTTCTATATGCTATATCTGTATTTTGTATAAGTATTTGATAAAGTTTACTGTTGATGCCTCCCCTGCAGTTTCTAGTCAAAAAAATTATGAGATCAGTTTTGCAATGCAAATGAAATCATCCCAGCCTATACCATTTCAAGTATATGCTGGATCTATTATATGCCATCTGAATCCTACTGTCCCGGTGCGCCTTTCACAAAATTCAGACTATGGTAGAGATTCTTACGCATGGCAATACCTTTGAAAGAATACTAAGCGTTTGTTCAACTGGATGGACACAAGGTGTATTTGCCAATTTTGCTGCTGAAAGCATGTGGAGGAGGCAATGTTGCTGCAAGTTGACATTCTATGGATCCTATTGGCCTACATGATGGTGGCTAACCCCCATAGAGCCACCCTTTTCCTTCGGACATGTGGCTTTGAACATGCTCGGCCTGCTGCACTGCAAGTTTGCAACCAACTATCTCAGCGGTCTTGTGGGTTCAGGGTCAGCAAAGCAAGCTGATTAGTGGCTTAGCCCCCAGCACCTACTGCTGTGGGTCCTGACAGGGTACTCCAACCTACCTTTTCATTTTCGAAACAGAGACAGATATGATGGGTTTGTAACTTTTGGTAGCTCTGTTGACACCCTCATCATCCATAATTACAGGTACCAGCTGAGTGGAATCACCTTGGACATCTTGTACATCTTGAGTGGAATCATCTTACCAATGCAGGGGACCAATCGCGTGAAGCTAGTATCAGAGTGGAGGCCACCATTTACATTGCTGCAACCTACAGGTAACATTAAATTTTGTCATATGACAATCAGCTTACTTGACCAAGTTTAGATGGAATTTAATGTGGTTATTATTACTCACTCCTGGCCATATCCGAGTCCAGAGTGTTCGCAATACAGGCGGGAGGGACATGCAACCAGGTCTTAAACAACTCATTATCATAGCCTCCCTTACCTAGCCTATGAGCAGCACCATTAGCCGATCGACCACATCAACCTCCTTGCTCCCACATAGCAAATCTTTATCTCCCCTATCTGGTGCCCATGTAAGGGACCTGTCCTTCCCGCCATCCAGAGGCCTGGGAGCGTTACCAATGTTGTCAGTTTCCAGCAATATTCTAGAAGTGTCCACTTCCTGCGCTACCTAGGTCCACCTAGCGACATGCCAAAAGCTCGACAATTTCCAGTTCTGGGCGAAGGGGGGAAAATGGGCCTTAGTATCGGGCTGAGATCTGAGGCCCAACTAGAGGTTAGGGGTGGGTTGTGCCCTAGGTCAAAAGTTTTTTTTTTTGATATATAGGCTGGGAAGTTTCTCTGGCCCCAGGCCATTACCTGGGCTGCCTGGGGCCCAGCTCCGCAATTGCCTCCACCTCCCTTGCTGGAGTGCTTCGCTAGGGCACCATCGGCATGCGCCTTAACCCATCCCACCACTGGTCGTTCCCAGGATTCCATCCTTCTAGCCAGTGCCGAAGTTTTAGGATCCTGCAAGTTCCACCATTCCTCCAGGAGGTGCAAACAACGGCCTGCAACCTTTTTTGAACCATGCAGGGGAACTGCAAAATTAAGGAAGGAAGAGTTTACAAACGACCACAACAAGGCCCGACACCGCTGATCAATTCAAAGCTCAACCTAAAATAAACAACAAAACAACCAGTGTACTAGACGTAGGAACAACCACCAACAAGAGATAAAACTAATGCTACACGGCTACACTAGGAAGCGACCTAACTAGCCTGAAATTGAATGGAAAGTGGCTATTTCAGATCACCTGTTGCACCACCACGTCACGCAATGGCAGCCTGTTCTGGAATTACAATTCGCCATAGCTGCATTGCAAGAGGAGTATTTGAAGGGTAGAATTTTGTATCCCTACATATAATTTGTAGAAACATTGCTGTATAAAATTATGCTTCTTTACGCTTTGATTTGAGGCAGATTGACTATGTAACCATGCTTTCATGATAAAGATCCACTACTTACTGATGGTTCCATTTCACTTGTGTTCATTTCGTCAGCTAAATTCAGCTTACATGTCAAATGTTGCAACGAAGGTGTTCATTCACAGTGTCTGTGCCTTTTTTTGTCAGTCTCCTTCACAGTGTATCCTTCCTATGTTGATGCTGCAATGCTGAAACCTGCATTGCTCTCACATCCCGGCTTAAATGTTTACCTGCTCCAATCAGCAAAAGTTTCCAGTTCAACTTTCATCGTATAATACATCATATATTATCAAGTGGTCTGATTAGCCGTTTACTCTTTGTTACAATTCCAGATTCGAGCAAACCTTTTGAAGGATGTTCATGTTGGTCAGCTAACAGCCACAACTGTTGTTATTTTCCCTTTCAACTCAACAACAGTCCATCTTACCCTTCATTTTTTGTTTCTTCACTATGTAACCACTGAAACGAGTTCGCTGCTTTTGTAGCTTCATCCATTACTTCTGGAGTTGAATTTCTTCAACCAGGAGATCGTGTGGTTTGTTATTCAGCCGGATATTTTGATTTGAATGTATTCTACCTGATGGCATATAACCTACAATCAGGAGCCGATAGTATTTGTGAGTATGTTTACAGTATTTATTGCCTGATGGTGCAACTTTTGCTTATTAATATTTGCTCATTCGTTTTTTAATGTTTTTTTCATGCACCCCGCTCTTATAGACCCTCTCAAATACAGAATGCCATCTCAAGTATGATTCACAGAGTTTAAAGCAGCACATGTTTATAGTTGTGTTTGAACTAAGTGGTCCAAGTAGAATGGTGCATGAAGTTGTTCTTTACTGGGAGTAGACTGGTCTACAGACAATGAAAACCAGTTCAAGTTCAGTAAGATGTTTTGATAGTGATACGTGAAATCCTTTGCTTCGATCATGGATATTACTTCGTCAACACTTGGAGCAATTTGAGAAACCGACGACCGTGCGAGAATGCTGAATGTTGTGTGCTCTATTTTGTTAGTACCTTCAAACAGGTATAATGCATCCGCTTTTAGTTGTGTCACTAGAATTGCTAGAATTGTCTAATCCTGCATTAGTTCATAGAATTATTATCTTAGTCCCAAATCAACTCATTTGGCCTTCTAAATCATTAGTTGTTTGTTAGAAAACCTCCTTGAGCGATTACATAGAATTCGTTTAAGGAGACGTTAGTAGCCCACTAATCCTTCTCTCTTGCGGAAAAGCTGTAAATCCTTTGTTTCACTATTCATGCTTTACTTAACTAAAGGTAGTTCTGCTAGCTATGTAACAAACGGAAACGTTTTGAGTCATTGATTTGGCGATCTTGTCGAGAGGGTTTACCTGTAGACTGTCCTTTTCTCTAGAAACTAGGAAACTACTCCCTCCGTCCGGAAATACTTGTCACCAAAATGGCTAAAAGGAGATGTATCTAGATGTATTTTAGTTCTAGATACATCCCTTTTTATCCATTTTGATGACAAGTATTTTCGGACGGAGGAAGTATTATATTTTTTGCTGAAACTTTGCATAGGTTAAATACTTATTTAATCTGTGCTTAACTTTTGGAAGACTGGAAGGATGATACAGATATATTCGTCAAAAAGTTAAATAGATAAGATCCCTAGTTTATCTTGTCACTGTTATTGACCTATCAATTTGTCTGGCTACGTTAATGCTGGGAGATATGATGGAAGTACAAGCCGCCATAGTCCATATTCGAATATTGCTTCTCGAGACATAATTCATTCTAGTTGATTTTGCTTGAAAAGTTCTGACTGATTGACATTCTGCTCCTATGGCAAAACCATCCATGTAGATATTTACTTGGTCTTTGCAAATTGATTCGTTGTGTAATAGATGATGTCGTAGGTAAGACTCAAAAGTTGTATGTGCCCTCTGCTATTAAACATAATCTTCCTTGTGAGCCCTCACAAAATGATCTCCTTTTTCACAATTAAATATCACAAACTACTCCTGTTGATCTATTCTCTGTTAGAAGATGCACTCTTACAAGAATCATAGCATGAATGTGCAATACATTTTTTCATGTACCCGACAACTAAAACCCTAGAATAGGCTTCTGGCCTTCCTCTTCAAGGAGTTTCCCCTCCTTTGACTTAGAATGAAAGCTGATCTTACTCCTGGGTTGTTTCTTCTGTATATGCTATATCCGTACTCCGTATAATTTTTTGATAAGTTTACTGTCGACGCCTCCCCTGCAGTTTCAGTCAAAAAATAATGATATCAGTTTTGCAATGCAAATGAAATTATCCCAGACTATATCATTTCAACCGTATGCTGGATCTATTATATGCCATCTGAATCCTACTGTCCCGGTGCGCCTTTCACAAAAATTCAGACTATGGTAGAGATTCTTACCCGTGGCAATACCTTGAAAGAATACCAAGCTTTTGTTCAACTGGATGGACACAAGGTGTATTTGCCAATTTTGCTGCTGAAAGTACGTGGAGGAGGCAATGTTGCTGCAAGTTGACATTCTTGGATCCTATTGGCCTACATGATGGTGGCTAACCCCTATAGAGCCACCCTTCCTTCGGACCCGTGGCTTTGAACATGCTGGCCTGCTGCACCGCAAGTTTGCAACCAACTATCTCAGCGCTGTTGTGGGTTCAGGGTCAGCAAAGCAAGCTGATTAGTGGCTTAGCCCTAGCGCCTACTGCTGTGGGTCCTGACAGGGTACTTTAACCTACCTTTTCATTTTCGAAACAGATATGATGGGTTTGGAACTTTTGGTAGCTTCATTGACACCTTCATCCATAATTACAGGTACCAGCTGAGTGGAATCACCTTGGACATCTTGTACATCTTGAGTGGAATCATCTTACCAATGCAGGGGACCAATTACGTGAAGCTAATATCAGAGTGGAGGCCACCATTTACATTGCTGCAACCTACAGGTAACATTAAATTTTTGTCATGTGATGTATGACACTCAGCTTACGTGACCAAGTTCCTGATACATGTAATGTTTAAAGCCTTATAAGAGAGAAATAACTTAGACCAAGTCTTTATTTTATGGATTTTGCTGTTGTTATTATTACTCACTCCTGGCCATATCTGAGTCCAGAGTGTTTGCACTACAGGCAGGAGGGACACGCAACCAGGTCTTACACAACGCATTATCATAGCCTTCCTTAGCTAGCCTATGAGCAGCACCATTAGCCGATCAACGAGCCCAACACACATCAAACTCCTCGCTCCCACATAGCAGCATCTTAATCTCCTCTATCCGGTGCCCATGTAAGGGACCTGTCCTTCCTGCCATCCAGAAGCCTGGGAGCGTCACCAACGTTATCAGTTTCCTGCAGTATTCTGGCAGTGTCCACTTCCTTCGCTAGGTCCACCTTGCAACACGCCAAAATCTCGACAACTTCAGGTTCATAGGTGAAAGGTGGGAAAATGGGCCTTAGTATTGGGCTGAGATCTGAGGCCCAACTAGAGGTTAGGAGTGGGTTGTGCCCCAGGCCAAAAGTTCTTTTTCTTGATATAGGCTGCGAATTTTCTCACGCCCAGCTCCGCCATTGCCTCCACCTCCCTTGTTGGAGTGCTTCGCTAGGGCACCATCAGCATGCGCCTTAACCCATCCCGCCATTGGTCGTTTCCAGGATTCCATCCTTCGAGCCGGTGCCAAAGGTTTAGTATCCTGGAAGTTCCACCATTCCTCCGGGAGGTGCAAACAATGGCCTGCAACCTTTTTTTTGAACCATGCAGGAGAACTGCATGTATAAAATTAAGAAAGGAAGAGTTTACAGACGACCACAACAAGGCCTGACACCGCTGATCAATTCAAAGCTCGACCTAAAATAAACAACAAAACAGCCAGTGTACTAGACGCAGGAACAACCACCACCAAGAGATAAAACTAATGCTACATGGCTACACCAGGAAATGACCCGAACTAGCCATAGCCCATTGTCTGATGCACTGTAGGGGGTGGAAAGTGTTGTCAAAAGACCCTGCTATTCATTTCCCTCCATATGCTCTAAGCAATCAACAATGCCAGGGAGTTAAACCTCTTCCTTTCCCCACACATAGAAGACCTAGCAAGATGCCACCAATTGATTTTCGAGGAGTCACTGGGGGAGCAACATCCTGCAGACCCGTGCATTGCAACAGGGAACTCCAAATAATGTTGACCGTGGCACATCCCATGAACAAGTGTTGGGTACCTATACCGAGTTACCAAAAACACAGTTTGTATGGTGTGGAAGTCCTCGCTGGACCAGCCTATCTTCAGTCCAGATTCTCCCACGATCGACCAACCAAGTGAAGATTTTGCACTTGAGAGGAGCCCATGTCCACCAGATCGCCTTAGTCATGAGGTTGGTGACCAACGCACTGAAAAAGCCTTGTTAACAGACATCGTCGAGAACATGCCCTTAGCTTCCCACTTCCACGACCGTGAATCACTATTTCGGCAAGTGTGTTCCAGAGATTAAGAGCTTGAACAAAAACACGAATATCAATTTGTTTATTGATGTCCTTTAGCCATGTGTCATTGGCCATGGCTTATGTGACCGTTCTCTTTGCCTTGGTATTAGGGTGAGACCTGAGTGGAAGACATCTGGAGCAAGCTTGGAAGACATCTGGAGCAAGCTCCTCAACAGAAAGCCCATTTTGCCATTTGCCAATCCAGAAGAAACCTTTTGCTGTCTCGGATACTTAACATTGTTAAGCTTCACGCACTAGTCAAAGCAACCAGAAGTCTGAACTGATGGAAAGGGCTAGGCAATCCACATATACACTTCAACACCCCCTCTCACGTGTGACGCAGGAGGTCAAGACGTGAATAGACTTAGAGTTATGGCTCAAGAGGCCTATACGTAGACACCGAGTGGGGTAGCAACAATTTTTTAACAAACTGCGAAAGCTAGGACGAGGCCTATGATAAGATACCGAGGAATGTCATGTGGTGGGCCTTGGAGAAACACAAAGTCCCAGCAAAGTACAATACCCTCATCAAGGACATGTACGATAATATTGTGACAAGTGTTCGAACAAGTGATGTTGACACTGATGACTTTCCGATTAAGATAGGACTACATCGGGGGTCAGCTTTGAGCCATTATCTTTTTGCCTTGGTGATGGATGAGGTCACAAGGGATATACAAGGAGATATCCCATGGTGTATGCTCTTTGCGGATGATGTGGTGCTAGTTGATGATAGTCGGACAGGGGTAAATAGGAAGTTAGAGTTATGGAGACAAACCTTGGAATCGAAAGGGTTTAGGCTTAGTAGAACTAAAATCGAGTACATGATGTGCGGTTTCAGTACTACTAGGTGTGAGGAGGTGGTTAGCCTTGATGGGCAGGTGGTACCTCAGAAGGACACCTTTCGATATTTGGGGTCAATGCTGCAGGAGGATGGGGGTATTGATGAAGATGTGAACCATCGAACCAAAGCCGGATGGATGAAGTGGCGCCAAGCTTCTGGCATTCTCTGTGACAAGAGAGTGCCACAAAAGCTAAAAGGCAAGTTCTACAGGACGGCTGTTCGACCCGCAATGTTGTATGGCGCTGAGTGTTGGCCGACTAAAAGGCGACATGTTTAACAGTTAGGTGTGGCGGAGATGCGTATGTTGAGATGGATGTGTGGCCACACGAGGAAGGATAGAGTCTGGAATGATGATATACGAGATAGAGTTGGGGTAGCACCAATTGAAGAGAAGCTTGTCCAACATCGTCTGAGATGGTTTGGGCATATTCAGCGCAGGCCTCCAGAAGCTCTAGTGCATAGCGGACAGCTAAAGCGTGCGAGGAATGTCAAAAGGTCGGGTAGACCGAATTTGACATGGGAGGAGTCCGTCAAGAGAGACCTGAAGGATTGAAGTATCACCAAAGAACTAGCTACAGACAGGGGTGCGTGGAAGCTTGCTATCCATGTGCCAGAGCCATGAGTTGGTTGCGAGATCTTATGGGTTTCACCTCTAGCCTACCCCAACTTGTTTGGGACTAAGGGCTTTGTTGTTGTTGTTGCGAAAGCTAGGACTTGAACTTAAGACCTTAGGCGCTAATACCATGTTAAGCTTTATGCACTAGCCAATGCAACTAAAAGTCGGAACCAATGGAAAGGGCTAGGCAATTCACATATACATTTCAACACCCCCTCTCACGTGTACATCACTTATTTAGAACAGAGCAATATATAGCCGCAGGGCAACAAGTAGGACATGCACATCACTTATTTAGAATAGAGAGGAAGAAAAACAGAGCACAAGCACGGGGATGAAGAAAGGAGGAGTGGGCGGGGGCGGGGAGGTACTTGATGCACGTGCAGAGTCGCAATGCCGCCGGATTGGAGCCGAGTTGCTGCCCTATAGCTGGATCTGGAGGGGAAATGGGGTGGCGGGAGGAGGGGATCCTGCAGGGGTGGATAGAAGGTGGTGCGGAGGCTAGAGCTTGCTGCCGTTGGTCGCCGGAGACGATGAGGTCGAGGTACGATGCAATTTCACCCTGATGGCCGCTTTCTCTCTCTGTCTTGCTCCGCCTCTCCCTCTCTGGCTCTATCTCCCCCCCCCCCCCCCCCCGCTCCATTTCTCCTCCCCGCTGCTGGCTGCTCGCTCCCGTGCGCGCCAATTACACCCACCGCTAGCTGCTGGTTCCCGCATGCGCCAGCTATTCTAGTCGTCGGTGGCGTCCTATTTTGTGTCTGGCGACCAAAGCGCGTCATATGGACGATATACGGACGCCACACATGTATGGTGACACGCCAAAAGAATCATGACCCTGAACGCTTCAGGCTAGGACCGCACCTAACGATGAGTTAATGACGCCATAAAAAAATTGGTCCCTAGTGACCAGCTTGACCAGGTAATCCTGCTCCCTTGCATTCTTGACATCTATCAGTCCATACTTAAGGCTTTTGTTGATCAAGATGCCTACTCCATTTTTGTTTGTAGTAGTTATCCCCATGCGTATGACAACTTAAAGCCGGTATCGTGAGTGAATTGCAAAAAACCACCACATTTGGGGCATCGATTGCAGAAAACCACGAGGTCGCTAATCATTTGCAAAAAACACCGCACATTCAGTAAACTTTTTGCAGTGTGCACTGATCGACCGATTTGCTTCGTTTGAGTGCGTTTCCGACAGATGGGGCCCGGTTTCCCCCTACGTGGCATAACGGACGCAAACGGCGCCGTCTGGTCGAGACGACTTGGTCGGCTCGCGTCGGACGGGCCGACCGCGCTGCCCCCCACTCCACTTCTCACTCACTCGCTCCTCTGCTCTCCTTGGGGCTTCAATGTGGAAGGCGAAACCTGGCGGCGGCGGCGCTTCCGCTGGCGATGCTGGTGGTGCTGGAGATCCACTGGAGCTATGCGGGAGCTCGAATCCTTCTCAGGCGATGCCTCCTCCCCAATCCCCAGACCCGCAGTACACGACGGCTAGGGCATTTGCCAAGGCGGTGAAGGCAAATCCGACGGGCAGCCAGCACTTTAAATCCTCCTTCAGCGGTGTGGTGTAAGCCATCCATCCTCTCCCCCTCCTCACCGTTTCCCTGTTTCCCCGATCTGGATTCTAGGGTTAGGGTTCTAGGACAAGTACAGAGTTGGGGATTGTGTTGTTGGTATTTGGTTTGGATTATTGTGTTACAGTAATGTTAGTGAACTGCAAATTAGCTTGCCCTTAATTATTCAGTAATGTTTTGGTTCTAGGGTTAGGATTATTGGGATACAGTAATGGTTTGGAGTGCAAATTAGCTGTAACACTAGTTTTCAACTTACACAGTAATTTATTCTGTCATGCTAACTGAATTTGAACTGGTTAGTAGTTTACCATAATTGCACTGCTGAGTCTTGCTAACTAATATGTTTTTAACTTAACTTTAACACTAGTTTAACATAATGGCTGAGTAGTTTCAACTGCAATTGCACACTAGTTTTGAACATAATGGCTCAATAGTCAGTTGTTTTAATTGAATTGTTTAACACTAGGTTTACTGAATTTTATCTGTATTGTTCAACACAAGTTTTATCTGAATGTTAACAACTATGTTAAATGAACTAGGTTGGATGATGAAGAATGGGAAGTGAAGTTCCATTTCTTTGATAGAGATAATTTGGAAAGAACCATTTGCTTATCAGACATAACATATTGGAATCTTATTGCACTAATAGAGTTGGAAGGCTTTAGTTCAAGAGATTATATGTATTATGTCAGAGATCCAGGAGTTGGGGTGTCAGGAATGGAAGAATTAACTGATGATGACAAGGTTGAAGAAATGTTGGATGACATATGCAGTAAAGGAAATAATGTGGTTAACATTACAGTTATGAGAAGTGATGCACCCACACTAGCTGACCTGAACACTGGTCATGTTTATGAAGAGCGGGTCCCTTTGTTTGAATTAGGTGTACCACTTGTCTATGAGGTAGATACTTCAGGAGTTCTTTTCCCCAATCCAGCTAAGCCCCAACCACAGCCTGTCCAGCTCATGAACACCCAGGAGAGTTCATGTTTGAAGCTTAAGGGTCCAAGTGAACCAGAGTTTGCATTGGACTATGGTAGTGAGAGGCATGAGTACTTCATGGAGACAGACCAAGATCAAGAGAAGATTGAGAAGATGATGGAGCAGAGGAGGAATGAAGAGATTGAAAAGTTTAGGACCAATAAGAAACAAAAAGAGAAGTACAAGGAAGCAAAGAGAAAACTTCCAGAGCTGCTTGCTGAAGAGTTCACTGACAGTGATAGTGACAATGAGATTTTAGAAGATGAAGACATAATAGCTAGGCTGGAGGCAATGAAGAGGCATAGAGCTGATCCTCTCAATCACTTTGAAGGAGACACTGATGTAGAAGAGCTTTATGAACCAGATGAGGAGGAGTTGGAGGATGAAGCAGGAGAGGAGGAGGTAGGACAGGATGAGCAAGCTGAGGAGGGTAGGAGAGGAGGAAGCACTATAGGAGGAAGTAGTGCAGGAGGAAGCAGCAGCACAGGAGGAAGCCAGATGAAGAGGCCAACAACCAGATCACATGGAAGTCTTGACCAAATCATAGAGCAAGGTTGGATACCTTCATCTGATGAAGAGAGCAACCCAGGTGACTTAAGTCAGGATGATAATGATGGTGCTCAGCTTCCAACATTTAGGCAACCAAATGGTAGGAAGAGCAGGGCCAGAAAGCAGAAGCCTAGGCTTTGGCATGATGAGCAGAGGGAGAACCCACAAGAACAATTTGTGAAGAAACTTTGTTTTCTAGATGTGCAACAATTCAGGAGAGCACTTCTTACATTTCACATCTCACAAAACATGAACTACTCTTTTCATAGAAACTGCTCAGATAGAGTTATTGCAGTTTGCAGTACAGAAGACTGTCCTTTTTTCATTGCTGCTTCTCAAATAGCACATGAAAAAACTTTTTGTATAAAGAAGATGAACTTGTACCACAATTGTGCTGTTGTAGGAGAGAGCACCAAAGTGACTGCAAGATGGTTGGCACATGAGTGTGAGGAACAGTTGAGGGCAGACATAAACACACCAGTCCAGACCATAATAGCCAATTTGAAGAGTAAACATGGAATAGAAGTGTCCATTCACATGGCCTACAGAGCAAGGAAAGCAGCTAAGAGTGTTGTCCAAGGAGATCAAAGGGCACAATACACAAGGATAAGGGATTACCTCCAAGCTGTGTTGGATACCAATCCAGGAAGTAGATGCATTGTTACAACAAAGCAATTGAAGGCCCATCCTAGCATAAATCCTAGATTCCATGGCTTGTTCATGTGCCTGAATGCTTGCAAAGAAGGTTTCCTAAATGGTTGCAGACCCTTCATAGATGCCTATATTAATTTGTGTGAACACAATCATTTATGTTGTCCTAGTACTAATGTGAAATTTTCTGCTGTAGGTGTTGATGGCTGCTTCATTAAGTTGACCACAGGGCAGCAAATACTGGCTGCAACTGGTAGAGATGGTAATAACAACATATTTCCCATTGCATTTGCAATTGTTGACAAGGAAGACACTGCCAGCTGGTCATGGTTTCTAACACAACTGAAGTATGCTCTTGGTGGTGAGTCAGGGAAGCATGGCTACTACACTATCATATCTGATAGACAAAAGGTAACTCATACACCATAGTACTTACAAATAGTGCAAATTAGAACATGCTTAGTACTTACAAATAGTGCAAATTAGAACATGCTTAGTACTTACAAATAGTGTCTTCTGGCATCATATTCAAACATTAGTTTACTTTCACAGGGTCTGCTTAAAGCAATAACCAATGTATTCCCAAATTGCCCTCAAAGATTCTGCCTTAGACATATTTATCAGAACTTCCAATCAGCTGGCTTTAGAGGTGAAGAGTTAAAGAAATACATGGATCAGGCTAGTTATTCATATACTGAGCATGGATATAATCAAGCAATGGATGGTATGAAAAAAGAGTGTCAAGCAGCTTGGAAATGGCTTAGTAAGATACCAAAGCATACATGGGCTAGACATGCCATGGACACAAATTGTAAAACTGACTTGGTTGTGAACAACATAAGTGAAGTATTCAATAAAATGATACTTGATGTGAGAGGAAAACCAATTAAAACCATGGTTGATGGGATCAGAACAAAATTGTTAGTTAAGTTCAATGCCAATAGGACCAAGACAGAGACAACTAAGTGGCAGATATGCCCAACATATGCTGAAAAGCTGGAAGAAGCTAAACATCATTCCAGATTCTGTCAGTCAATCAAGGCTGGACCTGATCTATACCAGGTTGCAAGTGGAGAAAGCACATATGCAGTAAATCTTAAAGATTACACATGTGGGTGTAGAAAATGGGACATGACTGGGGTTCCTTGCAATCATGGTGTTTCAGCAATTAACAAGGCTAAACTACATCCAGAAGATTTTGTTAATGCTTTCTTCAAGAAACCAATGTATCAACAAGCCTACAGTCCAATTGTCTACCCTGTGCCTGGGCCTGATCTATGGCCAAAGACTGGGACCCCTGACATAGAGCCACCTGTTTTCAGAGACAAGCCAGGAAAGAAGTTTCAGAGACAAGCCAGGAAAGAAGCAGACAAAGAGGAGAAAGAATCAGTTTGAGAAGCCAGCTCCCAAGGATACTTCTAGGATGGCATCAATCACTTGTAGTAATTGCAATTTGAGTGGGCATAGGTACACTAGCTGCCACAAAAATCTTAAGCCAGCCCTTGCAATGAGAAGGAACCAACATCAGGTTAATTGTCCAAACTTCAAAAAATTCAGTTTATGATTATATTTCCTATACTATGTTCTAATCTTTGTATGTTTACACTGCAGGAAAACAGAAGAGTTGATGCAGCTTCATCAGCCCCAAGGGTAGCTCCATCAGTACCCAGGGCAAGAACTACAGCTCCACCAGCACCTAGGCCAGCTCCATCAGCTCCAGTAGTTCCCAAGGCAAGAACTACAGCTCCACCAGCACCTAGGCTAGCTCCATCAGCTCCTCCTGCTACTAGGAGAGCAACTACATCTACTGTTGCTGCTTCTAGGCCAAGTTCATCTACTGCTGCAGCTACAAGGCCAAGTTCGTCTATTGCTGGTGCTTCTAGGCCAAGTTCTTCTGCTGCAAAGAAAACATTCATACCACCTAGAGCTTCAGGTACTGGACGGCTGAGAAAACCTTCTTACAAGATGTCTGAGTGGTTCAATTGTTCCCAGGGCAGCAAGAAGAAGTAATTTCATGATGGTGATGTTGAAAACAATTTCAAGTTTGTGATGTTCAAAACAGCTGTGAGTTTGTCATGTTCAAACCAGTTTAATTCAGCCTATTTTGGCTACTTTGTGATGGCACTATGTAAGTTACCTAATTATGGTTGTGATCAAGACTTTTATGCATGAGGATGTCAAGTAGACTATGATAATGATTATGTTGAATATGATGCTGTCATTTAGACTTTGTTGCATCAAGCTATTTAGGATTTTATATTAATGATGATGATGTTGTTGTCACTTAGGGTGGCTCGGCGTCGAAGGGTGGCTCGGCGTCGACCAACCCCTAAGTGAAGCAAATTTGTCACCTAGGGTGGCTACACGTCGACCAACCCCTAAGTGAAGCAAATTTGTCACTTAGGGTTGCTCGGCGTTGACCAACCCCTAAGTGAAGCAAATTTGTCACCTAGGGTGGCTACACATCGACCAACCCCTAAGTGAAGCAAATTTGTCACTTAGGGTGGCTCGGCGTCGACCAACCCCTAAGTGAAGCAAATTTGTCACCTAGGGTGGCTACGCGTCGACCAACCCCTAAGTGAAGCAAATTTGTCACTTAGGGTTGCTCGGCGTCGACCAACCCCTAAGTGAAGCAAATTTGTCACCTAGGGTGGCTACACGTCGACCAACCCCTAAGTGAAGCAAATTTGTCACTTAGGGTGGCTCGGCGTCGACCAACCCCTAGGTGAAGCAAATTTGTCACCTAGGGTGGCTACGCGTCGACCAACCCCTAAGTGAAGCAAATTTGTGACTTAGGGTTGCTCGGCGTCGACCAACCCCTAAGTGAAGCAAATTTGTCACCTAGGGTGGCTTGGCGTCGACCAACCCCTAAGTGAAGCAAATTTATCACTTAGGGTGTCTCGGCGTAGACCAACCTTAATTTAACCATTTTTCACTTTGGGTGTCTTGGCGTCGACCAACCACTAAATGAAGGATCCAAACTACAAACAGACCTTTCATCAAAAAACCAACATAGAAATAACACTACAAACATCTTCATTGAATGATAAGCTAAACCCATTACATGCCATGCCATACTTCACAGCTTAGTTCAACAGATTCAAATTTAGCACACATTACAAGCCATTGTTAAATGCTTCATAAGTAAATTAGTTCAACAGATTCAAACTTAACACATTACAAGCCATAGTTCAAAGCTAGTAACTAAAGACAATGACCCACATGGTCATATGACAACACAATTTATTCTTCACCACAAATACCCTTGATTTCCTTCAGCTTCCTCTTGTTACTTTCACCTGCTTTCTTCAAGTCAGCAACAGCACACTGCAAAGTACTCTTCTCAATGCTCAACTTCTCCTTCTCTTTAGTCAACTCAGCAATGTAACAATCCAGCTTCTCCTTCTCTTTCTTCAGGTCAGCAAAGCTAAACTCCAAAGTCCTCTTATCAGAGCTCATCTTTTCCTTCTCTTTCAGATGATTGAACTTCAAATTCCTAATGACATTGGCTTGAGCAACATGAATGCACTTCAACTGATCAACGACTGCCTTCAATTTTTTGATCTCAGCATCCTTTTCCATGCTGCTGTCACCAACATTCATATCAGTTACATGTGGCAGATTATCCTGAGAATCCAAGAGGTTGTTCACATCTTCAACAAGCTTCTCATAAGTCTCCTGCAACTCTTTTTTCTGTTGTGCTAGATTGTGCACAATAAATGAATGCTCAAGGCATGCCATCTTATTGGCCTGGATGCTATCCTCATACATAAGCCACAGTTTGTGGAGTGCATTCTGCAGATGATCTGGCCACTCCTCATCTACCCACTGCACTAATCCACACTTATTAACTCCCTGCAATACAAAATAAAGTAGTTCAAACATGTCACATGTTAAATTTTCAGTTAAGTTTAGATTACAGTTAAGGTGCAGATTCAGTTAGATCAATTCAACTCAAAAAACTAAACAACAATTATTGTGAGCATGTTTCCTAACATGAACAGTTACTATGAACATAAATCAATATCAATGAACCATGAACAGGAACTATGAGCAATGAACAGTAAACCCTAGAACATGAACAGTTAACCCTAGAACAGATGAACTGTACTACACAGGAAAGGTTTCACATTGCAACTAATTTACTAACTTACTTCTACGGCACACGCAATGAACCTCCTCCCAGTGCTTATCCCCTGGAATGCAACACATTTCTTCCCTGGCTTGCCATGCTCGCACATCACCCTCAAATCGTCAGCAGAACCAGTGAACAACGGGTCATCCATTGTTGGTGGGATCTGGGCAACACAAATGTACTGGTTCAAATCGAGCTGAAACACTAAATCCAAAATGCCCAAATCAAAACCCTAAATGCAGTCCCGGTGGAACCAACTGACCTTAATAGGGGAGTCGTAGGAAGAAATGATCTGCACCTCGGAGTCCTCACTGCTCGAGCCGTCGCTCCAAGACACCATGGCGGCCGGCGGCGAGCGGAGACGAGAGGAGGCAGAGCAAGGTTGAGAGCGGGAGGGAGAGCAGAGGAGCGAGTGAGAAGTGGAGTGGGGGGCGGCGCGGTCGGCCCGTCCGACGCGAGCCAACCAAGTCGTCTCGACCAGACGACGCCGTTTGCGTCCGTTATGCCACGTAGGGGGAAACCGGGCCCCTCTGTCGGAAACGCACTCAAACGAAGCAAATCGGTCGATCAGTGCACACTGCAAAAAGTTTACTGAATGTGCGGTGTTTTTTGCAAATGATTAGCGACCTCGTGGTTTTCTGCAATCGATGCCCCAAATGTGGTGGTTTTTTGCAATTCACTCCGGTATCGTCCACCTCCTTTGCATTATGTCCCTTGGGTTTCTTGAACGCAAAGGATATGAACACTTCTCACCGCTGTATCAACTAACTCTCATCACTTACCCGTTAGGGACCCTATGTTCCCACTACATTAAGAGGATCATGCTTGTCTCGGCTAGCTTCCTTTCCTTCCGCACTCATTTTTCAAATGTGAAGGCCCTTGCTCATTTCTCACCTCACCCGGGCGTCGATGTAGCACACCACTATGGATGTGATGACATGATCCTTGCCGACCTATCACTTTATTCAAATCAATATGTGCACCACCAAGGGGGTGACAGCACGGCCCTACACTCGGGTTCAGTGGTCGAGTTTTTATGTTGGCTCGCCAAGCCTATTACTCCTTTATTCGGGCTTGGGTCCGGCTATGTTGAGACACCATAGGTGGAGTTGACTTTCAACAGGAAACACTTGCTTTTCATCCTTTAAGATCTTCACGAATTCGCTGATAAGCTTGAATTTCTCGTGCAGCGAACAAACCTCAAGAAAAGCCCCTTGGTTCTCTCTGATTGAATTTGGAAGAACAAAAGCCAGCCTTCTCACCAAGGCTTCGGGGGGAAAGGCTATGGACCAAATTGATTAGTCTGAAATATGCTGATTTGCATGCTCCAGGTTTCTTTGGCAAAAGAACAAGATGGGCAGTGTTATCTGAAAGGCCCTACAACCAAGAGAAAAAAGGGCATGGAACACATCCATAACATCCTTTTTATTCACCTGACAACAATTTTCAAAAAAAGAAAATATTATCTGTCCGGACCAGGGGCCTTCCATTAGGCATGTCCTTGATTTCTTCAAAAAGAGGAATCTCCAAATTACTTTAAATTACTTAAATTTTGTTGATTGAACTGCAAAAACCCAAATCCATGGTATATTGCCTAGTAAAAGGTGTGCCTATGTTCTCCACGAAATGGTGATAGAGAATTTTCTCCAATCATCATGAGCAAAAGACGACCGAGTTACCGTCTTTAAGTTGTCCTAAAAATTTATCTCCTTTTGTTAGAATGGATATGGAAACAAGATGTATTTGCATCTCCCTTGCCGAGTCAAGTGAGCCTAGATCTCTTACTCGCCATGACGCGTTCAGCTAGGCACAACCCCATCAGTTTCTTTCGTAGTTCTCATCTAAACCATCTCTCCCTAGAAGAGATAACTCTTATTTCTCAGCCTGGTTAATCACCGAATGATCGTTTTATAGCCCAAATAATCTGCTCGAGTGAACTCTTGGCACTCCAACTTTGTAGAGCCTTAGCAGTATGCTTGATTTTTTTATTCAACCTTGTGAAGGGATTAATATTTGTGTCCACCTCCGCATTATTCTAAGCAGAGACAACTGTTTCCAAGAAGCATCCTTATTGATCCAAAATGACTCAATTCTAAAGCACTTGCATTATTAAGCTTTAATGACCATGGATACGGGGAGAGCAATGATCAGAAAGTGCCAAAGAGATACCTTGAAGAGAACACCCCGGAAAAATAGTATACCACTCAGCCGAACTAAATTATGTCTATTTTGTAGAGGGTGGTATTATGCTGGTCACTAGACCAAAGTGAAATCACGACAATTAAGGATGATACCATTTAGGAGGTGTCGTCTCCTTCAACAACAGTGAAGGTGTTATTGAGACCGGCAATGTCGTCGAGCGACGGCGTATTTGTTTGGGGGTGCGATTGGTGGATCAAGATGGTCGCGAGGCACTTGTTTTCTTCCCCTTGGCTTCGAGCCTGATGCTCGTAGAGGATCTCATGGGCATCTCGAGGAGGACTGAGTCAGGACTTTATTGAGCCTTTATTGTGAAGAGGGGCGGAGTCCTACAAGCATCTCGCGTATCTGTCCTTAGGACAAGCCGCAATTGCAGCCATCAAGTTTTGGGGGTGGCCGCCTGCTGATCGAATGAGAGCTCACTAAGCCATCGATGGTACACCATTCAAGGAGGGCCTGCACCGGCCACCTGTGTGCTGAGGTCGAGGGGGGAGAAACCAGAAGGAGAAGCGAGAAGGACCGGTGGCCTAGGTGATAGATAATTGGGACGACATCATGGTGAATGACGAAGTGTCAAGCACAACAAGCTCAAGGAGGAAATGAAGGTGATGATGTTTAAGGCGTTCATGTATATTTAGAAAAATATGGACTTTGAGGAGAAGAACCTTTCGGTCAAGCAAGCATGTGAGGAGTCCCAAGATCTTGTGCGTGAAGGCCGACGACTTGGATCTCGATGTGGCGAAGTTTGTTCACCAATTGCATAGCCACATCTTTGCATGCTATGCGAAAATTGAAGGGCAAAAACGAGTCATTCTGTTCGGACATTCGGTCCTTTTGTTTGTTTGATGGATGTGGATTGTGAAACTTGTCGAACATCCGGTGCTAGTGCTTTTTGTTGCATTTGATTATGATCGAGGAAATTTGACCTAGTGAAAAAAGAGAGGGGCCCGGACATATAGGGATATTTGAGGGATAATGTTGGTTGACTGCTGCCAGGCCAGATCTTTGCGGACCCATTCGTACGTGCCTGTGTAAGCATCCGTGTTGAAGATGCCCTAATAAGGAAACGGCTCCCGCCTCGGATCCCGTGGGGTCTAACCTGATTGGCCCGGCTGCCCTTTTGAAGGAGGACCCTTGGCCCCTTTGGTTGCTGGTTTTCAGAATCCACCTATGGCCGATCACATGAAGAATTGTCTACAACTAGTTGTGTGGAGAGCACGGCAGCTGGCAACAAATAGCTATTTTTAGGGGTCTCTATCCAATGGTGGGAGGTTGGGCTGAAACTAGTGGAGAATCAGCTTGCTCGCGAGTTCCAGACAAACTCCATAGCTCTGTGCACTACTACTCCCTATTTGTTGGGCTTGAAGGGGAGGAATCTCGTACCTCTTTCACTGGGCCCAACTTGGAGATGTGACTTGTCCCTCGTACAGATGCCTATTCTGAATTATCTGAAGATAATGACTTGTGCATCTCCTTGAAACTCAGGCCTTCGAAAGGAGGAAGAAATTATGTGTTTTGAAGATGCTGGCTCCACCTCTGGTTCGAGAAATGGAATCATCCTCACGCCTTCACCTAGAGGCTGAGCCGTTTATTCCGCGCAACAACTCTCGGATTGGTGCTCGTTCTGCTGCTAAAGAGCGAGGGAAGACCTCATCTGCTGAAGGCATTCTCCTCAAGTGTTAGGCATTGAGTACTTTGACCTTGAGTTGAACAAGGATGCCATAGACGAATTGCACACTCTGTTCGATTCCCTGCTGAAGGATCTTAGAGAGATCAAATGATCTTTGGCAAGACATTACCGCTCGATCTGGCTGCAGCTGAGCCCTCGGAGGTGCTGATTGGGGCGCATGGAATTTTGTGTCATCGGTGTTCTTTGTGTTGGATTTATGTATCCACACCCAGCGATTCTAAGCTGGAACATATGCGGAATGCATAGTCCCACGAATCACAAAGCTGTTATGGAGTTTATTGATTCGGTTTCAATTTGCCATGTCTCCGGGAGACTAAGGTGGAGGATATTGATTAATTTTTCATAATTGCATGTATTGGCCCATCGTTTGATGGGTTTGCGCATTTCCCGGCGGATGACACTAGTGGTGGAGTGCTCATAGCGTGGTTTTTTTCGGAGTTGGGGATCGATAACATTTACATGGATAACAATTCTCTGTCTGACCTTGTCCACGAAGGAAACGATATTCACTGGTGGTTTTCTATAGTCTATGGGGTTCAGAGAACAAAAGGCAATTCTTCAAAGAATTAAAGGTGCACAAGAGCTTGTGTGTTGGATCTTGGCTTGTTATAGGTGACTTCTACATGATTTTAGGGCTTTAGAAGAGAATAACTCCAATCTTGACAGGAGGACCATGAGCAGATTAAGATACTTTCTCGATGAACATGATCTGAAAGAGTTGTACATTTTTTAGAAAACAGGCACAATAAGTGCCCGACTTCAAATTAATAAAGCCAAAAACAAGAATAGAAACAACTTATGTCTGCATACAAGAAGGAAAATAAATGTTCATGGGTACAACTTGCAACTCTAGAGCGCTAAAGACCAACGAGCATTCCTAACTAATTGGAGAGCATCCGTGGACGCCGTTAAGTTGCTTGATCTTGAGGAGCGCGTTCGTAGTTGCTTCGATGTCCTTCCCTAGAGGACACCATTGCTGAAAGAAAAGAGACCAGTTGAAAATATAGTTAGCAGGGTAAGTCGGAATGATCCACTCAATGGCAAGTTTGTTACGTGTAGTCCATAGCGCCCACGCTAAAGCACTAAAAGTTCTCCAAGCCAAGCGATGTTGCTGCCCACGACAGTTACTAAGAAGCCTAAGGACTTATGTCATCGAACTAGGGTTCTAGTTAACGTCAAAATCCTCTCTAACACAACTCCAAAGGAATTTAGCTGGGGCACATTGAAAAAGCATGTAGTTGGCGTTTTCCGGAACTCCAGAGGACGCAACACCCATTGCCTGGCCCGTGCCTTTTCTGAAGATTGATGGCAGACGGGAGGCGATCAACGACTGCCAGCCAAATGAAAATACACACTTTGAGGGGACCCTAGCGGCCCATAAAGCTTTGGCGTACCGGACTTTGGGGTCGCTAGCCAGTTTAGCAGAAATAGATTTGACCGAGAAAATGCTCGAGGGCTCTAAATCCTAGCTGATCAAATCGTGGTCTTCACTAAGGTGGGTATTAAGTAATGAAGAGCGTAGGGCTTTAGCAGGGGAGAGCGACCTAAGGAACCCTATGACGGGCTCCCCAAAAGCAAACACGTAACTGACGAGTGCATTCGGCTCCGCCGCAATAGAAAACAAGGAAGGGTACACAGCGTAAAGAGGTATGTCAGCAATCCATGTTGAGAGCCAAAATTGGTGACTTTGTCGTTACCTATCTTAAATCTGCCTCCTAAGTTGAATGCTTCCTTGCATTTTTCGATCCATTCCAAATTTGTCAACCTCTCACGTCTAGCGAAGAAAGAGCAGGACGGGAGATATTTCACTTTGGGAATCTGCGCCCACAACCCAGAGTCATTTTGAGATATCTTCTAGATCCACTTAGTAATAAGAGCTAGGTTCATTTTTCTGGTGTTAGTAACACCTAACCCTATGGAGATGAAACCCAAAAGATTTTTGTTGGGGCGTAATCCTCTCAGCGATGCGCCACATCGGAACCTGGGTGTGGTGTCAAATGGGCAAGGGCCGGGCCGTCACCCCCATGGTGGCGCGCCGTATCTTGATTTGGATACGGTGGCAAGTGAGCGAGAATCGGGTGATCGCATCCTTAGTGGTGCGCTACATCGACGCCCGGATGTAGTAGAAAATGAGCAAGGGTCTTCGCATTTGACTCGACGAGTGCGAAGGGTAAGGAAACTAGCCGGGCCTAGGAGGATTCGCTTAGGTAGCTGGAACGTAGGGTCTCTAACAGGAAAGCTTCAGGAGCTAGTTGATGCAGCACTGAGGAGAGGTGTTGATATCCTTTGCGTCCAGGAATCAAATGGAGGGGAAAGAAGGCAAAGTAGGTGGAGGATACCGGCTTCAAGTTGTGGTACACGGGGACGGCTACAAATAGAAATGGCGTAGGCATCTTGATCAACAAGAGCCTCAAGTATAGAGTGGTAGACGTCAAGAGACGTGAGGACCGGATTATCCTGGTTAAGCTGGTAGTTGGGGACTTAGTTCTCAATGTTATCAGCGTGTATGCCCCGCAAGTAGGCCACAATGAGAACACCAAGAGGGAGTTTTGGGAAGGCCTGGAAGACATGGTTAGGAGTGTACCGATTGGCGAGAAGCTCTTCATAGGAGGAGGCCTCAATGGCCACGTGGGTACATCTAACATATGTTTTGAAGGGGTGCATGGGAGCTTTGTCTATGGCATCCGGGATCAAGAAGGAGATGATGTCTTAAGATTTGCTCTAGCCTATGACATGATTGTTGCTAACACCCTCTTTAGAGAGAGAGAACCGCATCTGATGACTTTTAGTAGTGGCCAACACTCTAGCCAAATTGATGTCATCCTCTTGAGAAGAGAAGATAGTCGTGCGTGCCTAGATTGTAAGGTGATACCCGGAGAGAGTGTTGTACCTCAGCATAAGCTGGTGGTTGCTGACTTCCGCTTTTGATTCATGTCTAGCGTGATAAGCGTGCAAAAGTCGCTAGAACAAAGTGGTGCAAGCTTAAGAGGGAGGTAGCTCAGGCGTTCGAGGGTCATTAAGGAGGGCCCTTGGGAGGAAGGAGGGGATGCGGACAATGTGTGGATGAAGATGGCGACTTGCATTCGTAAGGTGGCCTCGGAGGAGTTTGGAGTGACCAGGGGAAGGAGAAGCGAAGATAAGGATACCTGGTGGTGGAATGATGATGTCCAGAAGGCGATTAAAGAGAAGAAAGATTGTTTCAAATGCTTATACCTGGATAGGAGTGCAGTGCAGACAACATATAGAAGTACAAGATGGCGAAGAAGGCCGCAAAACGAGCTGTCAGTGAAGCAAGGGGTCGGGCGTATGAGGACCTCTACCAACGGTTAGGCATGAAGGAAGGCGAAAGGGACATCTATAAGATGGCCAAGATTCGAGAGAGGAAGACGAGGGATATTGGCCAAGTCAAATGCATCAAGGATGGAGTAGACCAACTCCTGGCGAAGGACGAGGAGATTAAGCATAGATGGCGGAGTACTTCGACAAGCTGTTCAATGGGGAGAATGAGAGTTCTACTATTGAACCGGACAACTCCTTTGATGAGACCAGCATGCGTTTTGTGCAGCGAATCCAGGAGTCTGAGGTCAAGGAGGCTTTAAAGAGGATGAAAGGAGGCATGGCGATGGGCCCTGATTGTATCTCCATTGAGGTGTGGAAAGGCCTTTGGGACATAGCGATAGTATGGCTAACCAAGCTTTTCAATCTCATTTTCGGGCAAACAAGCTGCCAGATGAATGGAGACGAAGTATATTAGTACCAATCTTCAAGAACAAGGGGGATGTTTAGGGTTGTACTAATTACCATGGAATTAAGCTGATGAGCCATACAATGAAGCTATGGGAGAGAGTCATTGAGCACTGCTTAAGAAGAATGACAAGCGTGACCAAAAATCAGTTCGGTTTCATGCCTGGGAGGTTGACCATGGAAGCCATTTTCTTGGTACCACAACTTATGGAGAGATACATGGAGCAAAAGGATTTGCATATGGTGTTCATTGACTTGGAGAAGGCCTATGATAAGATACCGCGGAATGTCATGCGCTGGGCCTTGGAGAAACACAAAGTCCCAGCAAAGTACATTACCCTCATCAAGGACATGTACAATAATGTTGTGACAAGTGTTCGAACAAGTGATGTCGACACCGATGACTTCCCGATTAAGATAGGACTGCACCAAGGGTCAGCTTTGAGCCCTTATCTTTTTGCATTGGTGATGGATGAGGTCACAAGGGATATACAAGGAGATATCCTATGGTGTATGCTCTTTGCGGATGATGTGGTGCTAGTTAACGATAGTCGGACGTGGTAAATAGGAAGTTAGAGTTATGGAGACAAACCTTGGAATCGAAAGGGTCTAGACTTAGTAGAACTAAAACCGAGTACATGATGTGCGGTTTCAGTACTACTAGGTGCGGGGAGGAGGATGTTAGCCTTGATGGGCAGGTGGTGCCTCAGAAGGACACCTTTCGATATTTGGGGTCAATGCTGCAGGAGGATGGGGGTATTGATGAAGATGTGAACCATCGAATCAAATTTGGATGGATGAAATGTCGCCAAGCTTCTGGCATTCTCTGTGACAAGCGAGTGCCACAGAAGTTAAATGGCAAGTTCTACAGGACGGCGGTTTCGACCCGCAATGTTGTATGTCGCTAAGTGTTGGCCAACTAAAAGGCGACATGTTCAACAGTTAGGCGTGGCGGAGATGCGTATGTTGAGATGGATGTGTGGCCACACGAGGAAGGATTGAGTCCGGAATGATGATATACGAGATAGAGTTGGGGTAGCACCAATTGAAGAGAAGCTTGTCCAACATCGTCTGAGATGGTTTGGTCATATTCAGCGAAGGCCTCCAGAAGCTCCAGTGCATAGCGGACGGCTAAAGCGTGCAGAGAATGTCAAGAGAGGTCGGGGTAGACCAAATTTGACATGGGAGGAGTCTGTTAAGAGAGACCTGAAGGATTTGAGTATCACCAAAGAACTAGCTATGACAGGGGTGCGTGGAAGCTTGCTATCCATGTGCCAGAGGCATGAGTTGGTCGCGAGATCTTATGGGTTTCAGCACTAGCCTACCATAACTTGTTTGGGACTAAAGCTTTGTTGTTGTTGTTGTTGTTGTTGTTGTTGTTGTTGTTGTTGCGTGGAAGCTTGCTATCCATGTGCCAGAGGCATGAGTTGGTCGCGAGATCTTATGGGTTTCAGCACTAGCCTACCCCAACTTGTTTGGGACTAAAGGCTTTGTTGTTGTTGTTGTTGTTGTTGTTGAGATGCTGCGGGATGATTGTTCACTGTTAAGCAGATTAGCTACCCCAATTCCTTCGGACTCCGATAACCCAAATAAAAACGTCCCATTTAGCAAAGTTATTTTTCAAGATAGGAGATGCCGCGGGATGATTGTTCACTGTTAAGCTGATTAGCTACGCCAATTCCTTCGGACTCCGATAACCCAAATAAAAACGTCCCTTTTAGCAAAGTTATTTTTCATGATTGACATGGTTTCAAAGCAGACACGGATGGTTTTAACCGAGGCTGTGTTGTGAAGGTCCGGCTGGAAAAGAAGAACCGTGTCATCCGCGTACTGTAAGTGGGAAACCCCTCCCGGAATTAAGTGTGGCACCACACCCTTGAGGTCACCGGAGGTTCTAGCTTTGTCAAAAATCATGGAGAGCGTATCAACGACAATGTCAAAGAGCGGCGAAAGATGATCTCCTTGGCGCAGTTCTCTTTTGTTGCGGAAGAAGTTGCCAACTCTTAGTTAATCGTGATGGTAGTTTGCCCACCTTCGACAAGCTGAAGGACATGGTGAATGAACCTAGGCGCAAATCCCTTGCGGAGGACTTCACGTAGAAAAGACCAACAAACCCTTCTCAAAATCAAGTTTAAGAATAATAGCTGGCATTTTTCTTTCTTTTTAAGTTCATGGATAATATCGTTAAGACACAAACCCCCTTCCATGGTGAATCTGCCTTTGATAAAGGCCGTTTGAGAACGGTCCACAATCTTGGCCGTAATGGGTCCTAGGCGCAAAGCGTAACATGTAGCAATTAGTTTGAAAAGAACATTGATAAGCACTATCAGATGAAATTGAGAAATCTTGTCGGCCCCTTGAATTTTGGGGATCAAAGAGAGGATGGTGAAATTGATCCGCTAAATGTTAACCTGCCCTAGAACAAACCCGTTAATAATTTCCAGCATCAGAGGCTACCAGAAACCCATCTAGACCTGGCGCCTTGTCCGTTTAAAAGCTGCCAACGTGTTGTCAATCTCTTCCTTGGAAAAATAAGAATGAGGGCGTCGTTATCTGCTCCTGAGACTTTCTGATTCGAGGACCAAATACCAGTCCTTCTGACTTGCTCAGTCCCAATGAGCCCTTTGTAAAATTCATAGATGTGTTTACTCAAGTCCTCATCAGAGTTGATTTCTCCGGCATCCGTGATCAACCTAGGGATGGACGTGCATCTTTTGTTACCCTTAGCTAGGGCATGGAAGAAACTAATATTGAAGTCCGCTTGGGTGAGACTGAGGAACCTCCCTAGTTGGTTCTAGTAGATCTCTTCTTCCTCATAAGGCTTGATGATGATGTTTTCTGGTGGGTATCTACATTGCCATTCCTCAGAAATTCCAACAGTGTCACCTTGACTGCCAAGCCACACAATTTCTTCTAGCATATCTGCCTTAAGCATCGTCCCTGTCACTATTCCCTCCCTAGCCTTTGAGAAATTGCATAAGTTTGGAGGTGAAAAGCTGCCAAGATTTTATCGGGCCTCTCAAGCCCAGGTATCTTGAACCCTAGGAGACCCACTTGGATTTGATTAATTCCAGGAATCCCTCTTCCTCAAATCATTGGATTTCTAAGTAGAACCGAGGGCTTCTTTTCACCGTTCCTCCCCCCGACGTAAAGAATAGAGTCTGTGATGGTTTTCGCTTTGAGAGCTGACGTTGGGTAGGCAATTTCCCAATGAGCGGAGATGAAGACTCGATCTAGCATTGAACGGATAGGGTGAATTGATGGTTAGTCCGGGTGAATCGGGCCCCAACCTGATGAATTTCTCCAAGCTCCTAATCAACAATAGTGTCATTGAAAAGATCAACCCTGCTCCAACAGATATTTCCTGAAGATTTGTCTTTCGTGGATCTAATAAGGTTGAAATCTCCTCCAATAATGATGGGGCTGTTGATTGAAGGGATAAAAACATAGTAGCTTTGAAAGGAAACAAGAGACAACGAGTGATCAGCTGGCCCATAAACCAGACATAGCTCCGAGCTAGCCGACGTAGCCCTAGAACCGATTGATGCACTCAAGTAAAAATGCACCTGCATCTAGTTCTCAACCGAGAACAAATCCTTGTCAACACCAAGAAGGATACCATCTGAATGCCTAGAGGCAGGCACCCATTGCCAAGAGATTTTTTCTCGCAGGTCGATGGATTTGAGATCAAGGAAAGTAAAATAAGATTTGATAGTTTCTTGGAGAGCAACACAATCAATTTTCTCATGGGCCAAGTAATTTTTTAGAAGGGTTCTGCGTCCCGTGTGCCCAAAACCCCTGATATTCCAGAATAAGATTCTCATTGGAGAATTCTTTTGTGAAGCCGCACCCCTTTGGAGCAAGCTTTAGAAATTTTAGGAGGTGCGCTTGGGCCGGCCTTCGAAGATAAAAGCAAAGCCGCTTCTGACTCCCTGTAAGTAGCAGGCATAACCTCCTTGGTTGTCATGGTAGCGCACTGAGCCTCCTCCTTTTTTTGCATAAGGTTTGTACATGCGCCAGTTCTCTAGCCCTAATCATATCTATGGAACCCATATCTTCTCCCAACCCTCCGTTAAGGACTATACCAGTCAGAGAGTATCTCTCTGATTTGGTTGTCACTGAAGTCATGGAGCATAGAAAACTGAGGGAAAAGATTACCTAGATTCTCCATATTCTTTTCAGTAGTCTTGTGTTGCGCCTTCTTGAGAGAAGAGATACCATGTTTGTCCTTTCCACGAACGCTCCGTCTGGTGGGCCTAGTGCCAGGTTCTTGGTGTGTTTGCCATTGGGAACTGCAACCGTCGGGGGCATGACCAGGTTGATAGTAGAGCGACTCCTTGAACTTGGTGAGCTAGCCACCGTCTTGGCCATCGAGCTCGGGGAAGACACAAAGGCTTGACGCGACATTGCCAGAACAGGAGTGGATGGAGAAGAAGGCGCCTTGGATCCCTCACCAGAAAAAGGAGCTTGCTCCACAACATTTGAGGGCTTAAGTGCGTAAGTTCTGGCATGCATCTTGTCAGTGGAGAAATCCCAATTGGCTGGACTGTCCCAGCCTAGTTCTTGTTTGACTTGAGGAAGTTTGGAGGCCTTGCCAATGGAGATGTGCTTAAAGACTATTGGCGATTCCGGCAAACAAGAAATGTCCACCACAGAAGAGGTTTGCTTGGAGCAAGTACAGTCCAATTCCTCACTGAAAGAAATAGAGGTGCCCACAAGAGTTGGATCGGAGGAAAGAGCCTTGGTGGCAGAGGAGAGCCCTTCTCCAGACAAATGGGACCATACTTGTCCAATCCAAAAGAAAGGAAGCGTGATATAGACATTTTTCGAACAGTTGACCTGCTACTGGAAGGAGGAGATGCCACCATGGCTGTCTTGTTAAATTTTGGTTCGACACTGGAGTTTCCCACGTTCTCCTTGGGAGGAGGAGATTTGATGGCCCTAGACGCCTCAGGGGCCAGTTGGGATCGAGATATCTTGTGCTTGTGGTTGTAAGCTCTACCACTGTTCGCTTCATTCTCACCCTCATGACCTTTGGCATGCGGCGAAGGCGGCGGTGGAACGGACCCACCCCTTTTTGGCAGCTCCAGCTCGCATCTGATCATATACCAGGAATGGATGAAAAAAATATGATTCGAATAGAACAGTTTTTGGGGATTCATGCAGAACACTAGCGCATGCACAAGGCCAAATTTGATCAGGGAGAGTTCGTCGATAATTTCTACTGAGCCAATAGGTTGCAAAGCACTCTTCTGAGCAGCTTGATCTTTCTTGAGCACATTGGGGACCCCTTAGAATTTGGCCCAGACGCCTTGCAAGGTACAACAGCACTCCGCGAACAACACTGGAACCTTGGACATGGGTAGCTTCATACCTCCACTCTTGAGACAGAGCCTCAGGCTTTGCTTGTTAGAGAAGGCTACTAGAAAATCTTTATCAGAAATTTGAGACACTCCAATTTGAGACACTCCCCAATCCCATTCATCAATCTCCAAAAGGCAGTTGAGCTCTTTAATCAGCGCCTCCACCGAGATCGATTCAGATTCCAGCATGATGGAAGCGAGGGGACCCGAGTCCGCGCTCTGCCCGTCCTCCTTGTTGTCAGGCAGATCTAGATGAAAAAAGCCATCATCTTGGACCCCATGACCCATCATCTTGAGCAATGGCATCACCGCCCTCGATGCACACTCACCATCAGACTGGCCCACTTCCTTGCAGAGAAACTGAGAGGAGGGTTGGGGCAATCCACCTGGAAATGGCCAGGATGGCCGCATTTGAAGCAATCCGCTGCTGCATTTGCAAAGAAAACAGAGAGGAGGAAGCCGGAGGACAGATTTGGGAGGAGAGCGCCGACGCCGCACATCTGAGAGAGGCAGCAAACCCTAAGTCGAGTGAAGTGGCTCCTCGTGACATCCACCCTATATAGGGACCGGAACCTAGTGTGGTTGCATCAGAACACCCACCGAGCGCACCAACCTGACGACCGACCACATCATGTCTCCCAGAAACCGCACCTGGCATGAGCGTTGCAACAGTTGGCACGGGCGCACCTAACTCTAGCTCGGTCGGTCCAGCAGGTCCAACCAGACGAGACGAAGGCACGGGCTCACCAGTCTGCTCAGTGTTGAGCTTGTAATCCTTTGCCCGCTAGGATAGTTTGCTTTGTTTTTCAGTTAGCAAATAAACGGCTCTATCACGTGCGCATGTGCACGCAGAGGCCGATCTCATTTGTTAGTAGCTAGCTAGATAGGTGCGGTCGTTGTTAGCTCATGGGATGGCATGCAGCGCTGGACTCGGCACGCACTCACCTCGCGCAAGACGAGCAACGTGGGATGGCTAGTCCGGTAGGCTCGGCAGCGTGGAGGATTTCTCGTTAAGTAGTTGATCTACAAATAAGATGAAGTCTAATGAGAGAAGTAGCATTACTGTGCGCAGCACAAAAAGCCTGTGTCTTCGTCTACCTCTCGCTATTGTCAACGTGAGCTAGAGCACACCGGTGTTCCCGGTTCCAACAAGTGGCATCAGAGCCGCGTTGTTCCTTGGTGATCATGGTCGGCTCGACCTCTCCAAGGGGCACTCCGGTAACCGTTGCTGCTGCGGCGGCGGTCCACGCTGCAGCAAGGAAGGGCGACGGTAGCGACGATGGCGGCGCACGTTCGCCGACCCCAAACCGGAGTCGTAGCCAGGTTCGGAGCCGCAGCCGCAGGCGCGGCAAGGAGATCGTCGTGCACGCGCACATGGTCCAGGAGCGCCTCGTCCCGAGTGGCACCACGTTGTGGCCAATGCTCACCCTGACGAACTACTTCGAGTGGTCCATGCTGATGCAGATCTACATGGAGGTCAACTTGATGTGGGACGCGGTGGAGGGAAACCCGTCGAGAGTCCCCAACGACAAGGCGGCGCTGGCGGCCATCCTACAATCCACCGCCTAAGATGGTGGGTGCGATCGTGGTGAAGAAGAGCGAAGGAGGCTTGGGACATGATCAAGACCATGTGCATGGGCGTGGCTAGCGTGCGCAACGCCACGACGCAATGGGTGCGCTCAGAGTTTGAGGCTATCGCGTTTCGCAAGGGCGAGATGCTCGATGCGTTCGGCATGCGGATCACCTCGCTCGTCAACAACCTGCGCTCGCTCGACGACACCATGGACGAGGTGAGAGTGGTTCAGAAATTCCTCCGCGTCGTCCCGTCTCGGTACATGCAGATCGCCCTCGCCATCGAGACGATGCTCGACCTCAACACGCTCTCCGTTGAGGAGCTCGTTGGTCGCATGCGCTCCGCGGAGGAGCGCTACCTCACCAATGATCAAGGTGGAGGCGGCGGGGGCCCAACTACTGATGACGGAGGCGCAGTGGAACGCGCGCGAGAACCAGAGCACCCAAGGCCAGTGCAGCGGCCAGGGCGGTGGCCAAGTGGTTCCGGCGGACAAAGCGGCGACTTGAATCGTCACCGCGGCAAGCCACAGAACCATTGTGGCGGCGTCCAGGGCGGCAATGGAAATGGCTGCCACAAGATGACACATGTCCTTGCTGAGGTGCAAGCCGACGAGGCAAGGCCAGGCTAGGCTCTGTCTCATTGTTGCTGAAGAGCCCGCGAGCGTTGATGAAGCGCTTGAGGAGGTGTGCTAGAAGCACACCGAGCTGGCGGCGGTCCGAGGCAACGGGACGCGGGAGCTCGCCGCGCTCCCACCCGACCACTGTGCCATCGGGCTAAAATGGGTCTCCAAAGTCAAGAGGGACCCCACTGGCAAGATTCTGAAGCACAAGGCGTGCTTGGTGGTGAAGGGCTACGCGCAGTGGCAAGGCGTGGACTACGACGAGGTGTTCGCGCCGGTGGCCCGCATGGAGACAGCGCGGCTGCTGCTGGCACTCGCGGCAAGGGTGGCAAGTCCATCATATGGACGTCAAGTCAGCATTCCTGAATGGAGATTTGATCGAGGAGGTCTACGTGCACCAGCCGCCGGGTTTCGTCATCGCCGGTGAGGAAGGCAAGGTGTTGCGACTCCGGAAGGCGCTGTACGGCCTTAAGCAGGCGCCCAAAGCATGGTACGCCAAGCTCGACGCGTCACTTGGGTTCAAGCGTAGCCCCCTTGAGCATGCGGTGTACAGAAGGAGCATCGACGCGGCGACACTGCTCGTCGGCGTATACATAGACGATCTGATCATCACCGGCACCAGCATCGATGACATCACAGCGTTCAAGGAGCAGATGCAGAGGGTGTTTGACATGAGCGATCTCGGTCTCTTGAGATATTATCTTGGGATCGAAGTGCGTCAGCAGGATGGGGAGATCACTCACTGTCAGAGCGCCTACGCCATGAAGATCCTTGATGCGGCCGGGATGAGGGGGTGCAACGCCAGCGACACCCCGATGCAGAACTGGCTGAAGCTGGCCAAGGCGGGCGCCTGCGACGCCGTGGACGCCACACGGTACAGGAGCATTGTCGAAAGTCTATGATATCTCTGCAACACGAGACCTGACATCACCTACGTCGTCGGCATCGTCAGCAGACATCTGGAAGCGCCTGCAGAGCCGTACTGGGCTGCGGTGAAGCAAATACTCTATGTTAGCGGGACCATGGAGTACGGTTGCTGCTACAAGCGGGGAGGAAATTCAGTGCCGGAGGTGATCGGCTACAGTGACAACGATCATGCCGGTGACGTTGATGATCGCCGGACATCTCAGAAGCAGAAGGTCGTCGCCGTCTCGTCTTGTGAGGCTGAGTACATGGCGGCGGCTTCCGCAACATGCCAGGGCGTGTGGCTGTGCAGGCTCCTCAGTGATCTCACCGGCGACGTGCCAACGACGGCGAAGCTGCTCGTCGGCAACAAGTCGGCGACCGCGCGCAGCAAGAATCCAGTGCATCACGAAAGAAGTAAGCACATTGACATACGCTATCATTTTATTCGTGAATACAACGGCAAGGTGGATGTCGACCACATTGGCACTGGCGGATAGCTTGCCGACATTCTCACCAAGGCGCTGGGCCGAATGAAGTTCATTGAGCTGCAACGTGGGCTTGTAATCCTTTGCCCGCTAGGATAGTTTGCTTTGTTTTTGAGTTAGCAAATAAACGGCTCTGTCACGTGTGCATGTACACGCAGAGGCCGATCTCATTTTCGGTTAGTAGCTCGGCCGTTGTTAACTCATGGGATGGCATGCAGCGCTGGACTCGGCACGCACTCACCTTGCGCAAGACGAGCGACGTGGGATGGCACGTCCGGTAGGCTCGGCAGCGTCGAGGATTTCTCGTTAAGTAGTTGATGTACAAATAAGATGAAGTCTAATGAGAAAAGCTGCATTTCTTCGTCTACTTGCTATTGTCAACGTGAGCTAGAGCACGCCGGTCTTCCCGGTTCCAACACTCAATGGACATTCGGAGCTGAAACACAGCCAGTCTCCCAGCTCACACAACAAACTACATGGCCCAGCTCCCCTGGCTCTAGGCCCTCCACTAGTTGGCCAAAATCGGTCAGCATAGGAGAGGGGACCGCCACCCCTGAAACCCTAGGGGACACGTGGCCCCCCTCGTCCACCACAGGCACCGAGGGCACCGCCGCCGCACTGGTTGGACAGCCCCATCAGCATCACCTAGGGCATCGCAGGCACATAGCAGGCCTGCCAAGCACCTCCACAGGTGACAACCACACCGGCAAGAGCGGCATAGTCGCCGGACGCGAGGAGCATGAACGCGCCGAGCGCACCGCCATGGACGCCAGGAAACTCCCTGCACGCCGGCACCCATACACCCCGGATCAAATGAACCATGGCGCACCTTCTTGGACATGACCTCACACGAGGAAATCCTCGAGCTGCCTCCCTGGCGCCGGAACCTGCTCCTCGCCACCAGCCCCCTTGACCTCCAGGTCTGGCTCGCTCTCGGCGTCGGAACCCTCGTCGGAGACGGAGAGGGCCCAAAACCCTCATCCAAGAGTTGTATATGCATGGCAGGTTATTTACCCCGAGCAAAGAAAGAGACGTCCCTACGATGACCGAATTGATCGAGTGCTGGCGTCCATTGATTGTGAATGGCTACATCCTGATTGCTTACTACAGGCACTGTAAACCTCGGTCTCTGACTATGCGCCATTGCATCTCTGTAAAATCTTTCATCCATCCTAAGAAGAGATTCAGATGTGAGCTTTTTTGGACAAAACTGGAGGCTTTTCCTGGGTGTGTGATCAGGCTATCTCGGATCCTTTTAAGTGGCTTGGCACCCTTTTCAGTAAACTGTACATCAAATTAACAAGCCTGGGGCCAGAAGACGGTATGTAATTTGAAACTGAAAATTTCTATAGCGGACACAGTTATCCTGACATTGGAGGTTGCCCAGGACTCCAGGTCCCTTTCCCGTGGTGAATTATGGTTGAGGCGATCCCTTAAGCTTGCTGTCCCTGGCCTAGGTTCTCCGGAAAGAAATATTGCGTGGCAACGTTCTCGCTTGAGATGGCTTAAGGAGGGAGATGTTAATACTAAGTCTTTTCACTTAGTGGCCAATGGACGCAAATCTGAAAAACAATATCCCTGCCCTTTGGATCAAGAAGGCAAGGAGCAACTGTTCTTTGAGGCGTATGACGATCTTTTGGGGAGCATTCACACTAGGAACAGTCCTTGGATCTGGACTTCTTAAACATGGAGCAGGCGCCCTAGAACCAGATGGGTTCATTGGTGCCTTCTTGCAAAAGGCTTGGCATGTCATCAAACCTGGCCGTGATATATAAGCTCTATATGGGAGATTGCAGAGGCCTCGCTAAGTTGAATAGGCCTAGATCAGATTTCCGATGCGACATCCGTGTTGGATTTACGGCCCATCAGCCTTGTGCATTCCAACCCAAAGTTATTCTCGAAGCTACTGAGGATTTGTTGTAGATCACATGGAGACCCGATTTGCTAACAGAGTCAGGCCAAGGATGGGTGATATCGTCAGAACAAATCAAACTACATTTATTAGAGGGCGGAATTTGCATGACAATTTCCTCCTTGTTTGACAAGTAGCCAGAAAATCTACCTCCACATATTGTCAGGTGTGCTGCTAAAACTTGACATATCCAGAACATTTGATTCCCTCTCCTGGTTATTCCTTTTTGAGTTTCTCCATGTAAAAGGGTTCAGTGATACTTGCTAGTTGCTACGATGGACTTCCTTCTATCATATTGCCAGTTCTAGTAGTGTTGTTAATGGAGTTTATGGGAGGAGAATATATGATGCCAGGGGATTTAGACAGGACGACTCCATGCCCCCCCTCCCCCGCTGTTTGTTCTAGCCATGGATGCGCTTACAGCTCTGATTCCTCAAGTGGAAGACCATGCCGCTCTTAATGGCATCCCTGGCGTCTCATCCTTGCAGCGGCTATCGATATACGCAGACGATACAGTCATATTTGTTAGACCAGTGCAGTTAGATCTTATATGCATCAGGAACATCCTAAATTCTTTTGGGGAAGCATCGGGTTTCCTTGTGCATTACAACAAATCTGGTTTCCATGTGATTTACAACAAATCCTCTGCTATTAAAAAACAGTATATCTCAGCTAGCTAGAAGCCTCCACAGCGTTTTGAGTCACTCGGCCGTGGGATTCAGCGTAGGAACGAAGCAGATTCCTCACTCGTCACACCGTCTGTTCTAAGGCCTTTTTCACCTGCCACACCATGCGTCGCCTAACGTTTTCAGGTTGCTGCTCCTGAGACATACCTGGGTTCTCTCTCATTAATCGGGCCAATAACTGTTAACCAGGCCCCCATCTTTATCTTTGCTCAGCCCATATGAGGGAGGTCGGCAGGCAAAGAGGCATCCACAAAAAACAAGTGGAGCAGGAGCATGGGAGAGGGTGGGACGCCATGGTGACGTCATCGCCGTTTCATCACACACTTAATGGCATAGAAGGTGTGTCGCTGCGGCCTCTCTGTTCTCTTCAATTGGGGCTGTATTGGACGACTTCCCTGCTACATGAGGCAACTCATGCTCTGCTCTACTGCACCTTTTTTTTTCTTCCTTACCAGCCAGACACCCGATGAGCCATGCTTGGCGCCTAGGTTCCATCCCCTTGCTGTAAAATATTTTGGTTTCTTCCTCGCCATGTTTCCTCATTATGTGTAGATGCTAATTCCTGCTCTCTTTTTTGTGATTGTCCCAGGTATCATGGCGGCGGCGTCGACAGGCGAGAGAGCGATCGCAACGGTGACAAGGAGAAGGCCACGGATGACGCGACAACGAATAAAAGGAGGCCCGCTGGGTTGTATCCTTGACGCTGTACGGATCAAAATCTACAACATGAGGAAACATCCAAGGACGAAAGAGGACATGGTGTGCGCTGCAGCCTGCAACCGCTTTGTACCCAAGGTGAGGAAACTTATACAAGCGGCATTTCCACTCCCTCTGGCTCCCATCTTGTCGCTGCCGCCATGATCCTCTTCTCGCCACCCACGCTGTTGCACGTAGAGCATCCACTTAGGCTGGAAGACAAGTGCTCTCTTTGTTCTACTTACTTTGCTAGGTACTAAATTTGCACATTGCTTATGCTTACTTATGAGCAGTGGTGATGTGTAGCATCAGTGACAAGCTTCAGCTTTTGTTGATGTAAAACATCATCTTAAATTATGTGTTTTGGTCATGTTAAACCTAGCTCTAGTGGATGATGAATGACAGTGCAAAACTACTGCATTTTGTGCTTTTGGTCATGTTGAACTTTATTCTGATGGATGATGAATGAAAGTGCCAAATGATATGGTCAAATTTATGCAATTCAGGCATATATTCAGGTTTCAGACATATATTCAGGTTTATGTGTTTTTGTATTTTTATAGTGAGATTGCTGCCAGTTTCAGACGTATATTCAGGTTTATGCAATTCGGGCAAAATTCATGTACCCCTGTTGCTTTGCAAGTGTTCCCTTTTAGACAAAATTTTAGCTTTGCACGTGTTCACTCATAAACAAAACCGTTGCTCTGCATATGTTCACTTCTGGACAAAATTCAGACAAACAGATACAGTAGTATTCATTTCAGAAAAATATTCAGACTTAGTAACCCTTACTGCCGATTCCCGCGCGAAACAGAGGCCTCGGTCAATCCTGTTGGGGAACGTAGCAGAAATTCAAAATTTTCCTACGCGTCACCAAGATCTATCTATGGAGAAACTAGCAACGAGGGGAAGGAGAGTGCATCTACATACCCTTGTAGATCGCTAAGCGGAAGCGTTCAAGTGAACGGGGTTGATGGAGTCGTACTCGTCGTGATTCAGATCACCGATGATCCTAGTGCCGAACGGACAGCACCTCCGCGTTCAACACACGTACAGCCCGATGACGTCTCCCACGCCTTGATCCAGCAAGGAGAGAGGGAGAGGTTGAGGAAGACTCCATCCAGCAGCAGCACAACGGCGTGGTGGTGGTGGAGGAGCGTGGCAATCCTGCAGGGCTTCGCCAAGCACCTGCGGGAGAGGAGAAGAATTTGGGAGAGAGAGGGGCTGCACCAAAGGCAAAAGGTGTGTCTCAAGAGGCCCTCTACCCCCACTATATATAGGGATCCCAAGGGGGGGGTGCGCCAGCCCTAGGAGATCCAATCTCCTAGGGGGCGGCGGCCAGGGGAGGATTACCTCCCCCCCAAGGCACCTAGGAGGTGCCTTACCCCCTTGGGACTCTTCCTTTAGGGTTCCCCTTCACCCTAGGCGCATGGGCCTTAGGGGAAGTGGCGCCCCCAGCCCACTTTGGGCTGGATCCCTTCCCACTTCAGCCCATGGGACCCTTCGGGATAGGTGGCCCCACCCGGTGGGCCCCCGGGACCCCTCCGGTGGTCCCGGTACAATACCGATGACCCCGAAACTTGTCCCGATGGCCGAAATAGGACTTCCTATATATAAATCTTTACCTCCGGACCACTCCGGAACTCCTCGTGATGTCCGGGATCTCATCCGGGACTCCGAACAACATTCGGTAACCACATACAAGCTTCCTTTATAACCCTAGCGTCATCGAACCTTAAGTGTGTAGACCCTACGGGTTCGGGAGACATGCAGACATGACCGAGATGTTCTCCGGTCAATAACCAACAGCGGGATCTGGATACCCATGTTGGCTCCCACATGTTCCACGATGATCTCATCGGATGAACCACGATGTCAAGGACTTAATCAATCCCGTATACAATTCCCTTTGTCTATCGGTACGATACTTGCCCGAGATTCGATCGTCGGTATCCCGATACCTTGTTCAATCTCGTTACCGGCAAGTCTCTTTTACTCGTTCCGTAACACATCATCCCGTGATCAACTCCTTGATCACATTGTGCACATTATGATGATGTCCTACCGAGTGGGCCCAGAGATACCTCTCCGTCACACGGAGTGACAAATCCCAGTCTCGATTCGTGCCACCCAACAGACACTTTCGGAGATACCCGTAGTGTACCTTTATAGCCACCCAGTTACATTGTGACGTTTGGCACAGCCAAAGTATTCCTACGGTATTCGGGAGTTGCACAATCTCATGGTCTAAGGAAACGATACTTGACATTAGAAAAGCTTTAGCATACGAACTACATGATCTTGTGCTAGGCTTAGGATTGGGTCTTGTCCATCACATCATTCCCCTAATGATGTGATCCCGTTATCGACGACATCCAATGTCCATGGTCAGGAAACCGTAACCATCTATTGATCAACGAGCTAGTCAACTAGAGGCTTACTAGGAACATGGTGTTGTCTATGTATCCACACATGTATCTGAGTTTCCTATCAATACAATTCTAGCATGGATAATAAACGATTATCATGAACAAGGAAATATAATAATAATCAATTTATTATTGCCTCTAGGGCATATTTCCAACAGTCTCCCACTTGCACTAGAGTCAATAATCTAGTTCACATCGATATGTGATTAACACTCAAGGTCACATCCTTATGTGACTAACACCCAAGAGTTCTGGGTTTGATCATGTTATGCTTGTGAGAGAGGTTATAGTCAACGGGTCTGAACCTTTTAGATCCGTGTGTGCTTTACAAATCTCTATGTCATCTCCTAGATGCAGTTACCACGCTCTATTTGGAGCTATTCCAAACAACTGTTCTACTATACTAATCCAATTTACTACTTAGAATAATCTGGATTAGTGTCAAAGTTTGCATCGGCGTAACCCTTTATGACGAACTCTTTTCCACCTCCATAATCGAGAAAATTCCTTAGTCCACTAGTTACTAAGGATAACCTTGACCGTTGTCCTGTGATCCATTCCTGGATCACACTTGTACCCCTTGACTGACTCATGGCTTGGCACACTTCAGGTGCGGTACACAACATAGCATACTTTAGAGCCTATGTCTAAGCATAGGGGACGACCTTCGTCCTTTCTCTCTCTTCTGCCGTGGTCAGGTCTTGAGTCTTACTCAATACTCACACGTGTAATACAGCCAAGAACTCCTTCTTTGCTGATCTATTTTGAATTCCTTCAAAATCTTGTCACGGTATGTATTCATTTGAAAGTACTATTAAGCGATTTTGATCTATCCTTATAGATCTTGATGCTCAATGTTCAAGTAGCTTAATCCAGGTTTTCCATTGAAAACACTCTTCAAATAACCCTATATGCTTTCCAGAAATTCTACATCATTTCTGATCAATAATATGTCAACAACATATACTCGTCAGAAATTCTATAGTGCTCCCACTCACTTGTTTGGAAATACAAATTTCTCATAAACTTTGTATAAACCCAAAATCTCTGATTATCTCACCAAAGTGTACATTCCAACTCCGAGATGCTTACTCCAGTCCTTAGAAGGATTGCTGGGGCTTTGCATACTTGTTAGCATCTTTCAGGATCGACAAAATCTTCTGGTTGTATCACATACAACCCTTCCTCAAGAAAATCAAGGAAACAATATTTTGACATCCTATCTGCAAGATTTCATAAATAATGCAGTACCTGCTAATATAATTCCAACAGACTCTTAGCATCGCTACGAATGAGAAAGTCTCACCGTAGTCAACTCCTTGAACTTGTCGGAAAACATCTTAATGACAAGTCGAGCTTTCTTAATGGTGACATTTACCATCATTGTCCGTCTTCCTTTTAAAATCCATCTGTACTCAACAGCCTTACGACCATCGAGTCGTTCTGTCAAAGTCTACACTTTGTTTTCATACATGGATCCTCTCTCGGATTTTTATGGCCTCGAGCCATTCATTGGAATCCGGGCCCACCATCGCTTCTCCATAGCTTGTAGGTTCATTGTTGTCTAGCAACATGACTTCCAAGACAGGATTACGTACAACTCTGGAGTAGTACGCATCCTTGTCATCCTACGAGGTTTGGGAGTGACTTGATCCGAAGTCTCATGATCACTATCATAAGTTTCCACTTCAATTGGTGTAGGTGCCATAGGAACAACTTCCTGTGCCCTGCTACACACTAGTTGAAGTGACGGTTCAATAACCTCATCAAGTCTCCACCATCCTCCCACTCAATTCTTTCGAGATAAACTTTTCCTCGTGAAAGGACCCGATTTGAGAAACAATCCTTATTGCTTTCGGATCTGAGACAGGAGGTATACCCAATTGTTTTTGGGTATCCTATGAAGATGCAGTTATCCACTTTGGGTTCGAGCTTATCAACCTGAAACCTTTTCATATAAGCGTCGTGACCCCAAACTTTTAAGAAACAACAGCTTAGGTTTCTCTAAACGATAGTTCATACGGTGTTGTCTCGACGGATTTGCGTGGTGCCCTATTTAAAGTGAGTGCAGTTGTCTCTAATGCCTAACCCATGAACGATAGTGATAATTCGATAAGAGACATCATGATATGCATCATATCCAATAGGGTGCAGTTATGATGTTCGGACATACCATCACACTATGGTGTTCCAGGCGGTACTAGTCGTGAAACAATTTCCACAATATCTCAATTGTGTACCAAACTCGCAACTCAGATATTCATCTCTATGATCATATCATAGATATTTTATCCTCTTGTCACGACGATATTCAACTTCACTCTGAAATTACTTGAACCATTCAATAATTCAGACTTGTGTTTCATCAAGTAAATATGCTCAGTATCTACTCAAATCATCTGTGAAGTAAGAGCATAACGATATCCACTGCGTGCCTCAGCACTCATTGGACTGCACACATCTAAATGTGTTACTTCCAACAAGTTGCTTTCAGTCATCTTGCCCATGTGGTATGATTTGCATATCTCAAGTGATTCAAAATCAAGTGAGTCCAAACGGTCCATCTGCATGGAGTTTCTTCATGCGTATATACCAACAGACATGGTTCACATGTCTCAATCTTTTCAGAAATGAGTGAGTTCAAAGATCCATCAACATGGAGCTTCTTCATGCGTTTTATACCAATATGACTTACATGGCAGTGCCACAAGTAGGTGGTACTATCATTATTATCTTATATCTTTTGGCATGAACATGTGTATCACTATGATCGAGATTCAATAAACCATTCATTCTAGGTGCAAGACCATTGAAGGTATTATTCAAATAAATCGAGTAACCATTATTCTCCTTAAATGAATAACCGTATTGCGATAGACATAATCCAATCATGTCTATGCTCAACGCAAACACCAAATAACAATTATTTAGGTTTAACACCAATCTCGATGGTAGAGGGAGCGTGTGATGCTTGATCATATCAACCTTGGAAGCACTTCCAACACATCTCGTCAGCTCACCTTTAGCTAGTCTCCGTTTATTCCGTAGCTTTTATTTCGAGTTACTAACACTTAGCAACCGAACCGGTATCTAATACCCTGATGCTACTAGGAGTACTAGTAAAGTACACATTCACACAATGTATATCCAATATACTTCTATCGACAGCCTTCTCATCTACCAAGTATCTAGGGTAATTCTGCTCTAGTGGCTATTCCCCTCATTACAGAAGCACTCAGTCTCGGGTTTGGGTTCAATCTTGGGTTTCTCCACTAGAGCAGCAGCTGATTTGCCGTTTCATGAAGTATCCCTTCTTGCCCTTGCCCTTCTTGAAACCAGTGGTTTCACTAACCATCAACAATTGATGCTCCTTCTTGATTTCTACTTTCGCGGTTTCAAACATCGCGAATATTTCAAGGATCATCATATCTATCCCTGATATGTTATAGTTCATCACGAAGCTCTAGTAGCTTGGTGGCAATGACTTTGGAGAACCATCACTATCTTGTTTGGAAGATCAACTCCCACTCGATTCAAGTGATTGTTGTACTCAGAAAATTTGAGCACAAACTCAACGATTGAGCTTTTCTCCCTTAGTTTGCAGGCCAAGAAATCGTCGGAGGTCTCATACCTCTTGACGTGGGCACGAGACTGAAATCCCAATTTCAGCCCTCAAAACATCTCATATGTTTCGCGACATTTCAAAAAGTCTTCGGTGCCTCAATTCTAAACCATTTATCATTACCGAACTATCATGTAGTCATCAAAACGTGTATGTCAGATGTTCGGAACATCCACAGACCACGTTCGAGGTCCAGCACACCGAGCAGTGCATTAAGGACGTAAGCCTTGTACTGTCCGCATAATTGCTACTATCAACTTTCAACTATATTTTCTCTAGGAACATATCTAAAACAGTAGAACTAAAGCGCGAGCTGCGACATAATTTGCAAAATCTTTTTGACTATGTTCAGGATAATTTAAGTTCATCTTATGAACTCCCACTCAGATAGACATCCCTCTAGTCATCTAAGTGATTACATGATCCGAGTGAACTAGGCCGTGTACGATCATCACGTGAGACGGACTAGTCAACGTCGGTGAACATCTTCATGTTGATCGTATCTTCTATACGACTCATGCTCGACCTTTCGGTCTTCTGTGTTCCGAGGCCATGTCTGTACATGCTAGGCTCGTCAAGTTAACCCTAAGTGTTTTGCATGTGTAAAACTGTCTTACACCCGTTGTATGTGAACGTAAGGATCTATCACACCCGATCATCACGTGGTGCTTCGAAACGACGAACTGTAGCAACGGTGCACAGTTAGGGGAGAACACATTCTTGAAATTGTTTATGAGGGATCATCTTATTTACTACCGTCGTTCTAAGTAAACAAGATGCATAAACATGATAAACATCACATGCAATCAAAAGGTGACATGATATGGCCAATATTATTTTGCTCCTTTTGATCTCCATCTTCGGGGCTCCATGATCATCGTCGTCACCGACATGACACCATGATCTCCATCATCATGATCTCCATCATCGTGTCTTCATGAAGTTGTCACGTCAACTATTACTTCTACTACTATGGCTAACGCTTTAGCAATAAAGTAAAGTGATTACATGACGTTTATGTTGACACGCAGGTCATAAATAAATTAAGACAACTCCTATGGCTCCTGCCGGTTCTCATACTCATCGACATGCAAGTCGTGATTCCTATTACAAGAACATGATCATCTCATACATCACATATATCATACATCACATCCTTTTGGCCATATCACATCACATAGCATACCCTGCAAAAACAAGTTAGACGTCCTCTAATTGTTGTTTGCATGTTTTACGTGGCTGCTATGGGTTTCTAGCAAGAACGTTTCTTACCTACGCAAGACCACAACGTGATATGTTAATTGCTATTTACCCTTCATAAGGACCCTTTTCATCGAATCCGATCCGACTAAGGTGGGAGAGACTGGCACCCGCTAGCCACCTTATGCAACTAGTGCATGTCAGTCGGTGGAACCTGTCTCACGTAAGTGTACGTGTAAGGTCGGTTCGGGCCGCTTCATCCCACAATGCCGCCGAATCAAGATTGATTAGTAACGGTAAGCAAATTGAACAAAATCAACGCCCACAACTACTTTGGGTTCTACTCGTGCAAAGAATCTACGCAATAGACCTAGCTCATGATGCCACTGTTGGGGAACGTAGCAGAAATTCAAAATTTTCCTACGCGTCACCAAGATCTATCTATGGAGAAACTAGCAACGAGGGGAAGGAGAGTGCATCTAGATACCCTTGTAGATCGCTAAGCGGAAGCGTTCAAGTGAACGGGGTTGATGGAGTCGTACTCGTCGTGATTCAGATCACCGATGATCCTAGTGCCGAACGGACAGCACCTCCGCGTTCAACACACGTACAGCCCGATGACGTCTCCCACGCCTTGATCCAGCAAGGAGAGAGGGAGAGGTTGAGGAAGACTCCATCCAGCAGCAGCACAACGGCGTGGTGGTGGTGGAGGAGCGTGGCAATCCTGCAGGGCTTCGCCAAGCACCTGCGGGAAAGGAGAACTTGGGAGAGAGAGGGGCTGCACCAAAGGCAAAAGGTGTGTCTCAAGAGGCCCTCTACCCCCACTATATATAGGGATCCCAAGGGGGGGGTGCGCCAGCCCTAGGAGATCCAATCTCCTAGGGGGCGGCGGCCAGGGGAGGATTACCTCCCCCCCAAGGCACCTAGGAGGTGCCTTACCCCCTTGGGACTCTTCCTTTAGGGTTCCCCTTCACCCTAGGCGCATGGGCCTTAGGGGAAGTGGCGCCCCCAGCCCACTTTGGGCTGGATCCCTTCCCACTTCAGCCCATGGGACCCTTCGGGATAGGTGGCCCCACCCGGTGGGCCCCCGGGACCCCTCCGGTGGTCCCGGTACAATACCGATGACCCCGAAACTTGTCCCGATTGCCGAAATAGGACTTCCTATATATAAATCTTTACCTCCGGACCACTCCGGAACTCCTCGTGATGTACGGGATCTCATCCGGGACTCCGAACAACATTCGGTAACCACATACAAGCTTCCTTTATAACCCTAGCGTCATCGAACCTTAAGTGTGTAGACCCTACGGGTTCGGGAGACATGCAGACATGACCGAGATGTTCTCCGGTCAATAACCAACAACGGGATCTGGATACCCATGTTGGCTCCCACATGTTCCACGATGATCTCATCGGATGAACCACGATGTCAAGGACTTAATCAATCCCGTATACAATTCCCTTTGTCTATCGGTACGATACTTGCCCGAGATTCGATCGTCGGTATCCCGATACCTTGTTCAATCTCGTTACCGGCAAGTCTCTTTTACTCGTTCCGTAACACATCATCCCGTGATCAACTCCTTGATCACATTGTGCACATTATGATGATGTCCTATCGAGTGGGCCCAGAGATACCTCTCCGTCACACGGAGTGACAAATCCCAGTCTCGATTCGTGCCACCCAACAGACACTTTCGGAGATACCCGTAGTGTACCTTTATAGCCACCCAGTTACGTTGTGACGTTTGGCACAGCCAAAGTATTCCTACGGTATTTGGGAGTTGCACAATCTCATGGTCTAAGGAAACGATACTTGACATTAGAAAAGCTTTAGCATACGAACTACATGATCTTGTGCTAGGCTTAGGATTGGGTCTTGTCCATCACATCATTCTCCTAATGATGTGATCCCGTTATCGACGACATCCAATGTCCATGGTCAGGAAACCGTAACCATCTATTGATCAACGAGCTAGTCAACTAGAGGCTTACTAGGGACATGGTGTTGTCTATGTATCCACACATGTATCTGAGTTTCCTATCAATACAATTCTAGCATGGATAATAAACGATTATCATGAACAAGGAAATATAATAATAATCAATTTATTATTGCCTCTAGGGCATATTTCCAACAAATCCTACCTGGCAAAGCATCTGCCACGTCTGCAAAACCGGCGTCTCAAACCACCCAAAACGCCATCAGGGGGTGATTTGTGTGGTATTGGACAGTCCAGGGGATTAAGAACCCGGTTTCACAGTTGGGGGGTGATGTGCTCGAAATCTGAGAGTTCAGGGTGGTATGTGGACTTCTTTCAAAATGCAAAGCTTCGTCATCTTCATAGTAGAGAGCTTTGCTTACTTGCTTCATGCCTACAACATGCATGCACTTTCTGTGTAACCAAAGAAGTCAGAGACCTCGGAGGAGGCATGTGGACTGTAAGCACTAGTAGAAAAGGGGGCAAAGGTTTAGGCCGGGTAAGCCCATTAGTCCCGGTTCAGTCCAGAACCGGGACTAATGGGTGCATTGGACCCGGTTCGTGAGCCCAGGGGGCCGCCCGGGCCACGTGGGCCATTAGTCCCGGTTCGTCTGGACCTATTGGTCCCGGTTGGTGGGACGAACAGGGACCAATGGGCCTCGCTCCTGGCCCACCACCACTGGTCCCGGTTGGTGGCATGAACCGGGACCAATAGGTCCCCTTTAGTCCCGGTTCATGCCACCAACCGGGACTAAATGGTTGGTCCTCGTTGCGATTCACAGTTTAGTCCCACCTCGCCAACCGAAGGGCGCCCACACTGGTTTATAAGCCCGTCCCTCTCTGCCTTGTTGAGCTCCTCTCAAAATGAAAATAGATGCCCCTATACTGAAATTTGACCTAAATTCATAATGTATTTCTCTGAAATTCATAGAAATTGATTATGAATTAGGTTGAATTTTCTCTATAGGCACATCTATGTTCATTTTTTTAGTAAAGTTAATCACAAAGTTGAGATTCACACAAATTTCAAAGAATTCAAATTTTAACTATTCTAATTTGAAAACTAATGGCACTAACAGAAAGTTTATAATTTTTGGTATCTCTGTGGAGAAAGATTGTAGATAGTAAATATAATACACAAAGTGTTTTCAAATTTGAAAACTAATGGCATTAACAAAAAGTTTATAATTTGAGATCTGTTAGAGATAGGTATAAAAGATAAGTAAACGTGTAAAATAAGGTAAAGATAAATAAATTGCAGCAAGGTATTTTTGAGTTTTTGATTTTATAGATCCTAAAATAATATGATAGAAAATAGACCCCGGGGCCATAGGTTTTACTAGAGGCTTCTCTCTTGAAAGAAACATACGATGGGTGAACAAATTATTGTTGAGCAATTGGTAGAAAAGCGGATAGCTATAACGATATCCAAGGCAATGATTATGGATATAGGCTCAACAATAATTTAACTGACTCCATGTAACCCTAGATTCCCCCCCCCCCCCGATGTCTATATAAACCGGAGGTGTTAGTCCGAAAAGGAGATACTCATTACCATAGTCATACAGGCTAGACTTCTAGGCTTTAGTCATTACGATCTCGTGGTAGATCAACTCTTGTAATACTCATATTCATCAAGATCAATCAAGCAGGAAGTAGGGTATTACCTCCATAAAGAGGGCCTGAACCTGGGTAAACATCGTGTCCCTCGTCTCTTGTTACCATCGATCCTAGACGCACAGTTCGGGCCCCCCTACTCGAGATCCGCCGGTTTTGACACCGACTGTGGTGCTTTCATTGAGAGATCCACTGTGTCGTCGACGAAAGGCTCGATGGCTCGCCTTGTCCTTAAAGACAACATCACCTCCGGGGGAGCTCTGGCCCCAGGCAAAACTCTCCGGTTGGGCGGCTTTACTATGATCGCTCGTTCGGTCGTTGAGCCGACGATGACCTCTCGGGCCATTGAAAACCCCCTTCGCATCAACTCCGAGCACTCACAAGCAGATGGATCCGGTAGAGTTTTCGTCTTTGAACTAACTCCTAGATCGCATCGCCGCTTTGGGCCAGATTCCTCCTTATCAAGGACAAGATAAAATATTGCCATGACGAGGACGCAATATCAGCGTTTTGCAACAATTGCGCGGACAAGAAAAAAGATTGCCACTAACAGAAAGTTTATAATTTTTGGTATCTCTGTGGAGAAAGATTGTAGATAGTAAATATAATACACAAAGTGTTTTCAAATTTGAAAACTAATGGCATTAAAAAAAGTTTATAATTTTTTTAAAACTAACAGCATAAAGAATTAAAAAATAAAGCAAAAAACAAAAGAATATAAATAATGCAGAAAACAAAACAAAAAATTTGAAAAAAATACTTATATTAACAATAAGTATTTTGTTATAAGTAGAAACAAAATAAATTAAATAAAGCAACAAAGAAAACAAAAAAAAGTGTTTTCAAATTTGAAAAGTAATGGCATTAACAAAAAATTTATAATTTTTCTAAAACTAAAAGCATAAAGAATTAAAAATAAAGCAAAAAACAAAAGAAAATAAATAATGCAGAAAACAAAACAAAAAAACTGAAAAAAATAGCAACAATAAGTATTTTGTTGTAAGTAGAAACAAAATAAAATAAATAAAGCAACAAAGAAAAAAAAAGGTGCCACCTACTTGGCCCCCACGGCCTGAATACGACTAGAAACCGTACCATGGGCCAGGATTCAGGCCCGCAGGAGGCCCAGTAGGCCCACATGCACATTGCACAGGGTTAGGCCCGAAAGCCTGCATTTGAGAGGAGCTCGAGAGGGAAGGCGCAGCAGCGCTTATAAACCACTCTCGAGCTCCCTCAGCTAGCAAGGTGGGACTAAAGATTTGGCGCGGGGCAGCACAAGGCCTTTGGTCCCGGTTCGCGGCACCAACCGGGACCAATGCCCCCCTTTAGTCCCGGTTGGTGCCACCAACCTGCCGAAAAGTGGCCTTTGGTCCCGGTTGGTGGCACCAACCGGGACTAAAGGTGGCATTGGTCCCGGTTGTTGCCACGAACCGGAACCAATGCCTCGTCTATATAACGAGGACTTGTGAATTTCTGTGTTCTGTTCCTCATTCTCCCGCCGCGACGCCACCAGGCTGCCCGTCGTCTGCCTCGCCGTCGCCGCCGTCGCCCTGCCTCCGACGCGCCGCCCCGACGCCGTCCCGCGCCGCCCCGCCCCGACGCCCTCGCTGCCCCGCGCCGCCCCTGCCCCGACGCCGCCGGCCCTTCCTCCTCGTCGCCGTCGCGCGCGCACCTTGTGAGCGCCGCCCCGATCCCCTCCTCCTCCTCCCTATAATGGCCGCCGCCGCTGCCGCCATGTCGCCGCACCCAGGGCCGCCGCACTAGTTGTATTAATTTGGATGTGTAGTTAATTAATTTAGTTGTATTAATTTAGATGTATTAATTTAGATGTGTAGTTTAGATTTTTTTTGGTAATATTATTGTTGAATATGCAAATGTTTGTATGTTCATATGCAAAGAATATGTCAATTTTTCATAGATTTTTTATGATTTTTTTCTGTTGTAATTTTGTTCATAGATTTTTTATGATTTTTTACTGTTGTAATTTTGTTCATAGATTTTTTTATGATTTTTTTTCTGTTGTAATTTTGTTCATAGATTTTTTATGATTTTTTTCTGTTGTAATTTTGTTCATAGAATTTTTATGATTTTTTTTGTTCATAGAATTTTCTTTGTCAATTTATGTATATGTTCATATTGTGTAGGAATCTAAAAATTATGTATGATCAAAGTCATTTATGTATATGTTCATATTTAGAAGAAAAAGAAGGAGAGAAAAAAGGAAAATAAGAAGAGGAAGAAGGAGAAGAAGAAGAACAAGAAGAAGAGGAGAGGAAGAAGATGAGAAATAAATAAGAAGATGAAAAAGAAAAAAAAAAGAGGAGAAGAAGAAGGAATAGAGGAGAAGAAGAATTATTCCTTCTTCTTCTCCTCTTTTTTTCTTTTTTTCTTCGATCTCCTCCTCTATTTCTTTCTTCTTCTCCTCTTTTCTTCTTCTTCTTCATCTTCTTATTTTTGTTATCGGGTATGTTGTTGTCGATATACCCCCCTCCCCGATAACTTTTACTAAGTACAACTTAGAAAGTGTTTAATGGAATTAGTTAGAACTAGGTAAATTTGTTTATTTTTAGTAAGTACTATTTTATTTTATTTATAGTAAGTGCTTAGTAGTTGAACTAGTTGATTTAATAAAACTGGTTTATTTTACTATAGAAGTAGTTTATTTTTAGCAAAAAAATTAATAGAACTAGTTTATTTTTTAGTTAAAGCAATTATTCCCGCATTGACGTGGACGATGCCTATCCCGCATCCTCGTCGTCGAGTCGGCGGAGGACGACACCTGCTTGACCAGATGGGCCATGTCCGGGACTGGGCTCCGCCGGGTTGGTACTGGGAGGCGCTACCTTCCGGGGGGCGTAGCTTGGTGAGGAGCCAGCCCGTCGTTGACCCGATCCTTGTTTGGTGGCGGTCGCGTGGGCCAGTGACGGTGCCGAGGCTTCCGGACACCGCAGAGGTGGTACGTCACCGTGTCAGCGACGAGGACCAGCACGTCCGTCGCTACATGGTTGCGTTGGAGGGAAGGTTCGAGAATACCTGGCAGGTTCTTCAGGGATCTCACTGGAGCTATGATCCTGTGATGGTTCCTTCCCTTTGGGTGTCCATCGCCCGCGCCGATACCCGTCGGGCGCTACGGTTCTAGCTGTACTGGCGATATGTATGATAGTATTCGACGTGTATTAGTGATAATATTCAACGATGTACAGACACATGGAGATGATGTAGTTTTTCTTATAATTGAATGCATCATAATTTGAATACTACTTTATTTTGCGATTTAATTTTTCTTATTGAATGCTCAAATTGGAGAGCACTATGCAAGGCATATGCATATGATTAGTTGAATAATAATGATCTAATTTAGTTTTTGTAGTACATATATATATATATATATATATATATATATATATTTTTAATTGTACATGTTTAATCTTTCAATTATGAACGTAGGAGATGTCATCATCGGACGACGGAAGTCTCCCGGGGGAGTGCGACTGGTGCCATGACGATCGAGGTCTTTGCGACATGCCTCACCTGGACGATGATCGGCGCTTCAGCATTAAGCTCGAGGAGACCTTCGAAGTTGAAACGGTACGCAACGACGACAAGTGTTTTTTTTTCATAATTAAGCATGACTTCAACTATTTCAACGTGTAATTTTCATATTTTACAATTCGAGTATAGTTTATCCCATGCCATGCAAGACGCTATGTCTTGGAGAGGATGGATTTTGAAGACCATGAAAATTTTGAAACGAAGAAAATTCACCTAAGGACCCATCATGATGTGGATTTTGAAGTAAAGGTGTATAATGCTGAGAACATAACCCATTTTGGTTGCAAAAATTGGGAAGCATTTTGCAAATTGTATGGTTTTGATAAGGGTATGCTTGTCACCATGGATCTTGATGATCCTGAAATCGAGCAAGACAATATGGACATTTGGGTCCTTGTTGACACGCCTCCAGTTCTACCGCTATGTGAGTTTCTCAAACATAGTTAATTATTAACTAATTTATATTGTTCATTTCAAAATAGTTGACAACTTATTTCCATCGACAGCTTATTTTGAAGTATCAATGAATGTGCAGAAGATGGTAGATAGAACTTACTACACCGATGGCTCTGAGTTAACTTACAAGGAGAAAAATCATCTGGTTGGATTTTGTAATGATCTTGAGAATTACAATATCTACAATCGAACTCCTCAACATTATGGTCAATACGTGCCACTAGTGCACGTGTTGAACTACGGTAACTACTATGGAGATATCATGGTAAGATTTTTTACTATTACGACATACATGCATCTTTTCCATACTTCTATATAAAACTAGTACTTCATTGCTAACTATGAAGTTATTACTATGTTTTTCAACAGATAATCCCAGAGGATTGTGTGCCTCATCTGATGTATGAGCATGGTCGCCTTGATGTTTTGAACATATATCCAGGTCATCCTACGAATCTCAGCTGCCCATACCGGATTTCTAAAAGAAGTGGAGACATGCAAATCAGAGAATGGAAAAAATGTATGGAAACTCGTAAAGAGGTTCTTGGACGCAAAAGGAAGCGTGGCGCAAGAATTGGAGACAGGATGATCTCCATTCTCCATAATGGAGAGTCAGGGTTTATACTGTTTTATGCTATTTTATCTTAAAGAGGGTATTTTGGTCCTACCTAATACTGATGATCATGTGCTAAGAACAATTAAGTAGGGTTGGGTTCGATGACTATGAGGATGATGATCGTATGACTTGTTATTAGTAACGAGTAGAAGTTCTATCATGATGATTAGTAGGACTTATTATTATGATGATGCATGAAGAGTTATATATATATATATATATATATATATATATATATATATATATATATATATATATATATATATATATCAGTGGGTGAAATGAACATGGATTGGATTGAAGTGAAGGCAACATGCATGTGGTGCATGTCGAAAGTAGTACTAATCCAAACTTGATCAAATTAGGATTAATTAGTATTACTTTCGACATGCACCACATATGTTGCCTTCACTTCAATCTAAGCCATGTTTAGGCATACCATAGCGTTGGTATAAACCAAGCACGGAGATATAAGAGAGGACACTTCTCTCTATTAGCTAGCTAATAACAAACTAAATTAACCCCCAAAACCCCTAAACAAGCCCCGTTAAAAAAAACAAAAACCCCAACCATAGAAATGCTGACGCGTGGATGCATATTGGTCCCGGTTGGTTCCACCAACCGGGACCAAAGGCCCTCCTGCCTGGGCTCGGCGCACCGGCCACGTGAAGGCCCATCTGTCCCGGTTCTGGTTAGAACCGGGACTAAAGGGTCAGGGCATTAGTAACGACCCTTTAGTCCCGGTTCAGGAACCGGGACAAAAAGCCCTTATGAACCGGGACAATAGGCCCGTTTTCTACTAGTGAAGGCAAAACAGGCACATAGACTCAAGGACTTGTACATCGGTGAAATATGAAGCATTTTTCAGGCCTCAGGTTTGAGAAGATGGCATCAACGAGGAATGGAGCCGAGGGTGGTTCACAGTTGCGAACATCGCCGTCTCAACGCTTTTTGGAGCGCCCCTTGAGGAATCTGGTAAGAAACGTGGAGTCTGCTCCTGCCACTGCTACGTACAAAGAGGAAATCCATGTGTTAGGTGTTTAAACTGCTAGCATAAACGTGTGGTTGATTGATTGGCAGCAATGTCAGAGCCATAAGTGAGAATACAAATGCAATAGGAAAGCTCCATGATTAGGAATTCTCAGTCATCGATCCTTCTTTTTTTGTAGATGAACATTTGTAGTGAAGTAATCAATCAAATTGTTCAACAATATTTCCTCAGTATATTCCTTTTTGAGCCTCTATGTACAGACCGTTCACTGTATCTCTCTTTAAGGAAAACCAACACCTTTGTGCCACATACCTGTGCAGTTGACGATTTGGCCGGCAGCAGCAACATTTCTTGGCACGTGGGTGCTGGTTTTGGCGGGCAAGCAAGCAGCAACGAGCAGCTGCAGGCAAAAGCTACTAACAGGTGAAAAAATAATTCTAGATCAACAATGTTTTACATCGCGACCTCACTTGTTCATAATTTGATGGTAGGATGTTAGATTTAGTCGACGGTTACTATTGAATGCACTCTGAATTTGTATGGTTAATGCTATGAATTATTGAAGCGGATGGACATGTTTGTAGAATACTCAACCAGATGTGTTAGTCTTCACATAGCAGCAGAGGTCGTTTTCAAACAGCAGCACCAATGTACATCTTCTACAAACAAAAAAAGGAAAAATATGCTAGTCTTGCTCCTTATCTACTCTTAATTTTGAACTGACAAAAAAATATTGATCTGAACTGGCAGGTGTTGCTTGGCTCCTGACTCCCTTCGCCATGCCACTCACCTCGTGTCGCTGGACCACCGCGGTCGTTGGCAGAATCCTTTTGTTTAGCATCCAGCGCAAGCAATCTGAATCCGCACGCGCAAGCCTTGTGTTGCCGTGTCAGCCCTCCTTCTGCTGACTGCTTCTGCAGTAGCAAGTCGCGCCACCTGCACCTGTTATCACCACAAGACGTTCTACTACACCTATATGTTCTACTACAACTAAACGCCGGTGGTGGTGAAGTTCTACTATGGCTATACGCCAAGTTCTACTAAAGTTGTATGTCAGCGACCATGATCTACTACAGATGTACGCCAAGTTGTACTACAGTTATACACGGGCCGTCATTGTAACGCCCTCGATGCGGCTATATCTCCCACGTGTCGAAGCACGACTTAGAGGCATAACCGCATTGAAAGCAATGTCGCAAGTGAGTTAATCTTCACACAACTCATGTATTACATAAGGGAAAGAGATACATAGTTGGCTTACAGTCGCCACTTCACACAATACATAAATAAACATTCATCATCCAAATTACACTCAAGGTCCGACTACGGAACCAAAATAAAAGAAGACTACCCCAAATGCTACACAGATCCGCGATCGTCCCAACTGGGCTCCACTACTGATCATCAGGAAAAGACACATAGTAACGACCACGTTCCTCGTCGAACTCCCACTTGAGCTCGGTTGCGTCATCTGCACTGGCATCGTTGGCACCTGCAACTGTTTTGGTAGAATCTGTGAGTCACGGGGACTCAGCAATCTCACACCCACGAGATCAAGACTATTTAAGCTTAAAGGTAGGAAGGGGTTGTGAGGTGGAGCTGCAGCAAGCGACTAGCATATATGGTGGCTAACAACGCAAAAGAGAGCGAGAAGAGAAGCAAAGCACCGTCGTGAAGCTAGGAGTGATCAAGAAGTGATCCTAGAACAACCTACGTCAAACATAGCTCCAACACCGTGTTCACTTCCCGGACTCCGCCGAGAAGAGACCATCACGGTTACACACACGGTTGATGGGTTTTAATTAAGATCAACTTCGGGTTTTCTACAACCGGACATTAACAACTTCCCATCTGCCTCATAACCGCGGGCACAGCTTTCGAAAGATAATACCCTGCAGGGGTGTCCCAACTTAGCCCATTATAAGCTCTCATGGTCAACGAAGGATATTCCTTCTACCGGCAAGACCCGATCAGTCTCGGAATCCCGGACTACAAGACATTTCGACAGTAATAAAACAAGTCCAGCAAAGCCGCCCGATTGTGCCGACAAATCCCGATAAGAGCTGCACATATCTCGTTCTCAGGGCACATCCGGATAAGCTAAGCGTACAGGTACCAACATAGCCCAAGTTGCCAAGGGACGGTCCCGCACGGTGCTCTAGTTTGGACCAACACTCAAAGGAGCACTGGCCCGGGGGTTAAAATAAAGATGACCCTCGGGCTCGCGAAAACCCGGGGGAAAAAGGCTTAGGTGGCAAATGGTAAAACCAAAGTTGGGCCTTGCTGGAGGAGTTTTATTCAAAGCGAACTGTCAAGGGGGTCCCATAAATCACCCAACCGTGTAAGGAACGCAAAATCAAGGAACATAACACCGGTATGACGGAAACTAGGGTGGCAAGAGTGGAACAAAACACCAGGCATAAGGCCGAGCCTTCCACCCTTTACCAAGTATATAGATGCATTAATTAAATAAGAGATATTGTGATATCCCCACATATCCATGTTCCAACATGGAACAAACTTCAGCTTCACCTGCAACTAGCAACGCTATAAGAGGGGCTGAGCAAAGCGGTAACATAGCCAATCAACGGTTTGCTAGGACATGGATGGTTAGAGGCTGACATGGCAATATGGGTGGCATGATATAGCAAGTGGTAGGTATCGCATCATAGTCATAGCAAAAGAGCAAGCATCTAGCAAGCAGAGATAGAAGTGATTTCGAGGGTATGGTCATCTTGCCTGCAAGGTTCTTAGAGTTGTCGAAAGCTTGATCTTCGTAAGCGTTCTCAACAGGTTCCTCGTTCACGTACTCGTCTCCCAGCTCTACCCAAAACAAGAACACAAGCAAAGGAACTACTATCAAGCACGATGCTATGCACAAACAACATGATGCAAAACATGGCATGATATGCGAGATGTGATATGCAATGCATATGCGTGCGCGGGAAGGGAAAAGATGAACAAGGCATAATCTTGGCAAACCAAGTATGCCACTGGAAAGGTGAGATGATTTCAGTTGAAATCAATATAAAGATCACCGGAATCGGATGCACGGTTTGCAAATGACAAGCAAAACAAGAATGACAAGATTCTGCCATTAACAGCATGATGCTACTTAGCAAGCAACAAGAAATTAAGCTGCCACACCCAAACATATCAGCGAAGCATATGGAAGTGACCTACTCAAGATTCTTGACAAAAGATGAACACTGAGCTACGGCTAAATCACACCATAACAGGTTCAAACAAGCATGGCAAAAGTGCAAAAGATAACAGGTTCACAGACTTAATGAAAATAGCAACATGCCAGAAATTAACATCAGGATGGCATGTTTAGAGCAAGCAAACAAGCCGCTACAGGAACACAATATAGCAAAACAAGGCATGGCATGAACCTACTCAAAGCACAGAACAAAAGTACCTTACTGACCAAGAGTCAAAAAGGAACAGAAAATACAATAACACCCATGTCAATTAAGCAAGTTTCGTTACAGGTTTCAGACTTAGCAGAAAACTGGACATGTCAAAACAGATAACAAGTAGGCATGTTCGTGAGCTCGATGCGCTCACTACAGAGCATTGCATGATAAACTAAGCATACATCAATCAGGAAGACATGGTATATAAGCTAGACATGGCAAGAACAACATCATAGCATGCAAGGATCAACTGCAACAAGCTTGCAAAATCGAATAACATGTAAACAATCTGCCAGTAACATTTTATAGCAAAAGTAGAGCTCGATTGCCTCAAGCTACGGTACTCCATAATTACAAACAAAGGCATTAATGGATATAAAACATCCATATGTTCAAAACACCCTTACTGATCATTCTCAAAAGAGGCACAGATCTCTCTGAAACAACATGAACACATAGCATAAAAATAACAGCAGGACATGACTTAGTAAAATTACTAAGTCCCTGAAATCAGCAACAACATGATCCCTAGTTTGCATGCTTGTGCTAGTCACCACAAAGATCACAAAAATACATGGCATACACCCCTGTAAAGATGGCATGGCATATTACAAAACACATGTAGGACTCAAGTTCATAGGATGCACACATCAATCATGGCAAAAAATGACAAAAGTGCATGTTCTGCTGCGAATCTGAATCTAACATCACATAGCCCTCTTCTAACAGCATTTCGGGCATCAAGACGAGCTCAAATGAAAATGACGAAATGAGATGAAATGATGTACTCATCGAGGCGAACAATTTGACATATTACACGTAGGAAACGGAGCAGTAAGCAAGGAGTTATGGCATGTTGAACAGTGCATAAAAACTTAACAGAAAAAGGACTTGGGGAAAATCGGGGCAACCTCGCAGATCTAAGGTTCCGGGCACGGGAACCGAGGATGGCTGGAGTTGCGCCGGAGACGAGGAGGACGACGCCAGAGAGGTTCGGGGTCGCCGGATCCGGCCCTCCCACGGCCGGATCTGGCCGGGGGCGGAGGAGAGGAGGCGCGGGAGCGCGCGGGACGGCGGGGCGGAACCGCGGCGGCGCGGGCGGCGGTCGCCGGCGCGAGGCGGCGGGGCGGCGACTCCGAGCCGCGGGACGAAGCGGCGAGCGGAGGCTCGGGGCGGCGGGGCGCGCGGGCGAGCCGGGCGGGGAGGCGAGGTGCGGGCAGGCGGCGCGGGAGCTTCGGGCCGGGAGGGCCGGCGATGGGCCCCGCGGGCCCTGGCGGCGGCGGCGAAGTGGGGCTCGCGGGTGTGACGTGGCGCGCGAGGATTGGCCCGGGGCGACTGGCGGACGTGTCCGGCGCCGGGCGGACGCGTCCGGCGCGCGGAGGAAGAAGGGAGCTAGGGTTAGGGTAGGAGAGGACCCGGGATTTCGGGGGAGAGGGTATATTTATAGGTAGGAGGGGCTAGGAGGCTCCAAATTGAGCACGGTTTTCGGCCACGCGATCGTGATCGAACGGCGCTGGACATGGGAGTGACTTAGATGGGTTATTGGGCAGTTTTGGAGGGTTTTGGGCTGCAACCCAAAAGAGGCTTTCACGGTTACCCGATTAACCGTTGGAGTACCAAACGACCTTCGAATGATCCGAAACTTTACAGGCGGTCTACCGGTGCTATACCAAGGCCACATGTCAAGCCTCGGTCCATTCCGAGAATGTTTAACACCCGCACACGAAAATAGGTACAAGGGGACGCCGGAGGACGTAGGAGCGCCGGATTGCAAAACGGACAACGGGGAAAATGCTCGGATTCATGAAACGAACACGTATGCGAATGCGATGCACATGATGACATGATATGAAATGCATGACATGAACAAAATGCAAAATGAAGGAAAAACGCAACCACGAGGGGAATATCATATCACATTGCCGAAAATGGCAAGAGTTGGAGTTACAAATATGGCAAGTTACATCCGGGGTGTTACAACACTCCACCACTACGAGAGGATCTCGTCCCGAGATCTAGGACTGAAAGAACTCCGGATATTCGGAACGGAGGTGGTCCTCGCGCTCCCAGGTGGCTTCTCGGTCGGAATGGTGTGACCATTTCACTTTCAGAAATTTGATTGACTTGTTGCGAGTCTTGCGCTCAGTTTCTTCAAGAATAGCAACGGGATGCTCATGATAAGACAAATCTTCTTGAAGATCAATCTCTTCGAAGTTGATGGTGCGCTCAGGCGTCTTGAAGCACTTGCGAAGCTGTGACACATGAAACACATCGTGCACATTTGCAAAGTTGGAGGGAAGCTCAAGTTCATAGGCGAGATCGCCTCTTTTGCCGATGATCTTGAAAGGACCGACGTATCTAGGGGCAAGTTTCCCTTTGATACCGAAGCGACGAGTGCCTTTCATTGGAGAGACGCGGAGGTAGACATGGTCTCCGATCTTGAAATGCCAAACCACGATGTTTGCTATCATAATAGCTCTTCTGGCGCGATTGCGCGGCTTTGAGATTCTCACGAATGACCTTACACATATCTTCAGCCTCTGTGACCAAATCGTTGCCAAGAAGTTGGCGTTCGCCCGTCTCTGACCAATTGAGAGGAGTACGACACTTTCTGCCATAGAGGATCTCGAATGGGGCTTTGCCTGAGCTGTCTTGAAAGCTGTTGTTGTAAGAGAACTCAGCATATGCAAGACAATCCTCCCACTTCATGCCGAAAGAGATAACACAAGCCCTGAGCATATCTTCAAGAATTTGGTTGACACGCTCGACTTGTCCACTAGTTTGAGGGTGGAAAGCTGTGCTGAAGCGAATATTTGTGCCCATGGCCTTCTGAAAAGAATCCCAAAACTTGGATGTAAAGATGCTGCCACGGTCCGAAGAGATCAATTGTGGAATGCCATGCAAGGAGACAATTCTGGAGGTGTAAAGCTCTGCCAGCTGCGCTGCTGTGATAGACTCTTTGATAGGAAGAAAATGAGCCACTTTAGTGAGCTTGTCGATGACGACGAAGATAGCATCATTTCCACGCTTGGACTTAGGAAAACCAGTCACGAAGTCCATTTCGATATGATCAAACTTCCATTCTGGAATAGCAAGGGGTTGGAGTAGACCAGTTGGTCGTTGGTGTTCTGCTTTCACCCTTCTACAGACATCACATTCATTCATGAATTGAGCAATTTCTCGCTTCATTCGAGTCCACCAATACGACTGCTTGAGGTCATGCTACATCTTCGTACTTCCAGGATGAATTGATAGAAGAGAATTGTGCACCTCGTTCATAATAACTTTACGTAGATCACCCTTTGGAACCACGATCCGGTCCTCGAAGAAAAGAGTATCTCTGTCATCAACTCGATAGCACTTGTATTTGGAGATGCCCTTGTCAATACCACGTTTCACCTTCTTCACCATGGTATCCAGCAGTTGTGCCTCACGAATTTGATCTTCCAAAGTAGGAGAGACTATGAGGTTGGCAAGAAAACCTTGAGGAACAACTTGGAGATTCAACTTGCGGAAAGCTTCACAAAGGTCCGGTTGAAAAGGCTTGAGGATTAAGCTGTTGCAATAAGCCTTCCTGCTCCAAGCGTCTGCAGTCACATTAGCATTGCCTGGAGTATATTCAATACTCGGATTATACTCTTGAATCATTTCGACCCATCGAGTTTGCCTGAGGTTGAGGTTGGGCTGAGTGAAGATGTACTTGAGACTCTTGTGATCGGTGAATATGTCCACTTTCCTTCCCAACAGGAGATGTCTCCATGTTATTAGTGCGTGGACAACTGCCGCCAACTCAAGATCGTGAGTGGGGTAGTTCTTTTCGTTGGGCTTCAACTGACGAGAGGTATAGGCCACAACCTTCTTCTCTTGCATTAACACGGCACCGAGGCCTTGAACAGAAGCATCACAGAAAACTTCATAAGGCTTGGATTCGTCAGGAGGAGTCAAAACTGGAGCAGTGACGAGTTTCTCTTTGATAGTGTTGAAAGCAACGTCACACTCAGGAGACCGGACATACTTCACATGCTTCTGGAGGAGGTTGGAAAGAGGCTTTGCAATCTTTGAGAAATTCTCAACGAATCTTCGGCAATAGCTTGCAAGTCCAAGAAAACTGCGAAGCTGCTTGACATTCTGAGGAGGTTCCCAATTCAAAACTGCAGACACCCTCTCTGGTTTAGTAGCAATGCCCTTGGCAGAGATGATATGCCCAAGGTAAAGAACTTCATCAAGCCGGAATTCACATTTGGAGAACTTCACATAGAATTGATACTCTCTGAGCTTGTCGAGCACCAATCGCAAATGTTTGGCATGATCCTTCTTATTCTTGGAGAAGACCAATATATCATCGAGATAGACCAAGACGAATTCGTTGGTGTAGGGGTTGAAGATGAAGTTCATCATGCGAGAGAATGTTGGAGGAGCATTGACAAGGTTGAAAGACATGACAGTATATTCATAAGAACCAAAGCTTGTTCTGAATGCTGTCTTGGGAATATCTTCTTCACGAATGCGGATCTGATGATAACCCATACGAAGGTCAAGCTTGGAGAACACCTTAGCACCTTTGAGTTGCTCGAATAACTCATTGATGTTGGGAAGTGGGTACTTGTTCTTGATTGTCTTCTTGTTCAATGGACGGTAATCGACGCAAAGTCGGTCCGTGCCATCCTTCTTCTGGACAAAAAGAACACCACAACCCCAAGGAGAAGAACTCGGTCTGATCAAACCCAGACGCTCTTGTTCATCGAGCTGTTTCTTCAATTCTTTCAGCTCTTTAGGTCCAAGCTTGTAAGGACGCTTGCAAACGGGTTCCGTGCCAGGCTCAAGATCAATAACGAATTCAACTGGCCGGTGAGGAGGCATACCCGGAAGCTCTTCTGGAAAGACATCTTGGTACTCACAAACGACTGGAATCTGAGAGATAGCATTCAACTCGCCCTTCTCATTGAGAGAAAACAACCGAATGGTATCATCACGAGCGGCATAGATGATCACATCGTCAGAAGAGTGAGTCAATTGAATTTCCCTGGCAGCACAATCAAGCTGAGCCTTGTGCTTAGAAAGCCAGTCCATCCCGAGAATAAGATCAATATCAGAGTCACCAAGAACAATTGGTTTAGCCAGAAATCTATAGTCGCCCATCTTGATAGAAACATCCGGAATCATCGTGGTAGCCCTCAAATGCTTGCCCGGAGAAACAACCCCCATGGGTTTACTCAACATTTCCGAAATGAAATCATGCTTTGAAACGAATGATCTTGACATGAAACAATGCGATGCACCAGTATCAAATAAGACTTTTGCAGGAATATCATTAACATGAAGGTTACCCATGATCACTTCTGAAGAATCCTCTCCGTATGCCGCGTTCATCATGTTCACCTTGGCATGCTTAGGATTATGCTTGACCACTGCATTGCTGGAAGATCTCACAGGAGGAGGAGGCAGAAGGCGCCTTTGGTTGAAGCACTTGTTCGCATAGTGACCCTTCTGCTGACATTTGTTGCAAGTCACCTCTGAGAGCGGGCGATGATAAGGAGCATTTGGCCTTGGAGCTTGGTTCTGAGACTTGTTCTGATAGCCAGGGTTGGGTGGGTGGGAAGATCCACGACCACCTGAGTTCTTCTGCTGATAAGGCTGACGGAACGGAGGAGGAGGAGGCAACCAGAACTTCTGTTGCTTAGCTGCCACAAGTGAGGAAGAAGAAGACTGAACTGCGTCTCTGACTCTCTTCTTAGAAGCCTCAAACTTGAGCTGAGCAGCCTCTTGTTTCAGTGCCATGTTGTAGAATTCATCATACTTTAACGGCTCAAAAAGCACGAGAGCTAGTTGCAGATCTTCTCTGAGGCCACGCCTGAACTGGTAAATCATGCTCTTCTCATCAGGGATGTCTTGCTTAGCAAAACGAGAGAGCTTCTGGAACTGAGTGTTGTATTGATACACAGACATGTTGCCTTGCTTGAGATTGCAGACCTCCTCACGCTTACTCTCAACAACACTTTCTGGAATGTGATGAGCTTTGAAGTCACGGCGGAAATCATCCCAGGTAATCACACGACCTCCTCTTGAATCTTTGTATTGTTGGAACCATTCAGCAGCTTGATCCTTGAGTTGAAAAGAGGCAAACTTGACAAAGTCCTCCGGTCTGACATTGCTACATTCGAAGTGCTTGTTGATGTCCACGAGCCAATCATCGGCGTCTGTGGCCTCGACACAGGAGCTGAAAGTCTTCGGCTGATTAGCAAGGAACTGATTGAGGGTAGCGAAGTGCAGCTGATTGTTGCCTTGTCCTTGATTTCCTTGATTACCTTGCCCTTGGTTGCGATCTTGCAAGAGCTGAATCAGAATCTGACCGTTGGCATTTGTGGCAGTCATCAGGGCTTGCCATGCCTCCAGAGGCGGAGGTGGTGGCGGAGGGTTAGCCTGACTTCCTTCATTGCGTTCCGGATTCTGACGCGTTGGCGGAGCCATCCTGAAGAGGGTGACATCCATTAGCATCTTGAAAGACATATATTCAAGCTGAATCAAAGGATCGAAATTGCAACATATAGTCTTCACAATAAACATTCGAACGAGAATGAACGAATGAATTCCAAAGTAAATCATCACACTTCCATAAGTTGAGAAGCCACTTAGAAAAAGGTATGGAATCACCATCTGCCTTCGGAACAACTCGAATATCACAACTGAAAACAAAACAAAAGATTGGCTTGTAGAATAAGCCGGAACAAACATATGATAGATCCCATATCGTATCATGTGTCTGTTGGAAAGATATTCTAGGAGCTACTTGAATTCCCACCTATAAACTCCCGAAACTTTCTGGTTATGCAATCAGGTGTTGGGGATACAGGGGACACAAAATATATCACCCAAGCTAACAATACCTAGATCCAGCTGTATCCATCCTTCAACACATAACCAGGAAACCCTCGGAAATCGTCTACCTCAACCTTCGAAAAGCATCCGTTATACGAGTTATGGCAATACTCCCGCACTCGCCTCAGTACTGGGCTATCAGGGTTATCTCACCAACAACTGTACAAAAGAGATTTTCGATGTCGGCGTACTAAACTCAGGTATTCCAGAACCGCAACGATAAAATTATGACGACAACACCTCAGAGCTCAACTCCCCGGGACACCTCCACTAAACCCCTGCTGACAGGAGGCACCAAGACAATGTTGTCATCACAAAACCATCGGAACGATTCTAAGATACCCGCGTGATCCTAAAAAAAAATTAGTGAAATTTGAGAAGAGAAGAGTCAAAACTCTACGTCAGGATGCCTTACCAGAGCGATTTGGAGACTGGGAAGTAAAAAGAATTCCTAAACTCTCCGATACATAATTCCTAAATGACTCGAAACATTTTTCTAGACACAACTCGGCCGCTAAAAACGATCAATCAGTGGGGGCTCCTAAGGTCGGGGAAGGCTCTGATTACCAACTTGTAACGCCCTCGATGCGGCTATATCTCCCACGTGGCGAAGCACGACTTAGAGGCATAACCGCATTGAAAGCAATGTCGCAAGTGAGGTAATCTTCACACAACCCATGTAATACATAATGGAAAGAGATACATAGTTGGCTTACAGTCGCCACTTCACACAATACATAAATAAACATTCATCATCCAGATTACACTCAAGGTCCGACTACGGAACCAAAATGAAAGAAGACTACCCCAAATGCTACATAGATCCCCAATCGTCCCAATTGGGCTCCACTACTGATCATCAGGAAAAGACACATAGTAACGACCACGTTCCTCGTCGAACTCCCACTTGAGCTTGGTTGCGTCATCTGCACTGGCATTGTTGGCACCTGCAACTGTTTTGGTAGAATCTGTGAGTCACGGGGACTCAGCAATCTCACACCCGCGAGATCAAGACTATTTAAGCTTAAAGGTAGGAAGGGGTTGTGAGGTGGAGCTGCAGCAAGCGACTAGCATATATGGTGGCTAACAACGCAAAAGAGAGCGAGAAGAGAAGCAAAGCACGGTCGTGAAGCTAGGAGTGATCAAGAAGTGATCCTAGAACAACCTACGTCAAACATAACTCCAACACCGTGTTCACTTCCCGGACTCCGCCGAGAAGAGACCATCACGGTTACACACACGGTTGATGGGTTTTAATTAAGATCAACTTCGGGTTTTCTACAACCGGACATTAACAAATTCCCATCTGCCTCATAACCGCAGGCACGGCTTTCGAAAGATAATACCCTGCAGGGGTGTCCCAACTTAGCCCATTATAAGCTCTCATGGTCAACGAAGGATATTCCTTCTACCGGGAAGACCCGATCAGTCTCGGAATCCCGGACTACAAGACATTTCGACAGTAATAAAACAAGTCCAGCAAAGCCGCCCGATTGTGCCGACAAATCCCGATAAGAGCTGCACATATCTCGTTCTCAGGGCACATCCGGATAAGCTAAGCGTACAGGTACCAACATAGCCCAAGTTGCCAAGGGACGGTCCCGCACGGTGCTCTAGTTTGGACCAACACTCAGAGGAGCACTGGCCCGGGGGTTAAAATAAAGATGACCCTCGGGCTCGCGAAAACCCGGGGGAAAAAGGCTTAGGTGGCAAATGGTAAAACCAAAGTTGGGCCTTGCTGGAGGAGTTTTATTCAAAGCGAACTGTCAAGGGGGTCCCATAAATCACCCAACCGTGTAAGGAACGCAAAATCAAGGAACATAACACCGGTATGACGGAAACTAGGGTGGCAAGAGTGGAACAAAACACCAGGCATAAGGCCGAGCCTTCCACCCTTTACCAAGTATATAGATGCATTAATTAAATAAGAGATATTGTGATATCCCCACATATCCATGTTCCAACATGGAACAAACTTCAGCTTCACCTGCAACTAGCAACGCTATAAGAGGGGCTGAGCAAAGCGGTAACATAGCCAATCAACGGTTTGCTAGGACATGGATGGTTAGAGGCTGACATGGCAATATGGGTGGCATGATATAGCAAGTGGTAGGTATCGCATCATAGTCATAGCAAAAGAGCAAGCATCTAGCAAGCAGAGATAGAAGTGATTTCGAGGGTATGGTCATCTTGCCTGCAAGGTTCTTAGAGTTGTCGAAAGCTTGATCTTCGTAAGCGTTCTCAACAGGTTCCTCGTTCACGTACTCGTCTCCCAGCTCTACCCAAAACAAGAACACAAGCAAAGGAACTACTATCAAGCACGATGCTATGCACAAACAACATGATGCAAAACATGGCATGATATGCGAGATGTGATATGCAATGCATATGCGTGCGCGGGAAGGGAAAAGATGAACAAGGCATAATCTTGGCAAACCAAGTATGCCACTGGAAAGGTGAGATGATTTCAGTTGAAATCGATATAAAGATCACCGGAATCGGATGCACGGTTTGCAAATGACAAGCAAAACAAGAATGACAAGATTCTGCCATTAACAGCATGATGCTACTTAGCAAGCAACAAGAAATTAAACTGCCACACCCAAACATATCAGCGAAGCATATGGAAGTGACCTACTCAAGATTCTTGACAAAAGATGAACACTGAGCTACGGCTAAATCACACCATAAAAGGTTCAAACAAGCATGGCAAAAGTGCAAAAGATAACAGGTTCACAGACTTGATGAAAATAGCAACATGCCAGAAATTAACATCAGGATGGCATGTTTAGAGCAAGCAAACAAGCCGCTACAGGAACACAATATAGCAAAACAAGGCATGGCATGAACCTACTCAAAGCACAGAACAAAAGTACCTTACTGACCAAGAGTCAAAAAGGAACAGAAAATACAATAACACCCATGTCAATTAAGCAAGTTTCGTTACAGGTTTCAGACTTAGCAGAAAACTGGACATGTCAAAACAGATAACAAGTAGGCATGTTCGTGAGCTCGATGCACTCACTACAGAGCATTGCATGATAAACTAAGCATACATCCATCAGGAAGACATGGTATATAAGCTAGACATGGCAAGAACAACATCATAACATGCAAGGATCAACTACAACAAGCTTGCAAAATCGAATAACATGTAAACAATCTGCCAGTAACATTTTATAGCAAAAGTAGAGCTCGATTGCCTCAAGCTACGGTACTCCATAATTACAAACAAAGGCATTAATGGATAGAAAACATCCATATGTTCAAAACACCCTTACTGATCATTCTCAAAAGAGGCATAGATCTCTCTGAAACAACATGAACACATAGCATAAAAATAACAGCAGGACATGACTTGGTAAAATTACTAAGTCCCTGAAATCAGCAACAACATGATCCCTAGTTTGCATGCTTGTGCTAGTCACCACAAAGATCACAAAAATACATGGCATACACCCCTGTAAAGATGGCATGGCATATTACAAAACACATGTAGGACTCAAGTTCATAGGATGCACACATCAATCATGGCAAAAAATGACAAAAGTGCATGTTCTGCTGCGAATCTGAATCTAACATCACATAGCCCTCTTCTAACAGCATTTCGGGCATCAAGACGAGCTCAAATGAAAATGATGAAATGAGATGAAATGATGTACTCATCGAGGCGAACAATTTGACATATTACACGTAGGAAACGGAGCAGTAAGCAAGGAGTTATGGCATGTTGAACAGTGCATAAAAACTTAACAGAAAAAGGACTTGGGGAAAATCGGGGCAACCTCGCAGATCTAAGGTTCCGGGCACGGGAACCGAGGATGGCTGGAGTTGCGCCGGAGACGAGGAGGACGACGCCAGAGAGGTTCGGGGTCGCCGGATCCGGCCCTCCCACGGCCGGATCTGGCCGGGGGCGGAGGAGAGGAGGCGCGGGAGCACGCGGGACGGCGGGGCGGAACCGCGGCGGCGCGGGCGGCGGTCGCCGGCGCGAGGCGGCGGGGCGGCGACTCCGAGCCGCGGGACGAAGCGGCGAGCGGAGGCTCGGGGCGGCGGGGCGCGCGGGCGAGCCGGGCGGGGAGGCGAGGTGCGGGCAGGCGGCGCGGGAGCTTCGGGCCGGGAGGGCCGGCGATGGGCCCCGCGGGCCCTGGCGGCGGCGACGAAGTGGGGCTCGCGGGTGTGACGTGGCGCGCGAGGATTGGCCCGGGGCGGCTGGCGGACGTGTTCGGCGCCGGGCGGACGCGTCCGGCGCGCGGAGGAAGAAGGGAGCTAGGGTTAGGGTAGGAGAGGACCCGGGATTTCGGGGGAGAGGGTATATTTATAGGTAGGAGGGGCTAGGAGGCTCCAAATTGAGCACGGTTTTCGGCCACGCGATCGTGATCGAACGGCGCTGGACATGGGAGTGACTTAGATGGGTTATTGGGCAGTTTTGGAGGGTTTTGGGCTGCAACCCAAAAGAGGCTTTCACGGTTACCCGATTAACCGTTGGAGTACCAAACGACCTTCGAATGATCCGAAACTTTACAGGCGGTCTACCGGTGCTATACCAAGGCCACAAGTCAAGCCTCGGTCCATTCCGAGAATGTTTAACACCCGCACACGAAAATAGGTACAAGGGGACGCCGGAGGACGTAGGAGCGCCGGACTGCAAAACGGACAACGGGGAAAATGCTCGGATTCATGAAACGAACACGTATGCGAATGCGATGCACATGATGACATGATATGAAATGCATGACATGAACAAAATGCAAAATGAAGGAAAAACGCAACCACGAGGGGAATATCATATCACATTGCCGAAAATGGCAAGAGTGGGAGTTACAAATATGGCAAGTTACATCCGGGGTGTTACAACACTCCACCACTACGAGAGGATCTCGTCCCGAGATCTAGGACTGAAAGAACTCCGGATATTCGGAACGGAGGTGGTCCTCGCGCTCCCAGGTGGCTTCTCGGTCGGAATGGTGTGACCATTTCACTTTCAGAAATTTGATTGACTTGTTGCGAGTCTTGCGATCAGTTTCTTCAAGAATAGCAACGGGATGCTCATGATAAGACAAATCTTCTTGAAGATCAATCTCTTCGAAGTTGATGGTGCGCTCAGGCGTCTTGAAGCACTTGCGAAGCTGTGACACATGAAACACATCGTGCACATTTGCAAAGTTGGAGGGAAGCTCAAGTTCATAGGCGAGATCGCCTCTTTTGCCGATGATCTTGAAAGGACCGACGTATCTAGGGGCAAGTTTCCCTTTGATACCGAAGCGACGAGTGCCTTTCATTGGAGAGACGCGGAGGTAGACATGGTCTCCGATCTTGAAATGCCAAACCACGATGTTTGCTATCATAATAGCTCTTCTGGCGCGATTGCGCGGCTTTGAGATTCTCACGAATGACCTTACACATATCTTCAGCCTCTGTGACCAAATCGTTGCCAAGAAGTTGGCGTTCGCCCGTCTCTGACCAATTGAGAGGAGTACGACACTTTTTGCCATAGAGGATCTCGAATGGGGCTTTGCCCGAGCTGGCTTGAAAGCTGTTGTTGTAAGAGAACTCAGCATATGCAAGACAATCCTCCCACTTCATGCCGAAAGAGATAACACAAGCCCTGAGCATATCTTCAAGAATTTGGTTGACACGCTCGACTTGTCCACTAGTTTGAGGGTGGAAAGCTGTGCTGAAGCGAATATTTGTGCCCATGGCCTTCTGAAAAGAATCCCAAAACTTGGATGTAAAGATGCTGCCACGGTCCGAAGAGATCAATTGTGGAATGCCATGCAAGGAGACAATTCTGGAGGTGTAAAGCTCTGCCAGCTGCGCTGCTGTGATAGACTCTTTGATAGGAAGAAAATGAGCCACTTTAGTGAGCTTGTCGATGACGACGAAGATAGCATCATTTCCACGCTTGGACTTAGGAAAACCAGTCACGAAGTCCATTTCGATATGATCAAACTTCCATTCTGGAATAGCAAGGGGTTGGAGTAGACCAGTTGGTCGTTGGTGTTCTGCTTTCACCCTTCTACAGACATCACATTCATTCATGAATTGAGCAATTTCTCGCTTCATTCGAGTCCACCAATACGACTGCTTGAGGTCATGCTACATCTTCGTACTTCCAGGATGAATTGATAGAAGAGAATTGTGCACCTCGTTCATAATAACTTTACGTAGATCACCCTTTGGAACCACGATCCGGTCCTCGGAGAAAAGAGTATCTCTGTCATCAACTCGATAGCACTTGTATTTGGAGATGCCCTTGTCAATACCACGTTTCACCTTCTTCACCATGGTATCCAGCAGTTGTGCCTCACGAATTTGATCTTCCAAAGTAGGAGAGACTATGAGGTTGGCAAGAAAACCTTGAGGAACAACTTGGAGATTCAACTTGCGGAAAGCTTCACAAAGGTCCGGTTGAAAAGGCTTGAGGATTAAGCTGTTGCAATAAGCCTTCCTGCTCCAAGCGTCTGCAGTCACATTAGCATTGCCTGGAGTATATTCAATACTCGGATTATACTCTTGAATCATTTCGACCCATCGAGTTTGCCTGAGGTTGAGGTTGGGCTGAGTGAAGATGTACTTGAGACTCTTGTGATCGGTGAATATGTCCACTTTCCTTCCCAACAGGAGATGTCTCCATGTTATTAGTGCGTGGACAACTGCCGCCAACTCAAGATCGTGAGTGGGGTAGTTCTTTTCGTTGGGCTTCAACTGACGAGAGGTATAGGCCACAACCTTCTTCTCTTGCATTAACACGGCACCGAGGCCTTGAACAGAAGCATCACAGAAAACTTCATAAGGCTTGGATTCGTCAGGAGGAGTCAAAACTGGAGCAGTGACGAGTTTCTCTTTGATAGTGTTGAAAGCAACGTCACACTCAGGAGACCGGACATACTTCACATGCTTCTGGAGGAGGTTGGAAAGAGGCTTTGCAATCTTTGAGAAATTCTCAACGAATCTTCGGCAATAGCTTGCAAGTCCAAGAAAACTGCGAAGCTGCTTGACATTCTGAGGAGGTTCCCAATTCAAAACTGCAGACACCCTCTCTGGTTTAGTAGCAATGCCCTTGGCAGAGATGATATGCCCAAGGTAAAGAACTTCATCAAGCCGGAATTCACATTTGGAGAACTTCACATAGAATTGATACTCTCTGAGCTTGTCGAGCACCAATCGCAAATGTTTGGCATGATCCTTCTTATTCTTGGAGAAGACCAATATATCATCGAGATAGACCAAGACGAATTCGTTGGTGTAGGGGTTGAAGATGAAGTTCATCATGCGAGAGAATGTTGGAGGAGCATTGACAAGGTTGAAAGACATGACAGTATATTCATAAGAACCAAAGCTTGTTCTGAATGCTGTCTTGGGAATATCTTCTTCACGAATGCGGATCTGATGATAACCCATACGAAGGTCAAGCTTGGAGAACACCTTAGCACCTTTGAGTTGCTCGAATAACTCATTGATGTTGGGAAGTGGGTACTTGTTCTTGATTGTCTTCTTGTTCAATGGACGGTAATCGACGCAAAGTCGGTCCGTGCCATCCTTCTTCTGGACAAAAAGAACACCACAACCCCAAGGAGAAGAACTCGGTCTGATCAAACCCAGACGCTCTTGTTCATCGAGCTGTTTCTTCAATTCTTTCAGCTCTTTAGGTCCAAGCTTGTAAGGACGCTTGCAAACGGGTTCCGTGCCAGGCTCAAGATCAATAACGAATTCAACTGGCCGGTGAGGAGGCATACCCGGAAGCTCTTCTGGAAAGACATCTTGGTACTCACAAACGACTGGAATCTGAGAGATAACATTCAACTCGCCCTTCTCATTGAGAGAAAACAACCGAATGGTATCATCACGAGCGGCATAGATGATCACATCGTCAGAAGAGTGAGTCAATTGAATTTCCCTGGCAGCACAATCAAGCTGAGCCTTGTGCTTAGAAAGCCAATCCATCCCGAGAATAAGATCAATATCAGAGTCACCAAGAACAATTGGTTTAGCCAGAAATCTATAGTCGCCCATCTTGATAGAAACATCCGGAATCATCGTGGTAGCCCTCAAATGCTTGCCCGGAGAAACAACCCCCATGGGTTTACTCAACATTTCCGAAATGAAATCATGCTTTGAAACGAATGATCTTGACATGAAACAATGCGATGCACCAGTATCAAATAAGACTTTTGCAGGAATATCATTAACATGAAGGTTACCCATGATCACTTCTGAAGAATCCTCTCCGTATGCCGCGTTCATCATGTTCACCTTGGCATGCTTAGGATTATGCTTGACCACTGCATTGCTGGAAGATCTCACAGGAGGAGGAGGCAGAAGGCGCCTTTGGTTGAAGCACTTGTTCGCATAGTGACCCTTCTGCTGACATTTGTTGCAAGTCACCTCTGAGAGCGGGCGATGATAAGGAGCATTTGGCCTTGGAGCTTGGTTCTGAGACTTGTTCTGATAGCCAGGGTTGGGTGGGTGGGAAGATCCACGACCACCTGAGTTCTTCTGCTGATAAGGCTGACGGAACGGAGGAGGAGGAGGCAACCAGAACTTCTGTTGCTTAGCTGCCACAAGTGAGGAAGAAGAAGACTGAACTGCGTCTCTGACTCTCTTCTTAGAAGCCTCAAACTTGAGCTGAGCAGCCTCTTGTTTCAGTGCCATGTTGTAGAATTCATCATACTTTAACGGCTCAAAAAGCACGAGAGCTAGTTGCAGATCTTCTCTGAGGCCACGCCTGAACTGGTAAATCATGCTCTTCTCATCAGGGATGTCTTGCTTAGCAAAACGAGAGAGCTTCTGGAACTGAGTGTTGTATTGATACACAGACATGTTGCCTTGCTTGAGATTGCAGACCTCCTCACGCTTACTCTCAACAACACTTTCTGGAATGTGATGAGCTTTGAAGTCACGGCGGAAATCATCCCAGGTAATCACACGACCTCCTCTTGAATCTTTGTATTGTTGGAACCATTCAACAGCTTGATCCTTGAGTTGAAAAGAGGCAAACTTGACAAAGTCCTCCGGTCTGACATTGCTACATTCGAAGTGCTTGTTGATGTCCACGAGCCAATCATCGGCGTCTGTGGCCTCGACACAGGAGCTGAAAGTCTTCGGCTGATTAGCAAGGAACTGATTGAGGGTAGCGAAGTGCAGCTGATTGTTGCCTTGGCCTTGATTTCCTTGATTACCTTGCCCTTGGTTGCGATCTTGCAAGAGCTGAATCAGAATCTGACCGTTGGCATTTGTGGCAGTCATCAGGGCTTGCCATGCCTCCAGAGGCGGAGGTGGTGGCGGAGGGTTAGCCTGACTTCCTTCATTGCGTTCCGGATTCTGACGCGTTGGCGGAGCCATCCTGAAGAGGGTGACATCCATTAGCATCTTGAAAGACATATATTCAAGCTGAATCAAAGGATCGAAATTGCAACATATAGTCTTCACAATAAACATTCGAACGAGAATGAACGAATGAATTCCAAAGTAAATCATCACACTTCCATAAGTTGAGAAGCCACTTAGAAAAAGGTATGGAATCACCATCTGCCTTCGGAACAACTCGAATATCACAACTGAAAACAAAACAAAAGATTGGCTTGTAGAATAAGCCGGAACAAACATATGATAGATCCCATATCGTATCATGTGTCTGTTGGAAAGATATTCTAGGAGCTACTTGAATTCCCACCTATAAACTCCCGAAACTTTCTGGTTATGCAATCAGGTGTTGGGGATACAGGGGACACAAAATATATCACCCAAGCTAACAATACCTAGATCCAGCTGTATCCATCCTTCAACACATAACCAGGAAACCCTCGGAAATCGTCTACCTCAACCTTCGAAAAGCATCCGTTATACGAGTTATGGCAATACTCCCGCACTCGCCTCAGTACTGGGCTATCAGGGTTATCTCACCAACAACTGTACAAAAGAGATTTTCGATGTCGGCGTACTAAACTCAGGTATTCCAGAACCGCAACGATAAAATTATGACGACAACACCTCAGAGCTCAACTCCCCGGGACACCTCCACTAAACCCCTGCTGACAGGAGGCACCAAGACAATGTTGTCATCACAAAACCATCGGAACGATTCTAAGATACCCGCGTGATCCTAAAAAAAAATTAGTGAAATTTGAGAAGAGAAGAGTCAAAACTCTACGTCAGGATGCCTTACCAGAGCGATTTGGAGACTGGGAAGTAAAAAGAATTCCTAAACTCTCCGATACATAATTCCTAAATGACTCGAAACATTTTTCTAGACACAACTCGGCCGCTAAAAACGATCAATCAGTGGGGGCTCCTAAGGTCGGGGAAGGCTCTGATTACCAACTTGTAACGCCCTCGATGCGGCTATATCTCCCACGTGGCGAAGCACGACTTAGAGGCATAACCGCATTGAAAGCAATGTCGCAAGTGAGGTAATCTTCACACAACCCATGTAATACATAATGGAAAGAGATACATAGTTGGCTTACAGTCGCCACTTCACACAATACATAAATAAACATTCATCATCCAGATTACACTCAAGGTCCGACTACGGAACCAAAATGAAAGAAGACTACCCCAAATGCTACATAGATCCCCAATCGTCCCAATTGGGCTCCACTACTGATCATCAGGAAAAGACACATAGTAACGACCACGTTCCTCGTCGAACTCCCACTTGAGCTTGGTTGCGTCATCTGCACTGGCATTGTTGGCACCTGCAACTGTTTTGGTAGAATCTGTGAGTCACGGGGACTCAGCAATCTCACACCCGCGAGATCAAGACTATTTAAGCTTAAAGGTAGGAAGGGGTTGTGAGGTGGAGCTGCAGCAAGCGACTAGCATATATGGTGGCTAACAACGCAAAAGAGAGCGAGAAGATAAGCAAAGCACGGTCGTGAAGCTAGGAGTGATCAAGAAGTGATCCTAGAACAACCTACGTCAAACATAACTCCAACACCGTGTTCACTTCCCGGACTCCGCCGAGAAGAGACCATCACGGTTACACACACGGTTGATGGGTTTTAATTAAGATCAACTTCGGGTTTTCTACAACCGGACATTAACAAATTCCCATCTGCCTCATAACCGCAGGCACGGCTTTCGAAAGATAATACCCTGCAGGGGTGTCCCAACTTAGCCCATTATAAGCTCTCATGGTCAACGAAGGATATTCCTTCTACCGGGAAGACCCGATCAGTCTCGGAATCCCGGACTACAAGACATTTCGACAGTAATAAAACAAGTCCAGCAAAGCCGCTCGATTGTGCCGACAAATCCCGATAGGAGCTGCACATATCTCGTTCTCAGGGCACATCCGGATAAGCTAAGCGTACAGGTACCAACATAGCCCAAGTTGCCAAGGGACGGTCCCGCACGGTGCTCTAGTTTGGACCAGCACTCAGAGGAGCACTGGCCCGGGGGTTAAAATAAAGATGACCCTCGGGCTCGCGAAAACCCGGGAGAAAAAGGCTTAGGTGGCAAATGGTAAAACCAAAGTTGGGCCTTGCTGGAGGAGTCTTATTCAAAGCGAACTGTCAAGGGGGTCCCATAAATCACCCAACCGTGTAAGGAACGCAAAATCAAGGAACATAACACCGGTATGACGGAAACTAGGGTGGCAAGAGTGGAACAAAACACCAGGCATAAGGCCGAGCCTTCCACCCTTTACCAAGTATATAGATGCATTAATTAAATAAGAGATATTGTGATATCCCAACATATCCATGTTCCAACATGGAACAAACTTCAGCTTCACCTGCAACTAGCAACGCTATAAGAGGGGCTGAGCAAAGCGGTAACATAGCCAATCAACGGTTTGCTAGGACATGGATGGTTAGAGGCTGACATGGCAATATGGGTGGCATGATATAGCAAGTGGTAGGTATCACAGCATAGGCATAGCAAAAGAGCGAGCATCTAGCAAGCAGAGATAGAAGTGATTTCGAGGGTATGGTCATCTTGCCTGCAAGGTTCTCAGAGTTGTGGAAAGCTTGATCTTCGTAAGCGTTCTCAACAGGTTCCTCGTTCACGTACTCGTCTCCCAGCTCTACCCAAAACAAGAACACAAGCAAAGGAACTACTATCAAGCACGATGCTATGCACAAACAACATGATGCCAAACATGGCATGATATGCGAGATGTGATATGCAATGCATATGCGTGCGCGGGAAGGGAAAAGATGAACAAGGCATAATCTTGGCAAACCAAGTATGCCACTGGAAAGGTGAGATGATTTCGGTTGAAATCGACATAAAGATCACCGGAATCGGATGCACGGTTTGCAAATGACAAGCAAAACAAGAATGACAAGATTCTGCCATTAACAGCATGATGCTACTTAGCAAGCAACAAGAAATTAAGCTGCCACACCCAAACATATCAGCAAAGCATATGGAAGTTACCTACTCAAGATGCTTGACAAAAGATGAACACTGAGCTACGGCTAAATCACACCATAACAGGTTCAAACAAGCATGGCAAAAGTGCAAAAGATAACAGGTTCACAGACTTAATGAAAATAGCAACATGCCAGAAATTAACATCAGGATGACATGTTTAGAGCAAGCAAACAAGCTGCTACAGGAACACAATATAGCAAAACAAGGCATGGCATGAATCTACTCAAAGCATAGAACAAAAGTACCTTACTGACCAAGAGTCAAAAAGGAACAGAAAATACAATAACACCCATGTCAATTAAGCAAGTTTCGTTACAGGTTTCCGACTTAGCAGAAAACTGGACATGTCAAAACAGATAACAAGTAGGCATGTTCGTGAGCTCGATGCACTTACTACAGAGCATTTCATGATAAACTAAGCATACATCCATCAGGAAGACATGGCATATAAGCTAGACATGGCAAGAACAACATCATAGCATGCAAGGATCAACTACAACAAGCTTGGCAAAATCGAATAACATGTAAACAATCTACCAGTAACATTTTATAGCAAAAGTAGAGCTCGATTGCCTCAAGCTACGTTGCTCCATAATTACAAACAAAGGCATTAATGGATAGAAAACATCCATATGTTCAGAACACCCTTACTGATCATGCTCAAAAGAGGCATAGATCTCTCTGAAACAACATGAACACATAGCATAAAAATAACAGCAGGACATGACTTAGTAAAATTACTAAGTCCCTGAAATCAGCAACAACATGATCCCTAGTTTGCATGCTTGTGCTAGTCACCACAAAGATCACAAAAATACATGGCATACACCCCTGTAAATATGGCATGGCATATTACAAAACACATGTAGGACTCAAGTTCATAGGATGCACACATCAATCATGGCAAAAAATGACAAAAGTGCATGTTCTGCTGCGAATCTGAATCTAACATCACATAGCCCTCTTCTAACAGCATTTCGGGCATCAAGATGAGCTCAAATGAAAATGATGAAATGAGATGAAATGATGTACTCATCGATACGAACAATTTGACATATTACACGCATGAAACCAAGCAGTAAGCAAGGAGTTATGACATGTTGAACAGTGCATAAAAACTTAACAGAAAAAGGACTTGGGGAAAATCGGGGCAACCTCGCAGATCTAGGGTTCCGGGCACGGGAACCGAGGATGGCCGGAGTTGCGCCGGGGACGAGGAGGACGACGCCGGAGAGGCTCGGGGTCGCCGGATCCGGCCCTCCCACGGCCGGATCTGGCCGGGGGCGGAGGAGAGGAGGCGCGGGAGCGCGCGGGACGGCGGGGCGGAACCGCGGCGGCGTGGGTGGCGGTCGCCGGCGCGAGGCGGCGACTCCGGGCGCGCGTGCGAGCCGGTCGGGGAGGCGTGGCGCGGGTAGGCGGCGCGGGAGCTTCGGGCCGGGAGGGCCGGCGATGGGCCCGCGGGCCCTGGCGGCGGCGACGAAGTGGGGCTCGCGGGTGCGACGTGGCGCGCGAGGATTGGCCCAGGGCGGCTGGCGGACATGTCCGGCGCCGGGCGGACTCGTCCGGCGCGCGGAGGAAGAAGGGAGCTAGGGTTAGGGTAGGAGAGGACCCGGGATTTCGGGGGAGAGGGTATATTTATAGGTAGGAGGGGCTAGGAGGCTCCAAATTGAGCACGGTTTTCGGCCACGCGATCGTGATCGAACGGCGATGGAAATGGGAGTGACTTAGATGGGTTATTGGGCTGTTTTGGAGGGGTTTTGGGCTGCAACCCAAAAGAGGCTTTCACGGTTACCCGGTTAACCGTTGGAGTATCAAACGACCTCCGAATGACCCGAAACTTGAGAGGCGGTCTACTGGTGCTATACCAAGGCCACATGTCAAGCCTCGGTCCATTCCGAGAATGTTTAACACCCGCACACGAAAATAGGTACAAGGGGACGCCGGAGGACGTAGGAGCGCCGGATTGCAAAACGGACAACGGGGAAAATGCTCGGATTCATGAAACGAACACGTATGCGAATGCGATGCACATGATGACATGATATGAAATGCATGACATGAAAAAAATGCAAAATGAAGGAAAAACCCAACCACGAGGGGAATATCATATCACATTGCCGAAAATGGCAAGAGTTGGAGTTACAAATATGGCAAGTTACATCCGGGGTGTTACAGTCATAGTGGTTCACATAACTCCTGTGTGGTTACTGGACATGTGTGTGCGTGTGTGTGCGCTTGTAGGATTGCTGGACGTGTGTTGGCCTAAGCAATTGGTTTGCTCTCAACACCATATCCTTATATTTTTCTCTCTTGCTATTTACTTCACGAAAATGTACGCATACTTTATTCTCTCTCTTAGTAATGTGCGCACACGAGTGAAAAACCTAGAATTTCGAGTTAAAAAATGATCATTTCAAAATCTATAAAAAGGAGGATTTCCCCGTTTCAAGTAAAAACCTTGGGGTTCAAATTAAAATGACAAAGAAGTTCGTTTATTAGAATCCCAAGAAGGTAGAATGAAAAAAAGCGTCTCATTTTTTAAATAGAAACGGGATATGTTTGTACAGAAAAAAGCTCATGGATTTTTTGTCTTTGGAAAATGGGTTTTCCTCATTTCTAAAATAACCTAGAAGTTCAAGTTTAAAAAAATGATCATTTCAAAAATTATGAAAAACATGGATTTCCCCGTTTGTAGAAAAACCTAGACTTTTAAATTTAAAAGACAAAGTAGTCCAATGTTTATTACAAACCCCAAGATGGTTAAACGAAAAAAAACAAAGCATCTCAACACAAAATTATATAAAAGGTATTTTACCCATTAAAATACCCTAGAAGTTCAAATATAAAAAATGGAGTAGTTCGATGGTTATACAAAATTCAGATTTCCAATTTATTATAGAATGAAAACAAGAAGTTCAATTTTTTTAAATAGAGCACTACAAAATTCATACAAAAGGATTTTCATCGTTTCTAATAAAAAACTCTAGAAGTCAATATTTAAATAACGGGCTGGTTCAATATTTATTAGAAAACTAGGATTTTCCCGTTACTACAAGGAAATAAACCAAGAAGTCCAAATTACGAAAATAGAGAAGTTTGATATTTATAATTTCTTAGGTTTCCTTGTTATTAAGGAATAAAAATGAAGAAGTTCAAATTAAAATAAAGGAGTACTTTGATGTATATGGAAAACTAAAATTCTTTCCATTTCTAGGAAAAAGGAAAGCAAGTTCAATTTTAATAAAATTGTATGATTCTGAAACCATATTTTTTTCTCTAGAGCATAAAACTATTAATGTTTTAGGAATTATGGGTAAAAAAGCAAAAGAGTAGTTCAAAAATAAAACCAGGAAGTCCATATTAAAAAAGAATAAGAAGACAAAGTCTAAAAAGACTTTAGCTAGAATTTCACGTGTTTCGGCCCACGAAGTTAAAAAATTCTTGTAAAGGAGGTACACTATATATTTAGTTGTGCAAAATCACAAAAAAAATGTTGTTTCTAGTGTTTTAAAACAGTTTTCTCAATCAATTATAAATTTGAAAGACAATGCTAGGCATCTATTAACAAATTTTCAAGGGTATATCATATTCTTATTCCAACATAAACGGTTAAAAACAAATTGGTGTATATTGTCCCAAAAAGAAGTTTAATCGTATTAAAAAAAGTTGCGTCTTTTCAACATGTTTCTCATGGTTTATCATTTGTGGAACTCCGAGTAACGCGTGAGGAATTACGAAAAAAAATACGTGGTAGAAGTTTAAAGTGAAAACATCGATAAGTTCGATGATTATAGAAAACTCGGATTTTTCCTCGTTATTAAAGAATGGAAACAAGAAGTTCAAAAATAAAATAACAATAAGTTCTACTTTAGAAAACAGAGCTGTTCAAAATTTCATAAAAAAGATTAAGAAATAAAACCAGGAAGTCCATATTAAAAAGATGGAGAAGTTCGATGATTATAGAAAACCCAGATTTTCCTCGTTATTAAAGAATGGAAACAAGAAGTTGAAAAATAAAATAAGAAGAAGTTCAACTTCTAAAAATAAAGCGCTTCAAAATTCATAAAAAAGATTAAGAAATAAACCAGGAAGTCCATATTAAAAAGATGGAGAAGTTCGATGATTATAGAAAACTTAGTTTTTTCTCGTTATTAAAGAATGGAAACAAAAAGTTCAAAAATAAAATAACAAGATGTTCAACTTTTAAAAATAGAGCGCTTCAAAATTTCATAAAAAAAGATTAAGAGATAAAACCAGGAAGTCTATATTAAAAAGATGGAGAAGTTCGATAATTATAGAAAACTCAGATTTTCCTCGTTATTAAAGAATGGAAATATGAAGTTCAAAAATAAAATAAGAAGAAGTTCAACTTTTAAAAATAGAGCGCTTCAAAATTCATAAAAAGGGATGAAGAAAATCAGATTAAAAATTCATAAAAGAACTCACGTATTTTCACGTAACCGAGAGAACTTCAGATTGATAACTGCCAGAAGTTCACGTACTACAATGTGTGCATTTTGTATTAAAAAAGAATAAAAAAGCAAAGTCTAAAAGTTTTGTTGTTATAAGTTCAACTCCTTCGTCGGAGAAAGTTAAAAAAATTATTGTGAGAGAGGTTTGTACAAAAGAAATATTATTTGTGTAACACGAACGAACGGATAAGAAATTACAAACAAAAATACGTCACAGAAGTTCAACGTGAAAATAGCAGGAAGTTCGACTACTATAGTGAATGAATTTCAGATGAAAAACTTTTAAAATCGCCGGGTGTATGAAAAAACGATCAACATGGGAAATTTTCGTGTTTACATCAGCTTTACACCTGTATATTACTTGCTCAATTCCGGTGAGTGTTCTGGTGAGTAGATGGAGAGCTACGGGCAAGAAACCACGTCAAAACAGAGTGAAGTTCAAGTAGACACGCCGAGAAGTTCAAGTTCTTCACGCGATGCATCTTCGACGAATCTGTTTCGCGATAAAGACAGAACGAATGATCTTGGCATTTTCGAAATTACTTGAAAACAGCTAGGAATAAGAGAAACCCGTCAACATGAAAAAGTTCCGCATTTTCCGAAGCTTTTTAACGGTATATTATTTGCCTCATTCCGATAAAGTCTGTAGAAATTATGATGAAAATACGTTTTATGCCATTTTCAAAATTGAATTAAAATCGTAAAGAATTGGGAGAAACAATACATACCAAAAAGTTTCACATTTGTTCAAGCTTTCCAATGGCATATCATTTGCTACATTCGAACACACGGTTAAAAAATGAGCTCGAAAATACGAACTCGGTAGGACTTGGACCGTTTTCTAAATTAATCTTAAACCATTCAAAACTAGAAAAAAATTCAATATGAGAAAGTAGCGCATTTTTATAAGCTTTTCAACGCCATATCATTTGTCTCAATTGGATTAGCCGTTTAGAAATGACATCGAAAATACGAACTCGGCTATTTGGTTTGCGAAATTTTATGTTTTTCCGAATTACTCTTTAACCATACAGAATTAGAGAAAACTTTCAACATGTGGAAGGAGCGGTTTTGCAACAGTTTTCCAACGCCATATTATTTGCCTTATTCCGATAAACGGTTTGGAAATGCGATCGAAAATACGATTCACATTTTTTGTGTGAACAAAAAACGGTTTTCAAAACTGCTCTTAAACCACTTACATTTTGACAAAAATTTAAGTTGGGTCATGATACTGGTGTCCATAGCTTTCTAACGGTATATCGCAAGCCCCTTTTGGGTAATGTTGGCGGAAGTTCAACCTAGTTCAGAGGGAAGTTCAGCCTACTACTAGCGGGCATGTCAGATTGTGATCAGGATATTATTCTCATCCCATGATCAGAATAGCGCTATTCGTCACCTTGGGTTCCTCACCCTAGCCGGTTGTATGCCATAGATGCTACCCTAGTGTGTGAGCCACAGCCAGAGAATGGCCGTAAGAAGCAAAAGCTGTGAGGTAAAATTACGGAGGTAACCGTGCACCATACAAAAACAAAACGCTCTGCAGGTAAAATTACCGCGTGGGGCTGAGGAACTACTCTAACGCATGAGGCGTGTACGAGCTAAAGTCCTTTTTCAATGGGAAGCCAGGTAAAGTTAAGGTATGGATGGGAGATAATTGTTTTGAAAATTTTGAAGTTACTTGTAAGTTCTGGTCAAGCTGTGACAGAGAATTTGTTCTAGTGTCATAAAGCCACCGAAATCAAGGAGATTAGTATCATCTTTTTTACCTTGTGATTGGTATTATCTTAACAGTTTGTTGGTATGAAAGTAAATGTAGTTTTTTTGCGAGTGAAAAGCAAATGTAGTTGACGGATGTGTGCAAAATTTGATGTGCGTGCGAGGGGGAGGTCGTTGATGAGCTTGGCCCTTGACTTGCTATGTACTAGCCCGCAACAAAATTATAACTCTACTGTTGAGGAATGAGATACTAGCTCCTTATATAGAATATAGGAATTTGTCCAGAGCCGGTCAGGTAATGATGTCACAAGCCAAATAAGCAGATGGGACAAAGTAATTTTCTATTGTCATCTGAACACAAATAAGTTAGTGCAATAATCATGCAAAAACCTGATGGTTGGGGCAACACATAGAAACAAGGCGACCTATAATTAGAGAAACAAACTAGCTTGGTATAATGTTACACTTCTCTGTATGCACCGAAGCATCAGGCACTACTGGAATCAGCTAATTTGCCATCTGCCAGCTCTTTGCCGTCTGCTAGCAGATGGCAAAGAAGGTCTTTGCCATCAGCTACCCAAAAGCAGACGGCAAAGAAATGGCTGACGGCAAAACAGGCCTTTGCCACTACAAGAATACCCTCTATAAAGCAACACAAGTTGTACAATATTTTGACTATATGTTGTAAAAATTTACCGTAGATACGCATATTAAAGTTGTAGCATATGTGTTGCAGGTTTGCAGCTTATGACCCTACTATCGTGGTACATATGAAAAAAAACAGAGGAAAGGAGAAAGGGGCGCACAGGAAACAGAGCCCTCGCTTCTCCCCTCATCTCCCCCAAATCGCCGGAACCCACCGCCTTGTCTCCCTCATCTGATCCAACTCGCCGCCGGCCTTCCCCCTACCCTCCTCCCACCTTGCAGCTCCGGAGGCTGTCGGACCTGCCGCATCCCCCACCACCCATCCCCTCTCGCATCCCATCTCTCTCTCTTCACGCGGCTCCCCGTTGCACCACCTACGGCGGCTGATTTAGGCGACGTCCGGCGAATCCCACCATCGTGAAGAATAGCCTGATGTTACCTCGCACCACGACGCCCTTCCATCCGGCTAGATCCGGCGCTCGCGGCCACCAAAGCCCACGCGCGACCCTCCTCCATGGCTAGGGTTTCCGTCATGGGATCTAGCGCCGGTGGCCATGTCGTCATCCTCTTGTCTGGTGAGTGCATACCCTCCCCTGGTTTCGTCCTCTCTCTCTCTCCCCTTTCTCTAACCTATGTTTTTCTCTTCTCCTGTATACATGCAGGGAGGAACGACCAGTGGATAGCCTTGCTGCTGCTCAGGACGAAGCAGCCATGGGGCTTTCTCATCATTCTTCTCTGGTTTCAGGTGCGTTGTTCCACTCCTCTCTGCTCGCAAGTCCTCGATCTGCTGCAGTTAAGACCAGCGCTTCGTAACTCCCTCCTTGCATTGCTTAGTCACTAGACACACCTAGCTAGGTTTTCTTTGGTTCATTGATATGGTTCGTCTTCATCGCCATGGAGGTGCCCTCACAACCATAAGGACCAATATAGCTTCATGGATATTATTTAACCCAGGTAAGGATAAAACAATAAATCCAAATAGGACGCACCTACATTACAGCACCAATATAGCTTCAGCATGCTTAAGTTCTGCACAGCATGCGCATGTGGGGATTGTACGGCAGATCAATGTCGTGCGCTAAGCCTGCCAGTCATACTTCGTGCTTATCTTCACCGTAGTTAGTCTGACAAATTCCTATAATCTAATTAGTAATTAGGTGTGGACACCTATCTTCTGTTTTTTTTCTCTGTTCAAGGGAGCAGAATCTTCCGATTTGGCCTTTCGTAAGGACCAAATTAACAACAATAGCGAGGAATATTAGGAGTTAATCCACTGCTACAAATATTACTGTCATAGTTGGTATAATCAGATTTTATAGTAGAAATATTTAGCATAGATGTCAACACGGGCAGAGATTTGTCAAATCCACATGTATTTGAATGAGTACTACTTTTTTCTATGTCTGAAGTCTGAACTATTTTAAGTAACGACTAATGATTTTTGTGAAACAACTCTTTTTTTTATTTTTTTATTTTCTTGGTGTATCCGCATATTGCACCATTTTGCTGTATGAGAGGCACTATTAGAGCCTCCATATTAACTCTAGAAGAGAGTTACAAAGAATCATGGGATGTGCTAGCCAATGGAATGTAAGGCATTATATTGTAGATTTTTGTTCGAGAGAGTCAGTTCAGTACTATAGGCCTGTGGGTGACAAAAGAAATATATTAATCCAAGTGGACATTGTTTTCCTGCAAAAACGAGCTAGATCCATCTGGGATGTGACAACGAAGTGCTGAGCAAAGAAGTGGCTTGGTGGGGATGGCATGCTTGATTTGCTCTACTGTAAATTATCATGTGCTTTCTCTCCTTTTACTTACTAATTCTCTCCCTGAAGCTGGAAAGAGACCGTGACTTTAAAATTTGATCCTGTGAACCTAAAAACTTATGTTTCCTTTCTAAATGTCCCAGTAGAAGCTAAAATTTGGCTCCATTGATGTAAATAATTCATAAGAGTTTGCATCCTTCCTTTTTATTTATGTACGTTATGGATAATGGTGCTACTTATGCACATATTCAGGTTACAGTCAATATTCATCATAAGTAGTAGTTTTTTTTTGAAGATCTATCTTTTGAGCACATATTCAGGTTCGTTTGATATCTAAGCAAGGATAAAACTGATGGTTACTACCTGATATGTCTTCTCTAAAACGTTAGAAGTATTTGATACTCTTAACTTAATTATACGTTAAAATTTAACAAGCATGGGAGAGTCTGAACGTCACATTTGTAGATTCTCACTTTTTAGCTTAAAATCGAGATTCCACAAGGCTAATTGATCTGTTAAATTGTATTCAGTTCTGGTGTGGAAACTCATTGACAAAAAACGTGTATTTTAGACTTTTAGTTCCAAGTGTCAATACTAGAAAGAGAACGCTGAGTTTGATCTTCAATCAAAATGAGTAACTAGAGCATCAGGTTATTTTAACTGAAACCTACATTTAGGTAATCATATATGTTGTACTACATCATTTGTTGGGATGTCATACTTTAAGCTGATGGCACCTGTTTTCTTTGCTACACCAAACTATAAATCCTTCCCATCTGATTTCTTAAACTTCTATTCCATCATATAATGAAGCTTATATTTTCAAAAGTTGTAGGTTTGTTCCAAAGCGTGGTGGGCACCTGTCGGTTTGTTTGTTTCCTGTTGGATGAGTCAAACCAACTAGAGCTAAATGTTTTGGTTCATGTTTCAGATGACTAAAACCGTTTTGGTTCCGTTTGCTAAATAACTAGAGATAATAAGAGATGTGGTACTGTGCCCTTGAATGCACATAAGCACTTTAGCTATTGTCCATATAATTTTACTGAGCCATGTTGTTCTGCAGACTATGTGGTATATTGTGGCATGTGGATTAGTCATCAATGACAACTACACTCATGCTGGTATCTTATCATAATAACATACAAATTGTCTTCAAGCTATAGTGCTAGTTTGTTCATTTGTTTCTTACTTATTATTTGCTATTGGACTTCTTACTTCTTATTTCTCTTGCTACAGTTGTAAGTTGTGATACTAAATTTAAACTTGATGGTGCTAAAATAAAAAATGTATTATGGGCAGTGCATGTCGATATGGCACTTGTGAAATTTGGTATGAATTCGCAAAAACTACAATACTCTCGGTAATGCAGAAAATACAAAGATTGCATGGCCTTCAACCTTAGTACATGTGTAATATCCTACTTCTATCGTCAATGCATTGTGTGTTAACTGTTCACTTTGTTATTTTCTTTGTAGATTCAAAAGATATATGGATGATTATATGGGTGCATGGCAAGTATACTGCAATAATGATGACGATGTTCCGGTTCATGATGAAGATGATGGATGCTTTAAGTTTTAGTTATGTAGTAGGGATGTTGTTCCTGTTGGATGATGTTCCTTGGCTAAGTTTTAGTTAAGATGTAGGGATGTTGATGGATGCTCTTTCAGTTTGATCTTCGTTGTCAAGAAATTATTTAGATTATGCATCACATTTTGATGATGTTCCTCCTGTAATACCAACTATTGTAATCCAACAGTTTTATACAAATATGGGTTCTTCCTTTGGCGACTATACTCTCTTTTTCCCCTTACTTCATATACATAATTATCATCATTATGTGGAGCATTAATTTAATTGCTGGCAATAAATAAATAAATGTATATACAAAATATTATTCACATTATATATGTAAAAATACCTGCAGCGTAGCAAATTCTCTATTGCCAAGTAATGATTTGTATTCCAGTACATTAACCACCAACGTATATAAGTGTTGTAGAAATTGGTTTTATTTGTTGTACTCTTGCAACGGTCCCTTTTACCAACGGCTGTATAAGTGTTGCATTATGCGCTAGCAACACTAGATAAGGCAACGGATCCAAAACCGTTGGTAAAGACACTAGCAACGCATATATGGACATTTAGATACGAAAAAGAGCGTTGCTGTAGGCAGGGTCCTGTTGTAGTGTGCCATCAGTCACTTCTTTGCTGTCAGCTGGCGGACGGCAAAGATTCTTTGCCATCAGCTGGCGGACGGCAAAGAATCTTTGCCGTCAGCTGGCGGACGGCAAAGAGAGAGGTGCCCCCCACTAACGAGCCGTTTACGAAAAAAAAACGCCCCTCTTTGCCGTCTGCTAGCAGACGGCAAAGAGACAGAACGGCGGACGGCAAACCGGATCCACACCCACCACGCCCCCCGCCCGTTATCTCTTCTCTCCCTCTCTCCTCCCCGACGCCCACCAGATCCACACCCACCGCCGCCCCCTCCGCCCAGCGCCGCCCCCGCCACCCGCCGCCGAACCCGCCCCGCCGCCCGGCGCCGCCCCCGCCCCGCCACCCGCTGCCGCCCCCGCCACCCGCTGCCCGGCGTCGCCCTGCCACCCGCCGCCCGGCGCCGTCCGGCGCCACCCTCGCCTCCCGGAGCAGCCCTCACCACCCCTCTGCCCCACCCCACCCAACGACGCCCCGCCACGCGCCGCCCGGCGCCGACCCCCGCCCGTTATCTCTTCTCTCCCTCTCTCCTCCCCGACGCCCACCAGATCCACACCCACCGCCGCCCCTGCCGCCCCCGCCGCCCGGTGCCGCCCGCCGCCGAACCCGCCCGGTGCCGCCCGCCGCCGAACCCGCCCGGCCCCGCCACCCGCTGCCCGGCGCCGCCCCCGCCACCCGCTGCCCGGCGTCGCCCTGCCACCCGCCGCCCGGCGCCGTCCGACGCCGCTCCCGCCTCCTGGAGCAGCCCCCACCACCCCTCCGCCCCCACCCCACCCGCCGATGCACCGCCACGCGCCGCCCGGCACCGCCCACATCGCCGGCCCACCCGCCCCACTACGTCCTCCTGCGACCACGCGTGACCCTCCCCTGCGGCTAGGGTTTCAGCCACCACATCGCCGGCGTGGCTCCGGTGTTGCTCCGGTCGCCGTGAGGATCCTCCGACGGTGCTGGCTGTGCCGTGGCGCGGTGGTGCCCCTGGGTGGCGCCTCCGTGCTGCGGTGCCCCTGGTTGGCGCCTTCGTGCCCGTGCTCTCACTGGTGCCGCCGTTGTGGTGCTCTCTGGCAAGCTCCGGCTTGTTGTGGTGGTGTTGGTTGTGATGCTGGTCACACAATAGTGATGGTGTGGCTGCATCCTACTTCGGCTACAACTCCTTTTGGTGAGCTTCTCCTTGCTCCCCTCCTGATCTCTCTAATGCATAGCTCTAGCTCTTGATCTTGTTGGATGTGAGGCTCTATTAGCTGTGGTTAGCTGCTGTAGATGAGCATCAACTTGTATTGGAGCTCTCTGTGATGGATTCTTGCTGTGTCAGGGTTTTGGTCAGTGACCATCTATGTGTATTTGTGAAGTATATATACTCCTGTACTGCTCTGTTCTGTTTAGTTGATCCTGGAGTTGTTACTTTGGTCAGTTACTTTACTCATGAATGGATACTCACTTGTTCTTAGTTATTTTACTTCTAATACTGATATGAACAGATACCACTTGGTTTGGCTATTCCTATTTGTCTCTTTCTAATAGCCTATGAACAGATGCTATACTTGGTTTTGGCTGTTACTTTCCTAGTTTTCTACTGATAAGACAGATACTACATCTGATTTGGGCAGTGATGCTGGTCTGAGCCCCCCTCTCTTAGGCTTAATTTACATGTGACTATCCATGTGCTGTGATGAACTAGCCCTGGCACTTCCAGGCTGTCTGAGCACATAATCCCTCAAGTATACCTTGAGGTCTTCTATAGCTCTCCTTAATAGTTATCTCTTCTAAGCTGCTGGTGGTTGGATGTGTTGGGAGTTGGTCTGGTTGGCTGGTTGTGATGTATATCTCCTCCTGGAGCTTTGTTTTTGGCGTTGCACAGTGACATGTACCTATTGTCACTAGACAAAACTGATTGTGGTGATGAAGTCTGATCTTTGGCTTTAATCACTAGTTTTTAGTTGGCTTAATTCCTGGAGCTAGTACTGATAGTGGTCTTTGTGTTGGCATTTAACTTACTGCTAATTGTGGTGGCTTCTTGATTGGGTCCTTGGCTGGTTCTCTCCTTTGGCTCTTTGGTATTGGTTTACTCTATTTGGCTTTATAATTAAGATCACTTTGAAAATCAGGATCTTAACTAAGATTATCTTGATCTCAAGTACTGGCTCCTACAGCATTGCATTTCACCAAGTGAAATGCTACATTTCTACTCCTAACCCATTCTCTCTTTCTTAGTGTTTTTGTTATGCAGGTTGGAAGAAAAGAAGAAGATCCGGAGAAGATCTTAGTAATAAGATAGTTTTTTTAGGAAAATAGATATTTAGTTTTAGATCATTCCTTGTAATATTTGTTGGATATGTGTTCATGGATATGTGTTGGATATATATGTGTTCATGACTATATATTGGTAACATGTGTTGGATATATATGTGTTCATGAGTATTGGTAATATGCGTTGGATATGCTATATTGGTCATATATATCTGTGTTTGATTTTCTGTGAAAATGAATTGATATAAGAAGAAACAGAATTAATGCCTATTTGGTCTCTTTGCCATCTGCCAACAGATGGCAAAGAGCCTGCAGCCTTTGCTGTCAGCTGGCGGACGGCAAAGGCTGCCGTTAGCCACCTAACGGACACTAACACTACTCATTTTGTCGTCCGCTTCTTTGCCGTCCGCGGCAGACGGCAAAGGCGCCTTTGCCGTCAGCCGCCGAAAGCAGACGACAAAGTAGGTCTTTGCCGTAGCCTACTTTGCCGGAGCCTTTTGCCGTCCGCGGCTGACGGCAAAGGCCTTTGCCGTCCGCCGTGGCAGACGGCAAAGTAGCTGATTCCTGTAGTAAGGTCTTGCCAAAAATCTTTAAAATAGTTGGTGTCTCGCATCTTTCAGTCTTCCTGGAATGTCCCTTGCATATACCCATTGGTCAGAGTTCATAAAATCGTTATGGTGAATAATTCTATAAAACTGTAGAGATAAAACTGAAAGCGAGAACTGGGCTTATCACATCCTTTGCTGGCATGCATGATCATGAATTTTGGAATCAGTAACCTAACAGTTAAGAGGAATACCTATAAAAAAAGCAATGGGTTCATCTCAAACAATCATACTTGCAAGAAGCTTGCAGAATGAACTGCTTGAGCTTAAAGACAGATTTTACAACTACAAATTGTAGTTGGCAAAACATTAAAACATGGATAGATTCTTACCAACAACCCGCTGAATGAGGCATGATGGTCCAAGAGAAATAAAGCAATGTTGTTTCCTAGAGGAGAACACACACCGATTCCCTGTAATCATGTCATGTATGCCTTAGCTTGATAAGTCCATGTATATTTATTGTGCTCTTCTGCTAGAGAATATTATTAGTTACACTAAGTTTTATTTTCCGAAATAGTCGCCAAAAAATCACTATCATATATATACATAGCCATTGTTTTCGGGAAGAACTCAATTCTTTTTTTTTTTGCCAGTTCTGAATTTTTTTTCTAGCATGCATACTTGTAGTCTATAACACTGAACACAGTGATCATTAGCCTTTTAGCTTCTTTTCTCACAACTTACCAGCTAGTGAAATGACATGGGTGCAATGTGCGAATATTACATAGTCCTAAAACCAGTAATTGGCTATGTATATGTCCAGCAAATGTAACCTACACACGAAAGAACCTAAGCATGGATATCATGATCTATATAACACACTTATAACTCCACATAGCTTATTATCTTCGACAAAATTGGTCTATTACAATCAATTTAGACCAGAACACAATCTACTATTGACGTAGAGGAACTAAAATTTTGGAACGAAATAATAATTTGTAATGTCAGTATTAAACTTGTAGTTAGCTATGATTAAAACTACTAAATTTTGGACCGAAATCAAAATTTAATACACAATAATTTGCCTCAAGATAGTAAATTGCTACGTAGTTATGTAAATTGACCGAGAGTAGGCGAAGACCCGGTTGCCGACCATCATGATGAAAGGTGATGCATGGTGCATCAACATGCATGCCAATGGCGAAAGGTAACCTGACATCGAGGAACACCAGCGACACTACATGACTACTTGGCCTATTCAAATCCACGACCACCCACCTCTGTACAAACATTAGGGTGTTCCTGATAAAAAAATGTTACTTGCACGAAAGCAAGTACACATTCAAGGATATATGGTAAAACCAAATTACCTCTTTGGACAGGAGGTTCAGCCTCATGATCTCTTCTATATCTACAGCCTCTCTGCAAAAACCGAAAACCAAATTAGCAATTTGGGAGGAACACGACCAGGTGAAACGTATGTGAATGTTGATTGGAAGTTTGGAGCAGAAATCACTAGGATTGAGGTTTCTCACCTCCTACCGTGCAATCCGCACCTACACACATGGAACTAAAACCAAAATATCCCAAACATGGATCACCATCGCCATACATGGCCTTTGTGAGCCGGAAGAATCACCCGGGCCAGCCACGGCCGGGGAACCTACCCGTGCTCATGAGACACTGGAGTGGCCGCAGCCTCTTGAATTGGATGGAGAAGAAGAACAGCTCATACCATCAAGCCCTCCTCACACCTACAACCACCCATCCGATCCGCCTCGACGACGAGCTGTCACCGCTGCCACCCCAGGGAGCAGCGTCGGCCACTCCTATACAAAGCGCCCCAAGTAGGAAGTCGAGCGCCCGACCTCGCGCCATCTACAGAGGCCACACCGGCAGCACGAGGAAGAGGCCGGAGAGATCCTTTTATTCCGCTTCGCCCTAGCCTACCTACCATTACCAAAACCACAAAACCTAGATCGTGCAGACCGAAAACATACCTCTGTGGACAGATCCATGTTCCCATCAGCAAGCCGACACCTAATCAGCCGCCAGAGGCGAAGGGGATCGGTGGAATCGTGATAACCCACAAGTGTAGGGGATCGCAACAGCTTTCGAGGGTAGAGTATTCAACCCAAATTTATTGATTCGACACAAGGGGAGCCAAAGAATATTCTCAAGTATTAGCAACTGAGTTGTCAATTCAGCCACACGTGGATAACTTAATATCTGCAGCAAGGTATTTAGTAGCAAAGTAATATGATAGTGGTGGTGACGGTAACAAAAGAGCAATGAAAGTAAAAGAAATATTTTTGGTATTTTGTAGTGATTGTAACAGTAGCAACGTGAAAGTAAATAAGCGTAAACCAGTATATGGAAAGCTCATAGGCATTGGATCAGTGATGGATAATTATGCCGGATGCGGTTCATCATGTAACAGTCATAACATAGAGTGACATAGAACTAGCTCCAATTCATCAATGTAATGTAGGCATGTATTCCGAATATAGTCATACGTGCTTATGGAAAAGAACTTGCATGACATCTTTTGTGCTACCCTCCCGTGGCAGCGGAGTCCTAATGGAAACTAAGGGATATTAAGGCCTCCTTTTAATAGAGAACCAGAACAAAGCATTAGCACATAGTGAATACATGAACTCCTCAAGCTATGGTCATCACCGGGAGTGGTCCCGATTATTGTCACTTCGGGGTTGCCGGATCATAACACATAGTAGGTGACTATAGACTTGCAAGATAGGATAAAAAACACACATATATTCATGAAAACATAATAGGTTCAGATATGAAATCATGGCACTCGGGCCCTAGTGACAAGCATTAAGCATAGCAAAGTCATAGCAACATCAATCTCAGAACATAGTGGATACTAGGGATCAAACCCTAACAAAACTAACTCGATTACATGATAGATCTCATCCAACCCATCACCGTCCAGCAAGCCTACGATGGAATTACTCATGCACGGCGGTGAGCATCATGAAATTGGTGATGGAGGATGGTTGATGATGACGACGGCGACGAATTCCCCTCTCCGGAGCCCCGATCGGACTCCAGATCAACCCTCTCGAGAGGTTTTAGGGCTTGGCGGCGGCTCCGTATCGTAAAACGCGATTATTTCTTCTCTTCTATTTTTTTCTCCCCGGAAGCAAATATATAGAGTTGGAGTTGGCGTCGGAAGGTCTCCAGGGGGCCCACGAGGTAGGGGGCGCGCCCTAGGGGGGGGCGCCCCACCCTCGTGGACAGTGTGTGGGCCTCCTTGTCTTCATCTTTGGCGAGGATTTATTATTATTATTTTTAAGATATTCCGTGGAGTTTCAGGTCATTTCGAGAACTTTTGTTTTCTGCACATAAAACAACATCATGGCAATTCTGCTGAAAACAGCGTCAGTCCGGGTTAGTTCCATTCAAATCATGTAAGTTAGAGTCCAAAACAAGGGCAAAAGTGCTTGGAAAAGTAGATACGACGGAGACGTATCAACTCCCCCAAGCTTAAACCCTGGCTTGTCCTTAAGCAATTCAGTTGACAAATTGAAAGAGAAAAAGAAAAACTTTTGCAAACTCTGTTACTCTTGTTGTTGTAAATATGTCAAGCCAGCATTCAAGTTTTCAGCAAAGATCATAACTAACCACATTTGCAATAATTCTCAGGTCTCATGATTACTCATATCAATAACATAATCAACTAGCGAGCCATAATAATAAATCTCGGATGACAACACTTTCTCAAAACAATCATAATATGATATAACAAGATGGTATCTCGCTAGCCTTTCTGAGACCGCAAAACATAAATGCAGAGCACCGTTAAAGATCAAGGACTGACTAAACATTGTAATTCATGGTAAAAGAGATCCAATCATAGTCATACCCAATATAGATTAACAGTAATGAATGCAAATGACAGCTGTGCTCTCTAGCTAGTGCTTTTAATAAGAGGGTGATGACTCAACATAAAAGTAAATAGATAGGCCCTTCACAAAGGGAAGCAGGGATTTGTAGAGGTGCCAGAGCTCGGTTTTGAAATAGAGATAAATAATATTTTGAGCGGTATACTTTCATTGTCAACATAACAACTAAGAGACGGCGATATCTTCCATGCCACACACATTATAGGCGGTTCCCAAACAGAATGGTAAAGTTTATACTCCCCCTCCACCAACAAGAATAAATCCATAGCTTGCTCGAAACAACGAGTGCCTCCAACAAACATCAGGTCCCAGGGGGAGTTTTGTTTGCAATTATTTTGATTTAGTTTGCATAAAGCATGGGACTGGGCATCCCGGTGACCAGCCATTTTCTCGTGAGTGAGGAGCGGAGTCCACTCCTCTTGAGAATAACCCGCCTAACTTGGAAGATAAGGGCAGCCCTAGTTGATACATGAGCTATTCGAGCATACAAAACATAATGTTTATTTAAAGGTTTAGAGTTTGGCACATACAAATTTACTTGGAACGGCAGGTAGATACCGCATATAGAAAGGTATAGTGGACTCATATGGAATAACTTTGGGGTTTATGAGATTGGATGCACAAGCAGTATTCCCGCTTAGTACAAGTGAAGGCTAGCAAAAGACTGGGGAAGCGACCAACTAGAGAGCGACAACAGTCATGAACATGCATTAAAATTAATAAACATTGGATGCAAGCATGAGTAGGATATAATCCACCATGAACATAAATATCGTGAAGGCTATGTTGATTTGTTTCAATTACATGCGTGAACATGTGCCAAGTCAAGTCACTTAAATCATTCAAAGGAGGATACCACCCCATCATACCACATCATAACCATTTTAATAGCATGTTGGCACGCAAGATAAACCATTATAACTCATAGCTAATCAAGCATGGCACAAGTAACTATGATCTCTAATTGTCATTGTAAACATGTTTATTCATAATAAGCCGAATCAAGAACGATGAACTCATCATATTTACAAAAAAAAAGGTCGAGTTCATACCAGCTTTTCCCATCTCAGTCAGTCCATCATATATCGTCATAATTGCCTTTCACTTGCACGACCGAACAATGTGAATAATAATAAGAGTGCACGTGCATTGGACTAAGCCGGAATCTGCGATCATTCAATGAACAGGAGGAGACAAGGCAATATAGGCTCTTCGTTAAATCAACAATAATGCATATAAGAGCCACTTCAACAATTTAATTATCCTCTTCTCCTATCGACCCCCAAAGAAAATAAAAGAAATAAAACTATTTACACGGGAAAGTTCCCAACAAGCAAAAGAAGAACGGGAAATATTTTTGGGTTTTCTTTTTAATTACTACTACAGCAAGAGAAGTAAACTACTACTAATTTTTTTGGGTTTTTTCTTAAGGTTTATTAAACACACAAGAAGAAAGCAGGAAAAAGAAAATAAACTAGCATGGATATTATAGTGAAAGAGTATGAGCACCGACATCTAGCAATGAGTGTGTGTGAATATAAATGTAATGTCGTTGAGAAATACGTACTCCCCCAAGCTTAGGCTTTTGGCCTAAGTTGGTTTATTGCCAGGGATAGCCTGGCGGATACCCGTAGGTGTAGCTGGGGTCGTACTGGGATGCATCATAGCTGGAGTCGTACTGCGACGAAGAGGAATCTGACTGCCACTGGCTGATAGCCATCTCCGGATCCCAAGAATAAACAGATTGTCGTGGAGGCTCATCTTGTGGTTCCGGTTCCGGGGCTGGTGCATGATGCCGGTAAGCTTGAACGGCAGCCCACGTAACGAGATAAGGTCCTTCAAAATTAAACAAGGAAGGAGCAGGCAGGGTAATAGTTTCAGGATGATGTTTATGAAAGAATAGTTTATATTTGAGCTCTCCATCCCTGCCCTTAACAATAAAATCTTGCGCTAGCATACTCTTATAATCTAAATAAGCACTAGGCAGCAATTTCTCTTCTTTCTCATAATGCCTAATAGGTATATTAAAATGTGCAGCGAGGCGTGAAGCATACATGCCTCCAAAAATGGGGCCCTTAGTACGGTTCAGACTTAACCGTCTAGCAACAATTCCGCCCATACTAACAGTGTTATCGCGGTATAAACCATGGAACAAAATAATAATATCAAGAACACTAAGGTTTCCACAGTTTCCACGACCAATCAAGCAACGACTATTAAATATGGCAAAGTAACGTAAAACAGGAAAATGTATGCTAGTGATTCTTGCATCAGAAACCTTCCGGGTTTCTCCCATAGTGATAGTGTTAATAAATGATTCCACTTCATTATGGTGTGGTTCCTCTAAAGTGCCCTCAAGGGGTATGTTGCAAACTTTGCAAAATTCAGCTAATGGCATCTTCTTAACAACGTCATATAAATGAAACTCTACTGAAGGAGGTGATTCCTTAGGGAAAAATTAGAAGTTTTGCACAAAAGTATTTGTGAGTAAGAGATACTGATGACGTTGGTCGCGGAGGAAGTCGGTGAGGTCGGCATTCTCAATTAATGAATACAAATCCTCATAAATCCCGGCTCTTCTCAAGAAGTCATCGGAAGGCCATTCACACGGCCGGACCTCCGCGGTACGAGGCAAATTATATTTGGGCCTCTGCGCTTCTTCATTTTGTTTTTCCTTAGAGCTTTGGCTAGATGAGCCCCTCAAAAGTCTCTTCATTATTTTCTGAAATCATCTGAATTTTTTAGTAACTTCAAACAAAAGTGAACAAACTTCAATAAAATTGCTAGCAACTACTCCTACAAGTGCCGAGAGCCTATATCAAGCATTAGAACTACTTTGAACCATATGAATTTGACATGCAAGCTCAAGAACATGGTCACCTATGCGGCACAAATTTGCAATGAATAAAGCACTAGAACAAAAACTAATTGGACTAATGGAGGAGTCACATACCAAGGAACAATCTCCCCAAGTAGTTTTGTGAGAGGTGCTTTGAGCAAGGAGATCGAAAATCACAGCAAACTGAGCTAGAACTCGTGCTTGAGCTGGTTATTCGGGTTTGTGGGAGGAAGAAGAAGAGGATGGGTGCAGGAATAAGTGAAGGAGGGCCACCGTGGGCCCACGAGGTAGGGGGGCGCGCCCAGGGGGGTAGGGCGCGCCCTCCACCCTCGTGGCCAGGTGGCAGCTCCCCCCGCTGTGATTTTTGCACCATAAATCCTCAAATATTCCAGAAAAAATCATATTAAATTGGCATGGCATTTGGAGGACTTTTATTTTCGGGATATTTTTATATTGCATGGATAAATCAGGAAACAGACAGAAAAATACTATTTTTACTTTATTTCAACTAAATAACAGAAAGTATAAAGAGGGTACAGAAGTTTGTGCTTCTAGTTTCATCCGTCCCATGCTCATAAAAAAGAATCCACTAACAAGGTTGACCAGGTCTTGTTAACAAACTCATTCCGATTAACATGGAACAGGAGAAATTTAGAATAACACTATGTTACCTCAACGGGGATATGCACATCCCCAATAATAAGAATATCATATTTTTTCTTGACAGTAAGAAGAGGAAATTCAAAACCTCCAAATATAATCGATGGAATTTTTCCAATAGAGTTGATACTATGAACTTGAGGTTGTTTCCTCGGAAAGTGTACCGTATGCTCACTACTATTAACATGAAAAGTGACATTGCCTTTATTGCAATCAATAACATCCCCTGTAGTATTTAGAAAAGGTCTTCCAAGAATAATAGACATACTATTGTCCTCGGGAATATCAAGGATAACAAAGTCCGTTAAAATAGTAACGTTTGCAACCACAATAGGCACATCCTCACAAATACCGACAGGTATAGCAGTTCATTTATCAGCCATTTGCAAAGATATTGCAGTAGGTGTCAACTTATTCAAGTCAAGTCTACGATATAAAGAGAGAGGCATGACGCTAACACCGGCTCCAAGATCACATAAAGCAGTTTTAACATAATTTCTTTTAGTGGAGCATGGTATAGTGGGTACTCCTGGATCTCCAAGTTTCTTTGGTACTCCACCCTTAAAAGTATAATTAGCAAGCATGGTGGAAATTTCAGCTTTCGGTATCTTTCTTTTATTAGTGATGATATCTTTCATATATTTAGTATAAGGATTCATTTTGAGCATATCAGTCAATTGCATACGCAAAAAGATAGGTCTAATCATTTCAGCAAAGCGCTCAAAATCCTCATCATCCTTTTTCTTGGATGGTTTGGGAGGAAAAGGCATGGGTTTCTGAACCCATGGTTCTCTTTCTTTACCATGTTTCCTAGCAACAAAGTCTCTCTTATCATAACGTCAATTCTTTGATTGTGGGTTATCAAGATCAACAGCAGGTTCAGTTTCTACTTCATTATCATTACTAGGTTGAACATCATCATTAACATTTTCACTAGGTTCATGTTCATTACCAGATTGTGTTTCAGCATCAGAAATAGATATGTCATTTGGATTCTCAGGTGGTTCAGCAATAGGTTCACTAGAAGTTTGTAAAGTCCTATCATTTTTTTCTTCCTTTTAGAAGAACTAGGTATATCAATATTATTTCTCTGAGAATCTTGCTCAATTCTCTTAGGGTGGCCTTCAGGATACAAAGGTTCCTGAGTCATTCTACCAGTTCTAGTAGCCACTCTAACAGCATAATCATTCTTCTTACTATTCATTTCATCAAGCAATTCTTTTTTAGCCTTAAGCACTTGTTCTACTTGAGTGGTAACCATAGAAGCATGTTTGCTAATAGTTTAAGTTCACCTCTAATATTAGCCATATAATCACCCAAGTGTTTAATCATATAAGCATTTTGTTTTAATTGTCTACCAAAATAAGCATTGAAATCTTCTTGCTTAAACATAAAGTTATCAAACTCATCCAAGCACTGACTAGCAATTTTAATAGGAGGGACTTCAGCTTTATCATATCTATAGAGAGAATTTACCTTTACTACCTGTGTCGGATTATCGAGGTCTGGAGGTTCTTCAATAAATAAAGGATTAAGATCACATGTTTCTTAAACAGGCGGTAAATTAAGACCACGTATTTCTTTAATAGGAGGTAAATTCTTAACATCTTCAGCTTTAATACCTTTTTCTTTCATAGATTTCTTTGCCTCTTGCATATCTTTGGGACTGAGAAATAGAACACCTCTCTTCTTCGGAGTTGGTTTAGGAATAGGTTTAGTAATTGGAGCAGGAGCTGGCTCAGGAGATGGCTCAGGAGATGCCCAATTATTTTCGTTTGCCAACATATTATTCAATAAAATTTCAGCTTCATCCGGTGTTCTTTCCCTTAAAAGAGAACCAGCACAACTATCCAGGTAATCTCTCAAAGCATCGGTTAGTCCATTATAAAAGATATCAACTATTTCATTTTTCTTAAGAGGATGATCAGGCAAAGCATTAAGTAACTTGAGAAGCCTCCCCCAAGCTTGTGGGAGACTCTATTCTTTAATTTGCACAAAGTTGTATATTTCCTTTAAAGCGGCTTGTTTCTTATGAGCAGGGAAATATTTAGCAGAGAAGTAATAAATCATATCCTGGGGACTACGCACACAACCAGGATCAAGAGAATTAAACCATATCTTAGCATCACCCTTTAATGAGAACGGAAATATTTTAAGAATATAAAAGTAGCAAGATCTCTTATCATTAGTGAACAGGGTGGCTATATCATTTAATTTAGTAAGATGTGCCACAATAGTTTCAGATTCATAACCATGGAAAGGATCAGATTCAACCAAAGTAATTATATCAGGATCAACAGAGAATTCATAATCCTTATTGGGAACACAAATAGGTGAAGTAGAAAAAGCAGGATCAGGCCTTATTCTATCTCTAAGAGATTCCTTGTTCCATTTAGCTATTAACCTTCTAAGTTCATTGTTATCATTGCAAGCTAAAATAGCAGCAGAAGCCTCTCTATCAAAAATATAACCTTTAGGAATAACAGGCCTATCCTCATCATCATTTTCATCAATATTATGGAATTCAATAATTTCTTTCTCTCTAGCCTTAGCAATTTGTTCATCAAGGAATTCACTAAGGGGCAAAGTAGTATCGAGCATAGAAGTAGTTTCATCATAAGTATCATGCATAGCAGAAGTGGTATCATCAATAACATGCTACATATCAGAACGAATAGCATAAGCAGGTTTAGGTGTCGCTAGCTTACTCATAACAGAAGGTGAATCAAGTGCAAAGCTAGATGGCAGTTCCTTACCTCCCCTCGTAGTTGAGTGATAAATTTTTGTCTTCTCGTCTTTCAAGTTCTTCATAGTGTCCAGCAGATATAAATCCCAAGTAACTCAAAGAATAGAGCTATGCTCCCTAGCAACGACGCCAGAGATTGTTCTTGATAACCCACAAGTGTAGGGGATCGCAACAGCTTTCGAGGGTAGAGTATTCAACCCAAATTTATTGATTCGACACAAGGGGAGCCATAGAATATTCTCAAGTATTAGCAACTGAGTTGTCAATTCAGCCACACCTGGATAACTTAATATCTGCAGCAAGGTATTTAGTAGCAAAGTAATATGATAGTGGTGGTGACGGTAACAAAAGAGCAATGAAAGTAAAAGCAATATTTTTGGTATTTTGTAGTGATTGTAATAGTAGCAACGGGAAAGTAAATAAGTGTAAACCAGTATATGGAAAGCTCGTAGGCATTGGATCAGTGATGAATAATTATGCTGGATGCGGTTCATCATGTAACAGTCATAACATAGGGTGACATAGAACTAGCTCCAATTCATCAATGTAATGTAGGCATGTATTCTGAATATAGTCATACGTGCTTATGGAAAAGAACTTGCATGACATCTTTTGTCCTACCCTCCCGTGGCAGCGAGGTCCTAATGGAAACTAAGGGATATTAAGGCCTCCTTTTAATAGAGAAACGGAACAAAGCATTAGCATATAATGAATACATGAACTCCTCAAACTATGGTCATCACCGGGACTGGTCCCGATTATTGTCACTTCGGGGTTGCCGGATCATAACACATAGTAGGTGACTATAGACTTGCAAGATAGGATCAAGAACACACATATATTCATGAAAACATAATAGGTTCAGATATGTAATCATGGCACTCGGGCCCTAGTGACAAGCATTAAGCATAGCAAAGTCGTAGCAACATCAATCTCAAAACATAGTGGAACTAAGGATCAAACCCTAACAAAACTAACTCGATTACATGATAGATCTCATCCAACCCATCACTGTCCAGCAAGCCTACGATGGAATTACTCACGCATGGCGGTGAGCATCATGAAATTGGTGATGGTTGATGGTTGATGATGACGACGGCGACGAATCCCCCACTCCGAAGCCCCCAACGGACTCCAGATCAGCCCTCCTGAGAGGTTTTAGGGCTTGGCGGCGGCTCCGTATCGTAAAACGTGATGATTTCTTCTATTCTATTTTTGTCTCCCCGAAAGCAAATATATAGAGTTGGAGTTGGCGTCGGAAGGTCTCCAGGGGGCCCACGAGGTAGGGGGCGCGCCCTAGGGGGGGCGCCCCCCACCCTCGTGGACTGGGTGTGGGCCCCCTGGTCTTCATCTTTTGCGATGATTTTTTATTATTTTTTATAAGATATTCCGTGGAGTTTCAGGTCATTCCGAGAACTTTTGTTTCCTGCACATAAAACAACATCATGGCCATTCTGCTGAAAACAGCGTCAGTCCGGGTTAGTCCCATTCAAATCATGTAATTTAGAGTCCAAAACAAGGGCAAACGTGTTTGGAAAAGTAGATACGACGGAAACGTATCAAATCACCGCTGAAGGACACCACCTGTCGCGCTGTGAAGGATGACGTAAACCGCTACAGGACAGGTGGGGTAGCTACGCATAAAACGTAAATTTTTTTTGAGGCAACATAAAACGTAAAATTACATTGCTCCGGGTGATAGTTTACGGCGGTAGGATGGTGGCCTGGTCGAGCACCGATATGTGGCTCAGTCGATCGACCAGGGTGATGAATTACTTATTCTTCACCGTGGGTCATATGTATATATATATATATATATATGTGTGTGTGTGTCTATATATATATATATATATATATATATATATATATATATATATATATATATATATATATATATATATAGGTAAAATATATGGGACACCTAGGTGCCTGGGCACCTAGGGTATCAGCCGTTGGATCAATCCACGATCCTGCCAATGCATATCGGGTTTCGATTGTTACACCCGTTAACAGCATTCATTAGCCATGTTTAAATATTTCATGCGGCCCAATTGTGGTATGATTCTCTCCTTCCATATATTATTGCATGAGCATGAATTATTCCCTTCCATGATTTTCGCATAATGTTGTTGCTCATTAATTCAATTCTTTCTAAATATGATAGATGCCATCCAATTTGATTGTTTACCAAATAAAGAGCCTACGTACTTGCCATAATTTGCCTAGCAATTGAACCTTGGACCAAATACAAGCACGCATTTGCATACCTATGTGATACGTGATTCACCTCTCCCTCAATTTCTTGTACACCAGAATATCTTGCGTGGCCATGGTTGCCATTGCCACCGCCGCCCTCCCCGATGGAGCTCGCCAGCTGTTTTTGCTCCATTACATCTATAGCAATTTACCTATTTATTTTTGAACTGCAGGCATCTCCACTGGTTTGTCACACTTTTACCTTGCCATGCACACGGCCATAATCGAGAAATACACCATGGAGACTACGACTGCCCGAATAACTCAGCTGCGACCTTGAGATGAATATAAAAAAAATATCATGTGACTCTTTTCTCTCTCGATGTTAGTCTTATTCGTGCGAGGTATGTACGATTCATGTATTTTGTGCAGAATATTTTTGTGAAACCTGAGACTTGAACTGTATGTTGTAATTCGCAAACCTTGTCTCATCTACAGATCTTAGCCATGTGCTTGTAATTTTTTACTTATACGGATACGTCCTATAGGAAGGCACGTCTCATTTTTCATATAGATGCATAATAGCGAGGATACTTCAATATATCTGGTAATTTATTCCTTCATTTTTCTTTGTGTTCATACCTTTTTGGTTCATCTAACTGGATATTGTTCCATTTCTTAATTTCTTTTTCAGTTGACTTTATCGTGGCTCTCTTGTGATAGATCTATGAAAAAATAATCTATAGGACATAGAGCCGCTAAGCTAATGTTGAGATTTGGGTGACAACGTCGGACACAATCAGTATGCGAAAGCAGAGAATGAGGAGACATTCTGTTAATTATATACTTTCTCTTTTTGGTTCTTGCATTTGTAGTTGCAATTTTGAGTGTGATAGCAAATATTAGTCACGAAAATTGGCATGTAATATGGTCGTGCATGTGTATCAAATGATATGTGATCTCCTTTCATCTTTGAACTCTAATTGTGCGTTGGTACTTGTAATTTGGGTTGTATGACACATATTTTGGGCAACACACTAAGGTATTCTGTAAAATTTTATATATTACAATGAGTCACATTCCCATACTTTTCAAATTTTCATATAATAGGTATCAGTTACCTGTATTAGATTCACATGGTGTCATATACCTAATGTATGATACCCATACTGTGATGTGCCCAACGACCATACTCAAAGTCTCTTAGTAATAATACACCGCCACACTAGTACACAGTCTTTTGAATTTCCTAAACCAATATGGATTTACTGCATTTTTGTATGGTTTATTTTTCATGGGTATCTCATACCCCACAATGAAGTGTAGTAGAGAAAATACCATCTAATTGTGGATTTTACTTTTACGTTCATTTGGGTATATCTGGTACCCATGACTGAACTATATATATAGTGAGAACAAATTGGTGAACCATGTAGTATTATACGCCATCATTACACTACATTGCATTATTATTTACTTTTTCCTTATGTGCACCAAACCATAATTGACAAACCTAGAATTTGTTGTATACAAATTTAAAAGGCATATAACAACGATCTTACTATGACATACCTAAGTTCGTATAGTCAACTTAGAATCCACCAATTTTTGTGAGTATGTAGTGCACGCACGATGCATACCTACATGGTTGTTATATAATAGGTATCAGATACCTGCAACTTTCTATAATTATCGTCGAGAGATACCTATCGAATGACCATGCAAATTATGCAACAGTTCCTACCCGCATGGTGCAACCTGTGGGCATATAATACTTCCACCTATGGTGATCTTTAGTTATTCACCTAACGTATTATGTAAAGCTAGGTAATTTTCATCCCAAAATTACGATACTGTACAGGAGCGGACACATGGTTCCAATTTATTAGAATTATGATAATGATATTTATGATTCCCTACTCTTGTTTGTTTTTTTGCATTGGAATGGCTCTGCGATCAACAAGATTTGTACTACCTGTGTATGATACTTAGATCGAACAGACACAAAGTGCTTGCTAAATGAGTTGGATAGTTCTGGTAGCATGTCGAACGGACGTCGTACTAAAAATGCATACGTATAACACAACAATTTTTGCATATACCCTAGAGAAATAACCACTAATCTAATTAAAAAATATTATATTTCTTGCAGAAATAGTAGATATTTATATGGTATTGGGCACATTAATATAAATTAATGTCAAAACAAATTTATTTTACAAATTTAAATTTCCTAGTAAATATATAATTGATGTGGTACAAATTGATTTATTGCGGAGCAATTAGTCATGCACAGTCAAAACAAAACATATAAAAACAGTACATACTCCATCCCTGGGCATTGCACACCTAAGGAAGACACACTGTTCCCCTTAATAGTAACAGTGCAACAAAGATCTTTATTATTTCACACTCATTTCGATTTCACACTCATTTCATTTTTGCATAACACTACACTAAGGTCGTGTTAGTCAAGTGTCGTCCTTTTGCCAATTGTTTCGACTTTAATACCAAGGCAGCAGGAACTCGGTGAACGTCCGTTTTGCCAGAGTATCTTCCTTTTTCCTAGTGTTTTGCAATAGGCGTGACACTGGGCAAAATCTATGATTTTGGTAGTGCTTGTCTAATATTCCGTCCATTAAAATTTATATTCACATTTCCTAATCATTTTCTCTACTCCATATTCCAACGTATAGAAGTGCGCTAGTCCTAGAAGGAATAGAATTACGCACTCGTATTTTGATATACCCTGAAGATGTAACCACTAATACAATTAAAGATCATCTTATATGATATACCCACGTTAAAAGAATAAATAACATTCAAAGAACAATGATTTTCTAAAAGAAATTCGTAATGATAAAATAACTTTATATTTTAATTTGCTCCTATCGTAGGTACATACCCACACACAACCAGACTAATAAATGAACATAAAATATTTTTTGTTATAGGTATATACCCACAAAACCTAGACTTATAAAATAGATATCATTCAACAATTGATGATTTTTTATAGAAATTCATAGTGAAAAAATACCTTCATATTTTAACTTGCTCCTAGCATGCATGTACGTGTGGAAAATCATTTTGGTTTGAAATAACAGACCATTAATTAGACGCACACCTTTGAAAGGTATTTTATTGAGTAGTTATATACCCTTTCCATAAAGGACACGCCATGCAAAAAAAATTGGAAGGTACAATGGAAAATTATTTCGGTTTGTTTTTTTTAAACGATGGCCCATTGATGACATTCCCATCTTTGGAAGGTATTTCATTGCTATGGTATACTCTTTCCATAATGGCTACGCCATGCAATTTTTTTGGAAGGTATTCAATTGGCAGACATCAATTACTTTCGGAAAGTTCGTACGGGTATGCATCACGAACACACATATGGAAACTTATTTTCTTATTAACACTGAGATATAACGCAAAATATAAACCTATTTCTTAACGGGTCAGACCCAATAACTCATCTATACATAATAAAAAAATTAGTACGGTTCGATCTAACGGCATCTAGGCAAGGTGCCTGGGCACCTAGGTGTCCCAAACTGCCGTCCTATTCATCACCCAGGGTGCAGAATAAATTATTCTTCACCCGAGGTAATCTTACGATCATTTCATAAATATAAATTACATTTCAAATACAAATAGTTACATTCATACTGATTTAGTGCATAAAATTTGTCATAACAAAAAAATATAGGTCAAAAATTGTATTTTATGTACATTTTACACTATGTTTTATATTTGTAACTTTACGTAACATAATATATTTTTTACGACGATTACAGGTTTTCTTACGTTCTCTTTTTATGTCTAAAATAAGACAAAATTTACGGAACGTAAAATTACGGTTCATAGATGTTGAATTAGAGGTTGGTGAAGAATAACTATTCCTCACCCAGGGTGACGAATAGTCAATCCCTTATATATATGAGACAAAATTTTCCTACCACCAATGGTAATTATCATCACTTGCGTTTTCTATATTGTATGTCGTATCTGTCAAAACCGAGAGTATATATGTGTAGTATGTAGTATATAATAATGTTAGGTAATATATATATATATATATATATATATATATATATATATATATATATATATATATATATATATATATTACCTTTTAAGTAGTATATACCATATTTTGAGTGTACTCTTTTATACATACAAATATGTACATATTTCGCGAATATAACAAAAACTATGGGCTCATATGATTTTTTTTCATTAAACTTGCTTTGAAATATCTTAGATATATTATATTAACATATATAGAATGATAAAGTATTATATATACTACCACATAATAGTATATGAGACATATGGGGTAACTACCATCGGGTGGTACGATGGATGTTTCCTACACACACACACACACACACACACACACACACACACACACACACACACACACACATCGGATGGTACGATGGATTGACTATTCATTACCCTGGGTGAGGAATAGTTATTCTCACTGGTAGAAAAAAGCCCTCTAGTCCCGGTTCGCAACAGCCTTTAGCCCCGGCTGTGCAACCGGGACTAAAGGGTCGCGACTAAAGCCGCCCCTCCTCTTTAGCCGCGGCTCTTCCGGACCGCGACAAAAGGCTTTAGTCCCGGTTCTTGTGGCTGACCGGGACTAAAGGCCCGCCACGTGGTCGCCCGTGGTCCGTCGGGGCCGAGGACCTTTAGTCCCGGCTCTCGTGGCCAGCCGGGACTAAAGGCCTCCTCCGCAGGTTTAGGGTTTTAGCCCCCCTAAACCTGGTTTCTTTTTAATTTGTATTGTTTTATTTGTTTTATATTTTATTTTGTGTTTTATTTTATTTTTGATGAAGTTTCAGTACACATATTCTACGCTACTATATATATACATGCATATGAAATTTCAAACAAGAAGAATTCAAGAGGAATATATAATATATATATATATATATATATACAACTTTGAACAAGTTTCCATACACAATTACGATGGATGACCATATACAACTTCGAACAAGTTTCAATCTCGGGTATGCATATAAATTTCTACGTCCTCGGTATAGTGTTGTCCTTTAGGATCGATGACTTCCCTCATTAAAAATCCTGCTAATTCTTCTTGAATTGGTCGGAAGCGAGCTTCTGGACTAAGCCTCCTCCGCAAGTTATCCCTCGCGTTCCGCACGCTAGCTGATTCCTTCCGCTCAGTGGTTTCTCTCCGGATGTTCTCACAAACATAGTATCCACATAGATCGGTCGCCGGTGGCTGCTGATCCACATTAACTAACTTTCTGAAATCTAGCTCATGTTTGAATTCACCGACAATTTCTTCTGAAAACCGTCTCCAAACCCTACAGGGCAAAGAAAATCAAATGAATAAGGGAGTTATATTAGTTAGTTGATATTAGGAAATGAACGAAAGAGACCGATCGATATAGAGCTCAAATGATTGAAAATAATTACTTTTTCAGCATTTTTCTCATGTCGGCCCAATGCTTTGGATCCGAATCCTTAGAGTCGCTGATTAGAACTGTGGAGGTGTGAAGTTCAATATTTAGCAGAATCCAGTGGAACCTGCGGACACGTTACATGCACAGTCATGCATAACTCATCGATTAGACATACCATGCATGGAGTAAACAAAAGAGAATGGGCACAAGAGAGAAAACACTCACCCAAAATGGTAAGGAAATAGAATATGACTTTTGAGTTGATGCTTTGTAAGAAACTTGTACAGGTCTTTCTCCACATCTTCGGGGTGATGTTGTAACACATGTCCATTAACGATATGTGGGTCAATGAACCCAACATCATGGATGTTTCTTATTTTGCATTCCCAAATCTTCATTCTGCATAATAGCGTACCAAACAATATAGTTAGGACAATATATATATATATAGTGCAGGCAATAATGAAGAACGAGATGAGGTAGAAATAAATCACTTACAGAACGTAGCAACTCAGCATAGATTTGTCGAGGGCGCGCAGATTGAACAGCTGGAACAATTCACTCATATGAATTTCTACAGAGTACCGTTTGGTGTGATGCTGTTCTGTAACATCCGCATAAACATATTCTTTGTCGGCCCATGATATGAATTGCTTGTACCAACGTAGTAGATTTCGCATTTGTTGTGGTAGACTATTTTCCTGCTCAGGCTCGACGAGAGGCCCCTTCCGCACATATTGGAATGCTATCTCACCTACAGGCGCATCCTCAAGGTCTAAGCAGGCACGAAGAGTCAAACCCATCTCGGACGCTTGTTGCATGGCACCCGCTACAGTCAATCCAAGTGCTGCCGCAGCTGCTATGATCTCGGGGTCCTCTTCCGGACCGGCTTTCACTATGAGCGGGGGGATCGATTGTTTCTTCTGCATCCCGAGCTGGTCAACTTGTTTCCCGCTTTTTTTACGACTTTCTTCCTCCTTCAACATTTTTGCTTGCTTACGAAGTTCATGTCCATAGTCGTCAGGCATATTCAGCTCGGCTTGGGACGGTGTCGTCAAAAAATCCTTAGCCCACTTCTTTTGCTTCTCAGTGAATACTTGCTTGGGCTCAGGCTGTTTTTTGGCCTTGATATCCGCCTTCCATTTCTCATAATCAGCAGCCGCGGCCAATGTGAGGTCAGCATCACTAAGTTCCCCAGGCCTTGGGAGGAGAGGCTTCAGTGATGGCTCCGGTACCCTTGTGGTCTTATGTACATAAGGGTCCGGGTTAATAGTCCAGGAGCGGGTTTCCTTGCTGTCCGCCTGCTTCTGCTTCTTCGCCGGAGGTGGATTGGGGGGCGTCTGCTTACCCGCCGGAGGTGGATTGGGGGGTGTCGTACCCGCCAGAGGAGGATTGGGGGGCGTCGTACCCGCCGGATGTTGTGGATCGGGGGACGGCGTCGAATGGCGTGAAGGAGGTGTAGGTGAACCACCACGACCACCACCACCGCCACCACCACCACCACCACCATCGGAGGGGGGTGGACTTGCTGGCCTTGGCGCCTCGCCTGGAAACACTATGTACTTCTTTTTCCATAGAATGTACTGGCGCTTGACATCTCCAAGTCTTCTCTCCCCTTCGGGTGTAGGTTTGTCAATCTCGAGGTCCTCAAACCCTTGGACTATGTCTTCCACCGTGACACGAGCATAGCCATATGCAATGGGGTTGTTGTGGTGGAGTGCTCCAGGTGTACAGGGTAAAGCACTGCCGCTAGCTACCTTCATGGAAATGTTCCCCACGGGATAATGCAGATCACAGTCTTTCATCTCCTTTACATCATCCACGGGGTAGTGAGGCTCCGGTGCACGAGTCTCGATCATCGGTGCACTAGCACAAGGCGGGGCATCCGTGGAAGCCACGCTGCTTCTCCGCTGCTGGCTTTCGCGATCCGCTTCATGATCTTCATGCGGCCCTGCAGCCGATTTTTCTTTCATTAGTACATGCACGGTCTGCTTCAACTCATGGAGTTCCGATGCAAACTTCGTCATAAGATCTGCATCCCGGTCCGTCTTTCTCTTACGGCTTCTGTAACCGTACGGGTCATTGTCCTGGGAAAACCCTACTTTCCACGAAACTTTGCCTTTGCCTCGTACACGTCCTCCGTGTTCATCATTCCCGAGGGCTAAAGTCAGTGCGTCTTTCTCTCTGTTGAACTTGATCAAGCCCGCTTGAGCTTGGGTCATTGCGTCAATAAGGGCTTGGGTCGGAGCAAAGTGTCGATGCCGGTGAACACACTCCCCTGTCTCCGGGTCTAGCGACCCCCCATGCCCGTACCACCAGCTTTTGGCCCTTGGGTCCCATCCCTCTGTACCTAGAGGGATTCCTCGCACCCTCAGGTCCTCCTCCATCTTCTGCCACCTAGGGTCCGCAATGCGGTATCCTCCTGGCCCCATAACATGATGGTACTTTTTCTTACCCGCATTATCCTTATTTTTTTTCGATATTTCCTTGAAATGGTCCGATTGCTTTTGCCTCACAAATTCTGGCCAATCATCTTTCAGTTTCTCATGTTGTCCATTGAAATCCGGAGTCTTGCCCTTGTTGACATAGTCACGGGTTAAATTTTTCTTGAAGTTCCGGAATGCATCGGCCATCTTCTGAAGAGCGAACTCTTTAACTAGCCTCCTCCTCTGACGTCCACCCGGAACCTCGTTACCGAATTCATCGACTTTGTTGTATTCCGGAGGTAGAATGAAATGTTCCATAAGCTTTCTCCAGCAATCCTTTTCGTTCTCTTGTCGACAAAACTGAAACCAAGACGTGCCTTCTTTGGCTCATTCCATTCCTGGACGGTGATCGAGACGTTGTCTCTAACAACGACTCCGCATTGGTTGACAAACTTTGAGGTGTGCTGTAGGGGCTTGCCGGTTTCACTGACAGACTCAATGGCATATGTTTCTCCTGTTCTCATCGCCTTGGATTTGCCACGATGCTTTGTCGTACTCGATCCGGATCCGGAGGGCTAAAAAAAGAAAGAGAGTCGCGCGCGTTAATACATATGTATTCACATTTCAGTAAGTTTGTATCACGAGAGGCTCTCAATGTATATAAATACCTCGCCGGAGGTGGTTGTTGCTACTTGCAATTGGAGATTGTCGGTTGTTGACGGTTGACCTCCGTCGACAATGTCCGTTCCTTCATCTTCTTGATCATCGTCACCGGCAAGGTTCAGATAAGAAGAGACTACATCATCCTCTTGTTGCTCATCTTCTGAGCCCGGCACATAAGGAATCTCGTTGTTGATGATGCCCATTAAATAACGTTCAGCCTCCGGATCCCTAAGCGGCTCGGTTCTGTCGTCCGCCATATGTCACTCCTGCATGTAGTAAAAATTCTTTAAGTGTAAAGGAATTAAAAAATAAGATTAAGGGGACATAGAGGAGGAGGAATTAAAAAATAAGATTTTTTAAGTAAAAATTCTTTTTTTCTTCTTCTTCCTTTCTTCTTCCTCTTTCTTCTTCTTCCTTTCTTCTTCTTCCTTTTTCCTTTCTTCTTCTTTCTTTCTTCTTCTTCCTTTCTCCTTCTTTCTTTCTTCTTTCCTTTCTTCTTCTTTCCTTTCTTCTTTCTTTCTTCTTCTTCCTTTTTCTTTTTTCTTTCTTTCTTCTTCTTCCTTTGTTTTTCTTCTTCCTTTGTTTTTCTTCTTCCTTTTTCTTTTTCTTTTTTTCTTCTTCCTTTGTTTTTCTTCTTCCTTTCTTTTTTCTTCTTTCTTTTTCTTTCTTGTTTTTTTTCTTCTTCTTTTTTCTTCTGTTTTCTTTTATACCACCATTTTTGCACTTTTAATTATGCACTTTTATGTTTTCTTTTATGTTTTCTTTTTTCTTTTTTTCTTCTTCCTTTGTTTTTCTTTTTCCTTTCTTTTTTCTTCTTTCTTTTTCTTTCTTGTTTTTTTTCTTCTTCTTTTTTCTTCTGTTTTCTTTTATACCACCATTTTTGCACTTTTAATTATGCACTTTTATGTTTTCTTTTATGTTTTCTTTTTTCTTTTTTTCTTCTTCCTTTGTTTTTCTTTTTCCTTTCTTTTTTCTTCTTTCTTTTTCTTTCTTGTTTTTTTTCTTCTTCTTTTTTCTTCTGTTTTCTTTTATACCACCATTTTTGCACTTTTAATTATGCACTTTTATGTTTTCTTTTATGTTTTCTTTTTTCTTTTTTTCTTCTTCCTTTGTTTTTCTTTTTCCTTTCTTTTTTCTTCTTTCTTTTTCTTTCTTGTTTTTTTTCTTCTTCTTTTTTCTTCTGTTTTCTTTTATACCACCATTTTTGCACTTTTAATTATGCACTTTTATGTTTTCTTTTTTCTTTTTTTCTTCTTCCTTTGTTTTTCTTTTTCCTTTCTTTTTTCTTCTTTCTTTTTCTTTCTTGTTTTTTTTCTTCTTCTTTTTTCTTCTCTGTTCACATCGGCGCGGCGACGGCGCGGCGACGGCGAGGCGGGGACGGCGCGGGGACGGCGCGGCGACGGCGCGGGGACGACGCGGCGACGGCGCGGCGACGGCGAGGCGGGGACGGCGCGCGGGGACGGCGCGGCGACGGCGAGGCGGGGCGACGGCGCCGACGACAGAGGGGGAAGGGAGGAGGAGGAGCTCACGGCGGCGCGGGGACGCGGGGACGGCGCGGCGACGGCGAGGCGGGGCGACGGCGTCGGGGCGTCGGGGCGTCGGGTCGGAGAGAATGAGGAGGCGAACTGCCAACAGGTATATATATAGTAGGACTTTTAGTCCCGGTTGGGGAGGAGGACCGCGACTAAAGGTGGCCTTTAGTCCCGGTTCGCCTCCCCAACCGGGACTAAAGGTGTTTGGCGCCGCTTTTGTTCCCGCGCAGACCGACCTTTAGTCCCGGTTGGGGAGGCGGACCGGGACTAAAGGGTGACCTTTAGTCCCGGTCCGCCTCCCCAACCGGGACTAAAGGTCCGTGGTGGCATATTTTTAGTTTTAAAATCTTAAAAATACAATTATATATCAAAAAAATCAGAAAAATAAAACTAATTCATTTTAAAATCTTAAAAGTACAATTATATATCAAAAAAATCAGAAAAATAAAACTAATTCATTTTAAAATCTTAAAAGTACAATTATATATCAAAAAAATCAGAAAAATAAAACTAATTCATTTTAAAATCTTAAAAGTACAATTATATATCAAAAAAATCAGAAAAATAAAACTAATTCATTTTAAAATCTTAAAAATACAATTATATATCAAAAAAATCAGAAAAATAAAACTAATTCATTTTAAAATCTTAAAAGTACAATTATATATCAAAAAAATCAGAAAAATAAAACTAATTCGTTTTAAAATCTTAAAAGTACAATTATATATCAAAAAAATCAGAAAAATAAAACTAATTCATTTTAAAATCTTAAAAATACAATTATATATCAAAAAAATCAGAAAAATAAAACTAATTCATTTTAAAATCTTAAAAATACAATTATATATCAAAAAAATCAGAAAAATAAAACTAATTCATTTTAAAATCTTAAAAGTACAATTATATATCAAAAAAATCAGAAAAATAAAACTAATTCATTTTAAAATCTTAAAAGTACAATTATATATCAAAAAAATCAGAAAAATAAAACTAATTCATTTTAAAATCTTAAAATCCCTTGAAGGTTTGACAAAAGGTTTGATACATCATTCAGTTCATCGACCAAATACAAAGTTTGGTACAATTATACATTATTACACATCAATTCTTCCCTTGGACGTCCCTGCTTGCTTACGATTGTGCCGTATCCATGGAGCATCCTCATCATTTAACTTAATGCTTGGGTCAGTGTTCACTTTGAAGGGCGGAATTTCACCAAACATATTATAATCTTCTGACATGTCTGTCTTGTCCTCCACTCCCACGATGTTTCTTTTCCCTGAAAGAACAATGTGGCGCTTTGGATCATCGCATGATGTACTGATCGTTTTCTTATCTTTCCGTTTCCTCGGTTTGCTACTCATGTCCTTCAAATAAAAAACCTGAGCGACATCTTTGGCAAGGACGAATGGTTCGTCAAGGTAACCAAGATTGTTGAAATCCACCATTGTCATTCCGTATTGCTCGTCCACCTTTACCCCACCTCCTGTTAGCTTGAACCATTTGCACCGGAACAAAGGGACCTTAAAGGAGGGTCCATAGTCAAGTTCCCATATCTCCTCTATGTAACCATAATATGTGACCTTTTGCCCATTCTCGGTTACTGCATCAAAGCGGACACCACTGTTTTGGTTGGTGCTCTTTTTATCTTGGGCGATGGTGTAAAATGTATTCCCATTTATCTCGTACCCGTGAAAAGTCGTTATAGTCGAAGATGGTTTCTTGGCCAACATGTACAGCTGATCTCCAACATCATTGTCATTCATGAAATGTTTTCGCAACCAACTGCCGAAAGTCTCCATGTGGGCCTTTCTAATCCAGGATTCAGGCTTCCCCGGGTTGTCCGAGCGTAAAATATTCTTGTATTGCTCGAAGTACGGAGCCACCAAGCTGGAATTTTGCAGGACTGTGTGGTGTGCTTCAGTCATAGAATGACCGTCCATACATATCGTGGTATCTCTTCCGATCTTGCCTTTTCCACTTAGTCTCCCCTCGTGCCGCGATTGAGGAATACCAATCGGTTTAAGGTCAGGAACATAGTCAATACAGAACTCAATTACCTCCTCATTTCCATAGCCCTTGACGATGCTTCCTTCTGGCCTAGCACGGTTACGAACATATTTCTTTAATACTCCCATGAACCTCTCAAAGGGGAACATATTGTGTAGAAATACAGGACCGAGAATGGAAATCTCTTGACTAGGTGGACCAGGAGGTGCGTCATAATATCGAAGAAGGATGGTGGGAACACCAACTCGAAACTGACAAGGCATTGGACCACATCGTTCTGTAACCGTGGTAGATCTTCTAGATTGATTACCTTCTGAGAGATTGCATTGAGGAATGCACATAGCTTCACAATGGCTACTCGAACATTTTCCGGTAGGAGCCCCCTCAAAGCAATCGGAAGCAATTGCGTCATAATCACGTGGCAGTCGTGAGACTTCAGGTTTTGGAACTTTTTCTCCGGCATGTTTATTATTCCCTTTATATTCGACGAGAAGCCAGACGGGACCTTCATACTGCTCAGGCATTCAAAAAAAATGACCTTCTCTTCTTTGGTAAGAGCGTAGCTGGCACGACCTTGAAACCATTCCGGATGCCGGTCATCTGGGTCTTTCAAAAGTTGCTGGTCCTGCCGTGCTTCCTTTGTATCATTTGTCTTCCCATACACGCCCAAGAAGCTTAGCAGGTTCACGCAAACATTCTTCGTAACATGCATCACGTCGATTGCAGAGCGGACCTCTAGGACTTTCCAATATTCTAGCTCCCAAAATATAGATTTCTTCTTCCACATGGGTGCGTGCCCGTCAACTCCCCGCGGAACTGATTGTCCGCCAGGACCCTTTCCAAAGATGACTTTCAAATCCTTGACCATATCAAATATCTCAGCACCAGTACGTTCCGCAGGCTTCGGCCGGTGATCTGCCTTCCCGTTGAAATGCTTGCCTTTCTTTCTTACGTTATGATTTCGGGGAAGAAATCGACGATGACCCAGGTACACGTTCTTCTTACAATTAACCAAACGTACACTTTGAGTCTCATGTAAGCAGTGCGTGCATGCATTGTATCCCTTATTTGTCTGTCCTGAAAGGTTACTGAGAGCAGGCCAATCGTTGATGGTTACAAAAAGCAACGCTCGTAGATCAAATTCCTCTCCTTTGTGCTCATCCCAGACACGTACACCAGGTTTCGCCCACAACTGTAAAAGTTCTTCAACTAATGGCCTTAGGTACACATCGATGTCGTTACCGGGTTGCTTAGGGCCTTGGATGAGAATTGGCATCATAATGAACTTCCGCTTCATGCACAACCAAGGAGGAAGGTTGTAGATGCATAGAGTCACGGGCCAGGTGCTATGGCTGGAGCTCTGCTCGCCAAAAGGATTAATGCCATCAGTATTGAGACCAAATCTTAAGTTCCTTGCGTCAGCTGCAAAATCTTTGAAAACTCTGTCGATCTTTCTCCATTGCGTTCCATCAGCGGTGTGTCTCGACTGCCCGTCGGACTTACGGTCCTCTTTGTGCCATCGCAACAACTTGGCATTCTTTTTGTTCATGAACAGACGTTTCAACCGTGGTATTATAGGAGCATACCACATCACCTTGGCGGGAACCCTCTTCCTGGGTTTCTCGCCCTCAACATCGTCACCAGGGTCATCGCCTCTGATCTTATAACGCAATGCAGTGCATACAGGGCATTCATTCAAATTCTCGTATTCACCGCGGTAGAGGATGCAGTCATTAATGCATGCATGTATCTTCTGAACCTCTAAACCTAGAGGGCAGACAACCTTCTTTGCTTCGTACGTACTGGCGGGCAACTCGTTATTCTTCGGCAACATATTCTTCAACATTTTCAGCAAATTTTCAAATGATGAGTCACCTACACCTTCCTGTGCCTTCCATTTTAGCAAATCCAGTGTGCAGCCCAGCTTTTTCAGACTATTATCGCATCCTGGATACAACGACTTTTTGTGATCCTCTAACATGCGATCCAAATTCTCCCTCTCCTTCTCAGTTTCGCAGCGTCTCCGTGCATCAGCAATGGTCCGACCAAGATCATCAGCGGGCTCATCATGTGCCTCTTCTTCACCTTCACCTAACCCTTCCCCACCTTCAGCATCATCCTCCATGAAAGTATCACCGAAATGATCACGATAGTTGTCATCGATATCATCCCCTTCTTCATCGTCTTCCATTCTGACCCCTCTTTCTCCATGCTTGGTCCAACAATAATAGCTTGGCATGAAACCATGCATAAGCAGGTCCATGTGAACTCTTCTTGGCAAGGAGTAACCCTTATCATTCTTACAGACAGCACATGGACAGATAATAAAACCTTGCTGCCTGTTCGCATTTGCCACTACGAGGAAATCTTTCAAACCCGTAGTGAACTCGCCGGAGAGTCGGGAACCGTACATCCATTGCCGATTCATCTGCATTATTATTATATAAAGTATATAATTAACCATCATGCATTTGTTAAACTAAGTAGCTAGAAATAATACTAATTAAACAATGAACTACACACATGCGTATTTTATCAATGACACATGAAAGGTTCGAGTTGCTAACCGCGATCGCGAAGGAAAAATAAATGAGAAAGCTCAAGTGTGGCTTGTTTCAGGCTCTCGGGCATTTCATCAAACACCTTGTGTGCATAGGAGAAACCAAAAGCAAACCATCACCACCCCACCACCACCTTCTGGAAATTGTGAAGTGTGATGAGCTGAGTGAAGTGGAGTGAGCTGAGTACATATAGGGATGGGCCTTTAGTCGCGGTTGGCCAGGCCAACCGGGACTAAAGGCCTCCCGTCCGCCAGCTGGATGGGCCTTTAGTCCCGGTTGGCCTGGCCAACCGCGACTAAAGGCCTTCGGGGACCTTTAATCCCGGTTGGCCTGGCCAACCGGGACTAAAGACCCTCCCGTCCGCCAGCTATCGACCAAACGCGGGGGCCCAGGTAGTTGGTCGCGGGCCTTCTCCCGAACCGCGACTAAAGAGCCCTTTGGTCGCGGTTCGGTTCTGTTGGGGACTAATGGCGGCGTATGGAAGCCCCTTTTTCTACCAGTGTCTTCACCCCCCTCTATTCTATCATCAATACACCGTAATTTTATGTTCTGTAAGTTTTGTCTTATTTCCGACATAAAAAGAGACCGTAAGAAAATATAAAATCATTGTAAAAAATATTTTATGTTATGTAAAATTACAAACGTAAAAACATAGTGTAAAATACACATAAACTGCAAATTTTGTTATCTTATGACTTATATTTTGATTTTCTTATGCGAAATTTTACGTAGTGAATCAATATGAATGTAACTATTTGAATTTCAAACGTAATTTAATTATGAAATGATCGTAATATTACCTCGGATGAAGAATAACTTATTCTGCATCCTGGGTGATGAATAGCATCACTATATTTTACATTTGTAATTTTACATAACATAAAATTTTTTTTACGACGATTATAGGTTTTCTTACGTTCTCCTTTTATGTCTAAAATAAGACAAATTTTACAAAACATAAAATTACGGTGCATAGATGCTAATATAGAGGTGGGTGAAGAATAACTATTCCTCACCCCAGGGTGACGAATAGTCAATCCCTATATATACCGCTAAACTAAGCCTGCGCGTACGATACCTTACCGTGCGCTCCGGCCACTGTGGCGGATCGACCAACCAAGTACATATGCTAATTACTCCGAACCGCGGATTCGTGAAACATCTACCGTAACTACTTACGACCAGATACTAATCAACGTGCTTCGCCAGGCCGTGTTCCTCCACGCGAAAACAATAGTAATGAAGTTAACCTTGGATCATTAATTCATGGTAACTGACCATCGTAACATCGTAAAGGAGCCCAGACCAAGCGTTAATTCCTAGCATCAGTAAACTGGCCTTTAGAAAGTAGTAATGCTATTACCATCACTATTATAGCAATAGTAATTGGCTCTTAGTATGTAGTAACATTATTACCATCACTATTACCACACGTCTGGATTGAAGCGTCTCTAATTTCTTTATTGGTGAAATAATTTCTTTCATTACCATCTATTTTATGGCTGACAAATAGTGAGCATGTCATAATGCATTACTATATGTCAGCATGGTTTTCCTACGTTTAGAGCCAAGGGATCGAACCATGGATAACTCATTGCCTAGTAAAGCCTAGTAAAGAACTTTAGTCGATTACCATCCATACTACTTTCCTATTATTGCCGACCTCAGAATCGGGTTGCAGCGGACCAAGCATGGTAACGAAATTAAATGCATTACTTTTTCTTACAAGCACCATTACCGTCAAAGAGATTAGCGGTGGGAAGGCCTACGCCCCGCAATTGACCGGAGCGTACGTTAAGCCATTATGCACGCACGCTCATAATAGCGCTACCGTATATATATATTATTCTGATCACAACCTGACCTGCCCTGACAATAGTACGTTGAACTTTCCCGAATGCTAGGTTGTACTTCTGCAAACATTGCCCAAATGGGCTTGCTATATACCCTTGAAAAGCTATGGACACGAGTATCATGACCCAAGTTAAATTTTGGCAAAATGTAGGTGGCTTAAGAGCAGTTTTGAAAACCGCTTTTTTCTTCATACAAAAAAACGTGAATTGTATTTTCGATCGCATTTCTAAACCATTTATTGGAATGAGACAAATAATATGGCGTTGGAAAGCTGCTGCAAAACCGCTCCTTCCACATCTTAATAATTTTCCCTAATTCCCTATGTATAAAGAGTACTTTGGAAAATCGTAAAATTTCGCAAACCGAACAACCGAGTTCGTATTTTTGATGCCATTTCTAAACGGCTAATCCAATTGAGGCAAATGATACGGTGTTTGAAAGCTTATGAAAATGCGCTACTTTTTCATGTTGAAAGTTTTTTAATTTTGAATGATTTAAAAGTAATTTAGAAAACGATACAAGTTCCACCGAATTCGTATTTTTGATCTAATTTTTAACCGTAAGTTCGAATGCAGCAAATGATATGGCGTTAGAAAGCATGAGGAAAGGCGAAACTTTTTGGTATATATTGTTTCCCCAATTCCATGTGGTTTTAAGTCAATTTAAAAAATGGCTAAAAACACATTTTCTCCGCAATTTCTACGAACTTTATCGGAATGTGGCAAATTGTCAGGACCCCGATCCTAAGCCACATCGATCCAGCGTGTAACACATCATATCACTTTGCGGCCTCACGCACGGTACTCCCACGGGTGCCACCTTACCTGACCCGGGACCGTTTGCGCCTTTTGGCTCACGTATATGATAGTGTCGCTAGCATCCATATGACAGAGAACCCGGGCCGACATGGCTAGTCGTGAACCCAAAGCGGCGCTAGCCTATGAGGACAGGCATACATGAATCACATTGAACATGTCGGTCATCAACGTATTTATTCGGGCTGTAGCACTGGGCTAACAGGTCTCCGGTAACCCGGGCTGTAGCAGGCTAGGCAGGACTCCGAATAACAGCGCGTGACATTTCCACGAAGGGACAGACATAGGAACGACATGAAACACATGCCGGCCAGTCAAGTGTCCAAGCAGTAGTGCTGGGCTAGCAGGACTCCGGTGAACCGGGCTGTAGCGGACTACTATCGCTCAGAAGCACAAGACTTACATTTCCCCATATGAAAGGCTGCCAAGGATAAACAACTAGATAGTCGGATCCCACTCATACCAAGCATTTCAATCATACACACAATATGCCCGATATGAGTAAATACAACATGGCATCACAACAGTACTCTACGACTCAAGTACTTTATTTAGAAGGCTCCGAGGAGCCATACATATCATCCATACAGATAGGGGTCACATGACCCAACACTCAAGTCATACAAACATTCAAGCACATGCGGAAGCAAAGTAGTCTGAGTACAGACACTAGAAAGAAAGAAGGCTTGACAAAGCCTGTCTATCTACAACGACCCTTCACAAGTCTTGGATCACCACCTGGTGATAAGTCACTCGTCAACGTCGAGGTCTACATAGAACCCATCAGAGGGGTTGGTGCAGTCGTCTGAAAAACATGATTAAAGCAACATGAGTACGGAGGTACTCAGCAAGTCTTACAACAGGAAACTATCATACATGCACATTCTCAAAAAGGTAGTGGGGTTATTGCAGCAAGCCAGCTTTGACTCTTGGCTAAGCTATCCTACGATAGACACCACTTGTAAATCATTTGTCGCACACGAGTCCACTATCACCATCACAATACTCCACCGTGGATCCTCTCTCGCCATCCTACGAGAGGCCATCCGCGGTACTCACACTTATCTTGAGATTTTTAGTAGTATCCATTTAACTTATCTATGAACTGTATAGGTGACCAAGTAGTCCTTTACCGCGGACGCGGCTATTCGAATAGATTTATACCCTGCAGGGGTGTACTTCTTCACACACGCTCTCACCACTTATCGCCGTTTACACGACATGTACTCGACAACCTTCAAGCGGAAGCCCAGCGAGGGTGTCGGCCACGGCCTACCTAAACACTCAAGTCTCTAGTCCAGGTTTATCGCCTATTCGGGTTCCATCCGCAGGGAGTCCGGTCGAGGTTTCCACTAACGGCCCCGAACGATGTGAACAGGGTTCCCGAGACACCAAACGGGCGAGTCGGTACACCGTGCCACGTGCCTACCGCAACACAGACCACCCCGATGGTCAGCGCCGCGTGCAGCCCCCAGCATGCTACAAACACCAGAAACTACTTCGCAACTCCTGGACAGAGGACAAGCGTGATCAAGAAGCCGAGAGGGTCCATTGGTTTCGGGCCCAATGCGTGGTAGTAGCTGAGTCTTAAATCACACACACATATCTCAGTTCTTAGGAACGGCCTCAATGAAACAACCCACCATGTACTCCTACATGGCCTTCCATCGATTCCTTTACCAAATCGTGTTCAACACTTCCACACTATTGACAACGATACAACCTTTCACTCCGGGTCATCATCCCGATGAGCCAGACCTGACATAACTCTAAGCATAGCAAGCATAGCATGGTAGGAACACACACACACATGTATTGGCTCAATCAACTCCTACACATGCTAGTGGGTTTCATCTAGTTACTGTGGCAATGACAGGTCATGCAAAGGAAGTGGGTTCAACTACCGCAACACACAGCAGTTTGGAAACGCGTTGTCTTAATGCAGTAAACGAGGGCAGAAGCGAGAACATGGGTTTGTATCGGAATGATCAACGAGTTGCTTGCCTGATGGAGTGGTCGTGGGATACTGCCCTTCAGTTGGATACTCGGAGATATCTTCGGAGGCAGAACCTACCACGATGAACACATCGGAACACAATCAATACATGGCGATATGCAACAACATGATGCATGCCATGACATGGCAATATGAATGTGTCCTGACCTAGTGCAAGTTAAACCAGAAGGGAATGAACCCATTTGAACCAAAGATTCAAATGGAAACTCATTTATTAAGATCATATTAGTGTATCATCTTGTAGTGCCTAAACAGTGGGTTTAACTTGGTTTTTCATGCATGAAACTGGTACATATGGATAGCTTGCATTTTTCTGATGATTTTTCATATATAACTTATTTCAAACTGAGCTACGGTTGAATTGATATGAATTTTAGAAGTTTATATCATTTTCTGGAATTTCCTGTTTAAAATTAAGTCCAGAAAATAAATAATTGCGTCAGCACTGCATCATGCTTGCGTCAGCAAGTCAACAGCGCTGACTAGTCAACCTGACGTGTGGGGGCCACACGTCAGTGACACAGAGGCTAAACCCGGTCAAACCCGCGCTGACCGGGGTTTGACTTGGCCCTGGGGCCCACGGTCAGTGACTTAGGGGGGGTTTAGGTTGCGGGATTAGGCGCTAATGACGCCACGTCGGCCTCGCCGGAGTTTCGCCGGCGACGACCCCGAGCCGCGGCGGTTCTTCACCGGAGTTGCACTACAGGCGGCGGATGGACGCTCGGAGACCACCGGGGCGTAGCCCGTCGTCGCCCGCATCCAGCAGGGCAGGTGGAAGGCTGCGGGGGCGCTGGAGCTCGCCGGAGCGAAGCTCAGGGCGGCGGCCGGAGTCGGCCTTGAGCGGGCGCAGCGCTGCGGGGCACGGGAAGGCAGGGGAGGAGGGGGAATCGAAGCAGAGGCTCACAGCGGGCTCGTTGGCGTCGACGACGAGCTCGGGGACAGCCGGACGGTGACGTGCGGGCGGGGACGATCTGCGGCGGCCGGCGACGAGGAAGACGACGGGGGCGACTCCACGGGGCGTCCGGCATCTTGTGGCTTGACGCAGAGGACGAGGGGGTCGTGGCGGAGCTCTCGGGCGCAGAGAGAGGTCGAGGGGGAGGCGGTGGCTACAACTACGGCGAGCAGCGGCGACGGTGGCGCTCGGCGTTCGCGGGAGAGGGCGACATCCAGGGAGGAGGGAGAGTGAGAGAGAGGGCGAGGGGGTCGGGGCGGCGCGTGGCGTCGTCCGAAGGCCAGAGCGAGGAGGGGAGGGGCAGGCAGGCAGCTGCCGTGGCGCGCATGCGCGCGGCGTGCGGCGACCACGCGCCCGGCGTCCTCCTGGCGCGGTGGAGACGACGACTGGCGCTGGCCAGTCGGCTGGGCCGGCCTGTTGGCCACTGGGCCAGGCCAGGGAGGTAAGTGCAGGTAAGTTTTCCCATTTATTTCCCTTTTCTATTTTTCTGTAACTTTGTGGACTTATTGAAAATACTCAGACACTTCCAAAATTCACCAAACTGCATCTTGTCCTTAGTTAGAATATTTCCAGCCAGGAACATTTTAGTTTGGAGATATTTGAGCATTTGAAATATTTTATAAATTTTAAATGCCCAAATTCAAATACTAATGCATTAATTCAATGACCTTCTGTTGACCTAGAAAAATATGCACCATTTTTGCCAGAGGTTTCAACCCAAGACAAAGAGGGTGAACATTTTAGAAGGGCATTTCAGGTTCATTGAAAATATTTTTAGTAAACCCTGGTTGATTTCAGGAGGGGTGCTGGGGGTTCTGGCTTCCCCATTTCAAATTTCTGTCAAAAGTAAACATGATGCACACTCTAATGCATGAGCTAGGTGGGATGTGACAACTCACCCCCACTCAAAAGAATCTCGTCCCGAGATTTAGGATCTGTCAGAAAGAAGGTGGGATACTCAAGTCGAAGACGATCCTCCCTTTCCCGTGTAGCTTCTTGCTCGGAATGGTGTGACCATTGGACCTTGAGAAACTTGATGTTGTGGCGTCGAGTGGTGCGCTCGGCTTGATCAAGGATACGAACGGGGTATTCTCGATAAGTGAGGTTATCTTGGAGATCAAGCGTTTCGTGGTCCACTCCACGGATAGGATCCGAGAAGCAACGCCTGAGTTGAGAGACGTGGAAGACATCATGGACTCTGGAGAGATGCGGAGGTAGTTCCAGTTGGTAGGCAACTTCCCCTCGTTTGGCAAGAATGCGAAAAGGTCCAATGTAACGAGGAGCCAATTTACCTTTGATACTGAATCGATGGGTTCCCTTTAAAGGTGTAACCCGAAGGTAAGCCATCTCGCCGACTTCATAAGCTATGGGCTTATGCTTGCGGTCATACTGACTCTTTTGTCGGGATTGGGCGGTTTTCAACTTCTCACGAATAATGCGAACCTGCTCTTCTGCATCCTGGATCATGTCCGGGCCAAAGAGTTGTCTCTCGCCGGTTTCTGACCAGTTAAGAGGCGTTCGACATTTTCGTCCATAAAGAACTTCGAAAGGAGCTTTACCCAAGCTAGCTTGATAACTGTTGTTATAAGCGAACTCGGCGAATGGGAGGCACTTCTCCCAATTCATACCGAAAGAGATGACAGAAGCTCGGAGCATATCCTCCAGAATTTGATTGACTCGTTCTACTTGACCACTTGATTGCGGATGGAAGGCGGTGCTAAAGGAGAGACGAGTCCCCATAGCATTTTGGAAACTTTCCCAAAATCGAGAGGTGAAAAGACTTCCACGGTCTGAATTAATTTCCAATGGAACACCATGGAGAGATACTATTCGAGAGATGTACAAATCAGCTAGCTGGCTAGCGGTTATACTCTCGCGAACAGGTAAGAAGTGGGCTACTTTGGAAAGACGATCGACAACAACGAACATAGCATTATTCCCTCTTTTGGTTCTGGGAAACCCGGTAATGAAATCCATACCGATTTTATCCCATTTCCATTCAGGAATCTCCAATGGTTGAAGGGTGCCAGCAGGCCGTTGATGCTCTGCTTTAACACGACAACAGACGTCGCAAGTTGCAATGTATTGAGCGATTTCTCTCTTCATCCTAGTCCACCAAAACCTCTGGCGTAGGTCTTGATACATCTTAGTGCTACCGGGATGAATGGTGAGAGGGGATTCATGAGCTTCCTTAAGGATCAATCGTCTCAAGTTGCGTACCTTGGGAACCACTAGACGGTTTCCAAAGAACACAACACCTTGATCATCAATGGAGAAACAATCTGCAACTCCCTTCTTGATGTTTCTCTTGATACGGGAAATTCCCGAATCCACCTTTTGTGCCTTGATGATCTGATCCGTAAGGTTAGGTTTCGCCACCAGGGTGGAAAGGAATCCTCGAGGAACAATGTGAAGGTTAAGCTTATGAAATTCTTCGTGGAGAAGTGGTTGACCTTGTTGTAACATCAGGTTGTTACAATAAGATTTACGACTTAGTGCATCAGCCATGACATTGGCTTTGCCTGGGGTGTAAGTTATTCCTAAGTCGTAATCCGAGATCAAGTCGACCCAACGTCTTTGCCTGAGATTCAAATCCGGTTAGGTGAAGATATATTTCAAACTTTGGTGATCAGTGTAAATTTCGCAACGATTACCCAGAAGGTAATGTCGCCAGGTTTTGAGTGCATGGACTACTGCTGCAAGCTCTAGATCATGTGTGGGATAGTTATCCTCATGTGGACGCAACTGTCGAGAAGCGTAGGCAATCACATGACGATCTTGCATGAGTATGCAACCTAGTCCTTGTCGCGAGGCGTCGCAATAGATAACAAAGTCCTTAGAGAAATCTGGTGGTACCAGTACGGGAGCAGATGTCAGGCGTCTTTTCAGTTCCTGAAAGCTGAACTCACACTGTGGGGTCCACTCGAACTTTTTATCTTTCTTGAGGAGTTCAGTTAGAGGCTTAGCAACCTTGGAGAAATTCTCGACGAAGCGGCGGCAATAGCTCGCTAAACCAAGAAAACTCCGAACTTGCTTAACCGTTTCAGGTGGAGTCCAGTCAAGGATAGCTTGAACTCGCTCGGGATTGACAGCAATGCCCTTGCCAGAGATTACATGGCCCAGATAGGTCACTTCTGGCAACCAGAATTCGCACTTGGAGAATTTGTCATAAAGGCGATGCTCTTGAGGTTTCATCAATACTAGCCTTAGATGTTCGGCATGTTCTTCCTCATTCTTGGAGTAGATGAGTATATCATCGAGGTAAACCACAACAAATTTATCCAAATACTCCATGAAGATCGAGTTCATTAACCGAGAGAAGGTGGCTGGAGCATTGGTTAACCCGAAGGACATGACGGTGTACTCGTATTGGCCGTAGCGAGTAACGAAAGCCGTTTTGGGAATGTCCCCGTTCTTGATTTTGATTTGATGGTAGCCCAACCTCAAATCCATCTTGGAAAAGACTGAGGATCCAGCGAGCTGGTCATACAGGTCGTTGATCCTGGGGAGCGGATACTTGTTCTTGATAGTGACCAAATTGACAGGTCGATAATCCACAACCATCCGATCCGTTCCATCCTTCTTCTTGACGAAGAGGACGGGGCAAGCCCATGGAGATGAACTAGGACGGATGAAACCCTTTTGCAAGGACTCATCGAGTTGTTTCTTAAGCTCAGCTAGTTCTAGGGGTGCCATCTTATAAGGTCTCCTAGAGATTGGGACGGTTCCTGGAACAAGGTCTATCACGAACTCGACATCTCTGTCAGGTGGAACACCTGGCAGTTCCTCTGGAAAGACATCCGGGAAGTCACGGACTACCGGAATATCTTCGAGGTCTGGAAGGGGATTGGCATTTAGAGAGTAGAGCTGACGCTCCGATACTCGGGTCAAAACATTGACTGTCTTGCCCGATGGATGGGTAAGTTGAACAGTTCTAGTTGAGCAGTCAATCTTGGCGTAATGAGCTGACATCCAGTCCATACCCAAGATGATGTTTATGTCTGAGGACTTGAGAGCTATTAGTGATGCACGGAAGACCAATCTGTCAACAAGAATTTCATTTCCATGGCTGATCCTAGAGGTTTGCCACTTAGAACCAGGGGTTTGAATTACCATGGAGGTGGGCATGTCACAAAAGGTGGTGTTGTGCAAACGAGCATAGCTCTCAGAAATAGATGAATGAGATGCTCCAGTATCAAAGAGAACAGTTGCCGGATGGCAATTAACAAGGAGCGTACCGAGAACGACGTTGGGGTCCTCTTGAGTTTCTTCAGCTGAAACGTAGTTGACATGGCCACGAGCAGTGGTGGCTGGCTTGGCGACAAGCACCTTCGCTGTTGACTTACCACGTCCAACAGACTTTCCGAACTGGCTGGGGTTGTTCTGGGGACACTCACGGATGTAGTGGCCTGGCTCACCACACTTGAAGCAAGTTATCATATTGGGGCGTGGAGCAGTATTGACAGTGGGGCCACCAAAAGTCTTGGGCGGCACATGCTGTTGGTTGGGACGAGGCGCCTCAAAGGATGGCCTCGGGGTATACCTGGGTGGCATAGCAGAATTTGGAATCCAGACCCGGCGCTTCTGAGATCCAGAGCCGGATGATGAACCATAGTCACGGGAGTGTTTGCGTGAAGCTTCAAAATCATTCTGCCCTGTCTCGGCACTGATGGCCTTATTGACTAGCTTCGGAAAGGAAGTGCATTCATGCAGACGAAGGTCACGACGGAGCTCAGGGCTAAGTCCCTTGCGGAACCTTGCCTGCTTTTTAGCGTCGGTGGATACCTCTTCGGGAGCATAGCGTGCAAGCTTTCCAAACTCGCGACTGTATGCATCCACAGTCAGCTTCCCCTGGGTGAAGTTACAGAACTCCTCCCTCTTGCGATCCATGAGGCCTTCCGGAATATGATGCTCACGAAAAGCGGCACTGAAATCAGCCCAAGTAGTGAGTTGGCCGACCGGGTGCATAGCTTCATAATTCTCCCACCAAAGGCTGGCAGGGCCTTCAAGGTGATAGGCAGCAAAGGTGACTTTATCATCTTCAGCTACGTTGGCAGAACGTAGCTTGTGAGCGATGCTGCGGAGCCAGTCATCCGCATCGAGAGGTTCGATGGAATGATTGAACTTTGGCGGGTACAGCTTGACAAAGTCATTGATGGACACCGAATTGATCCTCTGCTGGCGTGCAGTGTTCTGCTCAATCCGCTCTAGCAAGCGATTGGTGTCGCGCCTGTTGCGCTCTGCCTCCAGCATTACTTCGGCCAGAGAAGGTGGTTGAGGCAGACTTTCCTCTCTAGGTGCACTAGCTTCTCCCTGCTCCGAAGCAGCAGGGTTGCTGCGGGTGTTGACCATCCTGGGAAAACAAAACAACGATTTAAACCAGGATGGCAAAATCTGGCCAAAGAAGTGCGGAATGTAATGGGTAACAAGGAATGCAGAGATGATCATCCGTATGACATGGTAATATAGAAACTGCCATATATATACCAACGGTCATACACATCATACATAGTTTAGTACAAGCTCAAGCTGAAGTACAACTAAGACGAAAGACGTTACATCTCATCGGAGGCATTCCAAGCTCCCATACATTATTTTTCTACACCTCCGGAATTGATACACACTAAGTTATATTCCACAATCACGCAGGACGGTGGACATACAACTATTACAATACTAGCGAGACTACTACTAGCTCAGACGGCTCCGTAGAAGTCCTCATAGAAGTCACCACCCAGACCAGGAAGCGGAACATGGTCATCTGGGAACAGACGGTCCTGCGGTGCTTGTGGACCATAGGGACTTGGGTGCGGCCTCGGTCCAACAGATGGCGGCAGAAGAGGCCCACGAGGAGGGGTGATGCCTCCCACCTCACGCCATTCCATGAAGTCTGGCAGACTAGCCCGCACAGGGTACAAGTCTCTCGTGTCCATGTATCCGGCTTGCACCGCAGGTGCAAACCTCGTCAAGGTGGCCCAATGATCAGCACGAGCATTAAAGAGCTCCAAACGCAAGGCCCGGTTTTCACGGTCCTTATCTTCCAACATCTCAGTAGTGGTGCAAAGGAGTGAGTCCTCATGGGATGCATCACTGTACATGCCCTGAAGGTAACCATGCGCCCCAGGGAGGGATGCTGGCATGTAGCGAAATTCAGTGTTGCTCAACAAGGCAGTTCTAGCTCGCATAATGGTCATCATCGAGTAGGCTGCATCTTGAACGGACATCCCAATAGTGATCCCGAGTCCATAAGAACGGTGGAGTGGTTCCGTGGCTCCGGGATATGATGGATATATCCTGACCGTGCACAGATATTGGCTCTGGTTAAAATCTCTAAACTGCTCTTCGACGGTGTATTCAGGGTACCATCGGTAACCTGCCTCAACCATCACTGGAACCAACATGGCGGTATGACCACATACACCGATGCAACGGGTCAGACGAACCACTTGGTTTTGGGGACGGGTAGCCATCTGAAAGCACAAAATAGTGCAAAGGCATTAGAATTTCTAGATGAAATTGGACAGCATAACGGCTGTAAATGCTCAGAAAAAGAATTGAGACATCCACAACAGTTTGCGAAACCACTCAACAACAGCATATCAAGGTTCTGATTCAATTGGCAACATACTAAACTTTAGTAGAACTGAACTGGGTTGTATCCAACAATCCTATAAGTTACTACGGATTTAGTAACACGTGAACCTGATAGAGAGCAGAGAGCCTAGTCCTTAACCCACGTAGAATGAGAAGAGAATGACTCAGAATAGAGGGCATAAGGTAAAGGAGTAAAAGAGCCTTACGTTCCCTCCCACAATCAATTCCCCTACATATAACTAAAGCATTTCTAGACTCGACATCGACCAGTTTGGCTTAGCGAACCTACAGGCAGTCCGGCTCTGATGCCAACGCTGTCAGGACCCCGATCTTAAGCCACATCGATCCAGCGTGTAACACATCATATCACTTTGCGGCCTCACGCACGGTACTCCCACGGGTGCCACCTTACCTGACCCGGGACCGTTTGCGCCTTTTGGCTCACGTATATGATAGTGTCGCTAGCATCCATATGACAGAGAACCCGGGCCGACATGGCTAGTCGTGAACCCAAAGCGGCGCTAGCCTATGAGGACAGGCATACATGAATCACATTGAACATGTCGGTCATCAACGTATTTATTCGGGCTGTAGCACTGGGCTAACAGGTCTCCGGTAACCCGGGCTGTAGCAGGCTAGGCAGGACTCCGAATAACAGCGCGTGACATTTCCACGAAGGGACAGACATAGGAACGACATGAAACACATGCCGGCCAGTCAAGTGTCCAAGCAGTAGTGCTGGGCTAGCAGGACTCCGGTGAACCGGGCTGTAGCGGACTACTATCGCTCAGAAGCACAAGACTTACATTTCCCCATATGAAAGGCTGCCAAGGATAAACAACTAGATAGTCGGATCCCACTCATACCAAGCATTTCAATCATACACACAATATGCCCGATATGAGTAAATACAACATGGCATCACAACAGTACTCTACGACTCAAGTACTTTATTTAGAAGGCTCCGAGGAGCCATACATATCATCCATACAGATAGGGGTCACATGACCCAACACTCAAGTCATACAAACATTCAAGCACATGCGGAAGCAAAGTAGTCTGAGTACAGACACTAGAAAGAAAGAAGGCTTGACAAAGCCTGTCTATCTACAACGACCCTTCACAAGTCTTGGATCACCACCTGGTGATAAGTCACTCGTCAACGTCGAGGTCTACATAGAACCCATCAGAGGGGTTGGTGCAGTCGTCTGAAAAACATGATTAAAGCAACATGAGTACGGAGGTACTCAGCAAGTCTTACAACAGGAACCTATCATACATGCACATTCTCAAAAATGTAGTGGGGTTATTGCAGCAAGCCAGCTTTGACTCTTGGCTAAGCTATCCTACGATAGACACCACTTGTAAATCATTTGTCGCACACGAGTCCACTATCACCATCACAATACTCCACCGTGGATCCTCTCTCGCCATCCTACGAGAGGCCATCCGCGGTACTCACACTTATCTTGAGATTTTTAGTAGTATCCATTTAACTTATCTATGAACTGTATAGGTGACCAAGTAGTCCTTTACCGCGGACGCGGCTATTCGAATAGATTTATACCCTGCAGGGGTGTACTTCTTCACACACGCTCTCACCACTTATCGCCGTTTACACGACATGTACTCGACAACCTTCAAGCGGAAGCCCAGCGAGGGTGTCGGCCACGGCCTACCTAAACACTCAAGTCTCTAGTCCAGGTTTATCGCCTATTCGGGTTCCATCCGCAGGGAGTCCGGCCGAGGTTTCCACTAACGGCCCCGAACGATGTGAACAGGGTTCCCGAGACACCAAACGGGTGAGTCGGTACACCGTGCCACGTGCCTACCGCAACACAGCCCACCCCGATGGTCAGCGCCGCGTGCGGCCCCCAGCATGCTACAAACACCAGAAACTACTTTGCAACTCCTGGACAGAGGACAAGCGTGATCAAGAAGCCGAGAGGGTCCATTGGTTTCGGGCCCAATGCGTGGTAGTAGCTGAGTCTTAAATCACACACACATATCTCATTTCTTAGGAACGGCCTCAATGAAACAACCCACCATGTACTCCTACATGGCCTTCCATCGATTCCTTTACCAAATCGTGTTCAACACTTCCACACTATTGACAACGATACAACCTTTCACTCCGGGTCATCATCCCGATGAGCCAGACCTGACATAACTCTAAGCATAGCAAGCATAGCATGGTAGGAACACACACACACATGTATTGGCTCAATCAACTCCTACACATGCTAGTGGGTTTCATCTAGTTACTGTGGCAATGACAGGTCATGCAAAGGAAGTGGGTTCAACTACCGCAACACACAGCAGTTTGGAAACGCGTTGTCTTAATGCAGTAAACGAGGGCAGAAGCGAGAACATGGGTTTGTATCGGAATGATCAACGAGTTGCTTGCCTGATGGAGTGGTCGTGGGATACTGCCCTTCAGTTGGATACTCGGAGATATCTTCGGAGGCAGAACCTACCACGATGAACACATCGGAACACAATCAATACATGGCGATATGCAACAACATGATGCATGCCATGACATGGCAATATGAATGTGTCCTGACCTAGTGCAAGTTAAACCAGAAGGGAATGAACCCATTTGAACCAAAGATTCAAATGGAAACTCATTTATTAAGATCATATTAGTGTATCATCTTGTAGTGCCTAAACAGTGGGTTTAACTTGGTTTTTCATGCATGAAACTGGTACATATGGATAGCTTGCATTTTTCTGATGATTTTTCATATATAACTTATTTCAAACTGAGCTACGGTTGAATTGATATGAATTTTAGAAGTTTATATCATTTTCTGGAATTTCCTGTTTAAAATTAAGTCCAGAAAATAAATAATTGCGTCAGCACTGCATCATGCTTGCGTCAGCAAGTCAACAGCGCTGACTAGTCAACCTGACGTGTGGGGGCCACACGTCAGTGACACAGAGGCTAAACCCGGTCAAACCCGCGCTGACCGGGGTTTGACTTGGCCCTGGGGCCCACGGTCAGTGACTTAGGGGGGGTTTAGGTTGCGGGATTAGGCGCTAATGACGCCACGTCGGCCTCGCCGGAGTTTCGCCGGCGACGACCCCGAGCTGCGGCGGTTCTTCACCGGAGTTGCACTACAGGCGGCGGATGGACGCTCGGAGACCACCGGGGCGTAGCCCGTCGTCGCCCGCATCCAGCAGGGCAGGTGGAAGGCTGCGGGGGCGCTGGAGCTCGCCGGAGCGAAGCTCAGGGCGGCGGCCGGAGTCGGCCTTGAGCGGGCGCAGCGCTGCGGGGCACGGGAAGGCAGGGGAGGAGGGGGAATCGAAGCAGAGGCTCACAACGGGCTCGTTGGCGTCGACGACGAGCTCGGGGACAGCCGGACGGCGACGTGCGGGCGGGGACGATCTGCGGCGGCCGGCGACGAGGAAGACGACGGGGGCGACTCCACGGGGCGTCCGGCGTCTTGTGGCTTGACGAAGAGGACGAGGGGGTCGCGGCGGAGCTCTCGGGCGCAGAGAGAGGTCGAGAGGGAGGCGGTGGCTACAGCTACGGCGAGCAGCGGCGACGGTGGCGCTCGGCGTTCGCGGGAGAGGGCGACATCCAGGGAGGAGGGAGAGTGAGAGAGAGGGCGAGGGGGTCGGGGCGGCGCGTGGCGTCGTCCGAAGGCCAGAGCGAGGAGGGGAGGGGCAGGCAGGCAGCTGCCGTGGCGCGCATGCGCGCGGCGTGCGGCGACCACGCGCCCGGCGTCCTCCTGGCGCGGTGGAGACGACGACTGGCGCTGGCCAGTCGGCTGGGCCGGCCTGTTGGCCACTGGGCCAGGCCAGGGAGGTAAGTGCAGGTAAGTTTTCCCATTTATTTCCCTTTTCTATTTTTCTGTAACTTTGTGGACTTATTAAAAATACTCAGACACTTCCAAAATTCACCAAACTGCATCTGGTCCTTAGTTAGAATATTTCCAGCCAGGAACATTTTAGTTTGGAGATATTTGAGCATTTGAAATATTTTATAAATTTTAAATGCCCAAATTCAAATACTAATGCATTAATTCAATGACCTTCTGTTGACCTAGAAAAATATGCACCATTTTTGCCAGAGGTTTCAACCCAAGACAAAGAGGGTGAACATTTTAGAAGGGCATTTCAGGTTCATTGAAAATATTTTTAGTAAACCCTGGTTGATTTCAGGAGGGGTGCTGGGGGTTCTGGCTTCCCCATTTCAAATTTCTGTCAAAAGTAAACATGATGCACACTCTAATGCATGAGCTAGGTGGGATGTGACACAAATAATATACCGTTGAAAAACTATGGGAAATGCGAAACTTTTTCATGTTGATTGTTTTCTTTGATTCTTAGCCGGTTTCAAGTAATCTCGAAAATGGCGAGATCATTCATTCTGCCTTTATCGCGAAACAGATTCTTCAAGAATGCACCGCGTGAAGAACTTGAACTTATCGGCATGTCTACGTGAACTTCACTCTGTTTTTTCATGTGCATTTTTTTCTCGTAGCTCTCGATCCACTCAACGGAATTGAGCAAGTGATATACCGATGGAAAGCTGTTGTAAACACACAACTTTTCCGTGTTGATCATTTTTTCATACTCGCGACGGTTTTAAAAGTTTTTCATCTCAAATTCATTCAGTGCAGTAGTTGAACTTCCTGTTGTTTTCACGTTGAACTTCTGTGAAGTATTTTCGTTTGTAATTTTCTCATCCATTCATCAGTGTTACAAAAATGATACTCCTTTTGTACAAATCTCTCTCACAATAATTTTTTAACTTTTTCCGACCGAGGACTTGAGATTACACAAATGATATTCCTGTCATTTTCAAGTAATTTACAAAATGGCAAGATCATGATGTTTGCCTTCATCGCGAAAGGAAATGCATTGCGTGAAGTATTTGAACTTCTGTGGCAGTTCTGTTTGAACTTCAATCTATTTTTGACGTGTTGTTTTTTGCCCATAACTCCTAGACCACTTACCCGAATTGAGCAAATGATATACCAATGGAAAGTTGCTGAAAACACACAACTTTCTTGTGTTGATCAGTTTTTCATACTCATGATGGTTGAAAAAGAATTTTTTGAATACATAAAAACATGTTTAAAAGGGTATACATGAAAATTTTAAACCGTTCATCAAAATGTAGCACATAATATACCGTTGGAAATCTTATGAATAGCAGCAAGTTTTTCATGTAGATAGGTGTTACAAATTCGTTACTATTTGAGAGCAGTTTTTAAAATGGCAAAACAACGTTGTTTTGCCTCTTTTTTACATGTAATTGAAGGTCGGACGTCTCGCACTAGAGATCTTGAGCTTCACCGGGAGGAGCACGTGAACTTCTTGCAAAAAAACGTTTTAGACTTTTAGTTTTATATTCTTTTATTCCTATGTGAAACACATTTCGTGGAGTAGTTGAATTTCCCGCTGTTTTCACCTTGAACTTCTGTCACGTATTTTTGTTCAACCTCACCCGAAAGAATTTTTGAACTTTCTCGGGCTGAGCACTTGAACTTCTAGCAACAAAACTTTTAGCCTGTGCTTTTTTCATTCTTTTTTAAATACCAAATGCACACTGTGTAGTACATGAACTTCTGACAGTTATCAATTTGAACTTCTTCATTATTTAAATGTGAGCCTCTAGTTTTTTTTCTTGAAATGGGGAAAATACCATTTTTTGTATAATTGTTGAACCAATCTGCCTTTTTATTTTAACTTCTTGGTTTATTTTTATTAAAGGTGAAAATCCCGGTTTTATAATTAACAAAGAACTTCTCTGCTATTTTAATTTGAACTTCTATATTTTTAAACAAGTGTTCAATTTTTGCCTTTTTCTCTTTTTTACTGTTCACTTTAGTTACATGATGTTTTGCAATGGAACATTTTTGTAAAACCCTGAATTCACAAGGTTCACTTGTTAACTGATATTTTTCATGTGTTCAACTCTCTTTTCTTGGATGCCGAAGGTGTTTTGTTTTTCCGAAAGCGATTTTTTTGAATTATCGGCGACAGAGACTATGAACTTCTCACCCACAGAACGTATTTAGTATACCCCACACACACGGCACTATTCTGATCCCAGGATCAGAATAGCTATTTGGATCACGTCGCACCATATAAGGAGCCGCAGAATCTGAAAAGACAAACCCACCCGAACTTCTCGTAAAAAAAATCAATCTCTCGGCTCCCAGCTTATCCACTCCCACGCATCCACCCACGAACCCCCCCGCCGCCGCCTCCCTTGGCTCCGACGCCCCCGCCTCGGCCCCGGCGCGCCTCCCTGGCTCCGGGGCGCCCCCCGCCGCCGCCTGCCTCGGCCCCGGCGCGCCTCCTGCTGCCTCCCTGCACCTGCTTCGACGACGGCACCGGCCACCGCTACCTTCTTCCACCACGGCGCCGGCCACCCCCTCCTTTTTCCACCATGGCGCCGGCCACCCCCTCCTTCTTCCACCATGGTGCCGGCTACCCCCTCCTTCTTCCACCACCTCCGTGTCCACTCTTTGCGCCAGCCACCTCCGCCCTCGCCTCCAACCACCGCCCCGACCACCTCCACCACCGCCCTCTGCCCCGACCACCTCCCTTCCACCCGCCCCCAACTTCCCCTCCGGCGTGACCTTCCCCGCACCTCGCCGTGACCTTCCCTAGCCTCCGATGCGGCCAGCCCTCTGCCCCTGCTTCTTGCACTGTGCCGCCGTCCCCACTCGCAGAATGCGCCATGGCCGTCGAGATCCATCATGGCTCCCCTGCAGCGTCCTGTCCTTCCTCGTCCTCGTCACCTGCTGCTACTCCTGGGTGGTGGTGCGCTCTCCTTGCTTAGCCATCATGGAGAGCCTCCTGGATGGAGCTCGCGCACCTCACCAACTGCAGCATCACTGATCTGTACCATCCCGATACCCGACCTTCAAGGGGTGCCAGTGGTGGCCTTCATCGCTGCGGCCCGCTGACGCGAGCTATCTCCCGACCCGCTGTCGTGCACAGCCCGAGCGACGGCGGGACCATCACACCCAGCTACTGTCAACGACCAGGGCCGGCGCTAGTGGGGCCTCCACTACTCCAGGGACATCTAGGCACAACCTGACGCGTCACTGCATGTGAAAAAACAGAGAAATGTCACTGTCCAAGTTGTGTTCTTCGCCATTTCTGTACCGAATCACTTGGGTTCATTGTTTTGCTTTAGGAGTCAATATGACAGGAATTTATTTTTGATCTGGTCATCCTATATACTTAAGAAGTTCACCCCCACTACTTGATTATCTCAACATGCAACATAGCCACGTCAGCGTCCAATCACAGGCATCCACATCACACCTAAGCAGTCCCACGCAGCCCAGCTCCTATGGCCATTTTCCCTGTAAAGAAAAAACAATTGACTGTCGCCTTCCTATCTCCCCTTTTCCTGTCGTCTTCCTATCTTCCCGTCAACGCATGGCCGTACCAATCCTGGCCAATTGACTCCCCGTCCGTTAATATCCTATTCATCTTCTTGCCCGAATAAAGGCAACCCTTTACTTTTCTTTCGCGATGAGTTGTGTGATTTCTCTCCCATATGGATTGGTTCATATGCTGCTCGGTTATAGAAGAAGAGAAGAAGCCATCCTGGATGATCCATCGATCATAAATACTAGGTAGGAAATGCGGCTTGCCGCATCCGGCAGCACCACTGCCGGATACAGTTATATTCAGTACGGTAATATATAACAAAAGCAAAAGGATGATATTGGTTCAGTACAGTTATATTCAGTATAATACCATGCACCAAATCATTATCTATGAACTGGCCAAAAAAAATTTAAACAACCAAGATGACTCTATCAGACTTCCTCGTCTCATTCTAATATCTCTCCACATTTGTAACTAACACCAAGAAACTAAATAAGCAATCCATCTTTTGCTCTTCTAAATTTGCAGAAAAGTATAGAAGTTCAGTTCAGGAACCAGAAATAGGAAGAAAAGAGAAATAGCAAAATATAGGAAATTTAACTATTTGTCAAATTGTAAGCATGTACATGCACCACCATCTCTTTGAGGTTGCCACTATCATATCTTGAGTTTCACATGAATGAAACACTGCTTGGCCAAGTATTCCGAAGGAAATAACAAGAATATCATTAGGTGGAGAAAATTTAAAGTACCACTCGATCTATTTGTGCATCAGGCACAAGATCAACCATGCTACCTAGATACACAAATCCATTACCCAAACAATCTTGTGAACGCAAGTCCTCACCACCTCCCTTTTTTGCTTCCTATTCTTCCTGCCCGCTCTCACCGGGGTGGCACACCACACCAAAAAGAAAAATAATATGGACACCTGATAAAGAGAGTAGTGAATCACATACTGCAAATCGGTTAAAAAAATAGCCATTTCATATCCATATGTTCTATTTTAAAAGTAACTTCTTATATTAGACCTGTTTTCATTTACATTTTAAGCAAATATTGACGGAGGGGTTAATACTGCCATGACACAAGCACAGTATAGGCTGCATAATGGCAAGTAAGATACATGTCCCAATAAATCCTACCGCCATGGTCAAATACTTTGTATCCGAACCCCAAATGGTGGGTTACTACAGGAACATAACAATACAGAGCTCTTAAATGAAAAAAATGGGCAGTGCAAACTTGTAGAGAGTATACTACACAAAACATAATTCACAGATACGAAATGAATGGACAGGCCTGAGAAATAAACCGGTCAATAATGCAGAAAAATTTGATGAGGCAAATAGTTCGCGACTGAAAATTTTGTTGTTCTGATGCCATCCTAAAGAGCACAGCCGCTACAGTATCACTTAGTACTTAGTAGTTGTCATTCTTCAGAAACAATGAAAACAGTAAAAACTAAAAATGTGAAATGGAAAGTATGATAAGAATACAAAGGCCAATTTTTTTTGTTCAATTGTCACTTATACAAATAAGCAGCAGGATGAGTATAACCTACACGTTAACTTGTTCCGGGGTGCTAATTACAGTTCAGTATACCACTCCTTCAGGACATCATGCAGAAAAAATTAGTGTAAACTAAACAGCATCAATGAGCACATTATTATTTCCAAAGGAAAGTGTGATTTGTTATAGCAAAGACCAGAGTTTCCAACAACAATGAGGGCCACAGAAGTTCCCAAGAGCATAGCCTAACTACATGTTGAACCAACATCTCACTAAATATTTGTGTCCGCTAATAACAGAGCATGAGCTCACCGTAAACAAATCTTCACACAGTAAACAGACAATCATCTACGTTTACTACAACATTGTCCTGAGTTGTGGTGCTCTCATGGGCCAGCTAGTGAAATACCAATCATATAGGGGCAGGGAGAACAGTAGTAGCATCTGGTATACCTGGATGTAGTACAAAGACGATTTGGGAGTGACGTTTTCTCCATGCCAAGGACGGTGACGCTGACGTCGATGGTGCTTCTTCAACACGTCCTCTTCATAGCCGTAGCACTACGTCATGCAAGGAGAATATACTTTAACCCTAAATGATCGCAAGAATCTTAAGAAACACCACATGGTAGGAATGACATATTAGTTTATTTCAAAGTGGCAGAGCATCAAGCTTCTGGAATGAAAAGAGAATTAAGTAAATAGCACAAAATCATATTTCAAAGAGGAAAATCATCAAGAAGGCAATTTAGACAACACAACATGAGTTAGTATATTCAAAATGAAATGCTGGAAGACACAAATTGAATTTCACTATACAGTGAAATGTTGGAAATAGACAAACATATGCAATACGGTAAATTGGGTAAAACTCCAGCATCTTGTGTTTCTTTTTTAGTAGAAGTTTAGTTACCGCATTTACCTTGGCATTCTATCGATGAATCCATCCCAAAAATGGTTGCAATCTAGCGTGACCTGCATTTCCCTCTTTCTCAGACTAGAGTCACCCAGGAGCATCACCTGCGTATAGTTTCATTTTCCATCACTGATGACAACTTCAGGATGCTATGTAAATAGTAAAAGAAAGATACAAATTAGGGTCTAAATACTCAGCGTTGTTAGTGTTGTGCCCGACAGTAGCTAGTTGCATGCAAACGAAACAGTATCAACAGAGGCAATAGGATATATTTAGTGTGAATACAAATTGACAGGCACAACTATAATCAGAAATTATGTACCATGAGAATCTACATATACATGAGATTTTTCCAAAGATAGTTAACAGTGGAAGCATAGAAGAATCCACCAGAGCAAATTGGTGACCATCAGTTATAGCAGCATAAATACAAGATATCTTTGTTTACAGACATTTTAAGCAGTCCTTGTACAGATAATATGGCGGCGGAACGGCAAGCAAGATCTAGTAGTATAATTCATGGCTGCTCAAGCAAAGATCGCATCAATTCAAGAGTCCGTGAAAATTCAGTAGAATATGTACTGAAACATTAGAGGACAATGCATTTTTCAATTTTTGCAACCATTAAAACGCCAACAAATTAACAACTCCTTCCAAAGTCAAAACATGCAAGGGAAGTCATATATTTGATTGAAAATAAAAAATAAAGGCTTTATCCAGTCATACCATGGAATCGGTTGAAAATAAAAAATAAAGGCTTTTTCAGAATTTGATTAAAATGAGGGCATATGCATCATGATTAAAGGTTGCTCCCTGTACTGTATAAAACTTTCAGTGCTAGTTAATCTAATCACATAGCACATTATCCTTCCACTTTCAAGTTTACATTATCAAGAATATTAGTTAGATGGTAGGTGCAAGAACGTGTGCTTGTAAATCAAGGTTCAGGGAGATCACTGTCCACTTATTGTATTGGAACCAACAAAAGACTGCACCAACAAGAGAAGTTGTGCACCCACCAGATCCCACGGACCACGCCCGCCGGAGAAAGAGAAGTCGCCGCATAGGCAGCACCACTTCATCGTCGATGGCCACCGCCAGGACACCCTTGACTAGAACCGCCCCTACGCACCTCCCCCTTGACGCCACATGCCACACCTCTTTAACACCATCCTATATATATATATATATATAAACAGAGTAGCAAAAATCTCAACATTGTGTTCATTGCAAAAGGCATATTGTTCACTAATTAGATGACTTTGCAAAAGAAATAGTGTACAGACCTTCAAGCGTATCGATGCCTTCTCGAGCTTTGTAAAAATACCAGACGATTCAACAATATATTTAGTTCATACCAGGATTTCCTTTCGTACTTGAGCGCACGTGATCTGCACAAAACAATTTGTACATGAAACAGTAATGCACTTATTTCTTCAGAAACACAAAAAATAGCAGCCACAAATCATACATATATACTTGCTTTATCGAAAAAGTTCTACAAACCATGAAAATGGATATAATGGAGCGGGAGAGGTAGTACAGTAGAAACGGCGTTTTTACTCACCTTTGTGCAGACAAACAGAATTAAATAAAGCCATCATTTAGCTGCCTTTTCTCCTGGATATCTCATATGTTTAACCTAGTTCATAAGTTCAAAACCAGCATCATCACCTAAAAGCGGAAAAAAAGAAAAAGGGGCCGTTATATGTACAGAATTTTTGGCAATATTAGTTTTAGGCCTAAATATGCATCTCAAAATCCTTAATATTTCTGGACATCTGCATTTTATACCGACTAAATATTACAGTAAAGTAAAAGGTCACATCTGGCATAATCTGACATAATCAAGAGTATGCGTATCACTAATTAATAGTAGGAAACGGTTGCATCATACATCCAGAGAGAGCACATGTTCTTAGCACCAATAAATCCATTGATAAGATAACAAAAAACCAGAGGAGCATTGCATTACCTCAATTAACTGTTTATCAACTAAAATAGAAAAATAGCCAAAATAATTGAGCAACTAAACCATATAAACTGAACACATATGTAAAAGTAAGACAAGATTGTCAGAGATGAAAATGAACCAACTATGCACTATATGTTGCACGCATGAATATAAAACGAAGAGCAGCCCTTGTCTTGGAGCTTGTTGGGGCCGAAGAATCGCATCTCAGGTTCTCCTGCATCTCCTCCAAGAGTGCAGCAGAGAGGAGCTTCATGAAGAGAGCAAAACAAATAGCATCGAATCGAGAAGGGGGAGGAGGGAACCTTGACGGGGTCCGAGCAGAGGAGCTGCGCGGCCGCACGAGAACGGCAGCAGTGGCTGCCCCTCCTCTTCTCCTGGCACGCGAGCAACTGGGAGGGCGCGGATCCGGATGAACCGCGGCGGCCGTGGTGGATCTGTCCGCCGCCTGGCCTGCTGCTCGAGGAAGGGTGTGACGGGGATGGGGGACGGAGCGGCGGCTGCGACGCGAGGGGAGGCGAGGAAGAGAGGAGAGAGCATGGGCAGAAAAGGGGAGAGGGAGAGCAGCGACATCCAGCGACGCGCAGCTGAGCTGCTCATCATCGGCGGGGGAGAGCGGCGGCTAGGGTTACACACGGGCTAGGGTTAGGGAAGTAGGGAGAAAAGAAGAGGAGGGGGAAGTGAGGAGAGGAGCAGAGAGGACGACGCATTGGGTGCCCTATTAGCAGCCCCCACCAGGGATGCGAAAAGACGGGAATACCCTGGTGGGGGCAGAGTATTTACAGTTTGATGCAATTGGAATTTTATCCGACGACCGAGGTTGATCGGGTAAATATCCAACGACCCACAGCGATTTGGATCGAGATCCGACGCCCTGTGTCGCGAGGAGATTCCGATCCGATAGCTGAAAATCCAAAGCGCTGAGGAGGCTCCATTTTGCTTCGGTCTCTAACAAGGGATGATATCAAGCCGCTGCGGAACGGACGAAGCGTGTTGTCCCATCTCTCTCCAGTATGTGCTCAAGCATCCTTTCAATTTTTGGTCTCTACTTGATAGTTCACACATGATCTACGCTCATTCCTAATGAGGACCTCGTAGGTTCCTCCATTGATATCTCTCAAAGCGACCACGTACCATACGAGCAGACTCTCCGATCTCCGCAATCCCTGAGCCAGACAGGCGACGAGCCGCCGCTAGAGATCTACAACCGCAACCTCACTATCTTCATGGACGGCGTTCGAGCTACAACTCGCCCCCACCTACGACATGCCGGCACCGAGCTACACACACCAATAAGATGAAGAACAAGGCCCCTACTACATCGCAATGGAAACGCCCCATCCTCCCTCCAATCGAAATCTTGAAGACTCCAGGTAAGATGAGGCATCGAGCCCGCGCTGCCCCAGGTCTGGTAGCTTTGGCCTCTGGCTTCTCTGACAACCTAGCTTATGATTCCTGAAGTGGGACATCGGGCAACCGGGCGGCCAGGTGCTTCTCATGTGAATTGGGAGGCCGCCGCGATGCCACACAGTTCCATCGGCGCATCCACACATCCTGTATACCGATGCGGAGGATGGGCTTTAGTCGACAGCGGAGGATGGGCTTCATGGACGCTGGTAGTAGTTCTCCAACCTTCCCTTAATCGATCAAATCAACTGAATCGTACCGCGGGAGCTCCCTATTGACGGGGCCACGGTGCACACTGCCACCAGGTCGCCCTTCCTGATCTCTGTGACTTTTGCCCGCTGCTTCCCGTAGTTCGTGCACTACTGGTCTGCTCGCCGTCATCACTTTGGTTAGGCATCCTCTTCCAAATTAGCATATATCTTGCTAAGTTACTCATTTTAGATGTGAACTCCTTTCCTGAAAAAATGTTAGATGTGAACTCACGCGCGTACTTTTTATCCAGTATTTTTCTGATGTGATAACTTAACTCACAAAGGCAGAAGTAGTTTTATCACTGTGCTTCTTATGTGAGATGTTAACTGACAGTTTCGAAAAGCTGGGAACTGAAGAATTCAGTGAGCATGAACAGAATATTCAAGAAGAGCGGTTATCTTCTATGATTTTCTTCGATGACTTGCTAATTAAGATATCCCTCATTGCTAAAATCAATTATGTCTTGAGGAAGCAAAATGGTCTCACATGGTTGTTCTTACTAGGGCAATTATTTCTCTGTTTCAGTACTTTATATTACTCTGAAACTTACCTTCGTTGAGACACGCATGCATTGCATTGAGGTTGACTAAGGTTTGAATGATTGTTTTATTCAGAGTATTCCCATCTTTTTTCAGTGCAAGAAGCAATAGGAAGAAGCTACAGACGGTACAAACTTAGTCTCAGGACTTCCCATCATCATACATTGACCATGATCACAAGCATGTCTCTTAATGTATGACAAGTTCTTTGATCTGAAAAGAGAGAGGGTCTACGAAGTGTACTCGGCATTTTCAAATATTCCGTGAGATGTATAAAGAGAAGCCTATCATAGCAAATATGTTTTAATAAATTTACATCTTCTTTCATGACTAGCCATGTTCAATAAACGATGGAAAAAAACCGTCTTACAGTGCCACTATTTGCACTTACATCCATCTTACATTTTTGACACATAATATTGATCTCTCATGCCAGGTGCAAAATTATGGGAGCACACCCGCAGAATCACTCCAACAATGTGTTCTCCTTTGTTGTGTGCAGAATGCGGGAAATTGTCTATCTTTAAATCATAATTCAAATAGCATGTTGCAATTTGTCATCTTAAAATCATATATGTACTATGTAAAAAGATTTATTCAGTTTACGTATTATATCATGTGCATATATGTGACTAAAAGTTCCCGCAGCAACGCGCGGGGTATTATCTAGTTTATGTAGTGCACATCACCTGTTTTGTTTTTATGCCTATGTAAACTATTAATTTTGTTCATCTCAATTCGGTCATAGCATGGCTGCAATTAATTACAAAAAAATATATCAAGAAAAGCATTATATAGTAGAAGAAAAGAATATGGTCGAGAAGTTCCACTTCATCTTCTGCGATAGTTCAAAGGAGTGGTCATCACCGGGAGTGGTCCCGATTATTGTCACTTCGGGGTTGCCGGATCATAACACATAGTAGGTGACTATAGACTTGCAAGATAGGATAAAAAACACACATATATTCATGAAAACATAATAGGTTCAGATATGAAATCATGGCACTCGGGCCCTAGTGACAAGCATTAAGCATAGCAAAGTCATAGCAACATCAATCTCAGAACATAGTGGATACTAGGGATCAAACCCTAACAAAACTAACTCGATTACATGATAGATCTCATCCAACCCATCACCGTCCAGCAAGCCTACGATGGAATTACTCATGCACGGCGGTGAGCATCATGAAATTGGTGATGGAGGATGGTTGATGATGACGACGGCGACGAATTCCCCTCTCCGGAGCCCCGATCGGACTCCAGATCAGCCCTCTCGAGAGGTTTTAGGGCTTGGCGGCGGCTCCGTATCGTAAAACGCGATTATTTCTTCTCTTCTATTTTTTTCTCCCCGGAAGCAAATATATAGAGTTGGAGTTGGCGTCGGAAGGTCTCCAGGGGGCCCACGAGGTAGGGGGCGCGCCCTAGGGGGGGGGGCGCGCCACCCTCGTGGACAGTGTGTGGGCCTCCTTGTCTTCATCTTTGGCGAGGATTTATTATTATTATTTTTAAGATATTCGGTGGAGTTTCAGGTCATTTCGAGAACTTTTGTTTTCTGCACATAAAACAACATCATGGCAATTCTGCTGAAAACAACGTCAGTCCGGGTTAGTTCCATTCAAATCATGTAAGTTAGAGTCCAAAACAAGGGCAAAAGTGCTTGGAAAAGTAGATACGACGGAGACGTATCAACTCCCCCAAGCTTAAACCCTTGCTTGTCCTTAAGCAATTCAGTTGACAAATTGAAAGAGAAAAAGAAAAACTTTTGCAAACTCTGTTACTCTTGTTGTTGTAAATATGTCAAGCCAGCATTCAAGTTTTCAGCAAACATCATAACTAACCACATTTGCAATAATTCTCAGGTCTCATGATTACTCATATCAATAACATAATCAACTAGCGAGCCATAATAATAAATCTCGGATGACAACACTTTCTCAAAACAATCATAATATGATATAACAAGATGGTATCTCGCTAGCCTTTCTGAGACCGCAAAACATAAATGCAGAGCACCGTTAAAGATCAAGGACTGACTAAACATTGTAATTCATGGTAAAAGAGATCCAATCATAGTCATACCCAATATAGATTAACAGTAATGAATGCAAATGACAGCTGTGCTCTCTAGCTAGTGCTTTTAATAAGAGGGTGATGACTCAACATAAAAGTAAATAGATAGGCCCTTCACAAAGGGAAGCAGGGATTTGTAGAGGTGCCAGAGCTCGGTTTTGAAATAGAGATAAATAATATTTTGAGCGGTATACTTTCATTGTCAACATAACAACTAAGAGACGGCGATATCTTCCATGCCACACACATTATAGGCGGTTCCCAAACAGAATGGTAAAGTTTATACTCCCCCTCCACCAACAAGAATAAATCCATAGCTTGCTCGAAACAACGAGTGCCTCCAACAAACATCAGGTCCCAGGGGGAGTTTTGTTTGCAATTATTTTGATTTAGTTTGCATAAAGCATGGGACTGGGCATCCCGGTGACCAGCCATTTTCTCGTGAGTGAGGAGCGGAGTCCACTCCTCTTGAGAATAACCCGCCTAACTTGGAAGATAAGGGCAGCCCTAGTTGATACATGAGCTATTCGAGCATACAAAACATAATGTTTATTTAAAGGTTTAGAGTTTGGCACATACAAATTTACTTGGAACGGCAGGTAGATACCGCATATAGAAAGGTATAGTGGACTCATATGGAATAACTTTGGGGTTTATGAGATTGGATGCACAAGCAGTATTCCCGCTTAGTACAAGTGAAGGCTAGCAAAAGACTGGGGAAGCGACCAACTAGAGAGCGACAACAGTCATGAACATGCATTAAAATTAATAAACATTGGATGCAAGCATGAGTAGGATATAATCCACCATGAACATAAATATCGTGAAGGCTATGTTGATTTGTTTCAATTACATGCGTGAACATGTGCCAAGTCAAGTCACTTAAATCATTCAAAGGAGGATACCACCCCATCATACCACATCATAACCATTTTAATAGCATGTTGGCACGCAAGATAAACCATTATAACTCATAGCTAATCAAGCATGGCACAAGTAACTATGATCTCTAATTGTCATTGTAAACATGTTTATTCATAATAAGCCGAATCAAGAACGATGAACTCATCATATTTACAAAAAAAAAGGTCGAGTTCATACCAGCTTTTCCCATCTTAGTCAGTCCATCATATATCGTCATAATTGCCTTTCACTTGCACGACCGAACAATGTGAACAATAATAAGAGTGCACGTGCATTGGACTAAGCTGGAATCTGCGATCATTCAATGAACAGGAGGAGACAAGGCAATATAGGCTCTTCGTTAAATCAACAATAATGCATATAAGAGCCACTTCAACAATTTAGTTATGCTCTTCTCCTATCGACCCCCAAAGAAAATAAAAGAAATAAAACTATTTACACGGGAAAGCTCCCAACAAGCAAAAGAAGAACGGGAAATATTTTTGGGTTTTCTTTTTAATTACTACTACAGCAAGAGAAGTAAACTACTACTAATTTTTTTGGGTTTTTTCTTAAGGTTTATTAAACACACAAGAAGAAAGCAGGAAAAAGAAAATAAACTAGCATGGATATTATAGTGAAAGAGTATGAGCACCGACATCTAGCAATGAGTGTGTGTGAATATAAATGTAATGTCGTTGAGAAATACGTACTCCCCCAAGCTTAGGCTTTTGGCCTAAGTTGGTTTATTGCCAGGGATAGCCTGGCGGATACCCGTAGGTGTAGCTGGGGTCGTACTGGGATGCATCATAGCTGGAGTCGTACTGCGACGAAGAGGAATCTGACTGCCACTGGCTGATAGCCATCTCCGGATCCCAAGAATAAACAGATTGTCGTGGAGGCTCATCTTGTGGTTCCGGTTCCGGGGCTGGTGCATGATGCCGGTAAGCTTGGACGGCAGCCCACGTAACGAGATAAGGTCCTTCAAAATTAAACAAGGAAGGAGCAGGCAGGGTAATAGTTTCAGGATGATGTTTATGAAAGAATAGTTTATATTTGAGCTCTCCATCCCTGCCCTTAACAATAAAATCTTGCGCTAGCATACTCTTATAATCTAAATAAGCACTAGGCAGCAATTTCTCTTCTTTCTCATAATGCCTAATAGGTATATTAAAATGTGCAGCGAGGCGTGAAGCATACATGCCTCCAAAAATGGGGCCCTTAGTACGGTTCAGACTTAACCGTCTAGCAACAATTCCGCCCATACTAACAGTGTTATCGCGGTATAAACCATGGAACAAAATAATAATATCAAGAACACTAAGGTTTCCACAGTTTCCACGACCAATCAAGCAACGACTAGCAAATATGGCAAAGTAACGTAAAACAGGAAAATGTATGCTAGTGATTCTTGCATCAGAAACCTTTCGGGTTTCTCCCATAGTGATAGTGTTAATAAATGATTCCACTTCATTATGGTGTGGTTCCTCTAAAGTGCCCTCAAGGGGTATGTTGCAAACTTTGCAAAATTCAGCTAATGGCATCTTCTTAACAACGTCATATAAATGAAACTCTACTGAAGGAGGTGATTCCTTAGGGAAAAAGTAGAAGTTTTGCACAAAAGTATTTGTGAGTAAGAGATGCTGATGACGTTGGTCGCGGAGGAAATCGGTGAGGTCGGCATTCTCAATTAATGAATACAAATCCTCATAAATCCCGGCTCTTCTCAAGAAGTCATCGGAAGGCCATTCACACGGCCGGACCTCCGCGGTACGAGGCAAATTATATTTGGGCCTCTGCGCTTCTTCATTTTGTTTTTCCTTAGAGCTTTGGCTAGATGAGCCCCTCAAAAGTCTCTTCATTATTTTCTAAAATCATCTGAAATTTTTAGTAACTTCAAACAAAAGTGAACAAACTTCAATAAAATTGATAGCAACTACTCCTACAAGTGCCGAGAGCCTATATCAAGCATTAGAACTACTTGGAACCATATGAATTTGACATGCAAGCTCAAGAACATGGTCACCTATGCAGCACAAATTTGCAATGAATAAAGCACTAGAACAAAAACTAATTGGACTAATGGAGGAGTCACATACCAAGGAACAATCTCCCCAAGTAGTTTTGTGAGAGGTGCTTTGAGCAAGGAGATCGAAAATCACAGCAAAGTGAGCTAGAACTCGTGCTTGAGCTCGTTATTCGGGTTTGTGGGAGGAAGAAGAAGAGGATGGGTGCAGGAATAAGTGAAGGAGGGCCACCGTGGGCCCACGAGGTAGGGGGGCGCGCCCAGGGGGGTAGGGCACGCCCTCCACCCTCGTGGCCAGGTGGCAGCTCCCCCCGCTGTGATTTTTGCACCATAAATCCTCAAATATTCCAGAAAAAATCATATTAAATTGGCATGGCATTTGGAGGACTTTTATTTTCGGGATATTTTTATATTGCACGGATAAATCAGGAAACAGACAGAAAAATACTATTTTTACTTTATTTCAACTAAATAACAGAAAGTATAAAGAGGGTACAGAAGTTTGTGCTTCTAGTTTCATCCGTCCCATGCTCATAAAAAAGAATCCACTAACAAGGTTGATCAGGTCTTGTTAACAAACTCATTCCGATTAACATGGAACAAGAGAAATTTAGAATAACACTATGTTACCTCAACGGGGATATGCACATCCCCAATAATAAGAATATCATATTTTTTTCTTGACAGCAAGAAGAGGAAATTCAAAACCTCCAAATATAATCGATGGAATTTTTCCAATAGAGTTGATACTATGAACTTGAGGTTGTTTCCTCGGAAAGTGTACCGTATGCTCACTACTATTAACATGAAAAGTGACATTGCCTTTATTGCAATCAATAACATCCCCTGTAGTATTTAGAAAAGGTCTTCCAAGAATAATAGACATACTATTGTCCTCGGGAATATCAAGGATAACAAAGTCCGTTAAAATAGTAACGTTTGCAACCACAATAGGCACATCCTCACAAATACCGACAGGTATAGCAGTTCATTTATCAGCCATTTGCAAAGATATTGCAGTAGGTGTCAACTTATTCAAGTCAAGTCTACGATATAAAGAGAGAGGCATGACGCTAACACCGGCTCCAAGATCACATAAAGCAGTTTTAACATAATTTCTTTTAGTGGAGCATGGTATAGTGGGTACTCCTGGATCTCCAAGTTTCTTTGGTACTCCACCCTTAAAAGTATAATTAGCAAGCATGGTGGAAATTTCAGCTTTCGGTATCTTTCTTTTATTAGTGATGATATCTTTCATATATTTAGTATAAGGATTCATTTTGAGCATATCAGTCAATTGCATACGCAAAAAGATAGGTCTAATCATTTCAGCAAAGCGCTCAAAATCCTCATCATCCTTTTTCTTGGATGGTTTGGGAGGAAAAGGCATGGGTTTCTGAACCCATGGTTCTCTTTCTTTACCATGTTTCCTAGCAACAAAGTCTCTCTTATCATAACGTCAATTCTTTGATTGTGGGTTATCAAGATCAACAGCAGGTTCAGTTTCTACTTCATTATCATTACTAGGTTGAACATCATCATTAACATTTTCACTAGGTTCATGTTCATTACCAGATTGTGTTTCAGCATCAGAAATAGATATGTCATTTGGATTCTCAGGTGGTTCAGCAATAGGTTCACTAGAAGTTTGTAAAGTCCTATCATTTTTTTCTTCCTTTTAGAAGAACTAGGTATATCAATATTATTTCTCTGAGAATCTTGCTCAATTCTCTTAGGGTGGCCTTCAGGATACAAAGGTTCCTGAGTCATTCTACCAGTTCTAGTAGCCACTCTAACAGCATAATCATTCTTCTTACTATTCATTTCATCAAGCAATTCTTTTTTAGCCTTAAGCACTTGTTCTACTTGAGTGGTAACCATAGAAGCATGTTTGCTAATAGTTTAAGTTCACCTCTAATATTAGCCATATAATCACCCAAGTGTTTAATCATATAAGCATTTTGTTTTAATTGTCTACCAAAATAAGCATTGAAATCTTCTTGCTTAAACATAAAGTTATCAAACTCATCCAAGCACTGACTAGCAATTTTAGTAGGAGGGACTTCAGCTTTATCATATCTATAGAGAGAATTTACCTTTACTACCTGTGTCGGATTATCGAGGTCTGGAGGTTCTTCAATAAATAAAGGATTAAGATCACATGTTTCTTAAACAGGCGGTAAATTAAGACCACGTATTTCTTTAATAGGAGGTAAATTCTTAACATCTTCAGCTTTAATACCTTTTTCTTTCATAGATTTCTTTGCCTCTTGCATATCTTCGGGACTGAGAAATAGAACACCTCTCTTCTTCGGAGTTGGTTTAGGAATAGGTTTAGTAATTGGAGCAGGAGCTGGCTCAGGAGATGGCTCAGGAGATGCCCAATTATTTTCGTTTGCCAACATATTATTCAATAAAATTTCAGCTTCATCCGGTGTTCTTTCCCTTAAAAGAGAACCAGCACAACTATCCAGGTAATCTCTCAAAGCATCGGTTAGTCCATTATAAAAGATATCAACTATTTCATTTTTCTTAAGAGGATGATCAGGCAAAGCATTAAGTAACTTGAGAAGCCTCCCCCAAGCTTGTGGGAGACTCTATTCTTTAATTTGCACAAAGTTGTATATTTCCTTTAAAGCGGCTTGTTTCTTATGAGCAGGGAAATATTTAGCAGAGAAGTAATAAATCATATCCTGGGGACTACGCACACAACCAGGATCAAAAGAATTAAACCATATCTTAGCATCACCCTTTAATGAGAACGGAAATATTTTAAGAATATAAAAGTAGCAAGATCTCTTATCATTAGTGAACAGGGTGGCTATATCATTTAATTTAGTAAGATGTGCCACAATAGTTTCAGATTCATAACCATGGAAAGGATCAGATTCAACCAAAGTAATTATATCAGGATCAACAGAGAATTCATAATCCTTATTGGGAACACAAATAGGTGAAGTAGAAAAAGCAGGATCAGGCCTTATTCTATCTCTAAGAGATTCCTTGTTCCATTTAGCTATTAACCTTCTAAGTTCATTGTTATCATTGCAAGCTAAAATAGCAGCAGAAGCCTCTTTATCAAAAATATAACCTTTAGGAATAACAGGCCTATCCTCATCATCATATTCATCAATATTATGAAATTCAATAATTTCTTTCTCTCTAGCCTTAGCAATTTGTTCATCAAGGAATTCACTAAGGGGCAAAGTAGTATCGAGCATAGAAGTAGTTTCATCATAAGTATCATGCATAGCAGAAGTGGTATCATCAATAACATGCTACATATCAGAACGAATAGCATAAGCAGGTTTAGGTGTCGCTAGCTTACTCATAACAGAAGGTGAATCAAGTGCAAAGCTAGATGGCAGTTCCTTACCTCCCCTCGTAGTTGAGTGATAAATTTTTGTCTTCTCGTCTTTCAAGTTCTTCATAGTGTCCAGCAGATATAAATCCCAAGTAACTCAAAGAATAGAGCTATGCTCCCTAGCAACGACGCCAGAGATTGTTCTTGATAACCCACAAGTGTAGGGGATCGCAACAGCTTTCGAGGGTAGAGTATTCAACCCAAATTTATTGATTCGACACAAGGGGAGCCAAAGAATATTCTCAAGTATTAGCAACTGAGTTGTCAATTCAGCCACACCTGGATAACTTAATATCTGCAGCAAGGTATTTAGTAGCAAAGTAATATGATAGTGGTGGTGACGGTAACAAAAGAGCAATGAAAGTAAAAGCAATATTTTTGGTATTTTCTAGTGATTGTAATAGTAGCAACGGGAAAGTAAATAAGTGTAAACCAGTATATGGAAAGCTCGTAGGCATTGGATCAGTGATGAATAATTATGCTGGATGCGGTTCATCATGTAACAGTCATAACATAGGGTGACATAGAACTAGCTCCAATTCATCAATGTAATGTAGGCATGTATTCTGAATATAGTCATACGTGCTTATGGAAAAGAACTTGCATGACATCTTTTGTGCTACCCTCCCGTGGCAGCGAGGTCCTAATGGAAACTAAGGGATATTAAGGCCTCCTTTTAATAGAGAAACGGAACAAAGCATTAGCACATAATGAATACATGAACTCCTCAAACTATGGTCATCACCGGGACTGGTCCCGATTATTGTCACTTCGGGGTTGCCGGATCATAACACATAGTAGGTGACTATAGACTTGCAAGATAGGATCAAGAACACACATATATTCATGAAAACATAATAGGTTCAGATATGTAATCATGGCACTCGGGCCCTAGTGACAAGCATTAAGCATAGCAAAGTCGTAGCAACATCAATCTCAAAACATAGTGGAACTAAGGATCAAACCCTAACAAAACTAACTCGATTACATGATAGATCTCATCCAACCCATCACTGTCCAGCAAGCCTACGATGGAATTACTCACGCATGGCGGTGAGCATCATGAAATTGGTGATGGTTGATGGTTGATGATGACGACGGCGACGAATCCCCCTCTCCGAAGCCCCGAACGGACTCCAGATCAGCCCTCCTGAGAGGTTTTAGGGCTTGGCGGCGGCTCCGTATCGTAAAACGTGATGATTTCTTCTATTCTATTTTTGTCTCCCCGAAAGCAAATATATAGAGTTGGAGTTGGCGTCGGAAGGTCTCCAGGGGGCCCACGAGGTAGGGGGCGCGCCCTAGGGGGGGCGCCCCCCACCCTCGTGGACTGGGTGTGGGCCCCCTGGTCTTCATCTTTTGCGATGATTTTTTATTATTTTTTATAAGATATTCCGTGGAGTTTCAGGTCATTCCGAGAACTTTTGTTTTCTGCACATAAAACAACATCATGGCCATTCTGCTGAAAACAGCGTCAGTCCGGGTTAGTCCCATTCAAATCATGTAATTTAGAGTCCAAAACAAGGGCAAACGTGTTTGGAAAAGTAGATACGACGGAGACGTATCAAATCACCGCTGAAGGACACCACCTGTCGCGCTGTGAAGGATGACGTAAACCGCTACAGGACAGGTGGGGTAGCTACGCATAAAACGTAAATTTTTTTTGAGGCAACATAAAACGTAAAATTACATTGCTCCGGGTGATAGTTTACGGCGGTAGGATGGTGGCCTGGTCGAGCACCGATATGTGGCTCAGTCGATCGACTAGGGTGATGAATTACTTATTCTTCACCGTGGGTCATATGTATATATATATATATATATGTGTGTGTGTGTGTGTATATATATATATATATATATATATATATATATATATATATATATATATATATATATATATATAGGTAAAATATATGGGACACCTAGGTGCCTGGGCACCTAGGGTATCAGCCGTTGGATCAATCCACGATCCTGCCAATGCATATCGGGTTTCGATTGTTACACCCGTTAACAGCATTCATTAGCCATGTTTAAATATTTCATGCGGCCCAATTGTGGTATGATTCTCTCCTTCCATATATTATTGCATGAGCATGAATTATTCCCTTCCATGATTTTCGCATAATGTTGTTGCTCATTAATTCAATTCTTTCTAAATATGATAGATGCCATCCAATTTGATTGTTTACCAAATAAAGAGCCCACGTACTTGCCATAATTTGCCTAGCAATTGAACCTTGGACCAATACAAGCACGCATTTGCATACCTATGTGATACGTGATTCACCTCTCCCTCAATTTCTTGTACACCAGAATATCTTGCGTGGCCATGGTTGCCATTGCCACCGCCGCCCTCCCCGATGGAGCTCGCCAGCTGTTTTTGCTCCATTACATCTATAGCAATTTACCTATTTATTTTTGAACTGCAGGCATCTCCACTGGTTTGTCACACTTTTACCTTGCCATGCACACGGCCATAATCGAGAAATACACCATGGAGACTACGACTGCCCGAATAACTCAGCTGCGACCTTGAGATGAATATAAAAAAAATATCATGTGACTCTTTTCTCTCTCGATGTTAGTCTTATTCGTGCGAGGTATGTACGATTCATGTATTTTGTGCAGAATATTTTTGTGAAACCTGAGACTTGAACTGTATGTTGTAATTCGCAAACCTTGTCTCATCTACAGATCTTAGCCATGTGCTTGTAATTTTTTACTTATACGGATACGTCCTATAGGAAGGCACGTGTCATTTTTCATATAGATGCATAATAGCGAGGATACTTCAATATATCTGGTAATTTATTCCTTCATTTTTCTTTGTGTTCATACCTTTTTGGTTCATCTAACTGGATATTGTTTCATTTCTTAATTTCTTTTTCAGTTGACTTTATCGTGGCTCTCTTGTGATAGATCTATGAAAAAATAATCTATAGGACATAGAGCCGCTAAGCTAATGTTGAGATTTGCATGACAACGTCGGACACAATCAGTATGCGAAAGCAGAGAATGAGGAGACATTCTGTTAATTATATACTTTCTCTTTTTGGTTCTTGCATTTGTAGTTGCAATTTTGAGTGTGATAGCAAATATTAGTCACGAAAATTGGCATGTAATATGGTCGTGCATGTGTATCAAATGATATGTGATCTCCTTTCATCTTTGAACTCTAATTGTGCGTTGGTACTTGTAATTTGGGTTGTATGACACATATTTTGGGCAACACACTAAGGTATTCTGTAAAATTTTATATATTACAATGAGTCACATTCCCATACTTTTCAAATTTTCATATAATAGGTATCAGTTACCTGTATTAGATTCACATGGTGTCATATACCTAATGTATGATACCCATACTGTGATGTGCCCAACGACCATACTCAAAGTCTCTTAGTAATAATACACCGCCACACTAGTACACAGTCTTTTGAATTTCCTAAACCAATATGGATTTACTGCATTTTTGTATGGTTTATTTTTCATGGGTATCTCATACCCAACAATGAAGTGTAGTAGAGAAAATACCATCTAATTGTGGATTTTACTTTTACGTTCATTTGGGTATATCTGGTACCCATGACTGAACTATATATATAGTGAGAACAAATTGGTGAACCATGTAGTATTATACGCCATCATTACACTACATTGCATTATTATTTACTTTTTCCTTATGTGCACCAAACCATAATTGACAAACCTAGAATTTGTTGTATACAAATTTAAAAGGCATATAACAACGATCTTACTATGACATACCTAAGTTCGTATAGTCAACTTAGAATCCACCAATTTTTGTGAGTATGTAGTGCACGCACGATGCATACCTACATGGTTGTTATATAATAGGTATCAGATACCTGCAACTTTCTATAATTATCGTCGAGAGATACCTATCGAATGACCATGCAAATTATGCAACAGTTCCTACCCGCATGGTGCAACCTGTGGGCATATAATACTTCCACCTATGGTGATCTTTAGTTATTCACCTAACGTATTATGTAAAGCTAGGTAATTTTCATCCCAAAATTACGATACTGTACAGGAGCGGACACATGGTTCCAATTTATTAGAATTATGATAATGATATTTATGATTCCCTACTCTTGTTTGTTTTTTTGCATTGGAATGGCTCTGCGATCAACAAGATTTGTACTACCTGTGTATGATACTTAGATCGAACAGACACAAAGTGCTTGCTAAATGAGTTGGATAGTTCTGGTAGCATGTCGAACGGACGTCGTACTAAAAATGCATACGTATAACACAACAATTTTTGCATATACCCTAGAGAAATAACCACTAATCTAATTAAAAAATATTATATTTCTTGCAGAAATAGTAGATATTTATATGGTATTGGGCACATTAATATAAATTAATGTCAAAACAAATTTATTTTACAAATTTAAATTTCCTAGTAAATATATAATTGATGTGGTACAAATTGATTTATTGCGGAGCAATTAGTCATGCACAGTCAAAACAAAACATATAAAAACGGTACATACTCCATCCCTGGGCATTGCACACCTAAGGAAGACACACTGTTCCCCTTAATAGTAACAGTGCAACAAAGATCTTTATGATTTCACACTCATTTCGATTTCACACTCATTTCATTTTTGCATAACACTACACTAAGGTCGTGTTAGTCAAGTGTCGTCCTTTTGCCAATTGTTTCGACTTTAATACCAAGGCAGCAGGAACTCGGTGAACGTCCGTTTTGCCAGAGTATCTTCCTTTTTCCTAGTGTTTTGCAATAGGCGTGACACTGGGCAAAATCTATGATTTTGGTAGTGCTTGTCTAATATTCCGTCCATTAAAATTTATATTTACATTTCCTAATCATTTTCTCTACTCCATATTCCAACGTATAGAAGTGCGCTAGTCCTAGAAGGAATAGAATTACGCACTCGTATTTTGATATACCCTGAAGATGTAACCACTAATACAATTAAAGATCATCTTATATGATATACCCACGTTAAAAGAATAAATAACATTCAAAGAACAATGATTTTCTAAAAGAAATTCGTAATGATAAAATAACTTTATATTTTAATTTGCTCCTATCGTAGGTACTTACCCACACACAACCAGACTAATAAATGAACATAAAATATTTTTTGTTATAGGTATATACCCACAAAACCTAGACTTATAAAATAGATAGCATTCAACAATTGATGATTTTTTATAGAAATTCATAGTGAAAAAATACCTTTATATTTTAACTTGCTCCTAGCATGCATGTACGTATGGAAAATCATTTTGGTTTGAAATAACAGACCATTAATTAGACGCACACCTTTGAAAGGTATTTTATTGAGTAGTTATATACCCTTTCCATAAAGGACACGCCATGCAAAAAAAATTGGAAGGTACAATGGAAAATTATTTCGGTTTGTTTTTTTTAAACGATGGCCCATTGATGACATTCCCACCTTTGGAAGGTATTTCATTGCTATGGTATACTCTTTCCATAATGGCTACGCCATGCAATTTTTTTGGAAGGTATTCAATTGGCAGACATCAATTACTTTCGGAAAGTTCGTACGGGTATGCATCACGAACACACATATGGAAACTTATTTTCTTATTAACACTGAGATATAACGCAAAATATAAATCTATTTCTTAACGGGTCAGACCCAATAACTCATCTATACATAATAAAAAAATTAGTACGGTTCGATCTAACGGCATCTAGGCAAGGTGCCTGGGCACCTAGGTGTCCCAAACTGCCGTCCTATTCATCACCCAGGGTGCAGAATAAATTATTCTTCACCCGAGGTAATCTTACGATCATTTCATAAATATAAATTACATTTCAAATACAAATAGTTACATTCATACTGATTTAGTGCATAAAATTTGTCATAACAAAAAAATATAGGTCAAAAATTGTATTTTATGTACATTTTACACTATGTTTTATATTTGTAACTTTACGTAACATAATATATTTTTTACGACGATTACAGGTTTTCTTACGTTCTCTTTTTATGTCTAAAATAAGACAAAATTTACGGAACGTAAAATTACGGTTCATAGATGTTGAATTAGAGGTGGGTGAAGAATAACTATTCCTCACCCAGGGTGACGAATAGTCAATCCCTTATATATATGAGACAAAATTTTCCTACCACCAATGGTAGTTATCATCACATGCGTTTTCTATATTGTATGTCGTATCTGTCAAAACCGAGAGTATATATGTGTAGTATGTAGTAGATAATAATGTTAGGTAATATATATATATATATATATATATATATATATATATATATATATATATATATATATATATATATATATATTACCTTTTAAGTAGTATATACCATATTTTGAGTGTACTCTTTTATACATACAAATATGTACATATTTCGCGAATATAACAAAAACTATGGGTTCATATGATTTTTTTTCATTAAACTTGCTTTGAAATATCTTAGATATATTATATTAACATATATAGAATGATAAAGTATTATATATACTACCACATAATAGTATATGAGACATATGGGGTAACTACCATCGGGTGGTACGATGGATGTTTCCTACACACACACACACACACACACACACACACACACACACACACACACACACACACACACACACACACACACACACACACACACACATCGGGTGGTACGATGGATTGACTATTCATTACCCTGGGTGAGGAATAGTTATTCTTCACCCCCCTCTATTCTATCATCAATACACCGTAATTTTATGTTCTGTAAGTTTTGTCTTATTTCCGACATAAAAAAAGACCGTAAGAAAATATAAACTCATTGTAAAAAATATTTTATGTTATGTAAAATTACAAACGTAAAAACATAGTGTAAAATACACATAAACTGCAAATTTTGTTATCTTATGACTTATATTTTGATTTTCTTATGCGAAATTTTACGTAGTGAATCAATATGAATGTAACTATTTGAATTTCAAACGTAATTTAATTATGAAATGATCGTAATATTACCTCGGATGAAGAATAACTTATTCTGCATCCTGGGTGATGAATAGCATCACTATATTTTACATTTGTAATTTTACATAACATAAAATATTTTTTACGACGATTATAGGTTTTCTTACGTTCTCCTTTTATGTCTAAAATAAGACAAATTTTACAAAACATAAAATTACGGTGCATAGATGCTAAAATAGAGGTGGGTGAAGAATAACTATTCCTCACCCTAGGGTGACGAATAGTCAATCCCTATATATACCGCTAAACTAAGCCTGCGCGTACGATACCTTACCGTGCGCTCCGGCCACTGTGGCGGATCGACCAACCAAGTACATATGCTAATTACTCCGAACCGCGGATTCGTGAAACATCTACCGTAACTACTTACGACCAGATACTAATCAACGTGCTTCGCCAGGGCGTGTTCCTCCACGCGAAAACAATAGTAATGAAGTTAACCTTGGATCATTAATTCATGGTAACTGACCATCGTAACATCGTAAAGGAGCCCAGACCAAGCGTTAATTCCTAGCATCAGTAAACTGGCCTTTAGAAAGTAGTAATGCTATTACCATCACTATTATAGCAATAGTAATTGGCTCTTAGTATGTAGTAACATTATTACCATCACTATTACCACACGTCTGGATTGAAGCGTCTCTAATTTCTTTATTGGTGAAATAATTTCTTTCATTACCATCTATTTTATGGCTGACAAATAGTGAGCATGTCATAATGCATTACTATATGTCAGCATGGTTTTTCCTACGTTTAGAGCCAAGGGATCGAACCATGGATAACTCATTGCCTAGTAAAGCCTAGTAAAGAACTTTAGTCGATTACCATCCATACTACTTTCCTATTATTGCCGACCTCAGAATCGGGTTGCAGCGGACCAAGCATGGTAACGAAATTAAATGCATTACTTTTTCTTACAAGCACCATTACCGTCAAAGAGATTAGCGGTGGGAAGGCCTACGCCCCGCAATTGACCGGAGCGTACGTTAAGCCATTATGCACGCACGCTCATAATAGCGCTACCGTATATATATATTATTCTGATCACAACCTGACCTGCCCTGACAATAGTACGTTGAACTTTCCCGAATGCTAGGTTGAACTTCTGCAAACATTGCCCAAATGGGCTTGCTATATACCCTTGAAAAGCTATGGACACGAGTATCATGACCCAAGTTAAATTTTGGCAAAATGTAGGTGGCTTAAGAGCAGTTTTGAAAACCGCTTTTTTCTTCATACAAAAAACGTGAATTGTATTTTCGATCGCATTTCTAAACCATTTATTGGAATGAGACAAATAATATGGCGTTGGAAAGATGCTGCAAAACCGCTCCTTCCACATCTTAATAATTTTCCCTAATTCCCTATGTATAAAGAGTACTTTGGAAAATCGTAAAATTTCGCAAACCGAACAACCGAGTTCGTATTTTTGATGCCATTTCTAAACGGCTAATCCAATTGAGGCAAATGATACGGCGTTTGAAAGCTTATGAAAATGCGCTACTTTTTCATGTTGAAAGTTTTTTAATTTTGAATGATTTAAAAGTAATTTAGAAAACGATACAAGTTCCACCGAATTCGTATTTTTGATCTAATTTTTAACCGTAAGTTCGAATGCAGCAAATGATATGGCGTTAGAAAGCATGAGGAAAGGCGAAACTTTTTGGTATATATTGTTTCCCCAATTCCATGTGGTTTTAAGTCAATTTAAAAAATGGCTAAAAACACATTTTCTCCGCAATTTCTACGAACTTTATCGGAATGTGGCAAATTGTCAGGACCCCGATCCTAAGCCACATCGATCCAGCGTGTAACACATCATATCACTTTGCGGCCTCACGCACGGTACTCCCACGGGTGCCACCTTACCTGACCCGGGACCGTTTGCGCCTTTTGGCTGACGTATATGATAGTGTCGCTAGCATCCATATGACAGAGAATCCGGGCCGACATGGCTAGTCGTGAACCCAAAGCGGCGCTAGCCTATGAGGACAGGCATACATGAATCACATTGAACATGTCGGTCATCAACGTATTTATTCGGGCTGTAGCACTGGGCTAACAGGTCTCCGGTAACCCGGGCTGTAGCAGGCTAGGCAGGACTCCGAATAACAGCGCGTGACATTTCCCCAAAGGGACAGACATAGGAACGACGTGAAACACATGCCGGCCAGTCAAGTGTCCAAGCAGTAGTGCTGGGCTAGCAGGACTCCGGTGAACCGGGCTGTAGCGGACTACTATCGCTCAGAAGCACAAGACTTACATTTCCCCATATGAAAGGCTGCCAAGGATAAACAACTAGATAGTCGGATCCCACTCATACCAAGCATTTCAATCATACACACAATATGCCCGATATGAGTAAATACAACATGGCATCACAACAGTACTCTACGACTCAAGTACTTTATTTAGAAGGCTCCGAGGAGCCATACATATCATCCATACAGATAGGGGTCACATGACCCAACACTCAAGTCATACAAACATTCAAGCACATGCGGAAGCAAAGTAGTCTGAGTACATACACTAGAAAGAAAGAAGGCTTGACAAAGCCTGTCTATCTACAACGACCCTTCACAAGTCTTGGATCACCACCTGGTGATAAGTCACTCGTCAACGTCGAGGTCTACATAGAACCCATCAGAGTGGTTGGTGCAGTCGTCTGAAAAACATGATTAAAGCAACATGAGTACGGAGGTACTCAGCAAGTCTTACAACAGGAACCTATCATACATGCACATTCTCAAAAAGGTAGTGGGGTTATTGCAGCAAGCCAGCTTTGACTCTTGGCTAAGCTATCCTACGATAGACACCACTTGTAAATCATTTGTCGCACACGAGTCCACTATCACCATCACAATACTCCACCGTGGATCCTCTCTCGCCATCCTACGAGAGGCCATCCGCGGTACTCACACTTATCTTGAGATTTTTAGTAGTATCCATTTAACTTATCTATGAACTGTATAGGTGACCAAGTAGTCCTTTACCGCGGACGCGGCTATTCGAATAGATTTATACCCTGCAGGGGTGTACTTCTTCACACACGCTCTCACCACTTATCGCCGTTTACACGACATGTACTCGACAACCTTCAAGCGGAAGCCCAGCGAGGGTGTCGGCCACGGCCTACCTAAACACTCAAGTCTCTAGTCCAGGTTTATCGCCTATTCGGGTTCCATCCGCAGGGAGTCCGGTCGAGGTTTCCACTAACGGCCCCGAACGATGTGAACAGGGTTCCCGAGACACCAAACGGGCGAGTCGGTACACCGTGCCACGTGCCTACCGCAACACAGCCCACCCCGATGGTCAGCGCCGCGTGCGGCCCCCAGCATGCTACAAACACCAGAAACTACTTTGCAACTCCTGGACAGAGGACAAGCGTGATCAAGAAGCCGAGAGGGTCCATTGGTTTCGGGCCCAATGCGTGGTAGTAGCTGAGTCTTAAATCACACACACAGATCTCAGTTCTTAGGAACGGCCTCAATGAAACAACCCACCATGTACTCCTACATGGCCTTCCATCGATTCCTTTACCAAATCGTGTTCAACACTTCCACACTATTGACAACGATACAACCTTTCACTCCGGGTCATCATCCCGATGAGCCAGACCTGACATAACTCTAAGCATAGCAAGCATAGCATGGTAGGAACACACACACACATGTATTGGCTCAATCAACTCCTACACATGCTAGTGGGTTTCATCTAGTTACTGTGGCAATGACAGGTCATGCAAAGGAAGTGGGTTCAACTACCGCAACACACAGCAGTTTGGAAACGCGTTGTCTTAATGCAGTAAACGAGGGCAGAAGAGAGAACATGGGTTTGTATCGGAATGATCAACGAGTTGCTTGCCTGATGGAGTGGTCGTGGGATACTGCCCTTCAGTTGGATACTCGAAGATATCTTCGGAGGCAGAACCTACCACGATGAACACATCGGAACACAATCAATACATGGCGATATGCAACAACATGATGCATGCCATGACATGGCAATATGAATGTGTCCTGACCTAGTGCAAGTTAAACCAGAAGGGAATGAACCCATTTGAACCAAAGATTCAAATGGAAACTCATTTATTAAGATCATATTAGTGTATCATCTTGTAGTGCCTAAACAGTGGGTTTAACTTGGTTTTTCATGCATGAAACTGGTACATATGGATAGCTTGCATTTTTCTGATGATTTTTCATATATAACTTATTTCAAACTGAGCTACGGTTGAATTGATATGAATTTTAGAAGTTTATATCATTTTCTGGAATTTCCTGTTTAAAATTAAATCCAGAAAATAAATAATTGCGTCAGCACTGCATCATGCTTGCGTCAGCAAGTCAACAGCGCTGACTAGTCAACCTGACATGTGGGGGCCACACGTCAGTGACACAGAGGCTAAACCCGGTCAAACCCGCGCTGACCGGGGTTTGACTTGGCCCTGGGGCCCACGGTCAGTGACTTAGGGGGGGTTTAGGTTGCGGGATTAGGCGCTAATGACGCCACGTCGGCCTCGCCGGAGTTTCGCCGGCGACGACCTCGAGCCGCGGCGGTTCTTCACCGGAGTTGCACTACAGGCGGCGGATGGACGCGCGGAGACCACCGGGGCGTAGCCCGTCGTCGCCCGCATCCAGCAGGGCAGGTGGAAGGCTGCGGGGGCGCTGGAGCTCGCCGGAGCGAAGCTCAGGGCGGCGGCCGGAGTCGCCTTGAGCGGGCGCAGCGCTGCGGGGCACGGGAAGGCAGGGGAGGAGGGGGAATCGAAGCAGAGGCTCACAGCGGGCTCGTTGGCGTCGACGACGAGCTCGGGGACAGCCGGACGGCGACGTGCGGGCGGGGACGATCTGCGGTGGCCGGCGACGAGGAAGACGACGGGGGCGACTCCACGGGGCGTCCGGCGTCTTGTGGCTTGACGCAGAGGACGAGGGGGTCGTGGCGGAGCTCTCGGGCGCAGAGAGAGGTCGAGGGGGAGGCGGTGGCTACAGCTACGGCGAGCAGCGGCGACGGTGGCGCTCGGCGTTCGCGGGAGAGGGCGACATCCAGGGAGGAGGGAGAGTGAGAGAGAGGGCGAGGGGGTCGGGGCGGCGCGTGGCGTCGTCCGAAGGCCAGAGCGAGGAGGGGAGGGGCAGGCAGGCAGCTGCCGTGGCGCGCATGCGCGCGGCGTGCGGCGACCACGCGCCCGGCGTCCTCCTGGCGCGGTGGAGACGACGACTGGCGCTGGCCAGTCGGCTGGGCCGGCCTGTTGGCCACTGGGCCAGGCCAGGGAGGTAAGTGCAGGTAAGTTTTCCCATTTATTTCCCTTTTCTATTTTTCTGTAACTTTGTGGACTTATTAAAAATACTCAGACACTTCCAAAATTCACCAAACTGCATCTGGTCCTTAGTTAGAATATTTCCAGCCAGGAACATTTTAGTTTGGAGATATTTGAGCATTAGAAATATTTTATAAATTTTAAATGCCCAAATTCAAATACTAATGCATTAATTCAATGACCTTCTGTTGACCTAGAAAAATATGCACCATTTTTGCCAGAGGTTTCAACCCAAGACAAAGAGGGTGAACATTTTAGAAGGGCATTTCAGGTTCATTGAAAATATTTTTAGTAAACCCTGGTTGATTTCAGGAGGGGTGCTGGGGGTTCTGGCTTCCCCATTTCAAATTTCTGTCAAAAGTAAACATGATGCACACTCTAATGCATGAGCTAGGTGGGATGTGACAACTCATCCCCACTCAAAAGAATCTCGTCCCGAGATTTAGGATCTGTCGGAAAGAAGGTGGGATACTCAAGTCGAAGACGATCCTCCCTTTCCCATGTAGCTTCTTGCTCGGAATGGTGTGACCATTGGACCTTGAGAAACTTGATGTTGTGGCGTCGAGTGGTGCGCTCGGCTTGATCAAGGATACGAACGGGGTATTCTCGATAAGTGAGGTTATCTTGGAGATCAAGCGTTTCGTGGTCCACTCCACGGATAGGATCCGAGAAGCAACGCCTGAGTTGAGAGACGTGGAAGACATCATGGACTCTGGAGAGATGCGGAGGTAGTTCCAGTTGGTAGGCAACTTCCCCTCCTTTGGCAAGAATGCGAAAAGGTCCAATGTAACGAGGAGCCAATTTACCTTTGATACCGAATCGATGGGTTCCCTTTAAAGGTGTAACCCGAAGGTAAGCCATCTCGCCGACTTCATAAGCCATGGGCTTATGCTTGCGGTCATACTGACTCTTTTGTCGGGATTGGGCGGTTTTCAACTTCTCACGAATAATGCGAACCTGCTCTTCTGCATCCTGGATCATGTCCGGGCCAAAGAGTTGTCTCTCGCCGGTTTCTGACCAGTTAAGAGGCGTTCGACATTTTCGTCCATAAAGAACTTCGAAAGGAGCTTTACCCAAGCTAGCTTGATAACTGTTGTTATAAGCGAACTCGGTGAATGGGAGGCACTTCTCCCAATTCATACCGAAAGAGATGACAGAAGCTCGGAGCATATCCTCCAGAATTTGATTGACTCGTTCTACTTGACCACTTGATTGCGGATGGAAGGCGGTGCTAAAGGAGAGACGAGTCCCCATAGAATTTTGGAAACTTTCCCAAAATCGAGAGGTGAAAAGACTTCCACGCTCTGAATTAATTTCCAATGGAACACCATGGAGAGATACTATTCGAGAGATGTACAAATCAGCTAGCTGGCTAGCGGTTATACTCTCGCGAACAGGTAAGAAGTGGGCTACTTTGGAAAGACGATCGACAACAACGAAGATAGCATTATTCCCTCTTTTGGTTCTGGGAAACCCGGTAATGAAATCCATACCGATTTTATCCCATTTCCATTCAGGAATCTCCAATGGTTGAAGGGTGCCAGCAGGCCGTTGATGCTCTGCTTTAACACGACAACAGACGTCGCAAGTTGCAATGTATTGAGCGATTTCTCTCTTCATCCTAGTCCACCAAAACCTCTGGTGTAGGTCTTGATACATCTTAGTGCTACCGGGATGAATGGTGAGAGGGGATTCATGAGCTTCCTTAAGGATCAATCGTCTCAAGTTGCGTACCTTGGGAACCACTAGACGGTTTCCAAAGAACACAACACCTTGATCATCAATGGAGAACCAATCTGCAACTCCCTTCTTGATGTTTCTCTTGATACGGGAAATTCCCGGATCCACCTTTTGTGCCTTGATGATCTGATCCGTAATGTTAGGTTTCGCCACCAGGGTGGAAAGGAATCCTCGAGGAACAATGTGAAGGTTAAGCTTATGAAATTCCTCGTGGAGAAGTGGTTGACCTTGTTGTAACATCAGGTTGTTACAATAAGATTTACGACTTAGTGCATCAGCCATGACATTGGCTTTGCCTGGGGTGTAAGTTATTCCTAAGTCGTAATCCGAGATCAACTCGACCCAACGTCTTTGCCTGAGATTCAAATCCGGTTGGGTGAAGATATATTTCAAACTTTGGTGATCAGTGTAAATTTCGCAACGATTACCCAGAAGGTAATGTCGCCAGGTTTTGAGTGCATGGACTACTGCTGCAAGCTCTAGATCATGTGTGGGATAGTTATCCTCATGTGGACGCAACTGTCGAGAAGCGTAGGCAATCACATGACGATCTTGCATGAGTATGCAACCTAGTCCTTGTCGCGAGGCGTCGCAATAGATAACAAAGTCCTTAGAGAAATCTGGTGGTACCAGTACGGGAGCAGATGTCAGGCGTCTTTTCAGTTCCTGAAAGCTGAACTCGCACTGTGGGGTCCACTCGAACTTTTTATCTTTCTTGAGGAGTTCAGTTAGAGGCTTAGCAACCTTGGAGAAATTCTCGACGAAGCGGCGGCAATAGCTCGCTAAACCAAGAAAACTCCGAACTTGCTTAACCGTTTCAGGTGGAGTCCAGTCAAGGACAGCTTGAACTCGCTCGGGATTGACAGCAATGCCCTTGCCAGAGATTACATGGCCCAGATAGGTCACTTTTGGCAACCAGAATTCGCACTTGGAGAATTTGGCATAAAGGCGATGCTCTCGAAGTTTCATCAATACTAGCCTTAGAAGTTCGGCATGTTCTTCCTCATTCTTGGAGTAGATGAGTATATCATCGAGGTAAACCACAACCAATTTATCCAAATACTCCATGAAGATCGAGTTCATTAACCGAGAGAAGGTGGCTGGAGCATTGGTTAACCCGAAGGACATGACGGTGTACTCGTATTGGCCGTAGCGAGTAACGAAAGCCGTTTTGGGAATGTCCCCGTTCTTGATTTTGATTTGATGGTAGCCCAACCTCAAATCCATCTTGGAAAAGACTGAGGATCCAGCGAGCTGGTCATACAGGTCGTTGATCCTGGGGAGCGGATACTTGTTCTTGATAGTGACCAAATTGACAGGTCGATAATCCACAACCATCCGATCCGTTCCATCCTTCTTCTTGACGAAGAGGACGGGGCAAGCCCATGGAGATGAACTAGGACGGATGAAACCCTTTTGCAAGGACTCATCGAGTTGTTTCTTAAGCTCAGCTAGTTCTAGGGGTGCCATCTTATAAGGTCTCCTAGAGATTGGGACGGTTCCTGGAACAAGGTCTATCACGAACTCGACATCTCTGTCAGGTGGAACACCTGGCAGTTCCTCTGGAAAGACATCCGGGAAGTCACGGACTACCGGAATATCTTCGAGGTCTGGAAGGGGATTGGCATTTAGAGAGTAGAGCTGACGCTCCGATACTCGGGTCAAAACATTGACTGTCTTGCCCGATGGATGGGTAAGTTGAACAGTTCTAGTTGAGCAGTCAATCTTGGCGTAATGAGCTGACATCCAGTCCATACCCAAGATGATGTTTATGTCTGAGGACTTGAGAGCTATTAGTGATGCAAGGAAGACCAATCTGTCAACAAGAATTTCATTTCCATGGCTGATCCTAGAGGTTTGCCACTTAGAACCAGGGGTTTGAATTACCATGGAGGTGGGCATGTCACAAAAGGTGGTGTTGTGCAAACGAGCATAGCTCTCAGAAATAAATGAATGAGATGCTCCAGTATCAAAGAGAACAGTTGCCGGATGGCAATTAACAAGGAGCGTACCGAGAACGACGTTGGGGTCCTCTTGAGTTTCATCAGCTGAAACGTAGTTGACATGGCCACGAGCAGTGGTGGCTAGCTTGGCGACAAGCACCTTCGCTGTTGACTTACCACGTCCAACAGACTTTCCGAACTGGCTGGGGTTGTTCTGGGGACACTCACGGATGTAGTGGCCTGGCTCACCACACTTGAAGCAAGTTATCATATTGGGGCGTGGAGCAGTATTGACAGTGGGGCCACCAAAAGTCTTGGGCGGCACATGCTGTTGGTTGGGACGAGGCGCCTCAAAGGATGGCCTCGGGGTATACCTGGGTGGCATAGCAGAATTTGGAATCCAGACCCGGCGCTTCTGAGATCCAGAGCCGGATGATGAACCATAGTCACGGGAGTGTTTGCGTGAAGCTTCAAAATCATTCTGCCCTGTCTCGGCACTGATGGCCTTATTGACTAGCTTCGGAAAGGAAGTGCATTCATGCAGACGAAGGTCACGACGGAGCTCAGGGCTAAGTCCCTTGCGGAACCTTGCCTGCTTTTTGGCGTCGGTGGATACCTCTTCGGGAGCATAGCGTGCAAGCTTTCCAAACTCGCGACTGTATGCATCCACAGTCAGCTTCCCCTGGGTGAAGTTACAAAACTCCTCCCTCTTGCGATCCATGAGGCCTTCCGGAATATGATGCTCACGAAAAGCGGCACTGAAATCAGCCCAAGTAGTGAGTTGGCCGACCGGGTGCATACCTTCATAATTCTCCCACCAAAGGCTGGCAGGGCCTTCAAGGTGATAGGCAGCAAAGGTGACTTTATCATCTTCAGCTACGTTGGCAGAACGTAGCTTGTGAGCGATGCTGCGGAGCCAGTCATCCGCATCGAGAGGTTCGATGGAATGATTGAACTTTGGCGGGTACAGCTTGACAAAGTCATTGATGGACACCGAATTGATCTCTGCTGGCGTGCAGTGTTCTGCTCAATCCGCTCTAGCAAGCGATTGGTGTCGCGCCTGTTGCGCTCTGCCTCCAGCATCACTTCGGCCAGAGAAGGTGGTTGAGGCAGACTTTCCTCTCTAGGTGCACTAGCTTCTCCCTGCTCCGAAGCAGCAGGGTTGCTGCGGGTGTTGACCATCCTGGGAAAACAAAACAACGATTTAAACCAGGATGGCAAAATCTGGCCAAAGAAGTGCGGAATGTAATGGGTAACAAGGAATGCAGAGATGATCATCCGTATGACATGGTAATATAGAAACTGCCATATATATACCAACGGTCATACACATCATACATAGTTTAGTACAAGCTCAAGCTGAAGTACAACTAAGACGAAAGACGTTACATCTCATCGGAGGCATTCCAAGCTCCCATACATTATTTTTCTACACCTCCGGAATTGATACACACTAAGTTATATTCCACAATCACGCAGGACGGTGGACATACAACTATTACAATACTAGCGAGACTACTACTAGCTCAGACGGCTCCGTAGAAGTCCTCATAGAAGTCACCACCCAGACCTGGAAGCGGAACATGGTCATCTGGGAACAGACGGTCCTGCGGTGCTTGTGGACCATAGGGACTTGGGTGCGGCCTCGGTCCAACAGATGGCGGCAGAAGAGGCCCACGAGGAGGGGTGATGCCTCCCACCTCACGCCATTCCATGAAGTCTGGCAGACTAGCCCGCACAGGGTACAAGTCTCTCGTGTCCATGTATCCGGCTTGCACCGCAGGTGCAAACCTCGTCAATGTGGCCCAATGATCAGCACGAGCATTAAAGAGCTCCAAACGCAAGGCCCGGTTTTCACGGTCCTTATCTTCCAACATCTCAGTAGTGGTGCAAAGGAGTGAGTCCTCATGGGATGCATCACTGTACATGCCCTGAAGGTAACCATGCGCCCCAGGGAGGGATGCTGGCATGTAGCGAAATTCAGTGTTGCTCAACAAGGCAGTTCTAGCTCGCATAATGGTCATCATCGAGTAGGCTGCATCTTGAACGGACATCCCAATAGTGATCCCGAGTCCATAAGAACGGTGGAGTGGTTCCGTGGCTCCGGGATATGATGGATATATCCTGACCGTGCACAGATATTGGCTCTGGTTAAAATCTCTAAACTGCTCTTCGACGGTGTATTCAGGGTACCATCGGTAACCTTCCTCAACCATCACTCGAACCAACATGGCGGTATGACCACATACACCGATACAACGGGTCAGACGAACCACTTGGTTTTGGGGACGGGTAGCCATCTGAAAGCACAAAATAGTGCAAAGGCATTAGAATTTCTGGATGAAATTGGACAGCATAACGGCTGTAAATGCTCAGAAAAAGAATTGAGACATCCACAACAGTTTGCGAAACCACTCAACAACAGCATATCAAGGTTCTGATTCAATTGGCAACATACTAAACTTTAGTAGAACTGAACTGGGTTGTATCCAACAATCCTATAAGTTACTACGGATTTAGTAACACGTGAACCTGATAGAGAGCAGAGAGCCTAGTCCTTAACCCACGTAGAATGAGAAGAGAATGACTCAGAATAGAGGGCATAAGGTAAACGAGTAAAAGAGCCTTACGTTCCCTCCCACAATCAATTCCCCTACATATAACTAAAGCATTTCTAGACTCGACATCGACCAGTTTGGCTTAGCGAACCTACAGGCAGTCCGGCTCTGATGCCAACGCTGTCAGGACCCCGATCCTAAGCCACATCGATCCAGCGTGTAACACATCATATCACTTTGCGGCCTCACGCACGGTACTCCCACGGGTGCCACCTTACCTGACCCGGGACCGTTTGCGCCTTTTGGCTCACGTATATGATAGTGTCGCTAGCATCCATATGAAAGAGAACCCGGGCCGACATGGCTAGTCGTGAACCCAAAGCGGCGCTAGCCTATGAGGACAGGCATACATGAATCACATTGAACATGTCGGTCATCAACATATTTATTCGGGCTGTAGCACTGGGCTAACAGGTCTCCGGTAACCCGGGCTGTAGCAGGCTAGGCAGGACTCCGAATAACAGCGCGTGACATTTCCCCAAAGGGACAGACATAGGAACGACGTGAAACACATGCCGGCCAGTCAAGTGTCCAAGCAGTAGTGCTGGGCTAGCAGGACTCCGGTGAACCGGGCTGTAGCGGACTACTATCGCTCAGAAGCACAAGACTTACATTTCCCCATATGAAAGGCTGCCAAGGATAAACAACTAGATAGTCGGATCCCACTCATACCAAGCATTTCAATCATACACACAATATGCCCGATATGAGTAAATACAACATGGCATCACAACAGTACTCTACGACTCAAGTACTTTATTTAGAAGGCTCCGAGGAGCCATACATATCATCCATACAGATAGGGGTCACATGACCCAACACTCAAGTCATACAAACATTCAAGCACATGCGGAAGCAAAGTAGTCTGAGTACAGACACTAGAAAGAAAGAAGGCTTGACAAAGCCTGTTTATCTACAACGACCCTTCACAAGTCTTGGATCACCACCTGGTGATAAGTCACTCGTCAACGTCGAGGTCTACATAGAACCCATTAGAGGGGTTGGTGCAGTCGTCTGAAAAACATGATTAAAGCAACATGAGTACGGAGGTACTCAGCAAGTCTTACAACAGGAACCTATCATACATGCACATTCTCAAAAAGGTAGTGGGGTTATTGCAGCAAGCCAGCTTTGACTCTTGGCTAAGCTATCCTACGATAGACACCACTTGTAAATCATTTGTCGCACACGAGTCCACTATCACCATCACAATACTCCACCGTGGATCCTCTCTCGCCATCCTACGAGAGGCCATCCGCGGTACTCACACTTATCTTGAGATTTTTAGTAGTATCCATTTAACTTATCTATGAACTGTATAGGTGACCAAGTAGTCCTTTACCGCGGACGCGGCTATTCGAATAGATTTATACCCTGCAGGGGTGTACTTCTTCACACACGCTCTCACCACTTATCGCCGTTTACACGACATGTACTCGACAACCTTCAAGCGGAAGCCCAGCGAGGGTGTCGGCCACGGCCTACCTAAACACTCAAGTCTCTAGTCCAGGTTTATCGCCTATTCGGGTTCCATCCGCAGGGAGTCCGGCCGAGGTTTCCACTAACGGCCCCGAACGATGTGAACAGGGTTCCCGAGACACCAAACGGGCGAGTCGGTACACCGTGCCACGTGCCTACCGCAACACAGCCCACCCCGATGGTCAGCGCCGCGTGCGGCCCCCAGCATGCTACAAACACCAGAAACTACTTTGCAACTCCTGGACAGAGGACAAGCGTGATCAAGAAGCCGAGAGGGTCCATTGGTTTCGGGCCCAATGCGTGGTAGTAGCTGAGTCTTAAATCACACACACAGATCTCAGTTCTTAGGAACGGCCTCAATGAAACAACCCACCATGTACTCCTACATGGCCTTCCATCGATTCCTTTACCAAATCGTGTTCAACACTTCCACACTATTGACAACGATACAACCTTTCACTCCGGGTCATCATCCCGATGAGCCAGACCTGACATAACTCTAAGCATAGCAAGCATAGCATGGTAGGAACACACACACACACATGTATTGGCTCAATCAACTCCTACACATGCTAGTGGGTTTCATCTAGTTACTGTGGCAATGACAGGTCATGCAAAGGAAGTGGGTTCAACTACCGCAACACACAGCAGTTTGGAAACGCGTTGTCTTAATGCAGTAAACGAGGGCAGAAGCGAGAACATGGGTTTGTATCGGAATGATCAACGAGTTGCTTGCCTGATGGAGTGGTCGTGGGATACTGCCCTTCAGTTGGATACTCGAAGATATCTTCGGAGGCAGAACCTACCACGATGAACACATCGGAACACAATCAATACATGGCGATATGCAACAACATGATGCATGCCATGACATGGCAATATGAATGTGTCCTGACCTAGTGCAAGTTAAACCAGAAGGGAATGAACCCATTTGAACCAAAGATTCAAATGGAAACTCATTTATTAAGATCATATTAGTGTATCATCTTGTAGTGCCTAAACAGTGGGTTTAACTTGGTTTTTCATGCATGAAACTGGTACATATGGATAGCTTGCATTTTTCTGATGATTTTTGATATATAACTTATTTCAAACTGAGCTACGGTTGAACTGATATGAATTTTAGAAGTTTATATCATTTTCTGGAATTTCCTGTTTAAAATTAAATCCAGAAAATAAATAATTGCGTCAGCACTGCATCATGCTTGCGTCAGCAAGTCAACAGCGCTGACTAGTCAACCTGACGTGTGGGGGCCACACGTCAGTGACACAGAGGCTAAACCCGGTCAAACCCGCGTTGACCGGGGTTTGACTTGGCCCTGGGGCCCACGGTCAGTGACTTAGGGGGGGTTTAGGTTGCGGGATTAGGCGCTAATGACGCCACGTCGGCCTCGCCGGAGTTTCGCCGGCGACGACCTCGAGCCGCGGCGGTTCTTCACCGGAGTTGCACTACAGGCGGCGGATGGACGCGCGGAGACCACCGAGGCGTAGCCCGTCGTCGCCCGCATCCAGCAGGGCAGGTGGAAGGCTGCGGGGGCGCTGGAGCTCGCCGGAGCGAAGCTCAGGGCGGCGGCCGGAGTCGGCCTTGAGCGGGCGCAGCGCTGCGGGGCACGGGAAGGCAGGGGAGGAGGGGGAATCGAAGCAGAGGCTCACAGCGGGCTCGTTGGCGTCGACGACGAGCTCGGGGACAGCCGGACGGCGACGTGCGGGCGGGGACGATCTGCGGCGGCCGGCGACGAGGAAGACGACGGGGGCGACTCCACGGGGCGTCCGGCGTCTTGTGGCTTGACGCAGAGGACGAGGGGGTCGTGGCGGAGCTCTCGGGCGCAGAGAGAGGTCGAGGGGGAGGCGGTGGCTACAGCTACGGCGAGCAGCGGCGACGGTGGCGCTCGGCGTTCGCGGGAGAGGGCGACATCCAGGGAGGAGGGAGAGTGAGAGAGAGGGCGAGGGGGTCGGGGCGGCGCGTGGCGTCGTCTGAAGGCCAGAGCGAGGAGGGGAGGGGCAGGCAGGCAGCTGCCGTGGCGCGCATGCGCGCGGCGTGCGGCGACCACGCGCCCGGCGTCCTCCTGGCGCGGTGGAGACGACGACTGGCGCTGGCCAGTCGGCTGGGCCGGCCTGTTGGCCACTGGGCCAGGCCAGGGAGGTAAGTGCAGGTAAGTTTTCCCATTTATTTCCCTTTTCTATTTTTCTGTAACTTTGTGGACTTATTAAAAATACTCAGACACTTCCAAAATTCACCAAACTGCATCTGGTCCTTAGTTAGAATATTTCCAGCCAGGAACATTTTAGTTTGGAGATATTTGAGCATTTGAAATATTTTATAAATTTTAAATGCCCAAATTCAAATACTAATGCATTAATTCAATGACCTTCTGTTGACCTAGAAAAATATGCACCATTTTTGCCAGAGGTTTCAACCCAAGACAAAGAGGGTGAACATTTTAGAAGGGCATTTCAGGTTCATTGAAAATATTTTTAGTAAACCCTGGTTGATTTCAGGAGGGGTGCTGGGGGTTCTGGCTTCCCCATTTCAAATTTCTGTCAAAAGTAAACATGATGCACACTCTAATGCATGAGCTAGGTGGGATGTGACACAAATAATATACCGTTGAAAAACTATGGGAAATGCGAAACTTTTTCATGTTGATTGTTTTCTTTGATTCTTAGCCGGTTTCAAGTAATCTCGAAAATGGCGAGATCATTCGTTCTGCCTTTATCGCGAAACATATTCTTCAAGAATGCACCGCGTGAAGAACTTGAACTTATCGGCATGTCTACGTGAACTTCACTCTGTTTTTTCATGTGCATTTTTTTCTCGTAGCTCTCGATCCACTCAACGGAATTGAGCAAGTGATATACCGATGGAAAGCTGTTGTAAACACACAACTTTTCCGTGTTGATCATTTTTTCATACTCGCGACGGTTTTAAAAGTTTTTCATCTCAAATTCATTCAGTGCAGTAGTTGAACTTCCTGTTGTTTTCACGTTGAACTTCTGTGAAGTATTTTCGTTTGTAATTTTCTCATCCATTCGTCAGTGTTACAAAAATGATACTCCTTTTGTACAAATCTCTCTCACAATAATTTTTTAACTTTTTCTGACCGAGGACTTGAGATTACACAAATGATATTCCTGTCATTTTCAAGTAATTTACAAATTGGCAAGATCATGATGTTTGCCTTCATCGCGAAAGGAAATGCATTGCGTGAAGTATTTGAACTTCTGTGGCAGTTCTGTTTGAACTTCAATCTATTTTTGACGTGTTGTTTTTTGCCCATAACTCCTAGACCACTTACCCGAATTGAGCAAATGATATACCAATGGAAAGTTGCTGAAAACACACAACTTTCTTGTGTTGATCAGTTTTTCATACTCATGATGGTTGAAAAAGAATTTTTTGAATACATAAAAATATGTTTAAAAGGGTATACATGAAAATTTTAAACCGTTCATCAAAATGTAGCACATAATATACCGTTGGAAATCTTATGAATAGCAGCAAGTTTTTCATGTAGATAGGTGTTACAAATTCGTTACTATTTGAGAGCAGTTTTTAAAATGGCAAAACAACGTTGTTTTGCCTCTTTTTTACATGTAATTGAAGGTCGGACGTCTCGCACTAGAGATCTTGAGCTTCACCGGGAGGAGCACGCGAACTTCTTGCAAAAAACGTTTTAGACTTTTAGTTTTATATTCTTTTATTCCTATGTGAAACACATTTCGTGGAGTAGTTGAATTTCCCGCTGTTTTCACCTTGAACTTCTGTCACGTATTTTTGTTCAACCTCACCCGAAAGAATTTTTGAACTTTCTCGGGCTGAGCACTTGAACTTCTAGCAACAAAACTTTTAGCCTGTGCTTTTTTCATTCTTTTTTAAATACCAAATGCACACTGTGTAGTACATGAACTTCTGACAGTTATCAATTTGAACTTCTTCATTATTTAAATGTGAGCCTCTAGTTTTTTTTCTTGAAATGGGGAAAATACCATTTTTTGTATAATTGTTGAACCAATCTGCCTTTTTATTTTAACTTCTTGGTTTATTTTTATTAAAGGTGAAAATCCCGGTTTTATAATTAACAAAGAACTTCTCTGCTATTTTAATTTGAACTTCTATATTTTTAAACAAGTGTTCAATTTTTGCCTTTTTCTCTTTTTTACTGTTCACTTTAGTTACATGATGTTTTACAATGGAACATTTTTGTAAAACCCTGAATTCACAAGGTTCACTTGTTAACAGATATTTTTCACGTGTTCAACTCTCTTTTCTTGGATGCCGAAGGTGTTTTGTTTTTCCGAAAGCGATTTTTTTGAATTATCGGCGACAGAGACTATGAACTTCTCACCCACAGAACATATTTAGTATACCCCACACACACGGCACTACTCTGATCCCAGGATCAGAATAGCTATTTGGATCACGTCGCACCATATAAGGAGCCGCAGAATCTGAAAAGACAAACCCACCCGAACTTCTCTTAAAAAAATCAATCTCTCGGCTCCCAGCTTATCCACTCCCCCGCATCCACCCACGAACCCCCCCGCCGCCGCCTCCCTTGGCTCCGACGCCCCCGCCTCGGCCCCGGCGCGCCTCCCTGGCTCCGGGGCGCCCCCCGCCGCCGCCTGCCTCGGCCCCGGCGCGCCTCCTGCTGCCTCCCTGCACCTGCTTCGACGACGGCACCGGCCACCGCTACCTTCTTCCACCACGGCGCCGGCCACCCCCTCCTTTTTCCACCATGGCGCCGGCCACCCCCTCCTTCTTCCACCATGGTGCCGGCTACCCCCTCCTTCTTCCACCACCTCCGTGTCCACTCTTTGCCCCAGCCACCTCCGCCCTCGCCTCCAACCACCGCCCCGACCACCTCCACCACCGCCCTCTGCCCCGACCACCTCCCTTCCACCCGCCCCCAACTTCCCCTCCGGCGTGACCTTCCCCGCACCTCGCCGTGACCTTCCCTACCCTCCGATGCGGCCAGCCCTCTGCCCCTGCCTCTTGCACCGTGCCGCCGTCCCCACTCGCAGATTGCGCCATGGCCGTCGAGATCCATCATGGCTCCCCTGCAGCGTCCTGTCCTTCCTCGTCCTCGTCACCTGCTGCTGCTCCTGGGTGGTGGTGCGCTCTCCTTGCTTAGCCATCATGGAGAGCCTCCTGGATGGAGCTCGCGCACCTCACCAACTGCAGCATCACTAATCTGTACCATCCCGATACCCGACCTTCAAGGGGTGCCAGTGGTGGCCTTCATCGCTGCGGCCCGCTGACGCGAGCTATCTCCCGACCCGCTGTCGTGCACAGCCCGAGCGACGGCGGGACCATCACACCCAGCTACTGTCAACGACCAGGGCCGGCGCTAGTGGGGCCTCCACTGCTCCAGGGACATCTAGGCACAACCTAACGCGTCACTGCATGTGAAAAAACAGAGAAATGTCACTATCCAGGTTGTGTTCTTCGCCATTTCTGTACCGAATCACTTGGGTTCATTGTTTTGCTTTAGGAGTCAATATGACAGGAATTTATTTTTGATCTGGTCATCCTATATACTTAAGAAGTTCACCCCCACTACTTGATTTATCTCAACATGCAACATAGCCACGTCAGCGTCCAATCACAGGCATCCACATCACACCTAAGCAGTCCCACACACCCCACCTCCTATGGCCATTTTCCCTGTAAAGAAAAAACAATTGACTGTCGCCTTCCTATCTTCCCTTTTCCTGTCGTCTTCCTATCTTCCCGTCAACGCATGGCCGTACCAATCCTGGCCAATTGACTCCCCGTCCGTTAATATCCTATTCATCTTCTTGCCCGAATAAAGGCAACCCTTTACTTTTCTTTCGCGATGAGTTGTGTGATTTCTCTCCCATATGGATTGGTTCATATGCTGCTCGGTTACAGAAGAAGAGAAGAAGCCATCCTGGATGATCCATCGATCATAAATACTAGGTAGGAAATGCGGCTTGCCGCATCCGGCAGCACCACTGCCGGATACAGTTATATTCAGTACGGTAATATATAACAAAAGCAAAAGGATGATATTGGTTCAGTACAGTTATATTCAATATAATACCATGCACCAAATCATTATCTATGAACTGGCCAAAAAAAATTTAAACAACCAAGATGACTCTATCAGACTTCCTCGTCTCATTCTAATATCTCTCCACATTTGTAACTAACACCAAGAAACTAAATAAGCAAACCATCTTTTGCTCTTCTAAATTTGCAGAAAAGTATGGAAGTTCAGTTCAGGAAACAGAAATAGGAAGAAAAGAGAAATAGCAAAATATAGGAAATTTAACTATTTGTCAAATTGTAAGCATGTACATGCACCACCATCTCTTTGAGGTTGCCACTATCATATCTTGAGTTTCACATGAATGAAACACTGCTTGGCCAAGTATTCCGAAGGAAATAACAAGAATATCATTAGGTGGAGAAAATTTAAAGTACCACTCGATCTATTTGTGCATCAGGCACAAGATCAACCATGCTACCTAGATACACAAATCCATTACCCAAACAATCATGTGAATGCAAGTCCTCACCACCTCCCTTTTTTGCTTCCTATTCTTCCTGCCCGCTCTCACCGGGGTGGCACATCACACCAAAAAGAAAAATAATATGGACACCTGATAAAGAGAGTAGTGAATCACATACTGCAAATCGGTTAAAAAAATAGCCATTTCATATCCATATGTTCTATTTTAAAAGTAACTTCTTATATTAGACCTGTTTTCATTTACATTTTAAGCAAATATTGATGGAGGGGTTAATACTGCCATGACACAAGCACAGTATAGGCTGCATAATGGCAAGTAAGATACATGTCCCAATAAATCCTACCGCCATGGTCAAATACTTTGTATCCGAGCCCCAAATGGTGGGTTACTACAGGAACATAACAATACAGAGCTCTTAAATGAAAAAAATGGGCAGTGCAAACTTGTAGAGAGTATACTACACAAAACATAATTCACAGATACGAAATGAATGGACAGGCCTGAGAAATAAACAGGTCAATAATGCAGAAAAATTTGATGAGGCAAATAGTTCGCGACTGAAAATTTTGTTGTTCTGATGCCATCCTAAAGAGCACAGCCGCTACAGTATCACTTAGTACTTAGTAGTTGTCATTCTTCAGAAACAATGAAAACAGTAAAAACTAAAAATGTGAAATGGAAAGTATGATAAGAATACAAAGGCCAATTTTTTTTGTTCAATTGTCACTTATACAAATAAGCAGCAGGATGAGTATAACCTACACGTTAACTTGTTCCGGGGTGCTAATTATAGTTCAGTATACCACTCCTTCAGGACATCATGCAGAAAAAATTAGTGTAAACTAAACAGCATCAATGAGCACATTGTTATTTCCAAAGGAAAGTGTGATTTGTTATAGCAAAGACCAGAGTTTCCAACAACAATGAGGGCCACAGAAGTTCCCAAGAGCATAGCCTAACTACATGTTGAACCAACATCTCACTAAATATTTGTGTCCGCTAATAACAGAGCATGAGCTCACCGTAAACAAATCTTCACACAGTAAACAGACAATCATCTACGTTTACTACAACATTGTCCTGAGTTGTGGTGCTCTCATGGGCCAGCTAGTGAAATACCAATCATATAGGGGCAGGGAGAACAGTAGTAGCATCTGGTATACCTGGATGTAGTACAAAGACGATTTGGGAGTGACGTTTTCTCCATGCCAAGGACGGTGACGCTGACGTCGATGGTGCTTCTTCAACACGTCCTCTTCATAGCCGTAGCACTACGTCATGCAAGGAGAATATACTTTAACCCTAAATGATCGCAAGAATCTTAAGAAACACCACATGGTAGGAATGACATATTAGTTTATTTCAAAGTGGCAGAGCATCAAGCTTCTGGAATGAAAAGAGAATTAAGTAAATAGCACAAAATCATATTTCAAAGAGGAAAATCATCAAGAAGGCAATTTAGACAACACAACATGAGTTAGTATATTCAAAATGAAATGCTGGAAGACACAAATTGAATTTCACTATACAGTGAAATGTTGGAAATAGACAAACATATGCAATACGGTAAATTGGGTAAAACTCCAGCATCTTGTGTTTCTTTTTTAGTAGAAGTTTAGCTACCGCATTTACCTCGGCATTCTATCGATGAATCCATCCCAAAAATGGTTGCAATCTAGCGTGACCTGCATTTCCCTCTTTCTCAGACTAGAGTCACCCAGGAGCATCACCTGCGTATAGTTTCATTTTCCATCACTGATGACAACTTCAGGATGCTATGTAAATAGTAAAATAAAGATACAAATTAGGGTCTAAATACTCAGCGTTGTTAGTGTTGTGCCCGACAGTAGCTAGTTGCATGCAAACGAAACAGTATCAACAGAGGCAATAGGATACATTTAGTGTGAATACAAATTGACAGGCACAACTATAATCAGAAATTATGTACCATGAGAATCTACATATACATGAGATTTTTCCAAAGATAGTTAACAGTGGAAGCATAGAAGAATCCACCAGAGCAAATTGCTGACCATCAGTTATAGCAGCATAAATACAAGATATCTTTGTTTACAGACATTTTAAGCAGTCCTTGTACAGATAATATGGCGGCGGAACGGCAAGCATGATCTAGTAGTATAATTCATGGCTGCTCAAGCAAAGATTGCATCAATTCAAGAGTCCGTGAAAATTCAGTAGAATATGTACTGAAACATTAGAGGACAATGCATTTTTCAATTTTTGCAACCATTAAAACGCCAACAAATTAACAACTCCTTCCAAAGTCAAAACATGCAAGGGAAGTCATATATTTGATTGAAAATAAAAAATAAAGGCTTTATCCAGTCATACCATGGAATCGGTTGAAAATAAAAAATAAAGGCTTTTTCAGAATTTGATTAAAATGAGGGCATATGCATCATGATTAAAGGTTGCTCCCTGTACTGTATAAAACTTTCAGTGCTAGTTAATCTAATCACATAGCACATTATCCTTCCACTTTCAAGTTTACATTATCAAGAATATTAGTTAGATGGTAGGTGCAAGAACGTGTGCTTGTAAATCAAGGTTCAGGGAGATCACTGTCCACTTATTGTATTGGAACCAACAAAAGACTGCACCAACAAGAGAAGTTGTTCACCCACCAGATCCCACGGACCACGCCCGCCGGAGAAAGAGAAGTCGCCGCATAGGCAGCACCACTTCATCGTCGATGGCCACCGCCAGGACACCCTTGACCAGAACCGCCCCTACGCACCTCCCCCTTGACGCCACATGCCACACCTCTTTAACACCATCCTATATATATATATATATATATATAAACAGAGTAGCAAAAATCTCAACATTGTGTTCATTGCAAAAGGCATATTGTTCACTAATTAGATGACTTGGCAAAAGAAATAGTGTACATACCTTCAAGCGTATCGATGCCTTCTCGATCTTTGTAAAAATACCAGACGATTCAACAATATATTTAGTTCATACCAGGATTTCCTTTCGTACTTGAGCGCACGTGATCTGCACAAAACAATTTGTACATGAAACAGTAATGCACTTATTTCTTCAGAAACACAAAAAATAGCAGCCACAAATCATACATATATACTTGCTTTATCGAAAAAGTTCTACAAACCATGAAAATGGATATAATGGAGCGGGAGAGGTAGTACAGTAGAAACGGCGTTTTTACTCACCTTTGTGCAGACAAACAGAATTAAATAAAGCCATCATTTAGCTGCCTTTTCTCCTGGATATCTCATATGTTTAACCTAGTTCATAAGTTCAAAACCAGCATCATCACTTAAAAGCGGAAAAAAAGAAAAAGGGGCCGTTATATGTACAGAATTTTTGGCAATATTAGTTTTAGGCCTAAATATGCATCTCAAAATCCTTAATATTTCTGGACATCTGCATTTTATACCGACTAAATATTACAGTAAAGTAAAAGGTCACATCTGGCATAATCTGACATAATCAAGAGTATGCGTATCACTAATTAATAGTAGGAAACGGTTGCATCATACATCCAGAGAGAGCACATGTTCTTAGCACCAATAAATCCATTGATAAGATAACAAAAAACCAGAGGAGCATTGCATTACCTCAATTAACTGTTTATCAACTAAAATAGAAAAATAGCCAAAATAATTGAGCAACTAAACCATATAAACTGAACACATATGTAAAAGTAAGACAAGATTGTCAGAGATGAAAATGAACCAACTATGCACTATATGTTGCACGCATGAATATAAAACGAAGAGCAGCCCTTGTCCTGGAGCTTGTTGGGGCCGAAGAATCGCATCTCAGGTTCTCCTGCATCTCCTCCAAGAGTGCAGCAGAGAGGAGCTTCATGAAGAGAGCAGAACAAATAGCATCGAATCGAGAAGGGGGAGGAGGGAACCTTGACGGGGTCCGAGCAGAGGAGCTGCGCGGCCGCACGAGAACGGCAGCTGTGGCTGCCCCTCCTCTTCTCCTGGCACGCGAGCAACTGGGAGGGCGCGGATCCGGACGAACCGCGGCGGCCGTGGTGGATCTGTCCGCCGCCTGGCCTGCTGCTCGAGGAAGGGTGTGACGGGGATGGGGGACGGAGCGGCGGCTGCGGCGCGAGGGGAGGCGAGGAAGAGAGGAGAGAGCATGGGCAGAGAAGGGGAGAGGGAGAGCAGCGACATCCAGCGACGCGCAGCTGAGCTGCTCATCATCGGCGGGGGAGAGCGGCGGCTAGGGTTACACACGGGCTAGGGTTAGGGAAGTAGGGAGAAAAGAAGAGGAGGGGGAAGTGAGGAGAGGAGCAGAGAGGACGACGCATTGGGTGCCCTATTAGCAGCCCCCACCAGGGATGCGAAAAGACGGGAATACCCTGGTGGGGGCAGAGTATTTACAGTTTGATGCAATTGGAATTTTATCCGACGATCGAGGTTGATCGGGTAAATATCCAATGACCCACAGCGATTTGGATCGAGATCCGACGCCCTGTGTCGCGAGGAGATTCCGATCCGATAGCTGAAAATCCAAAGCGCTGAGGAGGCTCCATTTTGCTTCGGTCTCTAACAATGGATGATATCAAGCCGCTGCGGAACGGACGAAGCGTGTTGTCCCATCTCTCTCCAGTATGTGCTCAAGCATCCTTTCAATTTTTGGTCTCTACTTGATAGTTCACACATGATCTACGCTCATTCCTAATGAGGACCTCGTAGGTTCCTCCATTGATATCTCTCAAAGCGACCACGTACCATACGAGCAGACTCTCCGATCTCCGCAATCCCTGAGCCAGACAGGCGACGAGCCGCCGCTAGAGATCTACAACCGCAACCTCACTATCTTCATGGAGGGCGTTCGAGCTACAACTCGCCCCCACCTACGACATGCCGGCACCGAGCTACACACACCAATAAGATGAAGAACAAGGCCCCTACTACATCGCAATGGAAACGCCCCATCCTCCCTCCAAACGAAATCTTGAAGACTCCAGGTAAGATGAGGCATCGAGCCCGCGCTGCCCCAGGTCTGGTAGCTTTGGCCTCTGGCTTCTCTGACAACCTAGCTTATGATTCCTGAAGTGGGACATCGGGCAACCGGGCGGCCAGGTGCTTCTCATGTGAATTGGGAGGCCGCCGCGATGCCACACAGTTCCATCGGCGCATCCACACATCCTGTATACCGATGCGGAGGATGGGCTTTAGTCGACAGCGGAGGATGGGCTTCATGGACGCTGGTAGTAGTTCTCCAACCTTCCCTTAATCGATCAAATCAACTGAATCGTACCGCGGGCGCTCCCTATTGATGGGGCCACGATGCACACTGCCACCAGGTCGCCCTTGCTGATCTCTGTGACTTTTGCCCGCTGCTGCCCGTAGTTCGTGCACTACTGGTCTGCTCGCCGTCATCACTTTGGTTAGGCATCCTCTTCCAAATTAGCATATATCTTGCTAAGTTACTCATTTTAGATGTGAACTCCTTTCCTGAAAAAATGTTAGATGTGAACTCACGCGCGTACTTTTTATCCAGTATTTTTCTGATGTGATAACTTAACTCACAAAGGCAGAAGTAGTTTTATCACTGTGCTTCTTATGTGAGATGTTAACTGACAGTTTCAAAAAGCTGGGAACTGAAGAATTCAGTGAGCATGAACAGAATATTCAAGAAGAGCGGTTATCTTCTATGATTTTCTTCGATGACTTGCTAATTAAGATATCCCTCATTGCTAAAATCAATTATGTCTTGAGGAAGCAAAATGGTCTCACATGGTTGTTCTTACTAGGGCAATTATTTCTCTGTTTCAGTACTTTATATTACTCTGAAACTTACCTTCGTTGAGACACGCATGCATTGCATTGAGGTTGACTAAGGTTTGAATGATTGTTTTATTCAGAGTATTCCCATCTTTTTTCAGTGCAAGAAGCAATAGGAAGAAGCTACAGACGGTACAAACTTAGTCTCAGGACTTCCCATCATCATACATTGACCATGATCACAAGCATGTCTCTTAATGTATGACAAGTTCTTTGATCTGAAAAGAGAGAGGGGCTACGAAGTGTACTCGGCATTTTCAAATATTCCGTGAGATGTATAAAGAGAAGCCTATCATAGCAAATATGTTTTAATAAATTTACATCTTCTTTCATGACTAGCCATGTTCAATAAACGATGGAAAAAAACCGTCTTACAGTGCCACTATTTGCACTTACATCCATCTTACATTTTTGACACATAATATTGATCTCTCATGCCAGGTGCAAAATTATGGGAGCACACCCGCAGAATCACTCCAACAATGTGTTCTCCTTTGTTGTGTGCAGAATGCGGGAAATTGTCTATCTTTAAATCATAATTCAAATAGCATGTTGCAATTTGTCATCTTAAAATCATATATGTACTATGTAAAAAGATTTATTCAGTTTACGTATTATACATTGTGCATATATGTGACTAAAAGTTCCCGCAGCAACGCGCGGGGTATTATCTAGTTTATGTAGTGCACATCACCTGTTTTGTTTTTATGCCTATGTAAACTATTAATTTTGTTCATCTCAATTCGGTCATAGCATGGCTGCAATTAATTACAAAAATATATATCAAGAAAAGCATTATATAGTATAAGAAAAGAATATGGTCGAGAAGTTCCACTTCATCTTCTGCGATAGTTCAAAGGCGGACGTTCGAGGAATTCAAAGGGTTTGTTCAATCAAAATGGTGAAGTGCGTGAAAAAATAGCCAAAATTATTTCACATATTAAAACCTAGTGAGTTCGAAGGAGAGAAGATGTTCACAATTTTTCTAGTTCTTTACGATCACTTTCTTTCTCTAGTCCTCACATGGGAATCATGTGAGAAGTTCAAAAAATAAAAATAAGGAAAGTTCACATATAGTAAAATTAGTGCCAATCAGAAAATGAAGTGAGCTTATTCATGTTTTTTTATTAATTTTGGCTATTTCCTTTAAAAATATAGGGGTTCAAATTTAAAAGATGAAGAAGTTCAATGTTTTGTACAAACCCAAGAAGGTCAAATTAGAAAATTAAGAAGTTCAAATTTAAATAACACATTAGTTTGATGTCATAAAGAAAAAATAGTTCCCTATTTCTAAAGAGTAAAATCAAGAAGGTCAAATTAAAATAATAGAGCAGTTAGATGCTCATTAAAATTTTGGACTTTTCTCATTTCTAGAAAATAACCAATTTTTACAAAAGTTTGATTTTCCTCGTTTCTAAAAAATAAGAGAGAAGGCCAATTCAACATAACACAGCAGTTCATAAAAAAAGTTTACAAGGAATGGATTTAAGAAAAACTAGAAAATTTGAAATAACTGAGAAGGTTAAGAAAACTTAGAAGTTCAAATTTGAAAAGCCTATAAGTTCAATTTGAAAATAACCGAGAAGGTCAAAAAACATAGAAGGTCAAATTTTAAAAACCTAGAAAATTGTTTTCTTATTTAAAACCATATTTTTCTAAGAAGTTCAGGGTAAAAAGGAGAGAAGTTTGAAGGTTGAAAAAACTTAGATGTTTTCTCGTAACTAAATAATAAAGTGAAGAAGATCAAATTTTAAAAAGGAAAAACTAAAAAAGTTTTATTTTTTTCTCATTAAAAAAACAGAAGTTCAAATTGAAGTTCGATGTTTCTAAAAAACCTCCAATTTGCACATTTTTGAAAATACACAATGAAGTTCAAATAAAAAGGGTAGAGAGGTTCAATGTTTATGAAAAACTCAAATATTTTCGCGTAACCGAGAGGAGTTCAGATTGATAACTGCCAGTGTGCATTTTGTATGAAAAAAAGAACAAAAAGGCAAAGACTAAAACTTTTGTTTTTATAAGTTCAAGTCCTCGGTCGGAGAAAGTTAAAAAAATTATTGTGAGAGAGTTTGTAGAAAACAGATATCATTTGTGCAACACTGATGAATGGATTAGAAAATTACAAACAAAAATATGTCATAGAAGTTCAACGTGAAAACAACAGGAGGTTCAACTACTACACTGAATGAATTTCGGATGAAAAACTTTTAAAATCGTCAGTAAAATATGAGTTTTAATGTCATTGGTGCGGCGCAACTGGTTTAATGCTTGTTACAAACCCAAAGAAGGTAATTAAAAAGCATCTCAAACAATTTTATAACAAAGATTTTCTCTCTTAAAATAAACCTAGAAGTTAAAATTTAAAAACGGAGCGGCTGATGTCTATCAAAAAGTAGGATTTTTTCCGCTACTAAAAGAAATAAATCCATGAAGTTCAATTTAAAAAGATGGGGAAGTTCGATGATTATAGAAAACTTAGAATTTCAACATTATTAAAGAAATAAGAAGTTCAAAAATTAAATAACAATAAGTACAACTATTGAAAATAGAGCGCTTCAAAATTTCATAAAAAAGATTAAGAAAAAAACTAGGAAGTCCATATTAAAAAGATGGAGAAGTTCGATGATTATAGAAAACTCAGAATTTCCCTCATTATTAAAGAATGGAAACAAGAAGTTCAAAAATTAAATAACAAGAAGTTCAACTTTTAAAAATAGAGCGCTTCAAAATTCATAAAAAAATATTAAAAAAATCGGATTAAAAATTCATAAAAAACTCAGATATTTTCACGTAACCGAGAGAAGTTCAGATTGATAACTGCCAGAAATTCACGTACTACACGATGTGCATTTGTATTAAAAAAAGAATAAAAATGCAAAGACTAATTTTTTTGTTATTATAAGTTCAAGTCCTCCGTCGGAGAAAGTTAAAAAAATTATTGTGAAAAAGGTTTGTACAAACAGAATATCATTTGTGCAACTCTAGCGAACGGGTGAGAAAATTACAAACGAAATACGTGATAGAAGTTCAACGTGAAAACAGCAGGAAGTTGAACTACTACACGAAATACGTTTCCGATAGTAATATAGGAATGGAAAACAAAAAGTTTAAAAGTTTTGTTGTAAGAAGTTCAAGTGCTGCTCCCGGTGAAGTTCAAGATCTCTAGGTCGAGACATCCGACCTTCAATTACATGTAAAAAACACGCAAAAAAGGAAGTTGTTTTTGCCATTTTTAAACTGCACTCTGATATGTCTCCAACGTATTTGTAATTTTTGATTGCTCCATGCTATATTATCTACTGTTTTGGACTATATTGGGCTTTATTTTCCACTTTTACATTATTTTTGGGACTAACCTATTAACCGGAGGCCCAACCTAGAATTTCAGTTTTTTGCCTATTTCAGAGTTTTGGAGAAACAGAATATCAAACGGAGTCCAAATGGAATGAAACCTTCGGGAACGTGATTTTCTCACCGAACGTGATCCAGGAGACTTGGACCCTACTCCAAGGAACAAAAGAGGCGGTCACGACGGTGGGGGGCGCGCCCACCCCCTAGGGCGCGCCCCCTGCCTCGTGGGCCCCCTGTTGCTCCACCGACGTACTCTTTCCTCCTATATATACCTACGTACCCCCAAACGTTCAGATACGGAGCCAAAAACCTAATTCCACCGCCGCAACCTTCTGTACCCACGAGATCCAATCTTGGAGCCTGTTCCGGAGCTCCGCAGGGAGGGCCGTCATCACGGAGGGCTTCTACATCATCCTAGCCCCTCCGATGAAGTGTGAGTAGTTCACCTCAGACCTACGGGTCCATAGTTATTAGCTAGATGGCTTCTTCTCTCTTTTTGGATCTCAATACAATGTTCTCCCCCTCTCTCGTGGAGATCTATTCGATGTAATCTTCTTTTTGCGGTGTGTTTGTTGAGACCGATGAATTTGGGTTTATGATCAAGTCTATCTATGAATAATATTTGAATCTTCTCTGAATTCTTTTATGTATGATTGGTTATCTTTGCAAGTCTCTTCGAATTATCAGTTTGGTTTGGCCTACTAGATTGGTTTTTCTTGCCATGGGAGAAGTGCTTAGCTTTGGGTTCAATCTTGCGGTGTCCTTTCCTAGTGAGAGAAGGGGCAGCAAGGCACATATAGTATTGTTGCCATCGAGGATAACAAGATGGGGTTTTTATCATATTGCATGAAACTATCCCTCTACATCATGTCATCTTGCTTAAGGCGTTACTCTGTTTTTAACTTAATACTCTAGATGCATGCTAGATAGCGGCCGATGAGTGGAGTAATAGTAGTAGATGCAGGCAGGAGTCGGTCTACTTGTCTCGGACGTGATGCCTATATACATGATCATACCTAGATATTCTCATAACTATGCTCAATTCTGTCAATTGCTCAACAGTAATTTGTTCACCCATAGTAGAATACTTATGCTCTTGAGAGAAGCCACTAGTGAAACCTATGGCCCCCGGGTCTATTCTCACCATATTAATCTCCATCACTTTAATCTTGCTTGCTTTTTACTTTGCCTTTTTACTTTTCACTTTGCATCTCTATACCAAAAATACCAAAAATATTATCTATCATCTCTATCAGATCTCACCCCCGTAACTAACCGTGAAGGGATTGACAACCCCTAATCGCGTTGGTTGCTTGGAGCTATTGTTTTTGTGTAGGTACGAGGGACTTGAGCGTGGCCTCCTACTGGATTGATACCTTGGTTCTTAAAAACTGAGGGAAATACTTACACTACTTTGCTGCATCATCCTCTCCTCTTCGGGGAAATCCAACGAAGTGCTCAAGAGGTAGCAAGAAAATTTCTGGCGCCGTTGCCGGGGAGGCTTACGCAAAAGTCAAGTCAAAATTTGGACTCCCGACAACAAGCCACTTCTCGCGCCGTTGTCTACGCAAAAGTCAACATACCAAGTACCCATCACAATCCCTATCTCCCGCATTACATTAGTTGCCATTTGCCTCTCGTTTTCCTCTCCCCCTCTTCAGCCTTGCCGTTTTATTCGCCCTCTCTCTTTCGTTTGCCTTTTTCTCGCTTGCCTTCTGTTTGCTTGTGGGTCGGATTGCTTGGTTGTTGCGATGGCTTAAGATACTACTAAATTGTGTGACTTCACCAATACCAACAACAATGATTTCCTTAGCACTTCGATTTCTCCTCTTGCCAATACTGAATCTTGTGAAATCAATACTGCTTTGTTGAATCTTGTTATGAAAGTTCAATTCGCCGGCCTTCCTAGTGAAGATGCCGCTACTCATCTGAATAGCTTCGTTGATTTATGTGATATGCAAAAGAAGAAAGATGTCGATAATGATATTGTTAAATTGAAGCTATTCCCTTTTTTTCTTAGAGATCGTGCTAAAACTTGGTTTTCGTCTTTGCCTAAAAATAGTATTGATTCTTGGAACAAGTGCAAAGATGCTTTTATCTCTAAGTATTTTCCTCCCGCTGAGATCATCTCTCTTAGAAACGATATTATGAATTTTAAGAAACTTGATCATGAACATGTTGCACAAGCTTGTGAGAGAATGAAATTAATGATACGTAATTGTCCTACTCATGGTTTGAACTTGTGGATGATTATACAAAAAAATTATGCCGGATTGAATTTTGCTTCTAGAGATCTTTTAGATTCGGCCGCGGGAGGCACTTTTATGGAAATCACTTTAGGAGATGCTACTAAAATCCTTGATAATATTATGGTTAATTATTCTCAATGGCACAGTGAAAGATCTATTAATAAGAAAGTGCATGCGATAGAAGAAATCAATGTTTTGAGTGGAAAGATGGATGAACTTATGAAATTATTTGCTACTAAGAGTGTTTCTTCTGATCCTAATGATATGCCTTTGTATACTTTGATTGAGAATAATAATGAATCTATGGATGTGAATTTTGTTGGTAGGAATAATTTTGGTAACATCGCGTATAGAGGGAATTTTAATCCTAGGCCTTATCCTAGTAGTCCTTCTAATAATTATGGAAATTTCTACAACAATCTTATGTAAATTTTAATAAGATGCCCTCTGAATTTGAGAATAGTGTTAAAGAATTTATGAATTCGAAAAAGAATTTTAATGCTTTGCTAGAAGAGAAACTGCTTAAAGTTGATGATTTGGCTAGGAACGTTGATAGAATTTCTCTCGAGGTTGATTCTTTAAATCTTAGATCAATTCCTCCTAAGCATGATATCAATGAGTCTCTCAAAGCCATGAGAATTTCCATTGATGAGTGCAAAGAAAGAACCGCTAGGATGCGTGCTTCCAAAGATGCCTTTATTAAAGCGTGTTCTTCCAATTCCTGTGAAAATCAAGATGGAGATCTAAAAGTTATTGATGTGTCCCCTATTAAATCTTTGTTTTGCAATATGAATCTTGATGAAACTGAATATGATCTTCCTCTACCTAGAAGGCGTTCCAAAAATTTGGAGTATTTAGATCTTGATGATGAAATTGATAAACGTGGGATTGAAAGAAATAAAAATCTAGATGTTGCTAAACACACTATATTGGATCTCAAGGAATTTAATTATGAAAGTTGCTCTTTAATTGATTGTATTTCCTTGTTGCAAACCGTGCTAAATTCTCCTCATGCTTATAGTCAAAATAAAGCCTTTACCGAACATATCGTTGATGCTTTGATGCAATCCTATGAAGAAAAACTTGAGTTGAAAGTTTATATCCCTAGAAAACTTTATGATGAGTGGGAACCTACTATTAAAATCAAAATTAAAGATTACTAGTTTTATGCTTTGTGTGATTTGGGTGCTAGTGTCTCCACTATTCCCAAAACCTTGTGTGATTTGCTAGATTTCCATGATTTTGATGATTGCTCTCTAAACTTGCATCTTGCGGATTCCACTATTAAAAAACCTATGGGAAGAATTAGTGATGTTCTTATTGTTGCAAATAGGAATTATGTGCCCGTAGATTTTACCGTTCTTGATATAGATTGCAATCCTTCTAGCCCTATTATTCTCGGAAGAACTTTCCTTAGAACGGTTGGTGCAATCATTGATATGAAGGAAGGGAATATTAGATTTCAATTTCCATTAAAAAAGGGCATGGAACACTTTCCTAGAAATAAAATAAAGTTGCCATATGAATCTATCATGAAAGCCACTTATGGATTGCCTACCAAAGATGGCAATACATGGATCTATTCTCGTTCTTATGCCTAGCTAGTTAGGGGCGTTAAACGATAGCGCTTGTTGGGAGGCAACCCAATTTTATTTTTGTTTTTTTGTTTTTGCTTCTTTTTAGGAATAAATAATACATCTATCTTCTGTTTAGATGTGGTTTTGTGTTTAAGTTAGTGTTTGTGCCAAGTTAGACCTATAGTATCTTCTTGGATGATAGTTATTTGATCTTGCTGTAATTTCCAGAATCTTTCTGTTCACGAAAACAATTGTTAAAAATCACCAGAACAAGATAAAATACTGATTCCAATTGCTGCTGATCAATAAAAAAAATTATAGGTCGTCCTATTTTGATAGATTTTTTGGAGTTACAGAAGTTTGCGTTAGTTACAGATTACTACAGACTATTCTGTTTTTGACAGATTCTGTTTTTTGTGTGTTGTTTGCTTATTTTGATGAATCTATGGCTAGTAAAATAGTTTATAATCCACAGTGAAGTTGGAATACAGTAGGTTTGACACCAATATAAATAAATAATGAGTTCATTACAGTAGCTTGATGTAGTATTTTGTTTTCTTTCGCTAACGGAGCTCACGAGATTTCTGTTGAGTTTTGTGTTGTGAAGTTTTCAAGTTTTGGGTAAATTCTTTTGATGGATTATGGAACAAGGAGTGGCAAGAGCCTAAGCTTGGGGATGCCCATGGCACCCCAAGATAATCCAACGACACCAAAAAGTCAAAGCTTGGGGATGCTCCGGAAGGCATCCCCTCTTTCGTCTACTTCCATCGGTAATTTTACTTGAAGCTATATTTTTATTCACCACATGATATGTGTTTTGCTTGGAGCGTCTTGTATTATTTGTGTCTTTGTTTGTTAGTGTGCCACAACCATCCTTGCTGTGCACACCTTTTGAGAGAGCCATACATGAATTGGAATTTGATAGAATACTCTATGTGCTTCACTTATATCTTTTGAGCCTTATAATTTTGCTCTATGTGCTTCACTTAGATCTTTTAGAGCACGGTGGTGGATTTGTTTTAAATAAACTATTGATCTCTCATGCTTCACTTAGATCATTTTGAGAGTCGTTAATAGCATGGTAATTTACTTAATATTAATATACTTGGTATTCAAGATTTGTGAAACATTCTTTTGAGTGCGTTGAATACTAAGAAAAGATTAAAGCTTGATAATAGTTTTGAGATATGAAGATGGTGATATTAGAGGCATGCTAGTTGAGTAGTTGTGAATTTAAATAATACTTGCGTTAAAGTTGTGATTCCCGTAGCATGCACATATTATGAACTGTTATGTGATGAAGTCGGAGCATGATTTATTTATTGATTGTCTTCCTTATGAGTGGCGGCCGGGGACGAGCGATGGTCTTTTCCTACCAATCTATCCCCCTAGGAACATGCGTGTAATACTTTGCTTTGATAACTTCTGGATTTTTGCAATAAGTATATGAGTTCTTTATGGCTAATGTTGAGTCCATGGATTATACGCACTTTTTCCTTCCTTCCACCATTGTTAGCCTCTTTAATACTGCGCACTTTTCTCCGGTATCATACACCCACCATATACTTTCCTCAAAATAGCCACCATACCTACCTATCATGGCATTTCAAAATCGCCATTGCAACTTTCCACCGTTGCGTTTATTATGACACGCTCCATCATTGTCATATTGCTAGCATGATCATGTAGTTGACATCGTATTTGTGGCAAAGCCACCGTTCATAATTATTTCATACATGTCACTCTTGAATCATTGCATATCCCGGTATACCGCCGGAGGCATTCATATAGAGTCATATTTTGTTCTAAGTATCGAGTTGTAATTGTTGAGTTGTCAGAAAAATAAAAGTGTGATGATCATCATTTTTAGAGCATTGTCCCAAGTGAGGAAAGGATGATGGAGACTATGATTCCCCCACAAGTCGGGATGAGACTCTGGACGAAAAATAAAAAATAATAAAAAAGAGGCCATAAAAAAGAGAGAAAAGGCCCAAATAAAAAAATGAGAGAAAAAGAGAGAAGTGACAATGTTACTATCCTTTTACCACACTTGTGCTTCAAAGTAGCACCAAGATCTTCATGATAGAAAGTCTCCTATGATATCACTTTCATATACTAGTGGGAACTTTTCATTATAGAACTTGGCTTGTATATTCCAATGATGGGCTTCCTTAAATGCCCTAGGTCTTCGTGAGCAAGCAAGTTGGATGCACACCCACTTAGTTTCTTTTGTTGAGCTTTCATATACTTATAGCTCTAGTGCATCCATTGCATGACAATCCCTACTTACTCACGTTGATATCTATTGATGGGCATCTCCATAGCCCGTTGATACGCCTAGTTGATGTGATACTATCTTCCCCTCTTTTTGTCTTCTCCACAACCACCATTCTATTCCACATACAGTGCTATATCCATGGCTCACGCTCATGTATTGCATGAAGATTGAAAAAGTTTTGAAAATGTTAAAATATGAAACAATTGCTTGGCTTGTCATCGGGTTGTGCATGATTTAAATACTTTGTGTGGTGAAGATAGAGCATAGCCAGACTATATGATTTTGTAGGGATAACTTTCTTTGGCCATGTTATTTTGAGAAGACATAATTGCTTTGTTAGTATGCTTGAAGTATTATTATTTTTATGTCAATATGAACTTTTGTCTTGAATCTTTCGAATCTGAATAATCATACCACAATTAAGAAGTTTTACATTGAAATCATGCCAAGTAGCACTCCGCATTAAAAATTCTCTTTTTATCATTTACCTACTCAAGGACGAGCAGGAATTAAGCTTGGGGATGCCTGATACGTCTCCAACGTATCTATAATTTTTGATTGCTCCATGCTATATTATCTACTGTTTTGGACTATATTGGGCTTTATTTTCCACTTTTATATTATTTTTGGGACTAACCTATTAACCGGAGGCCCAGCCCAGAATTGTTGTTTTTTGCCTATTTCAGAGATTCGGAGAAACAGAATATCAAACGGAGTCCAAACGGAATGAAATTCGGGAACGTGATTTTCTCACCGAACGTGATCCAGGAGACTTGGACCCTACTCCAAGGAACAAAAGAGGCGGTCACGAGGGTGGGGGGGGCGCCACCTACCTCATGGGCCCCCTGTTGCTCCACCGACATACTCCTTCCTCCTATATATACCTACGTACCCCCAAACGATCAGATACAGAGCCAAAAACCTAATTCCACCGCCGCAACCTTCTATACCCACGAGATGCCATCTTGGGGCCTGTTCCAGAGCTCCGCCGGAGAGGGCCGTCATCACGGAGGGCTTCTACATCATCCTAGCCCCTCCGATGAAGTGTGAGTAGTTCACCTCAGACCTACAGGTCCATAGTTATTAGCCAGATGGCTTCTTCTCTCTTTTTGGATCTCAATACAATGTTCTCCCCCTCTCTCGTGGAGATCTATTCGATGTAATCTTCTCTTTGCGGTGTGTTTGTTGAGACCGATGAATTGTGGGTTTATGATCAAGTCTATCTATGAATAATATTTGAATCTTCTCTGAATTCTTTTATGTATGATTGGTTATCTTTGCAAGTCTCTTTGAATTATCAATTTGGTTTGGCCTACTAGATTGGTTTTTCTTGCCATGGGAGAACTGCTTAGCTTTGAGTTCAATCTTACGGTGTTCTTTCCCAGTGACAGAAGGGGCAGCAAGGCACGTATAGTATTGTTGCCATCGAGGATAACAAGATGGGGTTTTTATCATATTGCATGAAACTATCCCTCTACATCATGTCATCTTGCTTAAGGCGCTACTCTGTTTTTAACTTAATACTCTAGATGCATGATGGATAGCGGTCGATGAGTGAAGTAATAGTAGTAGATGCAGGCAGGAATCAGTCTACTTGTCTCGGACGTGATGCATATAAACATGATCATACCTAGATATTCTCATAACTATGCTCAATTCTGTCAATTGCTCAACAATAATATGTTCACCCACCGTAAAATACTTATGCTCTTGAGAGAAGCCACTAGTGAAACCTATGGCCCCGGGTCTATTCTCATCATATTAGTCTCCATCACTTTAATCTTGCTTGCTTTTTACTTTGCCTTTTTACTTTTCACTTTGCATCTCTATACCAAAAATACCAAAAATATTATCTGTCATCTCTATCAGATCTCACCCCCGTAAGTAATTGTGAAGGGATTGACAACCCCTAATCGCGTTGGTTGCGTGGAGCTATTGTTTTTGTGTAGGTACGAGGGACTTGTGCTTGGCCTCCTACTGGATTGATACCTTGGTTCTTAAAAACTGAGGGAAATACTTACGCTACTTTACTGCATCATCCTCTCCTCTTCGGGGAAATCCAACGCAGTGCTCAAGAGGTAGCACTCTTAAACGACAAAATTTTGTAACGTCTGTCTAAATTAAAAATATTCTCCTATTCATAAGCTTTCCAACGGTATATTATATGATATATTCTGATGACTGATTTAAAAATTTTATGTATACCGTTAAAAACACATTTTTACGCATTAAAAATAATATTTTGAACCGTCACGAGTATGAAAAACTGATCAACACGAAAAAGTTGTGTGTTTTCAGCAGCTTTCCATCGGTATATCATTTGCTCAATTCAGGCACATGGTTTGGGAGTTACAGGCAAAAAGCAGCACGTCAAAAACAGAGTGAAGTTCGAAACAGATTTGTCACATAAGTTCAACTACTACACTGAATGAAATTCATATGAAAAACTTTCAAAATCGCCGTGAGTATGAAAAAATGATCAACACGGGAAAGTTGCGTGTTTACATCAGCTTTCGATCGGTATATTACTTGCTCAATTCCGGTGAGTGGATGGAGAGCTGCGAGCAAAAAAAGCACGTGAAAAACAGAGTGAAGTTCAAGTACACATGCCCAGAAGTTCAGGTTCTTCATGCGGTACATTTTGGAAGAATCTGTTTCGCGATAAAGGCAGAACGAATGATCTCGCCATTCTCTCAATTACTTGAAAACGGCTAAGAATCAAAGAAAACCATCAACATGAAAAAGTTTCACCTTTTCCGTAGCTTTTCAACGGTATATTATTTGCCTCATTCGGTCAAGTGTGTAGAAAATACAGTGAAAATACGTTTTTCCCATTTTCAAAACTGACTTAAAACCGTAACGAATTGGGAGAAACAATACATACCAAAAAGTTTAGTTGCTGCAAACCATTTGCAGATTACACTTACATCATATAAAACACGACTAACCTGAAAAATCCACGGGGAGATACACGGTTGCGAAGATACCCCGAAGGTCGGGTTCCTACAGAGGGAAGTTCAGGCGTGTAATTCAGAAACTTCATGTTGTGATCAGAATAATATTCTGATCCCGTGATCAGAATAGTGTTTATTTGTGAGTACCTGCAATTGGCGCACACACTGAACCTTCACAAGGATAAGGCTGAACTTCCTCATTTTTAATTATGCACATGTTGAACCGCCATGTAACTTTAATTTGAACTTATAGGTTTTAGAAATGGGGTAAATCCTATATTTTTAGAAACTTTTTGAATTGGTTGTTTTTTTATTTCAACTGCTTGTTTTTTATTTTATCTTTTGCAATTTCCACGTGAATTACTCAACTTTGTTCCCTCGATTTGTCGCATTTTCCCTAGTGATCTCTCTTTTTTCTATTTGAACTTCTGTACATGCCATCAAGTGAAATCACCAAACATGAATATTGAATGGCTCTACTTTAAAAAATTGATCTTCTTGTTTTTTATTTTAGAAATGGCAAAATATTCGCTTTTAAGTGCTCTTTTATTTTTGAACTGCTGTATTATTTTTTGTTTGAACTTCCTATGATCTTCTTGTCCGCGGATTTACATTTTCTGACTTTTATACTACAAACTACTTCGTTATTTTAATTTGAACTTCTTCCATTATTTAATAAAAAGAAAAATCTTAATTTTGTATAATCATCGAACTGATCCTCTTTTTTAATTTGGACTTCTTGGTTTTATTTCTTTTAGTAACAGAAACATCCTAGTTTTTAATGAAATCGAGCCACTCTGTTTTTTAGATTTGAACTTCTAGATTTTTTAGCTTTTTACGTAGAAATATTCATTGACGTGCTTGATTTTTTCGAACCTCCCGAATTTGGTTTAGTACGTGCATCAACTTTTCTGGAGGACAATACTTGAACAACTTTTTAATTGTCATGATGTTACGTGTGAGATATGCATTTTTACTCCATGGGGACGCCCATATAAGCATCAGGAATTAGAGAACATGTACTTTTCCGTACATCTTTTTTGAAAATGCACCCTTTTTCTCTATGCGAACTTCAAACTTTTTTATATATGAACTTCAGTAATTTCTAAACATGAATTTTTTATCATGTTACATATTTTGAACCTTTTCATTTCTTATATTTGAAATTTTTATATACACAAAAAGAAAATGGAACCACCATTTTTTTTTGCACGAACACACATACAGAACACACACACAGACACACATAGTTCTCGTAAGTATTACGTCAAACAAGTAGATGGCATCAACTCATACACAAGAACAAAGAAAATTACAGATCTCTACAATGGTTATACGTAAATAGAGAGGAGGAGATCTGCCGTAAGCATTTTTGAGGAGATCTGCGCAAGCATTATCTTCATACTTGCTGCCTGAATTTTGTTTGAACCGCCACAAGATTTTTTCTTGACCTGATGGATGCTAGAATATTTTAACTGCAAGTAGTGAAAACATTAGAGCAAGCATTGTTTGTATCAGTGAGATGGAAACTGTTTTTCTTGTTTTGTAAGTTTTGCATTTCTTCTTCTTTTCCACAAGTGTCTTCTACTGAGAGAACAACCTGAACTTCATTTATTCTTTTTTTTTCTGGAAACACCTAGTGAGCACACTTAATCAGAAATGTGAGAACACATTTTCTTTTTTCTTTTTGGTGTTTGCTCATAGAAAATCAGAGTGAGGTCACACACAAAATGAATTTTTTTTCAAGAGAACAATTAGGGCGGATTTGTACTACTTGTTGCAATATGCACCAAAAAGAATCCTCGAACTTCCGATGGAGATGGAGGAGAACGACGATGATAAGGCCACGCTGGCCAAGAACAGAGGAACCAGGGTGAGAGGTGCCGCACCGGCGGTTAGCGGCGATGTGGGTTGAGGGACTTTTTTGGAGCTTTTTTGGACGAACAAAAAATTCAGGGAGGCAATGTCGATGGACTGCTCATGCGCTAGGCATTGGACTGCTTTGCTCGAGATGGATGGTTGGGCTGCTAGCGCAGGCATGGCCATGGGGTAGAACAGGGAAGAGGCACGGGTCGGGCGAAGCAGGGAGGCCTTGCCCACGGCGGTTTGGTGGCCTTCCTCGTCCACGGTGAGCACCTAGACGCCCTTGATCCAGATCCTCGTTGCGGAGGAGCGTCAGGGAGGAGAGGTGGGCGGTGGTGGTCGGGAGGCCAGGCGAGGCGGCGCTGGTGCTGAGCGGCGGGGAGGCAGCGCACCGGCGATGAGAAGAGTCGGGGGTAGGAGAGGACGAGAGCCGGCTGAGGAGGACCGATGGTGGCGGCGGGAGGGATCCTGTGATTTGGGGCTGGAACGCGGCCGCAGGATCTGGAGGCTGGGGGCATGACCGCGGCGGTTCGATCCGGTTGTTGGTGCAGGGGGAGGGGGGCGGCCGCCGCTCTGGGGGATAGGCGCCTGGGCGGTTGGGGCTGGCACGGTGGGCGGTGAGGCGGCGGCTGTAGCTGGGGAGTGGTGAGGAGGCCCGCCGGCCGTGGGGGAGAATACCTCGTATTCAAGGGACATGGATTTTCTCACATTGATCTGTCTGTACTTCTTACCCATATCGTGTGTGCCCGAGAGGTTTAGCTTTTAGATCTGTTGGAGACAATACTTTTGTGGCGGAATTTGCTAACAAGCGAGACCACGATCGTGTTTGGGACGGATCACCTTGGCATGTCAGTAAGAATGCGGTGATCCTTGCGGTGTTTGACGAGTGTATGCGCCCAACTGAACTAAGGTTTGATAAGTTACAACTATGGGTGCGAGTCATGAATCTGCCTTTCAATCTTCGTGATGACAAGTGGAGTGCATCAATAGCCAGTCAGATCGACAAGAATGCCACGTCTGTCAAGTTCGATCAGATGGTAGGGTTTCTGAGGGCTAGGGTTACTATCGATGTGAACAAACCCCTGAGAAGATGGATTTTGATTGAATCTAAGAGGAGGAAGGGCACGGATTTATATGATATCCTTTATGAGAACGTGCCTCACTTCTGTTTTTCCTATGGCCGACTGGGTCATTCGGATCTGGTTTGTCCCACTCCTGGAAATCGGGATGCCAATGGAGATCTTCCCTTAGAGAGAGGTTTGCGAGCTCCGGATGACAGGAAGAAGAATATGTCTGGGGAGGGCTCGACTTCGAGGGAGCAGTCGGCTTCCCAAAACAAGAAAGCCAAAACAAGACACTCGAGCACGGCACCCAAGGGAGGCGTGGAGGTTACCTCCCCACTGAAGACGAACCATATGCAGAACAAACGATAGGGGGGGCCTCAAGAGCAGAAACAGGTTTATAGGAGAGTGCAGATGCCGCTTCTCCTGGACTGCCCCCACCCGGAGGGTGCTGGTACTGTTGGAACAGTCGCTCTTGGTGGGGAGCTGATGACGCAGGAGGATGGTGAAAATGATGCTGAGCGGGAACACAAGAAGAAGAAACCTACTCCGTGCAACTCGGAGTCTTCGGCAGCGACTGCAGAGCAGTCCTGCCCATACCAATGAGTTGCTTAAGCTGGAACTGCCGGGGGCTTGGGAACCCAGCGGCAGTTCGCGAGCTTCGCAATGTTGTGAAGCAAGAAGGGCCTAGTCTCCTCTTTGTGATGGAGACGAAGATTTCAGCTATGCGGGTGGGAAGTCTGAAGAATCAACTCGGTTTCGCGGGTTGTTTTGCAGTGAACAGCAATGGATTAAGTGGAGGAATTGGTATGTTTTGGTCGGCTGAGGTTGAAATTGAGCTAAAGAACTTCAGTTCGTGCCATATCGATGTGTTGGTCAGAGAATGCCCGAAACTCTAAGGAGTGGAGGGTTACTGGATTCTATGGGGCGTCAAGAGTGGAGGAGAGGCATCACAGTTGGAGATTTCTTCGCACTCTGTTTGCCTTACAGCACGAAGTGTGGCTTTGTGTGGGGGATTTTAATGAGACTATGTTTGCTTCTGAGCACTTCTCGCGTGCGGTTCGGCCGGAATGGCAAATGAGGGCGTTCAGAGAAGCTTTGGATGATTGCTCGCTCCAAGACCTAGGATGGATAGGAGCGGAGTATACTTGGGATAACGGACAAGGGGGTGAGCAAAACGTAAAAGCCAGACTGGATAGGGGGTGTGGAAACACACAGCTCACTCACATGTTCCCGCACATACCGGTTCGTCATATTAGTACCACAGAGTCTGATCACTGCTTCGTGTTGGTCGATCTGCGAGAGAATCTGGGGGAACCGCGGCACCGGACTGCGCGTCAGTTTAGGTATGAGGATGCATGGCAAACCCACTCAGAGTATGACCAGCTAGTTCAGGATACTTGGAAAAAAGGAGCAGGTCAGACAGGCCTGGCGGGTGTGGTCAGTGCCTTGCAGGACATGCAAGGAAAACTTGCTGTGTGGGGTGCAAAGGAATTCGGGTGCCTGTCCCGGAAAGTTCACAAGCTACGAGGGAAACTTGATACGCTACGGGGCCGCTCAGTTGGTAGGAGTCCGAGTGATGAGGAACGAGCTGTAGTCAAGCAGCTACGGGAAGCACTACGACAAGAAGAAATCTGGATGAGACAACGATCCAGAGTACCTTTTCTGAGGGAGGGCGACCGTAACACGGGGTACTTTCATGCCTAGGCTGCTCAGCGAAAACGTATGAACAAAATTGAACATCTGCAGCGGACTGATGGGTACACTTGTCAAACTCCGGAAGAGAACCATGCAGAAGTCCAAGGGTTCTATCAGGCGCTGTATGCTTCACAGGGTTTTAGACCGATGGATGATCTTATTCATTTTGTAACTCCAAAGGTGTCTGACCAAATTAATGAGCGCTTGGATTTGCCGTTTACGGCTGAGGAAGTAAGGATAGCTCTGCTTCAAATGGCGTTGTCCAAAGCGCCAGGAGTGGATAGTTTTACAGCGGAGTTCTTTCAGCGGCACTGGTCGATTTTGAAAGATGATATCATCCCGGCTGTGTTGGATTTCTTGAACGGAGGATCGCTACCGTGTTGGATGAATGATACCTCAATCACTTTAATTCCGAAGGTACGCTACCCACAACGGATTTCTCAGTATCGGCCTATTTCCCTATGCCCTGTGTTATACAAATAGCATCAAAATGCATTACTAACAGGCTGAAGGAATTTATGGGTGAGATAATCAGCGAGGAACAGAGTGAGTTTGTTCCCGGATGGCTCATAACTGATAATGTTCTTGTTGCTTATGAAAGCGTCCATGCAATGAGAAGAAGGAAGAAGGGGAAGAATATGGTCTGTGTAGTGAAACTAGACATGTTGAAAGCGTATGACAGGGTCGAATGGCATTATCTGGAAGCCATCATGTTACGACTGGGGTTCAGTGCCAGGTTTGTCAGGCTGATTATGAAATGCGTGACCTCGGTCAGATTCACTGTTCGGGTAAATGGCGAACTTCTGCCATACTTTACGCCTTCCAGAGGTTTTCGGCTAGGTGATCCTGTGTCGCCATTTCTGTTCCTTCTGTGCGCGGAGGGTTTTACCTCCCTGTTGAAAAACTATGGTGGAACCATGGTAGACAGAGGAATTCGGGTCAGCTATCGTTCACCTTGGGTCAATCATCTACTGTTTGCAGATGATAGTCTCATCTTTATGAATGCCAAGCTGTCTAGTGCACTCAGACTTAATGAGGTGCTTCAGATTTACGGAGACTGTTCGGGACAGTGTGTAAACATGGACAAAAGTTCAGTGTATTTCAGTCCTAACACACCCGAGCCGGTACGCCATAACATGAAAGCTATTTCGAATATCCAAGTCGAAGCATTCAATGAGCGTTACCTGGGTCTTCCTACTGCCATTAGCCGCATTACCAGTGGAACCTTTGAGTATCTTGGAGAGAGGCTGCGAAGCAAGCTCGAAGGAGGAACCGAACGGCTCATCTCATGCGCCGGGAGAGAGGTCAGGATTAAGGCCGTGGCCCAAGCAATACCAACACACTCAATGAGTTGTTTCAAATTGTCAAAGAAGGTTTGCAAGGGACTATCCTCGGTTATGGCTCGGTACTGGTGGAGCAGCTCGGTCGATCGGAAGTCTCTACACTGGATTGACTGGCCTTCACTAGAAAAACCAAAGGTTGCTGGAGGGATGGGGTTTCATCATTTGGAGCTCTTTAATTTAGCTCTACTGGGAAAGCATGGCTGGAATCTGATTACGAACCCGGAATCCCTTTGTGCTCGTGTTCTGAAGGGCAAGTATTTCCCGCACAATGATTTTATGGAGGCCACCATCCCAAAGTGTGCCTCGACTACGTGGAGGGCAATCATCGCCGGCAGGACAGCGCTGGGTGCGGGGCTGATTAAACGAGTTGGAGATGGCACTATGGTGTCTGTTTGGCACGACAGCTGGGTGCCCGGGCTGATTTCCCTGAAGCCTTCTGTTCACATAGGTAACACTTCAATAGCAACAATTTCTGAGCTAATTGATGTGGACATAGGCAAGTGGAAAGTTGATATGGTGAGAGAACATTTTATTGCTCCTGAAGCAGAAGCCATTCTTAATATCCCCCTGAGGATTGGCGGTGGACCTGACTCGGTTGCATGGAACGCTGAAAATTCTGGTAACTATTCTGTCAAATCCGCGTACCGCTCTCTAATGACTCGGAACGAGCATGCTGCTCTTCAGGAAGGGACGGTCATAGAATCTTCAGAGAAACAGAAGCAGATGTGGACTAGACTCTGGAAGCTGAAAGTTGTGCCAAGGGTGCGAGTGTTCTGGTGGCGAGTGTTAAGAGGAATATTGCCTACAGAAAGCTCCCTCGAACACAGACACATAGCAACTTTGGCCCGATGCAAAGTCTGTCTTGATACAGACGAAGACTTGTATCATGCACTAGTGAAGTGCACGCATGCAATGCGGGAGGCGAGGGAATGGTTGAATATCAAATTCCCGGAACTCCATGAAGTAACATGGTCTAGGGACATTTTATGTGACCCCAGATTCGATGAGAGGGACCAAGCAAAAATCATCACTGTCATGTGGGCAATCTGGACCTCGAGAAACAATATAACTCATGATAGGGCGAGCTTGAATCCTATTATTTCAATGAAGAAGACCAGGGAGGCTTTGGCACTGCTGGAATTACCGGACCAGCATGCAAAGATCCTCCCAGGACATGGATGGCGGCCACCTCAGAATGATTGTGTCAAGATAAATACAGATGCGGTCCTGTCTGTGGAGGCCAATCTGTGTGGGCTAGGAGGCGTTGCCAGAACTCCTGATTCTTTCCTCGGCGCCTGGTGCAAGCCACTCCAGGGTGTTACTGATCCATTGGTGGCGGAGGCGCTAGCTCTCCGGGAGGGAGTGGTCTTTGCCCAGCTTCGGGGCTATGTGCGAGTCGAGATGGAAACCGACAACTTGGAGGTTGTCCAACTTTGGAACTCGCGCCGTACTTCGCACTCGTTATTAGCGCCGGTGTTGCTTGATATTGAGGGCTTAGCTTCAAATTTTTCTAGTTTTTCTGTTCGTCATGTAAAGAGACACGCCAATGTTCCGACTCATCTATGTGCTAGGCATGCTTGTGCACTAGAGGTGTCGGAGGTGTGGATGAACTCCCCCCCTGGGTTGCTGGTAACCAGCATTATGGCTGACTGTGCCGCAGCCTCATTGACGGATTAATAAAGCTCTCTTTCCCCGCAAAAAAAAACTCTCTAAAATACATAAGCCTTTTTCGTTCATCATAGTCGACCATTCCATCATTCTTTAAGTAGCATTAGCAATGCTAATGGCAATCAGTTCTTGATTGATTCTTTTGTCAGTAATATCTGTTTGCCTCATGACAAACTGTTCTCTTATGTTTCTAAACACAATATTCTAATTGATAAATACATATGTAATGCATGTTATCTATTCTGTTGTCAACGGATGCAGTCCATAAAGACTAATATCTGAAATGTTGGCATTTTATAACCCGTGAGGCATCTTGTGTTGACATTTTGCCTCGCTACAACAAACTTTTGATTTAATAACTTGTTTTGACACGAATAGTTAAGGACTTCATATGGAAATCGAAGAAACCAAATTGCTGGTTTATTTTGTTCTTGCTCTTGCATTTCAAAAATCCAACAACCCTGTCTGATACTATCACTTGCGCACGTTGAACATTCCTATCAGCCTACCAATCCTTGTTAAGTAATAGGTTTTCCTTCATAATGTTCTAATTTATTGTTACTCCAAATTGAGTTATTTAAGGATATCATTTGAAAATTCAGGAAACTAAAATAATTTTTTTACTTTATTTCTTATCTCAAATATAATATAAACTAGATTCATTATACAAATCTACCGATTCTTGTTTGTAAATTACTGGCACCTATACTGCATGTAATACTTTCTCAATCTTTAAGACCGTACTCCACATAGAATTAAAGAGAACACTTAATTTCGTTAGTGGGTGTCCATAATGTGGCCATACTCTTTCCTCTGTACTAGGAGACTGAAGGGTAGGTTGAAAAGAAATAACAATATAACATAAAAAGATAACTAGGAAAGAAAAATTGCAAATTTCCTCTATCAAATAGGGATTCTGATTCCTATTCCACGGGATTGTGTTTAAATAGTTGGATAAGTATCATATTCTATGCTAGTGTTATTTATTGTGCAACTCCTTCGCGATAGATCCGTAAGATTATAATTAGGAGCCACCATAGAATTTATGGAGGAAAAAATTAGTGTATGAGGACGAACATGGTAACTTGTTTGGCTCTTGTTTGTATAATGTTATAATAACGGTATTTCTCGCTAGCTGTTGTATTCATGAATCATGTCCATGCAAGATTTTCAATTCTAGTTCGTATGTAGGTGCAAAGGGATCTCAGAGCGCCAAATCTGCAAGGCAAAGAATGCACGCTACTTGTTGCATTACCTGCTTCCGTGCTTATCAGATTTGAATAATGTGCAGCTAGCTGAGAGGGAGATGGAGGCCATGATGAAAGGTGAACAAGTTTATATATTATGTCAAACATCATGCACAGTCTACTGTTGTACCACCAGCAGCCGGAGACTTGAGAACTATATATTACCAGCCGCATGTTAATTTTTTGTTCTAATTAATCTCTTTTTACTTATTCCCACAAATTCACAGGGGTGTCATAATTCAATCTGAGCATAGAACAAGCCGTGTTCGACAAAGACGACATGGTCTACTGATACGCCTTGATCCTATATATATGTAAATCATGATTTTTGGCAGTAGAATCCATTGATCCAATCTTTAATGTTATGTGTGCATTACATTTTTCTTTTCTTTGCAGGAACAATTGCGACACATCAATTTACGATCTCCACACAAGGTGCCCAGACCCAGAGTGCGGCTACGAGCTATGCGTCCTCTGCTGCAAGGAGCTCCACAGAACAACCTCCGAGTCTGCCGTGATGAGATGGAGGACGATTACCCAGACAATGGACCCGACTACTTGCACAGGGGCAATTCACAGCCATGCTCCTCATCGGCAGGTGAAGGTCAAGACATTGCAAGAGAGGCAAAGAAAGTTAAAATAGCCAAGTGGGTAGCTAATGTAGCTGCCAATGGTGGGAGCATCCCTTACCCCCCCCCCCCCCCCGAGCTCGGCAGGTGCGGCCGCTAGGTTCTTCACGGAGGACTGGCTTAAACGTCTCGAGGCAGAAGCCACGGTGTTCAAACTCTTCTTGCCCTCTGCTGACGTGGGAGGACCGCGGGTTGAATTCTCAAGAATAGAAGGACTTTTCTGCAAAAGTGCAGACGATGGACGACCAGAAAAACCAATTTTATTTACTATTAGGTAAAGATATATATCACTTGCAATTGGGTTCACCCTTTAAGTATGATTTTCCATCCATATGAAAAGTTGAAGAGGAAAAGTTAATTTGTTTAAGCTTGTTTGTCAGGTTGAAATACCCAACACTTACATCTTCAATGTGTACTACAAAGGTCGAAGTTATGGTAATGATAGGCCAGAGATGCTCAAACTGAAGGATTGGTCTACTTCAAATCAATTTGAAGAGCTCTTACCCAGGCATGGAGGAATGTACACGACTACATTACCTCTCCAACCATACACCAACCCGAATATTTTCTTTCTTAATGTTTCAGCTTTCCTTCCTAATGACGTCCAAAAGGTTGATTTGGGTCCAAAATCATACATAGCATATGGTATGGCAGAAGAATATGAAAGAGGAGATTCTGTTACAAAGATTCACTGTGACTTCACTAATGCGGTAAGTGAGATAGATAAGTATACAGAGATAACCGAGGCAATTTCTTACCTTTGTAAAAAGTGCACTACTTAGTGGCCACTCCATTCTATAGCCCATTCGAAATTAATATGCATTATTTACCAAGGATGAGAGGGCCTACAGGTACGTCTTGACCCTATGTAAATGATAAATTACTGCAGTAGATTGCGTAGATCCAATCTTCTGTAATGTGTGCATTACATTTTTATTTTCTTTGCCACAACAACTGTGACACGTCAGTATACAATCTCCATAGAAGGTGCTCGGACCCATAGTGTGGCTACGAACTATGCATCCTTGTGCAAGGAGCTCCGCAAGAATAACATCTGGGGCTGCTGTGTGGAGATGGAGAAAGATTACCCACACAATGGAACCGACTACTTGCACTGTGGCAACCCATAGCCATGCTCCTCATCGGGAGGGGAAGGTCAAAACATTGCAAGAGCGGAAAAAAAGTTAAAACAACAAAGTGGGTAGCTAGCGTTGCTACCAATGGTGGTAGAATTCCTTACCCTCCCACCGAACTCGGGGGCTGTGGTCGCCCGCGTCTTGAGCAGAGGCATCACTTCCTGGAGGACTGGTTGATGAGTCTCGAGGGAGAAGCCACAGTGTTTAACTTCGTCTTGCCAGTCGCAGTTTTTCTAGGGAGAAAAGAAGAACTTCTTCCAGGGATAACTCAGCTGATAATTGGCTGTATTACCTGGAGTCAGACGCTGCAAAGTCTGATGACCTCAAGCACTTCCAGAAACACTAGGTGAGGGGACAGACAGTAGTTGTTCGTGACATCCTGGATAAGATGTCAGGTTTGAGCTGGGAGCTGCGAACCATGTGATCTTAGATACAAGGTGATGGCAAGGGCTTCAGATCTTGTAAGCGTGAATGCTATTGATTGCCTTAGTAGAGGAACCCTAGCTAGCTAAGAACCAACAAATTGAACATATAAAGGGTTCAGTCCCTTTTTATATCTGTATATATCACATGCCATATATATAATTTGTCTCAACCTTTAAATATGTATTTCCATCCTTATGCAAAGATGAATGGGAGAAGTTAAAATTTTAAGCTTCTTTTTGCAGGTTGAAACACACAATAGTGACTCTAGTGAGCGGTCACGTCCGCTCTGACCTAACATGAATGCTGGCAATTGGTTTCGGGTGGGAAAATGTGCGGACACGGGACAGGGGTTTTTGGTGTGCCAGGGCAGTCAGATGTGGGCGTGGCAGTGGTCCGGACATCCGTGAAGTCCCCCTCCCCCCAGTTTGTTTCCGGTTTGCTGAAAAGACATGTCTGAACTGTTGGAAATATGCCCTAGAGGCAATAATAAATTAGTTATTATTATATTTCCTTGTTCATGATAATCGTTTATTATCCATGCTAGAATTGTATTGATAGGAAACTCAGATACATGTGTGGATACATAGACAACACCATGTCCCTAGTAAGCCTCTAGTTGACTAGCTCGTTAATCAATAGATGGTTATGGTTTCCTGACCATGGACATTGGATGTCATTGATAACGGGATCACATCATTAGAAAAATGATGTGATGGACAAGACCCAATCCTAAGCATAGCACAAGATCGTGTAGTTCGTATGCTAAAGCTTTTCTAAATGTCAAGTATCATTTCCTTAGACCATGAGATTGTGCAACTCCCGGATACGTAGGAATGCTTTGGGTGTGCCAAACGTCACAACGTAACTGGGTGGCTATAAAGGTGCACTACGGGTATCTCCGAAAGTGTCTGTTGGGTTGGCACGAATCGAAACTGGGATTTGTCACTCCGTGTGACGGAGAGGTATCTCTGGGCCCACTCGGTAGGACATCATCATAATGTGCACAATGTGATCAAGGAGTTGATCACGAGATGATGTGTTACGGAACGAGTAAAGAGACTTGCCGGTAACGAGATTGAACAAGGTATCGGGATACCGACGATCGAATCTCGGGCAAGTACAATACCACTAAACAAAGGGAATTGCATACGGGATTGATCGAATCCTCGACATCGTGGTTCATCCGATGAGATCATCGTGGAACATGTGGGAACCAACATGGGTATCCAGATCCCGCTGTTGGTTATTGACTGCAGAATGTCTCGGTCATGTCTGCATGGTTCCCGAACCCGTTGGGTCTACACACTTAAGGTTCGATGACGCTAGGGTTATAAAGGAAGTTCGTATGTGGTTACCGAATGTAGTTCGGAGTCCCGGATGAGATCCCGGACGTCACGAGGAGTTCCAGAATGGTCCGGAGGTAAAGATTTATATATGGGAAGTCCTGTTTTGGTCACCGAAAGAGTTTCGGGTTTTATCGGTAACGTACCGGGACCACCAGGAGGGTCCCGGGGGTCCACCAAGTGGGACCACCGGCCCCGGAGGGCTGCATGGGCCAAGTGTGGGAGGGGACCAGCCCCAGGTGGGCTGGTGCGCCCCCCCACAAGGGCCCAAGGCGCCTAAGGGGAGGAGGGGGTGCAAACCCTAAGGGCAGATGGGCCTTAGGGCCCATGCCTGGTGCGCCTCCCTCTCCCCTCCACCTGGCCGCCACCCAGATGGGATCTGGGGCTGCCGCACCCCTTGGGTGGGAACCCTAGAGGGGGCGCAGCCCCCTACCTCTCCCCTATATATAGTTGAGGTATTTGGGGCTGCCAACACAAGAGTTTTGACCTCTCCATGGCGCAGCCCTGCTTCTCTCCCTCCTCCTCTCCCGCGGTGCTTGGCGAAGCCCTGCAGGATTGCCACGCTCCTCCACCACCACCACGCCATTGTGGTGCTGCTGGACGGAGTCTTCCTCAGCCTCTCCCTCTCTCCTTGCTGGATCAAGGCATGGGAGACGTCACAGGGCTGTACGTGTGTTGAATGCGGAGGTGCCGTCCGTTCGGCACTTGGTCATCGGTGATTTGGATCACGGCGAGTACGACTCCATCAACCCCGTTCACTTGAACACTTCCGCTTAGAGATCTACAAGGGTATGTAGATGCACTCTTCTTCCCCTCGTTGCTGGTTTCTCCATAGATAGATCTTGGTGACACGTAGGAAAATTTTGAATTTCTGCTACATTCCCCAACAGTGGCATCATGAGCTAGGTCTATTGCGTAGATTCTTTGCATGAGTAGAACACAAAGTAGTTGTGGGCGTTGATTTTTTTCAATATGCTTACCGTTACTAGTCCAATCTTGATTCGGCGGCATTGTGGGATGAAGCAGCCCGGACCGACCTTAGACGTACACTTACGTGAGACATGTTCCACTGACTGACATGCACTAGTTGCATAAGGTGGCTAGCGGGTGCCAGTCTCTCCCACTTTAGTCGGATCGGATTCGATGAAAAGGGTCCTTATGAAGGGTAAATAGCAATTGACATATCACGTTGTGGTTTTGCGTAGGTAAGAAACGTTCTTGCTAGAAACCCATAGCAGCCACGTAAAACATGCAAACAACAATTAGAGGACGTCTAACTTCTTCTTGCAGGGTATGCCATGTGATGTGATATGGCCAAAAGGATGTGATGAATGATATATGTGATGTATGAGATGATCATGTTCTTGTAATAGGAATCACGACTTGCATGTCGATGAATATGACAACCGGCAGGAGCCATAGGAGTTGTCTTAATTTATTTATGACCTGCGTGTCAAACGTAAACGTCATGTAATTACTTTACTTTATTACTAACCGTTAGCTGTAGTAGTAGTAGAAGTAATAGTTGGCGAGACAACTTCATGAAGACACGATGATGGAGATCATGATGATGGAGATCATGGTGTCATGCCGATGACGATGATGATCATGGAGCCCCGAAGATGGAGATCAAAAGGAGCAAAGTGATGATGGATATATCATGTCACTATTTGATTGCATGTGATGTTTATCATGTTTTTGCATCTTATTTGGTTAGAACGACCACCAGATGGGTCCCGGGGGTCCACCGGGTGGGGCCACCCATCCCGGAGGACTTATTATTATGATGATGCATGATGTGAGCATGAAGAGTTATTATATATATATATATATATATATATATATATATATATATATATATATATATATATATATATATATATATATATCAGTGGGTGAAATGAACATGGATTGGATTGAAGTGAAGGCAACATGCATGTGGTGCATGTCGAAAGTAGTACTAATCCAAACTTGATCAAATTAGGATTAATTAGTATTACTTTCGACATGCACCACATATGTTGCCTTCACTTCAATCTAAGCCATGTTTAGGCATACCATAGCGTTGGTATAAACCAAGCACGGAGATATAAGAGAGGACACTTCTCTCTATTAGCTAGCTAATAACAAACTAAATTAACCCCCAAAACCCCTAAACAAGCCCCGTTAAAAAAAACAAAAACCCCAACCATAGAAATGCTGACGCGTGGATGCATATTGGTCCCGGTTGGTTCCACCAACCGGGACCAAAGGCCCTCCTGCCTGGGCTCGGCGCACCGGCCACGTGAAGGCCCATCTGTCCCGGTTCTGGTTAGAACCGGGACTAAAGGGTCAGGGCATTAGTAACGACCCTTTAGTCCCGGTTCAGGAACCGGGACAAAAAGCCCTTATGAACCGAGACAATAGGCCCGTTTTCTACTAGTGAAGGCAAAACAGGCACATAGACTCAAGGACTTGTACATCGGTGAAATATGAAGCATTTTTCAGGCCTCAGGTTTGAGAAGAAGATGGCATCAATGAGGAATGGAGCCGAGGGTGGTTCACAGTTGCGAACATCGCCGTCTCAACGCTTTTTGGAGCGCCCCTTGAGGAATCTGGTAAGAAACGTGGAGTCTGCTCCTGCCACTGCTACGTACAAAGAGGAAATCCATGTGTTAGGTGTTTAAACTGCTAGCATAAACGTGTGGCTGATTGATTGGCAGCAATGTCAGAGCCATAAGTGAGAATACAAATGCAATAGGAAAGCTCCATGATTAGGAATTCTCAGTCATCGATCCTTCTTTTTTTGTAGATGAACATTTGTAGTGAAGTAATCAATCAAATTGTTCAACAATATTTCCTCAGTATATTCCTTTTTGAGCCTCTATGTACAGACCGTTCACTGTATCTCTCTTTAAGGAAAACCAACACCTTTGTGCCACATACCTGTGCAGTTGACGATTTGGCCGGCAGCAGCAACATTTCTTGGCACGTGGGTGCTGGTTTTGGCGGGCAAGCAAGCAGCAACGAGCAGCTGCAGGCAAAAGCTACTAACAGGTGAAAAAATAATTCTAGATCAACAATGTTTTACATCGCGACCTCACTTGTTCATAATTTGATGGTAGGATGTTAGATTTAGTCGACGGTTACTATTGAATGCACTCTGAATTTGTATGGTTAATGCTATGAATTATTGAAGCGGATGGACATGTTTGTAGAATACTCAACCAGATGTGTTAGTCTTCACATAGCAGCAGAGGTCGTTTTCAAACAGCAGCACCAATGTACATCTTCTACAAACAAAAAAAGGAAAAATATGCTAGTCTTGCTCCTTATCTACTCTTAATTTTGAACTGACAAAAAAATATTGATCTGAACTGGCAGGTGTTGCTTGGCTCCTGACTCCCTTCGCCATGCCACTCACCTCGTGTCGCTGGACCACCGCGGTCGTTGGCAGAATCCTTTTGTTTAGCATCCAGCGCAAGCAATCTGAATCCGCACGCGCAAGCCTTGTGTTGCCGTGTCAGCCCTCCTTCTGCTGACTGCTTCTGCAGTAGCAAGTCGCGCCACCTGCACCTGTTATCACCACAAGACGTTCTACTACACCTATATGTTCTACTACAACTAAACGCCGGTGGTGGTGAAGTTCTACTATGGCTATACGCCAAGTTCTACTAAAGTTGTATGTCAGCGACCATGATCTACTACAGATGTACGCCAAGTTGTACTACAGTTATACACGGGCCGTCATTGTAACGCCCTCGATGCGGCTATATCTCCCACGTGTCGAAGCACGACTTAGAGGCATAACCGCATTGAAAGCAATGTCGCAAGTGAGTTAATCTTCACACAACTCATGTATTACATAAGGGAAAGAGATACATAGTTGGCTTACAGTCGCCACTTCACACAATACATAAATAAACATTCATCATCCAGATTACACTCAAGGTCCGACTACGGAACCAAAATAAAAGAACACTACCCCAAATGCTACACAGATCCGCGATCGTCCCAACTGGGCTCCACTACTGATCATCAGGAAAAGACACATAGTAACGACCACGTTCCTCGTCGAACTCCCACTTGAGCTCGGTTGCGTCATCTGCACTGGCATCGTTGGCACCTGCAACTGTTTTGGTAGAATCTGTGAGTCACGGGGACTCAGCAATCTCACACCCACGAGATCAAGACTATTTAAGCTTAAAGGTAGGAAGGGGTTGTGAGGTGGAGCTGCAGCAAGCGACTAGCATATATGGTGGCTAACAACGCAAAAGAGAGCGAGAAGAGAAGCAAAGCACCGTCGTGAAGCTAGGAGTGATCAAGAAGTGATCCTAGAACAACCTACGTCAAACATAGCTCCAACGCCGTGTTCACTTCCCGGACTCCGCCGAGAAGAGACCATCACGGTTACACACACGGTTGATGGGTTTTAATTAAGATCAACTTCGGGTTTTCTACAACCGGACATTAACAACTTCCCATCTGCCTCATAACCGCGGGCACAGCTTTCGAAAGATAATACCCTGCAGGGGTGTCCCAACTTAGCCCATTATAAGCTCTCATGGTCAACGAAGGATATTCCTTCTACCGGCAAGACCCGATCAGTCTCGGAATCCCGGACTACAAGACATTTCGACAGTAATAAAACAAGTCCAGCAAAGCCGCCCGATTGTGCCGACAAATCCCGATAAGAGCTGCACATATCTCGTTCTCAGGGCACATCCGGATAAGCTAAGCGTACAGGTACCAACATAGCCCAAGTTGCCAAGGGACGGTCCCGCACGGTGCTCTAGTTTGGACCAACACTCAAAGGAGCACTGGCCCGGGGGTTAAAATAAAGATGACCCTCGGGCTCGCGAAAACCCGGGGGAAAAAGCCTTAGGTGGCAAATGGTAAAACCAAAGTTGGGCCTTGCTGGAGGAGTTTTATTCAAAGCGAACTGTCAAGGGGGTCCCATAAATCACCCAACCGTGTAAGGAACGCAAAATCAAGGAACATAACACCGGTATGACGGAAACTAGGGTGGCAAGAGTGGAACAAAACACCAGGCATAAGGCCGAGCCTTCCACCCTTTACCAAGTATATAGATGCATTAATTAAATAAGAGATATTGTGATATCCCCACATATCCATGTTCCAACATGGAACAAACTTCAGCTTCACCTGCAACTAGCAACGCTATAAGAGGGGCTGAGCAAAGCGGTAACATAGCCAATCAACGGTTTGCTAGGACATGGATGGTTAGAGGCTGACATGGCAATATGGGTGGCATGATATAGCAAGTGGTAGGTATCGCATCATAGTCATAGCAAAAGAGCAAGCATCTAGCAAGCAGAGATAGAAGTGATTTCGAGGGTATGGTCATCTTGCCTGCAAGGTTCTCAGAGTTGTCGAAAGCTTGATCTTCGTAAGCGTTCTCAACAGGTTCCTCGTTCACGTACTCGTCTCCCAGCTCTACCCAAAACAAGAACACAAGCAAAGGAACTACTATCAAGCACGATGCTATGCACAAACAACATGATGCAAAACATGGCATGATATGCGAGATGTGATATGCAATGCATATGCGTGCGCGGGAAGGGAAAAGATGAACAAGGCATAATCTTGGCAAACCAAGTATGCCACTGGAAAGGTGAGATGATTTCAGTTGAAATCAATATAAAGATCACCGGAATCGGATGCACGGTTTGCAAATGACAAGCAAAACAAGAATGACAAGATTCTGCCATTAACAGCATGATGCTACTTAGCAAGCAACAAGAAATTAAGCTGCCACACCCAAACATATCAGCGAAGCACATGGAAGTGACCTACTCAAGATTCTTGACAAAAGATGAACACTGAGCTACGGCTAAATCACACCATAACAGGTTCAAACAAGCATGGCAAAAGTGCAAAAGATAACAGGTTCACAGACTTAATGAAAATAGCAACATGCCAGAAATTAACATCAGGATGGCATGTTTAGAGCAAGCAAACAAGCCGCTACAGGAACACAATATAGCAAAACAAGGCATGGCATGAACCTACTCAAAGCACAGAACAAAAGTACCTTACTGACCAAGAGTCAAAAAGGAACAGAAAATACAATAACACCCATGTCAATTAAGCAAGTTTCGTTACAGGTTTCAGACTTAGCAGAAAACTGGACATGTCAAAACAGATAACAAGTAGGCATGTTCGTGAGCTCGATGCGCTCACTACAGAGCATTGCATGATAAACTAAGCATACATCCATCAGGAAGACATGGTATATAAGCTAGACATGGCAAGAACAACATCATAGCATGCAAGGATCAACTGCAACAAGCTTGCAAAATCGAATAACATGTAAACAATCTGCCAGTAACATTTTATAGCAAAAGTAGAGCTCGATTGCCTCAAGCTACGGTACTCCATAATTACAAACAAAGGCATTAATGGATATAAAACATCCATATGTTCAAAACACCCTTACTGATCATTCTCAAAAGAGGCATAGATCTCTCTGAAACAACATGAACACATAGCATAAAAATAACAGCAGGACATGACTTGGTAAAATTACTAAGTCCCTGAAATCAGCAACAACATGATCCCTAGTTTGCATGCTTGTGCTAGTCACCACAAAGATCACAAAAATACATGGCATACACCCCTGTAAAGATGGCATGGCATATTACAAAACACATGTAGGACTCAAGTTCATAGGCAAAAAATGACAAAAGTGCATGTTCTGCTGCGAATCTGAATCTAACATCACATAGCCCTCTTCTAACAGCATTTCGGGCATCAAGACGAGCTCAAATGAAAATGATGAAATGAGATGAAATGATGTACTCATCGAGGCGAACAATTTGACATATTACACGTAGGAAACGGAGCAGTAAGCAAGGAGTTATGGCATGTTGAACAGTGCATAAAAACTTAACAGAAAAAGGACTTGGGGAAAATCGGGGCAACCTCGCAGATCTAAGGTTCCGGGCACGGGAACCGAGGATGGCTGGAGTTGCGCCGGAGACGAGGAGGACGACGCCAGAGAGGTTCGGGGTCGCCGGATCCGGCCCTCCCACGGCCGGATCTGGCCGGGGGCGGAGGAGAGGAGGCGCGGGAGCGCGCGGGACGGCGGGGCGGAACCGCGGCGGCGCGGGCGGCGGTCGCCGGCGCGAGGCGGCGGGGCGGCGACTCCGAGCCGCGGGACGAAGCGGCGAGCGGAGGCTCGGGGCGGCGGGGCGCGCGGGCGAGCCGGGCGGGGAGGCGAGGTGCGGGCAGGCGGCGCGGGAGCTTCGGGCCGGGAGGGCCGGCGATGGGCCCCGCGGGCCCTGGCGGCGGCGGTGAAGTGGGGCTCGCGGGTGTGACGTGGCGCGCGAGGATTGGCCTGGGGCGACTGGCGGACGTGTCCGGCGCCGGGCGGACGCGTCCGGCGCGCGGAGGAAGAAGGGAGCTAGGGTTAGGGTAGGAGAGGACCCGGGATTTCGGGGGAGAGGGTATATTTATAGGTAGGAGGGGCTAGGAGGCTCCAAATTGAGCACGGTTTTCGGCCACGCGATCGTGATCGAACGGCGCTGGACATGGGAGTGACTTAGATGGGTTATTGGGCAGTTTTGGAGGGTTTTGGGCTGCAACCCAAAAGAGGCTTTCACGGTTACCCGATTAACCGTTGGAGTACCAAACGACCTTCGAATGATCCGAAACTTTACAGGCGGTCTACCGGTGCTATACCAAGGCCACATGTCAAGCCTCGGTCCATTCCGAGAATGTTTAACACCCGCACACGAAAATAGGTACAAGGGGACGCCGGAGGACGTAGGAGCGCCGGATTGCAAAACGGACAACGGGGAAAATGCTCGGATTCATGAAACGAACACGTATGCGAATGCGATGCACATGATGACATGATATGAAATGCATGACATGAACAAAATGCAAAATGAAGGAAAAACGCAACCACGAGGGGAATATCATATCACATTGCCGAAAATGGCAAGAGTTGGAGTTACAAATATGGCAAGTTACATCCGGGGTGTTACAACACTCCACCACTACGAGAGGATCTCGTCCCGAGATCTAGGACTGAAAGAACTCCGGATATTCGGAACGGAGGTGGTCCTCGCGCTCCCAGGTGGCTTCTCGGTCGGAATGGTGTGACCATTTCACTTTCAGAAATTTGATTGACTTGTTGCGAGTCTTGCGCTCAGTTTCTTCAAGAATAGCAACGGGATGCTCATGATAAGACAAATCTTCTTGAAGATCAATCTCTTCGAAGTTGATGGTGCGCTCAGGCGTCTTGAAGCACTTGCGAAGCTGTGACACATGAAACACATCGTGCACATTTGCAAAGTTGGAGGGAAGCTCAAGTTCATAGGCGAGATCGCCTCTTTTGCCGATGATCTTGAAAGGACCGACGTATCTAGGGGCAAGTTTCCCTTTGATACCGAAGCGACGAGTGCCTTTCATTGGATAGACGCGGAGGTAGACATGGTCTCCGATCTTGAAATGCCAAACCACGATGTTTGCTATCATAATAGCTCTTCTGGCGCGATTGCGCGGCTTTGAGATTCTCACGAATGACCTTACACATATCTTCAGCCTCTGTGACCAAATCGTTGCCAAGAAGTTGGCGTTCGCCCGTCTCTGACCAATTGAGAGGAGTACGACACTTTCTGCCATAGAGGATCTCGAATGGGGCTTTGCCCGAGCTGGCTTGAAAGCTGTTGTTGTAAGAGAACTCAGCATATGCAAGACAATCCTCCCACTTCATGCCGAAAGAGATAACACAAGCCCTGAGCATATCTTCAAGAATTTGGTTGACACGCTCGACTTGTCCACTAGTTTGAGGGTGGAAAGCTGTGCTGAAGCGAATATTTGTGCCCATGGCCTTCTGAAAAGAATCCCAAAACTTGGATGTAAAGATGCTGCCACGGTCCGAAGAGATCAATTGTGGAATGCCATGCAAGGAGACAATTCTGGAGGTGTAAAGCTCTGCCAGCTGCGCTGCTGTGATAGACTCTTTGATAGGAAGAAAATGAGCCACTTTAGTGAGCTTGTCGATGACGACGAAGATAGCATCATTTCCACGCTTGGACTTAGGAAAACCAGTCACGAAGTCCATTTCGATATGATCAAACTTCCATTCTGGAATAGCAAGGGGTTGGAGTAGACCAGTTGGTCGTTGGTGTTCTGCTTTCACCCTTCTACAGACATCACATTCATTCATGAATTGAGCAATTTCTCGCTTCATTCGAGTCCACCAATACGACTGCTTGAGGTCATGGTACATCTTCGTACTTCCAGGATGAATTGACAGAAGAGAATTGTGCACCTCGTTCATAATAACTTTACGTAGATCACCCTTTGGAACCACGATCCGGTCCTCGAAGAAAATAGTATCTCTGTCATCAACTCGATAGCACTTGTATTTGGAGATGCCCTTGTCAATACCACGTTTCACCTTCTTCACCATGGTATCCAGCAGTTGTGCCTCACGAATTTGATCTTCCAAAGTAGGAGAGACTATGAGGTTGGCAAGAAAACCTTGAGGAACAACTTGGAGATTCAACTTGCGGAAAGCTTCACAAAGGTCCGGTTGAAAAGGCTTGAGGATTAAGCTGTTGCAATAAGCCTTCCTGCTCCAAGCGTCTGCAGTCACATTAGCATTGCCTGGAGTATATTCAATACTCGGATTATACTCTTGAATCATTTCGACCCATCGAGTTTGCCTGAGGTTGAGGTTGGGCTGAGTGAAGATGTACTTGAGACTCTTGTGATCGGTGAATATGTCCACTTTCCTTCCCAACAGGAGATGTCTCCATGTTATTAGTGCGTGGACAACTGCCGCCAACTCAAGATCGTGAGTGGGGTAGTTCTTTTCGTTGGGCTTCAACTGACGAGAGGTATAGGCCACAACCTTCTTCTCTTGCATTAACACGGCACCGAGGCCTTGAACAGAAGCATCACAGAAAACTTCATAAGGCTTGGATTCGTCAGGAGGAGTCAAAACTGGAGCAGTGACGAGTTTCTCTTTGATAGTGTTGAAAGCAACGTCACACTCAGGGGACCGGACATACTTCACATGCTTCTGGAGGAGGTTGGAAAGAGGCTTTGCAATCTTTGAGAAATTCTCAACGAATCTTCGGCAATAGCTTGCAAGTCCAAGAAAACTGCGAAGCTGCTTGACATTCTGAGGAGGTTCCCAATTCAAAACTGCAGACACCCTCTCTGGTTTAGTAGCAATGCCCTTGGCAGAGATGATATGCCCAAGGTAAAGAACTTCATCAAGCCGGAATTCACATTTGGAGAACTTCACATAGAATTGATACTCTCTGAGCTTGTCGAGCACCAATCGCAAATGTTTGGCATGATCCTTCTTATTCTTGGAGAAGACCAATATATCATCGAGATAGACCAAGACGAATTCGTTGGTGTAGGGGTTGAAGATGAAGTTCATCATGCGAGAGAATGTTGGAGGAGCATTGACAAGGTTGAAAGACATGACAGTATATTCATAAGAACCAAAGCTTGTTCTGAATGCTGTCTTGGGAATATCTTCTTCACGAATGCGGATCTGATGATAACCCATACGAAGGTCAAGCTTGGAGAACACCTTAGCACCTTTGAGTTGCTCGAATAACTCATTGATGTTGGGAAGTGGGTACTTGTTCTTGATTGTCTTCTTGTTCAATGGACGGTAATCGACGCAAAGTCGGTCCGTGCCATCCTTCTTCTGGACAAAAAGAACACCACAACCCCAAGGAGAAGAACTCGGTCTGATCAAACCCAGACGCTCTTGTTCATCGAGCTGTTTCTTCAATTCTTTCAGCTCTTTAGGTCCAAGCTTGTAAGGACGCTTGCAAACGGGTTCCGTGCCAGGCTCAAGATCAATAACGAATTCAACTGGCCGGTGAGGAGGCATACCCGGAAGCTCTTCTGGAAAGACATCTTGGTACTCACAAACGACTGGAATCTGAGAGATAGCATTCAACTCGCCCTTCTCATTGAGAGAAAACAACCGAATGGTATCATCACGAGCGGCATAGATGATCACATCGTCAGAAGAGTGAGTCAATTGAATTTCCCTGGCAGCACAATCAAGCTGAGCCTTGTGCTTAGAAAGCCAGTCCATCCCGAGAATAAGATCAATATCAGAGTCACCAAGAACAATTGGTTTAGCCAGAAATCTATAGTCGCCCATCTTGATAGAAACATCCGGAATCATCGTGGTAGCCCTCAAATGCTTGCCCGGAGAAACAACCCCCATGGGTTTACTCAACATTTCCGAAATGAAATCATGCTTTGAAACGAATGATCTTGACATGAAACAATGCGATGCACCAGTATCAAATAAGACTTTTGCAGGAATATCATTAACATGAAGGTTACCCATGATCACTTCTGAAGAATCCTCTCCGTATGCCGCGTTCATCATGTTCACCTTGGCATGCTTAGGATTATGCTTGACCACTGCATTGCTGGAAGATCTCACAGGAGGAGGAGGCAGAAGGCGCCTTTGGTTGAAGCACTTGTTCGCATAGTGACCCTTCTGCTGACATTTGTTGCAAGTCACCTCTGAGAGCGGGCGATGATAAGGAGCATTTGGCCTTGGAGCTTGGTTCTGAGACTTGTTCTGATAGCCAGGGTTGGGTGGGTGGGAAGATCCACGACCACCTGAGTTCTTCTGCTGATAAGGCTGACGGAACGGAGGAGGAGGAGGCAACCAGAACTTCTGTTGCTTAGCTGCCACAAGTGAGGAAGAAGAAGACTGAACTGCGTCTCTGACTCTCTTCTTAGAAGCCTCAAACTTGAGCTGAGCAGCCTCTTGTTTCAGTGCCATGTTGTAGAATTCATCATACTTTAACGGCTCAAAAAGCACGAGAGCTAGTTGCAGATCTTCTCTGAGGCCACGCCTGAACTGGTAAATCATGCTCTTCTCATCAGGGATGTCTTGCTTAGCAAAACGAGAGAGCTTCTGGAACTGAGTGTTGTATTGATACACAGACATGTTGCCTTGCTTGAGATTGCAGACCTCCTCACGCTTACTCTCAACAACACTTTCTGGAATGTGATGAGCTTTGAAGTCACGGCGGAAATCATCCCAGGTAATCACACGACCTCCTCTTGAATCTTTGTATTGTTGGAACCATTCAGCAGCTTGATCCTTGAGTTGAAAAGAGGCAAACTTGACAAAGTCCTCCGGTCTGACATTGCTACATTCGAAGTGCTTGTTGATGTCCACGAGCCAATCATCGGCGTCTGTGGCCTCGACACAGGAGCTGAAAGTCTTCGGCTGATTAGCAAGGAACTGATTGAGGGTAGCGAAGTGCAGCTGATTGTTGCCTTGTCCTTGATTTCCTTGATTACCTTGCCCTTGGTTGCGATCTTGCAAGAGCTGAATCAGAATCTGACCGTTGGCATTTGTGGCAGTCATCAGGGCTTGCCATGCCTCCAGAGGCGGAGGTGGTGGCGGAGGGTTAGCCTGACTTCCTTCATTGCGTTCCGGATTCTGACGCGTTGGCGGAGCCATCCTGAAGAGGGTGACATCCATTAGCATCTTGAAAGACATATATTCAAGCTGAATCAAAGGATCGAAATTGCAACATATAGTCTTCACAATAAACATTCGAACGAGAATGAACGAATGAATTCCAAAGTAAATCATCACACTTCCATAAGTTGAGAAGCCACTTAGAAAAAGGTATGGAATCACCATCTGCCTTCGGAACAACTCGAATATCACAACTGAAAACAAAACAAAAGATTGGCTTGTAGAATAAGCCGGAACAAACATATGATAGATCCCATATCGTATCATGTGTCTGTTGGAAAGATATTCTAGGAGCTACTTGAATTCCCACCTATAAACTCCCGAAACTTTCTGGTTATGCAATCAGGTGTTGGGGATACAGGGGACACAAAATATATCACCCAAGCTAACAATACCTAGATCCAGCTGTATCCATCCTTCAACACATAACCAGGAAACCCTCGGAAATCGTCTACCTCAACCTTCGAAAAGCATCCGTTATACGAGTTATGGCAATACTCCCGCACTCGCCTCAGTACTGGGCTATCAGGGTTATCTCACCAACAACTGTACAAAAGAGATTTTCGATGTCGGCGTACTAAACTCAGGTATTCCAGAACCGCAACGATAAAATTATGACGACAACACCTCAGAGCTCAACTCCCCGGGACACCTCCACTAAACCCCTGCTGACAGGAGGCACCAAGACAATGTTGTCATCACAAAACCATCGGAACGATTCTAAGATACCCGCGTGATCCTAAAAAAAAATTAGTGAAATTTGAGAAGAGAAGAGTCAAAACTCTACGTCAGGATGCCTTACCAGAGCGATTTGGAGACTGGGAAGTAAAAAGAATTCCTAAACTCTCCGATACATAATTCCTAAATGACTCGAAACATTTTTCTAGACACAACTCGGCCGCTAAAAACGATCAATCAGTGGGGGCTCCTAAGGTCGGGGAAGGCTCTGATTACCAACTTGTAACGCCCTCGATGCGGCTATATCTCCCACGTGGCGAAGCACGACTTAGAGGCATAACCGCATTGAAAGCAATGTCGCAAGTGAGGTAATCTTCACACAACCCATGTAATACATAATGGAAAGAGATACATAGTTGGCTTACAGTCGCCACTTCACACAATACATAAATAAACATTCATCATCCAGATTACACTCAAGGTCCGACTACGGAACCAAAATGAAAGAAGACTACCCCAAATGCTACATAGATCCCCAATCGTCCCAATTGGGCTCCACTACTGATCATCAGGAAAAGACACATAGTAACGACCACGTTCCTCGTCGAACTCCCACTTGAGCTTGGTTGCGTCATCTGCACTGGCATTGTTGGCACCTGCAACTGTTTTGGTAGAATCTGTGAGTCACGGGGACTCAGCAATCTCACACCCGCGAGATCAAGACTATTTAAGCTTAAAGGTAGGAAGGGGTTGTGAGGTGGAGCTGCAGCAAGCGACTAGCATATATGGTAGCTAACAACGCAAAAGAGAGCGAGAAGAGAAGCAAAGCACGGTCGTGAAGCTAGGAGTGATCAAGAAGTGATCCTAGAACAACCTACGTCAAACATAACTCCAACACCGTGTTCACTTCCCGGACTCCGCCGAGAAGAGACCATCACGGTTACACACACGGTTGATGGGTTTTAATTAAGATCAACTTCGGGTTTTCTACAACCGGACATTAACAAATTCCCATCTGCCTCATAACCGCAGGCACGGCTTTCGAAAGATAATACCCTGCAGGGGTGTCCCAACTTAGCCCATTATAAGCTCTCATGGTCAACGAAGGATATTCCTTCTACCGGGAAGACCCGATCAGTCTCGGAATCCCGGACTACAAGACATTTCGACAGTAATAAAACAAGTCCAGCAAAGCCGCCCGATTGTGCCGACAAATCCCGATAAGAGCTGCACATATCTCGTTCTCAGGGCACATCCGGATAAGCTAAGCGTACAGGTACCAACATAGCCCAAGTTGCCAAGGGACGGTCCCGCACGGTGCTCTAGTTTGGACCAACACTCAGAGGAGCACTGGCCCGGGGGTTAAAATAAAGATGACCCTCGGGCTCGCGAAAACCCGGGGGAAAAAGGCTTAGGTGGCAAATGGTAAAACCAAAGTTGGGCCTTGCTGGAGGAGTTTTATTCAAAGCGAACTGTCAAGGGGGTCCCATAAATCACCCAACCGTGTAAGGAACGCAAAATCAAGGAACATAACACCGGTATGACGGAAACTAGGGTGGCAAGAGTGGAACAAAACACCAGGCATAAGGCCGAGCCTTCCACCCTTTACCAAGTATATAGATGCATTAATTAAATAAGAGATATTGTGATATCCCCACATATCCATGTTCCAACATGGAACAAACTTCAGCTTCACCTGCAACTAGCAACGCTATAAGAGGGGCTGAGCAAAGCGGTAACATAGCCAATCAACGGTTTGCTAGGACATGGATGGTTAGAGGCTGACATGGCAATATGGGTGGCATGATATAGCAAGTGGTAGGTATCGCATCATAGTCATAGCAAAAGAGCAAGCATCTAGCAAGCAGAGATAGAAGTGATTTCGAGGGTATGGTCATCTTGCCTGCAAGGTTCTCAGAGTTGTCGAAAGCTTGATCTTCGTAAGCGTTCTCAACAGGTTCCTCGTTCACGTACTCGTCTCCCAGCTCTACCCAAAACAAGAACACAAGCAAAGGAACTACTATCAAGCACGATGCTATGCACAAACAACATGATGCAAAACATGGCATGATATGCGAGATGTGATATGCAATGCATATGCGTGCGCGGGAAGGGAAAAGATGAACAAGGCATAATCTTGGCAAACCAAGTATGCCACTGGAAAGGTGAGATGATTTCAGTTGAAATCGATATAAAGATCACCGGAATCGGATGCACGGTTTGCAAATGACAAGCAAAACAAGAATGACAAGATTCTGCCATTAACAGCATGATGCTACTTAGCAAGCAACAAGAAATTAAACTGCCACACCCAAACATATCAGCGAAGCATATGGAAGTGACCTACTCAAGATTCTTGACAAAAGATGAACACTGAGCTACGGCTAAATCACACCATAAAAGGTTCAAACAAGCATGGCAAAAGTGCAAAAGATAACAGGTTCACAGACTTGATGAAAATAGCAACATGCCAGAAATTAACATCAGGATGGCATGTTTAGAGCAAGCAAACAAGCCGCTACAGGAACACAATATAGCAAAACAAGGCATGGCATGAACCTACTCAAAGCACAGAACAAAAGTACCTTACTGACCAAGAGTCAAAAAGGAACAGAAAATACAATAACACCCATGTCAATTAAGCAAGTTTCGTTACAGGTTTCAGACTTAGCAGAAAACTGGACATGTCAAAACAGATAACAAGTAGGCATGTTCGTGAGCTCGATGCACTCACTACAGAGCATTGCATGATAAACTAAGCATACATCCATCAGGAAGACATGGTATATAAGCTAGACATGGCAAGAACAACATCATAACATGCAAGGATCAACTACAACAAGCTTGCAAAATCGAATAACATGTAAACAATCTGCCAGTAACATTTTATAGCAAAAGTAGAGCTCGATTGCCTCAATCTACGGTACTCCATAATTACAAACAAAGGCATTAATGGATATAAAACATCCATATGTTCAAAACACCCTTACTGATCATTCTCAAAAGAGGCATAGATCTCTCTGAAACAACATGAACACATAGCATAAAAATAACAGCAGGACATGACTTGGTAAAATTACTAAGTCCCTGAAATCAGCAACAACATGATCCCTAGTTTGCATGCTTGTGCTAGTCACCACAAAGATCACAAAAATACATGGCATACACCCCTGTAAAGATGGCATGGCATATTACAAAACACATGTAGGACTCAAGTTCATAGGATGCACACATCAATCATGGCAAAAAATGACAAAAGTGCATGTTCTGCTGCGAATCTGAATCTAACATCACATAGCCCTCTTCTAACAGCATTTCGGGCATCAAGACGAGCTCAAATGAAAATGATGAAATGAGATGAAATGATGTACTCATCGAGGCGAACAATTTGACATATTACACGTAGGAAACGGAGCAGTAAGCAAGGAGTTATGGCATGTTGAACAGTGCATAAAAACTTAACAGAAAAAGGACTTGGGGAAAATCGGGGCAACCTCGCAGATCTAAGGTTCCGGGCACGGGAACCGAGGATGGCTGGAGTTGCGCCGGAGACGAGGAGGACGACGCCAGAGAGGTTCGGGGTTGCCGGATCCGGCCCTCCCACGGCCGGATCTGGCCGGGGGCGGAGGAGAGGAGGCGCGGGAGCACGCGGGACGGCGGGGCGGAACCGCGGCGGCGCGGGCGGCGGTCGCCAGCGCGAGGCGGCGGGGCGGCGACTCCGAGCCGCGGGACAAAGCGGCGAGCGGAGGCTCGGGGCGGCGGGGCGCGCGGGCGAGCCGGGCGGGGAGGCGAGGTGCGGGCAGGCGGCGCGGGAGCTTCGGGCCGGGAGGGCCGGCGATGGGCCCCGCGGGCCCTGGCGGCGGCGACGAAGTGGGGCTCGCGGGTGTGACGTGGCGCGCGAGGATTGGCCCGGGGCGGCTGCCAGACGTGTTCGGCGCCGGGCGGACGCGTCCGGCGCGCGGAGGAAGAAGGGAGCTAGGGTTAGGGTAGGAGAGGACCCGGGATTTCGGGGGAGAGGGTATATTTATAGGTAGGAGGGGCTAGGAGGCTCCAAATTGAGCACGGTTTTCGGCCACGCGATCGTGATCGAACGGCGCTGGACATGGGAGTGACTTAGATGGGTTATTGGGCAGTTTTGGAGGGTTTTGGGCTGCAACCCAAAAGAGGCTTTCACGGTTACCCGATTAACCGTTGGAGTACCAAACGACCTTCGAATGATCCGAAACTTTACAGGCGGTCTACCGGTGCTATACCAAGGCCACAAGTCAAGCCTCGGTCCATTCCGAGAATGTTTAACACCCGCACACGAAAATAGGTACAAGGGGACGCCGGAGGACGTAGGAGCGCCGGACTGCAAAACGGACAACGGGGAAAATGCTCGGATTCATGAAACGAACACGTATGCGAATGCGATGCACATGATGACATGATATGAAATGCATGACATGAACAAAATGCAAAATGAAGGAAAAACGCAACCACGAGGGGAATATCATATCACATTGCCGAAAATGGCAAGAGTGGGAGTTACAAATATGGCAAGTTACATCCGGGGTGTTACAACACTCCACCACTACGAGAGGATCTCGTCCCGAGATCTAGGACTGAAAGAACTCCGGATATTCGGAACGGAGGTGGTCCTCGCGCTCCCAGGTGGCTTCTCGGTCGGAATGGTGTGACCATTTCACTTTCAGAAATTTGATTGACTTGTTGCGAGTCTTGCGCTCAGTTTCTTCAAGAATAGCAACGGGATGCTCATGATAAGACAAATCTTCTTGAAGATCAATCTCTTCGAAGTTGATGGTGCGCTCAGGCGTCTTGAAGCACTTGCGAAGCTGTGACACATGAAACACATCGTGCACATTTGCAAAGTTGGAGGGAAGCTCAAGTTCATAGGCGAGATCGCCTCTTTTGCCGATGATCTTGAAAGGACCGACGTATCTAGGGGCAAGTTTCCCTTTGATACCGAAGCGACGAGTGCCTTTCATTGGAGAGACGCGGAGGTAGACATGGTCTCCGATCTTGAAATGCCAAACCACGATGTTTGCTATCATAATAGCTCTTCTGGCGCGATTGCGCGGCTTTGAGATTCTCACGAATGACCTTACACATATCTTCAGCCTCTGTGACCAAATCGTTGCCAAGAAGTTGGCGTTCGCCCGTCTCTGACCAATTGAGAGGAGTACGACACTTTCTGCCATAGAGGATCTCGAATGGGGCTTTGCCCGAGCTGGCTTGAAAGCTGTTGTTGTAAGAGAACTCAGCATATGCAAGACAATCCTCCCACTTCATGCCGAAAGAGATAACACAAGCCCTGAGCATATCTTCAAGAATTTGGTTGACACGCTCGACTTGTCCACTAGTTTGAGGGTGGAAAGCTGTGCTGAAGCGAATATTTGTGCCCATGGCCTTCTGAAAAGAATCCCAAAACTTGGATGTAAAGATGCTGCCACGGTCCGAAGAGATCAATTGTGGAATGCCATGCAAGGAGACAATTCTGGAGGTGTAAAGCTCTGCCAGCTGCGCTGCTGTGATAGACTCTTTGATAGGAAGAAAATGAGCCACTTTAGTGAGCTTGTCGATGACGACGAAGATAGCATCATTTCCACGCTTGGACTTAGGAAAACCAGTCATGAAGTCCATTTCGATATGATCAAACTTCCATTCTGGAATAGCAAGGGGTTGGAGTAGACCAGTTGGTCGTTGGTGTTCTGCTTTCACCCTTCTACAGACATCACATTCATTCATGAATTGAGCAATTTCTCGCTTCATTCGAGTCCACCAATACGACTGCTTGAGGTCATGGTACATCTTCGTACTTCCAGGATGAATTGATAGAAGAGAATTGTGCACCTCGTTCATAATAACTTTACGTAGATCACCCTTTGGAACCACGATCCGGTCCTCGAAGAAAAGAGTATCTCTGTCATCAACTCGATAGCACTTGTATTTGGAGATGCCCTTGTCAATACCACGTTTCACCTTCTTCACCATGGTATCCAGCAGTTGTGCCTCACGAATTTGATCTTCCAAAGTAGGAGAGACTATGAGGTTGGCAAGAAAACCTTGAGGAACAACTTGGAGATTCAACTTGCGGAAAGCTTCACAAAGGTCCGGTTGAAAAGGCTTGAGGATTAAGCTGTTGCAATAAGCCTTCCTGCTCCAAGCGTCTGCAGTCACATTAGCATTGCCTGGAGTATATTCAATACTCGGATTATACTCTTGAATCATTTCGACCCATCGAGTTTGCCTGAGGTTGAGGTTGGGCTGAGTGAAGATGTACTTGAGACTCTTGTGATCGGTGAATATGTCCACTTTCCTTCCCAACAGGAGATGTCTCCATGTTATTAGTGCGTGGACAACTGCCGCCAACTCAAGATCGTGAGTGGGCTAGTTCTTTTCGTTGGGCTTCAACTGACGAGAGGTATAGGCCACAACCTTCTTCTCTTGCATTAACACGGCACCGAGGCCTTGAACAGAAGCATCACAGAAAACTTCATAAGGCTTGGATTCGTCAGGAGGAGTCAAAACTGGAGCAGTGACGAGTTTCTCTTTGATAGTGTTGAAAGCAACGTCACACTCAGGAGACCGTACATACTTCACATGCTTCTGGAGGAGGTTGGAAAGAGGCTTTGCAATCTTTGAGAAATTCTCAACGAATCTTCGGCAATAGCTTGCAAGTCCAAGAAAACTGCGAAGCTGCTTGACATTCTGAGGAGGTTCCCAATTCAAAACTGCAGACACCCTCTCTGGTTTAGTAGCAATGCCCTTGGCAGAGATGATATGCCCAAGGTAAAGAACTTCATCAAGCCGGAATTCACATTTGGAGAACTTCACATAGAATTGATACTCTCTGAGCTTGTCGAGCACCAATCGCAAATGTTTGGCATGATCCTTCTTATTCTTGGAGAAGACCAATATATCATCGAGATAGACCAAGACGAATTCGTTGGTGTAGGGGTTGAAGATGAAGTTCATCATGCGAGAGAATGTTGGAGGAGCATTGACAAGGTTGAAAGACATGACAGTATATTCATAAGAACCAAAGCTTGTTCTGAATGCTGTCTTGGGAATATCTTCTTCACGAATGCGGATCTGATGATAACCCATACGAAGGTCAAGCTTGGAGAACACCTTAGCACCTTTGAGTTGCTCGAATAACTCATTGATGTTGGGAAGTGGGTACTTGTTCTTGATTGTCTTCTTGTTCAATGGACGGTAATCGACGCAAAGTCGGTCCGTGCCATCCTTCTTCTGGACAAAAAGAACACCACAACCCCAAGGAGAAGAACTCGGTCTGATCAAACCCAGACGCTCTTGTTCATCGAGCTGTTTCTTCAATTCTTTCAGCTCTTTAGGTCCAAGCTTGTAAGGACGCTTGCAAACGGGTTCCGTGCCAGGCTCAAGATCAATAACGAATTCAACTGGCCGGTGAGGAGGCATACCCGGAAGCTCTTCTGGAAAGACATCTTGGTACTCACAAACGACTGGAATCTGAGAGATAACATTCAACTCGCCCTTCTCATTGAGAGAAAACAACCGAATGGTATCATCACGAGCGGCATAGATGATCACATCGTCAGAAGAGTGAGTCAATTGAATTTCCCTGGCAGCACAATCAAGCTGAGCCTTGTGCTTAGAAAGCCAGTCCATCCCGAGAATAAGATCAATATCAGAGTCACCAAGAACAATTGGTTTAGCCAGAAATCTATAGTCGCCCATCTTGATAGAAACATCCGGAATCATCGTGGTAGCCCTCAAATGCTTGCCCGGAGAAACAACCCCCATGGGTTTACTCAACATTTCCGAAATGAAATCATGCTTTGAAACGAATGATCTTGACATGAAACAATGCGATGCACCAGTATCAAATAAGACTTTTGCAGGAATATCATTAACATGAAGGTTACCCATGATCACTTCTGAAGAATCCTCTCCGTATGCCGCGTTCATCATGTTCACCTTGGCATGCTTAGGATTATGCTTGACCACTGCATTGCTGGAAGATCTCACAGGAGGAGGAGGCAGAAGGCGCCTTTGGTTGAAGCACTTGTTCGCATAGTGACCCTTCTGCTGACATTTGTTGCAAGTCACCTCTGAGAGCGGGCGATGATAAGGAGCATTTGGCCTTGGAGCTTGGTTCTGAGACTTGTTCTGATAGCCAGGGTTGGGTGGGTGGGAAGATCCACGACCACCTGAGTTCTTCTGCTGATAAGGCTGACGGAACGGAGGAGGAGGAGGCAACCAGAACTTCTGTTGCTTAGCTGCCACAAGTGAGGAAGAAGAAGACTGAACTGCGTCTCTGACTCTCTTCTTAGAAGCCTCAAACTTGAGCTGAGCAGCCTCTTGTTTCAGTGCCATGTTGTAGAATTCATCATACTTTAACGGCTCAAAAAGCACGAGAGCTAGTTGCAGATCTTCTCTGAGGCCACGCCTGAACTGGTAAATCATGCTCTTCTCATCAGGGATGTCTTGCTTAGCAAAACGAGAGAGCTTCTGGAACTGAGTGTTGTATTGATACACAGACATGTTGCCTTGCTTGAGATTGCAGACCTCCTCACGCTTACTCTCAACAACACTTTCTGGAATGTGATGAGCTTTGAAGTCACGGCGGAAATCATCCCAGGTAATCACACGACCTCCTCTTGAATCTTTGTATTGTTGGAACCATTCAACAGCTTGATCCTTGAGTTGAAAAGAGGCAAACTTGACAAAGTCCTCCGGTCTGACATTGCTACATTCGAAGTGCTTGTTGATGTCCACGAGCCAATCATCGGCGTCTGTGGCCTCGACACAGGAGCTGAAAGTCTTCGGCTGATTAGCAAGGAACTGATTGAGGGTAGCGAAGTGCAGCTGATTGTTGCCTTGGCCTTGATTTCCTTGATTACCTTGCCCTTGGTTGCGATCTTGCAAGAGCTGAATCAGAATCTGACCGTTGGCATTTGTGGCAGTCATCAGGGCTTGCCATGCCTCCAGAGGCGGAGGTGGTGGCGGAGGGTTAGCCTGACTTCCTTCATTGCGTTCCGGATTCTGACGCGTTGGCGGAGCCATCCTGAAGAGGGTGACATCCATTAGCATCTTGAAAGACATATATTCAAGCTGAATCAAAGGATCGAAATTGCAACATATAGTCTTCACAATAAACATTCGAACGAGAATGAACGAATGAATTCCAAAGTAAATCATCACACTTCCATAAGTTGAGAAGCCACTTAGAAAAAGGTATGGAATCACCATCTGCCTTCGGAACAACTCGAATATCACAACTGAAAACAAAACAAAAGATTGGCTTGTAGAATAAGCCGGAACAAACATATGATAGATCCCATATCGTATCATGTGTCTGTTGGAAAGATATTCTAGGAGCTACTTGAATTCCCACCTATAAACTCCCGAAACTTTCTGGTTATGCAATCAGGTGTTGGGGATACAGGGGACACAAAATATATCACCCAAGCTAAGAATACCTAGATCCAGCTGTATCCATCCTTCAACACATAACCAGGAAACCCTCGGAAATCGTCTACCTCAACCTTCGAAAAGCATCCGTTATACGAGTTATGGCAATACTCCCGCACTCGCCTCAGTACTGGGCTATCAGGGTTATCTCACCAACAACTGTACAAAAGAGATTTTCGATGTCGGCGTACTAAACTCAGGTATTCCAGAACCGCAACGATAAAATTATGACGACAACACCTCAGAGCTCAACTCCCCGGGACACCTCCACTAAACCCCTGCTGACAGGAGGCACCAAGACAATGTTGTCATCACAAAACCATCGGAACGATTCTAAGATACCCACGTGATCCTAAAAAAAATTAGTGAAATTTGAGAAGAGAAGAGTCAAAACTCTACGTCAGGATGCCTTACCAGAGCGATTTGGAGACTGGGAAGTAAAAAGAATTCCTAAACTCTCCGATACATAATTCCTAAATGACTCAAAACATTTTTCTAGACACAACTCGGCCGCTAAAAACGATCAATCAGTGGGGGCTCCTAAGGTCGGGGAAGGCTCTGATTACCAACTTGTAACGCCCTCGATGCGGCTATATCTCCCACGTGGCGAAGCACGACTTAGAGGCATAACCGCATTGAAAGCAATGTCGCAAGTGAGGTAATCATCACACAACCCATGTAATACATAATGGAAAGAGATACATAGTTGGCTTACAGTCGCCACTTCACACAATGCATAAATAAACATTCATCATCCAGATTACACTCAAGGTCCGACTACGGAACCAAAATGAAAGAAGACTACCCCAAATGCTACATAGATCCCCAATCGTCCCAATTGGGCTCCACTACTGATCATCAGGAAAAGACACATAGTAACGACCACGTTCCTCGTCGAACTCCCACTTGAGCTTGGTTGCGTCATCTGCACTGGCATTGTTGGCACCTGCAACTGTTTTGGTAGAATCTGTGAGTCACGGGGACTCAGCAATCTCACACCCGCGAGATCAAGACTATTTAAGCTTAAAGGTAGGAAGGGGTTGTGAGGTGGAGCTGCAGCAAGCGACTAGCATATATGGTGGCTAACAACGCAAAAGAGAGCGAGAAGAGAAGCAAAGCACGGTCGTGAAGCTAGGAGTGATCAAGAAGTGATCCTAGAACAACCTACGTCAAACATAACTCCAACACCGTGTTCACTTCCCGGACTCCGCCGAGAAGAGACCATCACGGTTACACACACGGTTGATGGGTTTTAATTAAGATCAACTTCGGGTTTTCTACAACCGGACATTAACAAATTCCCATCTGCCTCATAACCGCAGGCACGGCTTTCGAAAGATAATACCCTGCAGGGGTGTCCCAACTTAGCCCATTATAAGCTCTCATGGTCAACGAAGGATATTCCTTCTACCGGGAAGACCCGATCAGTCTCGGAATCCCGGACTACAAGACATTTCGACAGTAATAAAACAAGTCCAGCAAAGCCGCTCGATTGTGCCGACAAATCCCGATAGGAGCTGCACATATCTCGTTCTCAGGGCACATCCGGATAAGCTAAGCGTACAGGTACCAACATAGCCCAAGTTGCCAAGGGACGGTCCCGCACGGTGCTCTAGTTTGGACCAGCACTCAGAGGAGCACTGGCCCGGGGGTTAAAATAAAGATGACCCTCGGGCTCGCGAAAACCCGGGAGAAAAAGGCTTAGGTGGCAAATGGTAAAACCAAAGTTGGGCCTTGCTGGAGGAGTCTTATTCAAAGCGAACTGTCAAGGGGGTCCCATAAATCACCCAACCGTGTAAGGAACGCAAAATCAAGGAACATAACACCGGTATGACGGAAACTAGGGTGGCAAGAGTGGAACAAAACACCAGGCATAAGGCCGAGCCTTCCACCCTTTACCAAGTATATAGATGCATTAATTAAATAAGAGATATTGTGATATCCCAACATATCCATGTTCCAACATGGAACAAACTTCAGCTTCACCTGCAACTAGCAACGCTATAAGAGGGGCTGAGCAAAGCGGTAACATAGCCAATCAACGGTTTGCTAGGACATGGATGGTTAGAGGCTGACATGGCAATATGGGTGGCATGATATAGCAAGTGGTAGGTATCACAGCATAGGCATAGCAAAAGAGCGAGCATCTAGCAAGCAGAGATAGAAGTGATTTCGAGGGTATGGTCATCTTGCCTGCAAGGTTCTCAGAGTTGTGGAAAGCTTGATCTTCGTAAGCGTTCTCAACAGGTTCCTCGTTCACGTACTCGTCTCCCAGCTCTACCCAAAACAAGAACACAAGCAAAGGAACTACTATCAAGCACGATGCTATGCACAAACAACATGATGCCAAACATGGCATGATATGCGAGATGTGATATGCAATGCATATGCGTGCGCGGGAAGGGAAAAGATGAACAAGGCATAATCTTGGCAAACCAAGTATGCCACTGGAAAGGTGAGATGATTTCGGTTGAAATCGACATAAAGATCACCGGAATCGGATGCACGGTTTGCAAATGACAAGCAAAACAAGAATGACAAGATTCTGCCATTAACAGCATGATGCTACTTAGCAAGCAACAACAAATTAAGCTGCCACACCCAAACATATCAGCAAAGCATATGGAAGTTACCTACTCAAGATGCTTGACAAAAGATGAACACTGAGCTACGGCTAAATCACACCATAACAGGTTCAAACAAGCATGGCAAAAGTGCAAAAGATAACAGGTTCACAGACTTAATGAAAATAGCAACATGCCAGAAATTAACATCAGGATGGCATGTTTAGAGCAAGCAAACAAGCTGCTACTGGAACACAATATAGCAAAACAAGGCATGGCATGAATCTACTCAAAGCATAGAACAAAAGTACCTTACTGACCAAGAGTCAAAAAGGAACAGAAAATACAATAACACCCATGTCAATTAAGCAAGTTTCGTTACAGGTTTCCGACTTAGCAGAAAACTGGACATGTCAAAACAGATAACAAGTAGGCATGTTCGTGAGCTCGATGCACTTACTACAGAGCATTTCATGATAAACTAAGCATACATCCATCAGGAAGACATGGCATATAAGCTAGACATGGCAAGAACAACATCATAGCATGCAAGGATCAACTACAACAAGCTTGGCAAAATCGAATAACATGTAAACAATCTACCAGTAACATTTTATTGCAAAAGTAGAGCTCGATTGCCTCAAGCTACGTTGCTCCATAATTACAAACAAAGGCATTAATGGATAGAAAACATCCATATGTTCAGAACACCCTTACTGATCATGCTCAAAAGAGGCATAGATCTCTCTGAAACAACATGAACACATAGCATAAAAATAACAGCAGGACATGACTTAGTAAAATTACTAAGTCCCTGAAATCAGCAACAACATGATCCCTAGTTTGCATGCTTGTGCTAGTCACCACAAAGATCACAAAAATACATGGCATACACCCCTGTAAATATGGCATGGCATATTACAAAACACATGTAGGACTCAAGTTCATAGGATGCACACATCAATCATGGCAAAAAATGACAAAAGTGCATGTTCTGCTGCGAATCTGAATCTAACATCACATAGCCCTCTTCTAACAGCATTTCGGGCATCAAGATGAGCTCAAATGAAAATGATGAAATGAGATGAAATGATGTACTCATCGATACGAACAATTTGACATATTACACGCATGAAACCAAGCAGTAAGCAAGGAGTTATGACATGTTGAACAGTGCATAAAAACTTAACAGAAAAAGGACTTGGGGAAAATCGGGGCAACCTCGCAGATCTAGGGTTCCGGGCACGGGAACCGAGGATGGCCGGAGTTGCGCCGGGGACGAGGAGGACGACGCCGGAGAGGCTCGGGGTCGCCGGATCCGGCCCTCCCACGGCCGGATCTGGCCGGGGGCGGAGGAGAGGAGGCGCGGGAGCGCGCGGGACGGCGGGGCGGAACCGCGGCGGCGTGGGTGGCGGTCGCCGGCGCGAGGCGGCGACTCCGGGCGCGCGTGCGAGCCGGGCGGGGAGGCGTGGCGCGGGCAGGCGGCGCGGGAGCTTCGGGCCGGGAGGGCCGGCGATGGGCCCGCGGGCCCTGGCGGCGGCGACGAAGTGGGGCTCGCGGGTGCGACGTGGCGCGCGAGGATTGGCCCAGGGCGGCTGGCGGACATGTCCGGCGCCGGGCGGACTCGTCCGGCGCGCGGAGGAAGAAGGGAGCTAGGGTTAGGGTAGGAGAGGACCCGGGATTTCGGGGGAGAGGGTATATTTATAGGTAGGAGGGGCTAGGAGGCTCCAAATTGAGCACGGTTTTCGGCCACGCGATCGTGATCGAACGGCGATGGAAATGGGAGTGACTTAGATGGGTTATTGGGCTGTTTTGGGGGGGTTTTGGGCTGCAACCCAAAAGAGGCTTTCACGGTTACCCGGTTAACCGTTGGAGTATCAAACGACCTCCGAATGACCCGAAACTTGAGAGGCGGTCTACTGGTGCTATACCAAGGCCACATGTCAAGCCTCGGTCCATTCCGAGAATGTTTAACACCCGCACACGAAAATAGGTACAAGGGGACGCCGGAGGACGTAGGAGCGCCGGATTGCAAAACGGACAACGGGGAAAATGCTCGGATTCATGAAACGAACACGTATGCGAATGCGATGCACATGATGACATGATATGAAATGCATGACATGAAAAAAATGCAAAATGAAGGAAAAACCCAACCACGAGGGGAATATCATATCACATTGCCGAAAATGGCAAGAGTTGGAGTTACAAATATGGCAAGTTACATCCGGGGTGTTACAGTCATAGTGGTTCACATAACTCCTGTGTGGTTACTGGACATGTGTGTGCGTGTGTGTGCGCTTGTAGGATTGCTGGACGTGTGTTGGCCTAAGCAATTGGTTTGCTCTCAACACCATATCCTTATATTTTTCTCTCTTGCTATTTACTTCACGAAAATGTACGCATACTTTATTCTCTCTCTTAGTAATGTGCGCACACGAGTGAAAAACCTAGAATTTCGAGTTAAAAAATGATCATTTCAAAATCTATAAAAAGGAGGATTTCCCCGTTTCAAGTAAAAACCTTGGGGTTCAAATTAAAATGACAAAGAAGTTCGTTTATTAGAATCCCAAGAAGGTAGAATGAAAAAAAGCGTCTCATTTTTTAAATAGAAACGTGATATGTTTGTACAGAAAAAAGCTCATGGATTTTTTGTCTTTGGAAAATGGGTTTTCCTCATTTCTAAAATAACCTAGAAGTTCAAGTTTAAAAAAATGATCATTTCAAAAATTATGAAAAACATGGATTTCCCCGTTTGTAGAAAAACCTAGACTTTTAAATTTAAAAGACAAAGTAGTCCAATGTTTATTACAAACCCCAAGATGGTTAAACGAAAAAAAACAAAGCATCTCAACACAAAATTATATAAAAGGTATTTTACCCATTAAAATACCCTAGAAGTTCAAATATAAAAAATGGAGTAGTTCGATGGTTATACAAAATTCAGATTTCCAATTTATTATAGAATGAAAACAAGAAGTTCAATTTTTTTAAATAGAGCACTACAAAATTCATACAAAAGGATTTTCATCGTTTCTAATAAAAAATTCTAGAAGTCAATATTTAAATAACGGGCTGGTTCAATATTTATTAGAAAACTAGGATTTTCCCGTTACTACAAGGAAATAAACCAAGAAGTCCAAATTACGAAAATAGAGAAGTTTGATATTTATAATTTCTTAGGTTTCCTTGTTATTAAGGAATAAAAATGAAGAAGTTCAAATTAAAATAAAGGAGTACTTTGATGTATATGGAAAACTAAAATTCTTTCCATTTCTAGGAAAAAGGAAAGCAAGTTCAATTTTAATAAAATTGTATGATTCTGAAACCATATTTTTTTCTCTAGAGCATAAAACTATTAATGTTTTAGGAATTATGGGTAAAAAAGCAAAAGAGTAGTTCAAAAATAAAACCAGGAAGTCCATATTAAAAAAGAATAAGAAGACAAAGTCTAAAAAGACTTTAGCTAGAATTTCACGTGTTTCGGCCCACGAAGTTAAAAAATTCTTGTAAAGGAGGTACACTATATATTTAGTTGTGCAAAATCACAAAAAAAATGTTGTTTCTAGTGTTTTAAAACAGTTTTCTCAATCAATTATAAATTTGAAAGACAATGCTAGGCATCTATTAACAAATTTTCAAGGGTATATCATATTCTTATTCCAACATAAACGGTTAAAAACAAATTGGTGTATATTGTCCCAAAAAGAAGTTTAATCGTATTAAAAAAAGTTGCGTCTTTTCAACATGTTTCTCATGGTTTATCATTTGTGGAACTCCGAGTAACGCGTGAGGAATTACGAAAAAAAATACGTGGTAGAAGTTTAAAGTGAAAACATCGATAAGTTCGATGATTATAGAAAACTCGGATTTTTCCTCGTTATTAAAGAATGGAAACAAGAAGTTCAAAAATAAAATAACAATAAGTTCTACTTTAGAAAACAGAGTTGTTCAAAATTTCATAAAAAAGATTAAGAAATAAAACCAGGAAGTCCATATTAAAAAGATGGAGAAGTTCGATGATTATAGAAAACCCAGATTTTCCTCGTTATTAAAGAATGGAAACAAGAAGTTGAAAAATAAAATAAGAAGAAGTTCAACTTCTAAAAATAAAGCGCTTCAAAATTCATAAAAAAGATTAAGAAATAAACCAGGAAGTCCATATTAAAAAGATGGAGAAGTTCGATGATTATAGAAAACTTAGTTTTTTCTCATTATTAAAGAATGGAAACAAAAAGTTCAAAAATAAAATAACAAGATGTTCAACTTTTAAAAATAGAGCGCTTCAAAATTTCATAAAAAAAGATTAAGAGATAAAACCAGGAAGTCTATATTAAAAAGATGGAGAAGTTCGATAATTATAGAAAACTCAGATTTTCCTCGTTATTAAAGAATGGAAATATGAAGTTCAAAAATAAAATAAGAAGAAGTTCAACTTTTAAAAATAGAGCGCTTCAAAATTCATAAAAAGGGATGAAGAAAATCAGATTAAAAATTCATAAAAGAACTCACGTATTTTCACGTAACCGAGAGAACTTCAGATTGATAACTGCCAGAAGTTCACGTACTACAATGTGTGCATTTTGTATTAAAAAAGAATAAAAAAGCAAAGTCTAAAAGTTTTGTTGTTATAAGTTCAACTCCTTCGTCGGAGAAAGTTAAAAAAATTATTGTGAGAGAGGTTTGTACAAAAGAAATATTATTTGTGTAACACGAACGAACGGATAAGAAATTACAAACAAAAATACGTCACAGAAGTTCAACGTGAAAATAGCAGGAAGTTCGACTACTATAGTGAATGAATTTCAGATGAAAAACTTTTAAAATCGCCGGGTGTATGAAAAAACGATCAACATGGGAAATTTTCGTGTTTACATCAGCTTTACACCTGTATATTACTTGCTCAATTCCGGTGAGTGTTCTGGTGAGTAGATGGAGAGCTACGGGCAAGAAACCACGTCAAAACAGAGTGAAGTTCAAGTAGACACGCCGAGAAGTTCAAGTTCTTCACGCGATGCATCTTCGACGAATCTGTTTCGCGATAAAGACAGAACGAATGATCTTGGCATTTTCGAAATTACTTGAAAACAGCTAGGAATAAGAGAAACCCGTCAACATGAAAAAGTTCCGCATTTTCCGAAGCTTTTTAACGGTATATTATTTGCCTCATTCCGATAAAGTCTGTAGAAATTACGATGAAAATACGTTTTATGCCATTTTCAAAATTGAATTAAAATCGTAAAGAATTGGGAGAAACAATACATACCAAAAAGTTTCACATTTGTTCAAGCTTTCCAATGGCATATCATTTGCTACATTCGAACACACGGTTAAAAAATGAGCTCGAAAATACGAACTCGGTAGGACTTGGACCGTTTTCTAAATTAATCTTAAACCATTCAAAACTAGAAAAAAATTCAATATGAGAAAGTAGCGCATTTTTATAAGCTTTTCAACGCCATATCATTTGTCTCAATTGGATTAGCCGTTTAGAAATGACATCGAAAATACGAACTCGGCTATTTGGTTTGCGAAATTTTATGTTTTTCCGAATTACTCTTTAACCATACAGAATTAGAGAAAACTTTCAACATGTGGAAGGAGCGGTTTTGCAACAGCTTTCCAACGCCATATTATTTGCCTTATTCCGATAAACGGTTTGGAAATGCGATCGAAAATACGATTCACATTTTTTGTGTGAACAAAAAACGGTTTTCAAAACTGCTCTTAAACCACTTACATTTTGACAAAAATTTAAGTTGGGTCATGATACTGGTGTCCATAGCTTTCTAACGGTATATCGCAAGCCCCTTTTGGGTAATGTTGGCGGAAGTTCAACCTAGTTCAGAGGGAAGTTCAGCCTACTACTAGCGGGCAGGTCAGATTGTGATCAGGATATTATTCTCATCCCATGATCAGAATAGCGCTATTCGTCACCTTGGGTTCCTCACCCTAGCCGGTTGTATGCCATAGATGCTACCCTAGTGTGTGAGCCACAGCCAGAGAATGGCCGTAAGAAGCAAAAGCTGTGAGGTAAAATTACGGAGGTAACCGTGCACCATACAAAAACAAAACGCTCTGCAGGTAAAATTACCGCGTGGGGCTGAGGAACTACTCTAACGCATGAGGCGTGTACGAGCTAAAGTCCTTTTTCAATGGGAAGCCAGGTAAAGTTAAGGTATGGATGGGAGATAATTGTTTTGAAAATTTTGAAGTTACTTGTAAGTTCTGGTCAAGCTGTGACAGAGAATTTGTTCTAGTGTCATAAAGCCACCGAAATCAAGGAGATTAGTATCATCTTTTTTACCTTGTGATTGGTATTATCTTAACAGTTTGTTGGTATGAAAGTAAATGTAGTTTTTTTGCGAGTGAAAAGCAAATGTAGTTGACGGATGTGTGCAAAATTTGATGTTCGTGCGAGGGGGAGGTCGTTGATGAGCTTGGCCCTTGACTTGCTATGTACTAGCCCGCAACAAAATTATAACTCTACTGTTGAGGAATGAGATACTAGCTCCTTATATAGAATATAGGAATTTGTCCAGAGCCGGTCAGGTAATGATGTCACAAGCCAAATAAGCAGATGGGACAAAGTAATTTTCTATTGTCATCTGAACACAAATAAGTTAGTGCAATAATCATGCAAAAACCTGATGGTTGGGGCAACACATAGAAACAAGGCGACCTATAATTAGAGAAACAAACTAGCTTGGTATAATGTTACACTTCTCTGTATGCACCGAAGCATCAGGCACTACTGGAATCAGCTAATTTGCCATCTGCCAGCTCTTTGCCGTCTGCTAGCAGATGGCAAAGAAGGTCTTTGCCATCAGCTACCCAAAAGCAGACGGCAAAGAAATGGCTGACGGCAAAACAGGCCTTTGCCACTACAAGAATACCCTCTATAAAGCAACACAAGTTGTACAATATTTTGACTATATGTTGTAAAAATTTACCGTAGATACGCATATTAAAGTTGTAGCATATGTGTTGCAGGTTTGCAGCTTATGACCCTACTATCGTGGTACATATGAAAAAAAACAGAGGAAAGGAGAAAGGGGCGCACAGGAAACAGAGCCCTCGCTTCTCCCCTCATCTCCCCCAAATCGCCGGAACCCACCGCCTTGTCTCCCTCATCTGATCCAACTCGCCGCCGGCCTTCCCCCTACCCTCCTCCCACCTTGCAGCTCCGGAGGCTGTCGGACCTGCCGCATCCCCCACCACCCATCCCCTCTCGCATCCCATCTCTCTCTCTTCACGCGGCTCCCCGTTGCACCACCTACGGCGGCTGATTTAGGCGACGTCCGGCGAATCCCACCATCGTGAAGAATAGCCTGATGTTACCTCGCACCACGACGCCCTTCCATCCGGCTAGATCCGGCGCTCGCGGCCACCAAAGCCCACGCGCGACCCTCCTCCATGGCTAGGGTTTCCGTCATGGGATCTAGCGCCGGTGGCCATGTCGTCATCCTCTTGTCTGGTGAGTGCATACCCTCCCCTGGTTTCGTCCTCTCTCTCTCTCCCCTTTCTCTAACCTATGTTTTTCTCTTCTCCTGTATACATGCAGGGAGGAACGACCAGTGGATAGCCTTGCTGCTGCTCAGGACGAAGCAGCCATGGGGCTTTCTCATCATTCTTCTCTGGTTTCAGGTGCGTTGTTCCACTCCTCTCTGCTCGCAAGTCCTCGATCTGCTGCAGTTAAGACCAGCGCTTCGTAACTCCCTCCTTGCATTGCTTAGTCACTAGACACACCTAGCTAGGTTTTCTTTGGTTCATTGATATGGTTCGTCTTCATCGCCATGGAGGTGCCCTCACAACCATAAGGACCAATATAGCTTCATGGATATTATTTAACCCAGGTAAGGATAAAACAATAAATCCAAATAGGATGCACCTACATTACAGCACCAATATAGCTTCAGCATGCTTAAGTTCTGCACAGCATGCGCATGTGGGGATTGTACGGCAGATCAATGTCGTGCGCTAAGCCTGCCAGTCATACTTCGTGCTTATCTTCACCGTAGTTAGTCTGACAAATTCCTATAATCTAATTAGTAATTAGGTGTGGACACCTATCTTCTGTTTTTTTTCTCTGTTCAAGGGAGCAGAATCTTCCGATTTGGCCTTTCGTAAGGACCAAATTAACAACAATAGCGAGGAATATTAGGAGTTAATCCACTGCTACAAATATTACTGTCATAGTTGGTATAATCAGATTTTATAGTAGAAATATTTAGCATAGATGTCAACACGGGCAGAGATTTGTCAAATCCACATGTATTTGAATGAGTACTACTTTTTTCTATGTCTGAAGTCTGAACTATTTTAAGTAACGACTAATGATTTTTGTGAAACAACTCTTTTTTTTATTTTTTTATTTTCTTGGTGTATCCGCATATTGCACCATTTTGCTGTATGAGAGGCACTATTAGAGCCTCCATATTAACTCTAGAAGAGAGTTACAAAGAATCATGGGATGTGCTAGCCAATGGAATGTAAGGCATTATATTGTAGATTTTTGTTCGAGAGAGTCAGTTCAGTACTATAGGCCTGTGGGTGACAAAAGAAATATATTAATCCAAGTGGACATTGTTTTCCTGCAGAAACGAGCTAGATCCATCTGGGATGTGACAACGAAGTGCTGAGCAAAGAAGTGGCTTGGTGGGGATGGCATGCTTGATTTGCTCTACTGTAAATTATCATGTGCTTTCTCTCCTTTTACTTACTAATTCTCTCCCTGAAGCTGGAAAGAGACCGTGACTTTAAAATTTGATCCTGTGAACCTAAAAACTTATGTTTCCTTTCTAAATGTCCCAGTAGAAGCTAAAATTTGGCTCCATTGATGTAAATAATTCATAAGAGTTTGCATCCTTCCTTTTTATTTATGTACGTTATGGATAATGGTGCTACTTATGCACATATTCAGGTTACAGTCAATATTCATCATAAGTAGTAGTTTTTTTTTGAAGATCTATCTTTTGAGCACATATTCAGGTTCGTTTGATATCTAAGCAAGGATAAAACTGATGGTTACTACCTGATATGTCTTCTCTAAAACGTTAGAAGTATTTGATACTCTTAACTTAATTATACGTTAAAATTTAACAAGCATGGGAGAGTCTGAACGTCACATTTGTAGATTCTCACTTTTTAGCTTAAAATCGAGATTCCACAAGGCTAATTGATCTGTTAAATTGTATTCAGTTCTGGTGTGGAAACTCATTGACAAAAAACGTGTATTTTAGACTTTTAGTTCCAAGTGTCAATACTAGAAAGAGAACGCTGAGTTTGATCTTCAATCAAAATGAGTAACTAGAGCATCAGGTTATTTTAACTGAAACCTACATTTAGGTAATCATATATGTTGTACTACATCATTTGTTGGGATGTCATACTTTAAGCTGATGGCACCTGTTTTCTTTGCTACACCAAACTATAAATCCTTCCCATCTGATTTCTTAAACTTCTATTCCATCATATAATGAAGCTTATATTTTCAAAAGTTGTAGGTTTGTTCCAAAGCGTGGTGGGCACCTGTCGGTTTGTTTGTTTCCTGTTGGATGAGTCAAACCAACTAGAGCTAAATGTTTTGGTTCATGTTTCAGATGACTAAAACCGTTTTGGTTCCGTTTGCTAAATAACTAGAGATAATAAGAGATGTGGTACTGTGCCCTTGAATGCACATAAGCACTTTAGCTATTGTCCATATAATTTTACTGAGCCATGTTGTTCTGCAGACTATGTGGTATATTGTGGCATGTGGATTAGTCATCAATGACAACTACACTCATGCTGGTATCTTATCATAATAACATACAAATTGTCTTCAAGCTATAGTGTTAGTTTGTTCATTTGTTTCTTACTTATTATTTGCTATTGGACTTCTTACTTCTTATTTCTCTTGCTACAGTTGTAAGTTGTGATACTAAATTTAAACTTGATGGTGCTAAAATAAAAAATGTATTATGGGCAGTGCATGTCGATATGGCACTTGTGAAATTTGGTATGAATTCGCAAAAACTACAATACTCTCGGTAATGCAGAAAATACAAAGATTGCATGGCCTTCAACCTTAGTACATGTGTAATATCCTACTTCTATCGTCAATGCATTGTGTGTTAACTGTTCACTTTGTTATTTTCTTTGTAGATTCAAAAGATATATGGATGATTATATGGGTGCATGGCAAGTATACTGCAATAATGATGACGATGTTCCGGTTCATGATGAAGATGATGGATGCTTTAAGTTTTAGTTATGTAGTAGGGATGTTGTTCCTGTTGGATGATGTTCCTTGGCTAAGTTTTAGTTAAGATGTAGGGATGTTGATGGATGCTCTTTCAGTTTGATCTTCGTTGTCAAGAAATTATTTAGATTATGCATCACATTTTGATGATGTTCCTCCTGTAATACCAACTATTGTAATCCAACAGTTTTATACAAATATGGGTTCTTCCTTTGGCGACTATACTCTCTTTTTCCCCTTACTTCATATACATAATTATCATCATTATGTGGAGCATTAATTTAATTGCTGGCAATAAATAAATAAATGTATATACAAAATATTATTCACATTATATATGTAAAAATACCTGCAGCGTAGCAAATTCTCTATTGCCAAGTAATGATTTGTATTCCAGTACATTAACCACCAACGTATATAAGTGTTGTAGAAATTGGTTTTATTTGTTGTACTCTTGCAACGGTCCCTTTTACCAACGGCTGTATAAGTGTTGCATTATGCGCTAGCAACACTAGATAAGGCAACGGATCCCAAACCGTTGGTAAAGACACTAGCAACGCATATATGGACATTTAGATACGAAAAAGAGCGTTGCTGTAGGCAGGGTCCTGTTGTAGTGTGCCATCAGTCACTTCTTTGCTGTCAGCTGGCGGACGACAAAGATTCTTTGCCATCAGCTGGCGGACGGCAAAGAATCTTTGCCGTCAGCTGGCGGACGGCAAAGAGAGAGGTGCCCCCCCACTAATGAGCCGTTTACGAAAAAAAACGCCCCTCTTTGCCGTCTGCTAGCAGACGGCAAAGAGACAGAACGGCGGACGGCAAACCGGATCCACACCCACCACGCCCCCCCGCCCGTTATCTCTTCTCTCCCTCTCTCCTCCCCGACGCCCACCAGATCCACACCCACCGCCGCCCCCTCCGCCCAGCGCCGCCCCCGCCACCCGCCGCCGAACCCGCCCCGCCGCCCGGCGCCGCCCCCGCCCCGCCACCCGCTGCCGCCCCCGCCACCCGCTGCCCGGCGTCGCCCTGCCACCCGCCGCCCGGCGCCGTCCGGCGCCACCCTCGCCTCCCGGAGCAGCCCTCACCACCCCTCTGCCCCACCCCACCCAACGACGCCCCGCCACGCGCCGCCCGGCACCGACCCCCGCCCGTTATCTCTTCTCTCCCTCTCTCCTCCCCGACGCCCACCAGATCCACACCCACCGCCGCCCCTGCCGCCCCCGCCGCCCGGTGCCGCCCGCCGCCGAACCCGCCCGGTGCCGCCCGCCGCCGAACCCGCCCGGCCCCGCCACCCGCTGCCCGGCGCCGCCCCCGCCACCCGCTGCCCGGCGTCGCCCTGCCACCCGCCGCCCGGCGCCGTCCGACGCCGCTCCCGCCTCCTGGAGCAGCCCCCACCACCCCTCCGCCCCCACCCCACCCGCCGATGCACCGCCACGCGCCGCCCGGCACCGCCCACATCACCGGCCCACCCGCCCCACTACGTCCTCCTGCGACCACGCGTGACCCTCCCCTGCGGCTAGGGTTTCAGCCACCACATCGCCGGCGTGGCTCCGGTGTTGCTCCGGTCGCCGTGAGGATCCTCCGACGGTGCTGGCTGTGCCGTGGCGCGGTGGTGCCCCTGGGTGGCGCCTCCGTGCTGCGGTGCCCCTGGTTGGCGCCTTCGTGCCCGTGCTCTCACTGGTGCCGCCGTTGTGGTGCTCTCTGGCAAGCTCCGGCTTGTTGTGGTGGTGTTGGTTGTGATGCTGGTCACACAATAGTGATGGTGTGGCTGCATCCTACTTCGGCTACAACTCCTTTTGGTGAGCTTCTCCTTGCTCCCCTCCTGATCTCTCTAATGCATAGCTCTAGCTCTTGATCTTGTTGGATGTGAGGCTCTATTAGCTGTGGTTAGCTGCTGTAGATGAGCATCAACTTGTATTGGAGCTCTCTGTGATGGATTCTTGCTGTGTCAGGGTTTTGGTCAGTGACCATCTATGTGTATTTGTGAAGTATATATACTCCTGTACTGCTCTGTTCTGTTTAGTTGATCCTGGAGTTGTTACTTTGGTCAGTTACTTTACTCATGAATGGATACTCACTTGTTCTTAGTTATTTTACTTCTAATACTGATATGAACAGATACCACTTGGTTTGGCTATTCCTATTTGTCTCTTTCTAATAGCCTATGAACAGATGCTATACTTGGTTTTGGCTGTTACTTTCCTAGTTTTCTACTGATAAGACAGATACTACATCTGATTTGGGCAGTGATGCTGGTCTGAGCCCCCCTCTCTTAGGCTTAATTTACATGTGACTATCCATGTGCTGTGATGAACTAGCCCTGGCACTTCCAGGCTGTCTGAGCACATAATCCCTCAAGTATACCTTGAGGTCTTCTATAGCTCTCCTTAATAGTTATCTCTTCTAAGCTGCTGGTGGTTGGATGTGTTGGGAGTTGGTCTGGTTGGCTGGTTGTGATGTATATCTCCTCCTGGAGCTTTGTTTTTGGCGTTGCACAGTGACATGTACCTATTGTCACTAGACAAAACTGATTGTGGTGATGAAGTCTGATCTTTGGCTTTAATCACTAGTTTTTAGTTGGCTTAATTCCTGGAGCTAGTACTGATAGTGGTCTTTGTGTTGGCATTTAACTTACTGCTAATTGTGGTGGCTTCTTGATTGGGTCCTTGGCTGGTTCTCTCCTTTGGCTCTTTGGTATTGGTTTACTCTATTTGGCTTTATAATTAAGATCACTTTGAAAATCAGGATCTTAACTAAGATTATCTTGATCTCAAGTACTGGCTCCTACAGCATTGCATTTCACCAAGTGAAATGCTACATTTCTACTCCTAACCCATTCTCTCTTTCTTAGTGTTTTTGTTATGCAGGTTGGAAGAAAAGAAGAAGATCCGGAGAAGATCTTAGTAATAAGATAGTTTTTTTAGGAAAATAGATATTTAGTTTTAGATCATTCCTTGTAATATTTGTTGGATATGTGTTCATGGATATGTGTTGGATATATATGTGTTCATGACTATATATTGGTAACATGTGTTGGATATATATGTGTTCATGAGTATTGGTAATATGCGTTGGATATGCTATATTGGTCATATATATCTGTGTTTGATTTTCTGTGAAAATGAATTGATATAAGAAGAAACAGAATTAATGCCTATTTGGTCTCTTTGCCATCTGCCAACAGATGGCAAAGAGCCTGCAGCCTTTGCTGTCAGCTGGCGGACGGCAAAGGCTGCCGTTAGCCACCTAACGGACACTAACACTACTCATTTTGTCGTCCGCTTCTTTGCCGTCCGCGGCAGACGGCAAAGGCGCCTTTGCCGTCAGCCGCCGAAAGCAGACGACAAAGTAGGTCTTTGCCGTAGCCTACTTTGCCGGAGCCTTTTGCCGTCCGCGGCTGACGGCAAAGGCCTTTGCCGTCCGCCGTGGCAGACGGCAAAGTAGCTGATTCCTGTAGTAAGGTCTTGCCAAAAATCTTTAAAATAGTTGGTGTCTCGCATCTTTCAGTCTTCCTGGAATGTCCCTTGCATATACCCATTGGTCAGAGTTCATAAAATCGTTATGGTGAATAATTCTATAAAACTATAGAGATAAAACTGAAAGCGAGAACTGGGCTTATCACATCCTTTGCTGGCATGCATGATCATGAATTTTGGAATCAGTAACCTAACAGTTAAGAGGAATACCTATAAAAAAAGCAATGGGTTAATCTCAAACAATCATACTTGCAAGAAGCTTGCAGAATGAACTGCTTGAGCTTAAAGACAGATTTTACAACTACAAATTGTAGTTGGCAAAACATTAATACATGGATAGATTCTTACCAACAACCCGCTGAATGAGGCATGATGGTCCAAGAGAAATAAAGCAATGTTGTTTCCTAGAGGAGAACACACACCGATTCCCTGTAATCATGTCATGTATGCCTTAGCTTGATAAGTCCATGTATATTTATTGTGCTCTTCTGCTAGAGAATATTATTAGTTACACTAAGTTTTATTTTCCGAAATAGTCGCCAAAAAATCACTATCATATATATATATATAGCCATTGTTTTCGGGAAGAACTCAATTCTTTTTTTTTTTGCCAGTTCTGAATTTTTTTTCTAGCACGCATACTTGTAGTCTATAACACTGAACACAGTGATCATTAGCCTTTTAGCTTCTTTTCTCACAACTTACCAGCTAGTGAAATGACATGGGTGCAATGTGCGAATATTACATAGTCCTAAAACCAGTAATTGGCTATGTATATGTCCAGCAAATGTAACCTACACACGAAAGAACCTAAGCATGGATATCATGATCTATATAACACACTTATAACTCCACATAGCTTATTATCTTCGACAAAATTGGTCTATTACAATCAATTTAGACCAGAACACAATCTACTATTGACGTAGAGGAACTAAAATTTTGGAACGAAATAATAATTTGTAATGTCAGTATTAAACTTGTAGTTAGCTATGATTAAAACTACTAAATTTTGGACCGAAATCAAAATTTAATACACAATAATTTGCCTCAAGATAGTAAATTGCTACGTAGTTATGTAAATTGACCGAGAGTAGGCGAAGACCCGGTTGCCGACCATCATGATGAAAGGTGATGCATGGTGCATCAACATGCATGCCAATGGCGAAAGGTAACCTGACATCGAGGAACACCAGCGACACTACATGACTACTTGGCCTATTCAAATCCACGACCACCCACCTCTGTACAAACATTAGGGTGTTCCTGATAAAAAAATGTTACTTGCACGAAAGCAAGTACACATTCAAGGATATATGGTAAAACCAAATTACCTCTTTGGACAGGAGGTTCAGCCTCATGATCTCTTCTATATCTACAGCCTCTCTGCAAAAACCGAAAACCAAATTAGCAATTTGGGAGGAACACGACCAGGTGAAACGTATGTGAATGTTGATTGGAAGTTTGGAGCAGAAATCACTAGGATTGAGGTTTCTCACCTCCTACCGTGCAATCCGCACCTACACACATGGAACTAAAACCAAAATATCCCAAACATGGATCACCATCGCCATACATGGCCTTTGTGAGCCGGAAGAATCACCCGGGCCAGCCACGGCCGGGGAACCTACCCGTGCTCATGAGACACTGGAGTGGCCGCAGCCTCTTGAATTGGATGGAGAAGAAGAACAGCTCATACCATCAAGCCCTCCTCACACCTACAACCACCCATCCGATCCGCCTCGACGACGAGCTGTCACCGCTGCCACCCCAGGGAGCAGCGTCGGCCACTCCTATACAAAGCGCCCCAAGTAGGAAGTCGAGCGCCCGACCTCGCGCCATCTACAGAGGCCACACCGGCAGCACGAGGAAGAGGCCGGAGAGATCCTTTTATTCCGCTTCGCCCTAGCCTACCTACCATTACCAAAACCACAAAACCTAGATCGTGCAGACCGAAAACATACCTCTGTGGACAGATCCATGTTCCCATCAGCAAGCCGACACCTAATCAGCCGCCAGAGGCGAAGGGGATCGGTGGAATCGTGATAACCCACAAGTGTAGGGGATCGCAACAGCTTTCGAGGGTAGAGTATTCAACCCAAATTTATTGATTCGACACAAGGGGAGCCAAAGAATATTCTCAAGTATTAGCAACTGAGTTGTCAATTCAGCCACACGTGGATAACTTAATATCTGCAGCAAGGTATTTAGTAGCAAAGTAATATGATAGTGGTGGTGACGGTAACAAAAGAGCAATGAAAGTAAAAGAAATATTTTTGGTATTTTGTAGTGATTGTAACAGTAGCAACGTGAAAGTAAATAAGCGTAAACCAGTATATGGAAAGCTCATAGGCATTGGATCAGTGATGGATAATTATGCCGGATGCGGTTCATCATGTAACAGTCATAACATAGAGTGACATAGAACTAGCTCCAATTCATCAATGTAATGTAGGCATGTATTCCGAATATAGTCATACGTGCTTATGGAAAAGAACTTGCATGACATCTTTTGTGCTACCCTCCCGTGGCAGCGGAGTCCTAATGGAAACTAAGGGATATTAAGGCCTCCTTTTAATAGAGAACCAGAACAAAGCATTAGCACATAGTGAATACATGAACTCCTCAAGCTATGGTCATCACCGGGAGTGGTCCCGATTATTGTCACTTCGGGGTTGCCGGATCATAACACATAGTAGGTGACTATAGACTTGCAAGATAGGATAAAAACACACATATATTCATGAAAACATAATAGGTTCAGATATGAAATCATGGCACTCGGGCTCTAGTGACAAGCATTAAGCATAGCAAAGTCATAGCAACATCAATCTCAGAACATAGTGGATACTAGGGATCAAACCCTAACAAAACTAACTCGATTACATGATAGATCTCATCCAACCCATCACCGTCCAGCAAGCCTACGATGGAATTACTCATGCACGGCGGTGAGCATCATGAAATTGGTGATGGAGGATGGTTGATGATGAAGACGGCGACGAATTCCCCTCTCCGGAGCCCCGATCGGACTCCAGATCAACCCTCTCGAGAGGTTTTAGGGCTTGGCGGCGGCTCCGTATCGTAAAACGCGATTATTTCTTCTCTTCTATTTTTTTCTCCCCGGAAGCAAATATATAGAGTTGGAGTTGGCGTCGGAAGGTCTCCAGGGGGCCCACGAGGTAGGGGGCGCGCCCTAGGGGGGGGCGCCCCACCCTCGTGGACAGTGTGTGGGCCTCCTTGTCTTCATCTTTGGCGAGGATTTATTATTATTATTTTTAAGATATTCCGTGGAGTTTCAGGTCATTTCGAGAACTTTTGTTTTCTGCACATAAAACAACATCATGGCAATTCTGCTGAAAACAGCGTCAGTCCGGGTTAGTTCCATTCAAATCATGTAAGTTAGAGTCCAAAACAAGGGCAAAAGTGCTTGGAAAAGTAGATACGACGGAGACGTATCAACTCCCCCAAGCTTAAACCCTGGCTTGTCCTTAAGCAATTCAGTTGACAAATTGAAAGAGAAAAAGAAAAACTTTTGCAAACTCTGTTACTCTTGTTGTTGTAAATATGTCAAGCCAGCATTCAAGTTTTCAGCAAAGATCATAACTAACCACATTTGCAATAATTCTCAGGTCTCATGATTACTCATATCAATAACATAATCAACTAGCGAGCCATAATAATAAATCTCGGATGACAACACTTTCTCAAAACAATCATAATATGATATAACAAGATGGTATCTCGCTAGCCTTTCTGAGACCGCAAAACATAAATGCAGAGCACCGTTAAAGATCAAGGACTGACTAAACATTGTAATTCATGGTAAAAGAGATCCAATCATAGTCATACCCAATATAGATTAACAGTAATGAATGCAAATGACAGCTGTGCTCTCTAGCTAGTGCTTTTAATAAGAGGGTGATGACTCAACATAAAAGTAAATAGATAGGCCCTTCACAAAGGGAAGCAGGGATTTGTAGAGGTGCCAGAGCTCGGTTTTGAAATAGAGATAAATAATATTTTGAGCGGTATACTTTCATTGTCAACATAACAACTAAGAGACGGCGATATCTTCCATGCCACACACATTATAGGCGGTTCCCAAACAGAATGGTAAAGTTTATACTCCCCCTCCACCAACAAGAATAAATCCATAGCTTGCTCGAAACAACGAGTGCCTCCAACAAACATCAGGTCCCAGGGGGAGTTTTGTTTGCAATTATTTTGATTTAGTTTGCATAAAGCATGGGACTGGGCATCCCGGTGACCAGCCATTTTCTCGTGAGTGAGGAGCGGAGTCCACTCCTCTTGAGAATAACCCGCCTAACTTGGAAGATAAGGGCAGCCCTAGTTGATACATGAGCTATTCGAGCATACAAAACATAATGTTTATTTAAAGGTTTAGAGTTTGGCACATACAAATTTACTTGGAACGGCAGGTAGATACCGCATATAGAAAGGTATAGTGGACTCATATGGAATAACTTTGGGGTTTATGAGATTGGATGCACAAGCAGTATTCCCGCTTAGTACAAGTGAAGGCTAGCAAAAGACTGGGGAAGCGACCAACTAGAGAGCGACAACAGTCATGAACATGCATTAAAATTAATAAACATTGGATGCAAGCATGAGTAGGATATAATCCACCATGAACATAAATATCGTGAAGGCTATGTTGATTTGTTTCAATTACATGCGTGAACATGTGCCAAGTCAAGTCACTTAAATCATTCAAAGGAGGATACCACCCCATCATACCACATCATAACCATTTTAATAGCATGTTGGCACGCAAGATAAACCATTATAACTCATAGCTAATCAAGCATGGCACAAGTAACTATGATCTCTAATTGTCATTGTAAACATGTTTATTCATAATAAGCCGAATCAAGAACAATGAACTCATCATATTTACAAAAAAAAAGGTCGAGTTCATACCAGCTTTTCCCATCTCAGTCAGTCCATCATATATCGTCATAATTGCCTTTCACTTGCACGACCGAACAATGTGAATAATAATAAGAGTGCACGTGCATTGGACTAAGCCGGAATCTGCGATCATTCAATGAACAGGAGGAGACAAGGCAATATAGGCTCTTCGTTAAATCAACAATAATGCATATAAGAGCCACTTCAACAATTTAATTATGCTCTTCTCCTATCGACCCCCAAAGAAAATAAAAGAAATAAAACTATTTACACGGGAAAGTTCCCAACAAGCAAAAGAAGAACGGGAAATATTTTTGGGTTTTCTTTTTAATTACTACTACAGCAAGAGAAGTAAACTACTACTAATTTTTTTGGGTTTTTTCTTAAGGTTTATTAAACACACAAGAAGAAAGCAGGAAAAAGAAAATAAACTAGCATGGATATTATAGTGAAAGAGTATGAGCACCGACATCTAGCAATGAGTGTGTGTGAATATAAATGTAATGTCGTTGAGAAATACGTACTCCCCCAAGCTTAGGCTTTTGGCCTAAGTTGGTTTATTGCCAGGGATAGCCTGGCGGATACCCGTAGGTGTAGCTGGGGTCGTACTGGGATGCATCATAGCTGGAGTCGTACTGCGACGAAGAGGAATCTGACTGCCACTGGCTGATAGCCATCTCCGGATCCCAAGAATAAACAGATTGTCGTGGAGGCTCATCTTGTGGTTCCGGTTCCGGGGCTGGTGCATGATGCCGGTAAGCTTGAACGGCAGCCCACGTAACGAGATAAGGTCCTTCAAAATTAAACAAGGAAGGAGCAGGCAGGGTAATAGTTTCAGGATGATGTTTATGAAAGAATAGTTTATATTTGAGCTCTCCATCCCTGCCCTTAACAATAAAATCTTGCGCTAGCATACTCTTATAATCTAAATAAGCACTAGGCAGCAATTTCTCTTCTTTCTCATAATGCCTAATAGGTATATTAAAATGTGCAGCGAGGCGTGAAGCATACATGCCTCCAAAAATGGGGCCCTTAGTACGGTTCAGACTTAACCGTCTAGCAACAATTCCGCCCATACTAACAGTGTTATCGCGGTATAAACCATGGAACAAAATAATAATATCAAGAACACTAAGGTTTCCACAGTTTCCACGACCAATCAAGCAACGACTAGCAAATATGGCAAAGTAACGTAAAACAGGAAAATGTATGCTAGTGATTCTTGCATCAGAAACCTTCCGGGTTTCTCCCATAGTGATAGTGTTAATAAATGATTCCACTTCATTATGGTGTGGTTCCTCTAAAGTGCCCTCAAGGGGTATGTTGCAAACTTTGCCAAATTCAGCTAATGGCATCTTCTTAACAACGTCATATAAATGAAACTCTACTGAAGGAGGTGATTCCTTAGGGAAAAATTAGAAGTTTTGCACAAAAGTATTTGTGAGTAAGAGATACTGATGACGTTGGTCGCGGAGGAAGTCGGTGAGGTCGGCATTCTCAATTAATGAATACAAATCCTCATAAATCCCGGCTCTTCTCAAGAAGTCATCGGAAGGCCATTCACACGGCCGGACCTCCGCGGTACGAGGCAAATTATATTTGGGCCTCTGCGCTTCTTCATTTTGTTTTTCCTTAGAGCTTTGGCTAGATGAGCCCCTCAAAAGTCTCTTCATTATTTTCTGAAATCATCTGAATTTTTTAGTAACTTCAAACAAAAGTGAACAAACTTCAATAAAATTGCTAGCAACTACTCCTACAAGTGCCGAGAGCCTATATCAAGCATTAGAACTACTTTGAACCATATGAATTTGACATGCAAGCTCAAGAACATGGTCACCTATGCGGCACAAATTTGCAATGAATAAAGCACTAGAACAAAAACTAATTGGACTAATGGAGGAGTCACATACCAAGGAGCAATCTCCCCAAGTAGTTTTGTGAGAGGTGCTTTGAGCAAGGAGATCGAAAATCACAGCAAACTGAGCTAGAACTCGTGCTTGAGCTGGTTATTCGGGTTTGTGGGAGGAAGAAGAAGAGGATGGGTGCAGGAATAAGTGAAGGAGGGCCACCGTGGGCCCACGAGGTAGGGGGGCGCGCCCAGGGGGGTAGGGCGCGCCCTCCACCCTCGTGGCCAGGTGGCAGCTCCCCCCGCTGTGATTTTTGCACCATAAATCCTCAAATATTCCAGAAAAAATCATATTAAATTGGCATGGCATTTGGAGGACTTTTATTTTCGGGATATTTTTATATTGCATGGATAAATCAGGAAACAGACAGAAAAATACTATTTTTACTTTATTTCAACTAAATAACAGAAAGTATAAAGAGGGTACAGAAGTTTGTGCTTCTAGTTTCATCCGTCCCATGCTCATAAAAAAGAATCCACTAACAAGGTTGATCAGGTCTTGTTAACAAACTCATTCCGATTAACATGGAACAGGAGAAATTTAGAATAACACTATGTTACCTCAACGGGGATATGCACATCCCCAATAATAAGAATATCATATTTTTTCTTGACAGTAAGAAGAGGAAATTCAAAACCTCCAAATATAATCGATGGAATTTTTCCAATAGAGTTGATACTATGAACTTGAGGTTGTTTCCTCGGAAAGTGTACCGTATGCTCACTACTATTAACATGAAAAGTGACATTGCCTTTATTGCAATCAATAACATCCCCTGTAGTATTTAGAAAAGGTCTTCCAAGAATAATAGACATACTATTGTCCTCGGGAATATCAAGGATAACAAAGTCCGTTAAAATAGTAACGTTTGCAACCACAATAGGCACATCCTCACAAATACCGACAGGTATAGCAGTTCATTTATCAGCCATTTGCAAAGATATTGCAGTAGGTGTCAACTTATTCAAGTCAAGTCTACGATATAAAGAGAGAGGCATGACGCTAACACCGGCTCCAAGATCACATAAAGCAGTTTTAACATAATTTCTTTTAGTGGAGCATGGTATAGTGGGTACTCCTGGATCTCCAAGTTTCTTTGGTACTCCACCCTTAAAAGTATAATTAGCAAGCATGGTGGAAATTTCAGCTTTCGGTATCTTTCTTTTATTAGTGATGATATCTTTCATATATCTAGTATAAGGATTCATTTTGAGCATATCACTCAATTGCATACGCAAAAAGATAGGTCTAATCATTTCAGCAAAGCGCTCAAAATCCTCATCATCCTTTTTCTTGGATGGTTTGGGAGGAAAAGGCATGGGTTTCTGAACCCATGGTTCTCTTTCTTTACCATGTTTCCTAGCAACAAAGTCTCTCTTATCATAACGTCAATTCTTTGATTGTGGGTTATCAAGATCAACAGCAGGTTCAGTTTCTACTTCATTATCATTACTAGGTTGAACATCATCATTAACATTTTCACTAGGTTCATGTTCATTACCAGATTGTGTTTCAGCATCAGAAATAGATATGTCATTTGGATTCTCAGGTGGTTCAGCAATAGGTTCACTAGAAGTTTGTAAAGTCCTATCATTTTTTTCTTCCTTTTAGAAGAACTAGGTATATCAATATTATTTCTCTGAGAATCTTGCTCAATTCTCTTAGGGTGGCCTTCAGGATACAAAGGTTCCTGAGTCATTCTACCAGTTCTAGTAGCCACTCTAACAGCATAATCATTCTTCTTACTATTCATTTCATCAAGCAATTCTTTTTTAGCCTTAAGCACTTGTTCTACTTGAGTGGTAACCATAGAAGCATGTTTGCTAATAGTTTAAGTTCACCTCTAATATTAGCCATATAATCACCCAAGTGTTTAATCATATAAGCATTTTGTTTTAATTGTCTACCAAAATAAGCATTGAAATCTTCTTGCTTAAACATAAAGTTATCAAACTCATCCAAGCACTGACTAGCAATTTTAGTAGGAGGGACTTCAGCTTTATCATATCTATAGAGAGAATTTACCTTTACTACCTGTGTCGGATTATCGAGGTCTGGAGGTTCTTCAATAAATAAAGGATTAAGATCACATGTTTCTTAAACAGGCGGTAAATTAAGACCACGTATTTCTTTAATAGGAGGTAAATTCTTAACATCTTCAGCTTTAATACCTTTTTCTTTCATAGATTTCTTTGCCTCTTGCATATCTTCGGGACTGAGAAATAGAACACCTCTCTTCTTCGGAGTTGGTTTAGGAATAGGTTTAGTAATTGGAGCAGGAGCTGGCTCAGGAGATGGCTCAGGAGATGCCCAATTATTTTCGTTTGCCAACATATTATTCAATAAAATTTCAGCTTCATCCGGTGTTCTTTCCCTTAAAAGAGAACCAGCACAACTATCCAGGTAATCTCTCAAAGCATCGGTTAGTCCATTATAAAAGATATCAACTATTTCATTTTTCTTAAGAGGATGATCAGGCAAAGCATTAAGTAACTTGAGAAGCCTCCCCCAAGCTTGTGGGAGACTCTATTCTTTAATTTGCACAAAGTTGTATATTTCCTTTAAAGCGGCTTGTTTCTTATGAGCAGGGAAATATTTAGCAGAGAAGTAATAAATCATATCCTGGGGACTACGCACACAACCAGGATCAAGAGAATTAAACCATATCTTAGCATCACCCTTTAATGAGAACGGAAATATTTTAAGAATATAAAAGTAGCAAGATCTCTTATCATTAGTGAACAGGGTGGCTATATCATTTAATTTAGTAAGATGTGCCACAATAGTTTCAGATTCATAACCATGGAAAGGATCAGATTCAACCAAAGTAATTATATCAGGATCAACAGAGAATTCATAATCCTTATTGGGAACACAAATAGGTGAAGTAGAAAAAGCAGGATCAGGCCTTATTCTATCTCTAAGAGATTCCTTGTTCCATTTAGCTATTAACCTTCTAAGTTCATTGTTATCATTGCAAGCTAAAATAGCAGCAGAAGCCTCTTTATCAAAAATATAACCTTTAGGAATAACAGGCCTATCCTCATCATCATTTTCATCAATATTATGGAATTCAATAATTTCTTTCTCTCTAGCCTTAGCAATTTGTTCATCAAGGAATTCACTAAGGGGCAAAGTAGTATCGAGCATAGAAGTAGTTTCATCATAAGTATCATGCATAGCAGAAGTGGTATCATCAATAACATGCTACATATCAGAACGAATAGCATAAGCAGGTTTAGGTGTCGCTAGCTTACTCATAACAGAAGGTGAATCAAGTGCAAAGCTAGATGGCAGTTCCTTACCTCCCCTCGTAGTTGAGTGATAAATTTTTGTCTTCTCGTCTTTCAAGTTCTTCATAGTGTCCAGCAGATATAAATCCCAAGTAACTCAAAGAATAGAGCTATGCTCCCTAGCAACGACGCCAGAGATTGTTCTTGATAACCCACAAGTGTAGGGGATCGCAACAGCTTTCGAGGGTAGAGTATTCAACCCAAATTTATTGATTCGACACAAGGGGAGCCAAAGAATATTCTCAAGTATTAGCAACTGAGTTGTCAATTCAGCCACACCTGGATAACTTAATATCTGCAGCAAGGTATTTAGTAGCAAAGTAATATGATAGTGGTGGTGACGGTAACAAAAGAGCAATGAAAGTAAAAGCAATATTTTTGGTATTTTGTAGTGATTGTAATAGTAGCAACGGGAAAGTAAATAAGTGTAAACCAGTATATGGAAAGCTCGTAGGCATTGGATCAGTGATGAATAATTATGCTGGATGCGGTTCATCATGTAACAGTCATAACATAGGGTGACATAGAACTAGCTCCAATTCATCAATGTAATGTAGGCATGTATTCTGAATATAGTCATACGTGCTTATGGAAAAGAACTTGCATGACATCTTTTGTCCTACCCTCCCGTGGCAGCGAGGTCCTAATGGAAACTAAGGGATATTAAGGCCTCCTTTTAATAGAGAAACGGAACAAAGCATTAGCACATAATGAATACATGAACTCCTCAAACTATGGTCATCACCGGGACTGGTCCCGATTATTGTCACTTCGGGGTTGCCGGATCATAACACATAGTAGGTGACTATAGACTTGCAAGATAGGATCAAGAACACACATATATTCATGAAAACATAATAGGTTCAGATATGTAATCATGGCACTCGGGCCCTAGTGACAAGCATTAAGCATAGCAAAGTCGTAGCAACATCAATCTCAAAACATAGTGGAACTAAGGATCAAACCCTAACAAAACTAACTCGATTACATGATAGATCTCATCCAAACCATCACTGTCCAGCAAGCCTACGATGGAATTACTCACGCATGGCGGTGAGCATCATGAAATTGGTGATGGTTGATGGTTGATGATGACGACGGCGACGAATCCCCCACTCCGAAGCCCCGAACGGACTCCAGATCAGCCCTCCTGAGAGGTTTTAGGGCTTGGCGGCGGCTCCGTATCGTAAAACGTGATGATTTCTTCTATTCTATTTTTGTCTCCCCGAAAGCAAATATATAGAGTTGGAGTTGGCGTCGGAAGGTCTCCAGGGGGCCCACGAGGTAGGGGGCGCGCCCTAGGGGGGGCGCCCCCACCCTCGTGGACTGGGTGTGGGCCCCCTGGTCTTCATCTTTTGCGATGATTTTTTATTATTTTTTATAAGATATTCCGTGGAGTTTCAGGTCATTCCGAGAACTTTTGTTTTCTGCACATAAAACAACATCATGGCCATTCTGCTGAAAACAGCGTCGGGTTAGTCCCATTCAAATCATGTAATTTAGAGTCCAAAACAAGGGCAAACGTGTTTGGAAAAGTAGATACGACGGAGACGTATCAAATCACCGATGAAGGACACCACCTGTCGCGCTGTGAAGGATGACGTAAACCGCTACAGGACAGGTGGGGTAGCTACGCATAAAACGTAAATTTTTTTTGAGGCAACATAAAACGTAAAATTACATTGCTCCGGGTGATAGTTTACGGCGGTAGGATGGTGGCCTGGTCGAGCACCGATATGTGGCTCAGTCGATCGACCAGGGTGATGAATTACTTATTCTTCACCGTGGGTCATATGTATATATATATATATGTGTGTGTGTGTGTATATATATATATATATATATATATATATATATATATATATATATAGGTAAAATATATGGGACACCTAGGTGCCTGGGCACCTAGGGTATCAGCCGTTGGATCAATCCACGATCCTGCCAATGCATATCGGGTTTCGATTGTTACACCCGTTAACAGCATTCATTAGCCATGTTTAAATATTTCATGCGGCCCAATTGTGGTATGATTCTCTCCTTCCATATATTATTGCATGAGCATGAATTATTCCCTTCCATGATTTTCGCATAATGTTGTTGCTCATTAATTCAATTCTTTCTAAATATGATAGATGCCATCCAATTTGATTGTTTACCAAATAAAGAGCCTACGTACTTGCCATAATTTGCCTAGCAATTGAACCTTGGACCAAATACAAGCACGCATTTGCATACCTATGTGATACGTGATTCACCTCTCCCTCAATTTCTTGTACACCAGAATATCTTGCGTGGCCATGGTTGCCATTGCCACCGCCGCCCTCCCCGATGGAGCTCGCCAGCTGTTTTTGCTCCATTACATCTATAGCAATTTACCTATTTATTTTTGAACTGCAGGCATCTCCACTGGTTTGTCACACTTTGACCTTGCCATGCACACGGCCATAATCGAGAAATACACCATGGAGACTACGACTGCCCGAATAACTCAGCTGCGACCTTGAGATGAATATAAAAAAAATATCATGTGACTCTTTTCTCTCTCGATGTTAGTCTTATTCGTGCGAGGTATGTACGATTCATGTATTTTGTGCAGAATATTTTTGTGAAACCTGAGACTTGAACTGTATGTTGTAATTCGCAAACCTTGTCTCATCTACAGATCTTAGCCATGTGCTTGTAATTTTTTACTTATACGGATACGTCCTATAGGAAGGCACGTCTCATTTTTCATATAGATGCATAATAGCGAGGATACTTCAATATATCTGGTAATTTATTCCTTCATTTTTCTTTGTGTTCATACCTTTTTGGTTCATCTAACTGGATATTGTTTCATTTCTTAATTTCTTTTTCAGTTGACTTTATCGTGGCTCTCTTGTGATAGATCTATGAAAAAATAATCTATAGGACATAGAGCCGCTAAGCTAATGTTGAGATTTGCGTGACAACGTCGGACACAATCAGTATGCGAAAGCAGAGAATGAGGAGACATTCTGTTAATTATATACTTTCTCTTTTTGGTTCTTGCATTTGTAGTTGCAATTTTGAGTGTGATAGCAAATATTAGTCACGAAAATTGGCATGTAATATGGTCGTGCATGTGTATCAAATGATATGTGATCTCCTTTCATCTTTGAACTCTAATTGTGCGTTGGTACTTGTAATTTGGGTTGTATGACACATATTTTGGGCAACACACTAAGGTATTCTGTAAAATTTTATATATTACAATGAGTCACATTCCCATACTTTTCAAATTTTCATATAATAGGTATCAGTTACCTGTATTAGATTCACATGGTGTCATATACCTAATGTATGATACCCATACTGTGATGTGCCCAACGACCATACTCAAAGTCTCTTAGTAATAATACACCGCCACACTAGTACACAGTCTTTTGAATTTCCTAAACCAATATGGATTTACTGCATTTTTGTATGGTTTATTTTTCATGGGTATCTCATACCCCACAATGAAGTGTAGTAGAGAAAATACCATCTAATTGTGGATTTTACTTTTACGTTCATTTGGGTATATATGGTACCCATGACTGAACTATATATATAGTGAGAACAAATTGGTGAACCATGTAGTATTATACGCCATCATTACACTACATTGCATTATTATTTACTTTTTCCTTATGTGCACCAAACCATAATTGACAAACCTAGAATTTGTTGTATACAAATTTAAAAGGCATATAACAACGATCTTACTATGACATACCTAAGTTCGTATAGTCAACTTAGAATCCACCAATTTTTGTGAGTATGTAGTGCACGCACGATGCATACCTACATGGTTGTTATATAATAGGTATCAGATACCTGCAACTTTCTATAATTATCGTCGAGAGATACCTATCGAATGACCATGCAAATTATGCAACAGTTCCTACCCGCATGGTGCAACCTGTGGGCATATAATACTTCCACCTATGGTGATCTTTAGTTATTCACCTAACGTATTATGTAAAGCTAGGTAATTTTCATCCCAAAATTACGATACTGTACAGGAGCGGACACATGGTTCCAATTTATTAGAATTATGATAATGATATTTATGATTCCCTACTCTTGTTTGTTTTTTTGCATTGGAATGGCTCTGCGATCAACAAGATTTGTACTACCTGTGTATGATACTTAGATCGAACAGACACAAAGTGCTTGCTAAATGAGTTGGATAGTTCTGGTAGCATGTCGAACGGACGTCGTACTAAAAATGCATACGTATAACACAACAATTTTTGCATATACCCTAGAGAAATAACCACTAATCTAATTAAAAAATATTATATTTCTTGCAGAAATAGTAGATATTTATATGGTATTGGGCACATTAATATAAATTAATGTCAAAACAAATTTATTTTACAAATTTAAATTTCCTAGTAAATATATAATTGATGTGGTACAAATTGATTTATTGCGGAGCAATTAGTCATGCACAGTCAAAACAAAACATATAAAAACAGTACATACTCCATCCCTGGGCATTGCACACCTAAGGAAGACACACTGTTCCCCTTAATAGTAACAGTGCAACAAAGATCTTTATGATTTCACACTCATTTCGATTTCACACTCATTTCATTTTTGCATAACACTACACTAAGGTCGTGTTAGTCAAGTGTCGTCCTTTTGCCAATTGTTTCGACTTTAATACCAAGGCAGCAGGAACTCGGTGAACGTCCGTTTTGCCAGAGTATCTTCCTTTTTCCTAGTGTTTTGCAATAGGCGTGACACTGGGCAAAATCTATGATTTTGGTAGTGCTTGTCTAATATTCCGTCCATTAAAATTTATATTCACATTTCCTAATCATTTTCTCTACTCCATATTCCAACGTATAGAAGTGCGCTAGTCCTAGAAGGAATAGAATTACGCACTCGTATTTTGATATACCCTGAAGATGTAACCACTAATACAATTAAAGATCATCTTATATGATATACCCACGTTAAAAGAATAAATAACATTCAAAGAACAATGATTTTCTAAAAGAAATTCGTAATGATAAAATAACTTTATATTTTAATTTGCTCCTATCGTAGGTACATACCCACACACAACCAGACTAATAAATGAACATAAAATATTTTTTGTTATAGGTATATACCCACAAAACCTAGACTTATAAAATAGATATCATTCAACAATTGATGATTTTTTATAGAAATTCATAGTGAAAAAATACCTTCATATTTTAACTTGCTCCTAGCATGCATGTACGTGTGGAAAATCATTTTGGTTTGAAATAACAGACCATTAATTAGACGCACACCTTTGAAAGGTATTTTATTGAGTAGTTATATACCCTTTCCATAAAGGACACGCCATGCAAAAAAAATTGGAAGGTACAATGGAAAATTATTTCGGTTTGTTTTTTTTAAACGATGGCCCATTGATGACATTCCCATCTTTGGAAGGTATTTCATTGCTATGGTATACTCTTTCCATAATGGCTACGCCATGCAATTTTTTTGGAAGGTATTCAATTGGCAGACATCAATTACTTTCGGAAAGTTCGTACGGGTATGCATCACGAACACACATATGGAAACTTATTTTCTTATTAACACTGAGATATAACGCAAAATATAAACCTATTTCTTAACGGGTCAGACCCAATAACTCATCTATACATAATAAAAAAATTAGTACGGTTCGATCTAACGGCATCTAGGCAAGGTGCCTGGGCACCTAGGTGTCCCAAACTGCCGTCCTATTCATCACTCAGGGTGCAGAATAAATTATTCTTCACCCGAGGTAATCTTACGATCATTTCATAAATATAAATTACATTTCAAATACAAATAGTTACATTCATACTGATTTAGTGCATAAAATTTGTCATAACAAAAAAATATAGGTCAAAAATTGTATTTTATGTACATTTTACACTATGTTTTATATTTGTAACTTTACGTAACATAATATATTTTTTACGACGATTACAGGTTTTCTTACGTTCTCTTTTTATGTCTAAAATAAGACAAAATTTACGGAACGTAAAATTACGGTTCATAGATGTTGAATTAGAGGTGGGTGAAGAATAACTATTCCTCACCCAGGGTGACGAATAGTCAATCCCTTATATATATGAGACAAAATTTTCCTACCACCAATGGTAATTATCATCACTTGCGTTTTCTATATTGTATGTCGTATCTGTCAAAACCGAGAGTATATATGTGTAGTATGTAGTATATAATAATGTTAGGTAATATATATATATATATATATATATATATATATATATATATATATATTACCTTTTAAGTAGTATATACCATATTTTGAGTGTACTCTTTTATACATACAAATATGTACATATTTCGCGAATATAACAAAAACTATGGGCTCATATGATTTTTTTTCATTAAACTTGCTTTGAAATATCTTAGATATATTATATTAACATATATAGAATGATAAAGTATTATATATACTACCACATAATAGTATATGAGACATATGGGGTAACTACCATCGGGTGGTACGATGGATGTTTCCTACACACACACACACACACACACACACACACACACACACACACACACACACACATCGGGTGGTACGATGGATTGACTATTCATTACCCTGGGTGAGGAATAGTTATTCTCACTGGTAGAAAAAAGCCCTCTAGTCCCGGTTCGCAACAGCCTTTAGCCCCGGCTGTGCAACCGGGACTAAAGGGTCGCGACTAAAGCCGCCCCCCCTCTTTAGCCGCGGCTCTTCCGGACCGCGACAAAAGGCTTTAGTCCCGGTTCTTGTGGCTGACCGGGACTAAAGGCCCGCCACGTGGTCGCCCGTGGTCCGTCGGGGCCGAGGACCTTTAGTCCCGGCTCTCGTGGCCAGCCGGGACTAAAGGCCTCCTCCGCAGGTTTAGGGTTTTAGCCCCCCTAAACCTGGTTTCTTTTTAATTTGTATTGTTTTATTTGTTTTATATTTTATTTTGTGTTTTATTTTATTTTTGATGAAGTTTCAGTACACATATTCTACGCTACTATATATATACATGCATATGAAATTTCAAACAAGAAGAATTCAAGAGGAATATATAATATATATATATATACAACTTTGAACAAGTTTCCATACACAATTACGATGGATGACCATATACAACTTCGAACAAGTTTCAATCTCGGGTATGCATATAAATTTCTACGTCCTCGGTATAGTGTTGTCCTTTAGGATCGATGACTTCCCTCATTAAAAATCCTGCTAATTCTTCTTGAATTGGTCGGAAGCGAGCTTCTGGACTAAGCCTCCTCCGCAAGTTATCCCTCGCGTTCCGCACGCTAGCTGATTCCTTCCGCTCAGTGGTTTCTCTCCGGATGTTCTCACAAACATAGTATCCACATAGATCGGTCGCCGGTGGCTGCTGATCCACATTAACTAACTTTCTGAAATCTAGCTCATGTTTGAATTCACCGACAATTTCTTCTGAAAACCGTCTCCAAACCCTACAGGGCAAAGAAAATCAAATGAATAAGGGAGTTATATTAGTTAGTTGATATTAGGAAATGAACGAAAGAGACCGATCGATATAGAGCTCAAATGATTGAAAATAATTACTTTTTCAGCATTTTTCTCATGTCGGCCCAATGCTTTGGATCCGAATCCTTAGAGTCGCTGATTAGAACTGTGGAGGTGTGAAGTTCAATATTTAGCAGAATCCAGTGGAACCTGCGGACACGTTACATGCACAGTCATGCATAACTCATCGATTAGACATACCATGCATGGAGTAAACAAAAGAGAATGGGCACAAGAGAGAAAACACTCACCCAAAATGGTAAGGAAATAGAATATGACTTTTGAGTTGATGCTTTGTAAGAAACTTGTACAGGTCTTTCTCCACATCTTCGGGGTGATGTTGTAACACATGTCCATTAACGATATGTGGGTCAATGAACCCAACATCATGGATGTTTCTTATTTTGCATTCCCAAATCTTCATTCTGCATAATAGCGTACCAAACAATATAGTTAGGACAATATATATATATATATATATAGTGCAGGCAATAATGAAGAACGAGATGAGGTAGAAATAAATCACTTACAGAACGTAGCAACTCAGCATAGATTTGTCGAGGGCGCGCAGATTGAACAGCTGGAACAATTCACTCATATGAATTTCTACAGAGTACCGTTTGGTGTGATGCTGTTCTGTAACATCCGCATAAACATATTCTTTGTCGGCCCATGATATGAATTGCTTGTACCAACGTAGTAGATTTCGCATTTGTTGTGGTAGACTATTTTCCTGCTCAGGCTCGACGAGAGGCCCCTTCCGCACATATTGGAATGCTATCTCACCTACAGGCGCATCCTCAAGGTCTAAGCAGGCACGAAGAGTCAAACCCATCTCGGACGCTTGTTGCATGGCACCCGCTACAGTCAATCCAAGTGCTGCCGCAGCTGCTATGATCTCGGGGTCCTCTTCCGGACCGGCTTTCACTATGAGCGGGGGGATCGATTGTTTCTTCTGCATCCCGAGCTGGTCAACTTGTTTCCCGCTTTTTTTACGACTTTCTTCCTCCTTCAACATTTTTGCTTGCTTACGAAGTTCATGTCCATAGTCGTCAGGCATATTCAGCTCGGCTTGGGACGGTGTCGTCAAAAAATCCTTAGCCCACTTCTTTTGCTTCTCAGTGAATACATGCTTGGGCTCAGGCTGTTTTTTGGCCTTGATATCCGCCTTCCATTTCTCATAATCAGCAGTCGCGGCCAATGTGAGGTCAGCATCACTAAGTTCCCCAGGCCTTGGGAGGAGAGGCTTCAGTGATGGCTCCGGTACCCTTGTGGTCTTATGTACATAAGGGTCCGGGTTAATAGTCCAGGAGCGGGTTTCCTTGCTGTCCGCCTGCTTCTGCTTCTTCGCCGGAGGTGGATTGGGGGGCGTCTGCTTACCCGCCGGAGGTGGATTGGGGGGTGTCGTACCCGCCAGAGGAGGATTGGGGGGCGTCGTACCCGCCGGATGTTGTGGATCGGGGGACGGCGTCGAATGGCGTGAAGGAGGTGTAGGTGAACCACCACGACCACCACCACCGCCACCACCACCACCACCACCATCGGAGGGGGGTGGACTTGCTGGCCTTGGCGCCTCGCCTGGAAACACTATGTACTTCTTTTTCCATAGAATGTACTGGCGCTTGACATCTCCAAGTCTTCTCTCCCCTTCGGGTGTAGGTTTGTCAATCTCGAGGTCCTCAAACCCTTGGACTATGTCTTCCACCGTGACACGAGCATAGCCATATGCAATGGGGTTGTTGTGGTGGAGTGCTCCAGGTGTACAGGGTAAAGCACTGCCGCTAGCTACCTTCATGGAAATGTTCCCCACGGGATAATGCAGATCACAGTCTTTCATCTCCTTTACATCATCCACGGGGTAGTGAGGCTCCGGTGCACGAGTCTCGATCATCGGTGCACTAGCACAAGGCGGGGCATCCGTGGAAGCCACGCTGCTTCTCCGCTGCTGGCTTTCGCGATCCGCTTCATGATCTTCATGCGGCCCTGCAGCCGATTTTTCTTTCATTAGTACATGCACGGTCTGCTTCAACTCATGGAGTTCCGATGCAAACTTCGTCATAAGATCTGCATCCCGGTCCGTCTTTCTCTTACGGCTTCTGTAACCGTACGGGTCATTGTCCTGGGAAAACCCTACTTTCCACGAAACTTTGCCTTTGCCTCGTACACGTCCTCCGTGTTCATCATTCCCGAGGGCTAAAGTCAGTGCGTCTTTCTCTCTGTTGAACTTGATCAAGCCCGCTTGAGCTTGGGTCATTGCGTCAATAAGGGCTTGGGTCGGAGCAAAGTGTCGATGCCGGTGAACACACTCCCCTGTCTCCGGGTCTAGCGACCCCCCATGCCCGTACCACCAGCTTTTGGCCCTTGGGTCCCATCCCTCTGTACCTAGAGGGATTCCTCGCACCCTCAGGTCCTCCTCCATCTTCTGCCACCTAGGGTCCGCAATGCGGTATCCTCCTGGCCCCATAACATGATGGTACTTTTTCTTACCCGCATTATCCTTATTTTTTTTCGATATTTCCTTGAAATGGTCCGATTGCTTTTGCCTCACAAATTCTGGCCAATCATCTTTCAGTTTCTCATGTTGTCCATTGAAATCCGGAGTCTTGCCCTTGTTGACATAGTCACGGGTTAAATTTTTCTTGAAGTTCCGGAATGCATCGGCCATCTTCTGAAGAGCGAACTCTTTAACTAGCCTCCTCCTCTGACGTCCACCCGGAACCTCGTTACCGAATTCATCGACTTTGTTGTATTCCGGAGGTAGAATGAAATGTTCCATAAGCTTTCTCCAGCAATCCTTTTCGTTCTCTTGTCGACAAAACTGAAACCAAGACGTGCCTTCTTTGGCTCATTCCATTCCTGGACGGTGATCGAGACGTTGTCTCTAACAACGACTCCGCATTGGTTGACAAACTTTGAGGTGTGCTGTAGGGGCTTGCCGGTTTCACTGACAGACTCAATGGCATATGTTTCTCCTGTTCTCATCGCCTTGGATTTGCCACGATTCTTTGTCGTACTCGATCCGGATCCGGAGGGCTAAAAAAAGAAAGAGAGTCGCGCGCGTTAATACATATGTATTCACATTTCAGTAAGTTTGTATCACGAGAGGCTCTCAATGTATATAAATACCTCGCCGGAGGTGGTTGTTGCTACTTGCAATTGGAGATTGTCGGTTGTTGACGGTTGACCTCCGTCGACAATGTCCGTTCCTTCATCTTCTTGATCATCGTCACCGGCAAGGTTCAGATAAGAAGAGACTACATCATCCTCTTGTTGCTCATCTTCTGAGCCCGGCACATAAGGAATCTCGTTGTTGATGATGCCCATTAAATAACGTTCAGCCTCCGGATCCCTAAGCGGCTCGGTTCTGTCGTCCGCCATATGTCACTCCTGCATGTAGTAAAAATTCTTTAAGTGTAAAGGAATTAAAAAATAAGATTAAGGGGACATAGAGGAGGAGGAATTAAAAAATAAGATTTTTTAAGTAAAAATTCTTTTTTTCTTCTTCTTCCTTTCTTCTTCCTCTTTCTTCTTCTTCCTTTCTTCTTCTTCCTTTTTCCTTTCTTCTTCTTTCTTTCTTCTTCTTCCTTTCTCCTTCTTTCTTTCTTCTTTCCTTTCTTCTTCTTTCCTTTCTTCTTTCTTTCTTCTTCTTCCTTTTTCTTTTTTCTTTCTTTCTTCTTCTTCCTTTGTTTTTCTTCTTCCTTTGTTTTTCTTCTTCCTTTTTCTTTTTCTTTTTTTCTTCTTCCTTTGTTTTTCTTCTTCCTTTCTTTTTTCTTCTTTCTTTTTCTTTCTTGTTTTTTTTCTTCTTCTTTTTTCTTCTGTTTTCTTTTATACCACCATTTTTGCACTTTTAATTATGCACTTTTATGTTTTCTTTTATGTTTTCTTTTTTTTTTTCTTCTTCCTTTGTTTTTCTTTTTCCTTTCTTTTTTCTTCTTTCTTTTTCTTTCTTGTTTTTTTTCTTCTTCTTTTTTCTTCTGTTTTCTTTTATACCACCATTTTTGCACTTTTAATTATGCACTTTTATGTTTTCTTTTATGTTTTCTTTTTTCTTTTTTTCTTCTTCCTTTGTTTTTCTTTTTCCTTTCTTTTTCTTCTTTCTTTTTCTTTCTTGTTTTTTTTCTTCTTCTTTTTTCTTCTGTTTTCTTTTATACCACCATTTTTGCACTTTTAATTATGCACTTTTATGTTTTCTTTTATGTTTTCTTTTTTCTTTTTTTCTTCTTCCTTTGTTTTTCTTTTTCCTTTCTTTTTTCTTCTTTCTTTTTCTTTCTTGTTTTTTTTCTTCTTCTTTTTTCTTCTGTTTTCTTTTATACCACCATTTTTGCACTTTTAATTATGCACTTTTATGTTTTCTTTTTTCTTTTTTTCTTCTTCCTTTGTTTTTCTTTTTCCTTTCTTTTTTCTTCTTTCTTTTTCTTTCTTGTTTTTTTTCTTCTTCTTTTTTCTTCTCTGTTCACATCGGCGCGGCGACGGCGCGGCGACGGCGAGGCGGGGACGGCGCGGGGACGGCGCGGCGACGGCGCGGGGACGACGCGGCGACGGCGCGGCGACGGCGAGGCGGGGACGGCGCGGGGACGGCGCGCGGGGACGGCGCGGCGACGGCGAGGCGGGGCGACGGCGCCGACGACAGAGGGGGAAGGGAGGAGGAGGAGCTCACGGCGGCGCGGGGACGCGGGGACGGCGCGGCGACGGCGAGGCGGGGCGACGGCGTCGGGGCGTCGGGGCGTCGGGTCGGAGAGAATGAGGAGGCGAACTGCCAACAGGTATATATATAGTAGGACTTTTAGTCCCGGTTGGGGAGGAGGACCGCGACTAAAGGTGGCCTTTAGTCCCGGTTCGCCTCCCCAACCGGGACTAAAGGTGTTTGGCGCCGCTTTTGTTCCCGCGCAGACCGACCTTTAGTCCCGGTTGGGGAGGCGGACCGGGACTAAAGGGGGAGGCGGACCGGGACTAAAGGGTGACCTTTAGTCCCGGTCCGCCTCCCCAACCGGGACTAAAGGTCCGTGGTGGCATATTTTTAGTTTTAAAATCTTAAAAATACAATTATATATCAAAAAAATCAGAAAAATAAAACTAATTCATTTTAAAATCTTAAAAGTACAATTATATATCAAAAAAATCAGAAAAATAAAACTAATTCATTTTAAAATCTTAAAAGTACAATTATATATCAAAAAAATCAGAAAAATAAAACTAATTCATTTTAAAATCTTAAAAATACAATTATATATCAAAAAAATCAGAAAAATAAAACTAATTCATTTTAAAATCTTAAAAGTACAATTATATATCAAAAAAATCAGAAAAATAAAACTAATTCATTTTAAAATCTTAAAAGTACAATTATATATCAAAAAAATCAGAAAAATAAAACTAATTCATTTTAAAATCTTAAAAATACAATTATATATCAAAAAAATCAGAAAAATAAAACTAATTCATTTTAAAATCTTAAAAATACAATTATATATCAAAAAAATCAGAAAAATAAAACTAATTCATTTTAAAATCTTAAAAGTACAATTATATATCAAAAAAATCAGAAAAATAAAACTAATTCATTTTAAAATCTTAAAAGTACAATTATATATCAAAAAAATCAGAAAAATAAAACTAATTCATTTTAAAATCTTAAAATCCCTTGAAGGTTTGACAAAAGGTTTGATACATCATTCAGTTCATCGACCAAATACAAAGTTTGGTACAATTATACATTATTACACATCAATTCTTCCCTTGGACGTCCCTGCTTGCTTACGATTGTGCCGTATCCATGGAGCATCCTCATCATTTAACTTAATGCTTGGGTCAGTGTTCACTTTGAAGGGCGGAATTTCACCAAACATATTATAATCTTCTGACATGTCTGTCTTGTCCTCCACTCCCACGATGTTTCTTTTCCCTGAAAGAACAATGTGGCGCTTTGGATCATCGCATGATGTACTGATCGTTTTCTTATCTTTCCGTTTCCTCGGTTTGCTACTCATGTCCTTCAAATAAAAAACCTGAGCGACATCTTTGGCAAGGACGAATGGTTCGTCAAGGTAACCAAGATTGTTGAAATCCACCATTGTCATTCCGTATTGCTCGTCCACCTTTACCCCACCTCCTGTTAGCTTGAACCATTTGCACCGGAACAAAGGGACCTTAAAGGAGGGTCCATAGTCAAGTTCCCATATCTCCTCTATGTAACCATAATATGTGACCTTTTGCCCATTCTCGGTTACTGCATCAAAGCGGACACCACTGTTTTGGTTGGTGCTCTTTTTATCTTGGGCGATGGTGTAAAATGTATTCCCATTTATCTCGTACCCGTGAAAAGTCGTTATAGTCGAAGATGGTTTCTTGGCCAACATGTACAGCTGATCTCCAACATCATTGTCATTCATGAAATGTTTTCGCAACCAACTGCCGAAAGTCTCCATGTGGGCCTTTCTAATCCAGGATTCAGGCTTCCCCAGGTTGTCCGAGCGTAAAATATTCTTGTATTGCTCGAAGTACGGAGCCACCAAGCTGGAATTTTGCAGGACTGTGTGGTGTGCTTCAGTCATAGAATGACCGTCCATACATATCGTGGTATCTCTTCCGATCTTGCCTTTTCCACTTAGTCTCCCCTCGTGCCGCGATTGAGGAATACCAATCGGTTTAAGGTCAGGAACATAGTCAATACAGAACTCAATTACCTCCTCATTTCCATAGCCCTTGACGATGCTTCCTTCTGGCCTAGCACGGTTACGAACATATTTCTTTAATACTCCCATGAACCTCTCAAAGGGGAACATATTGTGTAGAAATACAGGACCGAGAATGGAAATCTCTTGACTAGGTGGACCAGGAGGTGCGTCATAATATCGAAGAAGGATGGTGGGAACACCAACTCGAAACTGACAAGGCATTGGACCACATCGTTCTGTAACCATGGTAGATCTTCTAGATTGATTACCTTCTGAGAGATTGCATTGAGGAATGCACATAGCTTCACAATGGCTACTCGAACATTTTCCGGTAGGAGCCCCCTCAAAGCAATCGGAAGCAATTGCGTCATAATCACGTGGCAGTCGTGAGACTTCAGGTTTTGGAACTTTTTCTCCGGCATGTTTATTATTCCCTTTATATTCGACGAGAAGCCAGACGGGACCTTCATACTGCTCAGGCATTCAAAAAAAATGACCTTCTCTTCTTTGGTAAGAGCGTAGCTGGCACGACCTTGAAACCATTCCGGATGCCGGTCATCTGGGTCTTTCAAAAGTTGCTGGTCCTGCCGTGCTTCCTTTGTATCATTTGTCTTCCCATACACGCCCAAGAAGCTTAGCAGGTTCACGCAAACATTCTTCGTAACATGCATCACGTCGATTGCAGAGCGGACCTCTAGGACTTTCCAATATTCTAGCTCCCAAAATATAGATTTCTTCTTCCACATGGGTGCGTGCCCGTCAACTCCCCGCGGAACTGATTGTCCGCCAGGACCCTTTCCAAAGATGACTTTCAAATCCTTGACCATATCAAATATCTCAGCACCAGTACGTTCCGCAGGCTTCGGCCGGTGATCTGCCTTCCCGTTGAAATGCTTGCCTTTCTTTCTTACGTTATGATTTCGGGGAAGAAATCGACGATGACCCAGGTACACGTTCTTCTTACAATTAACCAAACGTACACTTTTAGTCTCATGTAAGCAGTGCGTGCATGCATTGTATCCCTTATTTGTCTGTCCTGAAAGGTTACTGAGAGCAGGCCAATCGTTGATGGTTACAAAAAGCAACGCTCGTAGATCAAATTCCTCTCCTTTGTGCTCATCCCAGACACGTACACCAGGTTTCGCCCACAACTGTAAAAGTTCTTCAACTAATGGCCTTAGGTACACATCGATGTCGTTACCGGGTTGCTTAGGGCCTTGGATGAGAATTGGCATCATAATGAACTTCCGCTTCATGCACAACCAAGGAGGAAGGTTGTAGATGCATAGAGTCACGGGCCAGGTGCTATGGCTGGAGCTCTGCTCGCCAAAAGGATTAATGCCATCAGTATTTAGACCAAATCTTAAGTTCCTTGCGTCAGCTGCAAAATCTTTGAAAACTCTGTCGATCTTTCTCCATTGCGTTCCATCAGCGGTGTGTCTCGACTGCCCGTCGGACTTACGGTCCTCTTTGTGCCATCGCAACAACTTGGCATTCTTTTTGTTCATGAACAGACGTTTCAACCGTGGTATTATAGGAGCATACCACATCACCTTGGCGGGAACCCTCTTCCTGGGTTTCTCGCCCTCAACATCGTCACCAGGGTCATCGCCTCTGATCTTATAACGCAATGCAGTGCATACAGGGCATTCATTCAAATTCTCGTATTCACCGCGGTAGAGGATGCAGTCATTAATGCATGCATGTATCTTCTGAACCTCTAAACCTAGAGGGCAGACAACCTTCTTTGCTTCGTACGTACTGGCGGGCAACTCGTTATTCTTCGGCAACATATTCTTCAACATTTTCAGCAAATTTTCAAATGATGAGTCACCTACACCTTCCTGTGCCTTCCATTTTAGCAAATCCAGTGTGCAGCCCAGCTTTTTCAGACTATTATCGCATCCTGGATACAACGACTTTTTGTGATCCTCTAACATGCGATCCAAATTCTCCCACTCCTTCTCAGTTTCGCAGCGTCTCCGTGCATCAGCAATGGTCCGACCAAGATCATCAGCGGGCTCATCATGTGCCTCTTCTTCACCTTCACCTAACCCTTCCCCACCTTCAGCATCATCCTCCATGAAAGTATCACCGAAATGATCACGATAGTTGTCATCGATATCATCCCCTTCTTCATCGTCTTCCATTCTGACCCCTCTTTCTCCATGCTTGGTCCAACAATAATAGCTTGGCATGAAACCATGCATAAGCAGGTCCATGTGAACTCTTCTTGGCGAGGAGTAACCCTTATCATTCTTACAGACAGCACATGGACAGATAATAAAACCTTGCTGCCTGTTCGCATTTGCCACTACGAGGAAATCTTTCAAACCCGTAGTGAACTCGCCGGAGAGTCGGGAACCGTACATCCATTGCCGATTCATCTGCATTATTATTATATAAAGTATATAATTAACCATCATGCATTTGTTAAACTAAGTAGCTAGAAATAATACTAATTAAACAATGAACTACACACATGCGTATTTTATCAATGACACATGAAAGGTTCGAGTTGCTAACCGCGATCGCGAAGGAAAAATAAATGAGAAAGCTCAAGTGTGGCTTGTTTCAGGCTCTCGGGCATTTCATCAAACACCTTGTGTGCATAGGAGAAACCAAAAGCAAACCATCACCACCCCACCACCACCTTCTGAAAATTGTGAAGTGTGATGAGCTGAGTGAAGTGGAGTGAGCTGAGTACATATAGGGATGGGCCTTTAGTCGCGGTTGGCCAGGCCAACCGGGACTAAAGGCCTCCCGTCCGCCAGCTGGATGGGCCTTTAGTCCCGGTTGGCCTGGCCAACCGCGACTAAAGGCCTTCGGGGACCTTTAATCCCGGTTGGCCTGGCCAACCGGGACTAAAGACCCTCCCGTCCGCCAGCTATCGACCAAACGCGGGGGCCCAGGTAGTTGGTCGCGGGCCTTCTCCCGAACCGCGACTAAAGAGCCCTTTGGTCGCGGTTCGGTTCTGTTGGGGACTAATGGCGGCGTATGGAAGCCCCTTTTTCTACCAGTGTCTTCACCCCCCTCTATTCTATCATCAATACACCGTAATTTTATGTTCTGTAAGTTTTGTCTTATTTCCGACATAAAAAGAGACCGTAAGAAAATATAAAATCATTGTAAAAAATATTTTATGTTATGTAAAATTACAAACGTAAAAACATAGTGTAAAATACACATAAACTGCAAATTTTGTTATCTTATGACTTATATTTTGATTTTCTTATGCGAAATTTTACGTAGTGAATCAATATGAATGTAACTATTTGAATTTCAAACGTAATTTAATTATGAAATGATCGTAATATTACCTCGGATGAAGAATAACTTATTCTGCATCCTGGGTGATGAATAGCATCACTATATTTTACATTTGTAATTTTACATAACATAAATTTTTTTTACGACGATTATAGGTTTTCTTACGTTCTCCTTTTATGTCTAAAATAAGACAAATTTTACAAAACATAAAATTACGGTGCATAGATGCTAATATAGAGGTGGGTGAAGAATAACTATTCCTCACCCCAGGGTGACGAATAGTCAATCCCTATATATACCGCTAAACTAAGCCTGCGCGTACGATACCTTACCGTGCGCTCCGGCCACTGTGGCGGATCGACCAACCAAGTACATATGCTAATTACTCCGAACCGCGGATTCGTGAAACATCTACCGTAACTACTTACGACCAGATACTAATCAACGTGCTTCGCCAGGCCGTGTTCCTCCACGCGAAAACAATAGTAATGAAGTTAACCTTGGATCATTAATTCATGGTAACTGACCATCGTAACATCGTAAAGGAGCCCAGACCAAGCGTTAATTCCTAGCATCAGTAAACTGGCCTTTAGAAAGTAGTAATGCTATTACCATCACTATTATAGCAATAGTAATTGGCTCTTAGTATGTAGTAACATTATTACCATCACTATTACCACACGTCTGGATTGAAGCGTCTCTAATTTCTTTATTGGTGAAATAATTTCTTTCATTACCATCTATTTTATGGCTGACAAATAGTGAGCATGTCATAATGCATTACTATATGTCAGCATGGTTTTCCTACGTTTAGAGCCAAGGGATCGAACCATGGATAACTCATTGCCTAGTAAAGCCTAGTAAAGAACTTTAGTCGATTACCATCCATACTACTTTCCTATTATTGCCGACCTCAGAATCGGGTTGCAGCGGACCAAGCATGGTAACGAAATTAAATGCATTACTTTTTCTTACAAGCACCATTACCGTCAAAGAGATTAGCGGTGGGAAGGCCTACGCCCCGCAATTGACCGGAGCGTACTTTAAGCCATTATGCACGCACGCTCATAATAGCGCTACCGTATATATATATATTATTCTGATCACAACCTGACCTGCCCTGACAATAGTACGTTGAACTTTCCCGAATGCTAGGTTGTACTTCTGCAAACATTGCCCAAATGGGCTTGCTATATACCCTTGAAAAGCTATGGACACGAGTATCATGACCCAAGTTAAATTTTGGCAAAATGTAGGTGGCTTAAGAGCAGTTTTGAAAACCGCTTTTTTCTTCATACAAAAAACGTGAATTGTATTTTCGATCGCATTTCTAAACCATTTATTGGAATGAGACAAATAATATGGCGTTGGAAAGCTGCTGCAAAACCGCTCCTTCCACATCTTAATAATTTTCCCTAATTCCCTATGTATAAAGAGTACTTTGGAAAATCGTAAAATTTCGCAAACCGAACAACCGAGTTCGTATTTTTGATGCCATTTCTAAACGGCTAATCCAATTGAGGCAAATGATACGGTGTTTGAAAGCTTATGAAAATGCGCTACTTTTTCATGTTGAAAGTTTTTTAATTTTGAATGATTTAAAAGTAATTTAGAAAACGATACAAGTTCCACCGAATTCGTATTTTTGATCTAATTTTTAACCGTAAGTTCGAATGCAGCAAATGATATGGCGTTAGAAAGCATGAGGAAAGGCGAAACTTTTTGGTATATATTGTTTCCCCAATTCCATGTGGTTTTAAGTCAATTTAAAAAATGGCTAAAAACACATTTTCTCCGCAATTTCTACGAACTTTATCGGAATGTGGCAAATTGTCAGGACCCCGATCCTAAGCCACATCGATCCAGCGTGTAACACATCATATCACTTTGCGGCCTCACGCACGGTACTCCCACGGGTGCCACCTTACCTGACCCGGGACCGTTTGCGCCTTTTGGCTCACGTATATGATAGTGTCGCTAGCATCCATATGACAGAGAACCCGGGCCGACATGGCTAGTCGTGAACCCAAAGCGGCGCTAGCCTATGAGGACAGGCATACATGAATCACATTGAACATGTCGGTCATCAACGTATTTATTCGGGCTGTAGCACTGGGCTAACAGGTCTCCGGTAACCCGGGCTGTAGCAGGCTAGGCAGGACTCCGAATAACAGCGCGTGACATTTCCACGAAGGGACAGACATAGGAACGACATGAAACACATGCCGGCCAGTCAAGTGTCCAAGCAGTAGTGCTGGGCTAGCAGGACTCCGGTGAACCGGGCTGTAGCGGACTACTATCGCTCAGAAGCACAAGACTTACATTTCCCCATATGAAAGGCTGCCAAGGATAAACAACTAGATAGTCGGATCCCACTCATACCAAGCATTTCAATCATACACACAATATGCCCGATATGAGTAAATACAACATGGCATCACAACAGTACTCTACGACTCAAGTACTTTATTTAGAAGGCTCCGAGGAGCCATACATATCATCCATACAGATAGGGGTCACATGACCCAACACTCAAGTCATACAAACATTCAAGCACATGCGGAAGCAAAGTAGTCTGAGTACAGACACTAGAAAGAAAGAAGGCTTGACAAAGCCTGTCTATCTACAACGACCCTTCACAAGTCTTGGATCACCACCTGGTGATAAGTCACTCGTCAACGTCGAGGTCTACATAGAACCCATCAGAGGGGTTGGTGCAGTCGTCTGAAAAACATGATTAAAGCAACATGAGTACGGAGGTACTCAGCAAGTCTTACAACAGGAACCTATCATACATGCACATTCTCAAAAAGGTAGTGGGGTTATTGCAGCAAGCCAGCTTTGACTCTTGGCTAAGCTATCCTACGATAGACACCACTTGTAAATCATTTGTCGCACACGAGTCCACTATCACCATCACAATAATCCACCGTGGATCCTCTCTCGCCATCCTACGAGAGGCCATCCGCGGTACTCACACTTATCTTGAGATTTTTAGTAGTATCCATTTAACTTATCTATGAACTGTATAGGTGACCAAGTAGTCCTTTACCGCGGACGCGGCTATTCGAATAGATTTATACCCTGCAGGGGTGTACTTCTTCACACACGCTCTCACCACTTATCGCCGTTTACACGACATGTACTCGACAACCTTCAAGCGGAAGCCCAGCGAGGGTGTCGGCAACGGCCTACCTAAACACTCAAGTCTCTAGTCCAGGTTTATCGCCTATTCGGGTTCCATCCGCAGGGAGTCCGGCCGAGGTTTCCACTAACGGCCCCGAACGATGTGAACAGGGTTCCCGAGACACCAAACGGGCGAGTCGGTACACCGTGCCACGTGCCTACCGCAACACAGACCACCCCGATGGTCAGCGCCGCGTGCGGCCCCCAGCATGCTACAAACACCAGAAACTACTTCGCAACTCCTGGACAGAGGACAAGCGTGATCAAGAAGCCGAGAGGGTCCATTGGTTTCGGGCCCAATGCGTGGTAGTAGCTGAGTCTTAAATCACACACACAGATCTCAGTTCTTAGGAACGGCCTCAATGAAACAACCCACCATGTACTCCTACATGGCCTTCCATCGATTCCTTTACCAAATCGTGTTCAACACTTCCACACTATTGACAACGATACAACCTTTCACTCCGGGTCATCATCCCGATGAGCCAGACCTGACATAACTCTAAGCATAGCAAGCATAGCATGGTAGGAACACACACACACATGTATTGGCTCAATCAACTCCTACACATGCTAGTGGGTTTCATCTAGTTACTGTGGCAATGACAGGTCATGCAAAGGAAGTGGGTTCAACTACCGCAACACACAGCAGTTTGGAAACGCGTTGTCTTAATGCAGTAAACGAGGGCAGAAGCGAGAACATGGGTTTGTATCGGAATGATCAACGAGTTGCTTGCCTGATGGAGTGGTCGTGGGATACTGCCCTTCAGTTGGATACTCGGAGATATCTTCGGAGGCAGAACCTACCACGATGAACACATCGGAACACAATCAATACATGGCGATATGCAACAACATGATGCATGCCATGACATGGCAATATGAATGTGTCCTGACCTAGTGCAAGTTAAACCAGAAGGGAATGAACCCATTTGAACCAAAGATTCAAATGGAAACTCATTTATTAAGATCATATTAGTGTATCATCTTGTAGTGCCTAAACAGTGGGTTTAACTTGGTTTTTCATGCATGAAACTGGTACATATGGATAGCTTGCATTTTTCTGATGATTTTTCATATATAACTTATTTCAAACTGAGCTACGGTTGAATTGATATGAATTTTAGAAGTTTATATCATTTTCTGGAATTTCCTGTTTAAAATTAAATCCAGAAAATAAATAATTGCGTCAACACTGCATCATGCTTGCGTCAGCAAGTCAACAGCGCTGACTAGTCAACCTGACGTGTGGGGGCCACACGTCAGTGACACAGAGGCTAAACCCGGTCAAACCCGCGCTGACCGGGGTTTGACTTGGCCCTGGGGCCCACGGTCAGTGACTTAGGGGGGGTTTAGGTTGCGGGATTAGGCGCTAATGACGCCACGTCGGCCTCGCCGGAGTTTCGCCGGCGACGACCTCGAGCCGCGGCGGTTCTTCACCGGAGTTGCACTACAGGCGGCGGATGGACGCGCGGAGACCACCGGGGCGTGGCCCGTCGTCGCCCGCATCCAGCAGGGCAGGTGGAAGGCTGCGGGGGCGCTGGAGCTCGCCGGAGTGAAGCTCAGGGCTGCGGCCGGAGTCGGCCTTGAGCGGGCGCAGCGCTGCGGGGCACGGGAAGGCAGGGGAGGAGGGGGAATCGAAGCAGAGGCTCACAGCGGGCTCGTTGGCGTCGACGACGAGCTCGGGGACAGCCGGACGGTGACGTGCGGGCGGGGACGATCTGCGGCGGCCGGCGACGAGGAAGACGACGGGGGCGACTCCACGGGGCGTCCGGCGTCTTGTGGCTTAACGCAGAGGACGAGGGGGTCGTGGCGGAGCTCTCGGGCGCAGAGAGAGGTCGAGGGGGAGGCGGTGGCTACAACTACGGCGAGCAGCGGCGACGGTGGCGCTCGGCGTTCGCGGGAGAGGGCGACATCCAGGGAGGAGGGAGAGTGAGAGAGAGGGCGAGGGGGTCGGGGCGGCGCGTGGCGTCGTCCGAAGGCCAGAGCGAGGAGGGGAGGGGCAGGCAGGCAGCTGCCGTGGCGCGCATGCGCGCGGCGTGCGGCGACCACGCGCCCGGCGTCCTCCTGGCGCGGTGGAGACGACGACTGGCGCTGGCCAGTCGGCTGGGCCGGCCTGTTGGCCACTGGGCCAGGCCAGGGAGGTAAGTGCAGGTAAGTTTTCCCATTTATTTCCCTTTTCTATTTTTCTGTAACTTTGTGGACTTATTGAAAATACTCAGACACTTCCAAAATTCACCAAACTGCATCTGGTCCTTAGTTAGAATATTTCCAGCCAGGAACATTTTAGTTTGGAGATATTTGAGCATTTGAAATATTTTATAAATTTTAAATGCCCAAATTCAAATACTAATGCATTAATTCAATGACCTTCTGTTGACCTAGAAAAATATGCACCATTTTTGCCAAAGGTTTCAACCCAAGACAAAGACGGTGAACATTTTAGAAGGGCATTTCAGGTTCATTGAAAATATTTTTAGTAAACCCTGGTTGATTTCAGGAGGGGTGCTGGGGGTTCTGGCTTCCCCATTTCAAATTTCTGTCAAAAGTAAACATGATGCACACTCTAATGCATGAGCTAGGTGGGATGTGACAACTCACCCCCACTCAAAAGAATCTCGTCCCGAGATTTAGGATCTGTCAGAAAGAAGGTGGGATACTCAAGTCGAAGACGATCCTCCCTTTCCCGTGTAGCTTCTTGCTCGGAATGGTGTGACCATTGGACCTTGAGAAACTTGATGTTGTGGCGTCGAGTGGTGCGCTCGGCTTGATCAAGGATACGAACGGGGTATTCTCGATAAGTGAGGTTATCTTGGAGATCAAGCGTTTCGTGGTCCACTCCACGGATAGGATCCGAGAAGCAACGCCTGAGTTGAGAGACGTGGAAGACATCATGGACTCTGGAGAGATGCGGAGGTAGTTCCAGTTGGTAGGCAACTTCCCCTCGTTTGGCAAGAATGCGAAAAGGTCCAATGTAACGAGGAGCCAATTTACCTTTGATACTGAATCGATGGGTTCCCTTTAAAGGTGTAACCCGAAGGTAAGCCATCTCGCCGACTTCATAAGCCATGGGCTTATGCTTGCGGTCATACTGACTCTTTTGTCGGGATTGGGCGGTTTTCAACTTCTCACGAATAATGCGAACCTGCTCTTCTGCATCCTGGATCATGTCCGGGCCAAAGAGTTGTCTCTCGCCGGTTTCTGACCAGTTAAGAGGCGTTCGACATTTTCGTCCATAAAGAACTTCGAAAGGAGCTTTACCCAAGCTAGCTTGATAACTGTTGTTATAAGCGAACTCGGCGAATGGGAGGCACTTCTCCCAATTCATACCGAAAGAGATGACAGAAGCTCGGAGCATATCCTCCAGAATTTGATTGACTCGTTCTACTTGACCACTTGATTGCGGATGGAAGGCGGTGCTAAAGGAGAGACGAGTCCCCATAGCATTTTGGAAACTTTCCCAAAATCGAGAGGTGAAAAGACTTCCACGGTCTGAATTAATTTCCAATGGAACACCATGGAGAGATACTATTCGAGAGATGTACAAATCAGCTAGCTGGCTAGCGGTTATACTCTCGCGAACAGGTAAGAAGTGGGCTACTTTGGAAAGACGATCGACAACAATGAAGATAGCATTATTCCCTCTTTTGGTTCTGGGAAACCCGGTAATGAAATCCATACCGATTTTATCCCATTTCCATTCAGGAATCTCCAATGGTTGAAGGGTGCCAGCAGGCCGTTGATGCTCTGCTTTAACACGACAACAGACGTCGCAAGTTGCAATGTATTGAGCGATTTCTCTCTTCATCCTAGTCCACCAAAACCTCTGGCGTAGGTCTTGATACATCTTAGTGCTACCGGGATGAATGGTGAGAGGGGATTCATGAGCTTCCTTAAGGATCAATCGTCTCAAGTTGCGTACCTTGGGAACCACTAGACGGTTTCCAAAGAACACAACACCTTGATCATCAATGGAGAAACAATCTGCAACTCCCTTCTTGATGTTTCTCTTGATACGGGAAATTCCCGGATCCACCTTTTGTGCCTTGATGATCTGATCCGTAAGGTTAGGTTTCGCCACCAGGGTGGAAAGGAATCCTCGAGGAACAATGTGAAGGTTAAGCTTATGAAATTCTTCGTGGAGAAGTGGTTGACCTTGTTGTAACATCAGGTTGTTACAATAAGATTTACGACTTAGTGCATCAGCCATGACATTGGCTTTGCCTGGGGTGTAAGTTATTCCTAAGTCGTAATCCGAGATCAACTCGACCCAACGTCTTTGCCTGAGATTCAAATCCGGTTAGGTGAAGATATATTTCAAACTTTGGTGATCAGTGTAAATTTCGCAACGATTACCCAGAAGGTAATGTCGCCAGGTTTTGAGTGCATGGACTACTGCTGCAAGCTCTAGATCATGTGTGGGATAGTTATCCTCATGTGGACGCAACTGTCGAGAAGCGTAGGCAATCACATGACGATCTTGCATGAGTATGCAACCTAGTCCTTGTCGCGAGGCGTCGCAATAGATAACAAAGTCCTTAGAGAAATCTGGTGGTACCAGTACGGGAGCAGATGTCAGGCGTCTTTTCAGTTCCTGAAAGCTGAACTCACACTGTGGGGTCCACTCGAACTTTTTATCTTTCTTGAGGAGTTCAGTTAGAGGCTTAGCAACCTTGGAGAAATTCTCGACGAAGCGGCGGCAATAGCTCGCTAAACCAAGAAAACTCCGAACTTGCTTAACCGTTTCAGGTGGAGTCCAGTCAAGGACAGCTTGAACTCGCTCGGGATTGACAGCAATGCCCTTGCCAGAGATTACATGGCCCAGATAGGTCACTTCTGGCAACCAGAATTCGCACTTGGAGAATTTGGCATAAAGGCGATGCTCTTGAAGTTTCATCAATACTAGCCTTAGATGTTCGGCATGTTCTTCCTCATTCTTGGAGTAGATGAGTATATCATCGAGGTAAACCACAACAAATTTATCCAAATACTCCATGAAGATCGAGTTCATTAACCGAGAGAAGGTGGCTGGAGCATTGGTTAACCCGAAGGACATGACGGTGTACTCGTATTGGCCGTAGCGAGTAACGAAAGCCGTTTTGGGAATGTCCCCGTTCTTGATTTTGATTTGATGGTAGCCCAACCTCAAATCCATCTTGGAAAAGACTGAGGATCCAGCGAGCTGGTCATACAGGTCGTTGATCCTGGGGAGCGGATACTTGTTCTTGATAGTGACCAAATTGACAGGTCGATAATCCACAACCATCCGATCCGTTCCATCCTTCTTCTTGACGAAGAGGACGGGGCAAGCCCATGGAGATGAACTAGGACGGATGAAACCCTTTTGCAAGGACTCATCGAGTTGTTTCTTAAGCTCAGCTAGTTCTAGGGGTGCCATCTTATAAGGTCTCCTAGAGATTGGGACGGTTCCTGGAACAAGGTCTATCACGAACTCGACATCTCTGTCAGGTGGAACACCTGGCAGTTCCTCTGGAAAGACATCCGGGAAGTCACGGACTACCGGAATATCTTCGAGGTCTGGAAGGGGATTGGCATTTAGAGAGTAGAGCTGACGCTCCGATACTCGGGTCAAAACATTGACTGTCTTGCCCGATGGATGGGTAAGTTGAACAGTTCTAGTTGAGCAGTCAATCTTGGCGTAATGAGCTGACATCCAGTCCATACCCAAGATGATGTTTATGTCTGAGGACTTGAGAGCTATTAGTGATGCACGGAAGACCAATCTGTCAACAAGAATTTCATTTCCATGGCTGATCCTAGAGGTTTGCCACTTAGAACCAGGGGTTTGAATTACCATGGAGGTGGGCATGTCACAAAAGGTGGTGTTGTGCAAACGAGCATAGCTCTCAGAAATAGATGAATGAGATGCTCCAGTATCAAAGAGAACAGTTGCCGGATGGCAATTAACAAGGAGCGTACCGAGAACGACGTTGGGGTCCTCTTGAGTTTCTTCAGCTGAAACGTAGTTGACATGGCCACGAGCAGTGGTGGCTGGCTTGGCGACAAGCACCTTCGCTGTTGACTTACCACGTCCAACAGACTTTCCGAACTGGCTGGGGTTGTTCTGGGGACACTCATGGATGTAGTGGCCTGGCTCACCACACTTGAAGCAAGTTATCATATTGGGGCGTGGAGCAGTATTGACAGTGGGGCCACCAAAAGTCTTGGGCGGCACATGCTGTTGGTTGGGACGAGGCGCCTCAAAGGATGGCCTCGGGGTATACCTGGGTGGCATAGCAGAATTTGGAATCCAGACCCGGCGCTTCTGAGATCCAGAGCCGGATGATGAACCATAGTCACGGGAGTGTTTGCGTGAAGCTTCAAAATCATTCTGCCCTGTCTCGGCACTGATGGCCTTATTGACTAGCTTCGGAAAGGAAGTGCATTCATGCAGACGAAGGTCACGACGGAGCTCAGGGCTAAGTCCCTTGCGGAACCTTGCCTGCTTTTTAGCGTCGGTGGATACCTCTTCGGGAGCATAGCGTGCAAGCTTTCCAAACTCGCGACTGTATGCATCCACAGTCAGCTTCCCCTGGGTGAAGTTACAGAACTCCTCCCTCTTGCGATCCATGAGGCCTTCCGGAATATGATGCTCACGAAAAGCGGCACTGAAATCAGCCCAAGTAGTGAGTTGGCCGACCGGGTGCATAGCTTCATAATTCTCCCACCAAAGGCTGGCAGGGCCTTCAAGGTGATAGGCAGCAAAGGTGACTTTATCATCTTCAGCTACGTTGGCAGAACGTAGCTTGTGAGCGATGCTGCGGAGCCAGTCATCCGCATCGAGAGGTTCGATGGAATGATTGAACTTTGGCGGGTACAGCTTGACAAAGTCATTGATGGACACCGAATTGATCCTCTGCTGGCGTGCAGTGTTCTGCTCAATCCGCTCTAGCAAGCGATTGGTGTCGCGCCTGTTGCGCTCTGCCTCCAGCATTACTTCGGCCAGAGAAGGTGGTTGAGGCAGACTTTCCTCTCTAGGTGCACTAGCTTCTCCCTGCTCCGAAGCAGCAGGGTTGCTGCGGGTGTTGACCATCCTGGGAAAACAAAACAACGATTTAAACCAGGATGGCAAAATCTGGCCAAAGAAGTGCGGAATGTAATGGGTAACAAGGAATGCAGAGATGATCATCCGTATGACATGGTAATATAGAAACTGCCATATATATACCAACGGTCATACACATCATACATAGTTTAGTACAAGCTCAAGCTGAAGTACAACTAAGACGAAAGACGTTACATCTCATCGGAGGCATTCCAAGCTCCCATACATTATTTTTCTACACCTCCGGAATTGATACACACTAAGTTATATTCCACAATCACGCAGGACGGTGGACATACAACTATTACAATACTAGCGAGACTACTACTAGCTCAGACGGCTCCGTAGAAGTCCTCATAGAAGTCACCACCCAGACCAGGAAGCGGAACATGGTCATCTGGGAACAGACGGTCCTGCGGTGCTTGTGGACCATAGGGACTTGGGTGCGGCCTCGGTCCAACAGATGGCGGCAGAAGAGGCCCACGAGGAGGGGTGATGCCTCCCACCTCACGCCATTCCATGAAGTCTGGCAGACTAGCCCGCACAGGGTACAAGTCTCTCGTGTCCATGTATCCGGCTTGCACCGCAGGTGCAAACCTCGTCAAGGTGGCCCAATGATCAGCACGAGCATTAAAGAGCTCCAAACGCAAGGCCCGGTTTTCACGGTCCTTATCTTCCAACATCTCAGTAGTGGTGCAAAGGAGTGAGTCCTCATGGGATGCATCACTGTACATGCCCTGAAGGTAACCATGCGCCCCAGGGAGGGATGCTGGCATGTAGCGAAATTCAGTGTTGCTCAACAAGGCAGTTCTAGCTCGCATAATGGTCATCATCGAGTAGGCTGCATCTTGAATGGACATCCCAATAGTGATCCCGAGTCCATAAGAACGGTGGAGTGGTTCCGTGGCTCCGGGATATGATGGATATATCCTGACCGTGCACAGATATTGGCTCTGGTTAAAATCTCTAAACTGCTCTTCGACGGTGTATTCAGGGTACCATCGGTAACCTGCCTCAACCATCACTGGAACCAACATGGCGGTATGACCACATACACCGATGCAACGGGTCAGACGAACCACTTGGTTTTGGGGACGGGTAGCCATCTGAAAGCACAAAATAGTGCAAAGGCATTAGAATTTCTAGATGAAATTGGACAGCATAACGGCTGTAAATGCTCAGAAAAACAATTGAGACATCCACAACAGTTTGCGAAACCACTCAACAACAGCATATCAAGGTTCTGATTCAATTGGCAACATACTAAACTTTAGTAGAACTGAACTGGGTTGTATCCAACAATCCTATAAGTTACTACGGATTTAGTAACACGTGAACCTGGTAGAGAGCAGAGAGCCTAGTCCTTAACCCACGTAGAATGAGAAGAGAATGACTCAGAATAGAGGGCATAAGGTAAAGGAGTAAAAGAGCCTTACGTTCCCTCCCATAATCAATTCCCCTACATATAACTAAAGCATTTCTAGACTCGACATCGACCAGTTTGGCTTAGCGAACCTACAGGCAGTCCGGCTCTGATGCCAACGCTGTCAGGACCCCGATCCTAAGCCACATCGATCCAGCGTGTAACACATCATATCACTTTGCGGCCTCACGCACGGTACTCCCACGGGTGCCACCTTACCTGACCCGGGACCGTTTGCGCCTTTTGGCTCACGTATATGATAGTGTCGCTAGCATCCATATGACAGAGAACCCGGGCCGACATGGCTAGTCGTGAACCCAAAGCGGCGCTAGCCTATGAGGACAGGCATACATGAATCACATTGAACATGTCGGTCATCAACGTATTTATTCGGGCTGTAGCACTGGGCTAACAGGTCTCCGGTAACCCGGGCTGTAGCAGGCTAGGCAGGACTCCGAATAACAGCGCGTGACATTTCCACGAAGGGACAGACATAGGAACGACATGAAACACATGCCGGCCAGTCAAGTGTCCAAGCAGTAGTGCTGGGCTAGCAGGACTCCGGTGAACCGGGCTGTAGCGGACTACTATCGCTCAGAAGCACAAGACTTACATTTCCCCATATGAAAGGCTGCCAAGGATAAACAACTAGATAGTCGGATCCCACTCATACCAAGCATTTCAATCATACACACAATATGCCCGATATGAGTAAATACAACATGGCATCACAACAGTACTCTACGACTCAAGTACTTTATTTAGAAGGCTCCGAGGAGCCATACATATCATCCATACAGATAGGGGTCACATGACCCAACACTCAAGTCATACAAACATTCAAGCACATGCGGAAGCAAAGTAGTCTGAGTACAGACACTAGAAAGAAAGAAGGCTTGACAAAGCCTGTCTATCTACAACGACCCTTCACAAGTCTTGGATCACCACCTGGTGATAAGTCACTCGTCAACGTCGAGGTCTACATAGAACCCATCAGAGGGGTTGGTGCAGTCGTCTGAAAAACATGATTAAAGCAACATGAGTACGGAGGTACTCAGCAAGTCTTACAACAGGAACCTATCGTACATGCACATTCTCAAAAATGTAGTGGGGTTATTGCAGCAAGCCAGCTTTGACTCTTGGCTAAGCTATCCTACGATAGACACCACTTGTAAATCATTTGTCGCACACGAGTCCACTATCACCATCACAATACTCCACCGTGGATCCTCTCTCGCCATCCTACGAGAGGCCATCCGCGGTACTCACACTTATCTTGAGATTTTTAGTAGTATCCATTTAACTTATCTATGAACTGTATAGGTGACCAAGTAGTCCTTTACCGCGGACGCGGCTATTCGAATAGATTTATACCCTGCAGGGGTGTACTTCTTCACACACGCTCTCACCACTTATCGCCGTTTACACGACATGTACTCGACAACCTTCAAGCGGAAGCCCAGCGAGGGTGTCGGCCACGGCCTACCTAAACACTCAAGTCTCTAGTCCAGGTTTATCGCCTATTCGGGTTCCATCCGCAGGGAGTCCGGCCGAGGTTTCCACTAACGGCCCCGAACGATGTGAACAGGGTTCCCGAGACACCAAACGGGTGAGTCGGTACACCGTGCCACGTGCCTACCGCAACACAGCCCACCCCGATGGTCAGCGCCGCGTGCGGCCCCCAGCATGCTACAAACACCAGAAACTACTTTGCAACTCCTGGACAGAGGACAAGCGTGATCAAGAAGCCGAGAGGGTCCATTGGTTTCGGGCCCAATGCGTGGTAGTAGCTGAGTCTTAAATCACACACACATATCTCATTTCTTAGGAACGGCCTCAATGAAACAACCCACCATGTACTCCTACATGGCCTTCCATCGATTCCTTTACCAAATCGTGTTCAACACTTCCACACTATTGACAACGATACAACCTTTCACTCCGGGTCATCATCCCGATGAGCCAGACCTGACATAACTCTAAGCATAGCAAGCATAGCATGGTAGGAACACACACACACATGTATTGGCTCAATCAACTCCTACACATGCTAGTGGGTTTCATCTAGTTACTGTGGCAATGACAGGTCATGCAAAGGAAGTGGGTTCAACTACCGCAACACACAGCAGTTTGGAAACGCGTTGTCTTAATGCAGTAAACGAGGGCAGAAGCGAGAACATGGGTTTGTATCGGAATGATCAACGAGTTGCTTGCTTGATGGAGTGGTCGTGGGATACTGCCCTTCAGTTGGATACTCGGAGATATCTTCGGAGGCAGAACCTACCACGATGAACACATCGGAACACAATCAATACATGGCGATATGCAACAACATGATGCATGCCATGACATGGCAATATGAATGTGTCCTGACCTAGTGCAAGTTAAACCAGAAGGGAATGAACCCATTTGAACCAAAGATTCAAATGGAAACTCATTTATTAAGATCATATTAGTGTATCATCTTGTAGTGCCTAAACAGTGGGTTTAACTTGGTTTTTCATGCATGAAACTGGTACATATGGATAGCTTGCATTTTTCTGATGATTTTTCATATATAACTTATTTCAAACTGAGCTACGGTTGAATTGATATGAATTTTAGAAGTTTATATCATTTTCTGGAATTTCCTGTTTAAAATTAAATCCAGAAAATAAATAATTGCGTCAGCACTGCATCATGCTTGCGTCAGCAAGTCAACAGCGCTGACTAGTCAACCTGACGTGTGGGGGCCACACGTCAGTGACACAGAGGCTAAACCCGGTCAAACCCGCGCTGACCGGGGTTTGACTTGGCCCTGGGGCCCACGGTCAGTGACTTAGGGGGGGTTTAGGTTGCGGGATTAGGCGCTAATGACGCCACGTCGGCCTCGCCGGAGTTTCGCCGGCGACGACCCCGAGCTGCGGCGGTTCTTCACCGGAGTTGCACTACAGGCGGCGGATGGACGCTCGGAGACCACCGGGGCGTAGCCCGTCGTCGCCCGCATCCAGCAGGGCAGGTGGAAGGCTGCGGGGGCGCTGGAGCTCGCCGGAGCGAAGCTCAGGGCGGCGGCCGGAGTCGGCCTTGAGCGGGCGCAGCGCTGCGGGGCACGGGAAGGCAGGGGAGGAGGGGGAATCGAAGCAGAGGCTCACAGCGGGCTCGTTGGCGTCGACGACGAGCTCGGGGACAGCCGGACGGCGACGTGCGGGCGGGGACGATCTGCGGCGGCCGGCGACGAGGAAGACGACGGGGGCGACTCCACGGGGCGTCCGGCGTCTTGTGGCTTGACGAAGAGGACGAGGGGGTCGTGGCGGAGCTCTCGGGCGCAGAGAGAGGTCGAGGGGGAGGCGGTGGCTACAGCTACGGCGAGCAGCGGCGACGGTGGCGCTCGGCGTTCGCGGGAGAGGGCGACATCCAGGGAGGAGGGAGAGTGAGAGAGAGGGCGAGGGGGTCGGGGCGGCGCGTGGCGTCGTCCGAAGGCCAGAGCGAGGAGGGGAGGGGCAGGCAGGCAGCTGCCGTGGCGCGCATGCGCGCGGCGTGCGGCGACCACGCGCCCGGCGTCCTCCTGGCGCGGTGGAGACGACGACTGGCGCTGGCCAGTCGGCTGGGCCGGCCTGTTGGCCACTGGGCCAGGCCAGGGAGGTAAGTGCAGGTAAGTTTTCCCATTTATTTCCCTTTTCTATTTTTCTGTAACTTTGTGGACTTATTAAAAATACTCAGACACTTCCAAAATTCACCAAACTGCATCTGGTCCTTAGTTAGAATATTTCCAGCCAGGAACATTTTAGTTTGGAGATATTTGAGCATTTGAAATATTTTATAAATTTTAAATGCCCAAATTCAAATACTAATGCATTAATTCAATGACCTTCTGTTGACCTAGAAAAATATGCACCATTTTTGCCAGAGGTTTCAACCCAAGACAAAGAGGGTGAACATTTTAGAAGGGCATTTCAGGTTCATTGAAAATATTTTTAGTAAACCCTGGTTGATTTCAGGAGGGGTGCTGGGGGTTCTGGCTTCCCCATTTCAAATTTCTGTCAAAAGTAAACATGATGCACACTCTAATGCATGAGCTAGGTGGGATGTGACACAAATAATATACCGTTGAAAAACTATGGGAAATGCGAAACTTTTTCATGTTGATTGTTTTCTTTGATTCTTAGCCGGTTTCAAGTAATCTCGAAAATGGCGAGATCATTCGTTCTGCCTTTATCGCGAAACAGATTCTTCAAGAATGCACCGCGTGAAGAACTTGAACTTATCGGCATGTCTACGTGAACTTCACTCTGTTTTTTCATGTGCATTTTTTTCTCGTAGCTCTCGATCCACTCAACGGAATTGAGCAAGTGATATACCGATGGAAAGCTGTTGTAAACACACAACTTTTCCGTGTTGATCATTTTTTCATACTCGCGACGGTTTTAAAAGTTTTTCATCTCAAATTCATTCAGTGCAGTAGTTGAACTTCCTGTTGTTTTCACGTTGAACTTCTGTGAAGTATTTTCGTTTGTAATTTTCTCATCCATTCATCAGTGTTACAAAAATGATACTCCTTTTGTACAAATCTCTCTCACAATAATTTTTTAACTTTTTTCGACCGAGGACTTGAGATTACACAAATGATATTCCTGTCATTTTCAAGTAATTTACAAAATGGCAAGATCATGATGTTTGCCTTCATCGCGAAAGGAAATGCATTGCGTGAAGTATTTGAACTTCTGTGGCAGTTCTGTTTGAACTTCAATCTATTTTTGACGTGTTGTTTTTTGCCCATAACTCCTAGACCACTTACCCGAATTGAGCAAATGATATACCAATGGAAAGTTGCTGAAAACACACAACTTTCTTGTGTTGATCAGTTTTTCATACTCATGATGGTTGAAAAAGAATTTTTTGAATACATAAAAACATGTTTAAAAGGGTATACATGAAAATTTTAAACCGTTCATCAAAATGTAGCACATAATATACCGTTGGAAATCTTATGAATAGCAGCAAGTTTTTCATGTAGATAGGTGTTACAAATTCGTTACTATTTGAGAGCAGTTTTTAAAATGGCAAAACAACGTTGTTTTGCCTCTTTTTTACATGTAATTGAAGGTCGGACGTCTCGCACTAGAGATCTTGAGCTTCACCGGGAGGAGCACGTGAACTTCTTGCAAAAAAACGTTTTAGACTTTTAGTTTTATATTCTTTTATTCCTATGTGAAACACATTTCGTGGAGTAGTTGAATTTCCCGCTGTTTTCACCTTGAACTTCTGTCACGTATTTTTGTTCAACCTCACCCGAAAGAATTTTTGAACTTTCTCGGGCTGAGCACTTGAACTTCTAGCAACAAAACTTTTAGCCTGTGCTTTTTTCATTCTTTTTTAAATACCAAATGCACACTGTGTAGTACATGAACTTCTGACAGTTATCAATTTGAACTTCTTCATTATTTAAATGTGAGCCTCTAGTTTTTTTTCTTGAAATGGGGAAAATACCATTTTTTGTATAATTGTTGAACCAATCTGCCTTTTTATTTTAACTTCTTGGTTTATTTTTATTAAAGGTGAAAATCCCGGTTTTATAATTAACAAAGAACTTCTCTGCTATTTTAATTTGAACTTCTATATTTTTAAACAAGTGTTCAATTTTTGCCTTTTTCTCTTTTTTACTGTTCACTTTAGTTACATGATGTTTTGCAATGGAACATTTTTGTAAAACCCTGAATTCACAAGGTTCACATGTTAACTGATATTTTTCATGTGTTCAACTCTCTTTTCTTGGATGCCGAAGGTGTTTTGTTTTTCCGAAAGCGATTTTTTTGAATTATCGGCGACAGAGACTATGAACTTCTCACCCACAGAACGTATTTAGTATACCCCACACACACGGCACTATTCTGATCCCAGGATCAGAATAGCTATTTGGATCACGTCGCACCATATAAGGAGCCGCAGAATCTGAAAAGACAAACCCACCCGAACTTCTCGTAAAAAAAATCAATCTCTCGGCTCCCAGCTTATCCACTCCCACGCATCCACCCACGAACCCCCCCGCCGCCGCCTCCCTTGGCTCCGACGCCCCCGCCTCGGCCCCGGCGCGCCTCCCTGGCTCCGGGGCGCCCCCCGCCGCCGCCTGCCTCGGCCCCGGCGCGCCTCCTGCTGCCTCCCTGCACCTGCTTCGACGACGGCACCGGCCACCGCTACCTTCTTCCACCACGGCGCCGGCCACCCCCTCCTTTTTCCACCATGGCGCCGGCCACCCCCTCCTTCTTCCACCATGGTGCCGGCTACCCCCTCCTTCTTCCACCACCTCCGTGTCCACTCTTTGCGCCAGCCACCTCCGCCCTCGCCTCCAACCACCGCCCCGACCACCTCCACCACCGCCCTCTGCCCCGACCACCTCCCTTCCACCCGCCCCCAACTTCCCCTCCGGCGTGACCTTCCCCGCACCTCGCCGTGACCTTCCCTACCCTCCGATGCGGCCAGCCCTCTGCCCCTGCTTCTTGCACTGTGCCGCCGTCCCCACTCGCAGATTGCGCCATGGCCGTCGAGATCCATCATGGCTCCCCTGCAGCGTCCTGTCCTTCCTCGTCCTCGTCACCTGCTGCTACTCCTGGGTGGTGGTGCGCTCTCCTTGCTTAGCCATCATGGAGAGCCTCCTGGATGGAGCTCGCGCACCTCACCAACTGCAGCATCACTGATCTGTACCATCCCGATACCCGACCTTCAAGGGGTGCCAGTGGTGGCCTTCATCGCTGCGGCCCGCTGACGCGAGCTATCTCCCGACCCGCTGTCGTGCACAGCCCGAGCGACGGCGGGACCATCACACCCAGCTACTGTCAACGACCAGGGCCGGCGCTAGTGGGGCCTCCACTACTCCAGGGACATCTAGGCACAACCTGACGCGTCACTGCATGTGAAAAAACAGAGAAATGTCACTGTCCAAGTTGTGTTCTTCGCCATTTCTGTACCGAATCACTTGGGTTCATTGTTTTGCTTTAGGAGTCAATATGACAGGAATTTATTTTTGATCTGGTCATCCTATATACTTAAGAAGTTCACCCCCACTACTTGATTATCTCAACATGCAACATAGCCACGTCAGCGTCCAATCACAGGCATCCACATCACACCTAAGCAGTCCCACGCAGCCCAGCTCCTATGGCCATTTTCCCTGTAAAGAAAAAACAATTGACTGTCGCCTTCCTATCTCCCCTTTTCCTGTCGTCTTCCTATCTTCCCGTCAACGCATGGCCGTACCAATCCTGGCCAATTGACTCCCCGTCCGTTAATATCCTATTCATCTTCTTGCCCGAATAAAGGCAACCCTTTACTTTTCTTTCGCGATGAGTTGTGTGATTTCTCTCGCATATGGATTGGTTCATATGCTGCTCGGTTATAGAAGAAGAGAAGAAGCCATCCTGGATGATCCATCGATCATAAATACTAGGTAGGAAATGCGGCTTGCCGCATCCGGCAGCACCACTGCCGGATACAGTTATATTCAGTACGGTAATATATAACAAAAGCAAAAGGATGATATTGGTTCAGTACAGTTATATTCAGTATAATACCATGCACCAAATCATTATCTATGAACTGGCCAAAAAAAATTTAAACAACCAAGATGACTCTATCAGACTTCCTCGTCTCATTCTAATATCTCTCCACATTTGTAACTAACACCAAGAAACTAAATAAGCAATCCATCTTTTGCTCTTCTAAATTTGCAGAAAAGTATAGAAGTTCAGTTCAGGAACCAGAAATAGGAAGAAAAGAGAAATAGCAAAATATAGGAAATTTAACTATTTGTCAAATTGTAAGCATGTACATGCACCACCATCTCTTTGAGGTTGCCACTATCATATCTTGAGTTTCACATGAATGAAACACTGCTTGGCCAAGTATTCCGAAGGAAATAACAAGAATATCATTAGGTGGAGAAAATTTAAAGTACCACTCGATCTATTTGTGCATCAGGCACAAGATCAACCATGCTACCTAGATACACAAATCCATTACCCAAACAATCTTGTGAACGCAAGTCCTCACCACCTCCCTTTTTTGCTTCCTATTCTTCCTGCCCGCTCTCACCGGGGTGGCACACCACACCAAAAAGAAAAATAATATGGACACCTGATAAAGAGAGTAGTGAATCACATACTGCAAATCGGTTAAAAAAATAGCCATTTCATATCCATATGTTCTATTTTAAAAGTAACTTCTTATATTAGACCTGTTTTCATTTACATTTTAAGCAAATATTGACGGAGGGGTTAATACTGCCATGACACAAGCACAGTATAGGCTGCATAATGGCAAGTAAGATACATGTCCCAATAAATCCTACCGCCATGGTCAAATACTTTGTATCCGAACCCCAAATGGTGGGTTACTACAGGAACATAACAATACAGAGCTCTTAAATGAAAAAAATGGGCAGTGCAAACTTGTAGAGAGTATACTACACAAAACATAATTCACAGATACGAAATGAATGGACAGGCCTGAGAAATAAACCGGTCAATAATGCAGAAAAATTTGATGAGGCAAATAGTTCGCGACTGAAAATTTTGTTGTTCTGATGCCATCCTAAAGAGCACAGCCGCTACAGTATCACTTAGTACTTAGTAGTTGTCATTCTTCAGAAACAATGAAAACAGTAAAAACTAAAAATGTGAAATGGAAAGTATGATAAGAATACAAAGGCCAATTTTTTTTGTTCAATTGTCACTTATACAAATAAGCAGCAGGATGAGTATAACCTACACGTTAACTTGTTCCGGGGTGCTAATTACAGTTCAGTATACCACTCCTTCAGGACATCATGCAGAAAAAATTAGTGTAAACTAAACAGCATCAATGAGCACATTATTATTTCCAAAGGAAAGTGTGATTTGTTATAGCAAAGACCAGAGTTTCCAACAACAATGAGGGCCACAGAAGTTCCCAAGAGCATAGCCTAACTACATGTTGAACCAACATCTCACTAAATATTTGTGTCCGCTAATAACAGAGCATGAGCTCACCGTAAACAAATCTTCACACAGTAAACAGACAATCATCTACGTTTACTACAACATTGTCCTGAGTTGTGGTGCTCTCATGGGCCAGCTAGTGAAATACCAATCATATAGGGGCAGGGAGAACAGTAGTAGCATCTGGTATACCTGGATGTAGTACAAAGACGATTTGGGAGTGACGTTTTCTCCATGCCAAGGACGGTGACGCTGACGTCGATGGTGCTTCTTCAACACGTCCTCTTCATAGCCGTAGCACTACGTCATGCAAGGAGAATATACTTTAACCCTAAATGATCGCAAGAATCTTAAGAAACACCACATGGTAGGAATGACATATTAGTTTATTTCAAAGTGGCAGAGCATCAAGCTTCTGGAATGAAAAGAGAATTAAGTAAATAGCACAAAATCATATTTCAAAGAGGAAAATCATCAAGAAGGCAATTTAGACAACACAACATGAGTTAGTATATTCAAAATGAAATGCTGGAAGACACAAATTGAATTTCACTATACAGTGAAATGTTGGAAATAGACAAACATATGCAATACGGTAAATTGGGTAAAACTCCAGCATCTTGTGTTTCTTTTTTAGTAGAAGTTTAGTTACCGCATTTACCTTGGCATTCTATCGATGAATCCATCCCAAAAATGGTTGCAATCTAGCGTGACCTGCATTTCCCTCTTTCTCAGACTAGAGTCACCCAGGAGCATCACCTGCGTATAGTTTCATTTTCCATCACTGATGACAACTTCAGGATGCTATGTAAATAGTAAAAGAAAGATACAAATTAGGGTCTAAATACTCAGCGTTGTTAGTGTTGTGCCCGACAGTAGCTAGTTGCATGCAAACGAAACAGTATCAACAGAGGCAATAGGATATATTTAGTGTGAATACAAATTGACAGGCACAACTATAATCAGAAATTATGTACCATGAGAATCTACATATACATGAGATTTTTCCAAAGATAGTTAACAGTGGAAGCATAGAAGAATCCACCAGAGCAAATTGGTGACCATCAGTTATAGCAGCATAAATACAAGATATCTTTGTTTACAGACATTTTAAGCAGTCCTTGTACAGATAATATGGCGGCGGAACGGCAAGCAAGATCTAGTAGTATAATTCATGGCTGCTCAAGCAAAGATCGCATCAATTCAAGAGTCCGTGAAAATTCAGTAGAATATGTACTGAAACATTAGAGGACAATGCATTTTTCAATTTTTGCAACCATTAAAACGCCAACAAATTAACAACTCCTTCCAAAGTCAAAACATGCAAGGGAAGTCATATATTTGATTGAAAATAAAAAATAAAGGCTTTATCCAGTCATACCATGGAATCGGTTGAAAATAAAAAATAAAGGCTTTTTCAGAATTTGATTAAAATGAGGGCATATGCATCATGATTAAAGGTTGCTCCCTGTACTGTATAAAACTTTCAGTGCTAGTTAATCTAATCACATAGCACATTATCCTTCCACTTTCAAGTTTACATTATCAAGAATATTAGTTAGATGGTAGGTGCAAGAACGTGTGCTTGTAAATCAAGGTTCAGGGAGATCACTGTCCACTTATTGTATTGGAACCAACAAAAGACTGCACCAACAAGAGAAGTTGTGCACCCACCAGATCCCACGGACCACGCCCGCCGGAGAAAGAGAAGTCGCCGCATAGGCAGCACCACTTCATCGTCGATGGCCACCGCCAGGACACCCTTGACCAGAACCGCCCCTACGCACCTCCCCCTTGACGCCACATGCCACACCTCTTTAACACCATCCTATATATATATATATATATAAACAGAGTAGCAAAAATCTCAACATTGTGTTCATTGCAAAAGGCATATTGTTCACTAATTAGATGACTTTGCAAAAGAAATAGTGTACAGACCTTCAAGCGTATCGATGCCTTCTCGAGCTTTGTAAAAATACCAGACGATTCAACAATATATTTAGTTCATACCAGGATTTCCTTTCGTACTTGAGCGCACGTGATCTGCACAAAACAATTTGTACATGAAACAGTAATGCACTTATTTCTTCAGAAACACAAAAAATAGCAGCCACAAATCATACATATATACTTGCTTTATCGAAAAAGTTCTACAAACCATGAAAATGGATATAATGGAGCGGGAGAGGTAGTACAGTAGAAACGGCGTTTTTACTCACCTTTGTGCAGACAAACAGAATTAAATAAAGCCATCATTTAGCTGCCTTTTCTCCTGGATATCTCATATGTTTAACCTAGTTCATAAGTTCAAAACCAGCATCATCACCTAAAAGCGGAAAAAAAGAAAAAGGGGCCGTTATATGTACAGAATTTTTGGCAATATTAGTTTTAGGCCTAAATATGCATCTCAAAATCCTTAATATTTCTGGACATCTGCATTTTATACCGACTAAATATTACAGTAAAGTAAAAGGTCACATCTGGCATAATCTGACATAATCAAGAGTATGCGTATCACTAATTAATAGTAGGAAACGGTTGCATCATACATCCAGAGAGAGCACATGTTCTTAGCACCAATAAATCCATTGATAAGATAACAAAAAACCAGAGGAGCATTGCATTACCTCAATTAACTGTTTATCAACTAAAATAGAAAAATAGCCAAAATAATTGAGCAACTAAACCATATAAACTGAACACATATGTAAAAGTAAGACAAGATTGTCAGAGATGAAAATGAACCAACTATGCACTATATGTTGCACGCATGAATATAAAACGAAGAGCAGCCCTTGTCTTGGAGCTTGTTGGGGCCGAAGAATCGCATCTCAGGTTCTCCTGCATCTCCTCCAAGAGTGCAGCAGAGAGGAGCTTCATGAAGAGAGCAAAACAAATAGCATCGAATCGAGAAGGGGGAGGAGGGAACCTTGACGGGGTCCGAGCAGAGGAGCTGCGCGGCCGCACGAGAACGGCAGCAGTGGCTGCCCCTCCTCTTCTCCTGGCACGCGAGCAACTGGGAGGGCGCGGATCCGGACGAACCGCGGCGGCCGTGGTGGATCTGTCCGCCGCCTGGCCTGCTGCTCGAGGAAGGGTGTGACGGGGATGGGGGACGGAGCGGCGGCTGCGACGCGAGGGGAGGCGAGGAAGAGAGGAGAGAGCATGGGCAGAAAAGGGGAGAGGGAGAGCAGCGACATCCAGCGACGCGCAGCTGAGCTGCTCATCATCGGCGGGGGAGAGCGGCGGCTAGGGTTACACACGGGCTAGGGTTAGGGAAGTAGGGAGAAAAGAAGAGGAGGGGGAAGTGAGGAGAGGAGCAGAGAGGACGACGCATTGGGTGCCCTATTAGCAGCCCCCACCAGGGATGCGAAAAGACGGGAATACCCTGGTGGGGGCAGAGTATTTACAGTTTGATGCAATTGGAATTTTATCCGACGACCGAGGTTGATCGGGTAAATATCCAACGACCCACAGCGATTTGGATCGAGATCCGACGCCCTGTGTCGCGAGGAGATTCCGATCCGATAGCTGAAAATCCAAAGCGCTGAGGAGGCTCCATTTTGCTTCGGTCTCTAACAAGGGATGATATCAAGCCGCTGCGGAACGGACGAAGCGTGTTGTCCCATCTCTCTCCAGTATGTGCTCAAGCATCCTTTCAATTTTTGGTCTCTACTTGATAGTTCACACATGATCTACGCTCATTCCTAATGAGGACCTCGTAGGTTCCTCCATTGATATCTCTCAAAGCGACCACGTACCATACGAGCAGACTCTCCGATCTCCGCAATCCCTGAGCCAGACAGGCGACGAGCCGCCGCTAGAGATCTACAACCGCAACCTCACTATCTTCATGGACGGCGTTCGAGCTACAACTCGCCCCCACCTACGACATGCCGGCACCGAGCTACACACACCAATAAGATGAAGAACAAGGCCCCTACTACATCGCAATGGAAACGACCCATCCTCCCTCCAATCGAAATCTTGAAGACTCCAGGTAAGATGAGGCATCGAGCCCGCGCTGCCCCAGGTCTGGTAGCTTTTGCCTCTGGCTTCTCTGACAACCTAGCTTATGATTCCTGAAGTGGGACATCGGGCAACCGGGCGGCCAGGTGCTTCTCATGTGAATTGGGAGGCCGCCGCGATGCCACACAGTTCCATCGGCGCATCCACACATCCTGTATACCGATGCGGAGGATGGGCTTTAGTCGACAGCGGAGGATGGGCTTCATGGACGCTGGTAGTAGTTCTCCAACCTTCCCTTAATCGATCAAATCAACTGAATCGTACCGCGGGAGCTCCCTATTGACGGGGCCACGGTGCACACTGCCACCAGGTCGCCCTTCCTGATCTCTGTGACTTTTGCCCGCTGCTGCCCGTAGTTCGTGCACTACTGGTCTGCTCGCCGTCATCACTTTGGTTAGGCATCCTCTTCCAAATTAGCATATATCTTGCTAAGTTACTCATTTTAGATGTGAACTCCTTTCCTGAAAAAATGTTAGATGTGAACTCACGCGCGTACTTTTTATCCAGTATTTTTCTGATGTGATAACTTAACTCACAAAGGCAGAAGTAGTTTTATCACTGTGCTTCTTATGTGAGATGTTAACTGACAGTTTCGAAAAGCTGGGAACTGAAGAATTCAGTGAGCATGAACAAAATATTCAAGAAGAGCGGTTATCTTCTATGATTTTCTTCGATGACTTGCTAATTAAGATATCCCTCATTGCTAAAATCAATTATGTCTTGAGGAAGCAAAATGGTCTCACATGGTTGTTCTTACTAGGGCAATTATTTCTCTGTTTCAGTACTTTATATTACTCTGAAACTTACCTTCGTTGAGACACGCATGCATTGCATTGAGGTTGACTAAGGTTTGAATGATTGTTTTATTCAGAGTATTCCCATCTTTTTTCAGTGCAAGAAGCAATAGGAAGAAGCTACAGACGGTACAAACTTAGTCTCAGGACTTCCCATCATCATACATTGACCATGATCACAAGCATGTCTCTTAATGTATGACAAGTTCTTTGATCTGAAAAGAGAGAGGGTCTACGAAGTGTACTCGGCATTTTCAAATATTCCGTGAGATGTATAAAGAGAAGCCTATCATAGCAAATATGTTTTAATAAATTTACATCTTCTTTCATGACTAGCCATGTTCAATAAACGATGGAAAAAAACCGTCTTACAGTGCCACTATTTGCACTTACATCCATCTTACATTTTTGACACATAATATTGATCTCTCATGCCAGGTGCAAAATTATGGGAGCACACCCGCAGAATCACTCCAACAATGTGTTCTCCTTTGTTGTGTGCAGAATGCGGGAAATTGTCTATCTTTAAATCATAATTCAAATAGCATGTTGCAATTTGTCATCTTAAAATCATATATGTACTATGTAAAAAGATTTATTCAGTTTACGTATTATATCATGTGCATATATGTGACTAAAAGTTCCCGCAGCAACGCGCGGGGTATTATCTAGTTTATGTAGTGCACATCACCTGTTTTGTTTTTATGCCTATGTAAACTATTAATTTTGTTCATCTCAATTCGGTCATAGCATGGCTGCAATTAATTACAAAAAAATATATCAAGAAAAGCATTATATAGTAGAAGAAAAGAATATGGTCGAGAAGTTCCACTTCATCTTCTGCGATAGTTCAAAGGAGTGGTCATCACCGGGAGTGGTCCCGATTATTGTCACTTCGGGGTTGCCGGATCATAACACATAGTAGGTGACTATAGACTTGCAAGATAGGATAAAAAACACACATATATTCATGAAAACATAATAGGTTCAGATATGAAATCATGGCACTCGGGCCCTAGTGACAAGCATTAAGCATAGCAAAGTCATAGCAACAACAATCTCAGAACATAGTGGATACTAGGGATCAAACCCTAACAAAACTAACTCGATTACATGATAGATCTCATCCAACCCATCACCGTCCAGCAAGCCTACGATGGAATTACTCATGCACGGCGGTGAGCATCATGAAATTGGTGATGGAGGATGGTTGATGATGACGACGGCGACGAATTCCCCTCTCCGGAGCCCCGATCGGACTCCAGATCAGCCCTCTCGAGAGGTTTTAGGGCTTGGCGGCGGCTCCGTATCGTAAAACGCGATTATTTCTTCTCTTCTATTTTTTTCTCCCCGGAAGCAAATATATAGAGTTGGAGTTGGCGTCGGAAGGTCTCCAGGGGGCCCACGAGGTAGGGGGCGCGCCCTAGGGGGGGGGGGGCGCGCCACCCTCGTGGACAGTGTGTGGGCCTCCTTGTCTTCATCTTTGGCGAGGATTTATTATTATTATTTTTAAGATATTCCGTGGAGTTTCAGGTCATTTCGAGAACTTTTGTTTTCTGCACATAAAACAACATCATGGCAATTCTGCTGAAAACAGCGTCAGTCCGGGTTAGTTCCATTCAAATCATGTAAGTTAGAGTCCAAAACAAGGGCAAAAGTGCTTGGAAAAGTAGATACGACGGAGACGTATCAACTCCCCCAAGCTTAAACCCTTGCTTGTCCTTAAGCAATTCAGTTGACAAATTGAAAGAGAAAAAGAAAAACTTTTGCAAACTCTGTTACTCTTGTTGTTGTAAATATGTCAAGCCAGCATTCAAGTTTTCAGCAAACATCATAACTAACCACATTTGCAATAATTCTCAGGTCTCATGATTACTCATATCAATAACATAATCAACTAGCGAGCCATAATAATAAATCTCGGATGACAACACTTTCTCAAAACAATCATAATATGATATAACAAGATGGTATCTCGCTAGCCTTTCTGAGACCGCAAAACATAAATGCAGAGCACCGTTAAAGATCAAGGACTGACTAAACATTGTAATTCATGGTAAAAGAGATCCAATCATAGTCATACCCAATATAGATTAACAGTAATGAATGCAAATGACAGCTGTGCTCTCTAGCTAGTGCTTTTAATAAGAGGGTGATGACTCAACATAAAAGTAAATAGATAGGCCCTTCACAAAGGGAAGCAGGGATTTGTAGAGGTGCCAGAGCTCGGTTTTGAAATAGAGATAAATAATATTTTGAGCGGTATACTTTCATTGTCAACATAACAACTAAGAGACGGCGATATCTTCCATGCCACACACATTATAGGCGGTTCCCAAACAGAATGGTAAAGTTTATACTCCCCCTCCACCAACAAGAATAAATCCATAGCTTGCTCGAAACAACGAGTGCCTCCAACAAACATCAGGTCCCAGGGGGAGTTTTGTTTGCAATTATTTTGATTTAGTTTGCATAAAGCATGGGACTGGGCATCCCGGTGACCAGCCATTTTCTCGTGAGTGAGGAGCGGAGTCCACTCCTCTTGAGAATAACCCGCCTAACTTGGAAGATAAGGGCAGCCCTAGTTGATACATGAGCTATTCGAGCATACAAAACATAATGTTTATTTAAAGGTTTAGAGTTTGGCACATACAAATTTACTTGGAACGGCAGGTAGATACCGCATATAGAAAGGTATAGTGGACTCATATGGAATAACTTTGGGGTTTATGAGATTGGATGCACAAGCAGTATTCCCGCTTAGTACAAGTGAAGGCTAGCAAAAGACTGGGGAAGCGACCAACTAGAGAGCGACAACAGTCATGAACATGCATTAAAATTAATAAACATTGGATGCAAGCATGAGTAGGATATAATCCACCATGAACATAAATATCGTGAAGGCTATGTTGATTTGTTTCAATTACATGCGTGAACATGTGCCAAGTCAAGTCACTTAAATCATTCAAAGGAGGATACCACCCCATCATACCACATCATAACCATTTTAATAGCATGTTGGCACGCAAGATAAACCATTATAACTCATAGCTAATCAAGCATGGCACAAGTAACTATGATCTCTAATTGTCATTGTAAACATGTTTATTCATAATAAGCCGAATCAAGAACGATGAACTCATCATATTTACAAAAAAAAAGGTCGAGTTCATACCAGCTTTTCCCATCTTAGTCAGTCCATCATATATCGTCATAATTGCCTTTCACTTGCACGACCGAACAATGTGAATAATAATAAGAGTGCACGTGCATTGGACTAAGCTGGAATCTGCGATCATTCAATGAACAGGAGGAGACAAGGCAATATAGGCTCTTCGTTAAATCAACAATAATGCATATAAGAGCCACTTCAACAATTTAGTTATGCTCTTCTCCTATCGACCCCCAAAGAAAATAAAAGAAATAAAACTATTTACACGGGAAAGCTCCCAACAAGCAAAAGAAGAACGGGAAATATTTTTGGGTTTTCTTTTTAATTACTACTACAGCAAGAGAAGTAAACTACTACTAATTTTTTTGGGTTTTTTCTTAAGGTTTATTAAACACACAAGAAGAAAGCAGGAAAAAGAAAATAAAATAGCATGGATATTATAGTGAAAGAGTATGAGCACCGACATCTAGCAATGAGTGTGTGTGAATATAAATGTAATGTCGTTGAGAAATACGTACTCCCCCAAGCTTAGGCTTTTGGCCTAAGTTGGTTTATTGCCAGGGATAGCCTGGCGGATACCCGTAGGTGTAGCTGGGGTCGTACTGGGATGCATCATAGCTGGAGTCGTACTGCGACGAAGAGGAATCTGACTGCCACTGGCTGATAGCCATCTCCGGATCCCAAGAATAAACAGATTGTCGTGGAGGCTCATCTTGTGGTTCCGGTTCCGGGGCTGGTGCATGATGCCGGTAAGCTTGGACGGCAGCCCACATAACGAGATAAGGTCCTTCAAAATTAAACAAGGAAGGAGCAGGCAGGGTAATAGTTTCAGGATGATGTTTATGAAAGAATAGTTTATATTTGAGCTCTCCATCCCTGCCCTTAACAATAAAATCTTGCGCTAGCATACTCTTATAATCTAAATAAGCACTAGGCAGCAATTTCTCTTCTTTCTCATAATGCCTAATAGGTATATTAAAATGTGCAGCGAGGCGTGAAGCATACATGCCTCCAAAAATGGGGCCCTTAGTACGGTTCAGACTTAACCGTCTAGCAACAATTCCGCCCATACTAACAGTGTTATCGCGGTATAAACCATGGAACAAAATAATAATATCAAGAACACTAAGGTTTCCACAGTTTCCACGACCAATCAAGCAACGACTAGCAAATATGGCAAAGTAACGTAAAACAGGAAAATGTATGCTAGTGATTCTTGCATCAGAAACCTTCCGGGTTTCTCCCATAGTGATAGTGTTAATAAATGATTCCACTTCATTATGGTGTGGTTCCTCTAAAGTGCCCTCAAGGGGTATGTTGCAAACTTTGCAAAATTCAGCTAATGGCATCTTCTTAACAACGTCATATAAATGAAACTCTACTGAAGGAGGTGATTCCTTAGGGAAAAAGTAGAAGTTTTGCACAAAAGTATTTGTGAGTAAGAGATACTGATGACGTTGGTCGCGGAGGAAATCGGTGAGGTCGGCATTCTCAATTAATGAATACAAATCCTCATAAATCCCGGCTCTTCTCAAGAAGTCATCGGAAGGCCATTCACACGGCCGGACCTCCGCGGTACGAGGCAAATTATATTTGGGCCTCTGCGCTTCTTCATTTTGTTTTTCCTTAGAGCTTTGGCTAGATGAGCCCCTCAAAAGTCTCTTCATTATTTTCTAAAATCATCTGAAATTTTTAGTAACTTCAAACAAAAGTGAACAAACTTCAATAAAATTGATAGCAACTACTCCTACAAGTGCCGAGAGCCTATATCAAGCATTAGAACTACTTGGAACCATATGAATTTGACATGCAAGCTCAAGAACATGGTCACCTATGCAGCACAAATTTGCAATGAATAAAGCACTAGAACAAAAACTAATTGGACTAATGGAGGAGTCACATACCAAGGAACAATCTCCCCAAGTAGTTTTGTGAGAGGTGCTTTGAGCAAGGAGATCGAAAATCACAGCAAAGTGAGCTAGAACTCGTGCTTGAGCTCGTTATTCGGGTTTGTGGGAGGAAGAAGAAGAGGATGGGTGCAGGAATAAGTGAAGGAGGGCCACCGTGGGCCCACGAGGTAGGGGGGCGCGCCCAGGGGGTAGGGCACGCCCTCCACCCTCGTGGCCAGGTGGCAGCTCCCCCCGCTGTGATTTTTGCACCATAAATCCTCAAATATTCCAGAAAAAATCATATTAAATTGGCATGGCATTTGGAGGACTTTTATTTTCGGGATATTTTTATATTGCACGGATAAATCAGGAAACAGACAGAAAAATACTATTTTTACTTTATTTCAACTAAATAACAGAAAGTATAAAGAGGGTACAGAAGTTTGTGCTTCTAGTTTCATCCGTCCCATGCTCATAAAAAAGAATCCACTAACAAGGTTGATCAGGTCTTGTTAACAAACTCATTCCGATTAACATGGAACAAGAGAAATTTAGAATAACACTATGTTACCTCAACGGGGATATGCACATCCCCAATAATAAGAATATCATATTTTTTTCTTGACAGCAAGAAGAGGAAATTCAAAACCTCCAAATATAATCGATGGAATTTTTCCAATAGAGTTGATACTATGAACTTGAGGTTGTTTCCTCGGAAAGTGTACCGTATGCTCACTACTATTAACATGAAAAGTGACATTGCCTTTATTGCAATCAATAACATCCCCTGTAGTATTTAGAAAAGGTCTTCCAAGAATAATAGACATACTATTGTCCTCGGGAATATCAAGGATAACAAAGTCCGTTAAAATAGTAACGTTTGCAACCACAATAGGCACATCCTCACAAATACCGACAGGTATAGCAGTTCATTTATCAGCCATTTGCAAAGATATTGCAGTAGGTGTCAACTTATTCAAGTCAAGTCTACGATATAAAGAGAGAGGCATGACGCTAACACCGGCTCCAAGATCACATAAAGCAGTTTTAACATAATTTCTTTTAGTGGAGCATGGTATAGTGGGTACTCCTGGATCTCCAAGTTTCTTTGGTACTCCACCCTTAAAAGTATAATTAGCAAGCATGGTGGAAATTTCAGCTTTCGGTATCTTTCTTTTATTAGTGATGATATCTTTCATATATTTAGTATAAGGATTCATTTTGAGCATATCAGTCAATTGCATACGCAAAAAGATAGGTCTAATCATTTCAGCAAAGCGCTCAAAATCCTCATCATCCTTTTTCTTGGATGGTTTGGGAGGAAAAGGCATGGGTTTCTGAACCCATGGTTCTCTTTCTTTACCATGTTTCCTAGCAACAAAGTCTCTCTTATCATAACGTCAATTCTTTGATTGTGGGTTATCAAGATCAACAGCAGGTTCAGTTTCTACTTCATTATCATTACTAGGTTGAACATCATCATTAACATTTTCACTAGGTTCATGTTCATTACCAGATTGTGTTTCAGCATCAGAAATAGATATGTCATTTGGATTCTCAGGTGGTTCAGCAATAGGTTCACTAGAAGTTTGTAAAGTCCTATCATTTTTTTCTTCCTTTTAGAAGAACTAGGTATATCAATATTATTTCTCTGAGAATCTTGCTCAATTCTCTTAGGGTGGCCTTCAGGATACAAAGGTTCCTGAGTCATTCTACCAGTTCTAGTAGCCACTCTAACAGCATAATCATTCTTCTTACTATTCATTTCATCAAGCAATTCTTTTTTAGCCTTAAGCACTTGTTCTACTTGAGTGGTAACCATAGAAGCATGTTTGCTAATAGTTTAAGTTCACCTCTAATATTAGCCATATAATCACCCAAGTGTTTAATCATATAAGCATTTTGTTTTAATTGTCTACCAAAATAAGCATTGAAATCTTCTTGCTTAAACATAAAGTTATCAAACTCATCCAAGCACTGACTAGCAATTTTAGTAGGAGGGACTTCAGCTTTATCATATCTATAGAGAGAATTTACCTTTACTACCTGTGTCGGATTATCGAGGTCTGGAGGTTCTTCAGTAAATAAAGGATTAAGATCACATGTTTCTTAAACAGGCGGTAAATTAAGACCACGTATTTCTTTAATAGGAGGTAAATTCTTAACATCTTCAGCTTTAATACCTTTTTCTTTCATAGATTTCTTTGCCTCTTGCATATCTTCGGGACTGAGAAATAGAACACCTCTCTTCTTCGGAGTTGGTTTAGGAATAGGTTTAGTAATTGGAGCAGGAGCTGGCTCAGGAGATGGCTCAGGAGATGCCCAATTATTTTCGTTTGCCAACATATTATTCAATAAAATTTCAGCTTCATCCGGTGTTCTTTCCCTTAAAAGAGAACCAGCACAACTATCCAGGTAATCTCTCAAAGCATCGGTTAGTCCATTATAAAAGATATCAACTATTTCATTTTTCTTAAGAGGATGATCAGGCAAAGCATTAAGTAACTTGAGAAGCCTCCCCCAAGCTTGTGGGAGACTCTATTCTTTAATTTGCACAAAGTTGTATATTTCCTTTAAAGCGGCTTGTTTCTTATGAGCAGGGAAATATTTAGCAGAGAAGTAATAAATCATATCCTGGGGACTACGCACACAACCAGGATCAAAAGAATTAAACCATATCTTAGCATCACCCTTTAATGAGAACGGAAATATTTTAAGAATATAAAAGTAGCAAGATCTCTTATCATTAGTGAACAGGGTGGCTATATCATTTAATTTAGTAAGATGTGCCACAATAGTTTCAGATTCATAACCATGGAAAGGATCAGATTCAACCAAAGTAATTATATCAGGATCAACAGAGAATTCATAATCCTTATTGGGAACACAAATAGGTGAAGTAGAAAAAGCAGGATCAAGCCTTATTCTATCTCTAAGAGATTCCTTGTTCCATTTAGCTATTAACCTTCTAAGTTCATTGTTATCATTGCAAGCTAAAATAGCAGCAGAAGCCTCTTTATCAAAAATATAACCTTTAGGAATAACAGGCCTATCCTCATCATCATTTTCATCAATATTATGAAATTCAATAATTTCTTTCTCTCTAGCCTTAGCAATTTGTTCATCAAGGAATTCACTAAGGGGCAAAGTAGTATCGAGCATAGAAGTAGTTTCATCATAAGTATCATGCATAGCAGAAGTGGTATCATCAATAACATGCTACATATCAGAACGAATAGCATAAGCAGGTTTAGGTGTCGCTAGCTTACTCATAACAGAAGGTGAATCAAGTGCAAAGCTAGATGGCAGTTCCTTACCTCCCCTCGTAGTTGAGTGATAAATTTTTGTCTTCTCGTCTTTCAAGTTCTTCATAGTGTCCAGCAGATATAAATCCCAAGTAACTCAAAGAATAGAGCTATGCTCCCTAGCAACGACGCCAGAGATTGTTCTTGATAACCCACAAGTGTAGGGGATCGCAACAGCTTTCGAGGGTAGAGTATTCAACCCAAATTTATTGATTCGACACAAGGGGAGCCAAAGAATACTCTCAAGTATTAGCAACTGAGTTGTCAATTCAGCCACACCTGGATAACTTAATATCTGCAGCAAGGTATTTAGTAGCAAAGTAATATGATAGTGGTGGTGACGGTAACAAAAGAGCAATGAAAGTAAAAGCAATATTTTTGGTATTTTGTAGTGATTGTAATAGTAGCAACGGGAAAGTAAATAAGTGTAAACCAGTATATGGAAAGCTCGTAGGCATTGGATCAGTGATGAATAATTATGCTGGATGCGGTTCATCATGTAACAGTCATAACATAGGGTGACATAGAACTAGCTCCAATTCATCAATGTAATGTAGGCATGTATTCTGAATATAGTCATACGTGCTTATGGAAAAGAACTTGCATGACATCTTTTGTGCTACCCTCCCGTGGCAGCGAGGTCCTAATGGAAACTAAGGGATATTAAGGCCTCCTTTTAATAGAGAAACGGAACAAAGCATTAGCACATAATGAATACATGAACTCCTCAAACTATGGTCATCACCGGGACTGGTCCCGATTATTGTCACTTCGGGGTTGCCGGATCATAACACATAGTAGGTGACTATAGACTTGCAAGATAGGATCAAGAACACACATATATTCATGAAAACATAATAGGTTCAGATATGTAATCATGGCACTCGGGCCCTAGTGACAAGCATTAAGCATAGCAAAGTCGTAGCAACATCAATCTCAAAACATAGTGGAACTAAGGATCAAACCCTAACAAAACTAACTCGATTACATGATAGATCTCATCCAACCCATCACTGTCCAGCAAGCCTACGATGGAATTACTCACGCATGGCGGTGAGCATCATGAAATTGGTGATGGTTGATGGTTGATGATGACGACGGCGACGAATCCCCCTCTCCGAAGCCCCGAACGGACTCCAGATCAGCCCTCCTGAGAGGTTTTAGGGCTTGGCGGCGGCTCCGTATCGTAAAACGTGATGATTTCTTCTATTCTATTTTTGTCTCCCCGAAAGCAAATATATAGAGTTGGAGTTGGCGTCGGAAGGTCTCCAGGGGGCCCACGAGGTAGGGGGCGCGCCCTAGGGGGGGCGCCCCCCACCCTCGTGGACTGGGTGTGGGCCCCCTGGTCTTCATCTTTTGCGATGATTTTTTATTATTTTTTATAAGATATTCCGTGGAGTTTCAGGTCATTCCGAGAACTTTTGTTTTCTGCACATAAAACAACATCATGGCCATTCTGCTGAAAACAGCGTCAGTCCGGGTTAGTCCCATTCAAATCATGTAATTTAGAGTCCAAAACAAGGGCAAACGTGTTTGGAAAAGTAGATACGACGGAGACGTATCAAATCACCGCTGAAGGACACCACCTGTCGCGCTGTGAAGGATGACGTAAACCGCTACAGGACAGGTGGGGTAGCTACGCATAAAACGTAAATTTTTTTTGAGGCAACATAAAACGTAAAATTACATTGCTCCGGGTGATAGTTTACGGCGGTAGGATGGTGGCCTGGTCGAGCACCGATATGTGGCTCAGTCGATCGACTAGGGTGATGAATTACTTATTCTTCACCGTGGGTCATATGTATATATATATATATATATATATATATATATATATGTGTGTGTGTGTATATATATATATATATATATATAGGTAAAATATATGGGACACCTAGGTGCCTGGGCACCTAGGGTATCAGCCGTTGGATCAATCCACGATCCTGCCAATGCATATCGGGTTTCGATTGTTACACCCGTTAACAGCATTCATTAGCCATGTTTAAATATTTCATGCGGCCCAATTGTGGTATGATTCTCTCCTTCCATATATTATTGCATGAGCATGAATTATTCCCTTCCATGATTTTCGCATAATGTTGTTGCTCATTAATTCAATTCTTTCTAAATATGATAGATGCCATCCAATTTGATTGTTTACCAAATAAAGAGCCCACGTACTTGCCATAATTTGCCTAGCAATTGAACCTTGGACCAATACAAGCACGCATTTGCATACCTATGTGATACGTGATTCACCTCTCCCTCAATTTCTTGTACACCAGAATATCTTGCGTGGCCATGGTTGCCATTGCCACCGCCGCCCTCCCCGATGGAGCTCGCCAGCTGTTTTTGCTCCATTACATCTATAGCAATTTACCTATTTATTTTTGAACTGCAGGCATCTCCACTGGTTTGTCACACTTTTACCTTGCCATGCACACGGCCATAATTGAGAAATACACCATGGAGACTACGACTGCCCGAATAACTCAGCTGCGACCTTGAGATGAATATAAAAAAAATATCATGTGACTCTTTTCTCTCTCGATGTTAGTCTTATTCGTGCGAGGTATGTACGATTCATGTATTTTGTGCAGAATATTTTTGTGAAACCTGAGACTTGAACTGTATGTTGTAATTCGCAAACCTTGTCTCATCTACAGATCTTAGCCATGTGCTTGTAATTTTTTACTTATACGGATACGTCCTATAGGAAGGCACGTCTCATTTTTCATATAGATGCATAATAGCGAGGATACTTCAATATATCTGGTAATTTATTCCTTCATTTTTCTTTGTGTTCATACCTTTTTGGTTCATCTAACTGGATATTGTTTCATTTCTTAATTTCTTTTTCAGTTGACTTTATCGTGGCTCTCTTGTGATAGATCTATGAAAAAATAATCTATAGGACATAGAGCCGCTAAGCTAATGTTGAGATTTGCGTGACAACGTCGGACACAATCAGTATGCGAAAGCAGAGAATGAGGAGACATTCTGTTAATTATATACTTTCTCTTTTTGGTTCTTGCATTTGTAGTTGCAATTTTGAGTGTGATAGCAAATATTAGTCACGAAAATTGGCATGTAATATGGTCGTGCATGTGTATCAAATGATATGTGATCTCCTTTCATCTTTGAACTCTAATTGTGCGTTGGTACTTGTAATTTGGGTTGTATGACACATATTTTGGGCAACACACTAAGGTATTCTGTAAAATTTTATATATTACAATGAGTCACATTCCCATACTTTTCAAATTTTCATATAATAGGTATCAGTTACCTGTATTAGATTCACATGGTGTCATATACCTAATGTATGATACCCATACTGTGATGTGCCCAACGACCATACTCAAAGTCTCTTAGTAATAATACACCGCCACACTAGTACACAGTCTTTTGAATTTCCTAAACCAATATGGATTTACTGCATTTTTGTATGGTTTATTTTTCATGGGTATCTCATACCCAACAATGAAGTGTAGTAGAGAAAATACCATCTAATTGTGGATTTTACTTTTACGTTCATTTGGGTATATCTGGTACCCATGACTGAACTATATATATAGTGAGAACAAATTGGTGAACCATGTAGTATTATACGCCATCATTACACTACATTGCATTATTATTTACTTTTTCCTTATGTGCACCAAACCATAATTGACAAACCTAGAATTTGTTGTATACAAATTTAAAAGGCATATAACAACGATCTTACTATGACATACCTAAGTTCGTATAGTCAACTTAGAATCCACCAATTTTTGTGAGTATGTAGTGCACGCACGATGCATACCTACATGGTTGTTATATAATAGGTATCAGATACCTGCAACTTTCTATAATTATCGTCGAGAGATACCTATCGAATGACCATGCAAATTATGCAACAGTTCCTACCCGCATGGTGCAACCTGTGGGCATATAATACTTCCACCTATGGTGATCTTTAGTTATTCACCTAACGTATTATGTAAAGCTAGGTAATTTTCATCCCAAAATTACGATACTGTACAGGAGCGGACACATGTTTCCAATTTATTAGAATTATGATAATGATATTTATGATTCCCTACTCTTGTTTGTTTTTTTGCATTGGAATGGCTCTGCGATCAACAAGATTTGTACTACCTGTGTATGATACTTAGATCGAACAGACACAAAGTGCTTGCTAAATGAGTTGGATAGTTCTGGTAGCATGTCGAACGGACGTCGTACTAAAAATGCATACGTATAACACAACAATTTTTGCATATACCCTAGAGAAATAACCACTAATCTAATTAAAAAATATTATATTTCTTGCAGAAATAGTAGATATTTATATGGTATTGGGCACATTAATATAAATTAATGTCAAAACAAATTTATTTTACAAATTTAAATTTCCTAGTAAATATATAATTGATGTGGTACAAATTGATTTATTGCGGAGCAATTAGTCATGCACAGTCAAAACAAAACATATAAAAACGGTACATACTCCATCCCTGGGCATTGCACACCTAAGGAAGACACACTGTTCCCCTTAATAGTAACAGTGCAACAAAGATCTTTATGATTTCACACTCATTTCGATTTCACACTCATTTCATTTTTGCATAACACTACACTAAGGTCGTGTTAGTCAAGTGTCGTCCTTTTGCCAATTGTTTCGACTTTAATACCAAGGCAGCAGGAACTCGGTGAACGTCCGTTTTGCCAGAGTATCTTACTTTTTCCTAGTGTTTTGCAATAGGCGTGACACTGGGCAAAATCTATGATTTTGGTAGTGCTTGTCTAATATTCCGTCCATTAAAATTTATATTCACATTTCCTAATCATTTTCTCTACTCCATATTCCAACGTATAGAAGTGCGCTAGTCCTAGAAGGAATAGAATTACGCACTCGTATTTTGATATACCCTGAAGATGTAACCACTAATACAATTAAAGATCATCTTATATGATATACCCACGTTAAAAGAATAAATAACATTCAAAGAACAATGATTTTCTAAAAGAAATTCGTAATGATAAAATAACTTTATATTTTAATTTGCTCCTATCGTAGGTACTTACCCACACACAACCAGACTAATAAATGAACATAAAATATTTTTTGTTATAGGTATATACCCACAAAACCTAGACTTATAAAATAGATAGCATTCAACAATTGATGATTTTTTATAGAAATTCATAGTGAAAAAATACCTTTATATTTTAACTTGCTCCTAGCATGCATGTACGTATGGAAAATCATTTTGGTTTGAAATAACAGACCATTAATTAGACGCACACCTTTGAAAGGTATTTTATTGAGTAGTTATATACCCTTTCCATAAAGGACACGCCATGCAAAAAAAATTGGAAGGTACAATGGAAAATTATTTCGGTTTGTTTTTTTTAAACGATGGCCCATTGATGACATTCCCATCTTTGGAAGGTATTTCATTGCTATGGTATACTCTTTCCATAATGGCTACGCCATGCAATTTTTTTGGAAGGTATTCAATTGGCAGACATCAATTACTTTCGGAAAGTTCGTACGGGTATGCATCACGAACACACATATGGAAACTTATTTTCTTATTAACACTGAGATATAACGCAAAATATAAATCTATTTCTTAACGGGTCAGACCCAATAACTCATCTATACATAATAAAAAAATTAGTACGGTTCGATCTAACGGCATCTAGGCAAGGTGCCTGGGCACCTAGGTGTCCCAAACTGCCGTCCTATTCATCACCCAGGGTGCAGAATAAATTATTCTTCACCCGAGGTAATCTTACGATCATTTCATAAATATAAATTACATTTCAAATACAAATAGTTACATTCATACTGATTTAGTGCATAAAATTTGTCATAACAAAAAAATATAGGTCAAAAATTGTATTTTATGTACATTTTACACTATGTTTTATATTTGTAACTTTACGTAACATAATATATTTTTTACGACGATTACAGGTTTTCTTACGTTCTCTTTTTATGTCTAAAATAAGACAAAATTTACGGAACGTAAAATTACGGTTCATAGATGTTGAATTAGAGGTGGGTGAAGAATAACTATTCCTCACCCAGGGTGACGAATAGTCAATCCCTTATATATATGAGACAAAATTTTCCTACCACCAATGGTAGTTATCATCACTTGCGTTTTCTATATTGTATGTCGTATCTGTCAAAACCGAGAGTATATATGTGTAGTATGTAGTAGATAATAATGTTAGGTAATATATATATATATATATATATATATATATATATATATATATATATATATATATATTACCTTTTAAGTAGTATATACCATATTTTGAGTGTACTCTTTTATACATACAAATATGTACATATTTCGCGAATATAACAAAAACTATGGGTTCATATGATTTTTTTTCATTAAACTTGCTTTGAAATATCTTAGATATATTATATTAACATATATAGAATGATAAAGTATTATATATACTACCACATAATAGTATATGAGACATATGGGGTAACTACCATCGGGTGGTACGATGGATGTTTCCTACACACACACACACACACACACACACACACACACACACACACACACACACACACACACACACACACACACACACACATCGGGTGGTACGATGGATTGACTATTCATTACCCTGGGTGAGGAATAGTTATTCTTCACCCCCCTCTATTCTATCATCAATACACCGTAATTTTATGTTCTGTAAGTTTTGTCTTATTTCCGACATAAAAAGAGACCGTAAGAAAATATAAACTCATTGTAAAAAATATTTTATGTTATGTAAAATTACAAACGTAAAAACATAGTGTAAAATACACATAAACTGCAAATTTTGTTATCTTATGACTTATATTTTGATTTTCTTATGCGAAATTTTACGTAGTGAATCAATATGAATGTAACTATTTGAATTTCAAACGTAATTTAATTATGAAATGATCGTAATATTACCTCGGATGAAGAATAACTTATTCTGCATCCTGGGTGATGAATAGCATCACTATATTTTACATTTGTAATTTTACATAACATAAAATATTTTTTACGACGATTATAGGTTTTCTTACGTTCTCCTTTTATGTCTAAAATAAGACAAATTTTACAAAACATAAAATTACGGTGCATAGATGCTAAAATAGAGGTGGGTGAAGAATAACTATTCCTCACCCTAGGGTGACGAATAGTCAATCCCTATATATACCGCTAAACTAAGCCTGCGCGTACGATACCTTACCGTGCGCTCCGGCCACTGTGGCGGATCGACCAACCAAGTACATATGCTAATTACTCCGAACCGCGGATTCGTGAAACATCTACCGTAACTACTTACGACCAGATACTAATCAACGTGCTTCGCCAGGCCGTGTTCCTCCACGCGAAAACAATAGTAATGAAGTTAACCTTGGATCATTAATTCATGGTAACTGACCATCGTAACATCGTAAAGGAGCCCAGACCAAGCGTTAATTCCTAGCATCAGTAAACTGGCCTTTAGAAAGTAGTAATGCTATTACCATCACTATTATAGCAATAGTAATTGGCTCTTAGTATGTAGTAACATTATTACCATCACTATTACCACACGTCTGGATTGAAGCGTCTCTAATTTCTTTATTGGTGAAATAATTTCTTTCATTACCATCTATTTTATGGCTGACAAATAGTGAGCATGTCATAATGCATTACTATATGTCAGCATGGTTTTTCCTACGTTTAGAGCCAAGGGATCGAACCATGGATAACTCATTGCCTAGTAAAGCCTAGTAAAGAACTTTAGTCGATTACCATCCATACTACTTTCCTATTATTGCCGACCTCAGAATCGGGTTGCAGCGGACCAAGCATGGTAACGAAATTAAATGCATTACTTTTTCTTACAAGCACCATTACCGTCAAAGAGATTAGCGGTGGGAAGGCCTACGCCCCGCAATTGACCGGAGCGTACGTTAAGCCATTATGCACGCACGCTCATAATAGCGCTACCGTATATATATATTATTCTGATCACAACCTGACCTGCCCTGACAATAGTACGTTGAACTTTCCCGAATGCTAGGTTGAACTTCTGCAAACATTGCCCAAATGGGCTTGCTATATACCCTTGAAAAGCTATGGACACGAGTATCATGACCCAAGTTAAATTTTGGCAAAATGTAGGTGGCTTAAGAGCAGTTTTGAAAACCGCTTTTTTCTTCATACAAAAAACGTGAATTGTATTTTCGATCGCATTTCTAAACCATTTATTGGAATGAGACAAATAATATGGCGTTGGAAAGCTGCTGCAAAACCGCTCCTTCCACATCTTAATAATTTTCCCTAATTCCCTATGTATAAAGAGTACTTTGGAAAATCGTAAAATTTCGCAAACCGAACAACCGAGTTCGTATTTTTGATGCCATTTCTAAACGGCTAATCCAATTGAGGCAAATGATACGGCGTTTGAAAGCTTATGAAAATGCGCTACTTTTTCATGTTGAAAGTTTTTTAATTTTGAATGATTTAAAAGTAATTTAGAAAACGATACAAGTTCCACCGAATTCGTATTTTTGATCTAATTTTTAACCGTAAGTTCGAATGCAGCAAATGATATGGCGTTAGAAAGCATGAGGAAAGGCGAAACTTTTTGGTATATATTGTTTCCCCAATTCCATGTGGTTTTAAGTCAATTTAAAAAATGGCTAAAAACACATTTTCTCCGCAATTTCTACGAACTTTATCGGAATGTGGCAAATTGTCAGGACCCCGATCCTAAGCCACATCGATCCAGCGTGTAACACATCATATCACTTTGCGGCCTCACGCACGGTACTCCCACGGGTGCCACCTTACCTGACCCGGGACCGTTTGCGCCTTTTGGCTCACGTATATGATAGTGTCGCTAGCATCCATATGACAGAGAATCCGGGCCGACATGGCTAGTCGTGAACCCAAAGCGGCGCTAGCCTATGAGGACAGGCATACATGAATCACATTGAACATGTCGGTCATCAACGTATTTATTCGGGCTGTAGCACTGGGCTAACAGGTCTCCGGTAACCCGGGCTGTAGCAGGCTAGGCAGGACTCCGAATAACAGCGCGTGACATTTCCCCAAAGGGACAGACATAGGAACGACGTGAAACACATGCCGGCCAGTCAAGTGTCCAAGCAGTAGTGTTGGGCTAGCAGGACTCCGGTGAACCGGGCTGTAGCGGACTACTATCGCTCAGAAGCACAAGACTTACATTTCCCCATATGAAAGGCTGCCAAGGATAAACAACTAGATAGTCGGATCCCACTCATACCAAGCATTTCAATCATACACACAATATGCCCGATATGAGTAAATACAACATGGCATCACAACAGTACTCTACGACTCAAGTACTTTATTTAGAAGGCTCCGAGGAGCCATACATATCATCCATACAGATAGGGGTCACATGACCCAACACTCAAGTCATACAAACATTCAAGCACATGCGGAAGCAAAGTAGTCTGAGTACAGACACTAGAAAGAAAGAAGGCTTGACAAAGCCTGTCTATCTACAACGACCCTTCACAAGTCTTGGATCACCACCTGGTGATAAGTCACTCGTCAACGTCGAGGTCTACATAGAACCCATCAGAGTGGTTGGTGCAGTCGTCTGAAAAACATGATTAAAGCAACATGAGTACGGAGGTACTCAGCAAGTCTTACAACAGGAACCTATCATACATGCACATTCTCAAAAAGGTAGTGGGGTTATTGCAGCAAGCCAGCTTTGACTCTTGGCTAAGCTATCCTACGATAGACACCACTTGTAAATCATTTGTCGCACACGAGTCCACTATCACCATCACAATACTCCACCGTGGATCCTCTCTCGCCATCCTACGAGAGGCCATCCGCGGTACTCACACTTATCTTGAGATTTTTAGTAGTATCCATTTAACTTATCTATGAACTGTATAGGTGACCAAGTAGTCCTTTACCGCGGACGCGGCTATTCGAATAGATTTATACCCTGCAGGGGTGTACTTCTTCACACACGCTCTCACCACTTATCGCCGTTTACACGACATGTACTCGACAACCTTCAAGCGGAAGCCCAGCGAGGGTGTCGGCCACGGCCTACCTAAACACTCAAGTCTCTAGTCCAGGTTTATCGCCTATTCGGGTTCCATCCGCAGGGAGTCCGGTCGAGGTTTCCACTAACGGCCCCGAACGATGTGAACAGGGTTCCCGAGACACCAAACGGGCGAGTCGGTACACCGTGCCACGTGCCTACCGCAACACAGCCCACCCCGATGGTCAGCGCCGCGTGCGGCCCCCAGCATGCTACAAACACCAGAAACTACTTTGCAACTCCTGGACAGAGGACAAGCGTGATCAAGAAGCCGAGAGGGTCCATTGGTTTCGGGCCCAATGCGTGGTAGTAGCTGAGTCTTAAATCACACACACAGATCTCAGTTCTTAGGAACGGCCTCAATGAAACAACCCACCATGTACTCCTACATGGCCTTCCATCGATTCCTTTACCAAATCGTGTTCAACACTTCCACACTATTGACAACGATACAACCTTTCACTCCGGGTCATCATCCCGATGAGCCAGACCTGACATAACTCTAAGCATAGCAAGCATAGCATGGTAGGAACACACACACACATGTATTGGCTCAATCAACTCCTACACATGCTAGTGGGTTTCATCTAGTTACTGTGGCAATGACAGGTCATGCAAAGGAAGTGGGTTCAACTACCGCAACACACAGCAGTTTGGAAACGCGTTGTCTTAATGCAGTAAACGAGGGCAGAAGAGAGAACATGGGTTTGTATCGGAATGATCAACGAGTTGCTGCCTGATGGAGTGGTCGTGGGATACTGCCCTTCAGTTGGATACTCGAAGATATCTTCGGAGGCAGAACCTACCACGATGAACACATCGGAACACAATCAATACATGGCGATATGCAACAACATGATGCATGCCATGACATGGCAATATGAATGTGTCCTGACCTAGTGCAAGTTAAACCAGAAGGGAATGAACCCATTTGAACCAAAGATTCAAATGGAAACTCATTTATTAAGATCATATTAGTGTATCATCTTGTAGTGCCTAAACAGTGGGTTTAACTTGGTTTTTCATGCATGAAACTGGTACATATGGATAGCTTGCATTTTTCTGATGATTTTTCATATATAACTTATTTCAAACTGAGCTACGGTTGAATTGATATGAATTTTAGAAGTTTATATCATTTTCTGGAATTTCCTGTTTAAAATTAAATCCAGAAAATAAATAATTGCGTCAGCACTGCATCATGCTTGCGTCAGCAAGTCAACAGCGCTGACTAGTCAACCTGACGTGTGGGGGCCACACGTCAGTGACACAGAGGCTAAACCCGGTCAAACCCGCGCTGACCGGGGTTTGACTTGGCCCTGGGGCCCACGGTCAGTGACTTAGGGGGGGTTTAGGTTGCGGGATTAGGCGCTAATGACGCCACGTCGGCCTCGCCGGAGTTTCGCCGGCGACGACCTCGAGCCGCGGCGGTTCTTCAGCGGAGTTGCACTACAGGCGGCGGATGGACGCGCGGAGACCACCGGGGCGTAGCCCGTCGTCGCCCGCATCCAGCAGGGCAGGTGGAAGGCTGCGGGGGCGCTGGAGCTCGCCGGAGCGAAGCTCAGGGCGGCGGCCGGAGTCGCCTTGAGCGGGCGCAGCGCTGCGGGGCACGGGAAGGCAGGGGAGGAGGGGGAATCGAAGCAGAGGCTCACAGCGGGCTCGTTGGCGTCGACGACGAGCTCGGGGACAGCCGGACGGCGACGTGCGGGCGGGGACGATCTGCGGCGGCCGGCGACGAGGAAGACGACGGGGGCGACTCCACGGGGCGTCCGGCGTCTTGTGGCTTGACGCAGAGGACGAGGGGGTCGTGGCGGAGCTCTCGGGCGCAGAGAGAGGTCGAGGGGGAGGCGGTGGCTACAGCTACGGCGAGCAGCGGCGACGGTGGCGCTCGGCGTTCGCGGGAGAGGGCGACATCCAGGGAGGAGGGAGAGTGAGAGAGAGGGCGAGGGGGTCGGGGCGGCGCGTGGCGTCGTCCGAAGGCCAGAGCGAGGAGGGGAGGGGCAGGCAGGCAGCTGCCGTGGCGCGCATGCGCGCGGCGTGCGGCGACCACGCGCCCGGCGTCCTCCTGGCGCGGTGGAGACGACGACTGGCGCTGGCCAGTCGGCTGGGCCGGCCTGTTGGCCACTGGGCCAGGCCAGGGAGGTAAGTGCAGGTAAGTTTTCCCATTTATTTCCCTTTTCTATTTTTCTGTAACTTTGTGGACTTATTAAAAATACTCAGACACTTCCAAAATTCACCAAACTGCATCTGGTCCTTAGTTAGAATATTTCCAGCCAGGAACATTTTAGTTTGGAGATATTTGAGCATTAGAAATATTTTATAAATTTTAAATGCCCAAATTCAAATACTAATGCATTAATTCAATGACCTTCTGTTGACCTAGAAAAATATGCACCATTTTTGCCAGAGGTTTCAACCCAAGACAAAGAGGGTGAACATTTTAGAAGGGCATTTCAGGTTCATTGAAAATATTTTTAGTAAACCCTGGTTGATTTCAGGAGGGGTGCTGGGGGTTCTGGCTTCCCCATTTCAAATTTCTGTCAAAAGTAAACATGATGCACACTCTAATGCATGAGCTAGGTGGGATGTGACAACTCATCCCCACTCAAAAGAATCTCGTCCCGAGATTTAGGATCTGTCGGAAAGAAGGTGGGATACTCAAGTCGAAGACGATCCTCCCTTTCCCATGTAGCTTCTTGCTCGGAATGGTGTGACCATTGGACCTTGAGAAACTTGATGTTGTGGCGTCGAGTGGTGCGCTCGGCTTGATCAAGGATACGAACGGGGTATTCTCGATAAGTGAGGTTATCTTGGAGATCAAGCGTTTCGTGGTCCACTCCACGGATAGGATCCGAGAAGCAACGCCTGAGTTGAGAGACGTGGAAGACATCATGGACTCTGGAGAGATGCGGAGGTAGTTCCAGTTGGTAGGCAACTTCCCCTCCTTTGGCAAGAATGCGAAAAGGTCCAATGTAACGAGGAGCCAATTTACCTTTGATACCGAATCGATGGGTTCCCTTTAAAGGTGTAACCCGAAGGTAAGCCATCTCGCCGACTTCATAAGCCATGGGCTTATGCTTGCGGTCATACTGACTCTTTTGTCGGGATTGGGCGGTTTTCAACTTCTCACGAATAATGCGAACCTGCTCTTCTGCATCCTGGATCATGTCCGGGCCAAAGAGTTGTCTCTCGCCGGTTTCTGACCAGTTAAGAGGCGTTCGACATTTTCGTCCATAAAGAACTTCGAAAGGAGCTTTACCCAAGCTAGCTTGATAACTGTTGTTATAAGCGAACTCGGTGAATGGGAGGCACTTCTCCCAATTCATACCGAAAGAGATGACAGAAGCTCGGAGCATATCCTCCAGAATTTGATTGACTCGTTCTACTTGACCACTTGATTGCGGATGGAAGGCGGTGCTAAAGGAGAGACGAGTCCCCATAGAATTTTGGAAACTTTCCCAAAATCGAGAGGTGAAAAGACTTCCACGCTCTGAATTAATTTCCAATGGAACACCATGGAGAGATACTATTCGAGAGATGTACAAATCAGCTAGCTGGCTAGCGGTTATACTCTCGCGAACAGGTAAGAAGTGGGCTACTTTGGAAAGACGATCGACAACAACGAAGATAGCATTATTCCCTCTTTTGGTTCTGGGAAACCCGGTAATGAAATCCATACCGATTTTATCCCATTTCCATTCAGGAATCTCCAATGGTTGAAGGGTGCCAGCAGGCCGTTGATGCTCTGCTTTAACACGACAACAGACGTCGCAAGTTGCAATGTATTGAGCGATTTCTCTCTTCATCCTAGTCCACCAAAACCTCTGGCGTAGGTCTTGATACATCTTAGTGCTACCGGGATGAATGGTGAGAGGGGATTCATGAGCTTCCTTAAGGATCAATCGTCTCAAGTTGCGTACCTTGGGAACCACTAGACGGTTTCCAAAGAACACAACACCTTGATCATCAATGGAGAACCAATCTGCAACTCCCTTCTTGATGTTTCTCTTGATACGGGAAATTCCCGGATCCACCTTTTGTGCCTTGATGATCTGATCCGTAATGTTAGGTTTCGCCACCAGGGTGGAAAGGAATCCTCGAGGAACAATGTGAAGGTTAAGCTTATGAAATTCCTCGTGGAGAAGTGGTTGACCTTGTTGTAACATCAGGTTGTTACAATAAGATTTACGACTTAGTGCACCAGCCATGACATTGGCTTTGCCTGGGGTGTAAGTTATTCCTAAGTCGTAATCCGAGATCAACTCGACCCAACGTCTTTGCCTGAGATTCAAATCCGGTTGGGTGAAGATATATTTCAAACTTTGGTGATCAGTGTAAATTTCGCAACGATTACCCAGAAGGTAATGTCGCCAGGTTTTGAGTGCATGGACTACTGCTGCAAGCTCTAGATCATGTGTGGGATAGTTATCCTCATGTGGACGCAACTGTCGAGAAGCGTAGGCAATCACATGACGATCTTGCATGAGTATGCAACCTAGTCCTTGTCGCGAGGCGTCGCAATAGATAACAAAGTCCTTAGAGAAATCTGGTGGTACCAGTACGGGAGCAGATGTCAGGCGTCTTTTCAGTTCCTGAAAGCTGAACTCGCACTGTGGGGTCCACTCGAACTTTTTATCTTTCTTGAGGAGTTCAGTTAGAGGCTTAGCAACCTTGGAGAAATTCTCGACGAAGCGGCGGCAATAGCTCGCTAAACCAAGAAAACTCCGAACTTGCTTAACCGTTTCAGGTGGAGTCCAGTCAAGGACAGCTTGAACTCGCTCGGGATTGACAGCAATGCCCTTGCCAGAGATTACATGGCCCAGATAGGTCACTTCTGGCAACCAGAATTCGCACTTGGAGAATTTGGCATAAAGGCGATGCTCTCGAAGTTTCATCAATACTAGCCTTAGAAGTTCGGCATGTTCTTCCTCATTCTTGGAGTAGATGAGTATATCATCGAGGTAAACCACAACGAATTTATCCAAATACTCCATGAAGATCGAGTTCATTAACCGAGAGAAGGTGGCTGGAGCATTGGTTAACCCGAAGGACATGACGGTGTACTCGTATTGGCCGTAGCGAGTAACGAAAGCCGTTTTGGGAATGTCCCCGTTCTTGATTTTGATTTGATGGTAGCCCAACCTCAAATCCATCTTGGAAAAGACTGAGGATCCAGCGAGCTGGTCATACAGGTCGTTGATCCTGGGGAGCGGATACTTGTTCTTGATAGTGACCAAATTGACAGGTCGATAATCCACAACCATCCGATCCGTTCCATCCTTCTTCTTGACGAAGAGGACGGGGCAAGCCCATGGAGATGAACTAGGACGGATGAAACCCTTTTGCAAGGACTCATCGAGTTGTTTCTTAAGCTCAGCTAGTTCTAGGGGTGCCATCTTATAAGGTCTCCTAGAGATTGGGACGGTTCCTAGAACAAGGTCTATCACGAACTCGACATCTCTGTCAGGTGGAACACCTGGCAGTTCCTCTGGAAAGACATCCGGGAAGTCACGGACTACCGGAATATCTTCGAGGTCTGGAAGGGGATTGGCATTTAGAGAGTAGAGCTGACGCTCCGATACTCGGGTCAAAACATTGACTGTCTTGCCCGATGGATGGGTAAGTTGAACAGTTCTAGTTGAGCAGTCAATCTTGGCGTAATGAGCTGACATCCAGTCCATACCCAAGATGATGTTTATGTCTGAGGACTTGAGAGCTATTAGTGATGCAAGGAAGACCAATCTGTCAACAAGAATTTCATTTCCATGGCTGATCCTAGAGGTTTGCCACTTAGAACCAGGGGTTTGAATTACCATGGAGGTGGGCATGTCACAAAAGGTGGTGTTGTGCAAACGAGCATAGCTCTCAGAAATAAATGAATGAGATGCTCCAGTATCAAAGAGAACAGTTGCCGGATGGCAATTAACAAGGAGCGTACCGAGAACGACGTTGGGGTCCTCTTGAGTTTCTTCAGCTGAAACGTAGTTGACATGGCCACGAGCAGTGGTGGCTAGCTTGGCGACAAGCACCTTCGCTGTTGACTTACCACGTCCAACAGACTTTCCGAACTGGCTGGGGTTGTTCTGGGGACACTCACGGATGTAGTGGCCTGGCTCACCACACTTGAAGCAAGTTATCATATTGGGGCGTGGAGCAGTATTGACAGTGGGGCCACCAAAAGTCTTGGGCGGCACATGCTGTTGGTTGGGACGAGGCGCCTCAAAGGATGGCCTCGGGGTATACCTGGGTGGCATAGCAGAATTTGGAATCCAGACCCGGCGCTTCTGAGATCCAGAGCCGGATGATGAACCATAGTCACGGGAGTGTTTGCGTGAAGCTTCAAAATCATTCTGCCCTGTCTCGGCACTGATGGCCTTATTGACTAGCTTCGGAAAGGAAGTGCATTCATGCAGACGAAGGTCACGACGGAGCTCAGGGCTAAGTCCCTTGCGGAACCTTGCCTGCTTTTTGGCGTCGGTGGATACCTCTTCGGGAGCATAGCGTGCAAGCTTTCCAAACTCGCGATTGTATGCATCCACAGTCAGCTTCCCCTGGGTGAAGTTACAGAACTCCTCCCTCTTGCGATCCATGAGGCCTTCCGGAATATGATGCTCACGAAAAGCGGCACTGAAATCAGCCCAAGTAGTGAGTTGGCCGACCGGGTGCATACCTTCATAATTCTCCCACCAAAGGCTGGCAGGGCCTTCAAGGTGATAGGCAGCAAAGGTGACTTTATCATCTTCAGCTACGTTGGCAGAACGTAGCTTGTGAGCGATGCTGCGGAGCCAGTCATCCGCATCGAGAGGTTCGATGGAATGATTGAACTTTGGCGGGTACAGCTTGACAAAGTCATTGATGGACACCGAATTGATCCTCTGCTGGCGTGCAGTGTTCTGCTCAATCCGCTCTAGCAAGCGATTGGTGTCGCGCCTGTTGCGCTCTGCCTCCAGCATCACTTCGGCCAGAGAAGGTGGTTGAGGCAGACTTTCCTCTCTAGGTGCACTAGCTTCTCCCTGCTCCGAAGCAGCAGGGTTGCTGCGGGTGTTGACCATCCTGGGAAAACAAAACAACGATTTAAACCAGGATGGCAAAATCTGGCCAAAGAAGTGCGGAATGTAATGGGTAACAAGGAATGCAGAGATGATCATCCGTATGACATGGTAATATAGAAACTGCCATATATATACCAACGGTCATACACATCATACATAGTTTAGTACAAGCTCAAGCTGAAGTACAACTAAGACGAAAGACGTTACATCTCATCGGAGGCATTCCAAGCTCCCATACATTATTTTTCTACACCTCCGGAATTGATACACACTAAGTTATATTCCACAATCACGCAGGACGGTGGACATACAACTATTACAATACTAGCGAGACTACTACTAGCTCAGACGGCTCCGTAGAAGTCCTCATAGAAGTCACCACCCAGACCTGGAAGCGGAACATGGTCATCTGGGAACAGACGGTCCTGCGGTGCTTGTGGACCATAGGGACTTGGGTGCGGCCTCGGTCCAACAGATGGCGGCAGAAGAGGCCCACGAGGAGGGGTGATGCCTCCCACCTCACGCCATTCCATGAAGTCTGGCAGACTAGCCCGCACAGGGTACAAGTCTCTCGTGTCCATGTATCCGGCTTGCACCGCAGGTGCAAACCTCGTCAAGGTGGCCCAATGATCAGCACGAGCATTAAAGAGCTCCAAACGCAAGGCCCGGTTTTCACGGTCCTTATCTTCCAACATCTCAGTAGTGGTGCAAAGGAGTGAGTCCTCATGGGATGCATCACTGTACATGCCCTGAAGGTAACCATGCGCCCCACGGAGGGATGCTGGCATGTAGCGAAATTCAGTGTTGCTCAACAAGGCAGTTCTAGCTCGCATAATGGTCATCATCGAGTAGGCTGCATCTTGAACGGACATCCCAATAGTGATCCCGAGTCCATAAGAACGGTGGAGTGGTTCCGTGGCTCCGGGATATGATGGATATATCCTGACCGTGCACAGATATTGGCTCTGGTTAAAATCTCTAAACTGCTCTTCGACGGTGTATTCAGGGTACCATCGGTAACCTGCCTCAACCATCACTCGAACCAACATGGCGGTATGACCACATACACCGATGCAACGGGTCAGACGAACCACTTGGTTTTGGGGACGGGTAGCCATCTGAAAGCACAAAATAGTGCAAAGGCATTAGAATTTCTGGATGAAATTGGACAGCATAACGGCTGTAAATGCTCAGAAAAAGAATTGAGACATCCACAACAGTTTGCGAAACCACTCAACAACAGCATATCAAGGTTCTGATTCAATTGGCAACATACTAAACTTTAGTAGAACTGAACTGGGTTGTATCCAACAATCCTATAAGTTACTACGGATTTAGTAACACGTGAACCTGATAGAGAGCAGAGAGCCTAGTCCTTAACCCACGTAGAATGAGAAGAGAATGACTCAGAATAGAGGGCATAAGGTAAACGAGTAAAAGAGCCTTACGTTCCCTCCCACAATCAATTCCCCTACATATAACTAAAGCATTTCTAGACTCGACATCGACCAGTTTGGCTTAGCGAACCTACAGGCAGTCCGGCTCTGATGCCAACGCTGTCAGGACCCCGATCCTAAGCCACATCGATCCAGCGTGTAACACATCATATCACTTTGCGGCCTCACGCACGGTACTCCCACGGGTGCCACCTTACCTGACCCGGGACCGTTTGCGCCTTTTGGCTCACGTATATGATAGTGTCGCTAGCATCCATATGAAAGAGAACCCGGGCCGACATGGCTAGTCGTGAACCCAAAGCGGCGCTAGCCTATGAGGACAGGCATACATGAATCACATTGAACATGTCGGTCATCAACGTATTTATTCGGGCTGTAGCACTGGGCTAACAGGTCTCCGGTAACCCGGGCTGTAGCAGGCTAGGCAGGACTCCGAATAACAGCGCGTGACATTTCCCCAAAGGGACAGACATAGGAACGACGTGAAACACATGCCGGCCAGTCAAGTGTCCAAGCAGTAGTGCTGGGCTAGCAGGACTCCGGTGAATCGGGCTGTAGCGGACTACTATCGCTCAGAAGCACAAGACTTACATTTCCCCATATGAAAGGCTGCCAAGGATAAACAACTAGATAGTCGGATCCCACTCATACCAAGCATTTCAATCATACACACAATATGCCCGATATGAGTAAATACAACATGGCATCACAACAGTACTCTACGACTCAAGTACTTTATTTAGAAGGCTCCGAGGAGCCATACATATCATCCATACAGATAGGGGTCACATGACCCAACACTCAAGTCATACAAACATTCAAGCACATGCGGAAGCAAAGTAGTCTGAGTACAGACACTAGAAAGAAAGAAGGCTTGACAAAGCCTGTTTATCTACAACGACCCTTCACAAGTCTTGGATCACCACCTGGTGATAAGTCACTCGTCAACGTCGAGGTCTACATAGAACCCATCAGAGGGGTTGGTGCAGTCGTCTGAAAAACATGATTAAAGCAACATGAGTACGGAGGTACTCAGCAAGTCTTACAACAGGAACCTATCATACATGCACATTCTCAAAAAGGTAGTGGGGTTATTGCAGCAAGCCAGCTTTGACTCTTGGCTAAGCTATCCTACGATAGACACCACTTGTAAATCATTTGTCGCACACGAGTCCACTATCACCATCACAATACTCCACCGTGGATCCTCTCTCGCCATCCTACGAGAGGCCATCCGCGGTACTCACACTTATCTTGAGATTTTTAGTAGTATCCATTTAACTTATCTATGAACTGTATGGGTGACCAAGTAGTCCTTTACCGCGGACGCGGCTATTCGAATAGATTTATACCCTGCAGGGGTGTACTTCTTCACACACGCTCTCACCACTTATCGCCGTTTACACGACATGTACTCGACAACCTTCAAGCGGAAGCCCAGCGAGGGTGTCGGCCACGGCCTACCTAAACACTCAAGTCTCTAGTCCAGGTTTATCGCCTATTCGGGTTCCATCCGCAGGGAGTCCGGCCGAGGTTTCCACTAACGGCCCCGAACGATGTGAACAGGGTTCCCGAGACACCAAACGGGCGAGTCGGTACACCGTGCCACGTGCCTACCGCAACACAGCCCACCCCGATGGTCAGCGCCGCGTGCGGCCCCCAGCATGCTACAAACACCAGAAACTACTTTGCAACTCCTGGACAGAGGACAAGCGTGATCAAGAAGCCGAGAGGGTCCATTGGTTTCGGGCCCAATGCGTGGTAGTAGCTGAGTCTTAAATCACACACACAGATCTCAGTTCTTAGGAACGACCTCAATGAAACAACCCACCATGTACTCCTACATGGCCTTCCATCGATTCCTTTACCAAATCGTGTTCAACACTTCCACACTATTGACAACGATACAACCTTTCACTCCGGGTCATCATCCCGATGAGCCAGACCTGACATAACTCTAAGCATAGCAAGCATAGCATGGTAGGAACACACACACACACATGTATTGGCTCAATCAACTCCTACACATGCTAGTGGGTTTCATCTAGTTACTGTGGCAATGACAGGTCATGCAAAGGAAGTGGGTTCAACTACCGCAACACACAGCAGTTTGGAAACGCGTTGTCTTAATGCAGTAAACGAGGGCAGAAGCGAGAACATGGGTTTGTATCGGAATGATCAACGAGTTGCTTGCCTGATGGAGTGGTCGTGGGATACTGCCCTTCAGTTGGATACTCGAAGATATCTTCGGAGGCAGAACCTACCACGATGAACACATCGGAACACAATCAATACATGGCGATATGCAACAACATGATGCATGCCATGACATGGCAATATGAATGTGTCCTGACCTAGTGCAAGTTAAACCAGAAGGGAATGAACCCATTTGAACCAAAGATTCAAATGGAAACTCATTTATTAAGATCATATTAGTGTATCATCTTGTAGTGCCTAAACAGTGGGTTTAACTTGGTTTTTCATGCATGAAACTGGTACATATGGATAGCTTGCATTTTTCTGATGATTTTTCATATATAACTTATTTCAAACTGAGCTACGGTTGAACTGATATGAATTTTAGAAGTTTATATCATTTTCTGGAATTTCCTGTTTAAAATTAAATCCAGAAAATAAATAATTGCGTCAGCACTGCATCATGCTTGCGTCAGCAAGTCAACAGCGCTGACTAGTCAACCTGACGTGTGGGGGCCACACGTCAGTGACACAGAGGCTAAACCCGGTCAAACCCGCGTTGACCGGGGTTTGACTTGGCCCTGGGGCCCACGGTCAGTGACTTAGGGGGGGTTTAGGTTGCGGGATTAGGCGCTAATGACGCCACGTCGGCCTCGCCGGAGTTTCGCCGGCGACGACCTCGAGCCACGGCGGTTCTTCACCGGAGTTGCACTACAGGCGGCGGATGGACGCGCGGAGACCACCGAGGCGTAGCCCGTCGTCGCCCGCATCCAGCAGGGCAGGTGGAAGGCTGCGGGGGCGCTGGAGCTCGCCGGAGCGAAGCTCAGGGCGGCGGCCGGAGTCGGCCTTGAGCGGGCGCAGCGCTGCGGGGCACGGGAAGGCAGGGGAGGAGGGGGAATCGAAGCAGAGGCTCACAGCGGGCTCGTTGGCGTCGACGACGAGCTCGGGGACAGCCGGACGGCGACGTGCGGGCGGGGACGATCTGCGGCGGCCGGCAACGAGGAAGACGACGGGGGCGACTCCACGGGGCGTCCGGCGTCTTGTGGCTTGACGCAGAGGACGAGGGGGTCGTGGCGGAGCTCTCGGGCGCAGAGAGAGGTCGAGGGGGAGGCGGTGGCTACAGCTACGGCGAGCAGCGGCGACGGTGGCGCTCGGCGTTCGCGGGAGAGGGCGACATCCAGGGAGGAGGGAGAGTGAGAGAGAGGGCGAGGGGGTCGGGGCGGCGCGTGGCGTCGTCTGAAGGCCAGAGCGAGGAGGGGAGGGGCAGGCAGGCAGCTGCCGTGGCGCGCATGCGCGCGGCGTGCGGCGACCACGCGCCCGGCGTCCTTCTGGCGCGGTGGAGACGACGACTGGCGCTGGCCAGTCGGCTGGGCCGGCCTGTTGGCCACTGGGCCAGGCCAGGGAGGTAAGTGCAGGTAAGTTTTCCCATTTATTTCCCTTTTCTATTTTTCTGTAACTTTGTGGACTTATTAAAAATACTCAGACACTTCCAAAATTCACCAAACTGCATCTGGTCCTTAGTTAGAATATTTCCAGCCAGGAACATTTTAGTTTGGAGATATTTGAGCATTTGAAATATTTTATAAATTTTAAATGCCCAAATTCAAATACTAATGCATTAATTCAATGACCTTCTGTTGACCTAGAAAAATATGCACCATTTTTGCCAGAGGTTTCAACCCAAGACAAAGAGGGTGAACATTTTAGAAGGGCATTTCAGGTTCATTGAAAATATTTTTAGTAAACCCTGGTTGATTTCAGGAGGGGTGCTGGGGGTTCTGGCTTCCCCATTTCAAATTTCTGTCAAAAGTAAACATGATGCACACTCTAATGCATGAGCTAGGTGGGATGTGACACAAATAATATACCGTTGAAAAACTATGGGAAATGCGAAACTTTTTCATGTTGATTGTTTTCTTTGATTCTTAGCCGGTTTCAAGTAATCTCGAAAATGGCGAGATCATTCGTTCTGCCTTTATCGCGAAACATATTCTTCAAGAATGCACCGCGTGAAGAACTTGAACTTATCGGCATGTCTACGTGAACTTCACTCTGTTTTTTCATGTGCATTTTTTTCTCGTAGCTCTCGATCCACTCAACGGAATTGAGCAAGTGATATACCGATGGAAAGCTGTTGTAAACACACAACTTTTCCGTGTTGATCATTTTTTCATACTCGCGACGGTTTTAAAAGTTTTTCATCTCAAATTCATTCAGTGCAGTAGTTGAACTTCCTGTTGTTTTCACGTTGAACTTCTGTGAAGTATTTTCGTTTGTAATTTTCTCATCCATTCGTCAGTGTTACAAAAATGATACTCCTTTTGTACAAATCTCTCTCACAATAATTTTTTAACTTTTTCCGACCGAGGACTTGAGATTACACAAATGATATTCCTGTCATTTTCAAGTAATTTACAAATTGGCAAGATCATGATGTTTGCCTTCATCGCGAAAGGAAATGCATTGCGTGAAGTATTTGAACTTCTGTGGCAGTTCTGTTTGAACTTCAATCTATTTTTGACGTGTTGTTTTTTGCCCATAACTCCTAGACCACTTACCCGAATTGAGCAAATGATATACCAATGGAAAGTTGCTGAAAACACACAACTTTCTTGTGTTGATCAGTTTTTCATACTCATGATGGTTGAAAAAGAATTTTTTGAATACATAAAAACATGTTTAAAAGGGTATACATGAAAATTTTAAACCGTTCATCAAAATGTAGCACATAATATACCGTTGGAAATCTTATGAATAGCAGCAAGTTTTTCATGTAGATAGGTGTTACAAATTCGTTACTATTTGAGAGCAGTTTTTAAAATGGCAAAACAACGTTGTTTTGCCTCTTTTTTACATGTAATTGAAGGTCGGACGTCTCGCACTAGAGATCTTGAGCTTCACCGGGAGGAGCACGTGAACTTCTTGCAAAAAACGTTTTAGACTTTTAGTTTTATATTCTTTTATTCCTATGTGAAACACATTTCGTGGAGTAGTTGAATTTCCCGCTGTTTTCACCTTGAACTTCTGTCACGTATTTTTGTTCAACCTCACCCGAAAGAATTTTTGAACTTTCTCGGGCTGAGCACTTGAACTTCTAGCAACAAAACTTTTAGCCTGTGCTTTTTTCATTCTTTTTTAAATACCAAATGCACACTGTGTAGTACATGAACTTCTGACAGTTATCAATTTGAACTTCTTCATTATTTAAATGTGAGCCTCTAGTTTTTTTTCTTGAAATGGGGAAAATACCATTTTTTGTATAATTGTTGAACCAATCTGCCTTTTTATTTTAACTTCTTGGTTTATTTTTATTAAAGGTGAAAATCCCGGTTTTATAATTAACAAAGAACTTCTCTGCTATTTTAATTTGAACTTCTATATTTTTAAACAAGTGTTCAATTTTTGCCTTTTTCTCTTTTTTACTGTTCACTTTAGTTACATGATGTTTTACAATGGAACATTTTTGTAAAACCCTGAATTCACAAGGTTCACTTGTTAACAGATATTTTTCATGTGTTCAACTCTCTTTTCTTGGATGCCGAAGGTGTTTTGTTTTTCCGAAAGCGATTTTTTTGAATTATCGGCGACAGAGACTATGAACTTCTCACCCACAGAACATATTTAGTATACCCCACACACACGGCACTACTCTGATCCCAGGATCAGAATAGCTATTTGGATCACGTCGCACCATATAAGGAGCCGCAGAATCTGAAAAGACAAACCCACCCGAACTTCTCTTAAAAAAATCAATCTCTCGGCTCCCAGCTTATCCACTCCCCCGCATCCACCCACGAACCCCCCCGCCGCCGCCTCCCTTGGCTCCGACGCCCCCGCCTCGGCCCCGGCGCGCCTCCCTGGCTCCGGGGCGCCCCCCGCCGCCGCCTGCCTCGGCCCCGGCGCGCCTCCTGCTGCCTCCCTGCACCTGCTTCGACGACGGCACCGGCCACCGCTACCTTCTTCCACCACGGCGCCGGCCACCCCCTCCTTTTTCCACCATGGCGCCGGCCACCCCCTCCTTCTTCCACCATGGTGCCGGCTACCCCCTCCTTCTTCCACCACCTCCGTGTCCACTCTTTGCCCCAGCCGACTCCGCCCTCGCCTCCAACCACCGCCCCGACCACCTCCACCACCGCCCTCCGCCCCGACCACCTCCCTTCCACCCGCCCCCAACTTCCCCTCCGGCGTGACCTTCCCCGCACCTCGCCGTGACCTTCCCTACCCTCCGATGCGGCCAGCCCTCTGCCCCTGCCTCTTGCACCGTGCCGCCGTCCCCACTCGCAGATTGCGCCATGGCCGTCGAGATCCATCATGGCTCCCCTGCAGCGTCCTGTCCTTCCTCGTCCTCGTCACCTGCTGCTGCTCCTGGGTGGTGGTGCGCTCTCCTTGCTTAGCCATCATGGAGAGCCTCCTGGATGGAGCTCGCGCACCTCACCAACTGCAGCATCACTAATCTGTACCATCCCGATACCCGACCTTCAAGGGGTGCCAGTGGTGGCCTTCATCGCTGCGGCCCGCTGACGCGAGCTATCTCCCGACCCGCTGTCGTGCACAGCCCGAGCGACGGCGGGACCATCACACCCAGCTACTGTCAACGACCAGGGCCGGCGCTAGTCGGGCCTCCACTGCTCCAGGGACATCTAGGCACAACCTAACGCGTCACTGCATGTGAAAAAACAGAGAAATGTCACTATCCAAGTTGTGTTCTTCGCCATTTCTGTACCGAATCACTTGGGTTCATTGTTTTGCTTTAGGAGTCAATATGACAGGAATTTATTTTTGATCTGGTCATCCTATATACTTAAGAAGTTCACCCCCACTACTTGATTTATCTCAACATGCAACATAGCCACGTCAGCGTCCAATCACAGGCATCCACATCACACCTAAGCAGTCCCACACACCCCACCTCCTATGGCCATTTTCCCTGTAAAGAAAAAACAATTGACTGTCGCCTTCCTATCTTCCCTTTTCCTGTCGTCTTCCTATCTTCCCGTCAACGCATGGCCGTACCAATCCTGGCCAATTGACTCCCCGTCCGTTAATATCCTATTCATCTTCTTGCCCGAATAAAGGCAACCCTTTACTTTTCTTTCGCGATGAGTTGTGTGATTTCTCTCCCATATGGATTGGTTCATATGCTGCTCGGTTACAGAAGAAGAGAAGAAGCCATCCTGGATGATCCATCGATCATAAATACTAGGTAGGAAATGCGGCTTGCCGCATCCGGCAGCACCACTGCCGGATACAGTTATATTCAGTACGGTAATATATAACAAAAGCAAAAGGATGATATTGGTTCAGTATAGTTATATTCAATATAATACCATGCACCAAATCATTATCTATGAACTGGCCAAAAAAAATTTAAACAACCAAGATGACTCTATCAGACTTCCTCGTCTCATTCTAATATCTCTCCACATTTGTAACTAACACCAAGAAACTAAATAAGCAAACCATCTTTTGCTCTTCTAAATTTGCAGAAAAGTATGGAAGTTCAGTTCAGGAAACAGAAATAGGAAGAAAAGAGAAATAGCAAAATATAGGAAATTTAACTATTTGTCAAATTGTAAGCATGTACATGCACCACCATCTCTTTGAGGTTGCCACTATCATATCTTGAGTTTCACATGAATGAAACACTGCTTGGCCAAGTATTCCGAAGGAAATAACAAGAATATCATTAGGTGGAGAAAATTTAAAGTACCACTCGATCTATTTGTGCATCAGGCACAAGATCAACCATGCTACCTAGATACACAAATCCATTACCCAAACAATCATGTGAATGCAAGTCCTCACCACCTCCCTTTTTTGCTTCCTATTCTTCCTGCCCGCTCTCACCGGGGTGGCACATCACACCAAAAAGAAAAATAATATGGACACCTGATAAAGAGAGTAGTGAATCACATACTGCAAATCGGTTAAAAAAATAGCCATTTCATATCCATATGTTCTATTTTAAAAGTATCTTCTTATATTAGACCTGTTTCCATTTACATTTTAAGCAAATATTGATGGAGGGGTTAATACTGCCATGACACAAGCACAGTATAGGCTGCATAATGGCAAGTAAGATACATGTCCCAATAAATCCTACCGCCATGGTCAAATACTTTGTATCCGAGCCCCAAATGGTGGGTTACTACAGGAACATAACAATACAGAGCTCTTAAATGAAAAAAATGGGCAGTGCAAACTTGTAGAGAGTATACTACACAAAACATAATTCACAGATACGAAATGAATGGACAGGCCTGAGAAATAAACAGGTCAATAATGCAGAAAAATTTGATGAGGCAAATAGTTCGCGACTGAAAATTTTGTTGTTCTGATGCCATCCTAAAGAGCACAGCCGCTACAGTATCACTTAGTACTTAGTAGTTGTCATTCTTCAGAAACAATGAAAACAGTAAAAACTAAAAATGTGAAATGGAAAGTATGATAAGAATACAAAGGCCAATTTTTTTTGTTCAATTGTCACTTATACAAATAAGCAGCAGGATGAGTATAACCTACACGTTAACTTGTTCCGGGGTGCTAATTACAGTTCAGTATACCACTCCTTCAGGACATCATGCAGAAAAAATTAGTGTAAACTAAACAGCATCAATGAGCACATTGTTATTTCCAAAGGAAAGTGTGATTTGTTATAGCAAAGACCAGAGTTTCCAACAACAATGAGGGCCACAGAAGTTCCCAAGAGCATAGCCTAACTACATGTTGAACCAACATCTCACTAAATATTTGTGTCCGCTAATAACAGAGCATGAGCTCACCGTAAACAAATCTTCACACAGTAAACAGACAATCATCTACGTTTACTACAACATTGTCCTGAGTTGTGGTGCTCTCATGGGCCAGCTAGTGAAATACCAATCATATAGGGGCAGGGAGAACAGTAGTAGCATCTGGTATACCTGGATGTAGTACAAAGACGATTTGGGAGTGACGTTTTCTCCATGCCAAGGACGGTGACGCCGACGTCGATGGTGCTTCTTCAACACGTCCTCTTCATAGCCGTAGCACTACGTCATGCAAGGAGAATATACTTTAACCCTAAATGATCGCAAGAATCTTAAGAAACACCACATGGTAGGAATGACATATTAGTTTATTTCAAAGTGGCAGAGCATCAAGCTTCTGGAATGAAAAGAGAATTAAGTAAATAGCACAAAATCATATTTCAAAGAGGAAAATCATCAAGAAGGCAATTTAGACAACACAACATGAGTTAGTATATTCAAAATGAAATGCTGGAAGACACAAATTGAATTTCACTATACAGTGAAATGTTGGAAATAGACAAACATATGCAATACGGTAAATTGGGTAAAACTCCAGCATCTTGTGTTTCTTTTTTAGTAGAAGTTTAGCTACCGCATTTACCTCGGCATTCTATCGATGAATCCATCCCAAAAATGGTTGCAATCTAGCGTGACCTGCATTTCCCTCTTTCTCAGACTAGAGTCACCCAGGAGCATCACCTGCGTATAGTTTCATTTTCCATCACTGATGACAACTTCAGGATGCTATGTAAATAGTAAAATAAAGATACAAATTAGGGTCTAAATACTCAGCGTTGTTAGTGTTGTGCCCGACAGTAGCTAGTTGCATGCAAACGAAACAGTATCAACAGAGGCAATAGGATACATTTAGTGTGAATACAAATTGACAGGCACAACTATAATCAGAAATTATGTACCATGAGAATCTACATATACATGAGATTTTTCCAAAGATAGTTAACAGTGGAAGCATAGAAGAATCCACCAGAGCAAATTGCTGACCATCAGTTATAGCAGCATAAATACAAGATATCTTTGTTTACAGACATTTTAAGCAGTCCTTGTACAGATAATATGGCGGCGGAACGGCAAGCATGATCTAGTAGTATAATTCATGGCTGCTCAAGCAAAGATTGCATCAATTCAAGAGTCCGTGAAAATTCAGTAGAATATGTACTGAAACATTAGAGGACAATGCATTTTTCAATTTTTGCAACCATTAAAACGCCAACAAATTAACAACTCCTTCCAAAGTCAAAACATGCAAGGGAAGTCATATATTTGATTGAAAATAAAAAATAAAGGCTTTATCCAGTCATACCATGGAATCGGTTGAAAATAAAAAATAAAGGCTTTTTCAGAATTTGATTAAAATGAGGGCATATGCATCATGATTAAAGGTTGCTCCCTGTACTGTATAAAACTTTCAGTGCTAGTTAATCTAATCACATAGCACATTATCCTTCCACTTTCAAGTTTACATTATCAAGAATATTAGTTAGATGGTAGGTGCAAGAACGTGTGCTTGTAAATCAAGGTTCAGGGAGATCACTGTCCACTTATTGTATTGGAACCAACAAAAGACTGCACCAACAAGAGAAGTTGTGCACCCACCAGATCCCACGGACCACGCCCGCCGGAGAAAGAGAAGTCGCCGCATAGGCAGCACCACTTCATCGTCGATGGCCACCGCCAGGACACCCTTGACCAGAACCGCCCCTACGCACCTCCCCCTTGACGCCACATGCCACACCTCTTTAACACCATCCTATATATATATATATATATATATATATATATATATATATATATATATATATATATATAAACAGAGTAGCAAAAATCTCAACATTGTGTTCATTGCAAAAGGCATATTGTTCACTAATTAGATGACTTGGCAAAAGAAATAGTGTACATACCTTCAAGCGTATCGATGCCTTCTCGATCTTTGTAAAAATACCAGACGATTCAACAATATATTTAGTTCATACCAGGATTTCCTTTCGTACTTGAGCGCACGTGATCTGCACAAAACAATTTGTACATGAAACAGTAATGCACTTATTTCTTCAGAAACACAAAAAATAGCAGCCACAAATCATACATATATACTTGCTTTATCGAAAAAGTTCTACAAACCATGAAAATGGATATAATGGAGCGGGAGAGGTAGTACAGTAGAAACGGCGTTTTTACTCACCTTTGTGCAGACAAACAGAATTAAATAAAGCCATCATTTAGCTGCCTTTTCTCCTGGATATCTCATATGTTTAACCTAGTTCATAAGTTCAAAACCAGCATCATCACCTAAAAGCGGAAAAAAAGAAAAAGGGGCCGTTATATGTACAGAATTTTTGGCAATATTAGTTTTAGGCCTAAATATGCATCTCAAAATCCTTAATATTTCTGGACATCTGCATTTTATACCGACTAAATATTACAGTAAAGTAAAAGGTCACATCTGGCATAATCTGACATAATCAAGAGTATGCGTATCACTAATTAATAGTAGGAAACGGTTGCATCATACATCCAGAGAGAGCACATGTTCTTAGCACCAATAAATCCATTGATAAGATAACAAAAAACCAGAGGAGCATTGCATTACCTCAATTAACTGTTTATCAACTAAAATAGAAAAATAGCCAAAATAATTGAGCAACTAAACCATATAAACTGAACACATATGTAAAAGTAAGACAAGATTGTCAGAGATGAAAATGAACCAACTATGCACTATATGTTGCACGCATGAATATAAAACGAAGAGCAGCCCTTGTCCTGGAGCTTGTTGGGGCCGAAGAATCGCATCTCAGGTTCTCCTGCATCTCCTCCAAGAGTGCAGCAGAGAGGAGCTTCATGAAGAGAGCAGAACAAATAGCATCGAATCGAGAAGGGGGAGGAGGGAACCTTGACGGGGTCCGAGCAGAGGAGCTGCGCGGCCGCACGAGAACGGCAGCTGTGGCTGCCCCTCCTCTTCTCCTGGCACGCGAGCAACTGGGAGGGCGCGGATCCGGACGAACCGCGGCGGCCGTGGTGGATCTGTCCGCCGCCTGGCCTGCTGCTCGAGGAAGGGTGTGACGGGGATGGGGGACGGAGCGGCGGCTGCGGCGCGAGGGGAGGCGAGGAAGAGAGGAGAGAGCATGGGCAGAGAAGGGGAGAGGGAGAGCAGCGACATCCAGCGACGCGCAGCTGAGCTGCTCATCATCGGCGGGGGAGAGCGGCGGCTAGGGTTACACACGGGCTAGGGTTAGGGAAGTAGGGAGAAAAGAAGAGGAGGGGGAAGTGAGGAGAGGAGCAGAGAGGACGACGCATTGGGTGCCCTATTAGCAGCCCCCACCAGGGATGCGAAAAGACGGGAATACCCTGGTGGGGGCAGAGTATTTACAGTTTGATGCAATTGGAATTTTATCCGACGATCGAGGTTGATCGGGTAAATATCCAATGACCCACAGCGATTTGGATCGAGATCCGACGCCCTGTGTCGCGAGGAGATTCCGATCCGATAGCTGAAAATCCAAAGCGCTGAGGAGGCTCCATTTTGCTTCGGTCTCTAACAATGGATGATATCAAGCCGCTGCGGAACGGACGAAGCGTGTTGTCCCATCTCTCTCCAGTATGTGCTCAAGCATCCTTTCAATTTTTGGTCTCTACTTGATAGTTCACACATGATCTACGCTCATTCCTAATGAGGACCTCGTAGGTTCCTCCATTGATATCTCTCAAAGCGACCACGTACCATACGAGCAGACTCTCCGATCTCCGCAATCCCTGAGCCAGACAGGCAACGAGCCGCCGCTAGAGATCTACAACCGCAACCTCACTATCTTCATGGAGGGCGTTCGAGCTACAACTCGCCCCCACCTACGACATGCCGGCACCGAGCTACACACACCAATAAGATGAAGAACAAGGCCCCTACTACATCGCAATGGAAACGCCCCATCCTCCCTCCAAACGAAATCTTGAAGACTCCAGGTAAGATGAGGCATCGAGCCCGCGCTGCCCCAGGTCTGGTAGCTTTGGCCTCTGGCTTCTCTGACAACCTAGCTTATGATTCCTGAAGTGGGACATCGGGCAACCGGGCGGCCAGGTGCTTCTCATGTGAATTGGGAGGCCGCCGCGATGCCACACAGTTCCATCGGCGCATCCACACATCCTGTATACCGATGCGGAGGATGGGCTTTAGTCGACAGCGGAGGATGGGCTTCATGGACGCTGGTAGTAGTTCTCCAACCTTCCCTTAATCGATCAAATCAACTGAATCGTACCGCGGGCGCTCCCTATTGACGGGGCCACGATGCACACTGCCACCAGGTCGCCCTTGCTGATCTCTGTGACTTTTGCCCGCTGCTGCCCGTAGTTCGTGCACTACTGGTCTGCTCGCCGTCATCACTTTGGTTAGGCATCCTCTTCCAAATTAGCATATATCTTGCTAAGTTACTCATTTTAGATGTGAACTCCTTTCCTGAAAAAATGTTAGATGTGAACTCACGCGCGTACTTTTTATCCAGTATTTTTCTGATGTGATAACTTAACTCACAAAGGCAGAAGTAGTTTTATCACTGTGCTTCTTATGTGAGATGTTAACTGACAGTTTCAAAAAGCTGGGAACTGAAGAATTCAGTGAGCATGAACAGAATATTCAAGAAGAGCGGTTATCTTCTATGATTTTCTTCGATGACTTGCTAATTAAGATATCCCTCATTGCTAAAATCAATTATGTCTTGAGGAAGCAAAATGGTCTCACATGGTTGTTCTTACTAGGGCAATTATTTCTCTGTTTCAGTACTTTATATTACTCTGAAACTTACCTTCGTTGAGACACGCATGCATTGCATTGAGGTTGACTAAGGTTTGAATGATTGTTTTATTCAGAGTATTCCCATCTTTTTTCAGTGCAAGAAGCAATAGGAAGAAGCTACAGACGGTACAAACTTAGTCTCAGGACTTCCCATCATCATACATTGACCATGATCACAAGCATGTCTCTTAATGTATGACAAGTTCTTTGATCTGAAAAGAGAGAGGGGCTACGAAGTGTACTCGGCATTTTCAAATATTCCGTGAGATGTATAAAGAGAAGCCTATCATAGCAAATATGTTTTAATAAATTTACATCTTCTTTCATGACTAGCCATGTTCAATAAACGATGGAAAAAAACCGTCTTACAGTGCCACTATTTGCACTTACATCCATCTTACATTTTTGACACATAATATTGATCTCTCATGCCAGGTGCAAAATTATGGGAGCACACCCGCAGAATCACTCCAACAATGTGTTCTCCTTTGTTGTGTGCAGAATGCGGGAAATTGTCTATCTTTAAATCATAATTCAAATAGCATGTTGCAATTTGTCATCTTAAAATCATATATGTACTATGTAAAAAGATTTATTCAGTTTACGTATTATACATTGTGCATATATGTGACTAAAAGTTCCCGCAGCAACGCGCGGGGTATTATCTAGTTTATGTAGTGCACATCACCTGTTTTGTTTTTATGCCTATGTAAACTATTAATTTTGTTCATCTCAATTCGGTCATAGCATGGCTGCAATTAATTACAAAAATATATATCAAGAAAAGCATTATATAGTATAAGAAAAGAATATGGTCGAGAAGTTCCACTTCATCTTCTGCGATAGTTCAAAGGCGGACGTTCGAGGAATTCAAAGGGTTTGTTCAATCAAAATGGTGAAGTGCGTGAAAAAATAGCCAAAATTATTTCACATATTAAAACCTAGTGAGTTCGAAGGAGAGAAGATGTTCACAATTTTTCTAGTTCTTTACGATCACTTTCTTTCTCTAGTCCTCACATGGGAATCATGTGAGAAGTTCAAAAAATAAAAATAAGGAAAGTTCACATATAGTAAAATTAGTGCCAATCAGAAAATGAAGTGAGCTTATTCATGTTTTTTTATTAATTTTGGCTATTTCCTTTAAAAATATAGGGGTTCAAATTTAAAAGATGAAGAAGTTCAATGTTTTGTACAAACCCAAGAAGGTCAAATTAGAAAATTAAGAAGTTCAAATTTAAATAACACATTAGTTTGATGTCATAAAGAAAAAATAGTTCCCTATTTCTAAAGAGTAAAATCAAGAAGGTCAAATTAAAATAATAGAGCAGTTAGATGCTCATTAAAATTTTGGACTTTTCTCATTTCTAGAAAATAACCAATTTTTACAAAAGTTTGATTTTCCTCGTTTCTAAAAAATAAGAGAGAAGGCCAATTCAACATAACACAGCAGTTCATAAAAAAAGTTTACAAGGAATGGATTTAAGAAAAACTAGAAAATTTGAAATAACTGAGAAGGTTAAGAAAACTTAGAAGTTCAAATTTGAAAAGCCTAGAAGTTCAATTTGAAAATAACCGAGAAGGTCAAAAAACATAGAAGGTCAAATTTTAAAAACCTAGAAAATTGTTTTCTTATTTAAAACCATATTTTTCTAAGAAGTTCAGGGTAAAAAGGAGAGAAGTTTGAAGGTTGAAAAAACTTAGATGTTTTCTCGTAACTAAATAATAAAGTGAAGAAGATCAAATTTTAAAAAGGAAAAACTAAAAAAGTTTTATTTTTTTCTCATTAAAAAAACAGAAGTTCAAATTGAAGTTCGATGTTTCTAAAAAACCTCCAATTTGCACATTTTTGAAAATACACAATGAAGTTCAAATAAAAAGGGTAGAGAGGTTCAATGTTTATGAAAAACTCAAATATTTTCGCGTAACCGAGAGGAGTTCAGATTGATAACTGCCAGTGTGCATTTTGTATGAAAAAAAGAACAAAAAGGCAAAGACTAAAACTTTTGTTTTTATAAGTTCAAGTCCTCGGTCGGAGAAAGTTAAAAAAATTATTGTGAGAGAGTTTGTAGAAAACAGATATCATTTGTGCAACACTGATGAATGGATTAGAAAATTACAAACAAAAATATGTCATAGAAGTTCAACGTGAAAACAACAGGAGGTTCAACTACTACACTGAATGAATTTCGGATGAAAAACTTTTAAAATCGTCAGTAAAATATGAGTTTTAATGTCATTGGTGCGGCGCAACTGGTTTAATGCTTGTTACAAACCCAAAGAAGGTAATTAAAAAGCATCTCAAACAATTTTATAACAAAGATTTTCTCTCTTAAAATAAACCTAGAAGTTAAAATTTAAAAACGGAGCGGCTGATGTCTATCAAAAAGTAGGATTTTTTCCGCTACTAAAAGAAATAAATCCATGAAGTTCAATTTAAAAAGATGGGGAAGTTCGATGATTATAGAAAACTTAGAATTTCAACATTATTAAAGAAATAAGAAGTTCAAAAATTAAATAACAATAAGTACAACTATTGAAAATAGAGCGCTTCAAAATTTCATAAAAAAGATTAAGAAAAAAACTAGGAAGTCCATATTAAAAAGATGGAGAAGTTCGATGATTATAGAAAACTCAGAATTTCCCTCATTATTAAAGAATGGAAACAAGAAGTTCAAAAATTAAATAACAAGAAGTTCAACTTTTAAAAATAGAGCGCTTCAAAATTCATAAAAAAATATTAAAAAAATCGGATTAAAAATTCATAAAAAACTCAGATATTTTCACGTAACCGAGAGAAGTTCAGATTGATAACTGCCAGAAATTCACGTACTACACGATGTGCATTTGTATTAAAAAAAGAATAAAAATGCAAAGACTAATTTTTTTGTTATTATAAGTTCAAGTCCTCCGTCGGAGAAAGTTAAAAAAATTATTGTGAAAAAGGTTTGTACAAACAGAATATCATTTGTGCAACTCTAGCGAATGGGTGAGAAAATTACAAACGAAATACGTGATAGAAGTTCAACGTGAAAACAGCAGGAAGTTGAACTACTACACGAAATACGTTTCCGATAGTAATATAGGAATGGAAAACAAAAAGTTTAAAAGTTTTGTTGTAAGAAGTTCAAGTGCTGCTCCCGGTGAAGTTCAAGATCTCTAGGTCGAGACATCCGACCTTCAATTACATGTAAAAAACACGCAAAAAAGGAAGTTGTTTTTGCCATTTTTAAACTGCACTCTGATACGTCTCCAACGTATTTGTAATTTTTGATTGCTCCATGCTATATTATCTACTGTTTTGGACTATATTGGGCTTTATTTTCCACTTTTACATTATTTTTGGGACTAACCTATTAACCGGAGGCCCAACCTAGAATTTCAGTTTTTTGCCTATTTCAGAGTTTTGGAGAAACAGAATATCAAACGGAGTCCAAATGGAATGAAACCTTCGGGAACGTGATTTTCTCACCGAACGTGATCCAGGAGACTTGGACCCTACTCCAAGGAACAAAAGAGGCGGTCACGACGGTGGGGGGCGCGCCCACCCCCTAGGGCGCGCCCCCTGCCTCGTGGGCCCCCTGTTGCTCCACCAACGTACTCTTTCCTCCTATATATACCTACGTACCCCCAAACGTTCAGATACGGAGCCAAAAACCTAATTCCACCGCCGCAACCTTCTGTACCCACGAGATCCAATCTTGGAGCCTGTTCCGGAGCTCCGCAGGGAGGGCCGTCATCACGGAGGGCTTCTACATCATCCTAGCCCCTCCGATGAAGTGTGAGTAGTTCACCTCAGACCTACGGGTCCATAGTTATTAGCTAGATGGCTTCTTCTCTCTTTTTGGATCTCAATACAATGTTCTCCCCCTCTCTCGTGGAGATCTATTCGATGTAATCTTCTTTTTGCGGTGTGTTTGTTGAGACCGATGAATTTGGGTTTATGATCAAGTCTATCTATGAATAATATTTGAATCTTCTCTGAATTCTTTTATGTATGATTGGTTATCTTTGCAAGTCTCTTCGAATTATCAGTTTGGTTTGGCCTACTAGATTGGTTTTTCTTGCCATGGGAGAAGTGCTTAGCTTTGGGTTCAATCTTGCGGTGTCCTTTCCTAGTGAGAGAAGGGGCAGCAAGGCACATATAGTATTGTTGCCATCGAGGATAACAAGATGGGGTTTTTATCATATTGCATGAAACTATCCCTCTACATCATGTCATCTTGCTTAAGGCGTTACTCTGTTTTTAACTTAATACTCTAGATGCATGCTAGATAGCGGCCGATGAGTGGAGTAATAGTAGTAGATGCAGGCAGGAGTCGGTCTACTTGTCTCGGACGTGATGCCTATATACATGATCATACCTAGATATTCTCATAACTATGCTCAATTCTGTCAATTGCTCAACAGTAATTTGTTCACCCATAGTAGAATACTTATGCTCTTGAGAGAAGCCACTAGTGAAACCTATGGCCCCCGGGTCTATTCTCACCATATTAATCTCCATCACTTTAATCTTGCTTGCTTTTTACTTTGCCTTTTTACTTTTCACTTTGCATCTCTATACCAAAAATACCAAAAATATTATCTATCATCTCTATCAGATCTCACCCCCGTAACTAACCGTGAAGGGATTGACAACCCCTAATCGCGTTGGTTGCTTGGAGCTATTGTTTTTGTGTAGGTACGAGGGACTTGAGCGTGGCCTCCTACTGGATTGATACCTTGGTTCTTAAAAACTGAGGGAAATACTTACACTACTTTGCTGCATCATCCTCTCCTCTTCGGGGAAATCCAACGAAGTGCTCAAGAGGTAGCAAGAAAATTTCTGGCGCCGTTGCCGGGGAGGCTTACGCAAAAGTCAAGTCAAAATTTGGACTCCCGACAACAAGCCACTTCTCGCGCCGTTGTCTACGCAAAAGTCAACATACCAAGTACCCATCACAATCCCTATCTCCCGCATTACATTAGTTGCCATTTGCCTCTCGTTTTCCTCTCCCCCTCTTCAGCCTTGCCGTTTTATTCGCCCTCTCTCTTTCGTTTGCCTTTTTCTCGCTTGCCTTCTGTTTGCTTGTGGGTCGGATTGCTTGGTTGTTGCGATGGCTTAAGATGCTACTAAATTGTGTGACTTCACCAATACCAACAACAATGATTTCCTTAGCACTTCGATTTCTCCTCTTGCCAATACTGAATCTTGTGAAATCAATACTGCTTTGTTGAATCTTGTTATGAAAGTTCAATTCGCCGGCCTTCCTAGTGAAGATGCCGCTACTCATCTGAATAGCTTCGTTGATTTATGTGATATGCAAAAGAAGAAAGATGTCGATAATGATATTGTTAAATTGAAGCTATTCCCTTTTTTGCTTAGAGATCGTGCTAAAACTTGGTTTTCGTCTTTGCCTAAAAATAGTATTGATTCTTGGAACAAGTGCAAAGATGCTTTTATCTCTAAGTATTTTCCTCCCGCTGAGATCATCTCTCTTAGAAACGATATTATGAATTTTAATAAACTTGATCATGAACATGTTGCACAAGCTTGTGAGAGAATGAAATTAATGATACGTAATTGTCCTACTCATGGTTTGAACTTGTGGATGATTATACAAAAAAATTATGCCGGATTGAATTTTGCTTCTAGAGATCTTTTAGATTCGGCCGCGGGAGGCACTTTTATGGAAATCACTTTAGGAGATGCTACTAAAATCCTTGATAATATTATGGTTAATTATTCTCAATGGCACAGTGAAAGATCTATTAATAAGAAAGTGCATGCGATAGAAGAAATCAATGTTTTGAGTGGAAAGATGGATGAACTTATGAAATTATTTGCTACTAAGAGTGTTTCTTCTGATCCTAATGATATGCCTTTGTATACTTTGATTGAGAATAATAATGAATCTATGGATGTGAATTTTGTTGGTAGGAATAATTTTGGTAACATCGCGTATAGAGGGAATTTTAATCCTAGGCCTTATCCTAGTAGTCCTTCTAATAATTATGGAAATTTCTACAACAATCTTATGTAAATTTTAATAAGATGCCCTCTGAATTTGAGAATAGTGTTAAAGAATTTATGAATTCAAAAAAGAATTTTAATGCTTTGCTAGAAGAGAAACTGCTTAAAGTTGATGATTTGGCTAGGAACGTTGATAGAATTTCTCTCGAGGTTGATTCTTTAAATCTTAGATCAATTCCTCCTAAGCATGATATCAATGAGTCTCTCAAAGCCATGAGAATTTCCATTGATGAGTGCAAAGAAAGAACCGCTAGGATGCGTGCTTCCAAAGATGCCTTTATTAAAGCGTGTTCTTCCAATTCCTGTGAAAATCAAGATGGAGATCTAAAAGTTATTGATGTGTCCCCTATTAAATCTTTGTTTTGCAATATGAATCTTGATGAAACTGAATATGATCTTCCTCTACCTAGAAGGCGTTCCAAAAATTTGGAGTATTTAGATCTTGATGATGAAATTGATAAACGTGGGATTGAAAGAAATAAAAATCTAGATGTTGCTAAACCCACTATATTGGATCTCAAGGAATTTAATTATGAAAGTTGCTCTTTAATTGATTGTATTTCCTTGTTGCAAACCGTGCTAAATTCTCCTCATGCTTATAGTCAAAATAAAGCCTTTACCGAACATATCGTTGATGCTTTGATGCAATCCTATGAAGAAAAACTTGAGTTGAAAGTTTATATCCCTAGAAAACTTTATGATGAGTGGGAACCTACTATTAAAATCAAAATTAAAGATTACTAGTTTTATGCTTTGTGTGATTTGGGTGCTAGTGTCTCCACTATTCCCAAAACCTTGTGTGATTTGCTAGATTTCCATGATTTTGATGATTGCTCTCTAAACTTGCATCTTGCGGATTCCACTATTAAAAAACCTATGGGAAGAATTAGTGATGTTCTTATTGTTGCAAATAGGAATTATGTGCCCGTAGATTTTACCGTTCTTGATATAGATTGCAATCCTTCTAGCCCTATTATTCTCGGAAGAACTTTCCTTAGAACGGTTGGTGCAATCATTGATATGAAGGAAGGGAATATTAGATTTCAATTTCCATTAAAAAAGGGCATGGAACACTTTCCTAGAAATAAAATAAAGTTGCCATATGAATCTATCATGAAAGCCACTTATGGATTGCCTACCAAAGATGGCAATACATGGATCTATTCTCGTTCTTATGCCTAGCTAGTTAGGGGCGTTAAACGATAGCGCTTGTTGGGAGGCAACCCAATTTTATTTTTGTTTTTTTGTTTTTGCTTCTTTTTAGGAATAAATAATACATCTATCTTCTGTTTAGATGTGGTTTTGTGTTTAAGTTAGTGTTTGTGCCAAGTTAGACCTATAGTATCTTCTTGGATGATAGTTATTTGATCTTGCTGTAATTTCCAGAATCTTTCTGTTCACGAAAACAATTGTTAAAAATCACCAGAACAAGATAAAATACTGATTCCAATTGCTGCTGATCAATAAAAAAAATTATAGGTCGTCCTATTTTGATAGATTTTTTGGAGTTACAGAAGTTTGCGTTAGTTACAGATTACTACAGACTATTCTATTTTTGACAGATTCTGTTTTTTGTGTGTTGTTTGCTTATTTTAATGAATCTATGGCTAGTAAAATAGTTTATAATCCACAGTGAAGTTGGAATACAGTAGGTTTGACACCAATATAAATAAATAATGAGTTCATTACAGTAGCTTGATGTAGTATTTTGTTTTCTTTCGCTAACGGAGCTCACGAGATTTCTGTTGTGTTTTGTGTTGTGAAGTTTTCAAGTTTTGGGTAAATTCTTTTGATGGATTATGGAACAAGGAGTGGCAAGAGCCTAAGCTTGGGGATGCCCATGGCACCCCAAGATAATCCAACGACACCAAAAAGTCAAAGCTTGGGGATGCTCCGGAAGGCATCCCCTCTTTCGTCTACTTCCATCGGTAATTTTACTTGAAGCTATATTTTTATTCACCACATGATATGTGTTTTGCTTGGAGCGTCTTGTATTATTTGTGTCTTTGTTTGTTAGTGTGCCACAATCATCCTTGCTGTGCACACCTTTTGAGAGAGCCATACATGAATTGGAATTTGATAGAATACTCTATGTGCTTCACTTATATCTTTTGAGCCTTATAATTTTGCTCTATGTGCTTCACTTAGATCTTTTAGAGCACGGTGGTGGATTTGTTTTAAATAAACTATTGATCTCTCATGCTTCACTTAGATCATTTTGAGAGTCGTTAATAGCATGGTAATTTACTTAATATTAATATACTTGGTATTCAAGATTTGTGAAACATTCTTTTGAGTGCGTTGAATACTAAGAAAAGATTAAAGCTTGATAATAGTTTTGAGATATGAAGATGGTGATATTAGAGGCATGCTAGTTGAGTAGTTGTGAATTTAAATAATACTTGCGTTAAAGTTGTGATTCCCGTAGCATGCACATATTATGAACTGTTATGTGATGAAGTCGGAGCATGATTTATTTATTGATTGTCTTCCTTATGAGTGGCGGCCGGGGACGAGCGATGGTCTTTTCCTACCAATCTATCCCCCTAGGAACATGCGTGTAATACTTTGCTTTGATAACTTCTGGATTTTTGCAATAAGTATATGAGTTCTTTATGGCTAATGTTGAGTCCATGGATTATACGCACTTTTTCCTTCCTTCCACCATTGTTAGCCTCTTTAATACTGCGCACTTTTCTCCGGTATCATACACCCACCATATACTTTCCTCAAAATAGCCACCATACCTACCTATCATGGCATTTCAAAATCGCCATTGCAACTTTCCACCGTTGCGTTTATTATGACACGCTCCATCATTGTCATATTGCTAGCATGATCATGTAGTTGACATCGTATTTGTGGCAAAGCCACCGTTCATAATTATTTCATACATGTCACTCTTGAATCATTGCATATCCCGGTATACCGCCCGAGGCATTCATATAGAGTCATATTTTGTTCTAAGTATCGAGTTGTAATTGTTGAGTTGTCAGAAAAATAAAAGTGTGATGATCATCATTTTTAGAGCATTGTCCCAAGTGAGGAAAGGATGATGGAGACTATGATTCCCCCACAAGTCGGGATGAGACTCTGGACAAAAAATAAAAAATAATAAAAAAGAGGCCATAAAAAAGAGAGAAAAGGCCCAAATAAAAAAATGAGAGAAAAAGAGAGAAGTGACAATGTTACTATCCTTTTACCACACTTGTGCTTCAAAGTAGCACCAAGATCTTCATGATAGAAAGTCTCCTATGATATCACTTTCATATACTAGTGGGAACTTTTCATTATAGAACTTGGCTTGTATATTCCAATGATGGGCTTCCTTAAATGCCCTAGGTCTTCGTGAGCAAGCAAGTTGGATGCACACCCACTTAGTTTCTTTTGTTGAGCTTTCATATACTTATAGCTCTAGTGCATCCATTGCATGACAATCCCTACTTACTCACGTTGATATCTATTGATGGGCATCTCCATAGCCCGTTGATACGCCTAGTTGATGTGATACTATCTTCCCCTCTTTTTGTCTTCTCCACAACCACCATTCTATTCCACATACAGTGCTATATCCATGGCTCACGCTCATGTATTGCATGAAGATTGAAAAAGTTTTGAAAATGTTAAAATATGAAACAATTGCTTGGCTTGTCATCGGGTTGTGCATGATTTAAATACTTTGTGTGGTGAAGATAGAGCATAGCCAGACTATATGATTTTGTAGGGATAACTTTCTTTGGCCATGTTATTTTGAGAAGACATAATTGCTTTGTTAGTATGCTTGAAGTATTATTATTTTTATGTCAATATGAACTTTTGTCTTGAATCTTTCGAATCTGAATAATCATACCACAATTAAGAAGTTTTACATTGAAATCATGCCAAGTAGCACTCCGCATTAAAAATTCTCTTTTTATCATTTACCTACTCAAGGACGAGCAGGAATTAAGCTTGGGGATGCCTGATACGTCTCCAACGTATCTATAATTTTTGATTGCTCCATGCTATATTATCTACTGTTTTGGACTATATTGGGCTTTATTTTCCACTTTTATATTATTTTTGGGACTAACCTATTAACCGGAGGCCCAGCCCAGAATTGTTGTTTTTTGCCTATTTCATAGATTCGGAGAAACAGAATATCAAACGGAGTCCAAACGGAATGAAATTCGGGAACGTGATTTTCTCACCGAACGTGATCCAGGAGACTTGGACCCTACTCCAAGGAACAAAAGAGGCGGTCACGAGGGTGGGGGGGGCGCCACCTACCTCATGGGCCCCCTGTTGCTCCACCGACATACTCCTTCCTCCTATATATACCTACGTACCCCCAAACGATCAGATACAGAGCCAAAAACCTAATTCCACCGCCGCAACCTTCTGTACCCACGAGATGCCATCTTGGGGCCTGTTCCAGAGCTCCGCCGGAGAGGGCCGTCATCACGGAGGGCTTCTACATCATCCTAGCCCCTCCGATGAAGTGTGAGTAGTTCACCTCAGACCTACAGGTCCATAGTTATTAGCCAGATGGCTTCTTCTCTCTTTTTGGATCTCAATACAATGTTCTCCCCCTCTCTCGTGGAGATCTATTCGATGTAATCTTCTCTTTGCGGTGTGTTTGTTGAGACCGATGAATTGTGGGTTTATGATCAAGTCTATCTATGAATAATATTTGAATCTTCTCTGAATTCTTTTATGTATGATTGGTTATCTTTGCAAGTCTCTTTGAATTATCAATTTGGTTTGGCCTACTAGATTGGTTTTTCTTGCCATGGGAGAACTGCTTAGCTTTGAGTTCAATCTTGCGGTGTCCTTTCCCAGTGACAGAAGGGGCAGCAAGGCACGTATAGTATTGTTGCCATCGAGGATAACAAGATGGGGTTTTTATCATATTGCATGAAACTATCCCTCTACATCATGTCATCTTGCTTAAGGCGCTACTCTGTTTTTAACTTAATACTCTAGATGCATGATGGATAGCGGTCGATGAGTGAAGTAATAGTAGTAGATGCAGGCAGGAATCAGTCTACTTGTCTCGGACGTGATGCATATAAACATGATCATACCTAGATATTCTCATAACTATGCTCAATTCTGTCAATTGCTCAACAATAATATGTTCACCCACCGTAAAATACTTATGCTCTTGAGAGAAGCCACTAGTGAAACCTATGGCCCCGGGTCTATTCTCATCATATTAGTCTCCATCACTTTAATCTTGCTTGCTTTTTCCTTTGCCTTTTTACTTTTCACTTTGCATCTCTATACCAAAAATACCAAAAATATTATCTGTCATCTCTATCAGATCTCACCCCCGTAAGTAATCGTGAAGGGATTGACAACCCCTAATCGCGTTGGTTGCGTGGAGCTATTGTTTTTGTGTAGGTACGAGGGACTTGTGCTTGGCCTCCTACTGGATTGATACCTTGGTTCTTAAAAACTGAGGGAAATACTTACGCTACTTTACTGCATCATCCTCTCCTCTTCGGGGAAATCCAACGCAGTGCTCAAGAGGTAGCACTCTTAAACGACAAAATTTTGTAACGTCTGTCTAAATTAAAAATATTCTCCTATTCATAAGCTTTCCAACGGTATATTATATGATATATTCTGATGACTGATTTAAAATTTTTATGTATACCGTTAAAAACACATTTTTACGCATTAAAAATAATATTTTGAACCGTCACGAGTATGAAAAACTGATCAACACGAAAAAGTTGTGTGTTTTCAGCAGCTTTCCATCGGTATATCATTTGCTCAATTCAGGCACATGGTTTGGGAGTTACAGGCAAAAAGCAGCACGTCAAAAACAGAGTGAAGTTCGAAACAGATTTGTCACATAAGTTCAACTACTACACTGAATGAAATTCATATGAAAAACTTTCAAAATCGCCGTGAGTATGAAAAAATGATCAACACGGGAAAGTTGCGTGTTTACATCAGCTTTCGATCGGTATATTACTTGCTCAATTCCGGTGAGTGGATGGAGAGCTGCGAGCAAAAAAAGCACGTGAAAAACAGAGTGAAGTTCAAGTACACATGCCCAGAAGTTCAGGTTCTTCATGCGGTACATTTTGGAAGAATCTGTTTCGCGATAAAGGCAGAACGAATGATCTCGCCATTCTCTCAATTACTTGAAAACGGCTAAGAATCAAAGAAAACCATCAACATGAAAAAGTTTCACCTTTTCCGTAGCTTTTCAACGGTATATTATTTGCCTCATTCGGTCAAGTGTGTAGAAAATACAGTGAAAATACGTTTTTCCCATTTTCAAAACTGACTTAAAACCGTAACGAATTGGGAGAAACAATACATACCAAAAAGTTTAGTTGCTGCAAACCATTTGCAGATTACACTTACATCATATAAAACACGACTAACCTGAAAAATCCACGGGGAGATACACGGTTGCGAAGATACCCCGAAGGTCGGGTTCCTACAGAGGGAAGTTCAGGCGTGTAATTCAGAAACTTCATGTTGTGATCAGAATAATATTCTGATCCCGTGATCAGAATAGTGTTTATTTGTGAGTACCTGCAATTGGCGCACACACTGAACCTTCACAAGGATAAGGCTGAACTTCCTCATTTTTAATTATGCACATGTTGAACCGCCATGTAACTTTAATTTGAACTTATAGGTTTTAGAAATGGGGTAAATCCTATATTTTTAGAAACTTTTTGAATTGGTTGTTTTTTTATTTCAACTGCTTGTTTTTTATTTTATCTTTTGCAATTTCCACGTGAATTACTCAACTTTGTTCCCTCGATTTGTCGCATTTTCCCTAGTGATCTCTCTTTTTTCTATTTGAACTTCTGTACATGCCATCAAGTGAAATCACCAAACATGAATATTGAATGGCTCTACTTTAAAAAATTGATCTTCTTGTTTTTTATTTTAGAAATGGCAAAATATTCGCTTTTAAGTGCTCTTTTATTTTTGAACTGCTGTATTATTTTTTGTTTGAACTTCCTATGATCTTCTTGTCCGCGGATTTACATTTTCTGACTTTTATACTACAAACTACTTCGTTATTTTAATTTGAACTTCTTCCATTATTTAATAAAAAGAAAAATCTTAATTTTGTATAATCATCGAACTGATCCTCTTTTTTAATTTGGACTTCTTGGTTTTATTTCTTTTAGTAACAGAAACATCCTAGTTTTTAATGAAATCGAGCCACTCTGTTTTTTAGATTTGAACTTCTAGATTTTTTAGCTTTTTACGTAGAAATATTCATTGACGTGCTTGATTTTTTCGAACCTCCCGAATTTGGTTTAGTACGTGCATCAACTTTTCTGGAGGACAATACTTGAACAACTTTTTAATTTTCATGATGTTACGTGTGAGATATGCATTTTTACTCCATGGGGACGCCCATATAAGCATCAGGAATTAGAGAACATGTACTTTTCCGTACATCTTTTTTGAAAATGCACCCTTTTTCTCTATGCGAACTTCAAACTTTTTTATATATGAACTTCAGTAATTTCTAAACATGAATTTTTTATCATGTTACATATTTTGAACCTTTTCATTTCTTATATTTGAAATTTTTATATACACAAAAAGAAAATGGAACCACCATTTTTTTTTGCACGAACACACATACAGAACACACACACAGACACACATAGTTCTCGTAAGTATTACGTCAAACAAGTAGATGGCATCAACTCATACACAAGAACAAAGAAAATTACAGATCTCTACAATGGTTATACGTAAATAGAGAGGAGGAGATCTGCCGTAAGCATTTTTGAGGAGATCTGCGCAAGCATTATCTTCATACTTGCTGCCTGAATTTTGTTTGAACCGCCACAAGATTTTTTCTTGACCTGATGGATGCTAGAATATTTTGACTGCAAGTAGTGAAAACATTAGAGCAAGCATTGTTTGTATCAGTGAGATGGAAACTGTTTTTCTTGTTTTGTAAGTTTTGCATTTCTTCTTCTTTTCCACAAGTGTCTTCTACTGAGAGAACAACCTGAACTTCATTTATTCTTTTTTTTTCTGGAAACACCTAGTGAGCACACTTAATCAGAAATGTGAGAACACATTTTCTTTTTTATTTTTGGTGTTTGCTCATAGAAAATCAGAGTGAGGTCACACACAAAATGAATTTTTTTCAAGAGAACAATTAGGGCGGATTTGTACTACTTGTTGCAACATGCACCAAAAAGAATCCTCGAACTTCCGATGGAGATGGAGGAGAACGACGATGATAAGGCCACGCTGGCCAAGAACAGAGGAACCAGGGTGAGAGGTGCCGCACCGGCGGTTAGCGGCGATGTGGGTTGAGGGACTTTTTTGGAGCTTTTTTGGACGAACAAAAAATTCAGGGAGGCAATGTCGATGGACTGCTCATGCGCTAGGCATTGGACTGCTTTGCTCGAGATGGATGGTTGGGCTGCTAGCGCAGGCATGGCCATGGGGTAGAACAGGGAAGAGGCACGGGTCGGGCGAAGCAGGGAGGCCTCGCCCACGGCGGTTTGGTGGCCTTCCTCGTCCACGGTGAGCACCTAGACGCCCTTGATCCAGATCCTCGTTGCGGAGGAGCGTCAGGGAGGAGAGGTGGGCGGTGGTGGTCGGGAGGCCAGGCGAGGCGGCGCTGGTGCTGAGCGGCGGGGAGGCAGCGCACCGGCGATGAGAAGAGTCGGGGGTAGGAGAGGACGAGAGCCGGCTGAGGAGGACCGGTGGTGGCGGCGGGAGGGATCCTGTGATTTGGGGCTGGAACACGGCCGCAGGATCTGGAGGCTGGGGGCATGACCGCGGCGGTTCGATCCGGTGGTTGGTGCAGGGGGAGGGGGGCGGCCGCCGCTCTGGGGGATAGGCGCCTGGGCGGTTGGGGCTGGCACGGTGGGCGGTGAGGCGGCGGCTGTAGCTGGGGAGTGGTGAGGAGGCCCGCCGGCCGTGGGGGAGAATACCTCGTATTCAAGGGACATGGATTTTCTCACATTGATCTGTCTGTACTTCTTACCCATATCATGTGTGCCCGAGAGGTTTAGCTTTTAGATCTGTTGGAGACAATACTTTTGTGGCGGAATTTGCTAACAAGCGAGACCACGATCGTGTTTGGGACGGATCACCTTGGCATGTCAGTAAGAATGCGGTGATCCTTGCGGTGTTTGACGAGTGTATGCGCCCAACTGAACTAAGGTTTGATAAGTTACAACTATGGGTGCGAGTCATGAATCTGCCTTTCAATCTTCGTGATGACAAGTGGAGTGCATCAATAGCCAGTCAGATCGACAAGAATGCCACGTCTGTCAAGTTCGATCAGATGGTAGGGTTTCTGAGGGCTAGGGTTACTATCGATGTGAACAAACCCCTGAGAAGATGGATTTTGATTGAATCTAAGAGGAGGAAGGGCACGGATTTATATGATATCCTTTATGAGAACGTGCCTCACTTCTGTTTTTCCTATGGCCGACTGGGTCATTCGGATCTGGTTTGTCCCACTCCTGGAAATCGGGATGCCAATGGAGATCTTCCCTTAGAGAGAGGTTTGCGAGCTCCGGATGACAGGAAGAAGAATATGTCTGGGGAGGGCTCGACTTCGAGGGAGCAGTCGGCTTCCCAAAACAAGAAAGCCAAAACAAGACACTCGAGCACGGCACCCAAGGGAGGCGTGGAGGTTACCTCCCCACTGAAGACGAACCATATGCAGAACAAATGATAGGGGGGGCCTCAAGAGCAGAAACAGGTTTATAGGAGAGTGCAGATGCCGCTTCTCCTGGACTGCCCCCACCCGGAGGGTGCTGGTACTGTTGGAACAGTCGCTCTTGGTGGGGAGCTGATGACGCAGGAGGATGGTGAAAATGATGCTGAGCGGGAACACAAGAAGAAGAAACCTACTCCGTGCAACTCGGAGTCTTCGGCAGCGACTGCAGAGCAGTCCTGCCCATACCAATGAGTTGCTTAAGCTGGAACTGCCGGGGGCTTGGGAACCCAGCGGCAGTTCGCGAGCTTCGCAATGTTGTGAAGCAAGAAGGGCCTAGTCTCCTCTTTGTGATGGAGACGAAGATTTCAGCTATGCGGGTGGGAAGTCTGAAGAATCAACTCGGTTTCGCGGGTTGTTTTGCAGTGAACAACAATGGATTAAGTGGAGGAATTGGTATGTTTTGGTCGGCTGAGGTTGAAATTGAGCTAAAGAACTTCAGTTCGTGCCATATCGATGTGTTGGTCAGAGAATGCCCGAAACTCTAAGGAGTGGAGGGTTACTGGATTCTATGGGGCGTCAAGAGTGGAGGAGAGGCATCACAGTTGGAGATTTCTTCGCACTCTGTTTGCCTTACAGCACGAAGTGTGGCTTTGTGTGGGGGATTTTAATGAGACTATGTTTGCTTCTGAGCACTTCTCGCGTGCGGTTCGGCCGGAATGGCAAATGAGGGCGTTCAGAGAAGCTTTGGATGATTGCTCGCTCCAAGACCTAGGATGGATAGGAGCGGAGTATACTTGGGATAACGGACAAGGGGGTGAGCAAAACGTAAAAGCCAGACTGGATAGGGGGTGTGGAAACACACAGCTCACTCACATGTTCCCGCACATACCGGTTCGTCATATTAGTACCACAGAGTCTGATCACTGCTTCGTGTTGGTCGATCTGCGAGAGAATCTGGGGGAACCGCGGCACCGGACTGCGCGTCAGTTTAGGTATGAGGATGCATGGCAAACCCACTCAGAGTATGACCAGCTAGTTCAGGATACTTGGAAAAAAGGAGCAGGTCAGACAGGCCTGGCGGGTGTGGTCAGTGCCTTGCAGGACATGCAAGGAAAACTTGCTGTGTGGGGTGCAAAGGAATTCGGGTGCCTGTCCCGGAAAGTTCACAAGCTACGAGGGAAACTTGATACGCTACGGGGCCGCTCAGTTGGTAGGAGTCCGAGTGATGAGGAACGAGCTGTAGTCAAGCAGCTACGGGAAGCACTACGACAAGAAGAAATCTGGATGAGACAACGATCCAGAGTACCTTTTCTGAGGGAGGGCGACCGTAACACGGGGTACTTTCATGCCCAGGCTGCTCAGCGAAAACGTATGAACAAAATTGAACATCTGCAGCGGACTGATGGGTACACTTGTCAAACTCCGGAAGAGAACCATGCAGAAGTCCAAGGGTTCTATCAGGCGCTGTATGCTTCACAGGGTTTTAGACCGATGGATGATCTTATTCATTTTGTAACTCCAAAGGTGTCTGACCAAATTAAAGAGCGCTTGGATTTGCCGTTTACGGCTGAGGAAGTAAGGATAGCTCTGCTTCAAATGGCGTTGTCCAAAGCGCCAGGAGTGGATAGTTTTACAGCGGAGTTCTTTCAGCGGCACTGGTCGATTTTGAAAGATGATATCATCCCGGCTGTGTTGGATTTCTTGAACGGAGGATCGCTACCGTGTTGGATGAATGATACCTCAATCACTTTAATTCCGAAGGTACGCTACCCACAACGGATTTCTCAGTATCGGCCTATTTCCCTATGCCCTGTGTTATACAAATAGCATCAAAATGCATTACTAACAGGCTGAAGGAATTTATGGGTGAGATAATCAGCGAGGAACAGAGTGAGTTTGTTCCCGGATGGCTCATAACTGATAATGTTCTTGTTGCTTATGAAAGCGTCCATGCAATGAGAAGAAGGAAGAAGGGGAAGAATATGGTCTGTGTAGTGAAACTAGACATGATGAAAGCGTATGACAGGGTCGAATGGCATTATCTGGAAGCCATCATGTTACGACTGGGGTTCAGTGCCAGGTTTGTCAGGCTGATTATGAAATGCGTGACCTCGGTCAGATTCACTGTTCGGGTAAATGGCGAACTTCTGCCATACTTTACGCCTTCCAGAGGTTTTCGGCTAGGTGATCCTGTGTCGCCATTTCTGTTCCTTCTATGCGCGGAGGGTTTTACCTCCCTGTTGAAAAACTATGGTGGAACCATGGTAGACAGAGGAATTCGGGTCAGCTATCGTTCACCTTGGGTCAATCATCTACTATTTGCAGATGATAGTCTCATCTTTATGAATGCCAAGCTGTCTAGTGCACTCAGACTTAATGAGGTGCTTCAGATTTACGGAGACTGTTCGGGACAGTGTGTAAACATGGACAAAAGTTCAGTGTATTTCAGTCCTAACACACCCGAGCCGGTACGCCATAACATGAAAGCTATTTCGAATATCCAAGTCGAAGCATTCAATGAGCGTTACCTGGGTCTTCCTACTGCCATTAGTCGCATTACCAGTGGAACCTTTGAGTATCTTGGAGAGAGGCTGCGAAGCAAGCTCGAAGGAGGAACCGAACGGCTCATCTCATGCGCTGGGAGAGAGGCCAGGATTAAGGCCGTGGCCCAAGCAATACCAACACACTCAATGAGTTGTTTCAAATTGTCAAAGAAGGTTTGCAAGGGACTATCCTCGGTTATGGCTCGGTACTGGTGGAGCAGCTCGGTCGATCGGAAGTCTCTACACTGGATTGACTGGCCTTCACTAGAAAAACCAAAGGTTGCTGGAGGGATGGGGTTTCATCATTTGGAGCTCTTTAATTTAGCTCTACTGGGAAAGCATGGCTGGAATCTGATTACGAACCCAGAATCCCTTTGTGCTCGTGTTCTGAAGGGCAAGTATTTCCCGCACAATGATTTTATGGAGGCCACCATCCCAAAGTGTGCCTCGACTACGTGGAGGGCAATCATCGCCGGCAGGACAGCGCTGGGTGCGGGGCTGATTAAACGAGTTGGAGATGGCACTACGGTGTCTGTTTGGCACGACAGCTGGGTGCCCGGGCTGATTTCCCTGAAGCCTTCTGTTCACATAGGTAACACTTCAATAGCAACAATTTCTGAGCTAATTGATGTGGACATAGGCAAGTGGAAAGTTGATATGGTGAGAGAACATTTTATTGCTCCTGAAGCAGAAGCCATTCTTAATATCCCCCTGAGGATTGGCGGTGGACCTGACTCGGTTGCATGGAACGCTGAAAATTCTGGTAACTATTCTGTCAAATCCGCGTACCGCTCTCTAATGACTCGGAACGAGCATGCTGCTCTTCAGGAAGGGACGGTCATAGAATCTTCAGAGAAACAGAAGCAGATGTGGACTAGACTCTGGAAGCTGAAAGTTGTGCCAAGGGTGCGAGTGTTCTGGTGGCGAGTGTTAAGAGGAATATTGCCTACAGAAAGCTCCCTCGAACACAGACACATAGCAACTTTGGCCCGATGCAAAGTCTGTCTTGATACAGACGAAGACTTGTATCATGCACTAGTGAAGTGCACGCATGCAATGCGGGAGGCGAGGGAATGGTTGAATATCAAATTCCCGGAACTCCATGAAGTAACATGGTCTAGGGACATTTTATGTGACCCCAGATTCGATGAGAGGGACCAAGCAAAAATCATCACTGTCATGTGGGCAATCTGGACCTCGAGAAACAATATAACTCATGATAGGGCGAGCTTGAATCCTATTATTTCAATGAAGAAGACCAGGGAGGCTTTGGCACTGCTGGAATTACCGGACCAGCATGCAAAGATCCTCCCAGGACATGGATGGCGGCCACCTCAGAATGATTGTGTCAAGATAAATACAGATGCGGTCCTGTCTGTGGAGGCCAATCTGTGTGGGCTAGGAGGCGTTGCCAGAACTCCTGATTCTTTCCTCGGCGCCTGGTGCAAGCCACTCCAGGGTGTTACTGATCCATTGGTGGCGGAGGCGCTAGCTCTCCGGGAGGGAGTGGTCTTTGCCCAGCTTCGGGGCTATGTGCGAGTCGAGATGGAAACCGACAACTTGGAGGTTGTCCAACTTTGGAACTCGCGCCGTACTTCGCACTCGTTATTAGCGCCGGTGTTGCTTGATATTGAGGGCTTAGCTTCAAATTTTTCTAGTTTTTCTGTTCGTCATGTAAAGAGACACGCCAATGTTCCGACTCATCTATGTGCTAGGCATGCTTGTGCACTAGAGGTGTCGGAGGTGTGGATGAACTCCCCCCCTGGGTTGCTGGTAACCAGCATTATGGCTGACTGTGCCGCAGCCTCATTGACGGATTAATAAAGCTCTCTTTCCCCGCAAAAAAAAAAACTCTCTAAAATACATAAGCCTTTTTCGTTCATCATAGTCGACCATTCCATCATTCTTTAAGTAGCATTAGCAATGCTAATGGCAATCAGTTCTTGATTGATTCTTTTGTCAGTAATATCTGTTTGCCTCATGACAAACTGTTCTCTTATGTTTCTAAACACAATATTCTAATTGATAAATACATATGTAATGCATGTTATCTATTCTGTTGTCAACGGATGCAGTCCATAAAGACTAATATCTGAAATGTTGGCATTTTATAACCCGTGAGGCATCTTGTGTTGACATTTTGCCTCGCTACAACAAACTTTTGATTTAATAACTTGTTTTGACACGAATAGTTAAGGACTTCATATGGAAATCGAAGAAACCAAATTGCTGGTTTATTTTGTTCTTGCTCTTGCATTTCAAAAATCCAACAACCCTGTCTGATACTATCACTTGCGCACGTTGAACATTCCTATCAGCCTACCAATCCTTGTTAAGTAATAGGTTTTCCTTCATAATGTTCTAATTTATTGTTACTCCAAATTGAGTTATTTAAGGATATCATTTGAAAATTCAGGAAACTAAAATAATTTTTTTACTTTATTTCTTATCTCAAATATAATATAAACTAGATTCATTATACAAATCTACCGATTCTTGTTTGTAAATTACTGGCACCTATACTGCATGTAATACTTTCTCAATCTTTAAGACCGTACTCCACATAGAATTAAAGAGAACACTTAATTTCGTTAGTGGGTGTCCATAATGTGGCCATACTCTTTCCTCTGTACTAGGAGACTGAAGGGTAGGTTGAAAAGAAATAACAATATAACATAAAAAGATAACTAGGAAAGAAAAATTGCAAATTTCCTCTATCAAATAGGGATTCTGATTCCTATTCCACGGGATTGTGTTTAAATAGTTGGATAAGTATCATATTCTATGCTAGTGTTATTTATTGTGCAACTCCTTCGCGATAGATCCGTAAGATTATAATTAGGAGCCACCATAGAATTTATGGAGGAAAAAATTAGTGTATGAGGACGAACATGGTAACTTGTTTGGCTCTTGTTTGTATAATGTTATAATAACGGTATTTCTCGCTAGCTGTTGTATTCATGAATCATGTCCATGCAAGATTTTCAATTCTAGTTCGTATGTAGGTGCAAAGGGATCTCAGAGCGCCAAATCTGCAAGGCAAAGAATGCACGCTACTTGTTGCATTACCTGCTTCCGTGCTTATCAGATTTGAATAATGTGCAGCTAGCTGAGAGGGAGATGGAGGCCATGATGAAAGGTGAACAAGTTTATATATTATGTCAAACATCATGCACAGTCTACTGTTGTACCACCAGCAGCCGGAGACTTGAGAACTATATATTACCAGCCGCATGTTAATTTTTTGTTCTAATTAATCTCTTTTTACTTATTCCCACAAATTCACAGGGGTGTCATAATTCAATCTGAGCATAGAACAAGCCGTGTTCGACAAAGACGACATGGTCTACTGATACGCCTTGATCCTATATATATGTAAATCATGATTTTTGGCAGTAGAATCCATTGATCCAATCTTTAATGTTATGTGTGCATTACATTTTTCTTTTCTTTGCAGGAACAATTGCGACACATCAATTTACGATCTCCACACAAGGTGCCCAGACCCAGAGTGCGGCTACGAGCTATGCGTCCTCTGCTGCAAGGAGCTCCACAGAACAACCTCCGAGTCTGCCGTGATGAGATGGAGGACGATTACCCAGACAATGGACCCGACTACTTGCACAGGGGCAATTCACAGCCATGCTCCTCATCGGCAGGTGAAGGTCAAGACATTGCAAGAGAGGCAAAGAAAGTTAAAATAGCCAAGTGGGTAGCTAATGTAGCTGCCAATGGTGGGAGCATCCCTTACCCCCCCCCCCCCCCCCCGAGCTCGGCAGGTGCGGCCGCTAGGTTCTTCACGGAGGACTGGCTTAAACGTCTCGAGGCAGAAGCCACGGTGTTCAAACTCTTCTTGCCCTCTGCTGACGTGGGAGGACCGCGGGTTGAATTCTCAAGAATAGAAGGACTTTTCTGCAAAAGTGCAGACGATGGACGACCAGAAAAACCAATTTTATTTACTATTAGGTAAAGATATATATCACTTGCAATTGGGTTCACCCTTTAAGTATGATTTTCCATCCATATGAAAAGTTGAAGAGGAAAAGTTAATTTGTTTAAGCTTGTTTGTCAGGTTGAAATACCCAACACTTACATCTTCAATGTGTACTACAAAGGTCGAAGTTATGGTAATGATAGGCCAGAGATGCTCAAACTGAAGGATTGGTCTACTTCAAATCAATTTGAAGAGCTCTTACCCAGGCATGGAGGAATGTACACGACTACATTACCTCTCCAACCATACACCAACCCGAATATTTTCTTTCTTAATGTTTCAGCTTTCCTTCCTAATGACGTCCAAAAGGTTGATTTGGGTCCAAAATCATACATAGCATATGGTATGGCAGAAGAATATGAAAGAGGAGATTCTGTTACAAAGATTCACTGTGACTTCACTAATGCGGTAAGTGAGATAGATAAGTATACAGAGATAACCGAGGCAATTTCTTACCTTTGTAAAAAGTGCACTACTTAGTGGCCACTCCATTCTATAGCCCATTAGAAATTAATATGCATTATTTACCAAGGATGAGAGGGCCTACAGGTACGTCTTGACCCTATGTAAATGATAAATTACTGCAGTAGATTGCGTAGATCCAATCTTCTGTAATGTGTGCATTACATTTTTATTTTCTTTGCCACAACAACTGTGACACGTCAGTATACAATCTCCATAGAAGGTGCTCGGACCCATAGTGTGGCTACGAACTATGCATCCTTGTGCAAGGAGCTCCGCAAGAATAACATCTGGGGCTGCTGTGTGGAGATGGAGAAAGATTACCCACACAATGGAACCGACTACTTGCACTGTGGCAACCCATAGCCATGCTCCTCATCGGGAGGGGAAGGTCAAAACATTGCAAGAGCGGAAAAAAAGTTAAAACAACAAAGTGGGTAGCTAGCGTTGCTACCAATGGTGGTAGAATTCCTTACCCTCCCACCGAACTCGGGGGCTGTGGTCGCCCGCGTCTTGAGCAGAGGCATCACTTCCTGGAGGACTGGTTGATGAGTCTCGAGGGAGAAGCCACAGTGTTTAACTTCGTCTTGCCAGTCGCAGTTTTTCTAGGGAGAAAAGAAGAACTTCTTCCAGGGATAACTCAGCTGATAATTGGCTGTATTACCTGGAGTCAGACGCTGCAAAGTCTGATGACCTCAAGCACTTCCAGAAACACTAGGTGAGGGGACAGACAGTAGTTGTTCGTGACATCCTGGATAAGATGTCAGGTTTGAGCTGGGAGCTGCGAACCATGTGATCTTAGATACAAGGTGATGGCAAGGGCTTCAGATCTTGTAAGCGTGAATGCTATTGATTGCCTTAGTAGAGGAACCCTAGCTAGCTAAGAACCAACAAATTGAACATATAAAGGGTTCAGTCCCTTTTTATATCTGTATATATCACATGCCATATATATAATTTGTCTCAACCTTTAAATATGTATTTCCATCCTTATGCAAAGATGAATGGGAGAAGTTAAAATTTTAAGCTTCTTTTTGCAGGTTGAAACACACAATAGTGACTCTAGTGAGCGGTCACGTCCGCTCTGACCTAACATGAATGCTGGCAATTGGTTTCGGGTGGGAAAATGTGCGGACACGGGACAGGGGTTTTTGGTGTGCCAGGGCAGTCAGATGTGGGCGTGGCAGTGGTCCGGACATCCGTGAAGTCCCCCTCCCCCCAGTTTGTTTCCGGTTTGCTGAAAAGACATGTCTGAACTGTTGGAAATATGCCCTAGAGGCAATAATAAATTAGTTATTATTATATTTCCTTGTTCATGATAATCGTTTATTATCCATGCTAGAATTGTATTGATAGGAAACTCAGATACATGTGTGGATACATAGACAACACCATGTCCCTAGTAAGCCTCTAGTTGACTAGCTCGTTAATCAATAGATGGTTATGGTTTCCTGACCATGGACATTGGATGTCATTGATAACGGGATCACATCATTAGAAAAATGATGTGATGGACAAGACCCAATCCTAAGCATAGCACAAGATCGTGTAGTTCGTATGCTAAAGCTTTTCTAAATGTCAAGTATCATTTCCTTAGACCATGAGATTGTGCAACTCCCGGATACGTAGGAATGCTTTGGGTGTGCCAAACGTCACAACGTAACTGGGTGGCTATAAAGGTGCACTACGGGTATCTCCGAAAGTGTCTGTTGGGTTGGCACGAATCGAAACTGGGATTTGTCACTCCGTGTGACGGAGAGGTATCTCTGGGCCCACTCGGTAGGACATCATCATAATGTGCACAATGTGATCAAGGAGTTGATCACGAGATGATGTGTTACGGAACGAGTAAAGAGACTTGCCGGTAACGAGATTGAACAAGGTATCGGGATACCGACGATCGAATCTCGGGCAAGTACAATACCACTAAACAAAGGGAATTGCATACGGGATTGATCGAATCCTCGACATCGTGGTTCATCCGATGAGATCATCGTGGAACATGTGGGAACCAACATGGGTATCCAGATCCCGCTGTTGGTTATTGACTGCAGAATGTCTCGGTCATGTCTGCATGGTTCCCGAACCCGTTGGGTCTACACACTTAAGGTTCGATGACGCTAGGGTTATAAAGGAAGTTCGTATGTGGTTACCGAATGTAGTTCGGAGTCCCGGATGAGATCCCGGACGTCACGAGGAGTTCCAGAATGGTCCGGAGGTAAAGATTTATATATGGGAAGTCCTGTTTTGGTCACCGAAAGAGTTTCGGGTTTTATCGGTAACGTACCGGGACCACCAGGAGGGTCCCGGGGGTCCACCAAGTGGGACCACCGGCCCCGGAGGGCTGCATGGGCCAAGTGTGGGAGGGGACCAGCCCCAGGTGGGCTGGTGCGCCCCCCCACAAGGGCCCAAGGCGCCTAAGGGGAGGAGGGGGTGCAAACCCTAAGGGCAGATGGGCCTTAGGGCCCATGCCTGGTGCGCCTCCCTCTCCCCTCCACCTGGCCGCCACCCAGATGGGATCTGGGGCTGCCGCACCCCTTGGGTGGGAACCCTAGAGGGGGCGCAGCCCCCTACCTCTCCCCTATATATAGTTGAGGTATTTGGGGCTGCCAACACAAGAGTTTTGACCTCTCCATGGCGCAGCCCTGCTTCTCTCCCTCCTCCTCTCCCGCGGTGCTTGGCGAAGCCCTGCAGGATTGCCACGCTCCTCCACCACCACCACGCCATTGTGCTGCTGCTGGACGGAGTCTTCCTCAGCCTCTCCCTCTCTCCTTGCTGGATCAAGGCATGGGAGACGTCACAGGGCTGTACGTGTGTTGAATGCGGAGGTGCCGTCCGTTCGGCACTTGGTCATCGGTGATTTGGATCACGGCGAGTACGACTCCATCAACCCCGTTCACTTGAACACTTCCGCTTAGCGATCTACAAGGGTATGTAGATGCACTCTTCTTCCCCTCGTTGCTGGTTTCTCCATAGATAGATCTTGGTGACACGTAGGAAAATTTTGAATTTCTGCTACGTTCCCCAACAGTGGCATCATGAGCTAGGTCTATTGCGTAGATTCTTTGCATGAGTAGAACACAAAGTAGTTGTGGGCGTTGATTTTTTTCAATATGCTTACCGTTACTAGTCCAATCTTGATTCGGCGGCATTGTGGGATGAAGCAGCCCGGACCGACCTTAGACGTACACTTACGTGAGACATGTTCCACTGACTGACATGCACTAGTTGCATAAGGTGGCTAGCGGGTGCCAGTCTCTCCCACTTTAGTCGGATCGGATTCGATGAAAAGGGTCCTTATGAAGGGTAAATAGCAATTGACATATCACGTTGTGGTTTTGCGTAGGTAAGAAACGTTCTTGCTAGAAACCCATAGCAGCCACGTAAAACATGCAAACAACAATTAGAGGACGTCTAACTTCTTCTTGCAGGGTATGCCATGTGATGTGATATGGCCAAAAGGATGTGATGAATGATATATGTGATGTATGAGATGATCATGTTCTTGTAATAGGAATCACGACTTGCATGTCGATGAATATGACAACCGGCAGGAGCCATAGGAGTTGTCTTAATTTATTTATGACCTGCGTGTCAAACGTAAACGTCATGTAATTACTTTACTTTATTACTAACCGTTAGCTGTAGTAGTAGTAGAAGTAATAGTTGGCGAGACAACTTCATGAAGACACGATGATGGAGATCATGATGATGGAGATCATGGTGTCATGCCGGTGACGATGATGATCATGGAGCCCCGAAGATGGAGATCAAAAGGAGCAAAGTGATGATGGATATATCATGTCACTATTTGATTGCATGTGATGTTTATCATGTTTTTGCATCTTATTTGGTTAGAACGACCACCAGATGGGTCCCGGGGGTCCACCGGGTGGGGCCACCCATCCCGGAGGACTTATTATTATGATGATGCATGATGTGAGCATGAAGAGTTATTATATATATATATATATATATATATATATATATATATATATATATATCAGTGGGTGAAATGAACATGGATTGGATTGAAGTGAAGGCAACATGCATGTGGTGCATGTCGAAAGTAGTACTAATCCAAACTTGATCAAATTAGGATTAATTAGTATTACTTTCGACATGCACCACATATGTTGCCTTCACTTCAATCTAAGCCATGTTTAGGCATACCATAGCGTTGGTATAAACCAAGCACGGAGATATAAGAGAGGACACTTCTCTCTATTAGCTAGCTAATAACAAACTAAATTAACCCCCAAAACCCCTAAACAAGCCCCGTTAAAAAAAACAAAAACCCCAACCATAGAAATGCTGACGCGTGGATGCATATTGGTCCCGGTTGGTTCCACCAACCGGGACCAAAGGCCCTCCTGCCTGGGCTCGGCGCACCGGCCACGTGAAGGCCCATCTGTCCCGGTTCTGGTTAGAACCGGGACTAAAGGGTCAGGGCATTAGTAACGACCCTTTAGTCCCGGTTCAGGAACCGGGACAAAAAGCCCTTATGAACCGAGACAATAGGCCCGTTTTCTACTAGTGAAGGCAAAACAGGCACATAGACTCAAGGACTTGTACATCGGTGAAATATGAAGCATTTTTCAGGCCTCAGGTTTGAGAAGAAGATGGCATCAATGAGGAATGGAGCCGAGGGTGGTTCACAGTTGCGAACATCGCCGTCTCAACGCTTTTTGGAGCGCCCCTTGAGGAATCTGGTAAGAAACGTGGAGTCTGCTCCTGCCACTGCTACGTACAAAGAGGAAATCCATGTGTTAGGTGTTTAAACTGCTAGCATAAACGTGCGGCTGATTGATTGGCAGCAATGTCAGAGCCATAAGTGAGAATACAAATGCAATAGGAAAGCTCCATGATTAGGAATTCTCAGTCATCGATCCTTCTTTTTTTGTAGATGAACATTTGTAGTGAAGTAATCAATCAAATTGTTCAACAATATTTCCTCAGTATATTCCTTTTTGAGCCTCTATGTACAGACCGTTCACTGTATCTCTCTTTAAGGAAAACCAACACCTTTGTGCCACATACCTGTGCAGTTGACGATTTGGCCGGCAGCAGCAACATTTCTTGGCACGTGGGTGCTGGTTTTGGCGGGCAAGCAAGCAGCAACGAGCAGCTGCAGGCAAAAGCTACTAACAGGTGAAAAAATAATTCTAGATCAACAATGTTTTACATCGCGACCTCACTTGTTCATAATTTGATGGTAGGATGTTAGATTTAGTCGACGGTTACTATTGAATGCACTCTGAATTTGTATGGTTAATGCTATGAATTATTGAAGCGGATGGACATGTTTGTAGAATACTCAACCAGATGTGTTAGTCTTCACATAGCAGCAGAGGTCGTTTTCAAACAGCAGCACCAATGTACATCTTCTACAAACAAAAAAAGGAAAAATATGCTAGTCTTGCTCCTTATCTACTCTTAATTTTGAACTGACAAAAAAATATTGATCTGAACTGGCAGGTGTTGCATGGCTCCTGACTCCCTTCGCCATGCCACTCACCTCGTGTCGCTGGACCACCGCGGTCGTTGGCAGAATCCTTTTGTTTAGCATCCAGCGCAAGCAATCTGAATCCGCACGCGCAAGCCTTGTGTTGCCGTGTCAGCCCTCCTTCTGCTGACTGCTTCTGCAGTAGCAAGTCGCGCCACCTGCACCTGTTATCACCACAAGACGTTCTACTACACCTATATGTTCTACTACAACTAAACGCCGGTGGTGGTGAAGTTCTACTATGGCTATACGCCAAGTTCTACTAAAGTTGTATGTCAGCGACCATGATCTACTGCAGATGTACGCCAAGTTGTACTACAGTTATACACGGGCCGTCATTGTAACGCCCTCGATGCGGCTATATCTCCCACGTGTCGAAGCACGACTTAGAGGCATAACCGCATTGAAAGCAATGTCGCAAGTGAGGTAATCTTCACACAACTCATGTAATACATAAGGGAAAGAGATACATAGTTGGCTTACAGTCGCCACTTCACACAATACATAAATAAACATTCATCATCCAGATTACACTCAAGGTCCGACTACGGAACCAAAATAAAAGAAGACTGCCCCAAATGCTACACAGATCCCCGATCGTCCCAACTGGGCTCCACTACTGATCATCAGGAAAAGACACATAGTAACGACCACGTTCCTCGTCGAACTCCCACTTGAGCTCGGTTGCGTCATCTGCACTGGCATCGTTGGCACCTGCAACTATTTTGGTAGAATCTGTGAGTCACGGGGACTCAGCAATCTCACACCCACGAGATCAAGACTATTTAAGCTTAAAGGTAGGAAGGGGTTGTGAGGTGGAGCTGCAGCAAGCGACTAGCATATATGGTGGCTAACAACGCAAAAGAGAGCGAGAAGAGAAGCAAAGCACGGTCGTGAAGCTAGGAGTGATCAAGAGGTGATCCTAGAACAACCTACGTCAAACATAGCTCCAACACCGTGTTCACTTCCCGGACTCCGCCGAGAAGAGACCATCACGGTTACACACACGGTTGATGGGTTTTAATTAAGATCAACTTCGGGTTTTCTACAACCGGACATTAACAAATTCCCATCTGCCTCATAACCGCGGGCACAGCTTTCGAAAGATAATACCCTGCAGGGGTGTCCCAACTTAGCCCATCATAAGCTCTCATGGTCAACGAAGGATATTCCTTCTACCGGGAAGACCCGATCAGTCTCGGAATCCCGGACTACAAGACATTTCGACAGTAATAAAACAAGTCCAGCAAAGCCGCCCGATTGTGCCGACAAATCCCGATAAGAGCTGCACATATCTCGTTCTCAGGGCACATCCGGATAAGCTAAGCGTACAGGTACCAACATAGCCCAAGTTGCCAAGGGACGGTCCCGCACGGTGCTCTAGTTTGGACCAGCACTCAGAGGAGCACTGGCCCGGGGGTTAAAATAAAGATGACCCTCGGACTCGCGAAAACCCGGGGGAAAAAGACTTAGGTGGCAAATGGTAAAACCAAAGTTGGGCCTTGCTGGAGGAGTTTTATTCAAAGCGAACTGTCAAGGGGGTCCCATAAATCACCCAACCGTGTAAGGAACGCAAAATCAAGGAACATAACACCGGTATGACGGAAACTAGGGTGGCAAGAGTGGAACAAAACACCAGCCATAAGGCCGAGCCTTCCACCCTTTACCAAGTATATAGATGCATTAATTAAATAAGAGATATTGTGATATCCCCACATATCCATGTTCCAACATGGAACAAACTTCAGCTTCACCTGCAACTAGCAACGCTATAAGAGGGGCTGAGCAAAGCGGTAACATAGCCAATCAACGGTTTGCTAGGACATGGATGGTTAGAGGCTGACATGGCAATATGGGTGGCATGATATAGCAAGTGGTAGGTATCGCATCATAGGCATAGCAAAAGAGCAAGCATCTAGCAAGCAGAGATAGAAGTGATTTCGAGGGTATGGTCATCTTGCCTGCAAGGTTCTCAGAGTTGTCGAAAGCTTGATCTTCGTAAGCGTTCTCAACAGGTCCCTCGTTCACGTACTCGTCTCCCAGCTCTACCCAAAACAAGAACACAAGCAAAGGAACTACTATCAAGCACGATGCTATGCACAAACAACATGATGCAAAACATGGCATGATATGCGAGATGTGATATGCAATGCATATGCGTGCGCGGGAAGGGAAAAGATGAACAAGGCATAATCTTGGCAAACCAAGTATGCCACTGGAAAGGTGAGATGATTTTGGTTGAAATCGATATAAAGATCACCGGAATCGGATGCGCGGTTTGCAAATGACAAGCAAAACAAGAATGACAAGATTCTACCATTAACAGCATGATGCTACTTAGCAAGCAACAAGAAATTAAGCTGCCACACCCAAACATATCAGCAAAGCATATGGAAGTTACCTACTCAAGATGCTTGACAAAAGATGAACACTTAGCTACGGCTAAATCACACCATAACAGGTTCAAACAAGCATGGCAAAAGTGCAAAAGATAACAGGTTCACAGACTTGATGAAAATAGCAACATGCCAGAAATTAACATCAGGATGGCATGTTTAGAGCAAGCAAACAAGCTGCTACAGGAACACAATATAGCAAAACAAGGCATGGCATGAACCTACTCAAAGCACAGAACAAAAGTACCTTACTGACCAAGAGTCAAAAAGGAACATAAAATACAATAACACCCATGTCAATTAAGCAAGTTTCGTTACAGGTTTCAGACTTAGCAGAAAACTGGACATGTCAAAACAGATAACAAGTAGGCATGTTCGTGAGCTCGATGCACTCACTACAGAGCATTGCATGATAAAATAAGCATACATCCATCAGGAAGACATGGCATATAAGCTAGAAATGGCAAGAACAACATCATAGCATGCAAGGATCAACTACAACAAGCTTGCAAAATCGAATAACATGTAAACAATCTGCCAGTAACATTTTATAGCAAAAGTAGAGCTCGATTGCCTCAAGCTACGGTACTCCATAATTACAAACAAAGGCATGAATAGATAGAAAACATCCATATGTTCAAAACACCCTTAATGATCATTCTCAAAAGAGGCATAGATCTCTCTGAAACAACATGAAGACATAGCATAAAAATAACAGCAGGACATGACTTAGTAAAATTACTAAGTCCCTGAAATCAGCAACAACATGATCCCTAGTTTGCATGCTTGTGCTAGTCACCACAAAGATCATAAAAATACATGACATACACCCCTGTAAAGATGGCATGGCATATTACAAAACACATGTAGGACTCAAGTTCATAGGATGCACACATCAATCATGGCAAAAAATGACAAAAGTGCATGTTCTGCTGCGAATCTGAATCTAACATCACATAGCCCTCTTCTAACAGCATTTCGGGCATCAAGAAGAGCTCAAATGAAAATGATGAAATGAGATGAAATGATGTACTCATCGAGGCGAACAATTTGACATATTACACGCAGGAAACGGAGCAGTAAGCAAGGAGTTATGGCATGTTGAACAGTGCATAAAAACTTAACAGAAAAAGGACTTGGGGAAAATCGGGGCAACCTCGCAGATCTAGGGTTCCGGGCACGGGAACCGAGGATGGCTGGAGTTGCGTCGGAGACGAGGAGGACGACGCCAGAGAGGTTCGGGGTCGCCGGATCCGGCCCTCCCACGGCCGGATCTGGCCGGGGGCGGAGGAGAGGAGGCGCGGGAGCGCGCGGGACGGCGGGGCGGAACCGCGGCGGCGCGGGCGGCGGTCGCCGGCGCGAGGCGGCGGGGCGGCGATTCCGAGCCGCGGGACGAAGCGGCGAGCGGAGGCTCGGGGCGGCGGGGCGCGCGGGCGAGCCAGGCGGGGAGGCGAGGTGCGAGCAGGCGGCGCGGGAGCTTCGGGCCGGGAGGGCCGGCGATGGGCCCCGCGGGCCCTGGCAGCGGCGGCGAAATGGGGCTCGCGGGTGTGACATGGCGCGCGAGGATTGGCCCGGGGCGGCTGGTGGACGTGTTCGGCGCCGGGCGGACGCGTCCGGCGCGCGGAGGAAGAAGGGAGCTAGGGTTAGGGTAGGAGAGGACCCGGGATTTCGGGGGAGAGGGTATATTTATAGGTAGGAGGGGCTAGGAGGCTCCAAATTGAGCACGGTTTTCGGCCACGCGATCGTGATCGAACGGCGCTGGACATGGGAGTGACTTAGATGGGTTATTGGGCAGTTTTGGAGGGTTTTGGGCTGCAACCCAAAAGAGGCTTTCACGGTTACCCGATTAACCGTTGGAGTACCAAACGACCTCCGAATGATCCGAAACTTTACAGGCGGTCTACCGGTGCTATACCAAGGCCACATGTCAAGCCTCGGTCCATTCCGAGAATGTTTAACACCCGCACACGAAAATAGGTACAAGGGGACGCCGGAGGACGTAGGAGCGCCGGATTGCAAAACGGACAACGGGGAAAATACTCGGATTCATGAATCGAACACGTATGCGAATGCGAAGCACATGATGACATGATATGAAATGCATGACATGAACAAAATGCAATATGAAGGAAAAACGCAACCACGAGGGGAATATCATATCACATTGCCGAAAATGGCAAGAGTTGGAGTTACAAATATGGCAAGTTACATCCGGGGTGTTACAACACTCCACCACTACGAGAGGATCTCGTCCCGAGATCTAGGAATGAAAGAACTCCGGATATTCGGAACGGAGGTGGTCCTCGCGCTCCCAGGTGGCTTCTCGGTCGGAATGGTGTGACCATTTCACTTTCAGAAATTTGATTGACTTGTTGCGAGTCTTGCGCTCAGTTTCTTCAAGAATAGCAACGGGATGCTCATGATAAGACAAATCTTCTTGAAGATCAATCTCTTCGAAGTTGATGGTGCGCTCAGGCGTCTTGAAGCACTTGCGAAGCTGTGACACATGAAACACATCGTGCACATTTGCAAAGTTGGAGGGAAGCTCAAGTTCATAGGCGAGATCGCCTCTTTTGCCGATGATCTTGAAAGGACCGACGTATCTAGGGGCAAGTTTCCCTTTGATACCGAAGCGACGAGTGCCTTTCATTGGAGAGACGCGGAGGTAGACATGGTCTCCGATCTTGAAATGCCAAATCACGATGTTTGCTATCATAATAGCTCTTCTGGCGCGATTGCGCGGCTTTGAGATTCTCACGAATGACCTTACACATATCTTCAGCCTCTGTGACCAAATCGTTGCCAAGAAGTTGGCGTTCGCCCGTCTCTGACCAATTGAGAGGAGTACGACACTTTCTGCCATAGAGGATCTCGAATGGGGCTTTGCCCGAGCTGGCTTGAAAGCTGTTGTTGTAAGAGAACTCAGCATATGGAAGACAATCCTCCCACTTCATGCCGAAAGAGATAACACAAGCCCTGAGCATATCTTCAAGAATTTGGTTGACACGCTCGACTTGTCCACTAGTTTGAGGGTGGAAAGCTGTGCTGAAGCGAATATTTGTGCCCATGGCCTTCTGAAAAGAATCCCAAAACTTGGATGTAAAGATGCTGCCACGGTCCAAAGAGATCAATTGTGGAATGCCATGCAAGGAGACAATTCTGGAGGTGTAAAGCTCTGCCAGCTGCGCTGCTATGATAGACTCTTTGATAGGAAGAAAATGAGCCACTTTAGTGAGCTTGTCGATGACGACGAAGATAGCATCATTTCCACGCTTGGACTTAGGAAAACCAGTCACGAAGTCCATTTTGATATGATCAAACTTCCATTCTGGAATAGCAAGGGGTTGGAGTAGACCAGTTGGTCGTTGGTGTTCTGCTTTCACCCTTCTACAGACATCACATTCATTCACGAATTGAGCAATTTCTCGCTTCATTCGAGTCCACCAATACGACTGCTTGAGGTCATGGTACATCTTCGTACTTCCAGGATGAATTGACAGAAGAGAATTGTGCACCTCGTTCATAATAACTTTACGTAGATCACCCTTTGGAACCACGATCCGGTCCTCGAAGAAAAGAGTATCTCTGTCATCAACTCGATAGCACTTGTATTTGGAGATGCCCTTGTCAATACCATGTTTCACCTTCTTCACCATGGTATCCAGCAGTTGTGCCTCATGAATTTGATCTTCCAAAGTAGGAGAGACTATGAGGTTGGCAAGAAAACCTTGAGGAACAACTTGGAGATTCAACTTGCGGAAAGCTTCACAAAGGTCCGGTTGAAAAGGCTTGAGGATTAAGCTGTTGCAATAAGCCTTCCTGCTCCAAGCGTCTGCAGTCACATTGGCATTGCCTGGAGTATATTCAATACTCGGATTATACTCCTGAATCATTTCGACCCATCGAGTTTGCCTGAGGTTGAGGTTGGGCTGAGTGAAGATGTACTTGAGACTCTTGTGATCGGTGAATATGTCCACTTTCCTTCCCAACAGGAGATGTCTCCATGTTATTAGTGCGTGGACAACTGCCGCCAACTCAAGATCGTGAGTGGGGTAGTTCTTTTCGTTGGGCTTCAACTGACGAGAGTTATAGGCCACAACCTTCTTCTCTTGCATTAACACGGCACCGAGGCCTTGAAGAGAAGCATCATAGAAAACTTCATAAGGCTTGGATTCGTCAGGAGGAGTCAAAACTGGAGCAGTGACGAGTTTCTATTTGATAGTGTTGAAAGCAACGTCACACTCAGGAGACCGGACATACTTCACATGCTTCTGGAGGAGGTTGGAAAGAGGCTTTGCAATCTTTGAGAAATTCTCAACGAATCTTCGGCAATAGCTTGCAAGTCCAAGAAAACTGCGAAGCTGCTTGACATTCTGAGGAGGTTCCCAATTCAAAACTGCAGACACCCTCTCTGGTTTAGTAGCAATGCCCTTGGCAGAGATGATATGCCCAAGGTAAAGAACTTCATCAAGCCGGAATTCACATTTGGAGAACTTCACATAGAATTGATACTCTCTGAGCTTGTCGAGCACCAATCGCAAATGTTTGGCATGATCCTTCTTATTCTTGGAGAAGACCAATATATCATCGAGATAGACCAAGACGAATTCGTTGGTGTAGGGGTTGAAGATGAAGTTCATCATGCGAGAGAATGTTGGAGGAGCATTGACAAGGTTGAAAGACATGACAGTATATTCATAAGAACCAAAGCTTGTTCTGAATGCTGTCTTGGGAATATCTTCTTCACGAATGCGGATCTGATGATAACCCATACGAAGGTCAAGCTTGGAGAACACCTTAGCACCTTTGAGTTGCTCGAATAACTCATTGATGTTGGGAAGTGGGTACTTGTTCTTGATTGTCTTCTTGTTCAATGGACGGTAATCGACGCAAAGTCGGTCCGTGCCATCCTTCTTCTGGACAAAAAGAACACCACAACCCCAAGGAGAAGAACTCGGTCTGATCAAACCCAGACGCTCTTGTCCATCGAGCTGTTTCTTCAATTCTTTCAGCTCTTTAGGTCCAAGCTTGTAAGGACGCTTGCAAACGGGTTCCGTGCCAGGCTCAAGATCAATAACGAATTCAACTGGCCGGTGAGGAGGCATACCCGGAAGCTCTTCTGGAAAGACATCTTGGTACTCACAAACGACTGGAATCTGAGAGATAGCATCCAACTCGCCCTTCTCATTGAGAGAAAACAATCGAATGGTATCATCACGAGCGGCATAGATGATCACATCGTCAGAAGAGTGAGTCAATTGAATTTCCCTGGCAGCACAATCAAGCTGAGCCTTGTGCTTAGAAAGCCAGTCCATCCCGAGAATAAGATCAATATCAGAGTCACCAAGAACAATTGGTTTAGCCAGAAATCTATAGTCGCCCATCTTGATAGAAACATCCGGAATCATCGTGGTAGCCCTCAAATGCTTGCCCGGAGAAACAACCCCCATGGGTTTACTCAACATTTCCGAAATGAAATCATGCTTTGAAACGAATGATCTTGACATGAAACAATGCGATGCACCAGTATCAAATAAGACTTTTGCAGGAATATCATTAACATGAAGGTTACCCATGATCACTTCTGAAGAATCCTCTGCGTGAGCCGCGTTCATCATGTTCACCTTGGCATGCTTAGGATTATGCTTGACCACTGCATTGCTGGAAGATCTCACAGGATGAGGAGGCGGAAGGCGCCTTTGGTTGAAGCACTTGTTCGCATAGTGACCCTTCTGCTGACATTTGTTGCAAGTCACCTCTGAGAGCGGACGATGATAAGGAGCATTTGGCCTTGGAGCTTGGTTCTGAGACTTGTTCTGATAGCCAGGGTTGGGTGGGTGGGAAGATCCACGACCACCTGAGTTCTTCTGCTGATAAGGCTGACGGAACGGAGGAGGAGGAGGCAACCAGAACTTCTGTTGCTTAGCTGCCACAAGTGAGGAAGAAGAAGACTGAACTGCGTCTCTGACTCTCTTCTTAGAAGCCTCAAACTTGAGCTGAGCAGCCTCTTGTTTTAGTGCCATGTTTTAGAATTCATCATACTTTAACGGCTCAAAAAGCACGAGAGCTAGTTGCAGATCTTCTCTGAGGCCACGCCTGAACTGGTAAATCATGCTCTTCTCATCAGGGATGTCTTGCTTAGCAAAACGAGAGAGCTTCTGGAACTGAGTGTTGTATTGATACACAGACATGTTGCCTTGCTTGAGATTGCAGACCTCCTCACGCTTACTCTCAACAACACTTTCTGGAATGTGATGAGCTTTGAAGTCACGGCGGAAATCATCCCAGGTAATCACACGACCTCCTCTTGAATCTTTGTATTGTTGGAACCATTCAGCAGCTTGATCCTTGAGTTGAAAAGAGGCAAACTTGACAAAGTCCTCCGGTCTGACATTGCTACATTCGAAGTGCTTGTTGATGTCCACGAGCCAATCATCGGCGTCTGTGGCCTCGACACAGGAGCTGAAAGTCTTCGGCTGATTAGCAAGGAACTGATTGAGGGTAGCGAAGTGCGGCTGATTGTTGCCTTGGCCTTGATTTCCTTGATTACCTTGCCCTTGGTTGCGATCTTGCAAGAGCTGAATCAGAATCTGACCGTTGGCATTTGTGGCAGTCATCAGGGCTTGCCATGCCTCCAGAGGCGGAGGTGGTGGCGGAGGGTTAGCCTGACTTCCTTCATTGCGTTCCGGATTCTGACGCGTTGGCGGAGCCATCCTGAAGAGGGTGACATCCATTATCATCTTGAAAGACATATATTCAAGCTGAATCAAAGGATCGAAATTGCAACATATAGTCTTCACAATAAACATTCGAACGAGAATGAACGAATGAATTCCAAAGTAAATCATCACACTTCCATAAGTTGAGAAGCCACTTAGAAAAAGGTATGGAATCACCATCTGCCTTCGGAACAACTCGAATATCACAACTGAAAACAAAACAAAAGATTGGCTTGTAGAATAAGCCGGAACAAACATATGATAGATCCCATATCGTATCATGTGTCTGTTGGAAAGATATTCTAGGAGCTACTTGAATTCCCACCTATAAACTCCCGAAACTTTCTGTTTATGCAATCAGGTGTTGGGGATACAGGGGACACAAAATATATCACCCAAGCTAACAATACCTAGATCCAGCTGTATCCATCCTTCAACACATAACCAGGAAACCCTCGGAAATCGTCTACCTCAACCTTCGAAAAGCATCCGTTATACGAGTTATGGCAATACTCCCGCACTCGCCTCAGTACTGGGCTATCAGGGTTATCTCACCAACAACTGTCCAAAAGAGATTTTCGATGTCGGCGTACTAAACTCAGGTATTCCAGAACCGCAACGATAAAATTATGACGACAACACCTTAGAGCTCAACTCCCCGGGACACCTCCACTAAACCCCTGCTGACAGGAGGCACCAAGACAATGTTGTAATCACAAAACCATCGGAACGATTCTAAGATACCCGCGTGATCCTAAAAAAAAATTAGTGAAATTTGAGAAGAGAAGAGTCAAAACTCTACGTCAGGATGCCTTACCAGAGCGATTTGGAGACTGGGAAGTAAAAAGAATTCCTAAACTCTCCGATACATAATTCCTAAATGACTCAAAACATTTTTCTAGACACAACTCGGCCGCTAAAAACGATCAATCAGTGGGGGCTCCTAAGGTCGGGGAAGGCTCTGATTACCAACTTGTAACGCCCTCGATGCGGCTATATCTCCCACGTGGCGAAGCACGACTTAGAGGCATAACTGCATTGAAAGCAATGTCGCAAGTGAGGTAATCTTCACACAACCCATGTAATACATAAAGGAAAGAGATACATAGTTGGCTTACAGTCGCCACTTCACACAATACATAAATAAACATTCATCATCCAGATTACACTCAAGGTCCGACTACGGAACCAAAATGAAAGAAGACTACCCCAAATGCTACATAGATCCCCAATCGTCCCAACTGGGCTCCACTACTCATCATCAGGAAAAGACACATAGTAACGACCACGTTCCTCGTCGAACTCCCACTTGAGCTTGGTTGCGTCATCTGCACTGGCATCGTTGGCACCTGCAACTGTTTTGGTAGAATCTGTGAGTCACGGGGACTCAGCAATCTCACACCCGCGAGATCAAGACTATTTAAGCTTAAAGGTAGGAAGGGGTTGTGAGGTGGAGCTGCAGCAAGCGACTAGCATATATGGTGGCTAACAACGCAAAAGAGAGCGAGAAGAGAAGCAAAGCACGGTCGTGAAGCTAGGAGTGATCAAGAAGTGATCCTAGAACAACATACGTCAAACATAACTCCAACACCGTGTTCACTTCCCGGACTCCGCCGAGAAGAGACCATCACGGTTACACACACGGTTGATGGGTTTTAATTAAGATCAACTTCGGGTTTTCTACAACCGGACATTAACAAATTCCCATCTGCCTCATAACCGCAAGCACAGCTTTCGAAAGATAATACCCTGCAGGGGTGTCCCAACTTAGCCCATTATAAGCTCTCATGGTCAACGAAGGATATTCCTTCTACCGGGAAGACCCGATCAGTCTCGGAATCCCGGACTACAAGACATTTCGACAGTAATAGAACAAGTCCAGCAAAGCCGCCCGATTGTGCCGACAAATCCCGATAGGAGCTGCACATATCTCGTTCTCAGGGCACATCCGGATAAGCTAAGCGTACAGGTACCAACATAGCCCAAGTTGCCAAGGGACGGTCCCGCACGGTGCTCTAGTTTGGACCAGCACTCAGAGGAGCACTGGCCCGGGGGTTAAAATAAAGATGACCCTCGGGCTCGCGAAAACCCGGGGGAAAAAGGCTTAGGTGGCAAATGGTAAAACCAAAGTTGGGCCTTGCTGGAGGAGTCTTATTCAAAGCGAACTGTCAAGGGGGTCCCATAAATCACCCAACCGTGTAAGGAACGCAAAATCAAGGAACATAACACCGGTATGACGGAAACTAGGGTGGCAAGAGTGGAACAAAACACCAGGCATAAGGCCGAGCCTTCCACCCTTTACCAAGTATATAGATGCATTAATTAAATAAGAGATATTGTGATATCCCAACATATCCATGTTCCAACATGGAACAAACTTCAGCTTCACCTTCAACTAGCAACGCTATAAGAGGGGCTGAGCAAAGCGGTAACATAGCCAATCAACGGTTTGCTAGGACATGGATGGTTAGAGGCTGACATGGCAATATGGGTGGCATGATATAGCAAGTGGTAGGTATCGCAGCATAGGCATAGCAAAAGAGCGAGCATCTAGCAAGCAGAGATAGAAGTGATTTCGAGGGTATGGTCATCTTGCCTGCAAGGTTCTCAGAGTTGTCGAAAGCTTGATCTTCGTAAGCGTTCTCAACAGGTTCCTCGTTCACGTACTCGTCTCCCAGCTCTACCCAAAACAAGAACACAAGCAAAGGAACTACTATCAAGCACGATGCTATGCACAAACAACATGATGCCAAACATGGCATGATATGCGAGATGTGATATGCAATGCATATGCGTGCGCGGGAAGGGAAAAGATGAACAAGGCATAATCTTGGCAAACCAAGTATGCCACTGGAAAGGTGAGATGATTTCGGTTGAAATCGACATAAAGATCACCGGAATCGGATGCACGGTTTGCAAATGACAAGCAAAACAAGAATGACAAGATTCTGCCATTAACAGCATGATGCTACTTAGCAAGCAACAAGAAATTAAGCTGCCACACCCAAACATATCAGCAAAGCATACGGAAGTGACCTACTCAAGATGCTTGACAAAAGATGAACACTGAGCTACAGCTAAATCACACCATAACAGGTTCAAACAAGCATGGCAAAAGTGCAAAAGATAACAGGTTCATAGACTTAATGAAAATAGCAACATGCCAGAAATTAACATCAGGATGGCATGTTTAGAGCAAGCAAACAAGCTGCTACAGGAACACAATATAGCAAAACAAGGCATGGAATGAACCTACTCAAAGCATAGAACAAAAGTACCTTACTGACCAAGAGTCAAAAAGGAACAGAAAATACAATAACACCCATGTCAATTAAGCAAGTTTCGTTACAGGTTTCAGACTTAGCAGAAAACTGGACATGTCAAAACAGATAACAAGTAGGCATGTTCGTGAGCTCGATGCACTCACTACAGAGCATTGCATGATAAACTAAGCATACATCCATCAGGAAGACATGGCATATAAGCTAGACATGGCAAGAACATCATCATAGCATGCAAGGATCAACTACAACAAGCTTGGCAAAATCGAATAACATGTAAACAATCTACCAGTAACATTTTATAGCAAAAGTAGAGCTCGATTGCCTCAAGCTACGTTACTCCATAATTACAAACAAAGGCATTAATGGATAGAAAACATCCATATGTTCAAAACACCCTTACTGATCATGCTCAAAAGAGGCATAGATCTCTCTGAAACAACATGAACACATAGCATAAAAATAACAGCAGGACATGACTTAGTAAAATTACTAAGTCCCTGAAATCAGCAACAACATGATCCCTAGTTTGCATGCTTGTGCTAGTCACCACAAAGATCACAAAAATACATGGCATACACCCCTGTAAAGATGGCATGGCATATTACAAAACACATGTAGGACTCAAGTTCATAGGATGCACACATCAATCATGGCAAAAAATGACAAAAGTGCATGTTCTGCTGCGAATCTGAATCTAACATCACATAGCCCTCTTCTAACAGCATTTCGGGCATCAAGATGAGCTCAAATGAAAATGATGAAATGAGATGAAATGATGTACTCATCGATACGAACAATTTGACATATTACACGCACGAAACCAAGCAGTAAGCAAGGAGTTATGGCATGTTGAACAGTGCATAAAAACTTAACAGAAAAAGGACTTGGGGAAAATCGGGGCAACCTCGCAGATCTAGGGTTCCGGGCACGGGAACCGAGGATGGACGGAGTTGCGCCGGAGACGAGGAGGACGACGCCGGAGAGGCTCGGGGTCGCCGGATCCGGCCCTCCCACGGCCGGATCTGGCCGGGGGCGGAGGAGAGGAGGCGCGGGAGCGCGCGGGACGGCGGGGCGGAACTGCGGCGGCGCGGGTGGCGGTCGCCGGCGCGAGGCGGCGACTCCGGGCGCGCGGGCGAGCCGGGCGGGGAGGCGTGGCGCGGGCAGGCGGCGCGGGAGCTTCGGGCCGGGAGGGCCGGCGATGGGCCCGCGGGCCCTGGCGGCGACGGCGAAGTGGGGCTCGCGGGTGCGACGTGGCGCGCGAGGATTGGCCCAAGGCGGCTGGCGGACATGTCCGGCGCCGGGCGGACTCGTCCGGCGCCCGGAGGAAGAAGGGATCTAGGGTTAGGGTAGGAGAGGACCCGGGATTTCGGGGGAGAGGGTATATTTATATGTAGGAGGGGCTAGGAGGCTCCAAATTGAGCACGGTTTTCGGCCACACGATTGTGATCGAACGGCGATGGAAATGGGAGTGACTTAGATGGGTTATTGGGCTGTTTTGGAGGGGTTTTGGGATGCAACCCAAAAGAGGCTTTCACGGTTACCCGGTTAACCGTTGGAGTATCAAACGACCTCCGAATGACCCGAAACTTGAGAGGCGGTCTACCGGTGCTATACCAAGGCCACATGTCAAGCCTCGGTCCATTCCGAGAATGTTTAACACCCGCACACGAAAATAGGTAGAAGGGGACGCCGGAGGACGTAGGAGCGCCGGATTGCAAAACGGACAACGGGGAAAATGCTCGGATTCATGAAACGAACACGTATGTGAATGCGATGCACATGATGACATGATATGAAATGCATGACATGAAAAAAATGCAAAATGAAGGAAAAACCCAACCACGAGGGGAATATCATATCACATTGCCGAAAATGGCAAGAGTTGGAGTTACAAATATGGCAAGTTACATCCGGGGTGTTACAGTCATAGTGGTTCACATAACTCCTGTGTGGTTACTGGACATGTGTGTGCGTGTGTGTGCGCTTGTAGGATTGCTGGACGTGTGTTGGCCTAAGCAATTGGTTTGCTCTCAACACCATATCCTTATATTTTTCTCTCTTGCTATTTACTTCACAAAAATGTAAGCATACTTTATTCTCTCTCTTAGTAATGTGCGCACACGAGTGAAAAACCTAGAATTTCGAATTAAAATATGATCATTTCAAAATCTATAAAAAGGAGGATTTCCCCGTTTCAAGAAAAAACCTTGGGGTTCAAATTAAAATGACAAAGAAGTTCGTTTATTAGAATCCCAAGAAGGTAGAATGAAAAAAAGCGTCTCATTTTTTAAATAGAAACGGGATATGTTTGTACAGAAAAAGCTCATGGATTTTTTGTCTTTGGAAAATGGGTTTTCCTCATTTCTAAAATAACCTAGAAGTTCAAGTTTAAAAAAATGATCATTTCAAAAATTATGAAAAACATGGATTTCCCCGTTTGTAGAAAAACCTAGACTTTTAAATTTAAAAGACAAAGTAGTCCAATGTTTATTACAAACCCCAAGATGGTTAAACGAAAAAAAAACAAAGCATCTCAACACAAAATTATATAAAAGGTATTTTATCCATTAAAATACCCTAGAAGTTCAAATATAAAAAACGGAGTAGTTCGATGGTTATACAAAATTCAGATTTCCAATTTATTATAGAATGAAAACAAGAAGTTCAATTTTTTTAAATAGAGCACTACAAAATTCATACAAAAGGATTTTCATCGTTTCTAATAAAAAACTCTAGAAGTCAATATTTAAATAACGGGCTGGTTCAATATTTATTAGAAAACTAGGATTTTTCCGTTACTACAAGGAAATAAACCAAGAAGTCCAAATTACGAAAATAGAGAATTTTGATATTTATAAATTCTTAGGTTTCCTTGTTATTAAGGAATAAAAATGAAGAAGTTCAAATTAAAATAAAGGAGTACTTTGATGTATATGGAAAACTAAAATTCTTTCCATTTCTAGGAAAAAGGAAAGCAAGTTCAATTTTAATAAAATTGTATGATTCTGAAACCATATTTTTTTTCTCTAGAGCATAAAACTAGTAATGTTTTAGGAATTATGGGTAAAAAAGCAAAAGAGTAGTTCAAAAATAAAACCAGGAAGTCCATATTAAAAAAGAATAAGAAGACAAAGTCTAAAAAGACTTTAGCTAGAATTTCACGTGTTTCGGCCCACGAAGTTAAAAAATTCTTGTAAAGGAGGTACACTATATATTTAGTTGTGCAAAATCACAAAAAAAATGTTGTTTCTAGTGTTTTAAAACAGTTTTCTCAATCAATTATAAATTTGAAAGACAATGCTAGGCATCTATTAACAAATTTTCAAGGGTATATCATATTCTTATTCCAACATAAACGGTTAAAAACAAATTGGTGTATATTGTCCCAAAAAGAAGTTTAATCGTATTAAAAAAAGTTGCGTCTTTTCAACATGTTTCTCATGGTTTATCATTTGTGGAACTCCGAGTAACGGGTGAGGAATTACGAACAAAAATACGTGGTAGAAGTTTAAAGTGAAAACATCGATAAGTTCGATGATTATAGAAAACTCAGATTTTTCCTCGTTATTAAAGAATGGAAACAAGAAGTTGAAAAATAAAATAAGAAGAAGTTCAACTTTTAAAAATAAAGCGCTTCAAAATTCATAAAAAAGATTAAGAAATAAACCAGGATGTCCATATTAAAAAGATGGAGAAGTTCAATGATTATAGAAAACTTAGTTTTTTCTCGTTATTAAAGAATGGAAACAAAAAGTTCAAAAATAAAATAACAAGATGTTCAACTTTTAAAAATAGAGCGCTTCAAAATTTCATAAAAAAAGATTAAGAGATAAAACCAGGAAGTCTATATTAAAAAGATGGAGAAGTTCGATAATTATTGAAAACTCAGATTTTCCTCGTTATTAAAGAATGGAAATATGAAGTTCAAAAATAAAATAAGAAGAAGTTCAACTTTTAAAAATAGAGCGCTTCAAAATTCATAAAAAGGGATTAAGAAAATCAGATTAAAAATTTATAAAAGAACTCAGGTATTTTCACGTAACCGAGAGAACTTCAGATTGATAACTGCCAGAAGTTCACGTACTACAATGTGTGCATTTTGTATTAAAAAAGAATAAAAAAGCAAAGTCTAAAAGTTTTGTTGTTATAAGTTCAACTCCTCCGTCGGAGAAAGTTAAAAAAATTATTGTGAGAGAGGTTTGTACAAAAGAAATATTATTTGTGTAACACGAACGAACGGATAAGAAATTACAAACAAAAATACGTCACAGAAGTTCAACGTGAAAATAGCAGGAAGTTCGACTACTATAGTGAATGAATTTCAGATGAAAAACTTTTAAAATCGCCGGGTGTATGAAAAAACGATCAACTTGGGAAATTTTCGTGTTTACATCAGCTTTACACCTGTATATTACTTGCTCAATTCTGGTGAGTGTTCTGGTGAGTAGATGGAGAGCTACGGGCAAGAAACCATGTCAGAAACAGAGTGAAGTTCAAGTAGACACGCCGAGAAGTTCAAGTTCTTCATGCGATGCATCTTCGACGAATCTGTTTCGCGATAAAGACAGAACGAATGATCTTGGCATTTTCGAAATTACTTGAAAACAACTAGGAATAAGAGAAACCCGTCAACATGAAAAAGTTCCGCATTTTCCGAAGCTTTTTAACGGTATATTATTTGCCTCATTCCGATAAAGTCTGTAGAAATTACGATGAAAATACGTTTTATGCCATTTTAAAAATTGAATTAAAATCGTAAAGAATTGGGAGAAACAATTCATACCAAAAAGTTTCACATTTGTTCAAGCTTTCCAACGCCATATCATTTGCTACATTCGAACACACGGTTAAAAATGAGCTCGAAAATACGAACTCGGTAGGACTTGTACCGTTTTCTAAATTAATCTTAAACCATTCAAAACTAGAAAAAAATTCAATATGAGAAAGTAGCGCATTTTTATAAGCTTTTCAACGCCATATCATTTGTCTCAATTGGATTAGCCGTTTAGAAATGACATCGAAAATACGAACTCGGCTATTTGGTTTGCGAAATTTTATGTTTTTCCGAATTACTCTTTAACCATACAGAATTAGAGAAAACTTTCAACATGTGGAAGGAGCGGTTTTGCAACAGCTTTCCAACGCCATATTATTTGCCTTATTCCGATAAACGGTTTGGAAATGCGATCGAAAATACGATTCACATTTTTTGTGTGAACAAAAAACGGTTTTCAAAACTGCTCTTAAACCACTTACATTTTGACAAAAATTTAAGTTGGGTCATGATACTGGTGTCCATAGCTTTCTAACGGTATATCGCAAGCCCCGTTTGGGCAATGTTGGCGGAAGTTCAACCTAGTTCAGAGGGAAGTTCAGCCTACTACTAGCGGGCAGGTCAGATTGTGATCAGGATATTATTCTCATCCCATGATCAGAATAGCGCTATTCGTCACCTTGGGTTCCTCACCCCAGCCGGTTGTATGCCATAGATGCTACCCTAGTGCGTGAGCCACAGCCAGAGAACGGCCGTAAGAAGCAAAAGCTGTGAGGTAAAATTACGGAGGTAACCGTGCACCATACAAAAACAAAACGCTCTGCAGGTAAAATTACTGCGTGGGGCTGAGGAACTACTCTAACGCATGAGGCGTGTACGATCTAAAGTCCTTTTTCAATGGGAAGCCAGGTAAAGTTAAGGTATGGATGGGAGATAATTGTTTTGAAAATTTTGAAGTTACTTGTAAGTTCTGGTCAAGCTGTGACAGAGAATTTGTTCCAGTGTCATAAAGCCACCGAAATCAAGGAGATTAGTATCATCTTTTTTACCTTGTGATTGGTATTATCTTAACAGTTTGTTGGTATGAAAGTAAATGTAGTTTTTTTGCGAGTGAAAAGCAAATGTAGTTGACGGATGTGTGCAAAATTTGATGTCCGTGCGAGGGGGAGGTCGTTGATGAGCTTGGCCCTTGACTTGCTATGTACTAGCCCGCAACAAAATTATAACTCTACTGTTGAGGAATGAGATACTAGCTCCTTATATAGAATATAGGAATTTGTCCAAAGCCGGTCAGGTAATGATGTCACAAGCCAAATAAGCAGATGGGACAAAGTAATTTTCTATGGTCATCTGAACACAAATAAGTTAGTGCAATAATCATGCAAAAACCTGATGGTTGGGGCAACACATAGAAACAAGGCGACCTATAACTAGAGAAACAAACTGGCTTGGTATAATGTTACACTTCTCTGTATGCACCGAAGCATCAGGCACTACTGGAATCAGCTAATTTGCCATCTGCCAGCTCTTTGTCGTCTGCTAGCAGATGGCAAAGAAGGTCTTTGCCATCAGCTACCCAAAAGCAGACGGCAAAGAAATGGCTGACGGCAAAATAGGCCTTTGCCACTACAAGAATACCCTTTATAAAGCAACACAAGTTGTACAACATTTTGACTATATGTTGTAAAAATTTACCGTAGATACGCATATTAAAGTTATAGCATATGTGTTGCAGGTTTGCAGCTTATGACCCTACTATCGTGGTACATATGAAAAAAACAGAGGAAAGGAGAAAGGGGCGCACAGGAAACAGAGCCCTCGCTTCTCCCCTCATCTCCCCCAAATCGCCGGAACCCACCGCCTTGTCTCCCTCATCTGATCCAACTCGCCGCCGGCCTTCCCCCTACCCTCCTCCCACCTTGCAGCTCCGGAGGCTGCCGGACCTGCCGCATCCCCCACCACCCATCCCCTCTCGCATCCCATCTCTCTCTCTCTTCACGCGGCTCCCCGCTGCACCACCTACGGCGGCTGATTTAGGCGACGTCCGGCGAATCCCACCATCGTGAAGAATAGCCTGATGTTACCTCGCACCACGACGCCCTTCCATTCGGCTAGATCCGGCGCTCGCGGCCACCAAAGCCCACCCGCGACCCTGCTCCATGGCTAGGGTTTCCGTCATGGGATCTAGCGCCGGTGGCCATGTCGTCATCCTCTTGTCTGGTGAGTGCATACCCTCCCCTGGTTTCGTCCTCTCTCTCTCTCTCCCCTTTCTCTAACCTATGTTTTTCTCTTCTCCTGTATACATGCAGGGAGGAACGACCAGTGGATAGCCTTGCTGCTGCTCGGGACGAAGCAGCCATGGGGCTTTCTCATCATTCTTCTCTGGTTTCAGGTGCATTGTTCCACTCCTCTCTGCTCGCAAGTCCTCGATCTGCTGCAGTTAAGACCAGCGCTTCGTAACTCCCTCCTTGCATTGCTTAGTCACTAGACACACCTAGCTAGGTTTTCTTTGGTTCATTGATATGGTTCGTCTTCATCGCCATGGAGGTGCCCTCACAACCATAAGGACCAATATAGCTTCATGGATATTATTTAACCCAGGTAAGGATAAAACAATAAATCCAAATAGGACGCACCTACATTACATCACCAATATAGCTTCAGCATGCTTAAGTTCTGCACAGCATGCGCATGTGGGGATTGTACGGCAGACAATGTCGTGCGCTAAGCCTGCCAGTCATACTTCGTGCTTATCTTCACCGTAGTTAGTCTGACGAATTCCTATAATCTAATTAGTAATTAGGTGTGGACACCTATCTTCTGTTTTTTTTCTCTGTTCAAGGGAGCAGAATCTTCCGAATTGGCCTTTCGTAAGGACCAAATTAACAACAATAGCGAGGAATATTAGGAGTTAATCCACTGCTACAAATATTTCATTACTGTCATAGTTGGTATAATCAGATTTTATAGTAGAAATATTTAGCATAGATGTCAACACGGGCAGAGATTTGTCAAATCCACATGTATTTGAATGAGTACTACTTTTTTCTATGTCTGAAGTCTGAACTATTTTAAGTAACGACTAATGATTTTTGTGAAACAACTCTTTTTTTTATTTTTTTATTTTCTTGGTGTATCCGCATATTGCACCATTTTGCTGTATGAGAGGCACTATTAGAGCCTCCATATTAACTCTAGAAGAGAGTTACAAAGAATCATGGGATGTGCTAGCCAATGGAATGTAAGGCATTATATTGTAGATTTTTGTTCGAGAGAGTCAGTTCAGTACTATAGGCCTGTGGGTGACAAAAGAAATATATTAATCCAAGTGGACATTGTTTTCCTGCAGAAACGAGCTAGATCCATCTGGGATGTGACAACGAAGTGCTGAGCAAAGAAGTGGCTTGGTGGGGATGGCATGCTTGATTTGCTCTACTGTAAATTATCATGTGCTTTCTCTCCTTTTACTTACTAATTCTCTCCCTGAAGCTGGAAAGAGACCGTGACTTTAAAATTTGATCCTGTGAACCTAAAAACTTATGTTTCCTTTCTAAATGTCCCAGCAGAAGCTAAAATTTGGCTCCATTGATGTAAATAATTCATAAGAGTTTGCATCCTTCCTTTTTATTTATGTACGTTATGGATAATGGTGCTACTTATGCACATATTCAGGTTACAGTCAATATTCATCATAAGTAGTAGTTTTTTTTTTGAAGATCTATCTTTTGAGCACATATTCAGGTTCGTTTGATATCTAAGCAAGGATAAAACTGATGGTTACTACCTGATATGTCTTCTCTAAAACGTTAGAAGTATTTGATACTCTTAACTTAATTATACGTTAAAATTTAAGAAGCATGGGAGAGTCTGAACGTCACATTTGTAGATTCTCACTTTTTAGCTTAAAATCGAGATTCCACAAGGCTAATTGATCTGTTAAATTGTATTCAGTTCTGGTGTGGAAACTCATTGACAAAAAACGTGTATTTTAGACTTTTAGTTCCAAGTGTCAATACTAGAAAGAGAACGCTGAGTTTGATCTTCAATCAAAATGAGTAACTAGAGCATCAGGTTATTTTAACTGAAACCTACATTTAGGAATCATATATGTTGTACCACATCATTTGTTGGGATGTCATACTTTAAGCTGATGGCACCTTTTTTCTTTGCTACACCAAACTATAAATCCTTCCCATCTGATTTCTTAAACCTCTATTCCATCATATAATGAAGCTTATATTTTCAAAAGTTGTAGGTTTGTTCCAAAGCGTGGTGGGCACCTGTCGGTTTGTTTGTTTCCTGTTGGATGAGTCAAACCAACTAGAGCTAAATGTTTTGGTTCATGTTTCAGATGACTAAAACCGTTTTGGTTCCGTTTGCTAAATAACTAGAGATAATAAGAGATGTGGTACTGTGCCCTTGAATGCACATAAGCACTTTAGCTATTGTCCATATAATTTTACTGAGCCATGTTGTTCTGCAGACTGTGCGGTATATTGTGGCATGTGGATTAGTCATCAATGACAACTACACTCATGCTGGTATCTTATCATAATAACATACAAATTGTCTTCAAGCTATAGTGCTAGTTTGTTCATTTGTTTCTTACTTATTATTTGCTATTGGACTTCTTACTTCTTATTTCTCTTGCTACAGTTGTAAGTTGTGATACTAAATTTAAACTTGATGGTGCTAAAATAAAAAATGTATTATGGGCAGTGCATGTCGATATGGCACTTGTGAAATTTGGTATGAAGTCGCAAAAACTACAATACTCTCGGTAATGCAGAAAATACAAAGATTGCATGGCCTTCAACCTTAGTACATGTGTAATATCCTGCTTCTATCGTCAATGCATTGTGTGTTAACTGTTCACTTTGTTATTTTCTTTGTAGATTCAAAAGATATATGGATGATTATATGGGTGCATGGCAAGTATACTGCAATAATGATGACGATGTTCCGGTTCATGATGAAGATGATGGATGCTTTAAGTTTTAGTTATGTAGTAGGGATGTTGTTCCTGTTGGATGATGTTCCTTGGCTAAGTTTTAGTTAAGATGTAGGGATGTTGATGGATGCTCTTTCAGTTTGATCTTCGTTGTCAAGAAATTATTTAGATTATGCATCACATTTCGATGATGTTCCTCCTGTAATACCAACTATTGTAATCCAACAGTTTTAAACAAATATGGGTTCTTCCTTTGGCGACTATACTCTCTTTTTTCCCCTTACTTCATATACATAATTATCATCATTATGTGGAGCATTAATTTAATTGCTGGCAATAAATAAATAAATGTATATACAAAATATTATTCACATTATATATGTAAAAATACCTGCAGCGTAGCAAATTCTCTATTGCCAAGTAATGATTTGTATTCCAGTACATTAACCACCAACGTATATAAGTGTTGTAGAAATTGGTTTTATTTGTTGTACTCTTGCAACGGTCCCTTTTACCAACGACTGTATAAGTGTTGCATTATGCGCTAGCAACACTGGATAAGGCAACAGATCCCAAACCGTTGGTAAAGACACTAGCAACGCATATATGGACATTTAGATACGAAAAAGAGCGTTGCTGTAGGTAGGGTCCTGTTGTAGTGTGCCATCAGTCACTTCTTTGCTGTCAGCTGGCGGACGGCAAAGATTCTTTGCCATCAGCTGGCGGACGGCAAAGAATCTTTGCCGTCAGCTGGCGGACGGCAAAGAGAGAGGTGGCCCCCCACTAACGAGCCGTTTACGAAAAAAAACGCCCCCTCTTTGCCGTCTGCTAGCAAACGGCAAAGAGACAGAACGGCGGACGGCAAACCAGATCCACACCCACCACGCCCCCCCGCCCGTTATCTCTTCTCTCCCTCTCTCCTCCCCGACGCCCACCAGATCCACACTCACCGCCGCCCCTTCCGCCCAGCGCCGCCCCCGCCACCCGCCGCCGAACCCGCCCCGCCGCCCGGCGCCGCCCCCGCCCCGCCACCCGCTGCCGCCCCCGCCACCCGCTGCCCGGCGTCGCCCTGCCACCCGCCGCCCGGTGCCGTCCGGCGCCACCCCCGCCTCCCGGAGCAGCCCCCACCACCCCTCTGCCCCCACCCCACCCGCCGACGCCCCGCCACGCGCCGCCCGGCACTGCCCCCCGCCCGTTATCTCTTCTCTCCCTCTCTCCTCCCCGACGCCCACCAGATCCACACCCACCGCCGCCCCTGCCGCCCCCGCCGCCCGGTGCCGCCCGCCGCCGAACCCGCCCGGTGCCGCTCGCCGCCGAACCCGCCCGGCGCCGCCCCCGCCCCGCCACCCGCTGCCCGGCGCCGCCCCCGCCACCCGCTGCCCGGCGTCGCCCTGCCACCCGCCGCCCGGCGCCGTCCGGCGCCGCTCCCGCCTCCCGGAGCAGCCCCCACCACCCCTCCGCCCCCACCCCACCCGCCGATGCGCCGCCACGCGCCGCCCGGCACCGCCCACATCGCCGGCCCACCCGCCCCACTACGTCCTCCTGCGACCACGCGTGACCCTCCCCTGCGGCTAGGGTTTCGGCCACCACATCGCCGGCGTGGCTCCGGTGTTGCTCCGGTCGCCGTGAGGATCCTCCGACGGTGCTGGCTGTGCCGTGGCGCGGTGGTGCCCCTGGGTGGCGCCTCCGTGCTGCGGTGCCCCTGGTTGGCGCCTTCGTGCCCGTGCTCTCACTGGTGCCGCCGTTGTGGTGCTCTCTGGCAAGCTCCGGCTTGTTGTGGTGGTGTTGGTTGTGATGCTGGTCACACAATAGTGATGGTGTGGCTGCATCCTACTTCGGCTACAACTCCTTTTGGTGAGCTTCTCCTTGCTCCCCTCCTGATCTCTCTAATGAATAGCTCTAGCTCTTGATCTTGTTGGATGTGAGGCTCTATTAGCTGTGGTTAGCTGCTGTAGATGAGTATCAACTTGTATTGGAGCTCTCTGTGATGGATTCTTGCTGTGTCAGGGTTTTGGTCAGTGACCATCTATGTGTATTTGTGAAGTATATATACTCCTGTACTGCTCTGTTCTGTTTAGTTGATCCTGGAGTTGTTACTTTGGTCAGTTACTTTACTCATGAATGGATACTCACTTGTTCTTAGTTATTTTACTTCTAATACTGATATGAACAGATACCACTTGGTTTGGCTATTCCTATTTGTCTCTTTCTAATAGCCTATGAACAGATGCTATACTTGGTTTTGGCTGTTACTTTCCTAGTTTTCTACTGATAAGACAGATACTACATCTGATTTGGGCAGTGATGCTGGTCTGAGCCCCCCTCTCTTAGGCTTAATTTACATGTGACTATCCATGTGCTGTGATGAACTAGCCCTGGCACTTCCAGGCTGTCTGAGCACATAATCCCTCAAGTATACCTTGAGGTCTTCTGTAGCTCTCCTTAATAGTTATCTCTTCTAAGCTGCTGGTGGTTGGATGTGTTGGGAGTTGGTCTGGTTGGCTGGTTGTGATGTATATCTCCTCCTGGAGCTTTGTTTTTGGCGTTGCACAGTGACATGTACCTATTGTCACTAGACAAAACTGATTGTGGTGATGAAGTCTGATCTTTGGCTTTAATCACTAGTTTTTAGTTGGCTTAATTCCTGGAGCTAGTACTGATAGTGGTCTTTGTGTTGGCATTTAACTTACTGCTAATTGTGGTGGCTTCTTGATTGGGTCCTTTGCTGGTTCTCTCCTTTGGCTCTTTGGTATTGGTTTACTCTATTTGGCTTTATAATTAAGATCACTTTGAAAATCAGGATCTTAACTAAGATTATCTTGATCTCAAGTACTGGCTCCTACAGCATTGCATTTCACCAAGTGAAATGCTACATTTCTACTCCTAACCCATTCTCTCTTTCTTAGTGTTTTTGTTATGCAGGTTGGAAGAAAAGAAGAAGATCCGGAGAAGATCTTAGTAATAAGATAGTTTTTTAGGAAAATAGATATTTAGTTTTAGATCATTCCTTGTAATATTTGTTGGATATGTGTTCATGGATATGTGTTGGATATATATGTGTTCATGACTATATATTGGTAACATGTGTTGGATATATATGTGTTCATGAGTATTGGTAATATGCGTTGGATATGCTATATTGGTCATATATATCTGTGTTTGATTTTCTGTGAAAATGAATTGATATAAGAAGAAACAGAATTAATGCCTATTTGGTCTCTTTGCCATCTGCCAACAGATGGCAAAGAGCCTGCAGCCTTTGCTGTCAGCTGGCGGACGGCAAAGGCTGCCGTTAGCCACCTAACGGACACTAACACTACTCATTTTGTCATCCGCTTCTTTGCCGTCCGCGGCAGACGGCAAAGGCGCCTTTGCCGTCAGCCGCCGAAAGCAGACGACAAAGTAGGTCTTTGCCGTAGCCTACTTTGCCGGAGCCTTTTGCCGTCCGCGGCTGACGGCAAAGGCCTTTGCCGTCCGCCGTGGCAGACGGCAAAGTAGTTGATTCCTGTAGTAAGGTCTTGCCAAAAATCTTTAAAATAGTTGGTGTCTCGCATCTTTCAGTCTTCCTGGAATGTCCCTTGCATATACCCATTGGTCAGAGTTCATAAAATCGTTATGGTGAATAATTCTACAAAACTATAGAGATAAAACTGAAAGCGAGAACTGGGCTTATCACATCCTTTGCTGGCATGCATGATCATGAATTTTGGAATCAGTAACCTAACAATTAAGAGGAATACCTATAAAAAAAGCAATGGGTTAATCTCAAACAATCATACTTGCAAGAAGCTTGCAGAATGAACTGCTTGAGCTTAAAGACAGATTTTACAACTACAAATTGTAGTTGGCAAAACATTAAAACATGGATAGATTCTTACCAACAACCCGCTGAATGAGGCATGATGGTCCAAGAGAAATAAAGCAATGTTGTTTCCTAGAGGAGAACACACACCGATTCCCTGTAATCATGTCATGTATGCCTTAGCTTGATAAGTCCATGTATATTTAATGTGCTCTTCTGCTAGAGAATATTATTAGTTACACTAAGTTTTATTTTCCGAAATAGTCGCCAAAAAATCACTATCATATATATATATAGCCATTGTTTTCTGGAAGAACTCAATTCTTTTTTTTTGCCAGTTCTGAATTTTTTTTCTAGCATGCATACTTGTAGTCTATAACACTGAACACAGTGATCATTAGCCTTTTAGCTTCTTTTCTCACAACTTACCAGCTAGTGAAATAACATGGGTGCAATGTGCGAATATTACATAGTCCTAAAACAAGTAATTGGCTATGTATATGTCCAGCAAATGTAACCTACACACGAAAGAACCTAAGCATGGATATCATGATCTATATAACACACTTATAACTCCACATAGCTTATTATCTTCGACAAAATTGGTCTATTACAATCAATTTAGACCAGAACACAATCTACTATTGACGTAGAGGAACTAAAATTTTGGAACGAAATAATAATTTGTAATGTCAGTATTAAACTTGTAGTTAGCCATGATTAAAACTACTAAATTTTGGACCGAAATCAAAATTTAATACACAATAATTTGCCTCAAGATAGTAAATTGCTACGTAGTTATGTAAATTGACCGAGAGTAGGCGAAGACCCGGTTGCCGACCATCATGATGAAAGGTGATTCATGGTGCATCAACATGCATGCCAATGGAGAAAGGTAACCTGACATCGAGGAACACCAGCGACACTACATGACTACTTGGCCTATTCAAATCCACGACCACCCACCTCTGTACAAACATTAGGGTGTTCCTGATAAAAAAATGTTACTTGCACGAAAGCAAGCACACATTCAAGGATATATGGTAAAACCAAATTACCTCTTTGGACAGGAGGTTCAGCCTCATGATCTCTTCTATATCTACAGCCTCTCTGCAAAAAGCGAAAACCAAATTAGCAATTTGGGAGGAACACGACCAGGTGAAACGTATGTGAATGTTGATTGGAAGTTTGGAGCAGAAATCACTAGGATTGAGGTTTCTCACCTCCTACCATGCAATCCGCACCTACACACATGGAACTAAAACCAAAATAGCCCAAACATGGATCACCATCGCCATACATGGCCTTTGTGAGCCGGAAGAATCACCCGGGCCAGCCACGGCCGGGGAACCTACCCGTGCTCATGAGACACTGGAGTGGCCGCAGCCTCTTGAATTGGATGGAGAAGAAGAACAGCTCATACCATCAAGCCCTCCTCACACCTACAACCACCCATCCGATCCGCCTCGACGACGAGCTGTCGCCGCTGCCACCCCAGGGAGCAGCGTCGGCCACTCCTATACAAAGCGCCCCAAGTAGGAATTCGAGCGCCCGACCTCGCGCCATCTACAGAGGCCACACCGGCAGCACGAGGAAGAGGCCGGAGAGATCCTTTTATTCCGCTTCGCCCTAGCCTACCTACCATTACCAAAACCACAAAACCTAGATCGTGCAGACCGAAAACATACCTCTGTGGACAGATCCATGTTCCCATCAGCAAGCCGACACCTAATCAGCCGCCAGAGGCGAAGGGGATCGGTGGAATCGTGATATCCCACAAGTGTAGGGGATCGCAACAGCTTTCGAGGGTAGAGTATTCAAACCAAATTTATTGATTTGACACAAGGGGAGCCAAAGAATATTCTCAAGTATTAGCAACTGAGTTGTCAATTCAGCCACACGTGGATAACTTAATATCTGTAGCAAGGTATTTAGTAGCAAAGTAATATGATAGTGGTGGTGACGGTAACAAAAGAGCAATGAAAGTAAAAGAAATATTTTTGGTATTTTGTAGTGATTGTAACAGTAGCAACGTGAAAGTAAATAAGCGTAAACCAGTATATGGAAAGCTCATAGGCATTGGATCAGTGATGGATAATTATGCCGGATGCGGTTCATCATGTAACAGTCATAACATAGAGTGACATAGAACTAGCTCCATTTCATCAATGTAATGTAGGCATGTATTCCGAATATAGTCATACGTGCTTATGGAAAAGAACTTGCATGACATCTTTTGTGCTACCCTCCCGTGGCAGCGGAGTCCTAATGGAAACTAAGGGATATGAAGGCCTCCTTTTAATAGAGAACCAGAACAAAGCATTAGCACATAGTGAATACATGAACTCCTCAAGCTATGGTCATCACCGGGAGTGGTCCCGATTATTGTCACTTCAGGGTTGCCGGATCATAACACATAGTAGGTGACTATAGACTTGCAAGATAGGATAAAAAACACACATATATTCATGAAAACATAATAGGTTCAGATATGAAATCATGGCACTCGGGCCCTAGTGACAAGCATTAAGCATAGCAAAGTCATAGCAACATCAATCTCAGAACATAGTGGATACTAGGGATCAAACCCTAACAAAACTAACTCGATTACATGATAGATCTCATCCAACCCATCACCGTCCAGCAAGCCTACGATGGAATTACTCATGCACGGCGGTGAGCATCATGAAATTGGTGATGGAGGATGGTTGATGATGACGACGGCGACGAATTCCCCTCTCCGGAGCCCCGATCGGACTCCAGATCAGCCCTCTCGAGAGGTTTTAGGGCTTGGCGGCGGCTCCGTATCGTAAAACGCGATTATTTCTTCTCTTCTATTTTTTTCTCCCCGGAAGCAAATATATAGAGTTGGAGTTGGCATCGGAAGGTCTCCAGGGGGGCCACGAGGTAGGGGGGCGCGCCCTAGGGGGGGCGCCCCACCCTCGTGGACAGTGTGTGGGCCTCCTTGTCTTCATCTTTGGCGAGGATTTATTATTATTATTTTTAAGATATTCCATGGAGTTTCAGGTCATTCCGAGAACTTTTGTTTTCTGCACATAAAACAACATCATGGCAATTCTGCTGAAAACAGCGTCAGTCCGGGTTAGTTCCATTCAAATCATGTAAGTTAGAGTCCAAAACAAGGGCAAAAGTGCTTGGAAAAGTAGATACGACGGAGACGTATCAACTCCCCCAAGCTTAAACCCTTGCTTGTCCTTAAGCAATTCTGTTGACAAATTGAAAGAGAAAAAGAAAAACTTTTGCAAACTCTGTTACTCTTGTTGTTGTAAATATGTCAAGCCAGCATTCAAGTTTTCAGCAAAGATCATAACTAACCACATTTGCAATAATTCTCAGGTCTCATGATTACTCATATCAATAACATAATCAACTAGCGAGCCATAATAATAAATCTCGGATGACAACACTTTCTCAAAACAATCATAATATGATATAACAAGATGGTATCTCGCTAGCCTTTCTGAGACCGCAAAACATAAATGCAGAGCACCGTTAAAGATCAAGGACTGACTAAACATTGTAATTCATGGTAAAAGAGATCCAATCATAGTCATACCCAATATAGATTAACAGTAATGAATGCAAATGACAGCTGTGCTCTCTAGCTAGTGCTTTTAATAAGAGGGTGATGACTCAACATAAAAGTAAATAGATAGGCCCTTCACAAAGGGAAGCAGGGATTTGTAGAGGTGCCAGAGCTCGGTTTTGAAATAGAGATAAATAATATTTTGAGCGGTATACTTTCATTGTCAACATAACAACTAAGAGACGGCGATATCTTCCATGCCACACACATTATAGGCGGTTCCCAAACAGAATGGTAAAGTTTATACTCCCCCTCCACCAACAAGAATAAATCCATAGCTTGCTCGAAACAACGAGTGCCTCCAACAAACATCAGGTCCCAGGGGGAGTTTTGTTTGCAATTATTTTGATTTAGTTTGCATAAAGCATGGGACTGGGCATCCCGGTGACCAGCCATGTTCTCGTGAGTGAGGAGCGGAGTCCACTCCTCTTGAGAATAACCCGTCTAACTTGGAAGATAAGGGCAGCCCTAGTTGATACATGAGCTATTCGAGCATACAAAACAGAATGTTTATTTAAAGGTTTAGAGTTTGGCACATACAAATTTACTTGGAACGGCAGGTAGATACCGCATATAGAAAGGTATAGTGGACTCGTATGGAATAACTTTGGGGTTTATGAGATTGGATGCACAAGCAGTATTCCCGCTTAGTACAAGTGAAGGCTAGCAAAAGACTGGGGAAGCGACCAACTAGAGAGCGACAACAGTCATGAACATGCATTAAAATTAATAAACATTGGATGCAAGCATGAGTAGGATATAATCCACCATGAACATAAATATCGTGAAGGCTATGTTGATTTGTTTCAATTACATGCGTGAACATGTGCCAAGTCAAGTCACTTAAATCATTCAAAGGAGGATACCACCCCATCATACCACATCATAACCATTTTAATAGCATGTTGGCACGCAAGATAAACCATTATAACTCATAGCTAATCAAGCATGGCACAAGTAACTATGATCTCTAATTGTCATTGCAAACATGTTTATTCATAATAAGCCGAATCAAGAACGATGAACTCATAATATTTACAAAAAAAAAAGGTCGAGTTCATACCAGCTTTTCCCATCTCAGTCAGTCCATCATATATCGTCATAATTGCCTTTCACTTGCACGACCGAACAATGTGAATAATAATAAGAGTGCACGTGCATTGGACTAAGCTGGAATCTGCGATCATTCAATAAACAGGAGGAGACAAGGCAATATAGGCTCTTGGTTAAATCAACAATAATGCATATAAGAGCCACTTCAACAATTTAATTATGCTCTTCTCCTATCGACCCCCAAAGAAAATAAAAGAAATAAAACTATTTACACGGGAAAGCTCCCAACAAGCAAAAGAAGAACGGGAAATATTTTTGGGTTTTCTTTTTAATTACTACTACAGCAAGAAAAGTAAACTACTACTAATTTTTTTGGGTTTTTTCTTAAGGTTTATTAAACACACAAGAAGAAAGCAGGAAAAAGAAAATAAACTAGCATGGATATTATAGTGAAAGAGTATGAGCACCAACATCTAGCAATGAGTGTGTGTGAATATAAATGTAATGTCGTTGAGAAATACGTACTCCCCCAAGCTTAGGCTTTTGGCCTAAGTTGGTTTATTGCCAGGGATAGCCTGGCGGATACCCGTAGGTGTAGCTGGGGTCGTACTGGGATGCATCATAGCTGGAGTCGTACTGCGACGAAGAGGAATCTGACTGCCACTGGCTGATAGCCATCTCCGGATCCCAAGAATAAACAGATTGTCGTGGAGGCTCATCTTGTGGTTCCGGTTCCGGGGCTGGTGCATGATGCCGGTAAGCTTGAACGGCAGCCCACGTAACGAGATAAGGTCCTTCAAAATTAAACAAGGAAGGAGCAGGCAGGGTAATAGTTTCAGGATGATGTTTATGAAAGAATAGTTTATATTTGAGCTCTCCATCCCTGCCCTTAACAATAAAATCTTGCGCTAGCATACTCTTATAATCTAAATAAGCACTAGGCAGCAATTTCTCTTCTTTCTCATAATGCCTAATAGGTATATTAAAATGTGCAGCGAGGCGTGAAGCATACATGCCTCCAAAAATGGGGCCCTTAGTACGGTTCAGACTTAACCGTCTAGCAACAATTCCGCCCATACTAACAGTGTTATCGCGGTATAAACCATGGAACAAAATAATAATATCAAGAACACTAAGGTTTCCACAGTTTCCACGACCAATCAAGCAACGACTAGCAAATATGGCAAAGTAACGTAAAACAGGAAAATGTATGCTAGTGATTCTTGCATCAGAAACCTTCCGGGTTTCTCCCATAGTGATAGTGTTAATAAATGATTCCACTTCATTATGGTGTGGTTCCTCTAAAGTGCCTTCAACGGGTATGTTGCAAACTTTGCAAAATTCAGCTAATGGCATCTTCTTAACAACGTCATATAAATGAAACTCTACTGAAGGAGCTGATTCCTTAGGGAAAAAGTAGAAGTTTTGCACAAAAGTATTTGTGAGTAAGAGATACTGATGACGTTGGTCGCGGAGGAAGTCGGTGAGGTCGGCATTCTCAATTAATGAATACAAATCCTCACAAATCCCGGCTCTTCTCAAGAAGTCATCGGAAGGCCATTCACACGGCCGGACCTCCGCGGTACGAGGCAAATTATATTTGGGCCTCTGCGCTTCTTCATTTTGTTTTTCCTTAGAGCTTTGGCTAGATGAGCCCCTCAAAAGTCTCTTCATTATTTTCTGAAATCATCTGAAATTTTTAGTAACTTCAAACAAAAGTGAACAAACTTCAATAAAATTGATAGCAACTACTCCTACAAGTGCCGAGAGCCTATATCAAGCATTAGAACTACTTGGAACCATATGAATTTGACATGCAAGATCAAGAACATGGTCACCTATGGAGCACAAATTTGCAATGAATAAAGCACTAGAACAAAAACTAATTGGACTAATGGAGGAGTCACATACCAAGGAACAATCTCCCCAAGTAGTTTTGTGAGAGGTGCTTTGAGCAAGGAGATCGAAAATCACAGCAAAGTGAGCTAGAACTCGTGCTTGAGCTGGTTATTCGGGTTTGTGGGAGGAAGAAGAAGAGGATGGGTGCAGGAATAAGTGAAGGAGGGCCACCGTGGGCCCACGAGGTAGGGGGGCGCGCCCAGGGGGGTAGGGCGCGCCCTCCACCCTCGTGGCCAGGTGGCAGCTCCCCCCGCTGTGATTTTCGCACCATAAATCCTCAAATATTCCAGAAAAAATCATATTAAATTGGCATGGCATTTGGAGGACTTTTATTTTCGGGATATTTTTATATTGCACGGATAAATCAGGAAACAGACAGAAAAATACTATTTTTACTTTATTTCAACTAAATAACAGAAAGTATAAAGAGGGTACAGAAGTTTGTGCTTCTAGTTTCATCCGTCCCATGCTCATAAAAAAGAATCCACTAACAAGGTTGATCAGGTCTTGTTAACAAACTTATTCCGATTAACATGGAACAGGAGAAATTTAGAATAACACTATGTTACCTCAACGGGGATATGCACATCCCCAATAATAAGAATATCATATTTTTTTCTTGACAGTAAGAAGAGGAAATTCAAAACCTCCAAATATAATCGATGGAATTTTTCCAGTAGAGTTGATACTATGAACTTGAGGTTGTTTCCTCGGAAAGTGTACCGTATGCTCACTACTATTAACATGAAAAGTGACATTGCCTTTATTGCAATCAATAACATCCCCTGTAGTATTTAGAAAAGGTCTTCCAAGAATAATAGACATACTATTGTCCTCGGGAATATCAAGGATAACAAAGTCCGTTAAAATAGTAACGTTTGCAACCACAATAGGCACATCCTCACAAATACCGACAGGTATAGCAGTTCATTTATCAGCCATTTGCAAAGATATTGCAGTAGGTGTCAACTTATTCAAGTCAAGTCTACGATATAAAGAGAGAGGCATGACGCTAACACCGGCTCCAAGATCACATAAAGCAGTTTTAACATAATTTCTTTTAGTGGAGCATGGTATAGTGGGTACTCCTGGATCTCCAAGTTTCTTTGGTACTCCACCCTTAAAAGTATAATTAGCAAGCATGGTGGAAATTTCAGCTTTCGGTATCTTTCTTTTATTAGTGATGATATCTTTCATATATTTAGTATAAGGATTCATTTTGAGCATATCAGTCAATTGCATACGCAAAAAGATAGGTCTAATCATTTCAGCAAAGCGCTCAAAATCCTCATCATCCTTTTTCTTGGATGGTTTGGGAGGAAAAGGCATGGGTTTCTGAACCCATGGTTCTCTTTCTTTACCATGTTTCCTAGCAACAAAGTCTCTCTTATCATAACGTCGATTCTTTGATTGTGGGTTATCAAGATCAACAGCAGGTTCAGTTCCTACTTCATTATCATTACTAGGTTGAACATCATCATTAACATTTTCACTAGGTTCATGTTCATTACCAGATTGTGTTTCGGCATCAGAAATAGATATGTCATTTGGATTCTCAGGTGGTTCAGCAATAGGTTCACTAGAAGTTTGTAAAGTCCTATCATTTATTTCTTCCTTTTAGAAGAACTAGGTATATCAATATTATTTCTCTGAGAATCTTGCTCAATTCTCTTAGGGTGGCCTTCAGGATACAAAGGTTCCTGAGTCATTCTACCAGTTCTAGTAGCCACTCTAACAGCATAATCATTCTTCTTACTATTCATTTCATCAAGCAATTCTTTTTTAGCCTTAAGCACTTGTTCTACTTGAGTGGTAACCATAGAAGCATGTTTGCTAACAGTTTAAGTTCACCTCTAATATTAGCCATATAATCACCCAAGTGTTTAATCATATAAGCATTTTGTTTTAATTGTCTACCAAAATAAGCATTGAAATCTTCTTGCTTAAACATAAAGTTATCAAACTCATCCAAGCACTGACTAGCAATTTTAGTAGGAGGGACTTCAGCTTTATCATATCTATAGAGAGAATTTACCTTTACTACCTGTGTCGGATTATCGAGGTCTGGAGGTTCTTCAATAAATAAAGGATTAAGATCACATGTTTCTTAAACAGGCGGTAAATTAAGACCACGTATTTCTTTAATAGGAGGTAAATTCTTAACATCTTCAGCTTTAATACCTTTTTCTTTCATAGATTTCTTTGCCTCTTGCATATCTTCGGGACTGAGAAATAGAACACCTCTCTTCTTCGGAGTTGGTTTAGGAATAGGTTTAGTAATTGGAGCAGGAGCTGGCTCAGGAGATGGCTCAGGAGATGCCCAATTATTTTCGTTTGCCAACATATTATTCAATAAAATTTCAGCTTCATCCGGTGTTCTTTCCCTTAAAAGAGAACCAGCACAACTATCCAGGTAATCTCTCGAAGCATCGGTTAGTCCATTATAAAAGATATCAACTATTTCATTTTTCTTAAGAGGATGATCAGGCAAAGCATTAAGTAACTTGAGAAGCCTCCCCCAAGCTTGTGGGAGACTCTCTTCTTTAATTTGCACAAAGTTGTATATTTCCTTTAAAGCGGCTTGTTTCTTATGAGCAGGGAAATATTTAGCAGAGAAGTAATAAATCATATCCTGGGGACTACGCACACAACCAGGATCAAGAGAATTAAACCATATCTTAGCATCACCCTTTAATGAGAACGGAAATATTTTAAGAATATAAAAGTAGCAAGATCTCTTATCATTAGTGAACAGGGTGGCTATATCATTTAATTTAGTAAGATGTGCCACAATAGTTTCAGATTCATAACCATGGAAAGGATCAGATTCAACCAAAGTAATTATATCAGGATCAACAGAGAATTCATAATCCTTATTGGGAACACAAATAGGTGAAGTAGCAAAAGCAGGATCAGGCCTTATTCTATCTCTAAGAGATTCCTTGTTCCATTTAGCTATTAACCTTCTAAGTTCATTGTTATCATTGCAAGCTAAAATAGCAGCAGAAGCCTCTTTATCAAAAATATAACCTTTAGGAATAACAGGCCTATCCTCATCATCATTTTCATCAATATTATCAAATTCAATAATTTCTTTCTCTCTAGCCTTAGCAATTTGTTCATCAAGGAATTCACTAAGGGGCAAAGTAGTATCGAGCATAGAAGTAGTTTCATCATAAGTATCATGCATAGCAGAAGTGGTATCATCAATAACATGCTACATATCAGAACGAATAGCATAAGCAGGTTTAGGTGTCGCTAGCTTACTCATAACAGAAGGTGAATCAAGTGCAAAGCTAGATGGCAGTTCCTTACCTCCCCTCGTAGTTGAGTGATAAATTTTTGTCTTCTCGTCTTTCAAGTTCTTCATAGTGTCCAGCAGATATAAATCCCAAGTAACTCAAAGAATAGAGCTATGCTCCCTAGCAACGGCGCCAGAGATTGTTCTTGATAACCCACAAGTGTAGGGGATCGCAACAGCTTTCGAGGGTAGAGTATTCAACCCAAATTTATTGATTCGACACAAGGGGAGCGAAAGAATATTCTCAAGTATTAGCAACTGAGTTGTCAATTCAGCCACACCTGGATAACTTAATATCTGCAGCAAGGTATTTAGTAGCAAAGTAATATGATAGTGGTGGTGACGGTAACAAAAGAGCAATGAAAGTAAAAGCAATATTTTTGGTATTTTGTAGTGATTGTAACAGTAGCAACGGGAAAGTAAATAAGTGTAAACCAGTATATGGAAAGCTCGTAGGCATTGGATCAGTGATGAATAATTATGCTGGATGCGGTTCATCATGTAACAGTCATAACATAGGGTGACATAGAACTAGCTCCAATTCATCAATGTAATGTAGGCATGTATTATGAATATAGTCATACGTGCTTATGGAAAAGAACTTGCATGACATCTTTTGTCCTACCCTCCCGTGGCAGCGAGGTCCTAATGGAAACTAAGGGATATTAAGGCCTCCTTTTAATAGAGAAACGGAACAAAGCATTAGCACATAATGAATACATGAACTCCTCAAACTATGGTCATCACCGGGACTGGTCCCGATTATTGTCACTTCGGGGTTGCCGGATCATAACACATAGTAGGTGACTATAGACTTGCAAGATAGGATCAAGAACACACATATATTCATGAAAACATAATAGGTTCAGATATGTAATCATGGCACTCGGGCCCTAGTGACAAGCATTAAGCATAGCAAAGTCGTAGCAACATCAATCTCAAAACATAGTGGAACTAAGGATCAAACCCTAACAGAACTAATTCGATTACATGATAGATCTCATCCAACCCATCACTGTCCAGCAAGCCTACGATGGAATTACTCACGCATGGCGGTGAGCATCATGAAATTGGTGATGGTTGATGGTTGATGATGACGACGGCGACGAATCCCCCTCTCCGAAGCCCCGAACGGACTCCAGATCAGCCCTCCTGAGAGGTTTTAGGGCTTGGCGGCGGCTCCGTATCGTAAAACGTGATGATTTCTTCTATTCTATTTTTGTCTCCCCGAAAGCAAATATATAGAGTTGGAGTTGGCGTCGGAAGGTCTCCAGGGGGCCCACGAGGTAGGGGGCGCGCCCTAGGGGGGGCGCCCCCCACCCTCGTGGACTGGGTGTGGGCCCCCTGGTCTTCATCTTTTGCGATGATTTTTTATTATTTTTTATAAGATATTCCGTGGAGTTTCAGGTCATTCCGAGAACTTTTGTTTTCTGCACATAAAACAACATCATGGCCATTCTGCTGAAAACAGCTTTAGTCCGGGTTAGTCCCATTCAAATCATGTAATTTAGAGTCCAAAATAAGGGCAAACGTGTTTGGAAAAGTACATACGACGGAGACGTATCAAATCACCGCTGAAGGACGCCACCTGTCGCGCTGTGAAGGATGACGTAAACCGCTACAGGACAGGTGGGGTAGCTACGCATAAAACGTAAAAAAAATTTGAGGCAACATAAAACGTAAAATTACATTGCTCCGGGTGATAGTTTACGGCAGTAGGATGGTGGCCTGGTCGAGCACCGATATGTGGCTCAGTCGATCGACCAGGGTGATGAATTACTTATTCTTCACCGTGGGTCATATATATATATATATATATATATATATATATATATATATATATATATATATATATATATATATATATATATATATATATATATATATATATATATATATATAGGTAAAATATATGGGACACCTAGGTGCCTGGGCACCTAGGGTATCAGCCGTTGGATCAATCCACGATCCTGCCAATGCATATCGGGTTTCGATTGTTACACCCGTTAACAGCATTCATTAGCCATGTTTAAATATTTCATGCGGCCCAATTGTGGTATGATTCTCTCCTTCCATATATTATTGCATGAGCATGAATTATTCCCTTCCATGATTTTCGCATAATGTTGTTGCTCATTAATTCAATTCTTTCTAAATATGATAGATGCCATCCAATTTGATTGTTTACCAAATAAAGAGCCCACGTACTTGCCATAATTTGCCTAGCAATTGAACCTTGGACCAAATACAAGCACGCATTTGCATACCTATGTGATACGTGATTCACCTCTCCCTCAATTTCTTGTACACCAGAATATCTTGCGTGGCCATGGTTGCCATTGCCACCGCCGCCCTCCCCGATGGAGCTCGCCAGCTGTTTTTGCTCCATTACATCTATAGCAATTTACCTATTTATTTTTGAACTGCAGGCATCTCCACTGGTTTGTCACACTTTTACCTTGCCATGCACACGGCCATAATCGAGAAATACACCATGGAGACTACGACTGCCCGAATAACTCAGCTGCGACCTTGAGATGAATATAAAAAAAATATCATGTGACTCTTTTCTCTCTCGATGTTAGTCTTATTCGTGCGAGGTATGTACGATTCATGTATTTTGTGCAGAATATTTTTGTGAAACCTGAGACTTGAACTGTATGTTGTAATTCGCAAACCTTGTCTCATCTACAGATCTTAGCCATGTGCTTGTAATTTTTTACTTATACGGATACGTCCTATAGGAAGGCACGTCTCATTTTTCATATAGATGCATAATAGCGAGGATACTTCAATATATCTGGTAATTTATTCCTTCATTTTTCTTTGTGTTCATACCTTTTTGGTTCATCTAACTGGATATTGTTTCATTTCTTAATTTCTTTTTCAGTTGACTTTATCGTGGCTCTCTTGTGATAGATCTATGAAAAAATAATCTATAGGACATAGAGCCGCTAAGCTAATGTTGAGATTTGCGTGACAACGTCGGACACAATCAGTATGCGAAAGCAGAGAATGAGGAGACATTCTGTTAATTATATACTTTCTCTTTTTGGTTCTTGCATTTGTAGTTGCAATTTTGAGTGTGATAGCAAATATTAGTCACAAAAATTGGCATGTAATATGGTCGTGCATGTGTATCAAATGATATGTGATCTCCTTTCATCTTTGAACTCTAATTGTGCGTGTCGGGGTGGACGGTGTCCCCCGCGACCACCTATGGGGCCGGAGCCCCTTTCGTTGTCCGGTGAGGGGGGCGGAGGAAGCACGGAGAGCAGATCGAGGCGAGCACACGGGCGGTTTACCCAGGTTCGGGCCGCGATGGACGCGTAAAACCCTACTCCTGCTTGGATGTATTGAACTGGGGAGCTCGGGAGCTTGGAGAGCTAGCTACACCGAGCGTATGGCTGTCTGGATTGCCAGTCTCCGAACCGAACCTTCGAACCCTCCGAACCGAACCTTCGAACCCCCTCTACGTTGCACACGGGCCTCCTTTTATAGCGCAAAGGGGTCACCGACAGGTGTCAACGTAAGAGAAAGGGGTAAAAGTGTAAAAGGGGTGGAAGTTGTAACAGTGCGGGAACGGTGGCGCTACAGTGCGGCACAGTGTTATCATACCTACTTCTGACGGTAGGGGACAAGGGCATTAAATGCCCGTCACGGTCGCCCGGACAGCACCGAGGCAGACCGTTAGGTGCGCCACCGCTTGCCACGATGGTGGCTGCATGCCACCGCATGCCCCAGGCTGCGCGGTGCCCCGCCACGTGCCCTTGGGGGAAACCCCGGAGCGACGCGTGGGCGGGCGAGCTGGAGCGCAGTCCTGAGGTGGCGATTTGCCGCGGCAAGTGGCTTGCCGCGGGGGTCGTCTTCCTGTGCCCGATAGCTTGCCGGCTATCAGGCCTTGCCGGGGCGCATGGCGCGCCGTGGCGGGCTTCTCTTGTGGTGCCTGGGTTCGGCCTTCCCGACAAGCTCCTCTTGTCGGGGTCTCGATCTTCTGTCTCTTATACTTTGTTCTTGGATGGTATTACATGGGCTCAGTCGTCCCGGCAAGCTCCTCTTGCCGGGGTCTTGTCTTCTTGGCCCGGCAAGCTCCTCTTGCCGGGGGCCTTGTCTTGAATGCTTGGTCTTCTCTTGGTGCTTCCTGGGCGGGCCTCGCCGCGGGGTGCTACAACTGCCCGTGCACAAGTCTGGGGTACTAAGGTACCCCTACTTTAGTACACCGACAGGAGCCCCCGGGCCTGGGCCACACACGGTGCCGAGCGTCGTTGGGCCAGGCCCTAACAGTGCACGGGCACGCGTGGCCTTGGTCGCGCTGCTCCTTAACTCCGCATCCGTCGCACCTTCCCCAGGCGGCGCGCGCTTATCGCGGCGTCGTGGGGGCGGGACGCCCGTTCCCTCTTTAAGTGGAGGGAGGTGCGGAGGCGCGGCTCGATAAATGAACGGGGGTGAGGCGCGGCTTTCGAGGCGTCCGTTCCCCATAATCACGGGATGGGGAGAGGTCGTCCCGCCCGTCGCCTCGGTTTTGCGCGCCCACCACGTGGTCCTCATGCACTCGGAGTCGCGGCGGCGGAGGCAGGGAGTCGGGCCGGCGCGGGTCGATGCAGTGGGTCGGCCCCAGTCGCCTGCCCTTCCTCCGCTTCTATTGGTGGAGCGAGGCGGCCGCGTGGACTAGGCCGTCTGCCTATTTCGTCTCTTGCTTCCTCGTCGCTGATAAGCATGCCATAGAAACGGCTGGTCAGAATAGCGGCAAGGCATTTTGTAACATAATTTTTATCTTATGCAACGCATTGCGTCGTTATCTCCTCTACTTGACCGGCGCCTTGTTTGTTTCCGCCCTACGTTTTCGGGGACTTGCCGGCGTAGGCCTCCGCCTTGCCACGGGCGCCGAGTGCGGGACGTCAGCGACCCGCTGGCGGGGCTACCACCGGCAAGAAACCTCGCCGCGGCTGGTTGCCGCTCACTCAGATTGTTGAGCAGGCTCAAGGCAAAGTAAGCGGTGCGACTGCGGTCGCAGCACGCTTAGGGTGTCGGGCGAGCTCGAAACAAAGTGAGGACGCTACTCGGGGTGTAGCACACTCAAGTCGTTGAGCGGACTCGAAACGAAATGAGGGCGCAACCAGCCTCGTGCCGGTCCTTCCGTGCTCAGGCCTACCAACCAAGGCTCGGTCGTTCGAGGGAGATAACTCTTAAAAATTGATGGGGCAATTGCTCGAGCTCCGGCAACTTATCTTTTCTTATCGCTTGCCGCCCGGTAGGGTAAACCCTCCTTGGGCAGCATCCAGCCCATCCTGGGGGTAGGCAAAGGCGCAGGGCCTCACGACCCTCCGGAGCCAGGCGTAGCTATGCTTGGGGATTCGCGCCCCTCTCTGAGCCAAGGATCACATGCAACTGCGGCAAGACTTGGGCAGAGAGGATGGTTGGCGGAACGGGTTCCGGCAACCGCGCTGGCAAGATTCCTCCCACGGTCGGCGTCAACTCGTTCGGCACCCCGGCGGACGAGGCGCGCCGGGGAACGAGGTCGCCTTTCTCGTGACTTCTGGCGCTAACTTCTGCGGCTACGGGAGCGGCGCAGAGTTCGCTGGAGGCGAATCGTTCGCCCAGCGGCCAGAAGGCGGTCCTCCTCAAGGAGCAGCTGCTTCTTGCCCAGTCTCTGCGCGAGTGGATACTCGAGGAGGGCCGCACACGAGCCCGTGGGAAAGAATGCCAAAGCTTGTCGGGAACCCCCGCTTCAACTGGACAGATCCTCGGATCCGCAGGAGCGGACTGTTCCTCAGCGTTCAGACTGCTGATCTGCTTGCCGGAGCAAGGCTTATCGGGGACACCTGCTTCGACTGGACGGATCCTGGGATCCGCAGGAGCGGGCTGTCCCCAAGGCCGCCCCCTACCTGGCGCGCCAAAGATGTCGGGGTGGACGGTGTCCCCCGCGACCACCTATGGGGCCGGAGCCCCTTTCGTTGTCCGGTGAGGGGGGCGGAGGAAGCACGGAGAGCAGATCGAGGCGAGCACACGGGCGGTTTACCCAGGTTCGGGCCGCGATGGACGCGTAAAACCCTACTCCTGCTTGGATGTATTGAACTGGGGAGCTCGGGAGCTTGGAGAGCTAGCTACACCGAGCGTATGGCTGTCTGGATTGCCAGTCTCCGAACCGAACCTTCGAACCCTCCGAACCGAACCTTCGAACCCCCTCTACGTTGCACACGGGCCTCCTTTTATAGCGCAAAGGGGTCACCGACAGGTGTCAACGTAAGAGAAAGGGGTAAAAGTGTAAAAGGGGTGGAAGTTGTAACAGTGCGGGAACGGTGGCGCTACAGTGCGGCACAGTGTTATCATACCTACTTCTGACGGTAGGGGACAAGGGCATTAAATGCCCGTCACGGTCGCCCGGACAGCACCGAGGCAGACCGTTAGGTGCGCCACCGCTTGCCACGATGGTGGCTGCATGCCACCGCATGCCCCAGGCTGCGCGGTGCCCCGCCACGTGCCCTTGGGGGAAACCCCGGAGCGACGCGTGGGCGGGCGAGCTGGAGCGCAGTCCTGAGGTGGCGATTTGCCGCGGCAAGTGGCTTGCCGCGGGGGTCGTCTTCCTGTGCCCGATAGCTTGCCGGCTATCAGGCCTTGCTGGGGCGCATGGCGCGCCGTGGCGGGCTTCTCTTGTGGTGCCTGGGTTCGGCCTTCCCGACAAGCTCCTCTTGTCGGGGTCTCGATCTTCTGTCTCTTATACTTTGTTCTTGGATGGTATTACATGGGCTCAGTCGTCCCGGCAAGCTCCTCTTGCCGGGGTCTTGTCTTCTTGGCCCGGCAAGCTCCTCTTGCCGGGGGCCTTGTCTTGAATGCTTGGTCTTCTCTTGGTGCTTCCTGGGCGGGCCTCGCCGCGGGGTGCTACAACTGCCCGTGCACAAGTCTGGGGTACTAAGGTACCCCTACTTTAGTACACCGACAGTGCGTTGGTACTTGTAATTTGGGTTGTATGACACATATTTTGGGCAACACACTAAGGTATTCTGTAAAATTTTATATATTACAATGAGTCACATTCCCATACTTTTCAAATTTTCATATAATAGGTATCAGTTACCTGTATTAGATTCACATGGTGTCATATACCTAATGTATGATACCCATACTGGGATGTGCCCAACGACCATACTCAAAGTCTCTTAGTAATAATACACCGCCACACTAGTACACAGTCTTTTGAGTTTCCTAAACCAATATGGATTTACTGCATTTTTGTATGGTTTATTTTTCATGGGTATCTCATACCCAACAATGAAGTGTAGTAGAGAAAATACCATCTAATTGTGGATTTTACTTTTACGTTCATTTGGGTATATCTGGTACCCATGACTGAACTATATATATAGTGAGAACAAATTGGTGAACCATGTAGTATTATACGCCATCATTACACTACATTGCATTATTATTTACTTTTTCCTTATGTGCACCAAACCATAATTGACAAACCTAGAATTTGTTGTATACAAATTTAAAAGGCATATAACAACGATCTTACTATGACATACCTAAGTTCGTATAGTCAACTTAGAATCCACCAATTTTTGTGAGTATGTAGTGCACGCACGATGCATACCTACATGGTTGTTATATAATAGGTATCAGATACCTGCAACTTTCTATAATTATCGTCGAGAGATACCTATCGAATGACCATGCAAATTATGCAACAGTTCCTACCCGCATGGTGCAACCTGTGGGCATATAATACTTCCACCTATGGTGATCTTTAGTTATTCACCTAACGTATTATGTAAAGCTAGGTAATTTTCATCCCAAAATTACGATACTGTACAGGAGCGGACACATGGTTCCAATTTATTAGAATTATGATAATGATATTTATGATTCCCTACTCTTGTTTGTTTTTTGCATTGGAATGGCTCTGCGATCAACAAGATTTGTACTACCTGTGTATGATACTTAGATCGAACAGACACAAAGTGCTTGCTAAATGAGTTAGATAGTTCTGGTAGCATGTCGAACGGACGTCGTACTAAAAATGCATACGTATAACACAACAATTTTTGCATATACCCTAGAGAAATAACCACTAATCTAATTAAAAAATATTATATTTCTTGCAGAAATAGTAGATATTTATATGGTATTGGGCACATTAATATAAATTAATGTTAAAACAAATTTATTTTACAAATTTAAATTTCCTAGTAAATATATAATTGATGTGGTACAAATTGATTTATTGCGGAGCAATTAGTCATGCACAGTCAAAACAAAACATATAAAAACGGTACATACTCCATCCCTGGGCATTGCACACCTAAGGAAGACACACTGTTCCCCTTAATAGTAACAGTGCAACAAAGATCTTTATGATTTCACACTCATTTCGATTTCACACTCATTTCATTTTTGCATAACACTACACTAAGGTCGTGTTAGTCAAGTGTCGTCCTTTTGCCAATTGTTTCGACTTTAATACCAAGGCAGCAGGAACTCGGTGAACGTCCGTTTTGCCAGAGTATCTTCCTTTTTCCTAGTGTTTTGCAATAGGCGTGACACTGGGCAAAATCTATGATTTCGGTAGTGCTTGTCTAATATTCCGTCCATTAAAATTTACATTCACATTTCCTAATCATTTTCTCTACTCCATATTCCAACGTATAGAAGTGCGCTAGTACTAGAAGGAATAGAATTACGCACTCGTATTTTGATATACCCTGAAGATGTAACCACTAATACAATTAAAGATCATCTTATATGATATACCCACGTTAAAAGAATAAATAACATTCAAAGAACAATGATTTTCTAAAAGAAATTCGTAATGATAAAATAACTTTATATTTTAATTTGCTCCTATTGTAGGTACATACCCACACACAACCAGACTAATAAATGAACATAAAATATTTTTTGTTATAGGTATATACCCACAAAACCTAGACTTATAAAATAGATAGCATTCAACAATTGATGATTTTTTATAGAAATTCATAGTGAAAAAATACCTTTATATTTTAACTTGCTCCTAGCATGCATGTACGTATGGAAAATCATTTTGGTTTGAAATAACAGACCATTAATTAGACGCACACCTTTGAAAGGTATTTTATTGAGTAGTTATATACCCTTTCCATAAAGGACACGCCATGCAAAAAAAATTGGAAGGTACAATGGAAAATTATTTCGGTTTGTTTTTTTTAAACGATGGCCCATTGATGACATTCCCATCTTTGGAAGGTATTTCATTGCTATGGTATACTCTTTCCATAATGGCTACGCCATGCAATTTTTTTGGAAGGTATTCAATTGGCAGACATCAATTACTTTCGGAAAGTTCGTACGGGTATGCATCACGAACACACATATGGAAACTTATTTTCTTATTAACACTGAGATATAACGCAAAATATAAACCTATTTCTTAACGGGTCAGACCCAATAACTCATCTATACATAATAAAAAAATTAGTACGGTTCGATCTAACGGCATCTAGGCAAGGTGCCTGGGCACCTAGGTGTCCCAAACTGCCGTCCTATTCATCACCCAGGGTGCAGAATAAATTATTCTTCACCCGAGGTAATCTTACGATCATTTCATAAATATAAATTACATTTCAAATACAAATAGTTACATTCATACTGATTTAGTGCATAAAATTTGTCATAACAAAAAAATATAGGTCAAAAATTGTATTTTATGTACATTTTACACTATGTTCTATATTTGTAACTTTACGTAACATAATATATTTTTTACGACGATTACAGGTTTTCTTACGTTCTCTTTTTATGTCTAAAATAAGACAAAATTTACGGAACGTAAAATTACGGTTCATAGATGTTGAATTAGAGGTGGGTGAAGAATAACTATTCCTCACCCAGGGTGACGAATAGTCAATCCCTTATATATATGAGACAAAATTTTCCTACCACCAATGGTAGTTATCATCACTTGCGTTTTCTATATTGTATGTCGTATCTGTCAAAACCGAGAGTATATATGTGTAGTATGTAGTATATAATAATGTTAGGTAATATATATATATATATATATATATATATATATATATTACCTTTTAAGTAGTATATACCATATTTTGAGTGTACTCTTTTATACATACAAATATGTACATATTTCGCGAATATAACAAAAACTATGAGCTCATATGATTTTTTTCATTAAACTTGCTTTGAAATATCTTAGATATATTATATTAACATATATAGAATGATAAAGTATTATATATACTACCACATAATAGTATATGAGACATATGGGGTAACTACCATCGGGTGTTACGATGGATGTTTCCTACACACACACACACACACACACACACACACACACACACACACACACACACACACACACACACACACACACACACACACACACACATCGGGTGGTACGATGGATTGACTATTCATTACCCTGGGTGAGGAATAGTTATTCTTCACCCCCCTCTATTCTATCATCAATACACCGTAATTTTATGTTCTGTAAGTTTTGTCTTATTTCCGACATAAAAAGAGACCGTAAGAAAATATAAAATCATTGTAAAAAATATTTTATGTTATGTAAAATTACAAACGTAAAAACATAGTGTAAAATACACATAAACTGCAAATTTTGTTATCTTATGACTTATATTTTGATTTTCTTATGCGAAATTTTACGTAGTGAATCAATATGAATGTAACTATTTGAATTTCAAACGTAATTTAATTATGAAATGATCGTAATATTACCTCGGATGTAGAATAACTTATTCTGCATCCTGGGTGATGAATAGCATCACTATATTTTACATTTGTAATTTTACATAACATAAAATATTTTTTACGACGATTATAGGTTTTCTTACGTTCTCCTTTTATGTCTAAAATAAGACAAATTTTACAAAACATAAAATTACGGTGCATAGATGCTAAAATAGAGGTGGGTGAAGAATAACTATTCCTCACCCCAGGGTGACGAATAGTCAATCCCTATATATACCGCTAAACTAAGCCTGCGCGTACGATACCTTACCGTGCGCTCCGGCCACTGTGGCGGATCGACCAACCAAGTACATATGCTAATTACTCCGAACCGCGGATTCGTGAAACATCTACCGTAACTACTTACGACCAGATACTAATCAACGTGCTTCGCCAGGCCGTGTTCCTCCACGCGAAAACAATAGTAATGAAGTTAACCTTGGATCATTAATTCATGGTAACTGACCATCGTAACATCGTAAAGGAGCCCAGACCAAGCGTTAATTCCTAGCATCAGTAAACTGGCCTTTAGAAAGTAGTAATGCTATTACCATCACTATTATAGCAATAGTAATTGGCTCTTAGTATGTAGTAACATTATTACCATCACTATTACCACACGTCTGGATTGAAGCGTCTCTAATTTCTTTATTGGTGAAATAATTTCTTTCATTACCATCTATTTTATGGTTGACAAATAGTGAGCATGTCATAATTCATTACTATATGTCAGCATGGTTTTCCTACGTTTAGAGCCAAGGGATCGAACCATGGATAACTCATTGCCTAGTAAAGCCTAGTAAAGAACTTTAGTCGATTACCATCCATACTACTTTCCTATTATTGCCGACCTCATAATCGGGTCGCAGTGGACCAAGCATGGTAACGAAATTAAATGCATTACTTTTTCTTACAAGCACCATTACCGTCAAAGAGATTAGCGGTGGGAAGGCCTACGCCCCGCAATTGACCGGAGCGTACGTTAAGCCATTATGCACGCACGCTCATAATAGCGCTACCGTATATATATATTATTCTGATCACAACCTGACCTGCCCTGACAATAGTACGTTGAACTTTCCCGAATGCTAGGTTGAACTTCTGCAAACATTGCCCAAATGGGCTTGCTATATACCCTTGAAAAGCTATGGACACGAGTATCATGACCCAAGTTAAATTTTGGCAAAATGTAGGTGGCTTAAGAGCAGTTTTGAAAACCGCTTTTTTCTTCATACAAAAAACGTGAATTGTATTTTCGATCGCATTTCTAAACCGTTTATTGGAATGAGACAAATAATATGGCGTTGGAAAGCTGCTGCAAAACCGCTCCTTCCACATCTTAATAATTTTCCCTAATTCCCTATGTATAAAGAGTACTTTGGAAAATCGTAAAATTTCGCAAACCGAACAACCGAGTTCGTATTTTTGATGCCATTTCTAAACGGCTAATCCAATTGAGGCAAATGATACGGCGTTCGAAAGCTTATGAAAATGCGCTACTTTTTCATGTTGAAAGTTTATTAATTTTGAATGATTTAAAAGTAATTTAGAAAACGATACAAGTTCCACCGAATTCGTATTTTTGATCTAATTTTTAACCGTAAGTTCGAATGCAGCAAATGATATGGCGTTAGAAAGCATGAGGAAAGGCGAAACTTTTTGGTATATATTGTTTCCCCAATTCCATGTGGTTTTAAGTCAATTTTAAAAATGGCTAAAAACACATTTTCTCCGCAATTTCTACGAACTTTATCGGAATGTGGCAAATAATATACCGTTGAAAAACTACGGGAAATGCGAAACTTTTTCATGTTGATGGTTTTCTTTGATTCTTAGCCGGTTTCAAGTAATCTCGAAAATGGTGAGATCATTCGTTCTGCCTTTATCGCGAAACAGATTCTTCAAGAATGCACCGCGTGAAGAACTTGAACTTATCGGCATGTCTACGTGAACTTCACTCTGTTTTTTCATGTGCATTTTTTTCTCGTAGCTCTCGATCCACTCAACGGAATTGAGCAAGTGATATACCGATGGAAAGCTGTTGTAAACACACAACTTTTCCGTGTTGATCATTTTTTCATACTCGCGACGGTTTTAAAAGTTTTTCATCTCAAATTCATTCAGTGCAGTAGTTGAACTTCCTGTTGTTTTCACGTTGAACTCCTGTGAAGTATTTTCGTTTGTAATTTTCTCATCCATTCGTCAGTGTTACAAAAATGATACTCCTTTTGTACAAATCTCTCTCACAATAATTTTTTAACTTTTTCCGACCGAGGACTTGAGATTACACAAATGATATTCCTGTCATTTTCAAGTAATTTACAAAATGGCAAGATCATGATGTTTGCCTTCATCGCGAAAGGAAATGCATTGCGTGAAGTATTTGAACTTCTGTGGCAGTTTTGTTTGAACTTCAATCAATTTTTGACGTGTTGTTTTTTGCCCATAACTCCTAGACCACTTACCGGAATTGAGCAAATGATATACCAATGGAAAGTTGCTGAAAACACACAACTTTCTTGTGTTGATCAGTTTTTCATACTCATGATGGTTGAAAAAGAATTTTTTGAATACATAAAAACATGTTTAAAAGGGTATACATGAAAATTTTAAACCGTTCATCAAAATGTAGCACATAATATACCGTTGGAAATCTTATGAATAGAAGCAAGTTTTTCATGTAGATAGGTGTTACAAATTTGTTACTATTTGAGAGCAGTTTTTAAAATGGCAAAACAACGTTGTTTTGCCTCTTTTTTACATGTAATTGAAGGTCGGACGTCTCGCACTAGAGATCTTGAGCTTCACCGGGAGGAGCACGTGAACTTCTTGCAAAAAACGTTTTAGACTTTTAGTTTTATATTCTTTTATTCCTATGTGAAACACATTTCGTGGAGTAGTTGAATTTCCCGTTGTTTTCACCTTGAACTTCTGTCACGTATTTTTGTTCAACCTCACCCGAAAGAATTTTTGAACTTTCTCTGGCTGAGCACTTGAACTTCTAGCAACAAAACTTTTAGCCTGTGCTTTTTTCATTCTTTTTTAAATACCAAATGCACACTGTGTAGTACATGAACTTCTGACAGTTATCAATTTGAACTTCTTCATTATTTAAATGTGAGCCTCTAGTTTTTTTTCTTGAAATGGGGAAAATACCATTTTTTGTATAATTTTTGAACCAATCTGCATTTTTATTTTAACTTCTTGGTTTATTTTTGTTAAAGGTGAAAATCCCGGTTTTATAATTAACAAAGAACTTCTCTGCTATTTTAATTTGAACTTCTATATTTTTAAACAAGTGTTCAATTTTTGCCTTTTTCTCTTTTTTACTGTTCACTTTAGTTACATGATGTTTTACAATGGAACATTTTTGTAAAACCCTAAATTCACAAGGTTCACTTGTTAACTGATATTTTTCATGTGTTCAACTCTCTTTTCTTGGATGCCGAAGGTGTTTTATTTTTCCGAAAGCGATTTTTTTGAATTATCGGCGACAGAGACTATGAACTTCTCACCCACAGAACGTATTTAGTATACCCCACACACACGGCACTATTCTGATCCCAGGATCAGAATAGCTATTTGGATCACGTCGCACCATATAAGGAGCCGCAGAATCTGAAAAGACAAACCCACCCGAACTTCTCGTAAAAAAAATCAATCTCTCGGCTCCCAGCTTATCCACTCCCCCGCATCCACCCACGAACCCCCCCGCCACCGCCTCCCTTGGCTCCGACGCCCCCGCCTCGGCCCCGGCGCGCCTCCCTGGCTTCGGGGCGCCCCCCGCCGCCGCCTGCCTCGGCCCCGGCGCGCCTCCTGCTGCCTCCCTGCACCTGCTTCGACGACGGCACCGGCCACCGCTACCTTCTTCCACCACGGCGCCGGCCACCCCTCCTTTTTCCACCATGGCGCCGGCCACCCCCTCCTTCTTCCACCATGGTGCCGGCTACCCCCTCCTTCTTCCACCACCTCCGTGTCCACTCTTTGCCCCAGCCACCTCCGCCCTCGCCTCCAACCACCGCCCCGACCACCTCCACCACCGCCCTCTGCCCCGACCACCTCCCTTCCACCCGCCCCCAACTTCCCCTCCGGCGTGACCTTCCCCGCACCTCGCCGTGACCTTCCCTACCCTCCGATGCGGCCAGCCCTCTGCCCCTGCTTCTTGCACCGTGCCGCCGTCCCCACTCGCAGATTGCGCCATGGCCGTCGAGATCCATCATGGCTCCCCTGCAGCGTCCTGTCCTTCCTCGTCCTCGTCACCTGCTGCTGCTCCTGGGTGGTGGTGCGCTCTCCTTGCTTAGCCATCATGGAGAGCCTCCTGGATGGAGCTCGCGCACCTCACCAACTGCAGCATCACTGATCTGTACCATCCCGATACCCGACCTTCAAGGGGTGCGAGTGGTGGCCTTCATCGCTGCGGCCCGCTGACGTGAGCTATCTCCCGACCCGCTGTCGTGCACAGCCCGAGCGACGGCGGGACCATCACACCCAGCTACTGTCAACGACCAGGGCCGGCGCTAGTGGGGCCTCCACTACTCCAGGGACATCTAGGCACAACCTAACGCGTCACTGCATGTGAAAAAACAGAGAAATGTCACTGTCCAAGTTGTGTTCTTCGCCATTTCCGTACAGAATCACTTGGGTTCATTGTTTTGCTTTAGGAGTCAATATGACAGGAATTTATTTTTGATCTGGTCATCCTATATACGTAAGAAGTTCACCCCCACTACTTGATTTATCTCAACATGCAACATAGCCACGTCAGCGTCCAATCACAGGCATCCACATCACACCTAAGCAGTCCCACGCAGCCCAGCTCCTATGGCCATTTTCCCTGTAAAGAAAAAACAATTGACTGTCGGCTTCCTATCTCCCCTTTTCCTGTCGTCTTCCTATCTTCCCGTCAACGCATGGCCGTACCAATCCTGGCCAATTGACTCCCCGTCCGTTAATATCCTATTCATCTTCTTGCCCGAATAAAGGCAACCCTTTACTTTTCTTTCGCGATGAGTTGTGTGATTTCTCTCCCATATGGATTGGTTCATATGCTGCTCGGTTACAGAAGAAGAGAAGAAGCCATCCTGGATGATCCATCGATCATAAATACTAGGTAGGAAATGCGGCTTGCCGCATCCGGCAGCACCACTGCCGGATACAGTTATATTCAGTACGGTAATATATAACAAAAGCAAAAGGATGATATTGGTTCAGTACAGTTATATTCAATATAATACCATGCACCAAATCATTATCTATGAACTGGCCAAAAAAAATTTAAACAACCAAGATGACTCTATCAGACTTCCTCGTCTCATTCTAATATCTCTCCACATTTGTAACTAACACCAAGAAACTAAATAAGCAAACCATCTTTTGCTCTTCTAAATTTGCAGAAAAGTATAGAAGTTCAGTTCAGGAACCAGAAATAGGAAGAAAAGAGAAATAGCAAAATATAGGAAATTTAACTATTTGTCAAATTGTAAGCATGTACATGCACCACCATCTCTTTGAGGTTGCCACTATCATATCTTGAGTTTCACATGAATGAAACACTGCTTGGCCAAGTATTCCGAAGGAAATAACAAGAATATCATTAGGTGGAGAAAATTTAAAGTACCACTCGATCTATTTGTGCATCAGGCACAAGATCAACCATGCTACCTAGATACACAAATCCATTACCCAAACAATCATGTGAACGCAAGTCCTCACCACCTCCCTTTTTTGCTTCCTATTCTTCCTGCCCGCTCTCACCGGGGTGGCACACCACACCAAAAAGAAAAATAATATGGACACCTGATAAAGAGAGTAGTGAATCACATACTGCAAATCGGTTAAAAAAATAGCCATTTCATATCCATATGTTCTATTTTAAAAGTAACTTCTTATATTAGACCTGTTTTCATTTACATTTTAAGCAAATATTGATGGAGGGGTTAATACTGCCATGACACAAGCACAGTATAGGCTGCATAATGGCAAGTAAGATACATGTCCCAATAAATCCTACCGCCATGGTCAAATACTTTGTATCCGAGCCCCAAATGGTGGGTTACTACAGGAACATAACAATACAGAGCTCTTAAATGAAAAAAATGGGCAGTGTAAACTTGTAGAGAGTATACTACACAAAACATAATTCACAGATACGAAATGAATGGACAGGCCTGAGAAATAAACCGGTCAATAATGCAGAAAAATTTGATGAGGCAAATAGTTTGCGACTGAAAATTTTGTTGTTCTGATGCCATCCTAAAGAGCACAACCGCTACAATATCACTTAGTACTTAGTAGTTGTCATTCTTCAGAAACAATGAAAACAGTAAAAACTAAAAATGTGAAATGGAAAGTATGATAAGAATACAAAGGCCAATTTTTTTTGTTCAATTGTCACTTATACAAATAAGCAGCAGGATGAGTATAACCTACACGTTAACTTGTTCTGGGGTGCTAATTACAGTTCAGTATACCACTCCTTCAGGACATCATGCAGAAAAAATTAGTGTAAACTAAACAGCATCAATGAGCACATTGTTATTTCCAAAGGAAAGTGTGATTTGTTATAGCAAAGACCAGAGTTTCCAACAACAATGAGGGCCACAGAAGTTCCCAAGAGCATAGCCTAACTACATGCTGAACCAACATCTCACTAAATATTTGTGTCCGCTAATAACAGAGCATGAGCTCACCGTAAACAAATCTTCACACAGTAAACAGACAATCATCTACGTTTACTACAACATTGTCCTGAGTTGTGGTGCTCTCATGGGCCAGCTAGTGAAATACCAATCATATAGGGGCAGGGAGAACAGTAGTAGCATCTGGTATACCTGGATGTAGTACAAAGACGATTTGGGAGTGACGTTTTCTCCATGCCAAGGACGGTGACGCTGACGTCGATGGTGCTTCTTCAACACGTCCTCTTCATAGCCGTAGCACTACGTCATGCAAGGAGAATATACTTTAACCCTAAATGATCGCAAGAATCTTAAGAAACACCACATGGTAGGAATGACATATTAGTTTATTTCAAAGTGGCAGAGCATCAAGCTTCTGGAATGAAAAGAGAATTACGTAAATAGCACAAAATCATATTTCAAAGAGGAAAATCATCAAGAAGGCAATTTAGACAACACAACATGAGTTAGTATATTCAAAATGAAATGCTGGAAGACACAAATTGAATTTCACTATACAGTGAAATGTTGGAAATAGACAAACATATGCAATACGGTAAATTGGATAAAACTCCAGCATCTTGTGTTTCTTTTTTAGTAGAAGTTTAGTTACCGCATTTACCTCGGCATTCTATCGATGAATCCATCCCAAAAATGGTTGCAATCTAGCGTGACCTGCATTTCCCTCTTTCTCAGACTAGAGTCACCCAGGAGCATCACCTGCGTATAGTTTCATTTTCCATCACTGATGACAACTTCAGAATGCTATGTAAATAGTAAAAGAAAGATACAAATTAGGGTCTAAATACTCAGCGTTGTTAGTGTTGTGCCCGACAGTAGCTAGTTGCATGCAAACGAAACAGTATCAACAGAGGCAATAGGATACATTTAGTGTGAATACAAATTGACAGGCACAACTATAATCAGAAATTATGTACCATGAGAATCTACATATACATGAGATTTTTCCAAAGATAGTTAACAGTGGAAGCATAGAAGAATCCACCAGAGCAAATTGGTGACCATCAGTTATAGCAGCATAAATACAAGATATCTTTGTTTACAGACATTTTAAGCAGTCCTTGTACAGATAATATGGCGGCGGAACGGCAAGCAAGATCTAGTAGTATAATTCATGGCTGCTCAAGCAAAGATCGCATCAATTCAAGAGTCCGTGAAAATTCAGTAGAATATGTACTGAAACATTAGAGGACAATGCATTTTTCAATTTTTGCAACCATTAAAACGCCAACAAATTAACAACTCCTTCCAAAGTCAAAACATGCAAGGGAAGTCATATATTTGATTGAAAATAAAAAATAAAGGCTTTATCCAGTCATACCATGGAATCGGTTGAAAATAAAAAATAAAGGCTTTTTCAGAATTTGATTAAAATGAGGGCATATGCATCATGATTAAAGGTTGCTCCCTGTACTGTATAAAACTTTCAGTGCTAGTTAATCTAATCACATAGCACATTATCCTTCCACTTTCAAGTTTACATTATCAAGAATATTAGTTAGATGGTAGGTGCAAGAACGTGTGCTTGTAAATCAAGGTTCAGGGAGATCACTGTCCACTTATTGTATTGGAACCAACAAAAGACTGCACCAACAAGAGAAGTTGTGCACCCACCAGATCCCACGGACCACGCCCGCCGGAGAAAGAGAAGTCGCCGCATAGGCAGCACCACTTCATCGTCGATGGCCACCGCCAGGACACCCTTGACCAGAACCGCCCCTACGCACCTCCCCCTTGACGCCACATGCCACACCTCTTTAACACCATCCTATATATATATATATATATAAACAGAGTAGCAAAAATCTCAACATTGTGTTCATTGCAAAAGGCATATTGTTCACTAATTAGATGACTTTGCAAAAGAAATAGTGTACAGACCTTCAAGCGTATCGATGCCTTCTCGAGCTTTGTAAAAATACCAGACGATTCAACAATATATTTAGTTCATACCAGGATTTCCTTTCGTACTTGAGCGCACGTGATCTGCACAAAACAATTTGTACATGAAACAGTAATGCACTTATTTCTTCAGAAACACAAAAAATAGCAGCCACAAATCATACATATATACTTGCTTTATCGAAAAAGTTCTACAAACCATGAAAATGGATATAATGGAGCGGGAGAGGTAGTACAGTAGAAACGGCGTTTTTACTCACCTTTGTGCAGACAAACAGAATTAAATAAAGCCATCATTTAGCTGCCTTTTCTCCTGGATATCTCATATGTTTAACCTAGTTCATAAGTTCAAAACCAACATCATCACCTAAAAGCGGAAAAAAAGAAAAAGGGGCCGTTATATGTACAGAATTTTTGGCAATATTAGTTTTAGGCCTAAATATGCATCTCAAAATCCTTAATATTTCTGGACATCTGCATTTTATACCGACTAAATATTACAGTAAAGTAAAAGGTCACATCTGGCATAATCTGACATAATCAAGAGTATGCGTATCACTAATTAATAGTAGGAAACGGTTGCATCATACATCCAGAGAGAGCACATGTTCTTAGCACCAATAAATCCATTGATAAGATAACAAAAAACCAGAGGAGCATTGCATTACCTCAATTAAATGTTTATCAACTAAAATAGAAAAATAGCCAAAATAATTGAGCAACTAAACCATATAAACTGAACACATATGTAAAAGTAAGACAAGATTGTCAGAGATGAAAATGAACCAACTATGCACTATATGTTGCACGCATGAATATAAAACGAAGAGCAGCCCTTGTCCTGGAGCTTGTTGGGGCCGAAGAATCGCATCTCAGGTTCTCCTGCATCTCCTCCAAGAGTGCAGCAGAGAGGAGCTTCATGAAGAGAGCAAAACAAATAGCATCGAATCGAGAAGGGGGAGGAGGGCACCTTGACGGGGTCCGAGCAGAGGAGCTGCGCGGCCGCACAAGAATGGCAGCAGTGGCTGCCCCTCCTCTTCTCCTGGCACGCGAGCAACTGGGAGGGCGCGGATCCGGACGAACCGCGGCGGCCGTGGTGGATCTGTCCGCCGCCTGGCCTGCTGCTCGAGGAAGGGTGTGACGGGGATGGGGGACGGAGCGGCGGCTGCGGCGCGAGGGGAGGCGAGGAAGAGAGGAGAGAGCATGGGCAGAGAAGGGGAGAGGGAGAGCAGCGACATCCAGCGACGCGCAGCTGAGCTGCTCATCATCGGCGGGGGAGAGCGGCGGATAGGGTTACACACGGGCTAGGGTTAGGGAAGTAGGGAGAAAAGAAGAGGAGGGGGAAGTGAGGAGAGGAGCAGAGAGGACGACGCATTGGGTGCCCTATTAGCAGCCCCCACCAGGGATGCGAAAAGACGGGAATACCCTGGTGGGGGCAGAGTATTTACAGTTTGATGCAATTGGAATTTTATCCGACGATCGAGGTTGATCGGGTAAATATCCAACGACCCACAGCTATTTGGATCGAGATCCGACGCCCTGTGTCGCGAGGAGATTCCGATCCGATAGCTGAAAATCCAAAGCGCTGAGGAGGCTCCATTTTGCTTCGGTCTCTAACAAGGGATCATATCAAGCCGCTGCGGAACGGACGAAGCGTGTTGTCCCATCTCTCTCCAGTATGTGCTCAAGCATCCTTTCAATTTTTGGTCTCTACTTGATAGTTCACACATGATCTACGCTCATTCCTAATGAGGACCTCGTAGGTTCCTCCATTGATATCTATCAAAGCGACCACGTACCATACGAGCAGACTCTCCGATCTCCGCAATCCCTGAGCCAGACAGGCGACGAGCCGCCGCTAGAGATCTACAACCGCAACCTCACTATCTTCATGGACGGCGTTCGAGCTACAACTCGCCACCACCTACGACATGCCGGCACCGAGCTACACACACCAATAAGATGAAGAACAAGGCCCCTACTACATCTCAATGGAAACGCCCCATCCTCCCTCCAATCGAAATCTTGAAGACTCCAGGTAAGATGAGGCATCGAGCCCGCGCTGCCCCAGGTCTGGTAGCTTTGGCCTCTGGCTTCTCTGACAACCTAGCTTATGATTCCTGAAGTGGGACATCGGGCAACCGGGCGGCCAGGTGCTTCTCATGTGAATTGGGAGGCCGCTGCGATGCCACACAGTTCCATCGGCGCATCCACACATCCTGTATACCGATGCGGAGGATGGGCTTTAGTCGACAGCGGAGGATGGGCTTCATGGACGCTGGTAGTAGTTCTCCAACCTTCCCTTAATCGATCGAATCAACTGAATCGTACCGCGGGCGCTCCCTATTGACGGGGCCACGGTGCACACTGCCACCAGGTCGCCCTTGCTGATCTCTGTGACTTTTGCCCGCTGCTGCCCGTAGTTCGTGCACTACTGGTCTGCTCGCCGTCATCACTTTGGTTAGGCATCCTCTTCCAAATTAGCATATATCTTGCTAAGTTACACATTTTAGATGTGAACTCCTTTCCTGAAAAAATGTTAGATGTGAACTCACGCGCGTACTTTTTATCCAGTATTTTTCTGATGTGATAACTTAACTCACAAAGGCAGAAGTAGTTTTATGACTGTGCTTCTTATGTGAGATGTTAACTGACAGTTTCAAAAAGCTGGGAACTGAAGAATTCAGTGAGCATGAACAGAATATTCAAGAAGAGCGGTTATCTTCTATGATTTTCTTTGATGACTTGCTAATTAAGATATCCCTCATTGCTAAAATCAATTATGTCTTGAGGAAGCAAAATGGTCTCACATGGTTGTTCTTACTAGGGCAATTATTTCTCTGTTTCAGTACTTTATATTACTCTGAAACTTACCTTCGTTGAGACACGCATGCATTGCATTGAGGTTGACTAAGGTTTGAATGATTGTTTTATTCAGAGTATTCCCATCTTTTTTCAGTGCAAGAAGCAATAGGAAGAAGCTACAGACGGTACAAACTTAGTCTCAGGACTTCCCATCATCATACATTGACCATGATCACAAGCATGTCTCTTAATGTATGACAAGTTCTTTGATCTGAAAAGAGAGAGGGGCTACGAAGTGTACTCGGCATTTTCAAATATTCCGTGAGATGTATAAAGAGAAGCCTATCATAGCAAATATGTTTTAATAAATTTACATCTTCTTTCATGACTAGCCATGTTCAATAAATGATGGAAAAAAAGCGTCTTACAGTGCCACTATTTGCACTTACATCCATCTTACATTTTTGACACATAATATTGATCTCTCATGCCAGGTGCAAAATTATGGGAGCACACCCGCAGAATCACTCCAACAATGTGTTCTCCTTTGTTGTGTGCAGAATGCGGGAAATTGTCTATCTTTAAATCATAATTCAAATAGCATGTTGCAATTTGTCATCTTAAAATCATATATGTACTATGTAAAAAGATTTATTCAGTTTACGTATTATATCATGTGCATATATGTGACTAAAAGTTCCCGCAGCAACGCGCGGGGTATTATCTAGTTTATGTAGTGCACATCACCTGTTTTGTTTTTATGCCTATGTAAACTATTAATTTTGTTCATCTCAATTCGGTCATAGCATGGCTGCAATTAATTACAAAAAAATATATCAAGAAAAGCATTATATAGTAGAAGAAAAGAATATGGTCGAGAAGTTCCACTTCATCTTCTGCAATAGTTCAAAGGCGGACGTTCGAGGAATTCAAAGGGTTTGTTCAATCAAAATGGTGAAGTGCGTGAAAAAATAGCCAAAATTATTTCACATATTAAAACCTAGTGAGTTCGAAGGAGAGAAGATGTTCACAATTTTTCTAGTTCTTTACGATCACTTTCTTTCTCTAGTCCTCACATGGGAATCATGTGAGAAGTTCAAAAAATAAAAATAAGGAAAGTTCACATATAGTAAAATTAGTGCCAATCAGAAAATGAAGTGAGCTTATTCATGTTTTTTTATTAATTTTGGCTATTTCCTTTAAAAATATAGGGGTTCAAATTTAAAAGATGAAGAAGTTCAATGTTTTGTACAAACCCAAGAAGGTCAAATTAGAAAATTAAGAAGTTCAAATTTAAATAACACATTAGTTTGATGTCATAAAGAAAAAATAGTTCCCTATTTCTAAAGAGTAAAATCAAGAAGGTCAAATTAAAATAATAGAGCAGTTAGATGCTCATTAAAATTTTGGACTTTTCTCATTTCTAGAAAATAACCAATTTTTACAAAAGTTTGATTTTCCTCGTTTCTAAAAAATAAGAGAGAAGGCCAATTCAACATAACACAGCAGTTCATAAAAAAAGTTTACAAGGAATGGATTTAAGAAAAACTAGAAAATTTGAAATAACTGAGAAGGTTAAGAAAACTTAGAAGTTCAAATTTGAAAAGCCTAGAAGTTCAATTTGAAAATAACCGAGAAGGTCAAAAAACATAGAAGGTCAAATTTTAAAAACCTAGAAAATTGTTTTCTTATTTAAAACCATATTTTTCTAAGAAGTTCAGGGTAAAAAGGAGAGAAGTTTGAAGGTTGAAAAAACTTAGATGTTTTCTCGTAACTAAATAATAAAGTGAAGAAGATCAAATTTTAAAAAGGAAAAACTAAAAAAGTTTTATTTTTTTCTCATTAAAAAAACAGAAGTTCAAATTGAAGTTCGATGTTTCTAAAAAACCTCCAATTTTCACATTTTTGAAAATACACAATGAAGTTCAAATAAAAAGGGTAGAGAGGTTCAATGTTTATGAAAAACTCAAATATTTTCGCGTAACCGAGAGGAGTTCAGATTGATAACTGCCAGTGTGCATTTTGTATGAAAAAAAGAACAAAAAGGCAAAGACTAAAACTTTTGTTTTTATAAGTTCAAGTCCTCGGTCGGAGAAAGTTAAAAAAATTATTGTGAGAGAGTTTGTAGAAAACAAATATCATTTGTGCAACACTGATGAATGGATTAGAAAATTACAAACAAAAATATGTCATAGAAGTTCAACGTGAAAACAACAGGAGGTTCAACTACTACACTGAATGAATTTTGGATGAAAAACTTTTAAAATCGTCAGTAAAATATGAGTTTTAATGTCATTGGTGCGGCGCAACTGGTTTAATGCTTGTTACAAACCCAAAGAAGGTAATTAAAAAGCATCTCAAACAATTTTATAACAAGGATTTTCTCTCTTAAAATAAACCTAGAAGTTAAAATTCAAAAACGGAGCGGCTGATGTCTATCAAAAAGTAGGATTTTTTCCGCTACTAAAAGAAATAAATCCATGAAGTTCAATTTAAAAAGATGGGGAAGTTCGATGATTATAGAAAACTTAGAATTTCAACATTATTAAAGAAATAAGAAGTTCAAAAATTAAATAACAATAAGTACAACTATTGAAAATAGAGCGCTTCAAAATTTCATAAAAAAGATTAAGAAAAAAACTAGGAAGTCCATATTAAAAAGATGGAGAAGTTCGATGATTATAGAAAACTCAGAATTTCCCTCATTATTAAAGAATGGAAACAAGAAGTTCAAAAATTAAATAACAAGAAGTTCAACTTTTAAAAATAGAGCGCTTCAAAATTCATAAAAAAATATTAAAAAAATCGGATTATAATTCATAAAAACTCAGAAATTTTCACGTAACCGAGAGAAGTTCAGATTGATAACTTCCAGAAATTCACGTACTACACGATGTGCATTTGTATTAAAAAAGAATAAAAATGCAAAGACTAATTTTTTTGTTATTATAAGTTCAAGTCCTCCGTCGGAGAAAGTTAAAAAAAATATTGTGAAAAAGGTTTGTACAAACAGAATATCATTTGTGCAACTCCAGCGAACGGGTGAGAAAATTACAAACGAAATACGTGATAGAAGTTCAACGTGAAAACAGCAGGAAGTTGAACTACTACACGAAATACGTTTCCGATAGTAATATAGGAATGGAAAACGAAAAGTTTAAAAGTTTTGTTGTAAGAAGTTCAAGTGCTGCTCCCGGTGAAGTTCAAGATCTCTAGGTCGAGACATCCGACCTTCAATTACATGTAAAAAACACGCAAAAAAGGAAGTTGTTTTTGCCATTTTTAAACTGCTCTCTGATACGTCTCCAACGTATTTGTAATTTTTGATTGCTCCATGCTATATTATCTACTGTTTTGGACTATATTGGGCTTTATTTTCCACTTCTACATTATTTTTGGGACTAACCTATTAACCGGAGGCCCAACCCAGAATTTCAGTTTTTTGCCTATTTCAGAGTTTTGGAGAAACAGAATATCAAACGGAGTCCAAACGGAATGAAACCTTCGGGAACGTGATTTTCTCACCGAACGTGATCCAGGAGACTTGGACCCTACTCCAAGGAACAAAAGAGGCGGTCACAAGGGTGGGGGGCGCGCCCACCCCCTAGGGCGCGCCCCCTGCCTCGTGGGCCCCCTGTTGCTCCACCGACGTACTCTTTCCTCCTATATATACCTACGTACCCCCAAACGATCAGATACGGAGCCAAAAACCTAATTCCACCGCCGCAACCTTCTGTACCCACGAGATCCAATCTTGGAGCCTGTTCCGGAGCTCCGCAGGGAGGGCCGTCATCACAGAGGGCTTCTACATCATCCTAGCCCCTCCGATGAAGTGTGAGTAGTTCACCTCAGACCTACGGGTCCATAGTTATTAGCTAGATGGCTTCTTCTCTCTTTTTGGATCTCAATACAATGTTCTCCCCCTCTCTCGTGGAGATCTATTCGATGTAATCTTCTTTTTGCAGTGTGTTTGTTGAGACCGATGAATTTGGGTTTATGATCAAGTCTATCTATGAATAATATTTGAATCTTCTCTGAATTCTTTTATGTATGATTGGTTATCTTTGCAAGTCTCTTCGAATTATCAGTTTGGTTTGGCCTACTAGATTGGTTTTGCTTGCCATGGGAGAAGTGCTTAGCTTTGGGTTCAATCTTGCGGTGTCCTTTCCTAGTGAGAGAAGGGGCAGCAAGGCACATATAGTATTGTTGCCATCGAGGATAACAAGATGGGGTTTTATCATATTGCATGAAACTATCCCTCTACATCATGTCATCCTGCTTAAGGCGTTACTCTGTTTTTAACTTAATACTCTAGATGCATGCTAGATAGCGGCCGATGAGTGGAGTAATAGTAGTAGATGCAGGCAGGAGTCGGTCTACTTGTCTCGGACGTGATGCCTATATACATGATCATACCTAGATATTCTCATAACTATGCTCAATTCTGTCAATTGCTCAACAGTAATTTGTTCACCCATAGTAGAATACTTATGCTCTTGAGAGAAGCCACTAGTGAAACCTATGGCCCCCGGGTCTATTCTCACCATATTAATCTCCATCACTTTAATCTTGCTTGCTTTTTACTTTGCCTTTTTACTTTTCACTTTGCATCTCTATACCAAAAATACCAAAAATATTATCTACCATCTCTATCAGATCTCACCCCCGTAACTAACCGTGAAGGGATTGACAACCCCTAATCGCGTTGGTTGCGTGGAGCTATTGTTTTTGTGTAGGTACGAGGGACTTGAGCGTGGCCTCCTACTGGATTGATACCTTGGTTCTTAAAAACTGAGGGAAATACTTACACTACTTTGCTGCATCATCCTCTCCTCTTCGGGGAAATCCAACGAAGTGCTCAAGAGGTAGCAAGAAAATTTCTGGCGCCGTTGCCGGGGAGGCTTACGCAAAAGTCAAATCAAAATTTGGACTCCCGACAACAAGCCACTTCTCGCGCCGTTGTCTACGCAAAAGTCAACATACCAAGTACCCATCACAATCCCTATCTCCCGCATTACATTAGTTGCCATTTGCCTCTCGTTTTCCTCTCCCCCTCTTCAGCCTTGCCGTTTTATTCGCCCTCTCTCTTTCGTTTGCCTTTTTCTCGCTTGCCTTCTGTTTGCTCGTGGGTCGGATTGCTTGGTTGTTGCGATGGCTTAAGATACTACTAAATTGTGTGACTTCACCAATACCAACAATAATGATTTCCTTAGCACTTCGATTTCTCCTCTTGCCAATACTGAATCTTGTGAAATCAATACTGCTTTGTTGAATCTTGTTATGAAAGTTCAATTCGCCGGCCTTCCTAGTGAAGATGCCGCTACTCATCTGAATAGCTTCGTTGATTTATGTGATATGCAAAAGAAGAAAGATGTCGATAATGATATTGTTAAATTGAAGCTATTCCCTTTTTTGCTTAGAGATCGTGCTAAAACTTGGTTTTCGTCTTTGCCTAAAAATAGTATTGATTCTTGGAACAAGTGCAAAGATGCTTTTATCTCTAAGTATTTTCCTCCCGCTGAGATCATCTCTCTTAGAAACGATATTATGAACTTTAAGCAACTTGATCATGAACATGTTGCACAAGCTTGTGAGAGAATGAAATTAATGATACGTAATTGTCCTACTCATGGTTTGAACTTGTGGATGATTATACAAAAAAATTATGCCGGATTGAATTTTGCTTCTAGAAATCTTTTAGATTCGGCCGCGGGAGGCACTTTTATGGAAATCACTTTAGGAGATGCTACTAAAATCCTTGATAATATTATGGTTAATTATTCTCAATGGCACAGTGAAAGATCTATTAATAAGAAAGTGCATGCGATAGAAGAAATCAATGTTTTGAGTGGAAAGATGGATGAACTTATGAAATTATTTGCTACTAAGAGTGTTTCTTCTGATCCTAATGATATGCCTTTGTATACTTTGATTGAGAATAATAATGAATCTATGGATGTGAATTTTGTTGGTAGGAATAATTTTGGTAACATCGCGTATAGAGGGAATTTTAATCCTAGGCCTTATCCTACTAGTCCTTCTAATAATTATGGAAATTTCTACAACAATCTTATGTAAATTTTAATAAGATGCCCTCTGAATTTGAGAATAGTGTTAAAGAATTTATGAATTCAAAAAAGAATTTTAATGCTTTGCTAGAAGAGAAACTGCTTAAAGTTGATGATTTGGCTAGGAACGTTGATAGAATTTCTCTCGAGGTTGATTCTTTAAATCTTAGATCTATTCCTCCTAAGCATGATATCAATGAGTCTCTCAAAGCCATGAGAATTTCCATTGATGAGTGCAAAGAAAGAACCGCTAGGATGCGTGCTTCCAAAGATGCCTTTATTAAAGCGTGTTCTTCCAATTCCTGTGAAAATCAAGATGGAGATCTAAAAGTTATTGATGTGTCCCCTATTAAATCTTTGTTTTGCAATATGAATCTTGATGAAACTGAATATGATCTTCCTCTACCTAGAAGGCGTTCCAAAAATTTGGAGTATTTAGATATTGATGATGAAATTGATAAACGTGGGATTGAAAGAAATAAAAATCTAGATGTTGCTAAACCCACTATATTGGATCTCAAGGAATTTAATTATGAAAGTTGCTCTTTAATTGATTGTATTTCCTTGTTGCAAACCGTGCTAAATTCTCCTCATGCTTATAGTCAAAATAAAGCCTTTACCGAACATATCGTTGATGCTTTGATGCAATCCTATGAAGAAAAACTTGAGTTGAAAGTTTATATCCCTAGAAAACTTTATGATGAGTGGGAACCTACTATTAAAATCAAAATTAAAGATTACTAGTTTTATGCTTTGTGTGATTTGGGTGCTAGTGTCTCCACTATTCCCAAAACCTTGTGTGATTTGCTAGATTTCCATGATTTTGATGATTGCTCTCTAAACTTGCATCTTGCGGATTCCACTATTAAAAAACCTATGGGAAGAATTAGTGATGTTCTTATTGTTGCAAATAGGAATTATGTGCCCGTAGATTTTATCGTTCTTGATATAGATTGCAATCCTTCTAGCCCTATTATTCTCGGAAGAACTTTCCTTAGAACGGTTGGTGCAATCATTGATATGAAGGAAGAGAATATTAGATTTCAATTTCCATTAAAAAAGGGCATGGAACACTTTCCTAGAAATAAAATAAAGTTGCCATATGAATCTATCATGAAAGCCACTTATGGATTGCCTACCAAAGATGGCAATACATGGATCTATTCTCGTTCTTATGCCTAGCTAGTTAGGGGCGTTAAACGATAGCGCTTGTTGGGAGGCAACCCAATTTAATTTTTGTTTTTTTGTTTTTGCTTCTTTTTAGGAATAAATAATACATCTATCTTCTGTTTAGATGTGGTTTTGTGTTTAAGTTAGTGTTTGTGCCAAGTTAGACCTATAGTATCTTCTTGGATGATAGTTATTTGATCTTGCTGTAATTTCCAGAATCTTTCTGTTCACGAAAACAATTGTTAAAAATCACCAGAACAAGATAAAATACTGATTCCAATTGCTGCTGATCAATAAAAAAAATTATAGGTCGTCCTATTTTGATAGATGTTTTGGAGTTACAGAAGTTTGCGTTAGTTACAGATTACTACAGACTATTCTGTTTTTGACAGATTCTGTTTTTTGTGTGTTGTTTGCTTATTTTGATGAATCTCTGGCTAGTAAAATAGTTTATAATCCACAGTGAAGTTGGAATACAGTAGGTTTGACACCAATATAAATAAATAATGAGTTCATTACAGTAGCTTGATGTAGTATTTTGTTTTCTTTCGCTAACGGAGCTCACGAGATTTCTGTTGAGTTTTGTGTTGTGAAGTTTTCAAGTTTTGGGTAAATTCTTTTGATGGATTATGGAACAAGGAGTGGCAAGAGCCTAAGCTTGGGGATGCCCATGGCACCCCAAGATAATCCAACGACACCAAAAAGTCAAAGCTTGGGGATGCTCCGGAAGGCATCCCCTCTTTCGTCTACTTCCATCGGTAATTTTACTTGAAGCTATATTTTTATTCACCACATGATATGTGTTTTGCTTGGAGCGTCTTGTATTATTTGTGTCTTTGTTTGTTAGTGTGCCACAATCATCCTTGCTGTGCACACCTTTTGAGAGAGCCATACATGAATTGGAATTTGATAGAATACTCTATGTGCTTCACTTATATCTTTTGAGCCTTATAATTTTGCTCTATGTGCTTCACTTAGATCTTTTAGAGCACGGTGGTGGATTTGTTTTAAATAAACTATTGATCTCTCATGCTTCACTTAGATCATTTTGAGAGTCGTTAATAGCATGGTAATTTACTTAATATTAATATACTTGGTATTCAAGATTTGTGAAACATTCTTTTGAGTGCGTTGAATACTAAGAAAAGATTAAAGCTTGATAATAGTTTTGAGATATGAAGATGGTGATATTAGAGGCATGCTAGTTGAGTAGTTGTGAATTTAAATAATACTTGCGTTAAAGTTGTGATTCCCGTAGCATGCACGTATTATGAACTGTTATGTGATGAAGTCGGAGCATGATTTATTTATTGATTGTCTTCCTTATGAGTGGCGGCCGGGGACGAGCGATGGTCTTTTCCTACCAATCTATCCCCCTAGGAACATGCGCGTAATACTTTGCTTTGATAACTTCTAGATTTTTGCAATAAGTATATGAGTTCTTTATGGCTAATGTTGAGTCCATGGATTATACGCACTTTTTCCTTCCTTCCACCATTGTTAGCCTCTTTAATACTGCGCACTTTTCGCCGGTATCATACACCCACCATATACTTTCCTCAAAATAGCCACCATACCTACCTATCATGGCATTTCCATAGCCATTCCGAGATATATTGCCATGCAACTTTCCACCGTTGCGTTTATTATGACACGCTCCATCATTGTCATATTGCTAGCATGATCATGTAGTTGACATCGTATTTGTGGCAAAGCCACCGTTCATAATTATTTCATACATGTCACTCTTGAATCATTGCATATCCCGGTATACCGCCGGAGGCATTCATATAGAGTCATATTTTGTTCTAAGTATCGAGTTGTAATTGTTGAGTTGTAAGAAAAATAAAAGTGTGATGATCATCATTTTTAGAGCATTGTCCCAAGTGAGGAAAGGATGATGGAGACTATGATTCCCCCACAAGTCGGGATGAGACTCTGGACGAAAAATAAAAAATAATAAAAAAGAGGCCATAAAAAAGAGAGAAAAGGCCGAAATAAAAAAATGAGAGAAAAAGAGAGAAGTGACAATGTTACTATCCTTTTACCACACTTGTGCTTCAAAGTAGCACCAAGATCTTCATGATAGAAAGTCTCCTATGATATCACTTTCATATACTAGTTTGAATTTTTCATTATAGAACTTGGCTTGTATATTCCAATGATGGGCTTCCTTAAATGCCCTAGGTCTTCGTGAGCAAGCAAGTTGGATGCACACCCACTTAGTTTCTTTTGTTGAGCTTTCATATACTTATAGCTCTAGTGCATCCATTGCATGACAATCCCTACTTACTCACGTTGATATCTATTGATGGGCATCTCCATAGCCCGTTGATACGCCTAGTTGATGTGATACTATCTTCCCCTCTTTTTGTCTTCTCCACAACCACCATTCTATTCCACATACAGTGCTATATCCATGGCTCACGCTCATGTATTGCATGAAGATTGAAAAAGTTTTGAAAATGTTAAAATATGAAACAATTGCTTGGCTTGTCATCGGGCTGTGCATGATTTAAATACTTTGTGTGGTGAAGATAGAGCATAGCCAGACTATATGATTTTGTAGGGATAACTTTCTTTGGCCATGTTATTTTGAGAAGACATAATTGCTTTGTTAGTATGCTTGAAGTATTATTATTTTTATGTCAATATGAACTTTTGTCTTGAATCTTTTGAATCTGAATAATCATACCACAATTAAGAAGTTTTACATTGAAATCATGCCAAGTAGCACTCCGCATTAAAAATTCTCTTTTTATCATTTACCTACTCAAGGACGAGCAGGAATTAAGCTTGGGGATGCCTGATACGTCTCCAACGTATCTATAATTTTTGATTGCTCCATGCTATATTATCTACTGTTTTGGACTATATTGGGCTTTATTTTCCACTTTTATATTATTTTTGGGACTAACCTATTAACCGGAGGCCCAGCCCAGAATTGTTTCGGAGAAACAGAATATCAAACGGAGTCCAAACGGAATGAAATTCGGGAACGTGATTTTCTCACCGAACGTGATCCAGGAGACTTGGACCCTACTTCAAGGAACAAAAGAGGCGGTCACGAGGGTGGGGGGGCGCGCCCCCTACCTCATGGGCCCCCTGTTGCTCCACCGACATACTCCTTCCTCCTATATATACCTACGTACCCCCAAACGATCAGATACAGAGCCAAAAACCTAATTCCACCGCCGCAACCTTCTGTACCCACGAGATGCCATCTTGGGGCCTGTTCCAGAGCTCCGCCGGAGAGGGCCGTCATCACGGAGGGCTTCTACATCATCCTAGCCCCTCCGATGAAGTGTGAGTAGTTCACCTCAGACCTACAGGTCCATAGTTATTAGCCAGATGGCTTCTTCTCTCTTTTTGGATCTCAATACAATGTTCTCCCCCTCTCTCATGGAGATCTATTCGATGTAATCTTCTTTTTGCGGTGTGTTTGTTGAGACCGATGAATTGTGGGTTTATGATCAAGTCTATCTATGAATAATATTTGAATCTTCTCTGAATTCTTTTATGTATGATTGGTTATCTTTGCAAGTCTCTTTGAATTATCAATTTGGTTTGGCCTACTAGATTGGTTTTTCTTGCCATGGGAGAACTGCTTAGCTTTGAGTTCAATCTTGCGGTGTCCTTTCCCAGTGACAGAAGGGGCAGCAAGGCACGTATAGTATTGTTGCCATCGAGGATAACAAGATGGGGTTTTTATCATATTGCATGAAACTATCCCTCTACATCATGTCATCTTGCTTAAGGCGCTACTCTGTTTTTAACTTAATACTCTAGATGCATGATGGATAGCGGTCGATGAGTGAAGTAATAGTAGTAGATGCAGGCAGGAATCAGTCTACTTGTCTCGGACGTGATGCATATAAACATGATCATACCTAGATATTCTCATAACTATGCTCAATTCTGTCAATTGCTCAACAATAATATGTTCACCCACCGTAAAATACTTATGCTCTTGAGAGAAGCCACTAGTGAAACCTATGGCCCCGGGTCTATTCTCATCATATTAGTCTCCATCACTTTAATCTTGCTTGCTTTTTACTTTGCCTTTTTACTTTTCACTTTGCATCTCTATACCAAAAATACCAAAAATATTATCTATCATCTCTATCAGATCTCACCCCCGTAAGTAATCCTGAAGGGATTGACAACCCCTAATCGCGTTGGTTGCGTGGAGCTATTGTTTTTGTGTAGGTACGAGGGACTTGTGCTTGGCCTCCTACTGGATTGATACCTTGGTTCTTAAAAACTGAGGGAAATACTTACGCTACTTTGCTGCATCATCCTCTCCTCTTCGGGGAAATCCAACGCAGTGCTCAAGAGGTAGCACTCTTAAACGACAAAATTTTGTAACGTCTGTCTAAATTAAAAATATTCTCCTATTCATAAGCTTTCCAACGGTATATTATATGATATATTCTGATGACTGATTTAAAATTTTTATGTATACCGTTAAAAACACATTTTTACGCATTAAAAATAATATTTTGAACCGTCACGAGTATGAAAAACTGATCAACACGAAAAAGTTGTGTGTTTTTAGCAGCTTTCCATCGGTATATCATTTGCTCAATTCAGGCACATGGTTTGGGAGTTACAGGCAAAAAGCAGCACGTCAAAAACAGAGTGAAGTTCGAAGCAGATTTGTCACATAAGTTCAACTACTACATTGAATGAAATTCAGATGAAAAACTTTCAAAATCGCCGTGAGTATGAAAAAATGATCAACACGGGAAAGTTGCGTGTTTACATCAGCTTTCGATCGGTATATTACTTGCTCAATTCCGGTGAGTGGATGGAGAGCTGCGAGCAAAAAAAGCACGTGAAAAACAGAGTGAAGTTCAAGTACACATGCCCAGAAGTTCAGGTTCTTCATGCGGTACATTTTGGAAGAATCTGTTTCGTGATAAAGGCAGAACGAATGATCTCGCCATTCTCTCAATTACTTGAAAACGGCTAAGAATCAAAGAAAACCATCAACATGAAAAAGTTTCACCTTTTCCGTAGCTTTTCAACGGTATATTATTTGCCTCATTCGGTCAAGTGTGTAGAAAATACAGTGAAAATACGTTTTTCCCATTTTCAAAACTGACTTAAAACCGTAACGAATTGGGAGAAACAATACATACAAAAAAGTTTAGTTGCTACAAACCATTTGCAGATTACACTTACATCATATAAAACACGACTAACCTGAAAAATCCACGGGGAGATACACGGTTGCGAAGATACCCCGAAGGTCGGGTTCCTACAGAGGGAAGTTCAGGCGTGTAATTCAGAAACTTCATGTTGTGATCAGAATAATATTATGATCCCGTGATCAGAATAGTGTTTATTTGTGAGTACCTGCAATTGGCGCACACACTGAACCTTCACAAGGATAAGGCTGAACTTCCTCATTTTTAATTATGCACATGTTGAACCGCCATGTAACTTTAATTTGAACTTATAGGTTTTAGAAATGCGGTAAATCCTATATTTTTAGAAACTTTTTGAATTGGTTGTTTTTTTATTTCAACTGCTTGTTTTTTATTTTATCTTTTGCAATTTCCACGTGAATTACTCAACTTTGTTCCCTCGATTTGTCGCATTTTCCCTAGTGATCTCTCTTTTTTCTATTTGAACTTCTGTACATGCCATCAAGTGAAATCACCAAACATGAATATTGAATGGCTCTACTTTAAAAAATTGATCTTCTTGTTTTTTATTTTAGAAATGGCAAAATATTCGCTTTTAAGTGCTCTTTTATTTTTGAACTGCTGTATTATTTTATGTTTGAACTTCCTATGATCTTCTTGTTCGCGGATTTTCATTTTCTGACTTTTATACTACAAACTACTTCGTTATTTTAATTTGAACTTCTTCCATTATTTAATAAAAAGAAAAATCTTAATTTTGTATAATCATCGAACTGATCCTCTTTTTTAATTTGGACTTCTTGGTTTTATTTCTTTTAGTAACAGAAACATCCTAGTTTTTAATGAAATCGAGCCACTCTGTTTTTTAGATTTGAACTTCTACATTTTTTAGCTTTTTACGTAGAAATATTAATTGACGTGCTTGATTTTTTCGAACCTCCCGAATTTGGTTTAGTACGTGCATCAACTTTTCTGGAGGACAATACTTGAACAACTTTTTAATTGTCATGATGTTACGTGTGAGATATGCATTTTTACTCCATGGGGACGCCCATATAAGCATCAGGAATTAGAGAACATGTACTTTTCCGTACATCTTTTTTGAAAATGCACCCTTTTTCTCTATGCGAACTTCAAACTTTTTTATATATGAACTTCAGTAATTTCTAAACATGAATTTTTTATCGTGTTACATATTTTGAACCTTTTCATTTCTTATATTTGAAATTTTTATATACACAAAAAGAAAATGGAACCACCATTTTTTTTTGCACGAACACACATACAGAACACACACACAGACACACATAGTTCTCGTAAGTATTACGTCAAACAAGTAGATGGCATCAACTCATACACAAGAACAAAGAAAATTACAGATCTCTACAATGGTTATACGTAAATAGAGAGGAGGAGATCTGCCGTAAGCATTTTTGAGGAGATCTGCGCAAGCATTATCTTCATACTTGCTGCCTGAATTCTGTTTGAACCGCCACAAGATTTTTTCTTGACCTGATGGATGCTAGAATATTTTAACTGCAAGTAGTGAAAACATTAGAGCAAGCATTGTTTGTATCAGTGAGATGGAAACTGTTTTTCTTGTTTTGTAAGTTTTGCATTTCTTCTTCTTTTCCACAAGTGTCTTCTACTGAGAGAACAACCTGAACTTCATTTATTCTTTTTTTTTCCGGAAATACCTAGTGAGCACACTTAATCAGAAATGTGAGAACACATTTTCTTTTTTTCTTTTTGGTGTTTGCTCATAGAAAATCAGAGTGAGGTCACACACAAAATGAATTTTTTTCAAGAGAACAATTAGGGCGGATTTGTACTACTTGTTGCAATATGCACCAAAAAGAATCCTCGAACTTCCGATGGAGCTGGAGGAGAACGACGATGATAAGGCCACGCTGGCCAAGAACAGAGGAACCAGGGTGAGAGGTGCCGCACCGGCGGTTAGCGGCGATGTGGGTTGAGGGACTTTTTTGGAGCTTTTTTGGACGAACAAAAAATTCAGGGAGGCAATGTCGATGGACTGCTCATGCGCTAGGCATTGGACTGCTTTGCTCGAGATGGATGGTTGGGCTGCTAGCGCAGGCATGGCCATGGGGTAGAACAGGGAAGAGGCACGGGTCGGGCGAAGCAGGGAGGCCTCGCCCACGGCGGTTTGGTGGCCTTCCTCGTCCACGGTGAGCACCTAGACGCCCTTGATCCAGATCCTCGTTGCGGAGGAGCGTCAGGGAGGAGAGGTGGGCGGTGGTGGTCGGGAGGCCAGGCGAGATGGCGCTTGTGCTGAGCGGCGGGGAGGCAGCGCACCGGCGACGAGAAGAGTCGGGGGTAGGAGAGGACGAGAGCCGGCTGAGGAGGACCGGTGGTGGCGGCGGGAGGGATCCTGTGATTTGGGGCTGGAACGCGGCCGCAGGATCTGGAGGCTGGGGGCATGACCGCGGCGGTTCGATCCGGTGGTTGGTGCAGGGGGAGGGGGGCGGCTGCTGCTCTGGGGGATAGGCGCCTGGGCGGTTGGGGCCGGCACGGTGGGCGGTGAGGCGGTGGCTGTAGCTGGGGAGTGGTGAGGAGGCCCGCCGGCCGTGGGGGAGAATACCTCGTATTCAAGGGATATGGATTTTCTCACATTGATCTGTCTGTACTTCTTACCCATATCGTGTGTGCCCGAGAGGTTTAGCTTTCAGATCTGTTGGAGACAATACTTTTGTGGCGGAATTTGCTAACAAGCGAGACCACGATCGTGTTTGGGACGGATCACCTTGGCATGTCAGTAAGAATGCGGTGATCCTTGCGGTGTTTGACGAGTGTATGCGCCCAACTGAACTAAGGTTTGATAAGTTACAACTATGGGTGCGAGTCATGAATCTGCCTTTCAATCTTCGTGATGACAAGTGGAGTGCATCAATAGCCAGTCAGATCGACAAGAATGCCACGTCTGTCAAGTTCGATCAGATGGCAGGGTTTCTGAGGGCTAGGGTTACTATCGATGTGAACAAACCCCTGAGAAGATGGATTTTGATTGAATCTAAGAGGAGGAAGGGCACGGATTTATATGATATCCTTTATGAGAACGTGCCTCACTTCTGTTTTTCCTATGGCCGACTAGGTCATTCGGATCTGGTTTGTCCCACTCCTGGAAATCGGGATGCCAATGGAGATCTTCCCTTCGAGAGAGGTTTGCGAGCTCCGGATGACAGGAAGAAGAATATGTCTGGGGAGGGCTCGACTTCGAGGGAGCAGTCGGCTTCCCAGAACAAGAAAGCCGAAACAAGACACTCGAGCACGGCACCCAAGGGAGGCGTGGAGGTTACCTCCCCACTGAAGACGAACCATATGCAGAACAAACGATAGGGGGGGCCTCAAGAGCAGAAACAGGTTTATAGGAGAGTGCAGATGCCGCTTCTCCTGGATTGCCCCCACCCGGAGGGTGCTGGTACTGTTGGAACAGTCGCTCTTGGTGGGGAGCTGATGACGCAGGAGGATGGTGAAAATGATGCTGAGCGGGAACACAAGAAGAAGAAACCTACTCCGTGCAACTCGGAGTCTTCGGCAGCGACTGCAGAGCAGTCCTGCCCATACCAATGAGTTGCTTAAGCTGGAACTGCCGGGGGCTTGGGAACCCAGCGGCAGTTCGCGAGCTTCGCAATGTTGTGAAGCAAGAAGGGCCTAGTCTCCTCTTTGTGATGGAGACGAAGATTTCGGCTATGCGGGTGGGAAGTCTGAAGAATCAACTCGGTTTCGCGGGTTGTTTTGCAGTGAACAGCAATGGATTAAGTGGAGGAATTGGTATGTTTTGGTCGGCTGAGGTTGAAGTTGAGCTAAAGAACTTCAGTTCGTGCCATATCGATGTGTTGGTCAGAGAATGCCCGAAACTCTAAGGAGTGGAGGGTTACTGGATTCTATGGGGCGTCAAGAGTGGAGGAGAGTCATCACAGTTGGAGATTTCTTCGCACTCTGTTTGCCTTGCAGCATGAAGCGTGGCTTTGTGTGGGGGATTTTAATGAGACTATGTTTGCTTCTGAGCACTTCTCGCGTGCGGTTCGGCCGGAATGGCAAATGAGGGCGTTCAGAGAAGCTTTGGACGATTGCTCGCTCCAAGACCTAGGATGGATAGGAGCGGAGTATACTTGGGATAACGGACAAGGGGGTGAGCAAAACGTAAAAGCCAGACTGGATAGGGGGTGTGGAAACACACAGCTCACTCACATGTTCCCGCACATACCGGTTCGTCATATTAGTACCACAGAGTCTGATCACTGCTTCGTGTTGGTCGATCTGCGAGAGAATCTGGGGGAACCGCGGCACTGGACTGCGCGTCAGTTTAGGTATGAGGATGTATGGCAAACCCACTCAGAGTATGACCTGCTAGTTCAGGATACTTGGAAAAAAGGAGCAGGTCAGACAGGCCTGGCGGGTGTGGTCAGTGCCTTGCAGGACATGCAAGGAAAACTTGCTGTGTGGGGTGCAAAGGAATTCGGGTGCCTGTCCCGGAAAGTTCACAAGCTACGAGGGAAACTTGATACGCTACGGGGCCGCTCAGTTGGTAGGAGTCCGAGTGATGAGGAACGAGCTGTATTCAAGCAGCTACGGGAAGCACTACGACAAGAAGAAATCTGGATGAGACAACGATCCAGAGTACCTTTTCTGAGGGAGGGCGACCGTAACACGGGGTACTTTCATGCCCAGACTGCTCAGCGAAAAGGTATGAACAAAATTGAACATCTGTAGCGGACTGATGGGTACACTTGTCAAACTCCGGAAGAGAACCATGCAGAAGTCCAAGGGTTCTATCAGGCGCTGTATGCTTCACAGGGTTTTAGACCGATGGATGATCTTATTCATTTTGTAACTCCAAAGGTGTCTGACCAAATTAACGAGCGCTTGGATTTGCCGTTTACGGCTGAGGAAGTAAGGATAGCTCTGTTTCAAATGGCGTTGTCCAAAGCGCCAGGAGTGGATAGTTTTACAGCGGGGTTCTTTCAGCGGCACTGGTCGATTTTGAAAGATGATATCATCCCGGCTGTGTTGGATTTCTTGAACGGAGGATCGCTACCGTGTGGGATGAATGATACCTCAATCACTTTAATTCCGAAGGTACGCTACCCACAACGGATTTCTCAGTATCGACCTATTTCCCTATGCCCTGTGTTATACAAATAGCATCAAAATGCATTACTAACAGGCTGAAGGAATTTATGGGTGAGATAATCAGCGAGGAACAGAGTGAGTTTGTTCCCGGACAGCTCATAACTGATAATGTTCTTGTTGCTTATGAAAGCGTCCATGCAATGAGAAGAAGGAAGAAGGGGAAGAATATGGTCTGTGTAGTGAAACTAGACATGATGAAAGCGTATGACAGGGTCGAATGGCATTATCTGGAAGCCATCATGTTACGACTGGGGTTCAGTGCCAGGTTTGTCAGGCTGATTATGAAATGCGTGACCTCGGTCAGATTCACTGTTCGGGTAAATGGCGAACTTCTGCCATACTTTACGCCTTCCAGAGGTTTTCGGCTAGGTGATCCTGTGTCGCCATTTCTGTTCCTTCTGTGCGCGGAGGGTTTTACCTCCCTGTTGAAAAACTATGGTGGAACCATGGTAGACAGAGGAATTCAGGTCAGCTATCGTTCACCTTGGGTCAATCATCTACTGTTTGCAGATGATAGTCTCATCTTTATGAATGCCAAGCTGTCTAGTGCACTCAGACTTAATGAGGTGCTTCAGATTTACGGAGACTGTTCGGGACAGTGTGTAAACATGGACAAAAGTTCAGTGTATTTCAGTCCTAACACACCCGAGCCGGTACGCCATAACATGAAAGCTATTTCGAATATCCAAGTCGAAGCATTCAATGAGCGTTACCTGGGTCTTCCTACTGCCATTGGTCGCATTACCAGTGGAACCTTTGAGTATCTTGGAGAGAGGCTGCGAAGCAAGCTCCAAGGAGGAACCGAACGGCTCATCTCATGCGCCGGGAGAGAGGTCAGGATTAAGGCCGTGGCCCAAGCAATACCAATACACTCAATGAGTTGTTTCAAATTGTCAAAGAAGGTTTGCAAGGGACTATCCTCGGTTATGGCTCGGTACTGGTGGAGCAGCTCGGTCGATCGGAAGTCTCTACACTGGATTGACTGGCCTTCACTAGAAAAACCAAAGGTTGCTGGAGGGATGGGGTTTCATCATTTGGAGCTCTTTAATTTAGCTCTACTGGGAAAGCATGGCTGGAATCTGATTACGAACCCGAAATCCCTTTGTGCTCGTGTTCTGAAGGGCAAGTATTTCCCGCACAATGATTTTATGGAGGCCACCATCCCAAAGTGTGCCTCGACTACGTGGAGGGCAATCATCGCCGGCAGGACAGCGCTGGGTGCGGGGCTGATTAAACGAGTTGGAGATGGCACTACGGTGTCTGTTTGGCACGACAGCTGGGTGCCCGGGCTGATTTCCCTGAAGCCTTCTGTTCACATAGGTAACACTTCAATAGCAACAGTTTCTGAGCTAATTGATGTGGACATAGGCAAGTGGAAAGTTGATATGGTGAGAGAACATTTTATTGCTCCGGAAGCAGAAGCCATTCTTAATATCCCCCTGAGGATTGGCGGTGGACCTGACTCGGTTGCATGGAACGCTGAAAATTCTGGTAACTATTCTGTCAAATCTGCGTACCGCTCTCTAATGACTCGGAACGAGCATGCTGCTCTTCAGGAAGGGACGGTCATAGAATCTTCAGAGAAACAGAAGCAGATGTGGACTAGACTCTGGAAGCTGAAAGTTGTGCCAAGGGTGCGAGTGTTCTGGTGGCGAGTGTTAAGAGGAATATTGCCTACAGAAAGCTCCCTCGAACACAGACACATAGCAACTTTGGCCCGATGCAAAGTCTGTCTTGATACAGACGAAGACTTGTATCATGCACTAGTGAAGTGCACGCATGCAATGCGGGAGGCGAGGGAATGGTTGAATATCAAATTCCCGGAACTCCATGAAGTAACATGGTCTAGGGACATTTTATGTGACCCCAGATTCGATGAGAGGGACCAAGCAAAAATCATCACTGTCATGTGGGCAATCTGGACCTCGAGAAACAATATAACTCATGATAGGGCGAGCTTGAATCCTATTATTTCAATGAAGAAGACCAGGGAGGCTTTGGCACTGCTGGAATTACCGGACCAGCATGCAAAGATCCTCCCAGGACATGGATGGCGGCCACCTGAGAATGATTGTGTCAAGATAAATACAGATGCGGGCCTGTCTGTGGAGGCCAATCTGTGTGGGCTAGGAGGCGTTGCCAGAACTCCTGATTCTTTCCTCGGCGCCTGGTGCAAGCCACTCCAGGGTGTTACAGATCCATTGGTGGCGGAGGCGCTAGCTCTCCGGGAGGGAGTGGTCTTTGCCCAGCTTCGGGGCTATGTGCGAGTCGAGATGGAAACCGACAGCTTGGAGGTTGTCCAACTTTGGAACTCGCGCCGTACTTCGCACTCGTTATTAGCGCCGGTGTTGCTTGATATTGAGGGCTTAGCTTCAAATTTTTCTAGTTTTTCTGTTCGTCATGTAAAGAGACACGCCAATGTTCCGACTCATCTATGTGCTAGGCATGCTTGTGCACTAAAGGTGTCGGAGGTGTGGATGAACTCCCCCCCTGGGTTGCTGGTAACCAGCATTATGGCTGACTGTGCCGCAGCCTCATTGACGGATTAATAAAGCTCTCTTTCCCCGCAAAAAAAAAACTCTCTAAAATACATAAGCCTTTTTCGTTCATCATAGTCGACCATTCCATCATTCTTTAAGTAGCATTAGCAATGCTAATGGCAATCAGTTCTTCATTGATTCTTTTGTCAGTAATATCTGTTTGCCTCATGACAAACTGTTCTCTTATGTTTCTAAACACAATATTCTAATTGATAAATACATATGTAATGCATGTTATCTATTCTGTTGTCAACGGATGCAGTCCATAAAGACTAATATCTGAAATGTTGGCATTTTATAACCCGTGAGGCATCTTGTGTTGACATTTTGCCTCGCTACAACAAACTTTTGATATAATAACTTGTTTTGACACGAATAGTTAAGGACTTCATATGGAAATCGAAGAAACCAAATTGCTGGTTTATTTTGTTCTTGCTCTTGCATTTCAAAAATCCAACAACCCTGTCTGATACTATCACTTGCGCACGTAGAACATTCCTATCAGCCTACCAATCCTTGTTAAGTAATAGGTTTTCCTTCATAATGTTCTAATTTATTGTTACTCCAAATTGAGTTATTTAAGGATATCATTTGAAAATTCAGGAAACTAAAATAATTTTTTACTTTATTTCTTATCTCAAATATAATATAAACTAGATTCATTATACAAATCTACCGATTCTTGTTTGTAAATTACTGGCACCTATACTGCATGTAATACTTTCTCAATCTTTAAGACCGTAGTCCACATAGAATTAAAGAGAACACTTAATTTCGTTAGTGGGTGTCCATAATGTGGCCATACTCTTTCCTCTGTACTAGGAGACTGAAGGGTAGGTTGAAAAGAAATAACAATATAACATAAAAAGATAACTAGGAAAGAAAAATTGCAAATTTCCTCTATCAAATAGGTATTCTGATTCCTATTCCACGGGATTGTGTTTAAATAGTTGGATAAGTATCATAATCTATGCTAGTGTTATTTATTGTGCAACTCCTTCGCGATAGATCCGTAAGATTATAATTAGGAGCCACCATAGAATTGATGGAGGAGAAAATTAGTGTATGAGGACGAACATGGTAACTTGTTTGGCTCTTGTTTGTATAATGTTATAATAACGGTATTTCTCGCTAGCTGTTGTATTCATGAATCATGTCCATGCAAGATTTTCAATTCTAGTTCGTATGTAGGTGCAAAGGGATCTCAGAGCGCCAAATCTGCAAGGCAAAGAATGCACGCTACTTGTTGCATTACCTGCTTCCGTGCTTATCAGATTTGAATAATGTGCAGCTAGCTGAGAGGGAGATGGAGGCCATGATGAAAGGTGAACAAGTTTATATATTATGTCAAACATCATGCACAGTCTACTGTTGTACCACCAGCAGCCGGAGACTTGAGAACTATATATTACCAGCCGCATGTTAATTTTTTGTTCTAATTAATCTCTTTTTACTTATTCCCACAAATTCACAGGGGTGTCATAATTCAATCTGAGCATAGAACAAGCCGTGTTCGACAAAGACGACATGGTCTACTGATACGCCTTGATCCTATATATATGTAAATCATGATTTTTGGCAGTAGATTCCATTGATCCAATCTTTAATGTTATGTGTGCATTACATTTTTCTTTTCTTTGCAGGAACAATTGCGACACATCAATTTACGATCTCCACACAAGGTGCCCAGACCCAGAGTGCGGCTATGAGCTATGCGTCCTCTGCTGCAAGGAGCTCCACAGAACAACCTCCGAGTCTGCCGTGATGAGATGGAGGACGATTACCCGGACAATGGACCCGACTACATGCACAGGGGCAATTCACAGCCATGCTCCTCATCGGGAGGTGAAGGTCAAGACATTGCAAGAGAGGCAAAGAAAGTTAAAATAGCCAAGTGGGTAGCTAATGTAGCTGCCAATGGTGGGAGCATCCCTTACCCCCCCCCCCCCCCCCCCGAGCTCGGCAGGTGCGGCCGCTAGGTTCTTCACGGAGGACTGGCTTAAACGTCTCGAGGCAGAAGCCACGGTGTTCAAACTCTTCTTGCCCTCTGCTGACGTGGGAGGACCGCGGGTTGAATTCTCAAGAATAGAAGGACTTTTCTGCAAAAGTGCAGACGAGGGACGACCAGAAAACCCAATTTTATTTACTATTAGGTAAAGATATATATCACTTGCAATTGGGTTCACCCTTTAAGTATGATTTTCCATCCATATGAAAAGTTGAAGAGGAAAAGTTAATTTGTTTAAGCTTGTTTGTCAGGTTGAAATACCCAACACTTACATCTTCATTGTGTACTACAAAGGTCGAAGTTATGGTAATGATAGGCCAGAGATGCTCAAACTGAAGGATTGGTCTACTTCAAATCAATTTGAAGAGCTCTTACCCAGGCATGGAGGAATGTACACGACTACATTACCTCTCCAACCATACACCAACCCGAATATTTTCTTTCTTAATGTTTCAGCTTTCCTTCCAAATGACGTCCAAAAGGTTGATTTGGGTCCAAAATCATACATAGCATATGGTATGGCAGAAGAATATGAAAGAGGAGATCCTGTTACAAAGATTCACTGTGACTTCACTAATGCGGTAAGCGAGATAGATAAGTATACAGAGATAACCGAGGCAATTTCTTACCTTTGTAAAAAGTGCACTACTTAGTGGCCACTCCATTCTATAACCCATTAGAAATTAATATGCATTACTTACCAAGGATGAGAGGGCCTACAGGTACGTCTTGACCCTATGTAAATGATAAATTCCTGCAGTAGATTGCGTAGATCCAATCTTCTGTAATGTGTGAATTACATTTTTATTTTCTTTGCCACAACAACTGTGACACGTCAGTATACAATCTCCATAGAAGGTGCCCGGACCCATAGTGCGGCTACGAACTATGCATCCTTGTGCAAGGAGCTCCGCAAGAATAACATCTGGGGCTGCTGTGTGGAGATGGAGAAAGATTACCCACACAATGGAACCGACTACTTGCACTGTGGCAACCCATAGCCATGCTCCTCATCGGGAGGGGAAGGTCAAAACATTGCAAGAGCGGAAAAAAAGTTAAAACAACAAAGTGGGTAGCTAGCGTTGCTACCAATGGTGGTAGAATTCCTTGCCCTCCCACCGAACTCGGGGGCTGTGGTCGCCCGCGTCTTGAGCAGAGGCATCACTTCCTGGAGGATTGGTTGACGAGTCTCGAGGGAGAAGCCACAGTGTTTAACTTCGTCTTGCCAGTCGCAGTTTTTCTAGGGAGAAAAGAAGAACTGCTTCCAGGGATAACTCAGCTGATAATTGGCTGTATTACCTGGAGTCAGACGCTGCAAAGTCTGATGACCTCAAGCACTTCCAGAAACACTAGGTGAGGGGACAGACAGTAGTTGTTCGTGACATCCTGGATAAGATGTCGGGTTTGAGCTGGGAGCTGCGAACCATGTGATCTTAGATACAAGGTGATGGCAAGGGCTTCAGATCTTGTAAGCGTGAATGCTATTGATTGCCTTAGTAGAGGAACCCTAGCTAGCTAAGAACCAACAAATTGAACATATAAAGGGTTCAATCCCTTTTTATATCTGTATATATCACATGCCATATATATAATTTGTCTCAACCTTTAAATATGTATTTCCATCCTTATGCAAAGATGAATGGGAGAAGTTAAAATTTTAAGCTTCTTTTTGCAGGTTGAAACACACAATAGTGACTCCAGTGAGTGGTCACGTCCGCTCTGACCTAACATGAATGCTGGCAATAGGTTTCGGGTGGGAAAATGTGCGGACACGGGACAGGGGTTTTTGGTGTGCCAGGGCAGTCAGATGTGGGCGTGGCAGTGGTCCGGACATCCGTAAAGTCCCCCTCCCCCCAGTTTGTTTCCGGTTTGCTGAAAAGACATGTCTGAACTGTTGGAAATATGCCCTAGAGGCAATAATAAATTAGTTATTATTATATTTCCTTGTTCATGATAATCGTTTATTATCCATGCTAGAATTGTATTGATAGGAAACTCAGATACATGTGTGGATACATAGACAACACCATGTCCCTAGTAAGCCTCTAGTTGACTAGCTCGTTAATCAATAGATGGTTATGGTTTCCTGACCATGGACATTGGATGTCATTGATAAACGGATCACATCATTAGAAAAATGATGTGATGGACAAGACCCAATCCTAAGCATAGCACAAGATCGTGTAGTTCGTATGCTAAAGCTTTTCTAAATGTCAAGTATCATTTCCTTAGACCATGAGATTGTGCAACTCCCGGATACCGTAGGAATGCTTTGGGTGTGCCAAACGTCACAACGTAACTGGGTGGCTATAAAGGTGCACTACGGGTATCTCCGAAAGTGTCTGTTGGGTTGGCACGAATCGAAACTGGGATTTGTCACTCCGTGTGACGGAGAGGTATCTCTGGGCCCACTCGGTAGGACATCATCATAATGTGCACAATGTGATCAAGGAGTTGATCACGAGATGATGTGTTACGGAACGAGTAAAGAGACTTGCCGGTAACGAGATTGAACAAGGTATCGGGATACCGACGATCGAATCTCGGGCAAGTACAATACCACTAGACAAAGGGAATTGCATACAGGATTGATCGAATCCTCGACATCGTGGTTCATCCGATGAGATCATCGTGGAACATGTGGGAACCAACATGGGTATCCAGATCCCGCTGTTGGTTATTGACTGGAGAATGTCTCGGTCATGTCTGCATGGTTCCCGAACCCGTTGGGTCTACACACTTAAGGTTCGATGACGCTAGGGTTATAAAGGAAGTTCGTATGTGGTTACCGAATGTAGTTCGGAGTCCCGGATGAGATCCCGGACGTCACGAGGAGTTCCGGAATGGTCCGGAGGTAAAGATTTATATATGGGAAGTCCTGTTTTGGTCACCGAAAGAGATTCGGGTTTTATCGGTAACGTACCGGGACCACCAGGAGGGTCCCGGGGGTCCACCAAGTGGGACCACCGGCCCCGGAGGGCTGCATGGGCCAAGTGTGGGAGGGGACCAGCCCCAGGTGGGCTGGTGCGCCCCCCCACAAGGGCCCAAGGCGCCTAAGGGGAGGAGGGGGTGCAAACCCTAAGGGCAGATGGGCCTTAGGGCCCATGCCTGGTGCGCCTCCCTCTCCCCTCCACCTGGCCGCCACCCAGATGGGATCTGGGGCTGCCGCACCCCTTGGGTGGGAACCCTAGAGGGGGCGCAGCCCCCTACCTCTCCCCTATATATAGTTGAGGTATTTGGGGCTGCCAACACAAGAGTTTTGACCTCTCCATGGCGCAGCCCTGCTTCTCTCCCTCCTCCTCTCCCGCGGTGCTTGGCGAAGCCCTGCAGGATTGTCACGCTCCTCCACCACCACCACGCCATTGTGCTGCTGCTGGACGGAGTCTGCCTCAGCCTCTCCCTCTCTCCTTGCTGGATCAAGGCATGGGAGACGTCACAGGGCTTTACGTGTGTTGAATGCGGAGGTGCCGTCCGTTCGGCACTTGGTCATCGGTGATTTGGATCACGGCGAGTACGACTCCATCAACCCCGTTCACTTGAACGCTTCCGCTTAGCGATCTACAAGGGTATGTAGATGCACTCTTCTTCCCCTCGTTGCTGGTTTCTCCATAGATAGATCTTGGTGACACGTAGGAAAATTTTGAATTTCTGCTACGTTCCCCAACAGTGGCATCATGAGCTAGGTCTATTGCGTAGATTCTTTGCATGAGTAGAACACAAAGTAGTTGTGGGCGTTGATTTTGTTCAATATGCTTACCGTTACTAGTCCAATCTTGATTCGGCGGCATTGTGGGATGAAGCAGCCCGTACCGACCTTAGACGTACACTTACGTGAGACATGTTCCACTGACTGACATGCACTAGTTGCATAAGGTGGCTAGCGGGTGCCAGTCTCTCCCACTTTAGTCGGATCGGATTCGATGAAAAGGGTCCTTATGAAGGGTAAATAGCAATTGACATATCACGTTGTGGTTTTGCGTAGGTAAGAAACGTTCTTGCTAGAAACCCATAGCAGCCACGTAAAACATGCAAACAACAATTAGAGGACGTCTAACTTCTTCTTGCAGGGTATGCCATGTGATGTGATATGGCCAAAAGGATGTGATGAATGATATATGTGATGTATGAGATGATCATGTTCTTGTAATAGGAATCACGACTTGCATGTCGATGAATATGACAACCGGCAGGAGCCATAGGAGTTGTCTTAATTTATTTATGACCTGCGTGTCAAACGTAAACGTCATGTAATTACTTTACTTTATTACTAACCGTTAGCTGTAGTAGTAGTAGAAGTAATAGTTGGCGAGACAACTTCATGAAGACACGATGATGGAGATCATGATGATGGAGATCATGGTGTCATGCCGGTGATGATGATGATCATGGAGCCCCGAAGATGGAGATCAAAAGGAGCAAAGTGATGATGGATATATCATGTCACTATTTGATTGCATGTGATGTTTATCATGTTTTTGCATCTTATTTGGTTAGAACGACCACCAGATGGGTCCCGGGGGTCCACCGGGTGGGGCCACCCATCCCGGAGGGCCCCGTGGGCTGAAGTGGGGAGGGAACCAGCCCATAGTGGGCTGGTGCGCCCCCCCATGGGCCTCCCCCCTGCACCTAGGGTTGGAAACCCTAGGGCAGGGGGCGCCCCACTTGCCTTGGGGGGCAAGGCACCCCCCTTGGCCGCCGCCCCCTCCTGGAGATGCATCTCCAGGGCGGCGCCCCCCATAGGGGTCCTATATAAAGGGGGGAGAGGGAGGGCAGCCGGACCCCTGCTGCATTGGCGCCTCCCTCTCCCCGTTACACCTCTCCCTCTCTCCATAGAAGCTTGGCGAAGCCCTGCTGGAACTCTGCTGCATCCACCACCACACCGTCGTGCTGCTGGATCTTCATCAACCTCTCCTTCCCCCTTGATGGATCAAGAAGGAGGAGACGTCGATCGTCCAGTACGTGTGTTGAACGCGGAGGTGCCGTCCTTTCGGCGCTGGTCATCGGTGATTTGGATCACGGCGAGTACGACTCCATCATCCACGTTCTCCTTGAACGCTTCCGTTGCGATCTACAAGTGGTATGTAGATGCTCTTCTGTCCCCTCGTTGCTAGAATACTCCATGGATAGGTCTTGGTGATGCGTAGGAAAATTTTAATTTCTGCTACGATCCCCAACAGTGGCATCATGAGCTAGGTCTATGCATAGTTTCTATGCACGAGTAGAACACAAAGTAGTTGTGGGCGTCGAATTGTCAATTCTTCTTGCCGTTACTAGTCCTATCTTGGTTCAGCGGTATTGTGGGATGAAGCGGCCCGGACCAACCTTACACGTACGCTTACGTGAGACCGGTTCCACCGACTGACATGCACTAGTTGCATAAGGTGGCTGGCGGGTGTCTGTCTCTCCCACTTTAGTTGGATCAGATTCGATGAACAGGGTCCTTATGAAGGGTAAATAGAGATTGACAATTCACGTTGTGGTTTTAACGTAGGTAAGAAACGTTCTTGCTAGCAACCTATAACAGCCACGTAAAAACTTGCAACAACAATTAGAGGACGTCTAACTTGTTTTTGCAGCAAGTGCTTTGTGATGTGATATGGCCAGAAGTTGTGATGAATCATGTGATGTATGAGATGATCTTGTTATTGTAATAGGAATCACGCCTTGCATGTCGATGAGTATGACAACCGGCAGGAGCCATAGGAGTTGTCTTTATTTATTTATGACCTGCGTGTCAACTTAAATCGTCATGTAATTGCTTTACTTTATTGCTAAAGCGTTAGCCATAGTAGTAGAAGTAATAGTTGACGTGACAATTTCACGAAGACACGATGATGGAGATCATGATGATGGAGATCATGATGATGGAGATCATGGTGTCATGCCGGTGACGACGATGAACATGGCGCCCCGAAGATGGAGATCAAAGGAGCGAAATGATGTTGGCCATATCATGTCACTATTTGATTGCATGTGATGTTTATCATGTTTTACATCTTATTTGCTTAGAACGACGGTAGCATAAATAAGATGATCCCTCATTAAAATATCAAAAATGTGTTCTCCCTAACTGTGCACCGTTGCTAAGGTTCGTCGTTCCGAAGCACCACGTGATGATCGGGTGTGTTAGGTCCTTACGTTCGCATACAACGGGTGTAAGCCAGATTTACACACGCAATACACTTAGGTTGGATTGACGAGCCTAGCATGTACAGACATGGCCTCGGAACACGGAGGACCGAAAGGTCGAACATGAGTCGTATAGAAGATACGATCAACATGGAGATGTTCACCGATGATGACTAGTCCGTCTCACGTGATGATCGGACACGGCCTAGTTGACTCGGATCATGTATCACTTAGATGACTAGAGGGATGTCAAATCTGAGTGGGAGTTCATTCATTAATTTGATTAGATGAACTTAATTATCATGAACTTAGTCTAAATCTTTACAATATGTCTTGTAGATCAAATGGCCCACGCTAATGTCACCCTCAACTTCAACGCGTTCCTAGAGAAAACCAAGCTGAAAGATGATGGCAGCAACTATGCGGACTGGGTCCGGAACCTGAGGATCATCCTCATAGCTGCCAAGAAAGATTATGTCCTAGAAGCACCGCTAGGTGATGCCCCATTCCCAGCAAACCAGGACGTTATGAACGCCCATCAGTCTCGTGCTGATGATTACTCCCTCGTTCATTGCGGCATGCTTTACAGCTTAGAACCGGGGCTCCAAAAGCGTTTTGAGCAACACGGAGCATATGAGATGTTCGAGGAGCTGAAATTGATTTTCCAAGCTCATGCCCGGGTTGAGAGATATGATGTCTCCGACAAGTTCTTTAGCTGTAAGATGGAGGAAAATAGCTCTGTCAGTGAACACATACTCAAGATGTCTGGGTTACACAACCGCTTGACTCAGCTGGAAGTTAATCTCCCGGATGAGGCGGTCATTGACATAATCCTTCAGTCGCTCCCACCTAGCTACAAGAGCTTCGTTATGAACTACAATATGCAGGGGATGGAAAAGACCATTCCCGAGTTGTATTCAATGCTGAAATCTGCAGAGGTGGAGATCAAAAAGGAACATCAAGTGTTGATGGTGAATAAAACCACTAAGTTCAAGAAAGGCAAGGGTAAGAAGAACTTCAAGAAGGACGGCAAGGAGGTTGCCGCGCCTGGTAAATCAGTTGCCAGGAAGAAGTCAAAGAATGGACCCAAACCTGAAACTGAGTGCTTTTATTGCAAGGGAACTGGTCACTGGAAGCGGAATTGCCCCAAGTACTTAGCAGAGAAGAAGGCCGACAACACTAAAGGTATATGTGATATACATGTAATTGATGTGTACCTTACCAGTGCTCGTAGTAGCTCCTAGGTATTTGATACCGGTGCCGTTGCTCATATTTGTAACTCAAAACAGGAGCTGCGGAATAAACGGAGACTGGCGAAGGACGAGGTGACGATGCGCGTCGGGAATGGTTCCAGGGTCGATGTGATCGCCGTCGGCACGCTACCTCTACATTTACCTACGGGATTAGTTTTAAACCTGAATAATTGTTATTTAGTGCCAAGTTTGAGCATGAACATTGTATCTGGATCTCGTTTAATACGAGATGGCTACTCATTTAAATCTGAGAATAATGGTTGTTCTATTTATATGAGTAATATGTTTTATGGTCATGCTTCGATGGTTAATGGTTTATTCTTAATGAATCTCGTACGTGATGTTACACATATTCATAGTGTGAATACCAAAAGATGTAAAGTTAATAACGATAGTCCCACATACTTGTGGCACTGCCGCCTTGGTCACATTGGTGTCAAGCGCATGAAGAAGCTCCATGCTGATGGACTTTTAGAGTCTCTCGATTATGAATCATTTGACACGTGCGAACCATGCCTCATGGGCAAAATGACCAAGACTCCATTCTCAGGGACAATGGAGCGAGCAACCAACTTGTTGGAAATCATACATACAGATGTGTGTGGTCCAATGAGCGTTGAGGCTCGCGGAGGCTATCGTTATGTTCTCACTCTCACTGATGATTTGAGTAGATATGGGTATGTCTACTTAATGAAACACAAGTCTGAGACCTTTGAAAAGTTCAAGGAGTTTCAGAGTGAGGTTGAGAATCAACGTGACAGAAAAATCAAGTTCTTACGATCAGATCGTGGGGGAGAATATTTAAGTCACGAATTTGGCACACACTTAAGAAAATGTGGAATCGTTTCACAACTCACGCCGCCTGGAACACCTCAGCGTAACGGTGTGTCCGAACGTCGTAATCGCACTCTATTGGATATGGTGCGATCTATGATGTCTCTTACAGATCTACCGCTATCATTTTGGGGATACGCTCTAGAGACAGCCGCATTCACTTTAAATAGGGCTCCATCAAAATCCGTTGAGACGACACCTATGAATTATGGTTTGGGAAGAAACCTAAGCTGTCGTTTCTGAAAGTTTGGGGTTGCGATGTTTATGTCAAGAAACTTCAACCTGAAAAACTCGAACCCAAATCGGAAAAATGCGTCTTCATAGGATACCCCAAGGAAACAGTTGGGTATACCTTCTACCTCAGATCCGAAGGCAAGATCTTTGTTGCCAAAAGCGGGTCCTTTCTAGAGAAAGAGTTTCTCGCGAAAGAAGTAAGTGGGAGGAAAGTAGAGCTTGATGAAGTACTACCTCTTGAAAATCAGAGTATCGCAGCTCAGGAAAATGTTCCTGTGGTGCCTGCACCAATTAGAGAGGAGGTTAATGATGATGATCAAGATACTTCTGATCAAGCTCCTACTGAACTTCGTAGGTCCACAAGGACGCGTTCCGCACCAGAGTGGTACGGCAACCCTGTCCTGGAAATCATGTTGTTGGACAACGGTGAACCTTTGAACTATGAAGAAGCGATGGCGGGCCCAGATTCCGACAAATGGCTAGAAGCCATGAAATCCGAGATAGAATCCATGTATGAAAACAAAGTATGGATTTTGAGTGACTTGCCCGATGATCGGCGAGCCATAGAAAATAAATGGATCTTCAAGAGGAAGACAGACGCGGATGGTAATGTGACCATCTATAAAGCTCGACTTGTCGCTAAGGGTTATCGGCAAGTTCAAGGGGTTGACTACGATGAGACTTTCTCTCCCGTAGCGAAGCTGAAGTCTGTCCGAATCATGTTAGCAATTGCCGCATACTATGATTATGAGATATGGCAAATGGACGTCAAAACGGCATTCCTTAACGGCTTCCTTAAGGAAGAATTGTATATGATGCAGCCGGAAGGTTTTGTCGATTCTAAGAATGCTAACAAAGTATGCAAGCTCCAGCGCTCTATCTATGGGCTGGTGCAAGCATCTCGGAGTTGGAACATTCGCTTTGATGATATGATCAAAGCGTTTGGGTTTATGCAGACTTATGGAGAAGCCTGCGTTTACAAGAAAGTGAGTGGGAGCTCCGTAGCATTTCTCATATTATATGTGGATGACATACTATTGATGGGAAATGATATAGAATTCTTGGAAAGCATAAAGGCCTATTTGAACAAGTGTTTTCAATGAAGGACCTTGGAGAAGCTACTTATATACTAGGCATCAAGATCTATAGGGATAGACCGAGACGCCTCATCGGTCTTTCACAAAGTACGTACCTTGACAAGATTTTGAAGAAGTTCAAAATGGATCAGTCCAAGAAGGGGTTCTTGCCTGTATTGCAAGGTGTGCGATTGAGCACGGCTCAATGCCCGACCACGGCAAAAGATATAGAAGAGATGAGTGTCATCCCCTATGCCTCAGCTATAGGGTCTATTATGTATGCCATGCTGTGTACCAGACCCGATGTAAACCTTGCCGTAAGTTTGGTAGGTAGGTACCAAAGTAATCCCGGCAAGGAACACTGGACAACGATCAAAAACATCCTGAAGTACCTGAAAAGGACTAAGGATATGTTTCTCTTTTATGGAGGTGCCGAAGAGCTCGTCGTAAAGGGTTACGTCGATGCTAGCTTCGACACAGATCTGGATGACTCCAAGTCACAAACCGGATACGTGTATATTTTGAATGGAGGGGCAGTAAGCTGGTGCAGTTGCAAGCAAAGCGTCGTGGCGGGATCTACATGTAAAGCAGAGTATATGGCAGCCTCGGAGGCAGCACAAGAAGCAGTCTGGGTGAAGGAGTTCATTACCGACCTAGGAGTCATACCTAATGCGTCGGACTCGATGACTCTCTTCTGTGACAACACTGGAGCAATTGCCCTTGCGAAGGAGCCCAGGTTTCACAGGAAGACCAGGCATATCAAGCGTCGCTTCAACTCCATTCGTGAAATTGTTTAAAATGGAGACATAGAGATTTGCAAAGTACATACGGACCTGAATGTGGCGGATCCGTTGACTAAACCTCTCCCTAGAGCAAAACATGATCAACACCAAAATTCCATGGGCGTGCGATTCATCACAATGTAACTAGACTATTGTCTCTAGTGCAAGTGGGAGACTGTTGGAAATATGCCCTAGAGGCAATAATAAATGGATTATTATATTTCCTTGTTCATGATAATTGTCTATTGTTCATGCTATAATTGTATTGTTCGGAAATCATAATACATGTGTGAATACATAGACCATAATGTGTCCCTGGTAAGCCTCTAGTTGACTAGCTCGTTGATCAATAGATAGTCATGGTTTCCTGACTATGGACATGGGGATGTCATTGATAACGGGATCACATCATTAGGAGAATGATGTGATGGACAAGACCCAAACCTAAGCATAGCACAAAGATCGTGTAGTTCGTTTGCTAGAGCTTTTCTGAATGTCAAGTATCATTCCTTAGACCATGAGATTATGCAACTCCCGGATATCGTAGGAATGCTTTGGGTGTATCAAATGTCACAACGCAACTGGGTGACTATAAAGGTGCACTACAGGTATCTCCGAAAGTATCTGTTGGGTTGGCATGAATCGAGACTGGGATTTGTCACTCCGTGTGACGGAGAGGTATCTCTGGGCCCACTCGGTAAGACATCATCATAATGATCTCAAAGTGATCAAGGTGTTATTCACGGGATGATGTGTTACGGGAACGAGTAAAGAGACTTGCCGGTAACGAGATTGAACAAGGTATTGGTATACCGACGATCGAATCTCGGGCAAGTATCGTACCGATGGACAAAGGGAATTGAGTACGGGATTGATTAAGTCCTCGACATCGTGGTTCATCCGATGAGATCATCGAGGAGCATGTGGGAGCCAACATGGGTATCCAGATCCCGCTGTTGGTTATTGACTGGAGATCGTCTCGGTCATGTCTGCATGTCTCCCGAACCCGTAGGGTCTACACACTTAAGGTTCGGTGACGCTAGGGTTGTAAAGATATTAGTATGCAGCAAACCGAAGGTTGTTCGGAGTCCCGGATGAGACCCCGGACGTCACGAGAGGTTCCGGATTGGTCCGGAGGTGAAGAATTATATATAGGAAGTGTCGTTTCGGCCATCGGGAAGGATTCGGGGGGTCACCGGTATTGTACCGGGACCACCAGATGGGTCCCGGGGGTCCACCGGGTGGGGCCACCCATCCCGGAGGGCCCATGGGCTGAAGTGGGGAGGGAACCAGCCCATAGTGGGCTGGTGCGCCCCCCCATGGGCCTTCCCCCTGCGCCTAGGGTTGGAAACCCTAGGGCAGGGGGCGCCCCACTTGCCTTGGGGGGCAAGGCACCCCCCTTGGCCGCCATCCCCTCCTGGAGATGCATCTCCAGGGCGGCGCCCCCCCCCCTAGGGGGCCTATATAAAGGGGGGGAGAGGGAGGGCAGCCGGACCCCCTGCTGCATTGGCGCCTCCCTCTCCCCGTTACACCTCTCCGTCTCTCCACAGAAGCTTGGCGAAGCCCTGCTGGAACTCTGCTGCATCCACCACCACGCCGTCGTGCTGCTGGATCTTCATCAACCTCTCCTTCCCCCTTGCTGGATCAAGAAGGAGGAGACGTCGATCGTCCCGTACGTGTGTTGAACGCGGAGGTGCCGTCCTTTCGGCGCTGGTCATCGGTGATTTGGATCACGGCGAGTACGACTCCATCATCCACGTTCTCCTTGAACGCTTCCGTTGCGATCTACAAGTGGTATGTAGATGCTCTTCTGTCCCCTCGTTGCTAGAATACTCCATGGATAGATCTTGGTGATGCGTAGGAAAATTTTAATTTCTGCTACGATCCCCAACACATCATACCACATGGGCAAGATGACTGAAAGCTTCGGTTTCAGTAAAATGGAACAAGAAAGCAACTTGTTGGAAGTAACACATTTTGATGTGTGCAGTCCAATGAGTGCTGAGGCACGCAGTGGATATCGTTATGCTCTTACTTCATAGATGATTTGAGTAGATACTGAGCATATTTACTTGATGAAACACAAGTCTGAATTATTGAATGGTTCAAGTAAATTCAGAATGAAGTTGAAGATCGTCGTGACAAGAGGATAAAATATCTATGATATGATCATAGAGATGAATATCTGAGTTGCGAGTTTGGTACACAACTGAGACATTGTGGAAATTGTTTCACGACTAGTACCGCCTGGAACACCATAGTGTGATGGTGTGTCCGAACATCATAACTGCACCCTATTGGATGTGATGCATACCATGATGTCTCTTATCGAATTACCACTATCGTTTATGGGTTAGGCATTAGAGACAACCGCACTCACTTTAAATAGGGCACCACGTAATTCCGATAAGATGACACCGTATGAACTATGGTTTAGAGAAACCTAAGCTGTCATTTCTTAAAAGTTTGGGGCTGCGACGCTTATGTGAAAAGTTTCAGGCTGATAAGCTCGAACCCAAAGCGGATAAATGCATCTTCATAGGACACCCAAAACAGTTGGGTATACCTCCTGTCTCAGATCCGAAAGCAATAGGGATTGTTTCTCAAATCAGGTCCTTTCTCGAGGAAAAGTTTCTCTCGAAAGAATTGAGTGGGAGGATGGTGGAGACTTGATGAGGTTATTGAACCGTCACTTCAACTAGTGTGTAGCAGGGCACAGGAGTTGTTCCTATGGCACCTACACCAATTGAAGTGGAAGCTTATGATAGTGATCATGAGACTTCAGATCAAGTCACTCCCAAACCTCGTAGGACGACAAGGATGCGTACTACTTCAGAGTGGTACGTAATCCTGTCTTGGAAGTCATGTTGCTAGACAACAATGAACCTACGAGCTATGGAGAAGCGATGGTGGGCCCGGATTCCGATGAATGGCTCGAGGCCATAAAATCCGAGAGAGGATCCATGTATGAAAACAAAGTGTAGACTTTGGCAGAACGGCTCGATGGTCGTGAGGCTGTTGAGTACAGATGGATTTTAAAAGGAAGACGGACAATGATGGTAAATGTCACCATTAAGAAAGCTCGACTTGTCGTTAAGATGTTTCCCGACAAGTTCAAGGAGTTGACTACGATGAGACTTTGTCACTCGTAGCGATGCTAAGAGTCTGTTGGAATTAGCAGGTACTGCATTATTTATGAAATCTTGCAGATAGGATGTCAAAATATTGTTTCCTTGTTCTTGAAGAAAGGTTGTATGTGATACAACCAGAAGATTTTGTCGATCCTGAAAGATGCTAACAAGTATGCAAAGCCCCAGCAATCCTTCTAAGGACTGGAGTAAGCATCTCGGAGTTGGAATGTACACTTTGATGAGATGATCAAAGATTTTGGGTTTATACAAAGTTTATGAGAAACTTGTATTTCCAAAGAAGTGAGTGGGAGCACTATAGAATTTCTGATGAGTACATGTTGTTGACATATTGTTAATCAGAAATGATGTAGAATTTCTGGAAAGCATATAGGGTTACTTGAAAAGTGGTTTTCAATGGAAAACCTGGATTAAGCTACTTGAACATTGAGCATCAAGATCTATAAGGATAGATCAAAACGCTTAATGGTACTTTTCAAATGAGCACATACCTTAACATGATCTTGAAGGTGTTCAAGGTGGATCAGTCAAAGAAGGAGTTCTTGACTGAATTGTAAGGTATGAAGTTAAGACTTAAAGCTCGACCACGGCAGAAGAAAGAGGAAGGATGAAGGTCGTCCCCTATGCTTTTGTCATAGGCTCTATACAGTATGCCATGCTGAGTACTGCACCTGATGTGTGCCTTGCAACATATCTGGCAAGAGGGTACAAAGGTGATCTAGGAGTAGGTCACCAAATAGCGGTCAAAATTATCCTTAGAGGAATAAGGATATGTTTCTCGGTTATGGAGGTGATAAAGAGTTCGACGTAAAGAGTTACATCGATGCAAGCTTAACACCTATCCGGATAGCTCTGAGTAGAGTAAACCGGATTCGTATAGTAGAACAGTTGTTTGAAATATAGCATAGTAGCGACATCTACAAGATGACATAGAGATTTGCAAAGTACATACGGATCTGAATGTTGCAGACCCGTTGACTAAAACCTCTCTCACAGACATAACATGATCAAAACAAGAACTCATTGAGTGTTAATCACATAGTGATGTGAACTAGATTATTGACTCTAGTAAACTCTTTGGCTGTTGGTCACATGGCGATGTGACTTGTGAGTGTTAATCACATGGCGATGTGAACTAGATTATTGACTCTAGTGCAAGTGTGAGACTGTTGGAAATATGCCTTAGAGGCAATAATAAATTAGTTATTATTATATTTCCTTGTTCATGATAATCGTTTATTATCCATGCTAGAATTGTATTGATAGGAAACTCAGATACATGTGTGGATACATAGACAACACCATGTCCCTAGTAAGCCTCTAGTTGACTAGCTCGTTAATCAATAGATGGTTATGGTTCCCTGACCATGGACATTGGATGTCATTGATAACGGGACCACATCATTAGAAGAATGATGTGATGGACAAGACCCAATCCTAAGCATAGCACAAGATCGTGTAGTTCGTATGCTAAAGCTTTTCTAAATGTCAAGTATCATTTCCTTAGACCATGAGATTGTGCAACTCCCAGATACTGTAGGAATGCTTTGGGTGTGCCAAATGTCACAATGTAACTGGGTGGCTATAAAGGTGCACTACGGGTATCTCCGAAAGTGTCTGTTGGGTTGGCACGAATCGAGACTGGGATTTGTCACTCCGTGTGACGGAGAGGTATCTCTGGGCCCACTCGGTAGGACATCATCATAATGTGCACAGTGTGATCAAGGAGTTGATCACGGGATGATGTGTTACGGAACGAGTAAAGAGACTTGCCGGTAACGAGATTGAACAAGGTATCGGGATACCGACGATCGAATTTCGGGCAAGTACAATACCGCTAGACAAAGGGAATTGCATACGGGATTGCTAGTGTTATTTATTGTGCAACTCCTTCGCGATAGATACCGCTAGACAATCCTCCACATCGTGGTTCATCCGATGAGATCATCGTGGAACATGTGGGAACCAACATGGGTATCCAGATCCCACTGTTGGTTATTGACTGGAGAACGTCTCGGTCATGTCTGCATGGTTCCCGAACCCGTAGGGTCTACACACTTAAGGTTCGATGACGCTAGGGTTATAAAGGAAGTTCGTATGTGGTTACCGAATGTTGTTCGGAGTCCCGGATGAGATCCCGGACGTCACGAGGAGTTCCGGAATGGTCCAGAGGTAAAGATTTATATATGGGGAGTCCTGTTTTGGTCAGCGAAAGAGTTTCGGGTTTATCGGTAACGTACCGGGACCACCAGGAGGGTCCCGGGGGTCCACCAAGTGGGACCACCGGCCCCGGAGTTCTGCATGGGCCAAGTGTGGGAGGGGACCAGCCCCAGGTGGGCTGATGCGCCCCCCACAAGGTCCCAAGGCGCCTAAGGGGAGGAGGGGGTGCAAACCGTAAGGGCAGATGGGCCTTAGGGCCCATGCATGGTGCGCCTCCCTCTCCCCTCCACCTGGCTGCCACCCAGATGGGATCTGGGGCTGCCGCACCCCTTGGGTGGGAACCCTAGAGGGGGCGCAGCCCCCTCCCTCTCCCCTATATATAGTTGAGGTATTTGGGGCTGCCAACACAAGAGTTTTGACCTCTCCATGGCGCAGCCCTGCTTCTCTCCCTCCGCCTCTCCCGCGGTGCTTGGCGAAGCCCTGCAGGATTGCCACGCTCCTCCACCACCACCACGCCGTTGTACTACTGCTGGACGGAGTCTTCCTCAACCTCTCCCTCTCTCCTTGCTGGATCAAGGCATGGGAGACGTCACCGGGCTGTACGTGTGTTGAACGCGGAGGTGTCGTCCGTTCGGCACTTGGTCATCGGTGATTTGGATCATGGCGAGTACGACTCCATCAACCCCGTTCACTTGAACGCTTCCGCTTAGCAATCTACAAGGGTATGTATATGCACTCTTCTTCCCCTCGTTGCTGGTTTCTCCATATATAGATCTTGGTGACACGTAGGAAAATTTTGAATTTCTGCTACGTTCCCCAACATGAACCAATGGTGGACCGAAATAGGCCCGCGTTGGATGACAAAACACGTTCGAACCGCGTGGTCCGAAACATTGCGGGCAGTTGATGGTTGACATTGGAGATGCCTTTAGCCCCTGATTAACTTTCTTACAAGTGTGAATGTATAAATAGTTGTTTATCAAATAATGTCAGTGATATACCTGCCTAAATAAAATTTAAGATTTTATTTGGTAATGACTTAGTAAGAACTTATTGTCTTGCCAGGTAAGTAAATAAAATACAATCTGCTGCTCCAATCTGCTGCTCCGTGTCGCCCGAGTAATCACGACTCGGCATTGCAGGAGAGGAAACGGCCCCGTGTCGCCCCCCTGCGGGCGACCCGGGCGCCCAACCCTAGCCGCCGAACCCAGCCCCCACCTCCTTCCTTTCCTCTCCCCGCCGCCGGCGGGCGCCGCCGGGCAAAGCCCGCGCGGTGCCGGCGGCAGCGGGATCTCGTTTGACCTCGCCTGGAGCAGGGGCCGCCGGGGGCTGCTTCTTCGGGCGCGGCGGCGGAGCTCGGCGGCCGGCGTGTCGGGTGGCACGCGCTGGTGGTCGGTGCGGAGGGGCGCGGCCTACTGGCTGGTGGCGGCAAGTCAAGGTGGAGCGCGCGGGCCGGTGGCGGCGCAGTGTTCTTCGCGGCGGTGCTTGTTCTGGTCAGACCCGCGCCGGCTGATCTGAGGCGGCGGCCTCGCTGTGGCGGGCGCCGCTCCTCCGGTGGCGGGGAGTGCTCGTCGGTGAGGTAGGCCGGATCTCCTCGGCTGCGCGGGCAGCGAGATCCCGGTGGGCGCTGGTCATGTCCCGGGGAGGCCCCGGGCTCCCTTCGTCAGATCGGAGGCGATCTGGTTTGCTCGTGTTGCATGACCTCCGGCCGGCCTGGATCTCCGGCGTGCACGCGCCTGCTGATGTTGTGTCTGGTTCGGAGGTGGCGGCAGGGTGCTTGGCCGGGGGAAACCCTTGGCCGCCGGTGGCGGTCACGGCGTCGATGGCGTCCTGGAAGCCATTCCCTCCTTGGTGGCGGTGCCGAGGCTAAACCTCCCCTGCCTCCCCCCTTCCCCTGCGCCCGGGTGAAAACCCTAGCCCTGGTGGCTAAGCGGCGGCGGCGCCACAGCGTCGTCACCTTCTTGAAGGCGCCGACTTGGGCATGAGGATGTTGGGTGTGCATGGCGAGCTTATCTGGTTCCTGGTGGCGGCCCGTCTGACCGCGTCGCAGCTCCGGGCATGTCTTGTGACTGCGGTGCTTATCTTCCAGCCGTGTCTCCGATGGCGACCTCGCCCTACCTCACCTTGTACTTGTCGTGGTGGAGCGGTTCTTCATCTCACTCATTGATGGCGGCGGAGATCGGCGGCATGGCGCTGTGGAGGCTCGGCGTCCGATGCGCGGAGATGGACTTGCGCAGGAGGAGGTAGCTGTCTGGCGTCATGGTGACGTCGATGGCAGAAGTGGCCTTCATAAAGTACAAGACTCAATATAATCTGAAGACGGACTCGTGGAAGATGGCAGCGACGATACAAGAGTGCGTCTGACCGGATTGTGCTCCAGACCCGGTATGTGGCTCGGCTGGGGCTTCCGGCTTTTGATGTTAGGTTTAGGAGTGATTTTTTGCTTTAACGGGCTCCGGCCCCTTAACATCCTAATTTGACGGTTATCATGCAGAGTTGTTCTCAATGGTCATTCGCCGTGAGCCAGCCACCACGATTACTCCCTTCTTCTTTCGCCAACGGACCCATTAGCCGCGTGGCCCCTCACGCAACGACGCATGCACCCATGTGCTCGTCGGCACACAGACTGGCGAGAGCACAGCAGGTGCACCCATCTACTCCATCGATCAGTCGCGAGGAAGAAGAGAGAGGTGCGAGGGAAGTCATGGCATCGCGCAAGCTCGCCGGCGGGACATGTGTGCGGAGAACTCATCCCCGGCACTGGAGGAGGAGGCGGTTCGGGAGGAAGCGGTTCAGCCAGGTGGCTTTAGATCTGGTGCCGTCGGCTGGTGGGGAAGTCGCTGGTGAAGAAGGTGAGGTTTCTCCCTTGTTTTTGTTTGTTTCATAGATCTCCATCTGCAAATAACTAGGAGCTCACATGTGTCGCACGCAGCAGAAGAGGGGATCGTGTTCATCAGTGAAGGTGAGCAGATCGATTACATAACTTAGTTTTAATCTGTTTTGAGTGTGTTGGCCATTTCTTGAACTACATTTGTTTTGTGGTGCAGATCCCCGGGGCTAAGATCTCCAACGGAGGGATGAAGAAGACAGCGGCGCCTGCCCCGTACTCAGAACCTGTACTAGGCAGGGTGACACGCAGCGGCTCCAAGATGATGAAGGTGGCCATGGGCGGTGGGCCTGGATGCGAAGGACAAAGGCACCGGCAACGTTAGTACATACATTATAGTTATATATACTTAGTAAGGCACCTCACCCAATATATATACCTTTTTTAATCGGCTACAGAACTTTTCGATCAATAACTAAATGTAAATTCACAAATCCGTGCTATATCCTGAATAAGGATGCTTCCACATGTGCTCATCTTATTCCGTTTTCCGCATTCATACATTATATTGACAGATAATAAATAAAATTCCTACAACATTTGCTCGTCCAATCACTCATGTCATAGTGTGCATTTTTCTGAGGGACTCCTTGTGCTTTCACTCAAGTTATATTGTTTAGCACGACGAAAAAGAATACCTCGTATTCAAGGGACATGGATTTCTTCACATTCATCTGTCTGCACTTCTGACCCATATCGTCTGTGCCCTACCCGCCGACCTTTAAAATACAAAAGCCTTTTCGTTTGTCATAATGGACCATTCCATCATCCTTTGAGCAGCAGTTAACAATGCTAATGGCAATCAGTTCTTGATTGATTCTTTTGTCAGTGACCTCCATTTGCCTCATGACAAACTGTTCTCTTATGTTTCTAAGCACAATCTTATTGATACATACACATGTATTAATGTTATCTATTCTGTTGTCAACGGACGCAGTCCATAAAAAAACTAATATCTGGAATGTTGGCATTTTATAACCCGTGAGTCATCTTGTGTTGAGATTTTGCCTCGCCACAACAAACTTTTGATATAATAACTTGTTTTGACTTAGATTGTTGAGGAGTTCAGATGGAAATCAAAGAAACAAAATTGCTGGTTTATTTTGTTCTTACTCTTGCATTTCGAAAATCCAACAATCCTGTGTGAGACTATTGCTTGCACAAGTAGAACATTCTTGTTAAGTAACAGGTTTTCCTTAATAATGTTCAAATTTATTGTTTACTCCAAATTGAGTTATTTAAGGATTTCATTTTTAAATTCAGGAAACCAAAAATCTTGTTTACTTTAGTTCTTATCTCGAATATAATATAAACTAGATTCATTATATAAATCTACCGATTCTTTTGTAAATTACTGGCACCTATAATGCATGTAATACTTTCTTAATCTTTAAGACCATAGTCCGCATAGAATTAAAGAGAACACTTAATTTCGTTAGTGCGTGTCCATAATGTGGACATACTCGTGTCCATGTGCGGAGAACTCATCCCGGCACTGGAGGAGGAGGCGGTTCGGGAGGAAGCAGTTCAGCCAGGTGGCGTTAGATCTGGTGCCGGCGGCTGGTGGGGAAGTCGCTGGTGAAGAAGGTGAGGTTTCTCCCTTGTTTTTGTTTGTTTCATAGATCTCCATCTGAAAATAACTAGGAGCTAGCATGTGTCGCACGCAGCAGAAGAGGTGATCGTCTTCATCAGTGAAGGTGAGCAGATCGATTACATAACTTAGTTTTAATATGTTTTGAGTGTGTTGGCCATTTCTTGAACTACATTTGTTTTGTGGTGCAGATCCCCGGGGCTAAGGGCATCTCCAGCCGCGCCCTCAGGAAGGCCTCCCCAGGCGTTTCTTTTGCGCCGGCGTCGAAAACACGGCCAAGTCGCACCCCAGGATCCCGATTTTCGCCGGCCTGGACCGAAAACAGCGTCGGCGGACCCAGGCCGAACTCGGCGCGCTAGGGGGCGCCCGGGGGCGCCGGGGCGAACTGTTTTGGCGCGAAAAAATCGCGGGCCCGCCGCGTCAGGGACACGGCGTCTCGTCTCGGCCCTTCGTTGTCCTCATTGCCTCGTTTTCCGCGTCGAATCAATGCCAAAGCTGCCGCGCGCTGCTGCGCCGGTCAGCCTCCATTGATGCCTCACGGGCGGCGCAGTGAAGGCTGGGCGACGCATCCCTCCGCCGCCACACAATCACGCCACGTGTAACGCGCCGGCCAAGCCTACCATGCGGCGTCTCCGCCTATAAAGCCGACTGCTAGCGCGCCGGAGAGACTCACCCCGATCATCCACCGACGCCGCGCTCAATTCTCCCCCTTTCCTCCTCTCGCCGTCACCGGTTTAGAAAGCATGGCCGAGCGTTTCCCAGGCGACGGCGCGGCGGCGAATGGATTCAGGCGCCGTCATCTGCACGAGGACGAGGCTCGCCTCCTTTTCGAGGCCGAATACCCGGTCCCGCCGGACATGCGGGTGCCCGGGGCGTGGAGGATCAGCGCCGGCGGCGTGCCGGTGCCCCCGGTGCCCACCGGCACGGCGCAGAGTGCGGAGATCGCACGCATCCGCTCGTCCCTGCCGCGTGCGGTGAGGGAGGGGCCACAGTACGTCCCCGACAGCCCGCTCTGGGAGCCCTACTTCCGTCGCCGTCGCACCCAGCAGCTCGAGGCCACCAACGGCGTCGTGCCCTCCGGCATGCTCAACTCCGAGGGCCGGCGCCGGTGGTGGGGCGTGCCCGGCCGCACGTTGGAGGACGTCCTCGAGTACATCGAAGGCGGCAACACGCCGCGCCTCGAGTATCCCGCTCCCCCGTCCTTCTCACGCCGCCGGGGAAGCTCGTGGACGCCGAGGCGCATGGGGACCGGGGGGGTCCTCCTCCTCATCCGGCGGCTCTCCCTGCCTCCACCTCCGCCCCGTCAAGCCGGAGCCCCAGGACACGCCTGTCAGCGCGCGTACCCGCAGCTCCGGCGCCCTCGTCGAGCCCAAGGTGGAGTCCAGTCTCCCCCCGGAGTACGAGGAGATAGCCCGGCGCGGCTTCTCCGACGAGGACGCCATGCGGTGGTCGCGTGACGACTACGTGCGCGAGGAGATGGTCCGGCAGCGCTGGGCCCTGGAGGAGATCGCCGCCCGCAAACGCGGGCGCGAGGACGAGAACGGTGTCGTCGTCCTCGATAGCGACGACGACGACGCCCCCGGACCGTCCAACCCGCCGCGCCAACCGGGGGAGGGATGCAGGAGGGACGGCGGAGGCGTAGGCGGGGGCGACGATGACGACGACGACGGCAGTGACTACACGCGGTTCTACAGCCTCCTCGGCATGTAGACCCGCGTAGGCGGGCGGCGAGGCGGGCGGCGAGGGAGACGGCGGGGGTAGCCCGCGGTAGTTTTTTTTGAAAAATATGTTTAAATTTGAACAAAGTAGCCCGTGTTTGCGTCGTGTTTACGCCGATTTCGAACATTTTAAAAACCCGTGGGGCCGCGACTGGGGCATCACGCCCCCAATACGCGGTTTAGCGTCGATGCGCCCCAGCGGGCGATTTTTTACCCCTCCTGGAGGGCCAACGGCTGGAGATGCCCTAAGATCTCCAACGGAGGGATGAAGAAGACAGCGGCGCCTGCCCCGTACTCAGAACCTGTACTAGGCAGGGTGACACGCAGCGGCTCCAAGATGATGAAGGTGGCCATGCATGGGCGGTGGGCCTGGATGCGAAGGACAAAGGCACCGGCAACGTTAGTACATACCGCCACGGTGTTTCTTTCCATTCTCGGCGTGGCTTTAATTACTTGTGTTTTTGGAAGCTTGTTAATTAATTGGCTAATAAATACATGCTGTACAAAATAGTCATCTCCGAAAACATGCTATTAGCGAGACATTATACACTGATCAATTTAACAAGATAATTCTCTACTACCTTTCTCTCAGTTTACAGGGCGTGCGCGTATTCCTAGGTCGTCAATTTGATCAACCTAATACAAGTCATATATTACAAAAAATATACCAACATAAACTTCGAAGTTTCAACTTTCAAAAGGTATAATTTTTGTGTTATATAGTTTATATTAGGGTGATAAAATTGGCAACTTAGGTATACGCGCAGGATTTGTAAACTGAAACTGAGGTAGTACACAGTATAGCATCTTCTAATGTAACTTTACATACTTTCCATTCAGAAGAAGCCGTCACCGAGTGAGTGCGACGAGGATAGGGGGAAATGAATGTACGACGTTGCATGGCCATTGCTATCTAGCGATCGAGATCACCTGTCGTGATTAATTCGAGATCCCTTCAAATATTTCCCTCCGTGGCATGCATTAAATCATGGGTCGTCGTAATCACCCTCTGGCTAGCGCTATCAAGTTTGTCCTCATCTATACATCTGTCTTGGTAGCATGGTAATGCGTGCAAATGAACGGCTGTATTTGTGTGTGTGTATGTGACACTTCTTTTACATAATCTCCATACCCAGATATGTCCTTATATTTATTAATATTCGAACTCAAAAAATTAAAGTTATAATTACACATGTGATCCATAATCTCATGTTTTTTATGTGGTCTCCTTGACCGTAAGTATAGTTATATATACTGAGTAAGGCACCTCACCCAATATATATACCTTTTTTAATCGGCTACAGAAACTTTTCGATCAATAACTAAATGTAAATTCACAAATCCGTGCTATATCCTGAATAAGGATGCTTCCACATGTGCTCATCTTATTCCGTTTTCCGCATTCATACATTATATTGACAGATAATAAATAAAATTCCTACAACATTTGCTTGTCCAATCACTCATGTCATAGTGTGCATTTTTCTGAGGGACTCCTTGTGCTTTCACTCAAGTTATATTGTTTAGCACGACGAAAAAGAATACCTCGTATTCAAGGGACATGGATTTCTTCACATTCATCTGTCTGCACTTCTGACCCATATCGTCTGTGCCCTACCCGCCGCCCTTTAAAATACAAAAGCCTTTTCATTTGTCATAATGGACAATTCCATCATTCTTTGAGCAGCAGTTAACAATGCTAATGGCAATCAGTTCTTGATTGATTCTTTTGTCAGTGACCTCCATTTGCCTCATGACAAACTGTTCTCTTATGTTTCTAAGCACAATCTTATTGATACATACACATGTATTAATGTTATCTATTCTGTTGTCAACGGACGCAGTCCATAAAAACTAATATCTGGAATGTTGGCATTTTATAACCCGTGAGTCATCTTGTGTTGAGATTTTGCCTCGCCACAACAAACTTTTGATATAATAACTTGTTTTGACTTAGATTGTTGAGGAGTTCAGATGGAAATCAAAGAAACAAAATTGCTGGTTTATTTTGTTCTTACTCTTGCATTTCGAAAATCCAACAATCCTGTGTGAGACTATTGCTTGCACAAGTAGAACATTCTTGTTAAGTAACAGGTTTTCCTTAATAATGTTCAAATTTATTGTTTACTCCCAATTGAGTTATTTAAGGATTTCATTTTTAAATTCAGGAAACCAAAATTCTTGTTTACTTTAGTTCTTAGCTCGAATATAATATAAACTAGATTCATTATATAAATCTACCGATTCTTTTGTAAATTACTGGCACCTATAATGCATGTAATACTTTCTTAATCTTTAAGACCATAGTCCGCATAGAATTAAAGAGAACACTTAATTTCGTTAGTGCGTGTCCATAATGTGGACATACTCTTGCCTATGTATTAGGAGACTGAAGGGTAAGTTGAAAAGAAATAACACTATAACATACAAAAAGAAGTAGGACAGAAAATTTGCGAGTTTCCTCTCTATCAAATAGGGATTCCGATTCTAATTCTGCGGGATTTTATTTGAATAGCTGGATAAGTATCATATTCCATGCTAGTGTTATTTATTGTCCAACTCCTTGGTGATAGATCCGTACGATTATAATTAGGAGCCACCATAGAATTGATGGAGGAGAAAATTTAGTGTATGTGGACGAACATAGTAACTTGTTTGTATAATGTTATAATAATGGTATTTCTCCCTAGCTGTTGTATTCATGAATCATGGTCCATGTAAGATTTTTAATTCTAGTTTGTACATAGGTGCAAAGGGATCTCAGAGTGCCAAATCTGCAAGGGAAGGAATGCACGCTACTTGTTGCATTACCTGCTTCCGTGCTTATCAGATTTGAAGAAGGGGCAGCTAGCTGAGAGGGAGATAGAGGCCATGATGAAAGGTGAATAAGTGTATATATTATGATGAACATCATGTACAGTCTACTATTGTACCACCAGCAGCCGGAGATTTGAGAACCATATATTATCAGCAACATTTTAGTTTTTTGTGTTAATTAATCCCTTTTTACTTATTACCATAAATTCACTGGGGTGTCATTATTCAATCTGAGCATAGCGCAAGCTGTGTTCGACAAACACGATAGGGTCTACTGGTACGCCTTGATCCTATGTAAATCCCGATTTCCGACAATAGATTCCATCTACCGAATCTTTAATGTAATGTGTGCATTACATTTTTCTTTTCTTTGCAGCAACAACTGCGACACATCAATTTGCGATCTCCACATAAGGTGCCCAGACCCGGAGTGCACCTACGTGCTATGCGTCTTCTGTTGCAGGAGCTCCGCGAGAAGCCGAGAACAACCTCCGAGGTTGCTGTCATGAGATGGATGACGATTGCCTGGACAATGGACCCGACTACTTGCACGGAGGCAATCCACAGCCACGCTCCTCATCGGGACGTGAAGGTCAAGACATTACAAGAGAGCAAAAGGAAGTTAAAATAGCCAAGTGGGTAGCTAATGTAACTGCCAACGGTGGTAGCATCCCTTGTCCTCCCGCCGAGCTCGGGGGCTGCGGCCACTAGGGTCTTGAGCTGATGCGGCTCTTCCCGGAGCACTGGCTTACGCGTCTAGGGGCAGAAGCCAGAACGTTCAAACACTTCTTGCCCATTGCTGATGTAGCAGGTGCTAATGATGCATGCAACTGCCTTTGCAGTTTGCCTCAAGAGAGAAGGAGAGCTGCTTCCAGGGATAACTTGACTGATAATTGGGTGTATTACCCCGTGTCGGACACTGCAAAGACCGGAAGCACTTCAAGAAACACCGGGTGATGGGAGAACTTGTAGTTTGTTGAGGCATTCTAGATAGGATGTCTGGTTTCAGCTGGGAGCCGCGAACCATGTGGTCTGAGACACACATTGATGACAGGGCTTCTGATCTGGTGAATGTGAAGGCTATCGATTGCCTTAGTTGTTGTCAGGTGAGTGCAACGGCGGAGCTATGTGGTGGGCTAGGGGGCCACAACCCCCTGCCTTGGAGATATGACTGAATAATTTTTTATTTGAAGGGCTTAGATTAGGAAAAACATTTAGCGTTTGCCCCCCAACTCTTCATCTTTTACGTTTCGCCCCCCATGTTTTCTGTCTAGCTCCGCCACTGGGTGAGCGGTAATCTTCTCCTTTTACAACTCAGATCTACATGATACTACTCCCTCCGGTAATCTAAATATGTCAATTTATAGAACAATATTAAAAATACTATTTGCATTAATAGATCAAAACCAAATGCATAATTATATCTCCAACACTAGGTCACAGTACACTGAATTAATGTAGTACCAGCAGGGTCTTACCTTTGAGTAAAGATTCCCTAGCTGGCTGAGAAGCAACAGATTTAACATATAAAGGGTTCAGTGCCTTCTATATCTATATATATGTCACATGCAATAATTGGGTTCATCCTTTAAATATTCATTTCAATCCTTATGAAAAGATGAAGAGGATAAGTTAATGTTTTCTAAGCTTCCTTTTTCAGGTCGAAATACAAAATAGTGGCTGCTAGCCATAATCTTGATCTAGTAATTAGTTGCATGCAGTTAGTTGGGCACGCGGTGTGGATCATAGACTCGGCAGGCGCACAGTCGATTCTGCATCGTGCAGCCGGCTCGTGCAGCAGCTTGTGGGCTGCATGCCTGCATGTAGGGATTAGCCGGTACATGTAGGTAGCTAGTTATTAGTTAGTTAGCAGATCGTGGAGTGATTCCAGGTTAGTTAGTGGCAAGTTGGACGTGCAGGCTGTGCACCCGTGCTTGTGCTACTTATAAGAATGTAAGCCGTGGTGCTGCAAAGGGAGAGTAGCTAGGAGAAAAAAATGTAGTCTCCAGTGGTCTCTCGCGTGTGTGCGTTCACCATGACGAGTAGTAGCCGGAGTTGATCTCCACGACGTGTAGTCTCTCATGTATATGACGGTATGTCGCCGACCCGAGTTTGAGCACGAAGAAGAAAAGGGCCATTCGTGTGGCGAGGCGTTTGAGTGCCGGGAAAAAACTTGTGTCCAGCGTGCTTTTTCTTTCACCTTCGTCAGATTGAGTGAGAGAAAGAGCACTATCCGGGTTTGTCCTTCAATGGCTTCTTCAATGGATACTGTTAGAATAAATCCGAGGCACCGTCGATCTACCGAGGACCAAAGCAATCACACGAGCACGACACCGAGATTTGTTAACGAGGTTCATCGATATGGCTACATCCCCGGGGCCTGATTACGGGCGCTCCTCCCCGTGACACCGTCACAATACCGTACCCGGTTGCCCTAGACACCGGCACACGCCGCCGGCTTCCCCTGCGTTCCGGTGCTATTATGTTGGCATAGGTTACATCGTGTGTCTACCCTCGCTATATAAGAGAGGCCTAGGATACAAGTGTCCTATTAGGACACGACTCCATATCCTATCTAAACACAATACTACTACAAGTTCAACTGTAACCTACCTTATACACAATATTCGACACAACTCTAACAAACTCCACCTTGGCGAATATTCTCCACCATCTTGAATTCGTCAATGCGTCAAACTTCCATGTACATTGGACTTGAGCTTATCCCATGAGTACCACTGCTACTCCAAAGACTCCATATGACTCCACCTGCAACTTGTAGTTCCTTCTTTTCTTGACCACAGTCAACACTCGAGCAAAATTAAGTTCCTTGTTACTCTAGTTTGTGCTCCCAACTTTCAGAGTATCAGTCCAACGCCATCACACACTGATCACTGACCTGCGTGAGAGTGAACAACTCACATATTGGGTGTCACGCATAAGAGTTACCTGAACTCAACATCACCGCTCCTTTCTTGACCGCCTGTCTGAAACTTGAAATAATTTCACCATTGCTTGTAATCATCATGAGTCAAATTCGCAGTTGTCTCACCACATGTATGACCACCAGAGCCCTGACCCGTCTCCATGTCTCGTGCGCGCCGCGCGCCTCGCCGCTATTACCGCGTCGAGCCTCCGCTGTCCCGGTCGAGTCTCAAGGGTAGCGAACCCACACCACCCAACCCCCACTGCAGAGTACCATCGATCATCACCGACCGATGACGAGTTTCACGCTTCCATCATACCACTGGGATCCAGTCCGAACTGCGTGCCTCTCGCTTTTTTCCCGCTGAAATAGGCTTCGATTCTCTGGATCCTTACACCGTAGCCCCTCAATCTAGCTCGACCTTCAACATGACTCCATGGTAGATGATCAGTCCGCCCATGCGCCTCATCGACTTCAAGCTCCGTGTATACACCACCTTGAATCAATCCCGCGCCATAGTCTTGTCGAAGCCGCACAAGCCTCGGGCATGTGCACCACATGTTTCCACGCCCAGAAGTCGGTCACCATCAGCATCACGCTCCTATGTCGTCATCGCCGATCCCACCACCGTCTTCTGTACCAACCGACTTACGTCGATCCGTCAGACTATCTAGTCCGACCCAGCCGAACTTGTCCGGCTACATGACACGCTCGAGGTTCCCAAATCGTCTTCCAAGAATTCTCATCCATCACATGATAATCCCATCTTAGCTGAATTGACTTCCCGCAACGTCTTCAAGCATCTCTGTTGTGCCAACAAATCTTTCACCATTGTCTGCCATAACCAAAGGTTTCCTGTTCCGTGAACTTCTCCACCTCAAACCCGATACCCGACGGCGTCATGATTCTTCGTACAGCTGACCTTATGAAAAAATAACCGAGCTTCCAACACATGCTCAAGTACACAAGATGCACCAGTAGCAAATTCATACCAAAAATCTTTCATGTACTCACGTGTATTAGCTCCCAGGCAAAACTCCCAATGCTAGTGCAACTTGCTTTGCCAAAACCTGATGCTAATTCCAATGGATGCACGACGTGAAGTTCTTTTTCCCTCTGATTGATCTGCTGCCTCTCGCCGTGTCATCCCTGGACTCGGTCCACTTTTGGTCCATAACAAATCTCGTGTCCAGAACAATCCCGCGTCCACGCAGCCTGTGCCTGGCTCACCCCCGCACTCGGACTTGCCCTGCACCGCCAGCCCAGCATGAGCCAGCAAAGGGCCGCCACCTGAGTGGGCCTTGGGCCACATCACATCTTTCTCTCTGATCGATACGATCTTTTGCTGCCGCACGCACTGCTTCCTGCTGCACTTCGATCGCTTCTTTCCAAACACGACCTATGTTGTCCTTCGTGAATCCCTCTTGTCCGAGCAAATCTATCGACCCACGCGACCGCATGCCGCCGACCCCAATCGAGTTCTTGCACGTCCTTAGGTTTAGTCGACAGCGTCATGTTCTACTTCCTCTAGATCAAACCGCTGCAACCTCCAAATAACCTAACTCTGATATCACTTGTTAGAAAAAATCCGAGGCACCGTCGATCTACCGAGGACCAAAGCAATCACACGAGCACGACACCGAGATTTGTTAACGAGGTTCACCGATATGGCTACATCCCCGGGGCCTGACTACGGGCGCTCCTCCCCGTGACACCGTCACAATACCGCACTCGGTCGCCCTGGACACCGGCACACGCCGTCGGCTTCCCCTGCGTTCCGGTGCTATTATGTTGGCATAGGTTACATCGTGTGTCTACCCCCGCTATATAAGAGAGGCCTAGTATACAAGTGTCCTATTAGGACACGACTCCATATCCTATCTAAACACAATACTACTACAAGTCCAACTGTAACCTACCGTGTACACAATATTCGACACAACTCTAACAGATACTACGAAGGTCGACATTACGATGATGGTTGGCCTGAGATGCTCAAACTGAAGGACTGTCCTATTGCAAATCAATTTGAAGAGCTCTTTCCAAACCTTGGAGAAATGTATACGACTTCATTACCTCTGCAACCATACACCAATCCGAATGTTGGCATCCTTAATATTTCAACTCTCCTTCCTAATGATCTTCACAAGGTTGATTTGGGCCCAAAATCATACATAGCATACGATATTTCACAAGAACTTGAAAGAGGAGTTCTGTTACCAGGCTTCATTGCGACCCTTTTTTTGCGGGGGAGCTTCATTGCGACTTAACTGATGCGGTAAGTGAGATAGATAAGTGTATGACAGTAACCGAGAGAATTCCTTAATTACCTTGGTAAAATGTAATAAGTTGCCAGAACTCCATTATATAATTCATTTTAGATTAATCTGCATTATATGGAATGGCGCCCCTACTAGTGGTTTCATTTATTTCTAAGGTTTGTTCTAATATTAGGTCAATGTAATGATGCATAGTGCCAAGGTTGGCTCTTATAGGAGGCAAGAAAGTGCCATCGTTTTTCTAAAATTAAAACACAAGGCCCAAGATAAAAAAGGGATTATGCAGTGATGATATAAACAGGGATATGGCTATGCAAAACATAATCCATCACCTGAACATACGGAGGGTCAGGAGGGTGCTCGCTGGGATATATTCAGAAGAGAGGAAGTCCCATGATTGAAAGAATATTCGAGAGAGCACTCCAAAGAATTTCGTCATGTAGGTTGTTGTCAAGTAAAAAAGGTTAGTACTTATCATAACAGAAGTATGTGTACAGTGTACTTCTCATTTGATATTTTGGTGCAGGTGTATAACCCATTGCACGACGAAACATTGATCTAATAGAACACAAGAGAAAGCTTAAAGTTGAACATATGGTGAGTTGTAGAACCATATAATGCAGAAAAGGAGCAGGTTCAGACTCTGAAAACACTTCTACTGGATTATGCGGCCTCCATTGGTCTGAGACTCAACTTTCAGAAATCTACCTTGATTCCGATTAATGCTACGCCCGCAGAGGCACTGGCTTTCACTGATATGTTCGGGTGCGTTGTGGGGACAATGCCGTTCACGTACTTAGGACTCCCCCTCGGGACTACTAAACCTACTGTTCTGGATTTCATACCCCTTGTGTGGTGTCTGTAGAAAGAAGAATTTCAGTGGCTGCCAATCTGCTTGACTACGGATCAAAACTCACTTATGTTAACTCGGTCGTTTCATCACTTATGGTGTATGCCATGTGCTCAATTAGAATCCCTCCCAAAATCGTGGAGCACCTGGATAAAATCCGTAGACAATGCTTCTGGAGCAAGCACACGGAGGATGGGACGAAAAACGCTTCTCTGGCCGCCTGGGAGCTTGTTTGCCGGCCAAAGGCTGTTGGGGGTCATGGGATCATGGATCTCAAAATTCAGAATCAAGCTCTGCTGCTCAAACAACTATTCAAGTTTTATAACAAACTAGATGTGCCGTGGGTTAAGCTGATATGGAGTTCATACTACCATGGCGATGTACCGCATGCATCAGAACCGTGTGGCTCCTACTGGTGGCGAGACCTCATGCAGCTTTCTGACACTTTCAGGGGTGTGACGCAGATCAGCATTGGTGACGGGAGTTCGGCCTTGTTTTGGAAAGATCAGTGGAGCGAGCAGCCGCTTGAAGCATCGTACCCGAGGGCGTTCTCGTTTACTAGGGATGAGGATGTGTCAGTGCAGAAGATGCTGCGATCCAGTACCATTGGGGAAGCCTTTCATCTCCCGTTTTCTCCCCAGGCCAGAAAGGAGGTACAGGATATTCAGGCTTTAACTGCAGGGTTTAATCCTGAGAATGCTCAAAACGACAAATGACGCTGTGTTTGGGATGCTAGAGGATTGGGGACTTTTAAATCCAGTGACTACTATAAGTTCTGCTTCAAAGATGTACCAGTGGATGAAGTTTTTCCTTGGATCTGGAAATCTAAGTGCACAAACAAATGGAAAGTCTTTGCGTGGCTATTGTTTGCAGATCATCTGAACACCCGTAACATGCTTAGGAGGAGACACTACAAGCTTGAGGGTGATGTGTACACATGCTTGATGTGCGATGCCCCCCCAGAAGAAACTGTGGCCCACCTGTTCTTCAGATGCCCGTTCGCGACCCGCTGTTGGGATGTGATCGGGATGCAATGGCACGACTCTAGCTGCAGGCTGGATCTCATTCATGGAGGGAAACGAGACTGGGGGAAACCATTGTTCATGGAAACTTTCATCATAGCAGCCAGGGGGGTATGGAAGGAGAGGAATAATAAGCACTTTAGAAATATGATGCCCTCGCTAGAGTCTTGGAAGATCAGGTTCAAGAATGACATGTCCATGATGGTGCATCGCACGAAAGGCTGTCTCCACCCCTTCATCAAAGATTTGGTGGCAACGGTTGACGTGGTCCCCCTAGTCTGACTCTATCTTTCTGTCGTAGTTTGACTGTTTATATTAGAGTGTCCTACCATGTAAACTTGAAGGAAATATGCCCTAGAGGCAATAATAAAGTTATTATTTATTTCCTTATATCATGATAAAGGTTTATTATTCATGCTAGAATTGTATTAACCGGAAACATAATACATGTGTGAATACATAGACAACCAGAGTGTCACTAGTATGCCTCTACTAGACTAGCTCGTTAATCAAAGATGGTTATGTTTCCTAACCATAAACAAAGAGTTGTTATTTGATTAACGAGGTCACATCATTGGTTGAATGATCTGATTGACATGACCCATTATATTAGCTTAGCACCCGATCGTTTAGTATGTTGCTATTGCTTTATTCATGACTTATACATGTTCCTATGACTATGAGATTATGCAACTCCCGTTTGCCAGAGGAACACTTTGGATACTACCAAACGTCACAACGTAACTGGGTGATTATAAAGGAGTATTACAGGTGTCTCCAATGGTAGATGTTGGGTTGGCGTATTTCGAGATTAGGATTTGTCACTCCGATTGTCGGAGAGGTATCTCTGGGCCCTCTCGGTAATGCACATCACTTAAAGCCTTTCAAGCATTGCAACTAATGAGTTAGTTGCGGGATGATGTATTACGGAACGAGTAAAGAGACTTGTCGGTAACGAGATTGAACTAAGTATTGGATACTGACGATCGAATCTCGGACAAGTAACATACCGATGACAAAGGGAACAACGTATGTTGTTATGCGGTCTGACCGATAAAGATCTTCGTAGAATATGTAGGAGCCAATATGGGCATCCAGGTCCCGCTATTGGTTATTGACCGGAGACGTGTCTCGGTCATGTCTACATTGTTCTCGAACGGTAGGGTCCGCACGCTTAACGTTACGATGACAGTTATTATGAGTTTATGCATTTTGATGTACCGAAGGTTGTTCGGAGTCCCGGATGTGATCACGGACATGACGAGGAGTCTCGAAATGGTCAAGACATAAAGATTGATATATTGGAAGCCTATGTTTGGACATCGGAAGTGTTCCAGGTGAAATCAGGATTTTACCGGAATACCGGGTGGGTTACTGGAACCCCCCGGGAGCGATATGGGCCTTGATGGGCCTTAGTGGAAAGGAGAAAGGGGCAGCCCTAGTGGCTGCGCGCCTCCCCCCTTCCCTAGTCCTATTAGGACTAGGAGAAGGTGGCCGGCCCCCCTCTCTCTCTTTCCCCCCCTTGAGGAATCCTATTCCAACTAGGATTGGGGGGGGGGGGAATCCTACTCCCGGAGGGAGTAGGACTCCCTGGAGCGCCACCCCTTGGCCGGACAGCCCCTCCCCCTTGGCTCCTTTATATACGGGGGCAGGGGAGCACCCTAGGAGACACAAGTTGATCTACGGATCGTTCCTTAGCCGTGTGCGGTGCCCCCCTCCACCATATTCCACCTCGGTCATATCGTTGCAGTGCTTAGGCGAAGCCCTGCGCCGGTAGTGCATCAAGATCGTCACCACGCCGTCGTGCTGACGGAACTCCTCCCCGAAGCTTTGCTGGATCGGAGCCCGGGGATCGTCATCGAGCTGAACGTGTGCCAAGAACTCGGAGGTGCCGGAGTAACGGTACTTGGATCGGTCGGATCGGGAAGACGTACGACTACTTCCTCTACGTTGCGTCAACGCTTCCGCTTCGGTCTACGAGGGTACGTAGACAACACTCTCCCCTCTCGTTGCTATGCATCACCATGATCTTACGTGTGCGTAGGAATTTTTTTGAAATTACTACGTTCCCCAACAGTGGCATCCGAGCCTAGGTTTTTATGGTTTGATGTTATTTGCACAAGTAGAACACAAGTAAGTTGTGGACTATACAAGTCATACTGCCTACCAGCATGTCATACTTTGGTTCAGCGGTATTGTTGGACGAGACGATCCGGACCAACCTTACGCGTACGCTTACGCGAGACCGATTCCCTCGACGTGTTTTGCACATAGATGGCTTGCGGAAGACTGTCTCTCCAACTTTAGTTGAACCGAGTGTGGCTACGCCCGGTCCTTGAGAAGGTTAAAACGGAGTCTATTTGACAAACTATCGTTGTGGTTTTGATGCGTAGGTAAGATGAGTTCTTGCTTAAGCCCGTAGCAGCCACGTAAAACTTGCAACAACAAAGTAGAGGACGTCTAACTTGTTTTTGCAGGGCATGTTGTGATGTGATATGGTCAAGACATGATGCTAAATTTTATTGTATGAGATGATCATGTTTTGTAATCGAGTTATCGGCAACTGGCAGGAGCCATATGGTTGTCGCTTTATTGTATGCAATGCAATCGCGATGTAATGCTTTACTTTATTACTAAGCGGTAGTGATAGTCGTGGAAGCATAAGATTGGCGAGACGACAAACGATGCTACGATGGAGATCAAGGTGTCGCGCCGGTGACGATGGTGATCATGACGGTGCTTCAGAGATGGAGATCACAAGCACAAGATGATGATGACCATATCATATCACTTATATTGATTGCATGTGATGTTTATCTTTTTATGCATCTTATCTTGCTTTGATTGACGGTAGCATTATAAGATGATCTCTCACTAAATTATCAAGAAGTGTTCTCCCTGAGTATGCACCGTTGCAAAAGTTCTTCGTGCTGAGACACCACGTGATGATCGGGTGTGATAGGCTCTACGTTCAAATACAACGGGTGCAAAACAGTTGCACACGCGGAATACTCAGGTTATACTTGACGAGCTATGCATATAAGATATGACCTCGGAACACAGAGACCGAAAGGTCGAGCGTGAATCATATAGTAGATATGATCAACATAACGATGTTCACCATTGAAAACTACTCCATATCACGTGATGATCGGTTATGGTTTAGTTGATTTGGATCACGTGATCACTTAGAGGATTAGAGGGATGTCTATCTAAGTGGGAGTTCTTAATTAATTTGATTAACTAAACTTAAACTTATCATGAACTTAGTATCTGATAGTATCTTGCTTTTTTTGATTGTAGATAGATGGCTCGTGCTGTTGTTCCGTTAAATTTTAATGCGTTCCTTGAGAAAGCAAAATTGAAAGATGATGGTAGCAATTACACGGACTGGGTCCGTAACTTGAGGATTATCCTCATTGCTGCACAGAAGAATTACGTCCTGGAAGCACCGCTAGGTGCCAGGCCTGCTGCTAGAGCAACACCAGAAGTTATGAACGTCTAGCAGAGCAAAGCTGATGACTATTCGATAGTTCAGTGTGCCATGCTTTACGGCTTAGAACCGGGACTTCAACGACGTTTTGAACGTCATGGAGCATATGAGATGTTCCAGGAGTTGAAGTTAATATTTCAAGCAAATGCCCGGATTGAGAGATATGAAGTCTCCAATAAGTTCTATAGCTGCAAAATGGAGGAGAACAGTTCTGTCAGTGAGCATATACTCAAAATGTCTGGGTATAATAATCACTTGATTCAATTGGGAGTTACTCTTCTAGATGATTGCGTCATTGACAGAATTCTCCAATCACTGCCACCAAGCTACAAGAGCTTCGTGATGAACTATAATATGCAAGGGATGACCAAGACTATTCCCGAGCTCTTCGCAATGCTAAAAGCTGCGAAGGTAGAAATCAAGAAGGAGCATCAAGTGTTGATGGTTAACAAAACCACTGGTTTCAAGAAAAAGGGCAAAGGGAAGAAAAAGGGGAACTTCAAGAAGAACGGCAAGCGAGTTGCTGCTCAAGAGAAGAAACCCAAGTCTGGACCTAAGCCTGAAACTGAGTGCTTCTACTGCAAGCAGACTGGTCACTGGAAGCGGAACTGCCCCAAGTATTTGGCGGATAAGAAGGATGGCAAGGTGAACAAAGGTATATGTGATATACATGTTATTGATGTGTACCTTACTAATGTTCGCAGTAGCACCTGGGTATTTGATACTGGTTCTGTTGCTAATATTTGCAACTCAAAACAGGGACTACAGAATAAGCGGACACTAGCAAAGGACGAGGTGACGATGCGCGTGGGAAATGGTTCCAAAGTCGATGTGATCGCAGTTGGCACGCTACCTCTACATCTACCTTCGGGATTAGTATTAGACCTAAATAATTGTTATTTGGTGCCAGCGTTGAGCATGAACATTATATCTGGATCTTGTTTGATGCGAGACGGTTATTCATTTAAATCAGAGAATAATGGTTGTTCTATTTATATGAGTAATATCTTTTATGGTCATGCACCCTTGAAGAGTGGTCTATTTTTGATGAATCTCGATAGTAGTGATACACATATTCATAATGTTGAAACCAAAAGATGCAGAGTTGATAATGATAGTGCAACTTATTTGTGGCACTGCCGTTTAGGTCATATCGGTATAAAGCGCATGAAGAAACTCCATACTGATGGACTTTTGGAGTCACTTGATTATGAATCACTTGGCACTTGCGAACCGTGCCTCTTGGGCAAGATGACTAAAACACCGTTCTCCGGAACTATGGAGAGAGCAACAGATTTGTTGGAAATCATACATACGGATGTATGTGGTCCGATGAATGTTGAGGCTCGTGGCGGATATCGTTATTTTCTCACCTTCACAGATGATTTGAGCGGATATGGGTATATCTACTTAATGAAACACAAGTCTGAAACATTTGAAAAGTTCAAAGAATTTCAGAGTGAAGTTGAAAATCATCGTAACAAGAAAATAAAGTTTCTACGATCAGATCATGGAGGAGAATATTTGAGTTACGAGTTTGGTGTACATTTGAGAAATTGTGGAATAGTTTCGCAACTCACGCCACCCGGAACACCACAGCGTAATGGTGTGTCCGAACGTCGTAATCGTACTTTACTAGATATGGTGCGATCTATGATGTCTCTTACTGATTTACCACTATCGTTCTGGGGATACGCTCTAGAGACGGCCGCATTCACGTTAAATAGGGCACCATCTAAATCCGTTGAGACGACACCTTATGAACTATGGTTTGGCAAGAAACCAAAGTTGTCGTTTCTTAAAGTTTGGGGCTGCGATGCTTATGTGAAAAAGCTTCAACCAGATAAGCTCGAACCCAAATCGGAGAAATGTGTCTTCATAGGATATCCAAAGGAAACTGTTGGATACACCTTCTATCACAGATCCGAAGGCAAGACTTTTGTTGCTAAGTTCGGAAACTTTCTAGAGAAGGAGTTTCTTTCGAAAGAAGTGAGTGGGAGGAAAGTAAAACTTGACGAGGTAACTATACCTACTCCTTTATTGAGAAGTAGTACATCACAGAAAACTGTTTCTGCGACACCTACACCAATAAATGAGGAAGCTAATGATGATGATCATGAAACTTTAGATCAAGATACTACTGAACCTCGTAGATCAACCAGAGTGAGATCCGCACCAGAGTGGTACGGTAATCCTATTCTGGAAGTCATGTTACTAGACCATGATGAACCTACGAACTATGAAGAAGCAATGGTGAGCCCAGATTCCGCAAAGTGGCTTGAAGCCATGAAATCTGAGATGGGATCCATGTATGAGAACAAAGTATGGACTTTGGTTGACTTGCCTGATGATCGGCAAGCAATTGAAAACAAATGGATCTTTAAGAAGAAGACTAACGCTGATGGTAATGTTACTGTCTACAAAGCTCGACTTGTCGCAAAAGGTTTTCGACAAGTTCAAGGGATTGACTACGATGAGACTTTCTCACCCGTAGCGATGCTTAAGTCTGTCCGAATCATGTTAGCAATTGCCGCATTTTAAGATTATGAAATTTGGCAGATGGATGTCAAAACTGCATTCCTGAATGGATTTCTGGAAGAAGAGTTGTATATGATGCAACCGGAAGGTTTTGTCAATCCAAAGGGAGCTAACAAAGTGTGCAAGCTCCAGCGATCCATTTATGGACTGGTGCAAGCCTCTCGGAGTTGGAATAAACGCTTTGATAGTGTGATCAAAGCATTCGGTTTTATACAGACTTTCGGAGAAGCCTGTATTTACAAGAAAGTGAGTGGGAGCTCTGTAGCATTTCTAATATTATATGTGGATGACATATTACTGATTGGAAATGATATAGAATTTCTGGATAGCATAAAGGGATACTTGAATAAAAGTTTTTCAATGAAAGACCTCGGAGAAGCTGCTTACATATTAGGCATAAAGATCTATAGAGATAGATCAAGACGCTTAATTGGACTTTCACAAAGCACATACCTTGACAAGATTTTGAAGAAGTTCAAAATGGATCAAGCAAAGAAAGGGTTCTTGCTTGTGTTACAAGGTGTGAGATTGAGTAAGACTCAAAGCCCGACCACTGCAGAAGATAGAGAGAAAATGAAAGATGTTCCCTATGCTTCAGCCATAGGCTCTATCATGTATGCAATGCTGTGTACCAGACCTGATGTGTGCCTTGCTATAAGTTTAGCAGGGAGGTACCAAAGTAATCCAGGAGTGGATCACTGGACAGCGGTCAAGAACATCCTGAAATACCTGAAAAGGACTAAGGATATGTTTCTCATATATGGAGGTGACAAAGAGCTCACCGTAAGAGGTTACGTTGATGCAAGCTTTGACACTGATCCGGACGATTCTAAATCGCAAACCGGATACGTGTTTACATTAAACGGTGGAGCTGTCAGTTGGTGCAGTTCTAAACAAAGCGTCGTAGCGGGATCTACATGTGAAGCGGAGTACATAGCTGCTTCGGAAGTAGCAAACGAAGGAGTCTGGATGAAGGAGTTCATATCCGATCTAGGTGTCATACCTAATGCATCGGGTCCAATGAAAATCTTTTGTGATAATACTGGTGCAATTGCCTTGGCAAAGGAATCCAGATTTCACAAAAGGACCAAACACATCAAGAGACGCTTCAACTCCATCCGGGATCTAGTCCAGGTGGGAGACATAGAGATTTGCAAGATACATATGGATCTGAATGTTGCAGACCCTTTGACTAAGCCTCTTCCACGAGCAAAACATGATCAACACCAAGACTCCATGGGTGTTAGGATCATTACAGTGTAATCTAGATTATTGACTCTAGTGCAAGTGGGAGACTGAAGGAAATATGCCCTAGAGGCAATAATAAAGTTATTATTTATTTCCTTATATCATGATAAAGGTTTATTATTCATGCTAGAATTGTATTAACCGGAAACATAATACATGTGTGAATACATAGACAACCAGAGTGTCACTAGTATGCCTCTACTAGACTAGCTCGTTAATCAAAGATGGTTATGTTTCCTAACCATGAACAAAGAGTTGTTATTTGATTAACGAGGTCACATCATTGGTTGAATGATCTGATTGACATGACCCATTATATTAGCTTAGCACCCTATCGTTTAGTATGTTGCTATTGCTTTATTCATGACTTATACATGTTCCTATGACTATGAGATTATGCAACTCCCGTTTGCCAGAGGAACACTTTGGGTACTACCAAACGTCACAACGTAACTGGGTGATTATAAAGGAGTATTACAGGTGTCTCCAATGGTAGATGTTGGGTTGGCGTATTTCGAGATTAGGATTTGTCACTCCGATTGTCGGAGAGGTATCTCTGGGCCCTCTCGGTAATGCACATCACTTAAAGCCTTGCAAGCATTGCAACTAATGAGTTAGTTGCGGGATGATGTATTACGGAACGAGTAAAGAGACTTGCCGGTAACGAGATTGAACTAAGTATTGGATACTGACGATCGAATCTCGGACAAGTAACATACCGATGACAAAGGGAACAACGTATGTTGTTATGCGGTCTGACCGATAAAGATCTTCGTAGAATATGTAGGAGCCAATATGGGCATCTAGGTCCCGCTATTGGTTATTGACCGGAGACGTGTCTCGGTCATGTCTACATTGTTCTCGAACCGTAGGGTCCGCACGCTTAACGTTACGATGACAGTTATTATGAGTTTATGCATTTTGATGTACCGAAGGTTGTTCGGAGTCCCGGATGTGATCACGGACATGACGAGGAGTCTCGAAATGGTCGAGACATAAAGATTGATATATTGGAAGCCTATGTTTGGACATCGGAAGTGTTCCAGGTGAAATCAGGATTTTACCGGAATACCGGGTGGGTTACCGGAATCCCCCGGGAGCGATATGGGCCTTAGTGGAAAGAAGAAAGGGGCAGCCCTAGTGGCCGCGCGCCTCCCCCCTTCCCTAGTCCTATTAGGACTAGGAGAAGGTGGCCGGCCCCCCTCTCTCTCTTTCCCTCCCTTGAGGAATCCTATTCCAACTAGGATTGGGGGGGGGGGGAATCCTACTCCCGGAGGGAGTAGGACTCCCTGGCGCGCCACCCCTGGGCCGGCCAGCCCCTCCCCCTTGGCTCCTTTATATACGGGGGCAGGGGAGCACCCTAGGAGACACAAGTTGATCTACGGATCGTTCCTTAGCCGTGTGCGGTGCCCCCCTCCACCATATTCCACCTCGGTCATATCGTTGCAGTGCTTAGGCGAAGCCCTGCGCCGGTAGTGCATCAAGATCGTCACCACGCCGTCGTGCTGACGGAACTCCTCCCCGAAGCTTTGCTGGATCGGAGCCCAGGGATCGTCATCGAGCTGAACGTGTGCCAAGAACTCGGAGGTGCTGGAGTAACGGTACTTGGATCGGTCGGATCGGGAAGACGTACGACTACTTCCTCTATGTTGCGTCAACGCTTCCGCTTCGGTCTACGAGGGTACGTAGACAACACTCTCCCCTCTCGTTGCTATGCATCACCATGATCTTACGTGTGCGTAGGAATTTTTTTGAAATTACTACGTTCCCCAAGAAAACTTTGGGGCACACCTCCCCTGATCCTGGTGTTTTATTAATTTAAAGTCAGTAGGAGCCTCTCCTACTGTCAGTGAGCTTTAAAAAAACAGTTGTAGTACCTGCACAATCACACAATATGTATGAATTTTCTGAGAAAAGTAAACTGAAGTGTTATACCTATCCAAATTGGTAATGTGTTTCAGGAGTAGAGCCATGGACTACAGTACAAAAACTTGGAGAGGCTGTTTTCATAGCAGCCTGCTGTCCACGTCATTTACGAAAAATTCAGGTATATATTGCCTGAACAAACTATAGGTATAGATATGATCATATTTGACATCAAAAAACTGGTTTATTATTTCTGTAATATGTAACTGGTTGTGTTCTTCTATTACTTTTGTAGTCTTATACCAAGATTGCTATAGAATTTGTCTCCCCTGAGAATGTTAGACGATGTATGATGCTGAACAAAGATAGCCTCCTATTACACAAAGAGCACAGATCAAAGGAAGACAAACTAGAGGTAAAACTTTTTACATCATTATGTGAACCCTATGTTTTGGTGCAAACATAGCTTAATAGAACTATGCTCCAGAACACAAACTCAATCATATTGGGCTCTCTGATTTTACATGCTTGTTGATTCCAGATTTGTACTTGCATGTGTCTTTGCTTGAGGAACTGTGAAAAACATATTATGTACAAAATGCAGGTCAAGAAGATGATCATATATGATGTTAATCATTCTGTTCAGACCTTGAAAGACGATCTAAAACAAAAAAAAATCCTGGAAAGGAGTGCCACGGCACGAAGCCCTTTATTAACAGATTTCCAATTCTTGTGAGACAATTTGTGACATGCTTTCTACTTGAGGCAACACAATTAATTTTCTTAGAAAGATGATGTAAACTAGGAGGAAAAGTGGTTGCAGATCTCATCCAGGTGCTGCAGAAAATAGTGGTTAAAATTATTAAGTATAGCATTTATTTGAGGCACTTGGAGCTAAAATTGAAATAATAAGATGGAGTTTGAATTACGTACTCTTCGTTTTATAGACACTGTGTTGCAATTGCTTTGAGGACCATGGCAGGAAAATTCCTACAAGCCATGTTTTTCAATAATTTCAACAACTCTATGTTAAATAGCTTAGTTAATTGAACTTTATTTCTGTAATATAATACTGGGAGGTTGCTGGACTGAAGATATGAGACATAATCTTGTCGCTTGTTTTAAGGAAGACAATAGGGTTTCTCTGTTGTGTATTTCTTTTACAAGTTTGTATATGAAAAAAAGTACAATGTAAAAGGGCCGGTCAGCTTAGGCTAATTGCCGGGGGACATCTGCCTCCACGAGCACCTATGGGGACGGAGCCCCTTGTCGGTTTGGCGGGGGCGGAGGTTGCACAAAGAGCAGATCGAGGCGACACACACACACAACGATTTTACCCAGCTTCGGGCCGCATGGATGCGTAAAACCCTACTGCTGCTTGTCTGGTTGATTTGAGTTCTTGCTCTGGAACGCAAGAAGCTACAGTAAGTTGGAGCTGGACGTAGACGGGGGTCTACTGGCTGTCCTCCTCTCGATCCCCTAGCGTTCGATCTCTCTAGGGTTTCTCTCCGGGTCCGGACCCCCTCTCTACGTGCGCATGGGCCTCCTTTTATATGCTAAGGGGTTTCCCACAGGTAGCGACGCAGGTGAGGGTAAAAATGGCAAGGAACTGTGCGAACAGTGGCCGCACAGTGCTATCGCACCTAACTCTGACGGCGGGGGACAAAGGCATTAAATGCCCGTCTGCATCGCCTGAACAGTGCCAAGGCGGACCGTTAGGAGCGCCTCCGTTTGCCACGGGGGCGACTCCGACAACGTCGCATGCCACGCGCGCGCCCCAGGCTGCGCGGCGCCCCGCCACGTGCCTCTGGGGAAGCTCCAGAGTGACGCGTGGGCAGGTGCGCTGGAGCGCATGCCTGAGGTGGTGGTTTGCCGCGGCAAGTGGCTTGCCGCGGTGGTTGTCTTGCCGCACCTGAGAGCTTGCCGCTCGCCAGGCCTTGCCGGGGCGCGTGGAGCGCCGCGGCGGGCTTCTCTTGGTGTGCCTTGGCTCGGCCGTCCCGGCGAGCTCCTCCCGTCGGGGCCTTGGTGCTTCGGCTTGGTCGTCCCGGCAAGCTCCTCTTGCCGTGGCCTTGTCGCCTTGGCCCGGCAAGCTCCTCTTGCCGGACCTTGCCTTCTCTCCCCGGCAAGCTCCTCTTGCCGGGGCTCGGTCTTCTTAGCTCGATCACTTGGCCTTCGTCCGGCCCAGAAAGGGCCGTGGAGACTCTTGTCGCTCCCCTGGCAAGCCTTGCCGCGGGACGCTACTACTGCCCGTGCACAAGTTCGGGGTACTAAGGTACCCCTACTTTAGTACACCGACAGGAGCCCCCGGGTCTGGGCCATACACGGTGCCGAGCGTTGTTGGGCCAGGCCCTAACAGTGCACGGGCACGCGTGGCCTGGGTTGCGCTGCTCCTTAACTCTGCGTCCGTCGCGCCCTCCCCAATTGGCGCGCGCTTATCGCGGCGTCGTGGGGGGGGGGGGGGGCGAGGCGTGCGAGACGTGCGTGACGTGGGTGGCGTGCGCGGGGCTGAGGCCCGCAAGCATGTGTCACGTCGGGCACGACTCCTTTATTTGGAAAGGCGAAGCGCCCGCCCCCATTTTCAAATGAGGGAGGGGGCGTGGAGGCGCGGCTTGGTGAACGAATGGGGTCGAGGCGCGGCTTTCGGGGCGCCCGTCCCCATGATCACGGGTGGGGAGAGGTCGCCTCATCTGTCGCCTCGGCCCTTCTCGCCTGCCACGCGTCCTCCATGCACTTGTGGTCGCAGTGGTGGAGGCGAAAAACCGGGCCGACGCGGGTTGATGTAGAGGGTCGGCCCCGTCGCCTGCCCTTCCTCTGCTTTGATTGGTTGGGCGGGGCGGCCGAGCCCCCACTCCGCCCCTTTATAAGGAGCGGAAGGGGATGACGAGGGTCCGCACTCCTTCCTTCTTTCTTCTCTTTGATCCCTGGTCCCCTCTCCCCAACTGTCATGGAGAAAGGGAACCCTGGTCCCTCATCGGTGGCGGCAAGGGTTGCCGCCAGGCAGCGAGCCCCTCCTCCCCTTACACCCGCGGCGGCGGAGCCAACCGAAAGGGGAAGGGGGAGGGGGCGAGGTCGTGGACGAGGCCGTGGACGGGGCCGAGGCGCTCGAGGCGGGCAGGACGGCGCGCCGGCCTCGCCTCCGCCGGCGGCTCCGTTTCCCCCGGCGGTTCATCTCGGGGACGACCCCTGCGAGTTCATCATCAGGCTGCGCCGGGCGCCTCGCCATCGCCTCCGCCTCCCGGCCCCCTTCGTGGACGTCTTGGAGGCGGAACAACACGAGACACTGAGACTGCGCATGAGGGGCTGCGGGATCAGTGGTACGCGAGTCCACGTCGAATCCCGAGCCCCCGGCGTGATGTGTCTCGGCCGCGGGTGGAAGACGTTCGCCCGGATCCACAGCTTGATGGAGGGGTTCACCCTCCATTTTAAGCGGATGGAGGGCGATCTCCTCTCCGTCAAGGCCTTCGGGGACCTCGGCACCCGGGCCCGGTGCTGCGTGGATAGCTCCTCCGACAGTGAAGGCTCCTCCTCGAGCGAGAGTGGCGAGGAGGGGAGCGACAGCGACGACGAGGGGAGCGGCCGCCGGGATGACGGGTCCGACTAGGTACCGGTCGCAGCTCCGCGTGGCACCGGCGGCCCCCATCGTCCGCGTCGCTGGCACCGTGAACTCCCCGGGGTCGTCTCCTTGGGCGGCTGGCGTAGGGAGGATGCGGAAGAGGAAGAGGGCGGGCGGCAAAGCCGCTGCCTCGTCTTCCAACCTTGCCCCAGACGCCGCCACCACCCCTGCTCGCGGCGACGACCACCGGGGTCTTCTCTTCGGCCCGGCAAGCTCCTCTTGCCGGGGCTTCGTCTTCTCGGGTGGCCGGAGTGGCGAGGCTGAGGAAGAGGCTGGCGGCAAGGCCGTCAACTCGGAGTACGAGGGCTAGATGCCCTCGACAGCGTGTTGACGTCCCGCCGCCTCCTTCTCGAGCTCCGCTTCTGGCGTCGCCGTCTCCTTCCGGCCTCTGGAGCCCCGGGGCGGAGCCTCGGACGCTCTCTTGGCGTCTTCTGCCACCCGTAGCTCGTCTAGGCGCCCCTTTTGCCCTTCTCGCCTCCTTGCCGTACCTCCTGAGGAGAGAGACAAGAAAGGGATTACGGGCACCTTATCTTTTTTTATCTTGTAAGCCCTCGGGCCTTAGTTGTGTTTAAATCTTGTAATCCCATCTTTCATGTTTTTCATTCTCTCCGAGCTGTACCTGAGTGGAATGTTTTTAATGAAAATGGAATGTTTGCCGGATCATTTGTCTCGCGGGTGCACCCCGCGGCAAGGGGCGAACCCTTTGCATCGTTAAGATAGACACTTCCCCGCCCCGCAACGGACCCTGCCGTCCCCCCGCGCCCTTGGCCCTCCTCACGCTCTTGGCGGAGGCAGGGAGAAGGCGGGTTCTGGCCCATCGCTCCCCCCCCCTTGCCGCCGCGGCTACTATCCGAAACGGGCCCCGGGAACGCGCTCCGTGGTTTGCCGCTTAAGAGAGCACGACAGCTTTTTGGGAGGAAGCAAGGTTTTCACATTCCGCAGCTCACGAGAGAATGCATGATAAGGGATGTAAAGACTTATCTGAGGTTGCAGCCCCCGGCAACTCTGGCTTTCCGGGAGGCGGGCGCTGGCTCATCCTTCTCCCCTTCTTCATCCTTGAGCGGCTCGGCAAGGGTAGGCAGTTCCCGCGAGCCAAAGGGAAAGAACGGGAAAAAGACACGAACTCGACCTCTAAGTTAGGGGTTAGCGACTGTTAGGCACTATCAACCCTAACCAAGGACGAGACTCGACTCAGCATGCATGCTAAAACTTGGGGGGCCCCAGCGCGTCATTGCGGCCAGGGTCTGCGCCTGGCTTTGTACAAAGGATTACATGCGTCTGCGGCAAGACTTTTGTACAAAGAGTTGGTTGCCGGACGGGGTCCGACAAACGCGCCTTACGGGTAAAACTTGCGAAGATGCTCAATGTTCCAGGAGTTGCTCACCGGAGTACCATCTTCGGTCTCGAGGCGGACGGCGCCGGGCCTCGTGACTCGTTTCACCCGGTAAGGGCCTTCCCACTTCGGCGTCAACTTGTTGTGTATCTTGGCCGACTGAACGCGCCGAAGAACAAGGTCGCCTTCCTCGAGGCTCCTGGCTTTAACTTTGCGGCTATGATAGCGACGTAGAGCTTGCTGGTAGCGAGCGGATCGCACAACGGCCTGGAGACGATCTTCCTCGAGGAGCAGTGCGTCATCTTCACGCGACCGCTCTTGCTCAAGCTCATCATAAGCGAGCACTCGAGGTGACCCGTATACGAGTTCCGTGGGGGTAACTGCTTCTGCTCCATAGACTAGAGCAAATGGTGTCTGGCCGGTGGCTCGATTTGGCGTCGTTCTGACTGACCAAAGAACCGCCGGCAGCTCCTCGATCCAGTTCCGTCCGCGCTTGAGCAGCTTGTCAAAACTTCTGGTCTTGAGCCCGCGCAGTACCTCGGCGTTGGCCCTTTCCGCTTGACCGTTGCTCCGAGGATGAGCAACAGAAGCGAAGCAGACCTTGGTGCCGAGGTTTTGGGTGTACTGCATGAAGGCGTGGCTTGTGAACTGCGTACCGTTGTCGGTGATGATCCTGTTGGGGATCCCGAAGCGGCAAACAATCGACTTGAAGAATTTGATCGCGGACTGGGCGGTCACCTTCCTCACTGGTTCCACTTCTGGCCACTTTGTGAACTTGTCGATGGCAACGAACAAGTACTCAAAGCCCTCGACGGATCGGGGGAAGGGCTCGAGGATATCGAGCCCCCAGACCGAGAAGGGCCAGGACAAAGGGATCGTCTAGAGAGCTTGAGCTGCCTGGTGTATCTTCTTGCAATGGAACTGGCACGCTTCACACTTGGTTACTTGTGCAGTTGCATCCTGGAGGGCTATGGGCCAGAAGAAACCTTGCCGGAACGCCTTTCCGGCAAGTGCTCTGGCGCCAATGTGGTGTCCACATATGCCTCCGTGTATCTCCGCCAACAGCTTATGTCCGTCTTCCCGGTGAATGCACTTCAATTTCACCCCATTGCGTCCTCTTCTGTACAGTGCGCTGTCGATGAACTGGTACATACTGTACTGCCGGGCTACTCTTTCAGCTTCTTCTTGCTCTTCGGGAAGTTCTCCTGTCTGGAGGAAACGGACGATCTGCTGTGCCCACGTCGGAGCCTGTGGCTCGACGACGAGGACTAGAGGCATGTCGGCGGCTGCGGGAACATCAGCTTCTACGGCGAGGACTTGGGGCTCAGCCGGAGCTTGACGTTCCCCGGCAAGCTTGCCGGGGCGCGGTTTGCCGGGAGCGCCAGCTTCGTCGGGACAAACCCTGGGGCTTGCCGGAGCGGGCAGCTCCTCAGCACTCTTGGCGTCGATCTTGGGGACTCTCTTGGCGGCGGCTTCGGGAAGCTCTGCCGGGAGAGAGTCGCCAGAGACTGGTCTTCTCTTCTTGCTTGGCCCAGTCGATGGTGTCACGGATGGCTGAGTCAACTTGAGCACAAAAGTCCCTGGTTCCACAGGTAGCTTTAGTGCGGCGCATTTTGACAGGCCGTCGGCGATGTCGTTCTCTGCTCTCGGAACGTATTCCATCTGCAGGCCGTCAAAGCGCTCTTCCAGCTTCCTCACTTCATCAACGTAAGCCTCCATCAACGGGCACTGGTAATCCTTGTTCACTTGGCGGACGACGAGCTGCGAGTCACCCCTGACAATGAGCTTCTTGATCCCAAGTTCCGCCGCGATCCTGAGACCGGCGAGCAAACCTTCATACTCTGCCGTATTGTTGGTTGCTTGCTCCTTGGGAAAGTGCATCTGGACGACGTACTTGAGGTGCTCTCCGGTGGGCGCGATGAGTAGCGCGCCGGCACCGGCGCCTTCCAGCGAAAAGGCACCATCAAAGTACATCAGCCACTCTTTGGTTGCTTCCTTGCCGGGGATGCTCGTCTCTGGAATTTCTTCGTCCCGTGTCGGCGTCCACTCTGCTATGAACTCTGCCAAGGCTCTGCTCTGGATGGTCGATGTGCTCTCGAACTTGAGGCCAAAGCTTGACAGTTCTAGTGCCCACTCGACAATCCTGCCTGTTGCTTCGGGATTCTGCAGTATCCTCTTAAGCGGAAAGCGAGTGACCACGGTGATCTCGTGTGCTTGGAAGTAATGGCGCAGCTTCCTCGAGGCCATGAGGAGGCCGAAGAGCAATTTCTGCACACCAGAGTACCTCGACCTAGCCCCCTGCAGGAGGGAACTAACGAAGTAAACTGGGCGCTGCACCATCCTCTTCCTCTGCACTCCCCCTTGCGCTTGCGCGGATCCGCCTTTGCCGGGGCCAGAGCTTGTCGGGGAAGCCCCCTGCTTGCCGTCGGACACGCTTGCCGTGGTTGCTGGCTCTCCATCAGCTTCCCTCTCCGCAACTAATGCAGCACTAGCCACTTGATTGGTTGCCGCTAGGTAGAGCAGCAACTTCTCTTGCGGTCTAGGCACGACAAGTATAGGAGCGGAGGACAGGTATTTCTTCAAGTCTTGCAGCGCAGCCTCCGCTTCTGGAGTCCATTTTACTGGACCTGCCTTTTTCAAGATTTTGAAAAACGGCAGGGCGCGTTCCGCAGACCTGGAAATAAACCTGCTGAGAGCCGCCACGCAGCCGGCAAGTCTTCGCACGTCCTTGACACGCGTTGGTCCTTCAATCTGCTCGATGGCCTTGATCTTGTTGGGGTTGGCTTCGATTCCACGCTGAGACACGAAGAACCCGAGAAGCTTGCCAGAGGGGACTCCGAACACGCACTTCTCGGGGTTGAGCTTGAGGCTGATCTTGCGCAAGTTCGCAAAGGTCTCTTCCAAGTCTTGAACAAAGGTTGCCTTGTCCCTTCTCTTGACCACAATGTCGTCCATGTAGGCCTCCACATTTCTGTGGATCTGTGGCTCGAAAGCAGTGTGGACAACCCTCGCGAACGTCGAGCCTGCATTCTTCGGTCCAAAAGGCATCCGCACAAAACAGTACGTGCCGCATGGAGTGATGAACGCAGTCTTCTCTTCGTCTTCTTCGGCCATGAAGATCTGGTGGTACCCGGAGTAGGCGTCAAGGAATGAAAGCAGGTCGCATCCGGCCGTGGAGTCAACAATCTGGTCGATGCGCGGCAAGGGAAATGGATCTTTAGGGCAAGCTCTATTGACATCGGTGAAATCGATGCAAAGCCTCCACTTCCCGTTTGCCTTGCGCACGACGACAGGATTGGCCAACCACGTCAGATGGAGCACGCCTCTGACGAGGCCTGCTGCTTCCAACTTCTTGATCTCCTCCGCGAGAAACTCTTGGCGCTCCACCGCTTGTTTCCTGACCTTTTGCTTGACGGGCCGCGCATGAGGACAGATGGCAAGGTGGTGCTCAATCACTTCCCTGGGAACACCGGGGATGTCAGATGGTTGCCAGGCAAACACATCGACATTCGCCCGCAGGAAAGCAACGAGTGCGCCTTCCTATTTGGGGTCGAGAGTGGCACTGATGGTGAAGGTACCACCGGCGCCGTCCTCCTTGGCGGGCACCTTCTTGGTCGCGGGTGGAGCAGCCGTCGTCTTCTTGTGTTCGCCGGCGGGGCTCGATGGCACGTCCTCGACGGCAGCGCAGCACTCCGAAGAGGCGCGCTTGCCGGAGTGGGCACCAGAGCATTCGCCGGGCTTGGCCTTCTTGCCGGCGGGGCTCGATGGCACGTCCTCGACGGCAGCGCAGCACTCCGAAGAGGCGCGCTTGCCGGAGTGGGCGCCAAAGCACTTGCCGGACTTGGTCTTCATGCCGGCGGGGCTCGATGGCACGCCCTCGACGGCAGCACAGCACTCCGAAGAGGCGCGCTTGCCGGAGTGGGCGCCAGAGCATTCGCCGGGCTTGGTCTTCTTGCCGGCGGGGCTTGATGGCACGTCCTCGACGGCAGCGCAGCACTCCGAAGAGGCGCGCTTGCCGGAGTGGGCGCCAGAGCACTTGCCGGACTTCATCTTTCCCCCGGAAGCTCCAGCGGCAAGCGGGCCGCGGGCCGTTGCTGCTGTTGCGTCCCGGTATATTTGGTCGGCGCAGATAAGGGCGTCCTTCTTGTCGCCGGGGACAGAAATGACGCTTATCGGGCCGGGCATCTTGAGTATGTTATACGCATAGTGAGAGGCCGCCATGAACTTGGCGAGTGCTGGTCGGCCGAGGATCCGGTTGTAAGGCAACGGAAGGTCGGCGACGTCAAAGGTGACCTTCTCAGTTCTGAAATTCAGCTCGCTGCCAAATGTTACCGGCAGCGCGATCTTTCCCTTCGGCTTGCTCCTTCCCGGGTTGATTCCTTGGAATGTGCCGGTTTCTTCGAGCTCGTTGTCGGGAACTTGGAGTCTCCGGAGAACGGCAGAGGAGATCAGATTCAAGCCGGCCCCGCCGTCAACTAGCATCTTAGTGACCTTGAGGTTGCGGATTGTTGGGGAAACCAACATCGGCAAGCACCCGACCGCGGTTGTGCGATCAGGGTGGTCCTCAATGTCGAAGATGATAGGCGTGCTGGACCATCTCAGGGGTCTGCGTGACTCGACGGGTGGCTCCGCTGCATTGACCTCCCGCACCCACTGTTTGAGCTGGTGGTGGGAAGCGTGCAGGGAGGCACCGCCGTCCACACACAAGACCTCAGTGGCTTTCTAGAACTCCTGCTCGCTGGTCTCGGGGTCTTCCATGTCTTCGTCGTCGTCTTCGTCTTCGCTCTTGTCGCGTCCCCGGGGAGGTCTGTCTGCTTGCCGCTGCTTGTCCTTGCCGCGGCGCTCCCCCGGGCCGGGACGCTTCGTGCCGGATCCCCCGCCGCCTGCTTGGGCTCTCTCCTTGTCGCGTCGTGCGTACTCGGCCTTCTGCAGGTCGACGAGTCGCTCGACTTGCTTGCAACTCTGGAGGTCGTGGGCCCTGGTGCGGTGGATCTTGCAGTACTTCTTGTCGGTACCGTCCCGCTTATCGGCAGCAGCCACTGCTCGGCAGTTGGCGCACCCGACAACCTCCTTGCCGTGGCCTCCCGCCTGGGCTT